>LR989870.1:0-2500000 GCA_905146925.1 Autographa gamma
CTGCGCCGTTTTCGTTTCTATCACCTTACCTTGGCTCCGTCCAACCCCTAGGCGCGTTTTATACCGTCTAGGTGCGAAATAATTTGATATTATAACATAAAATTGTCCTAAATAAAGCTATTTTTGATAAAAATTCATTAAATTTCATTGTTTTGCGCTAATTAATTGCACTGATTAGCGATTCAACTTTGCTCACTTGTCGGGGCTGGTGTCTAGAACGCTTTGTGCGCCTCGAAACCACCAGTTTTGGCATTTAAATAGTAATTCTGCATAAATAACTCTAAATTTTGTACTGAAAAATCAGTTTTTTGACCATAACTTTAAATTTTTATATTAGACTCACCATATTTTATTACACGGTTAGCTAGCTCTCGCCGAGACGCAGCTAACGACACCACTCACGTGCGGCTAGCTCGCAAAAAACGCGAGAAATTGCAGATTTGTTGATTTTCTTACTTACCTGAAATCCACGTGTATGGAACGGAACCGCCATACATTCGAAAACACTTTTAGAAGAAACTTCGTACTTCTGCGCCGTTTTCGTTTCTATCACCTTACCTTGGCTCCGTCCAACCCCTAGGCGCGTTTTATACCGTCTAGGTGCGAAATAATTTGATATTATAACATAAAATTGTCCTAAATAAAGCTATTTTTGATAAAAATTCATTAAATTTCATTGTTTTGCGCTAATTAATTGCACTGATTAGCGATTCAACTTTGCTCACTTGTCGGGGCTGGTGTCTAGAACGCTTTGTGCGCCTCGAAACCACCAGTTTTGGCATTTAAATAGTAATTCTGCATAAATAACTCTAAATTTTGTACTGAAAAATCAGTTTTTTGACCATAACTTTAAATTTTTATATTAGACTCACCATATTTTATTACACGGTTAGCTAGCTCTCGCCGAGACGCAGCTAACGACACCACTCACGTGCGGCTAGCTCGCAAAAAACGCGAGAAATTGCAGATTTGTTGATTTTCTTACTTACCTGAAATCCACGTGTATGGAACGGAACCGCCATACATTCGAAAACACTTTTAGAAGAAACTTCGTACTTCTGCGCCGTTTTCGTTTCTATCACCTTACCTTGGCTCCGTCCAACCCCTAGGCGCGTTTTATACCGTCTAGGTGCGAAATAATTTGATATTATAACATAAAATTGTCCTAAATAAAGCTATTTTTGATAAAAATTCATTAAATTTCATTGTTTTGCGCTAATTAATTGCACTGATTAGCGATTCAACTTTGCTCACTTGTCGGGGCTGGTGTCTAGAACGCTTTGTGCGCCTCGAAACCACCAGTTTTGGCATTTAAATAGTAATTCTGCATAAATAACTCTAAATTTTGTACTGAAAAATCAGTTTTTTGACCATAACTTTAATTTTTATATTAGACTCACCATATTTTGTTACACGGTTAGCTAGCTCTCGCCGAGACGCAGCTAACGACACCACTCACGTGCGGCTAGCTCGCAAAAAACGCGAGAAATTGCAGATTTGTTGATTTTCTTACTTACCTGAAATCCACGTGTATGGAACGGAACCGCCATACATTCGAAAACACTTTTAGAAGAAACTTCGTACTTCTGCGCCGTTTTCGTTTCTATCACCTTACCTTGGCTCCGTCCAACCCCTAGGCGCGTTTTATACCGTCTAGGTGCGAAATAATTTGATATTATAACATAAAATTGTCCTAAATAAAGCTATTTTTGATAAAAATTCATTAAATTTCATTGTTTTGCGCTAATTAATTGCACTGATTAGCGATTCAACTTTGCTCACTTGTCGGGGCTGGTGTCTAGAACGCTTTGTGCGCCTCGAAAACCACCAGTTTTGGCATTTAAATAGTAATTCTGCATAAATAACTCTAAATTTTGTACTGAAAAATCAGTTTTTTGACCATAACTTTAAATTTTTATATTAGACTCACCATATTTTATTACACGGTTAGCTAGCTCTCGCCGAGACGCAGCTAACGACACCACTCACGTGCGGCTAGCTCGCAAAAAACGCGAGAAATTGCAGATTTGTTGATTTTCTTACTTACCTGAAATCCACGTGTATGGAACGGAACCGCCATACATTCGAAAACACTTTTAGAAGAAACTTCGTACTTCTGCGCCGTTTTCGTTTCTATCACCTTACCTTGGCTCCGTCCAACCCCTAGGCGCGTTTTATACCGTCTAGGTGCGAAATAATTTGATATTATAACATAAAATTGTCCTAAATAAAGCTATTTTTGATAAAATTCATTAAATTTCATTGTTTTGCGCTAATTAATTGCACTGATTAGCGATTCAACTTTGCTCACTTGTCGGGGCTGGTGTCTAGAACGCTTTGTGCGCCTCGAAACCACCAGTTTTGGCATTTAAATAGTAATTCTGCATAAATAACTCTAAATTTTGTACTGAAAAATCAGTTTTTTGACCATAACTTTAAATTTTTATATTAGACTCACCATATTTTATTACACGGTTAGCTAGCTCTCGCCGAGACGCAGCTAACGACACCACTCACGTGCGGCTAGCTCGCAAAAAACGCGAGAAATTGCAGATTTGTTGATTTTCTTACTTACCTGAAATCCACGTGTATGGAACGGAACCGCCATACATTCGAAAACACTTTTAGAAGAAACTTCGTACTTCTGCGCCGTTTTCGTTTCTATCACCTTACCTTGGCTCCGTCCAACCCCTAGGCGCGTTTTATACCGTCTAGGTGCGAAATAATTTGATATTATAACATAAAATTGTCCTAAATAAAGCTATTTTTGATAAAAATTCATTAAATTTCATTGTTTTGCGCTAATTAATTGCACTGATTAGCGATTCAACTTTGCTCACTTGTCGGGGCTGGTGTCTAGAACGCTTTGTGCGCCTCGAAACCACCAGTTTTGGCATTTAAATAGTAATTCTGCATAAATAACTCTAAATTTTGTACTGAAAAATCAGTTTTTTGACCATAACTTTAAATTTTTATATTAGACTCACCATATTTTATTACACGGTTAGCTAGCTCTCGCCGAGACGCAGCTAACGACACCACTCACGTGCGGCTAGCTCGCAAAAAACGCGAGAAATTGCAGATTTGTTGATTTTCTTACTTACCTGAAATCCACGTGTATGGAACGGAACCGCCATACATTCGAAAACACTTTTAGAAGAAACTTCGTACTTCTGCGCCGTTTTCGTTTCTATCACCTTACCTTGGCTCCGTCCAACCCCTAGGCGCGTTTTATACCGTCTAGGTGCGAAATAATTTGATATTATAACATAAAATTGTCCTAAATAAAGCTATTTTTGATAAAAATTCATTAAATTTCATTGTTTTGCGCTAATTAATTGCACTGATTAGCGATTCAACTTTGCTCACTTGTCGGGGCTGGTGTCTAGAACGCTTTGTGCGCCTCGAAACCACCAGTTTTGGCATTTAAATAGTAATTCTGCATAAATAACTCTAAATTTTGTACTGAAAAATCAGTTTTTTGACCATAACTTTAAATTTTTATATTAGACTCACCATATTTTATTACACGGTTAGCTAGCTCTCGCCGAGACGCAGCTAACGACACCACTCACGTGCGGCTAGCTCGCAAAAAAACGCGAGAAATTGCAGATTTGTTGATTTTCTTACTTACCTGAAATCCACGTGTATGGAACGGAACCGCCATACATTCGAAAACACTTTTAGAAGAAACTTCGTACTTCTGCGCCGTTTTCGTTTCTATCACCTTACCTTGGCTCCGTCCAACCCCTAGGCGCGTTTTATACCGTCTAGGTGCGAAATAATTTGATATTATAACATAAAATTGTCCTAAATAAAGCTATTTTTGATAAAAATTCATTAAATTTCATTGTTTTGCGCTAATTAATTGCACTGATTAGCGATTCAACTTTGCTCACTTGTCGGGGCTGGTGTCTAGAACGCTTTGTGCGCCTCGAAACCACCAGTTTTGGCATTTAAATAGTAATTCTGCATAAATAACTCTAAATTTTGTACTGAAAAATCAGTTTTTTGACCATAACTTTAAATTTTTATATTAGACTCACCATATTTTATTACACGGTTAGCTAGCTCTCGCCGAGACGCAGCTAACGACACCACTCACGTGCGGCTAGCTCGCAAAAAACGCGAGAAATTGCAGATTTGTTGATTTTCTTACTTACCTGAAATCCACGTGTATGGAACGGAACCGCCATACATTCGAAAACACTTTTAGAAGAAACTTCGTACTTCTGCGCCGTTTTCGTTTCTATCACCTTACCTTGGCTCCGTCCAACCCCTAGGCGCGTTTTATACCGTCTAGGTGCGAAATAATTTGATATTATAACATAAAATTGTCCTAAATAAAGCTATTTTTGATAAAAATTCATTAAATTTCATTGTTTTGCGCTAATTAATTGCACTGATTAGCGATTCAACTTTGCTCACTTGTCGGGGCTGGTGTCTAGAACGCTTTGTGCGCCTCGAAACCACCAGTTTTGGCATTTAAATAGTAATTCTGCATAAATAACTCTAAATTTTGTACTGAAAAATCAGTTTTTTGACCATAACTTTAAATTTTTATATTAGACTCACCATATTTTATTACACGGTTAGCTAGCTCTCGCCGAGACGCAGCTAACGACACCACTCACGTGCGGCTAGCTCGCAAAAAACGCGAGAAATTGCAGATTTGTTGATTTTCTTACTTACCTGAAATCCACGTGTATGGAACGGAACCGCCATACATTCGAAAACACTTTTAGAAGAAACTTCGTACTTCTGCGCCGTTTTCGTTTCTATCACCTTACCTTGGCTCCGTCCAACCCCTAGGCGCGTTTTATACCGTCTAGGTGCGAAATAATTTGATATTATAACATAAAATTGTCCTAAATAAAGCTATTTTTGATAAAAATTCATTAAATTTCATTGTTTTGCGCTAATTAATTGCACTGATTAGCGATTCAACTTTGCTCACTTGTCGGGGCTGGTGTCTAGAACGCTTTGTGCGCCTCGAAACCACCAGTTTTGGCATTTAAATAGTAATTCTGCATAAATAACTCTAAATTTTGTACTGAAAAATCAGTTTTTTGACCATAACTTTAAATTTTTATATTAGACTCACCATATTTTATTACACGGTTAGCTAGCTCTCGCCGAGACGCAGCTAACGACACCACTCACGTGCGGCTAGCTCGCAAAAAACGCGAGAAATTGCAGATTTGTTGATTTTCTTACTTACCTGAAATCCACGTGTATGGAACGGAACCGCCATACATTCGAAAACACTTTTAGAAGAAACTTCGTACTTCTGCGCCGTTTTCGTTTCTATCACCTTACCTTGGCTCCGTCCAACCCCTAGGCGCGTTTTATACCGTCTAGGTGCGAAATAATTTGATATTATAACATAAAATTGTCCTAAATAAAGCTATTTTTGATAAAAATTCATTAAATTTCATTGTTTTGCGCTAATTAATTGCACTGATTAGCGATTCAACTTTGCTCACTTGTCGGGGCTGGTGTCTAGAACGCTTTGTGCGCCTCGAAACCACCAGTTTTGGCATTTAAATAGTAATTCTGCATAAATAACTCTAAATTTTGTACTGAAAAATCAGTTTTTTGACCATAACTTTAAATTTTTATATTAGACTCACCATATTTTATTACACGGTTAGCTAGCTCTCGCCGAGACGCAGCTAACGACACCACTCACGTGCGGCTAGCTCGCAAAAAACGCGAGAAATTGCAGATTTGTTGATTTTCTTACTTACCTGAAATCCACGTGTATGGAACGGAACCGCCATACATTCGAAAACACTTTTAGAAGAAACTTCGTACTTCTGCGCCGTTTTCGTTTCTATCACCTTACCTTGGCTCCGTCCAACCCCTAGGCGCGTTTTATACCGTCTAGGTGCGAAATAATTTGATATTATAACATAAAATTGTCCTAAATAAAGCTATTTTTGATAAAAATTCATTAAATTTCATTGTTTTGCGCTAATTAATTGCACTGATTAGCGATTCAACTTTGCTCACTTGTCGGGGCTGGTGTCTAGAACGCTTTGTGCGCCTCGAAACCACCAGTTTTGGCATTTAAATAGTAATTCTGCATAAATAACTCTAAATTTTGTACTGAAAAATCAGTTTTTTGACCATAACTTTAAATTTTTATATTAGACTCACCATATTTTATTACACGGTTAGCTAGCTCTCGCCGAGACGCAGCTAACGACACCACTCACGTGCGGCTAGCTCGCAAAAAACGCGAGAAATTGCAGATTTGTTGATTTTCTTACTTACCTGAAATCCACGTGTATGGAACGGAACCGCCATACATTCGAAAACACTTTTAGAAGAAACTTCGTACTTCTGCGCCGTTTTCGTTTCTATCACCTTACCTTGGCTCCGTCCAACCCCTAGGCGCGTTTTATACCGTCTAGGTGCGAAATAATTTGATATTATAACATAAAATTGTCCTAAATAAAGCTATTTTTGATAAAAATTCATTAAATTTCATTGTTTTGCGCTAATTAATTGCACTGATTAGCGATTCAACTTTGCTCACTTGTCGGGGCTGGTGTCTAGAACGCTTTGTGCGCCTCGAAACCACCAGTTTTGGCATTTAAATAGTAATTCTGCATAAATAACTCTAAATTTTGTACTGAAAAATCAGTTTTTTGACCATAACTTTAAATTTTTATATTAGACTCACCATATTTTATTACACGGTTAGCTAGCTCTCGCCGAGACGCAGCTAACGACACCACTCACGTGCGGCTAGCTCGCAAAAAACGCGAGAAATTGCAGATTTGTTGATTTTCTTACTTACCTGAAATCCACGTGTATGGAACGGAACCGCCATACATTCGAAAACACTTTTAGAAGAAACTTCGTACTTCTGCGCCGTTTTCGTTTCTATCACCTTACCTTGGCTCCGTCCAACCCCTAGGCGCGTTTTATACCGTCTAGGTGCGAAATAATTTGATATTATAACATAAAATTGTCCTAAATAAAGCTATTTTTGATAAAAATTCATTAAATTTCATTGTTTTGCGCTAATTAATTGCACTGATTAGCGATTCAACTTTGCTCACTTGTCGGGGCTGGTGTCTAGAACGCTTTGTGCGCCTCGAAACCACCAGTTTTGGCATTTAAATAGTAATTCTGCATAAATAACTCTAAATTTTGTACTGAAAAATCAGTTTTTTGACCATAACTTTAAATTTTTATATTAGACTCACCATATTTTATTACACGGTTAGCTAGCTCTCGCCGAGACGCAGCTAACGACACCACTCACGTGCGGCTAGCTCGCAAAAAACGCGAGAAATTGCAGATTTGTTGATTTTCTTACTTACCTGAAATCCACGTGTATGGAACGGAACCGCCATACATTCGAAAACACTTTTAGAAGAAACTTCGTACTTCTGCGCCGTTTTCGTTTCTATCACCTTACCTTGGCTCCGTCCAACCCCTAGGCGCGTTTTATACCGTCTAGGTGCGAAATAATTTGATATTATAACATAAAATTGTCCTAAATAAAGCTATTTTTGATAAAAATTCATTAAATTTCATTGTTTTGCGCTAATTAATTGCACTGATTAGCGATTCAACTTTGCTCACTTGTCGGGGCTGGTGTCTAGAACGCTTTGTGCGCCTCGAAACCACCAGTTTTGGCATTTAAATAGTAATTCTGCATAAATAACTCTAAATTTTGTACTGAAAAATCAGTTTTTTGACCATAACTTTAAATTTTTATATTAGACTCACCATATTTTATTACACGGTTAGCTAGCTCTCGCCGAGACGCAGCTAACGACACCACTCACGTGCGGCTAGCTCGCAAAAAACGCGAGAAATTGCAGATTTGTTGATTTTCTTACTTACCTGAAATCCACGTGTATGGAACGGAACCGCCATACATTCGAAAACACTTTTAGAAGAAACTTCGTACTTCTGCGCCGTTTTCGTTTCTATCACCTTACCTTGGCTCCGTCCAACCCCTAGGCGCGTTTTATACCGTCTAGGTGCGAAATAATTTGATATTATAACATAAAATTGTCCTAAATAAAGCTATTTTTGATAAAAATTCATTAAATTTCATTGTTTTGCGCTAATTAATTGCACTGATTAGCGATTCAACTTTGCTCACTTGTCGGGGCTGGTGTCTAGAACGCTTTGTGCGCCTCGAAACCACCAGTTTTGGCATTTAAATAGTAATTCTGCATAAATAACTCTAAATTTTGTACTGAAAAATCAGTTTTTTGACCATAACTTTAAATTTTTATATTAGACTCACCATATTTTATTACACGGTTAGCTAGCTCTCGCCGAGACGCAGCTAACGACACCACTCACGTGCGGCTAGCTCGCAAAAAACGCGAGAAATTGCAGATTTGTTGATTTTCTTACTTACCTGAAATCCACGTGTATGGAACGGAACCGCCATACATTCGAAAACACTTTTAGAAGAAACTTCGTACTTCTGCGCCGTTTTCGTTTCTATCACCTTACCTTGGCTCCGTCCAACCCCTAGGCGCGTTTTATACCGTCTAGGTGCGAAATAATTTGATATTATAACATAAAATTGTCCTAAATAAAGCTATTTTTGATAAAAATTCATTAAATTTCATTGTTTTGCGCTAATTAATTGCACTGATTAGCGATTCAACTTTGCTCACTTGTCGGGGCTGGTGTCTAGAACGCTTTGTGCGCCTCGAAACCACCAGTTTTGGCATTTAAATAGTAATTCTGCATAAATAACTCTAAATTTTGTACTGAAAAATCAGTTTTTTGACCATAACTTTAAATTTTTATATTAGACTCACCATATTTTATTACACGGTTAGCTAGCTCTCGCCGAGACGCAGCTAACGACACCACTCACGTGCGGCTAGCTCGCAAAAAACGCGAGAAATTGCAGATTTGTTGATTTTCTTACTTACCTGAAATCCACGTGTATGGAACGGAACCGCCATACATTCGAAAACACTTTTAGAAGAAACTTCGTACTTCTGCGCCGTTTTCGTTTCTATCACCTTACCTTGGCTCCGTCCAACCCCTAGGCGCGTTTTATACCGTCTAGGTGCGAAATAATTTGATATTATAACATAAAATTGTCCTAAATAAAGCTATTTTTGATAAAAATTCATTAAATTTCATTGTTTTGCGCTAATTAATTGCACTGATTAGCGATTCAACTTTGCTCACTTGTCGGGGCTGGTGTCTAGAACGCTTTGTGCGCCTCGAAACCACCAGTTTTGGCATTTAAATAGTAATTCTGCATAAATAACTCTAAATTTTGTACTGAAAAATCAGTTTTTTGACCATAACTTTAAATTTTTATATTAGACTCACCATATTTTATTACACGGTTAGCTAGCTCTCGCCGAGACGCAGCTAACGACACCACTCACGTGCGGCTAGCTCGCAAAAAACGCGAGAAATTGCAGATTTGTTGATTTTCTTACTTACCTGAAATCCACGTGTATGGAACGGAACCGCCATACATTCGAAAACACTTTTAGAAGAAACTTCGTACTTCTGCGCCGTTTTCGTTTCTATCACCTTACCTTGGCTCCGTCCAACCCCTAGGCGCGTTTTATACCGTCTAGGTGCGAAATAATTTGATATTATAACATAAAATTGTCCTAAATAAAGCTATTTTTGATAAAAATTCATTAAATTTCATTGTTTTGCGCTAATTAATTGCACTGATTAGCGATTCAACTTTGCTCACTTGTCGGGGCTGGTGTCTAGAACGCTTTGTGCGCCTCGAAACCACCAGTTTTGGCATTTAAATAGTAATTCTGCATAAATAACTCTAAATTTTGTACTGAAAAATCAGTTTTTTGACCATAACTTTAAATTTTTATATTAGACTCACCATATTTTATTACACGGTTAGCTAGCTCTCGCCGAGACGCAGCTAACGACACCACTCACGTGCGGCTAGCTCGCAAAAAACGCGAGAAATTGCAGATTTGTTGATTTTCTTACTTACCTGAAATCCACGTGTATGGAACGGAACCGCCATACATTCGAAAACACTTTTAGAAGAAACTTCGTACTTCTGCGCCGTTTTCGTTTCTATCACCTTACCTTGGCTCCGTCCAACCCCTAGGCGCGTTTTATACCGTCTAGGTGCGAAATAATTTGATATTATAACATAAAATTGTCCTAAATAAAGCTATTTTTGATAAAAATTCATTAAATTTCATTGTTTTGCGCTAATTAATTGCACTGATTAGCGATTCAACTTTGCTCACTTGTCGGGGCTGGTGTCTAGAACGCTTTGTGCGCCTCGAAACCACCAGTTTTGGCATTTAAATAGTAATTCTGCATAAATAACTCTAAATTTTGTACTGAAAAATCAGTTTTTTGACCATAACTTTAAATTTTTATATTAGACTCACCATATTTTATTACACGGTTAGCTAGCTCTCGCCGAGACGCAGCTAACGACACCACTCACGTGCGGCTAGCTCGCAAAAAACGCGAGAAATTGCAGATTTGTTGATTTTCTTACTTACCTGAAATCCACGTGTATGGAACGGAACCGCCATACATTCGAAAACACTTTTAGAAGAAACTTCGTACTTCTGCGCCGTTTTCGTTTCTATCACCTTACCTTGGCTCCGTCCAACCCCTAGGCGCGTTTTATACCGTCTAGGTGCGAAATAATTTGATATTATAACATAAAATTGTCCTAAATAAAGCTATTTTTGATAAAAATTCATTAAATTTCATTGTTTTGCGCTAATTAATTGCACTGATTAGCGATTCAACTTTGCTCACTTGTCGGGGCTGGTGTCTAGAACGCTTTGTGCGCCTCGAAACCACCAGTTTTGGCATTTAAATAGTAATTCTGCATAAATAACTCTAAATTTTGTACTGAAAAATCAGTTTTTTGACCATAACTTTAAATTTTTATATTAGACTCACCATATTTTATTACACGGTTAGCTAGCTCTCGCCGAGACGCAGCTAACGACACCACTCACGTGCGGCTAGCTCGCAAAAAACGCGAGAAATTGCAGATTTGTTGATTTTCTTACTTACCTGAAATCCACGTGTATGGAACGGAACCGCCATACATTCGAAAACACTTTTAGAAGAAACTTCGTACTTCTGCGCCGTTTTCGTTTCTATCACCTTACCTTGGCTCCGTCCAACCCCTAGGCGCGTTTTATACCGTCTAGGTGCGAAATAATTTGATATTATAACATAAAATTGTCCTAAATAAAGCTATTTTTGATAAAAATTCATTAAATTTCATTGTTTTGCGCTAATTAATTGCACTGATTAGCGATTCAACTTTGCTCACTTGTCGGGGCTGGTGTCTAGAACGCTTTGTGCGCCTCGAAACCACCAGTTTTGGCATTTAAATAGTAATTCTGCATAAATAACTCTAAATTTTGTACTGAAAAATCAGTTTTTTGACCATAACTTTAAATTTTTATATTAGACTCACCATATTTTATTACACGGTTAGCTAGCTCTCGCCGAGACGCAGCTAACGACACCACTCACGTGCGGCTAGCTCGCAAAAAACGCGAGAAATTGCAGATTTGTTGATTTTCTTACTTACCTGAAATCCACGTGTATGGAACGGAACCGCCATACATTCGAAAACACTTTTAGAAGAAACTTCGTACTTCTGCGCCGTTTTCGTTTCTATCACCTTACCTTGGCTCCGTCCAACCCCTAGGCGCGTTTTATACCGTCTAGGTGCGAAATAATTTGATATTATAACATAAAATTGTCCTAAATAAAGCTATTTTTGATAAAAATTCATTAAATTTCATTGTTTTGCGCTAATTAATTGCACTGATTAGCGATTCAACTTTGCTCACTTGTCGGGGCTGGTGTCTAGAACGCTTTGTGCGCCTCGAAACCACCAGTTTTGGCATTTAAATAGTAATTCTGCATAAATAACTCTAAATTTTGTACTGAAAAATCAGTTTTTTGACCATAACTTTAAATTTTTATATTAGACTCACCATATTTTATTACACGGTTAGCTAGCTCTCGCCGAGACGCAGCTAACGACACCACTCACGTGCGGCTAGCTCGCAAAAAACGCGAGAAATTGCAGATTTGTTGATTTTCTTACTTACCTGAAATCCACGTGTATGGAACGGAACCGCCATACATTCGAAAACACTTTTAGAAGAAACTTCGTACTTCTGCGCCGTTTTCGTTTCTATCACCTTACCTTGGCTCCGTCCAACCCCTAGGCGCGTTTTATACCGTCTAGGTGCGAAATAATTTGATATTATAACATAAAATTGTCCTAAATAAAGCTATTTTTGATAAAAATTCATTAAATTTCATTGTTTTGCGCTAATTAATTGCACTGATTAGCGATTCAACTTTGCTCACTTGTCGGGGCTGGTGTCTAGAACGCTTTGTGCGCCTCGAAACCACCAGTTTTGGCATTTAAATAGTAATTCTGCATAAATAACTCTAAATTTTGTACTGAAAAATCAGTTTTTTGACCATAACTTTAAATTTTTATATTAGACTCACCATATTTTATTACACGGTTAGCTAGCTCTCGCCGAGACGCAGCTAACGACACCACTCACGTGCGGCTAGCTCGCAAAAAACGCGAGAAATTGCAGATTTGTTGATTTTCTTACTTACCTGAAATCCACGTGTATGGAACGGAACCGCCATACATTCGAAAACACTTTTAGAAGAAACTTCGTACTTCTGCGCCGTTTTCGTTTCTATCACCTTACCTTGGCTCCGTCCAACCCCTAGGCGCGTTTTATACCGTCTAGGTGCGAAATAATTTGATATTATAACATAAAATTGTCCTAAATAAAGCTATTTTTGATAAAAATTCATTAAATTTCATTGTTTTGCGCTAATTAATTGCACTGATTAGCGATTCAACTTTGCTCACTTGTCGGGGCTGGTGTCTAGAACGCTTTGTGCGCCTCGAAACCACCAGTTTTGGCATTTAAATAGTAATTCTGCATAAATAACTCTAAATTTTGTACTGAAAAATCAGTTTTTTGACCATAACTTTAAATTTTTATATTAGACTCACCATATTTTATTACACGGTTAGCTAGCTCTCGCCGAGACGCAGCTAACGACACCACTCACGTGCGGCTAGCTCGCAAAAAACGCGAGAAATTGCAGATTTGTTGATTTTCTTACTTACCTGAAATCCACGTGTATGGAACGGAACCGCCATACATTCGAAAACACTTTTAGAAGAAACTTCGTACTTCTGCGCCGTTTTCGTTTCTATCACCTTACCTTGGCTCCGTCCAACCCCTAGGCGCGTTTTATACCGTCTAGGTGCGAAATAATTTGATATTATAACATAAAATTGTCCTAAATAAAGCTATTTTTGATAAAAATTCATTAAATTTCATTGTTTTGCGCTAATTAATTGCACTGATTAGCGATTCAACTTTGCTCACTTGTCGGGGCTGGTGTCTAGAACGCTTTGTGCGCCTCGAAACCACCAGTTTTGGCATTTAAATAGTAATTCTGCATAAATAACTCTAAATTTTGTACTGAAAAATCAGTTTTTTGACCATAACTTTAAATTTTTATATTAGACTCACCATATTTTATTACACGGTTAGCTAGCTCTCGCCGAGACGCAGCTAACGACACCACTCACGTGCGGCTAGCTCGCAAAAAACGCGAGAAATTGCAGATTTGTTGATTTTCTTACTTACCTGAAATCCACGTGTATGGAACGGAACCGCCATACATTCGAAAACACTTTTAGAAGAAACTTCGTACTTCTGCGCCGTTTTCGTTTCTATCACCTTACCTTGGCTCCGTCCAACCCCTAGGCGCGTTTTATACCGTCTAGGTGCGAAATAATTTGATATTATAACATAAAATTGTCCTAAATAAAGCTATTTTTGATAAAAATTCATTAAATTTCATTGTTTTGCGCTAATTAATTGCACTGATTAGCGATTCAACTTTGCTCACTTGTCGGGGCTGGTGTCTAGAACGCTTTGTGCGCCTCGAAACCACCAGTTTTGGCATTTAAATAGTAATTCTGCATAAATAACTCTAAATTTTGTACTGAAAAATCAGTTTTTTGACCATAACTTTAAATTTTTATATTAGACTCACCATATTTTATTACACGGTTAGCTAGCTCTCGCCGAGACGCAGCTAACGACACCACTCACGTGCGGCTAGCTCGCAAAAAACGCAAAAAATTGCCCGCCCACCCGCCCTTTTATCATTTTTAAGCTATATAGGAAAAGGAAGGCAATTCCGGTCTGGCACTTCAAAATTTTTCATTTCTGAAATTTAATCCCACGTGTATCCTGGGCCCGTTGTGAGCATTTTAGCTCTCACCGGCGCCCTCGTACTCGACTGGGAGCCACCACAACACTAAAAATAGTGTATAAATACACTAAAAATTGTGTTTAGTGGACATCAAGATGGCACCGTCTAGCGGTGAAGTCCCGTCCCTCCCGGCGACTGCTGCAGATGCAACTTGCACCGAGTCGTGCATAAGCGCGCTTAACAAACTCGCCGAGTGCATCACGGCTGCTATCGCTGAAGGGAAGAACGTTACGGCCGTCAACAAGAGACTCATCACTACTGCGGCGAATGAGATCCGGTGTGTGGCCGCAAAGTTACCCACCTTTTCCGCCCCGCAGGAAATCTGCGCGTCCCAAAACGGAAATCTGCGACAAGAAATAGCAACTTGCGTGCGCGAGGAACTGAGTAAGCACCTCGCCACGATCGCGAAGCCAATAACACCCGCACCGAGGTCATATGCGCAGGCAGCGAGCGTCCCGACCCCTCGTCCTACATTGAAACCACCACCGCCTAATAAACCTGCGCTTATCGTTGCGCCGCAGGGCGTCAGCACGTCCCAAACACTCCAGGATGTAGTGCAGTCCTTCAAAAATGCCGCCAGTTTCCGCACCACATCGTACGCACCGTCTAAAATACAGGCCGTGTCTAATAATAAGTTGCGAGTGGAGTTTGAGACTGAGCAACAGCGCGATGAAACCCTCAAGAAGTTGCAAACGTCCTCACAAGTCACTGCTGAACCGGCCAAGCTACTGATGCCAATGCTTATCCTCAAGGGGATATCATTGGACACGCCGTCAGAAGAGCTGGTTGACGTCATCCGCGGCCAAAATGAGGAGCTGACTGACCTTGTGGTAGACAGCGACGATTTGCGGCTCGCATTTAAGCGAAACAACCGCCACCCCAAGCTGTATAACGCTGTCCTCATAGCCAAGCCCGCCGTATGGCGAAAAATACTTGACATGAAGCGTGTCTGCGTCGACCACCAGCGGGTACACGTCGAAGACTTCTCGACATTCCTCCAATGCAGGAAATGCCTGCAGTTCGGTCACATTCAAACAAAATGTACTGCGACTCAGGCACCCTGCTCGTACTGCTCGGAGGAGGGGCACGTTACCATCAACTGCCCTCTGCGCGAGAAGAAAGGCACTCCCAAGTGTTACAACTGCTCGCAACACAACATCAAGTATAAAACCACAAATGACACCGGACACACGGCCACCTCAAACACTTGCCCTCGAGTAAAATCACTCAAAATCAAAATAATAACCCGTACCCACTATGGATAAGCAACTCATAAATCTTTTACAGTAACGTTAAAACCTACAACGGCACGTGAATACACTATGTTTTTATCTAACGTATATATGTATATATTGTATTTATTTATCTTATTAATGAAGCATTCTTTGCTCACCAGAATGAGTCCACAATGACAATTATGTGACATCATGGGTTGCGGCAGCAAACGTATCAAATAGCGCGAGTTGCCGCAACTAACACAATGCGAAGCATAAACTATTCTTACATAAAGTTAATATATTGTATCTATTTATCCTATTTATCCTAGCACTTTTCGCTCAACCATAAATGACAACTATGTGACATCATGGGTTGCGGCAGCAAACGTATCAAATAGCGCGAGTTGCCGCAACTAACACTATGAGACAGAAACTATTTTTACATAAAGTTAATATATTGTATCTATTTATCCTATTTATCGCAGCACTCTTTGCTCAACCAGAAATGAGACCAAAATTTCAACTATGAGATATCACGGGTTGCGGCAGCAAACGTATCAAATAGCGCGAGTTGCCGCAACCAGCACAATGCGAAAACACATAATGTATATATATGTATATATCTAACTATCGTATTTATGTAGCATTCTTTGCTCAACCAGTAATGAGTCCAAAATTTCAACTATGTGACATCAAAGGTTACGGCAGTAAACGTATCAAATAGCGTGAGCTGCCGTAACTAACAAAATGCGAAACATAAAACTTTACTTACTTCGAAAACAAAGTTCAATAAAAAAAAAAAAAAAAAAAAAAAAAAAAAAACCTAACCTAACCTAACCTAACCTAACCTAACCTAACCTAACCCAGTATAAGCCTAACTACGGTCGACATCACATCGAGCTCCGACTTAAAAATTCGCCAAAATTGCATTCCTGCGAATATACGTGTGAAAGTGATATCAAAAGTTTCGTCATAACCCAAATATCGAGGATTAGTGTGGGCAAGGTCGTAGGTCAAAGGTCGTGGCTCCGGGAAGGCATCTAGTTTGCTGCAGTGACATTTGAAGGAGGTTAGTAAACCAATCAACTAAATATAACCAAAAGATCGGCGCAGAGGAGACCCGTTTTTTGACATATCGTCGAAGTCTGTCGGGCTCCAGGTTGAAAAGTTACGGGACCCACAAGTTTGTGAAAACACGTGGTCATAACCTTAACTCAACACGAGGCGCATTGCTAACCTCCAAGGCTACACGCGGCGACAAACGTCAAGTCAAACGTCAAACGTCATTTTGACAAGTGACATTCAAACGTCAAAGTCGAATTGACATTGACAGCTGCGAAACGTCAACGTCGCCGAAACGTCACCTGTCACCATCACCATCTGTCATCTGTCACCTGTCAACTGTCACCTGACAACGCAGCCACAAGTGAAGACCCCGGAGACGGCCTGAAGACACCAAACCAGCGCTGAAGACACCGCAGCGGCCCACCAGGTAAGTCCGAGGGAACTCCTGAACGACTTGTCCTAGGATAACCGGGTTTGGATTTTTCTGACTGGGAAGTCCAGGACCTGTCACCCCCATTATCCCCTTTACCCCGTCATCCCTCACCCCAACCCCCCCTCAACCCCCCCCCCACCTAACCCCCCCCCCAACCCCCCCCCCCCCCCCGAACACCACACGGGACCTACCCCCCCCCAACCCCCCCCCCCCCCCCCCCCGAACACCACACGGGACCTACCCCCCCCCCCCCCGAACACCACACGGGACCTTCCCCCCCCCCCCCCCTCGGACGTCATTACCCCTCTGCCTGTATCTCGGGAACGGCTGGACCTAGAAAGCTGTGAGGGGTGTCGTTGAAATCGTCTCGACGAGCTCCATCATCTGGCCCCTACAGTTTTTCTCAAAAAATCCAGTCACCAGAAATCACCAGCTGGGAACTTTTGAACACCAACAACATCACACGCCAAGGCATACTCCGTCAGCGGCAGCGGAACATCAGCAGCACGCGACGCGGCGAAAACATCGTCATCACGTTAATTAGTACGGTGAGTCCATCACCAAGGTATTTAGTATAAAAAAAAAAAAAAAAAAAAAAAAAAAAAAAAAAAAAAAAAAAAAAAAAAAAAATACATCACAATACCTAAATTTAATATAAGTTTATTGTAATTTAGTCTTTAAGTTTTCTGTATTTCTTTTGTATCCACTTCCAACGCTTCCTAAGCAATATGTCAGCCCCATCCAAAACTAACTCCACCAACGTAAGCAAGGTCAAGCCGACGCGGTCGCTTCGGGAGAAGGTGCTGTCGAAGTCAGCGAAGTCTGTCGCCTCGGAGAGGTTGGCGCAACCATCGCAGACGTGCACAGCGGACCTAAAGCCGAAAGCGGCCTCGGTGTCAGACGCGGCGGACCAGACGGCACTGCTGCAACAACTAAAAAGCCCTGTCACCGCTTACAGCTCGGCCTGCTCGGAAGTCTCCGACCAGCAACGTGCGAGCGACAACAAAAGGATCTCGGAGATAGTTATAGAATGGGAGCAATGCAACATTTCCCCACCCAAACCCATCATCACAGACGAGGAGGACTCAGACGCCTCGAGCCGGACAGACCACACGTCCGGCAGGAGGGCGAGCATCCTGTACAGGACACCGAAGAGAGGAACTGGTGTCCACATGGACCTCGCCACACGGGAGGCGAACACCCTCCTCCAACAGGGAAAGGAGGCGCTGGAGGCGGCCGGAAACATGAAGCGGGAATGTAAAGTCACCGCTCAGGAGAGCCTCCAGGGACTGTATGAGACAGTGTTATCGTTGTCGGACTCCAGGGCAAGACATAAGCACAACCTGGAGAAAGAGAGGTCTCGGCACGCGCAAGAACTAGTGCGCGCAGAGCGGGCACACACCCGTGATATGCTCGCTCTTAAAGAGACCCTCGCCAGTGAGCTGTGTGGAGCCCGGGAGGACATACGGGACACCCTGAAGGCCACTAAAAACATCAGAGAGTGGCTGGGCTCGGAGACCCTCGAGGCGCTAAAGGCAAGCGCCGAAACAAGGAAAGGCGTCCAAGCGCTTGAGGCGACTATAAGAAAGGAGGCGGAGAGCACGCGCAAGGTAATAGCCAGAGGCTCTGGGTCGCCGGGAAAAGACATCCCGAACCCAATACTTATGCGCCTCGAGCTGAATATTGGCAACATAACCAATCAGCTCGACACTCTCCGCAAACAGCTGGACCGCCTCAAGCAGACGCCGAAGACTCCAGCCACCAGCAACGTGCAGTCCATCCAGCACGAATGCTGTATCACCCCCGCAATGGTGACGGCCGCCTCCACTATGGAAAGACTGGAGGCACAAATGCAGACACTCACCACACAAATAACTACACACATCAACACACCCCCACCTCCGCAGCAAGACATCGGCCGACACTTTAAGCCACTCACGGAGAAGCTACAGTCAGTGTCCTCCGACATCAGAGACCTCCGCGACAGGCCAGCCCCAGCACCCGCAGCGCCAAACCTGCAATCGGAGCTCGCCATCGTAGAGGTCAAGCGGACACTGGCTGAAGTGGTTAAAGGCATCGGCAGGATGAGCGAGAAGACCCCCACACCTCATCAACAACCAAAGGCAGCAGCAAAACCCAACATCCCACCACAGTCCGGACACACACTCATTGTCTCCTCGACGGACCCAAAACACACGGGAGACAATGTCATGGACAGAATCAGAGCGGCACTCGACCTGAAGAACTCGGGAGCAAAAATAAACAAAACCAGGAAGGCGAAGAACCAAAAGATCATCCTAAGCTGCGCGACACGAGAGGACATGGATGTCGTAAAGCGCCAAATCACCGGCAAAGATGACCTGAAGGTTCAAGAGCCGAAACCGGGAAATCCGCTGGTCTGTTTAAGAGGCGTCGAGGCCTACCACTCAGATGCGGAAATGGAGGGTCTCCTATGGTCCCAAAATAGGACAATCCTCCATGGCATCGAAGCGGGTAGCCAGACGCTCAAACTGAGGTTCAGGAAGAGAGCCCGTGACCCAGTAATCTGCCACCCAGTATTCGAGCTGTCCCCAGAACTGTGGAAACGGTTCACGCACGGCGAAGCCAAAGTTTTCTGCGGCCTAAAGAGGGTCCCGGTAGAGGATCAGTCCCCCCTGGTGCAATGCAGCAAGTGCATGGGATATGGTCATACGAAGACCATATGCTCCGAGAAGACACTGAGCTGCAGCTACTGCTCAGCCGAGCACATCGGGAGGGACTGCCCCTTGAGAGCGAAAGGAGAGGACCCAAAGTGCGTGAACTGTGTCCGGGCAAAGAAGCAGGGGGCCGAATTGAAGCACCCCTCTTATAGTGCAGACTGCCCGGAACGACAGAAGTGGGACAGCATAGCCAGGTCTAGGATCGCATATTGTTAAAGAGGAGGGCACCCACGCACAACACATCACGGTCACCGCTCGAAGTAACCCGACAAGAGGTTTGCAGGTCATTCAAGCGAACCTCCAAAGGTCCAAACTTGCGACAACAGAGCTCCACATGGCGGCCCAGCAGAAAGGCGTAAAGATAGCTCTCGTTCAGGAACCCTACGTAGGAAGAACGGGATGCTTGAAGCAAAACGCAGGCACACATGTCATTCAGTGCACCCTGGGCAGACAGAAACCTGTCAAGGCGGCGGTGATAGTTTTCGGGGACGAGCTGGAGGTCATTCATGACCCTCAGCTGGTCACCGAGAACATTGCAGCCGTATTGATAAAGGTTGGGGCAATCAAGTTTGCGGTCCTGTCGGTTTACTTCGAAGGGGACCAAGACTTATCACCATACATCAACACTGTCAAACACATACTAACAAAAATACACACATACACACTCAACGTTATTGTAGGAGGAGACGTGAACGCCTGGAGCCAGTGGTGGGGGAGCAACTCCGAAGACCACCGAGGCGCAGAGTATAATTCGTTCATCAGCGAAATGGAACTCCATATCCTCAACACCGGACAGACTCCCACCTTCGAGACGTACAGAGGGGATAGGTTGTACACGAGCATCGTTGACGTAACTGTGTGCAGCATGTCCCTCCTGAACAGGATCGATTGCTGGAAAGTAGACAGAAGCCTGACGTCATCGGACCACAACGCAATTACCTTCGCCATACGCCTGGAGAAACCCTTAGAACCCTTAAGGCCCATCTCCACGCGTATCTATAACACCAAAAAGGCGAAATGGTCCGATTTCAAGGAACACCTACAACAGTTCCTTGAGGAAAAAGGTATAACTCTGTCTAGAGTCCAAGGGATCTCGATCCCGGAGGAAATGGAGACCGTAGTAAGCGAATATACTACCGCCATCCATCAAGCTTGTGAGAAAGCAGTACCCAAGCTGAAGGCCCGCAAATTCGACACAAGGCCACCCTGGTGGTCCCCTTCTCTCGAAAACCTCAAGAAAGAGGTCCTGAGGAAAAAGAGAAGGATCAGGAATGCGGCCCCGTCACGTCTCAATCACACAATACAGGAGTATCACACCGCAAAATTACTCTACAACACACAAGCAACAGAGGCAGCCACGACAAGCTGGAAAGAGTTCTGTTCCACACAAGATAGGGAAAGTATGTGGGACGGAATATACAGGGTCATAAGGAAGACGGCAAGAAGGGAGAACGACGCGCTCCTCACTAACACAACGGGCGAAACCCTAAGCCCGGAGCAATCAGCACGACTTCTTGCCGAGACCTTCTATCCAGCAGACAACACACACACCGATACTCCACAACAAACACACATCAGATCATTGACTATGGCGGACCCCGGCAACGTAACTGAACTTGCGGACGACGACCCACCGTTCAAACCTGCGGAGCTGGAACTGGTTTTACAAAACCAGAATCCAAAGAAAGCCCCAGGTCCGGATGGGCTAACAGCAGACATATGCGCAATGGCTATCAGCTGCGATAGGGAAGTATTCTTGGCCTTGGCCAACAAGTGTCTCACACTTGCATACTTCCCAAAGCAGTGGAAAATAGCCCATGTGTGCATACTCCGCAAACCCGGGAAAGACGATTATACCAAACCGAAGTCGTACAGACCTATTGGACTGTTATCGGTAATGGGAAAAATCGTCGAAAAGCTAATAGTCAACAGATTACAACACCACCTACTACCAACACTTAACACACATCAGTACGGATTCATGCCACAGCGTGGAACCGAGGACGCTCTCTATGCACTAGTGAAGCACATACGTGCGGAAATAAAGGCCAAAAAAGTGGTCCTTTTGGTATCGCTGGACATAGAGGGCGCCTTCGACAACGCATGGTGGCCAGCCATCAAGAACCAGCTCATCCGGAAAAAGTGTCCCAAGAACATTTACAGCACACTGGCCTCATACCTGGAAGATCGAGTGGTATGCGTAAACTACGCCAGGTCCAAGAGCGAGAAGGAAACTACGAAAGGCTGCGTCCAGGGCTCAATAGCCGGTCCGACGCTGTGGAACGTAATCCTAGACTCGCTCCTTCACAAAATCAACAGTGTAGGAGAGTTCTGCCAAGCGTATGCAGACGACGTGGTACTGGTCTTCTCTGACAATGACGTCCAAGTCCTGCAACAGAAAGCCGAAAGAACACTGGAGTGTGTGGCCGAGTGGGGCACTCAGAACAAGTTAAACTTCGCAGCACACAAAACCAATGCAATGGTTCTGACGAAGAAACTTAAGTATGATGCCCCCGTCGTCCACATGCGAGGTGTTCGGCTAAATCTTGTCAACGAGATCAAGTTGCTAGGACTCGTCATAGACAACAAACTCACCTTCAATGCACACGTATCCGCCACATGCAAGAAAGCTGCGGACATATATAAACAGCTAGCGTGCGCAGCGAGGGTGACTTGGGGTCTGAAAAGGGAAGTCACCAGGACCATATATGTGTCGGTGATAGAGCCAATCGTGCTATACGCGGCTAGCGCATGGGCCCCTGCAGCCGAGAAGCTGATGGTAAGAAACCAGCTAGACTCACTGCAAAGGGGCTTCGCGCAGAAGATCTGCAAAGCGTATCGCACGGTGTCTCTGACATCGGCACTAATACTCTCCGGACAACTGCCTCTCGACCTTCGAGTAGCCGAGGCAGCGATGCTGTTCCGTATAAAGAAAGGGTACTCCGACGAGTTCTTACCGCCCGGCAGGGAGGTGGAGCGAAAAGTCGAGTACACCCAACTTCCACATCCCTCAAAAATGGTGCTCACAAAATACCAGCAGCTGGAAGACTTCAACGCAGAAACCGTGGAAACTTACCAGGTAGTCGGTCCCCACATCTACACCGACGGTAGTAAGATTGAGGGCAAAGTAGGAGCAGCCCTAACCTGGTGGGACAGCGGTAAGGAGTTGAAGCACAGGACCTTCCGGCTAGAGCCACACAACACTGTCTTCCAATCGGAACTTTACGCACTGTTCAGAGCAGTTAAGTTGGTGAGAGAGAGCCGAACGGACGCGGCCAGCATCCTGAGCGATTCCAGATCATCTCTGGACCTGCTTAGGTGCCCAAGACCAACACACCAACTGGCTCATAGCATCAAAGAACTAGTGCGTGAGATCCGAGGGGAGGGCAGGGACGTGAAACTCTTCTGGTTAAGAGCACACGTAGGGACACCAGGAAACGAGAGAGCGGATGAGTTGGCAAAAAAGGCGGCTCTCACGAAAAAGACAGCGCCAGACTACAACAAAGTCCCTATTTCGTTCGTGAAGAAGAGCATACGCGAAGAAACGGTCAAGAGGTGGCAGGAAAGATATGAATCCTCCAGCACGGGATCGGTGACCAAAGTGTTCTTCCCAAATGTCCTTGTGGCAAAAAGAACAACGGAGGTAACAGCACTCACACCGACTCTGGTACAGATAT
Source organism: Autographa gamma (assembly GCA_905146925.1). NCBI lineage: Eukaryota > Metazoa > Arthropoda > Insecta > Lepidoptera > Noctuidae > Autographa > Autographa gamma. The sequence goes on from LR989870.1 coordinate 23,411, forward strand.
TTACCGGACACGGAGGGTTCTCAGCATATCTACACCGTTTCCACCTCAAAGACTCTCCATCTTGCGTATGCGACCCAGACACGGACGAAACAGTCTGGCATTTACTTTTCGAATGTCCAAGATTTAGCAGAGACCGAATCGAGCTAGAGCACAAGCTAGACGTGAGTCTAGACTTGACCACAATAAGCTCGGTCATGGAGGACAAGACCACAAGACCTCCATTCTTGGAATTCGCAAGTAAAGTTGCAGAAGCCGCCATAAAAGCCAATTCCACAAGGCCCCTTACAAACACCGTACCAACGACACAAACACAGACACCAACACAAACACAATTACTGACACAAACACCAACCTCGACACAAACACAAACACTGACACAAACACAAATTCAATTACTGACACAAACACCAACCTCGACACAAACACAAACAATGACACAAACACAAACGCTGACACAAACACAAACGCAGACACAAACACAAACATCGACTCAAACACAAGCACTGACACAAATACAGACATTCACAAGAACACCGACTCCTAACACGACACAGAACCAAACAACAATACTGACACAAAATCAAACAGACTTTAACAATACTCAGACAACAACAACGGCAACGACACTAACACACCCCAGAGTCGAGATAGTAACGGCCTTACTAAATTGGGGTACAATCGGCGAGCCCGGCATAAGATTGAGAAGTGTTGCCCTGTTTATGAACAGAGACAAGGAAAGTTTCGGGATCAGTTTCTGCAAACCAAAGAGGAAGAGAGTAGCCATACCGCCGGGCCTGGCAGCCTTAGTAAATGGAAGCACTGGAAAAGCGAGCATAGAAGCAAAACGGTATGACACCTTACCGGAAGTGGACTTCTTTGATATCCGATGCCGGGTAATGCAGTTCAAGAACAAGAGAATTGTATTACTCGAGTGGAATAAAGACAGTCCATTTACCCAGGCGAGCTCGCTGCTCCAAAAGCTAGAGATGTCAGGTAGCGTTCCAAAGACCATCAGCGTGGACGCCATGGTCATCGAGGGCGTCAAAGGAACGACGGCGGACCGTCTAGGCTGCTTAAAGGCCGCTGGGAAACACGAAGTGGTAGTGTACGAGGATAGGGGAGAAGATCTTAGTTACCTTAGATCCCCGAAGAAGAGTCCTAAAACACCTGACTCAAAGTCCTCGTCACCGGAAACACCCAGCGGATCTGAGCAAGCACAGGAAAAGATAGCGACGGAAAGAGAGAAAGCCGCTCAGGCAAACAGAAATTCCCCGGAACAACAGGAGCAACAAAAATCTCGACTTGCCAGGTTCAAGACCTACCTGAACTCCACACTCAAACAGCGTCGGATGGGAGTGATCCACTCCGGCCTGTTTGACGCGCCCATTGACCAAGAGGCAGCAACCGCGGCTTTCGTCAGAGAACCCCCGTGGGTAAGGCCGGAACTGCCGCCTCAACTGTCAAGAGCAGAAATGGGACAGGTCAGTCCTCCAACCTTCATACCGGTGTCAGAACCCGCGGATCACGTGTACAACGCCTTTCTCGAGTTCCTGGCTGTTGTGAGAGCAACCAAACAGGTAAACCTCACAACATGCAGGAAAATCTTGCAGACTTTCAATCTTCGGAACGAGGGTCTGTTAGGAGTACTACTCGAGGAGGCGGGGGCGGCGGTGTATGATAACTCCACATCCCAGGTCATCATAGGGAAAATGGGGGAATCATACATGGCTGCGTACTGCGCGACCTGCGGTTTCGTGGCACTGGACGAGGACGAGACCAAAAGGAAGGGAAAACCGGTCTTTAAAACACCACCAGAAGACACAATAGTGGTAGTTGCCGGGTGCACGGAAATAATGCTGGACGACAAGTTCCTCGAGATGGCGCAAACCATCGAAGGGACTTCGAAAACATACGTTCCAGCATTATGGGAAATAGAAAACATCAGATGGGTAAACGGAGTGCCGGGGTGCGGCAAGACAACTTGGCTGGTGAAGCACTTCGATGAGGAGGACGAGGTGGTGGTCACCACGACGACGGAAGCTGCTAAAGATCTGAGGGAAAAGCTCTCGCACCGGGTAGGAGAAAAGAGTAAGACAAAGGTGCGGACTATGGCTTCCGTTTTAGCTAACGGTTTCAAAGAGGGCGAGAAGTGCCAAAGATTAACGGTGGACGAAGCCCTCATGAACCACTTCGGAGCCATAGTCATGGCAGCAAAGTTGTCGGGAGCCAGCGAAGTCGTCCTCATCGGGGATGTCAACCAGCTACCATACTTGGACAGGGATAACCTATTTCCACTCAGGTACACCCGTCCCGGTATGGTAGCGTCAGTGACGCAGGAGTTGCTCTGCACGCACAGAAATCCCATGGACGTCGCGTTCGCATTGAGTGAGATATATAATGGAATTTACTCGTCAAAAACATCTGCGAGTAATATCCATTCCCTGACAGTGTTTGGTTACTCGGGTGCGATAATAGAGAAAGAAACCCAGAACACGCTGTTCCTGGTGCACACACAGGAGGAGAAATCCTCCTTGAGTGCCCAGGGATACGGCTCTGGGGAGGGCTCTCGCACCCTGACCATCCACGAATCTCAGGGTCTCACGTACGAGCGCGTCGTCATAATCAACACCAGACGTCGTATCCAAATCCACGACAGCGTCCCACATGCGGTTGTGGCAGTGTCGCGCCATACATCCAGCTGCGTGTACTACACCGACGACGCCAGCGACGCGATAGGCCGCTTCTGCAGGAAAGCCATGGACGCGCCAACAGCCGCAGTTGTCGACTACAACCTGAAGACAGCCATGCAGCACCAAAACATGACGATCGTGGAGGCGCTGACCGAGCTACGACAAAATATCAACACCCACTCCCAATCCCAATCCCTTTCCCCATGACGAATGTTTAATATTAATGTCTAGTAAATGTAAGTAAGTTAAGAAAACAATTGGGTATAAAAAAAAAAAAAAAAAAAAAAAAAAAAAAAAAAAAAAAAAAAAAAAAAAAAAAAAAAAACCTAACCTAACCTAACCTAACCTAACCTAACCTAACCTAACCTAACCTAACCTTTTTTTTTTTTTTTTTTTTTTTTTTTTTTTCGGGGGGAAATCCTCATGGACTTCCTCCGCCTGGGGAGAGGCGGAGGGGCATGCCGGACTCTTACCGGCTAAAACCCCCCGGTGTCTCCTCCTCGCACGTGCACGTGGGGCCGCGGGAATCCAAATTCTTCCGCAGCCCCACGCTGGTGCTGGCCCGGTTGTCCGGGCCTCCTCTCGTGCACGGGGTAGTGAGGTGTAAGACTACCCCGTGCTCCGCCTCGGAGGCGCGCGCCGACACCCGCGCGCGCCTACGCCTCGGGTCCAGCGGTTAGGGGGCGGGGACTTCCCCAAGTCCATCGCCCCTGGACCCATTCATGGGGGGCGGAAAAGGGCGTTGTCCGCCCTTCTCCTGCGCCCGGTGCGCCTTCTGCGGCCGGGGAAGAGAGACGAGATCTCCCTCTCCCGTTCCGCAGTCTCCTTCTGCGACATCACGTCCTCGCAGAAGGACACCACCGCGTCCCACGACTCTGCGCTACCGACCATACTCTGCACTACGGCCGGCAGCGACAGATCGCCTCCTACTTCATTTGTGAGGACACGGCGCTGCTCCTCCCAAGCTACACACTCAGCGAGCGTGTGTTGCGCCGTGTCCTCCCCGCAATGGACGCAGTGGTGGCACCGAGCGTCCGGCTCCCTGCCCATGCGACACAGGTACTTGCCGAAGCACCCATGCCCCGACAGCACCTGCGTCACCCTAAACGACAGGGAACCGTGCCTTCTCCCGAGCCAGTCGTTGAGTACTGGCCGGATCGCCTCGACGGTAGCGAGGCCGGCGGCAGGGCGCAGAAGCCTTTGCCGCCATTCCGCCACCAGGACCTGACGGAGCTCTCCTCGGCGCAGCTCGATCTGCCGCTGCACCGGCGTCGAGCCCCGCGCCCGCTCTTCCTCGCGCCATCGGTACAATGACGCGAGTACTTTCGCCTCCAGGTCCCAGGGCGGGGATCCGGCCAGGACACAAGCCGCCTCGTAGGAAATCGTGCGGTACCCGCGGGCGACTCTGACGGCCATCGCCCTCTGCGGCTTTCGCAGAATGGCGAGAGTGCTGGCCGTCAGGTCTAACGCCCAGACGGGAGCCCCGTAAAGGGCTATAGACCGCACGATTCCCACGTACAACCGCCTACAGGCGGCGCTCGGGCCCCCCATGTTGGGAAGCAACGTTGAAAGCGCGCCCGCCGCGCCCATCAGCTTGGGCGCTAGCCGCCGGAAGTGAGGCCCGAATTCCCACCGGCTGTCGAGCACCAATCCCAGGTACTTCATGGTGTACCCGACAGCTATCCGAGCCCCACCGACCACAATGTGTGATCCCGGCGCCGGCGCCCGTCGGGGGCCATAAAACACTATGGCCTCCGACTTGTTTAGGGCCACCTCCAGGCCCAGGCGCCGGATGCGGTTCACCACCTGTGACACCGCAGCCGTGGCTATCAACGAACCTAACCTAACCTAACCTAACCTAACCTAACCTTTTTTTTTTTTTTTTTTTTTTCGGGGGGAAATCCTCATGGACTTCCTCCGCCTGGGGAGAGGCGGAGGGGCATGCCGGACTCTTACCGGCTAAACCCCCCGGTGTCTCCTCCTCGCACGTGCACGTGGGGCCGCGGGAATCCAAATTCTTCCACAGCAACCTAACCTAACCTAACCTAACCTAACCTAACCTAACTTTGTCAAACCTAACTTTGCCAACCTAACTTTTGAAAATCATCACTTTTTTTTAAGAAAGTAAGGTTCGGCACCGTAAGGTTTGACAATGTTAGGTTTGACAAGGTTAGGTTTGACAAAGTTACGTTTGACAATGTTAGGTTTGCCAAGGTTAGGTTTGATAAAGTTAGGTTCAACAAAGTGAGGTTAGCTTCAATTTTTGTTTTGTTTTTTTCGTCCCATTTCTTTTTTCTCAAAACTTACTTTGCCAAACCTCACTTTGTCAAACCTTAGGGTGCCGAACCTTACTTTCTTAAAAAAAAGTGATGATTTTCAAAAGTTTGGTTGGCAAAGTTAGGTTTGACAAAGTAAGGTTTGACAATGTTAGGTTTGACAAGGTTAGGTTTGACAAACTTAGGTTTGACAATGTTAGGTTTGGCAAGGTTAGGTTTGACAATGTTAGGTTTGACAAGGTTAGGTTTGACAAGGTTAGGTTTGACAAATTTAGGTTTGACAATGTTAGGTTTGAAAATGTTAGGTTTTACAATGTTAGGTTTGGCAAGGTTAGGTTTGACAATGTTAGGTTTGACAATGTTAGGTTTGACAAGGTTAGGTTTGACAATGTTAGGTTTGACAATGATAGGTTTGACAAGGTTAGGTTTGACAAAGTTAGGTTCGACAATGTTAGGTTTGATAAAGTTAGATTCCACAAAGTGAGGTTAGCTTCAATTTTTGTTTTGTTTTTTTCTTCCCATTTCTTTTTACTCAAAACTTACTTTGCCAAACCTCACTTTGTCAAACCTAACCTTGTCAAACCTAACATTGTCAAACCTAACTTTGTCAAACCTAACCTTGCCAACCTAACTTTTGAAAATCATCACTTTTTTTTAAGAAAGTAAGGTTCGGCACCGTTAGGTTTGACAAGGTTAGGTTTGACAAGGTTAGGTTTGACAAGGTTAGGTTTGACAATGTTAGGTTTGACAAAGTTAGGTTCGACAATGTTAGGTTTGATAAAGTTAGGTTCCACAAAGTGAGGTTAGCTTCAATTTTTGTTTTGTTTTTTTCTTCCCATTTCTTTTTTCTCAAAACTTACTTTGCCAAACCTCACTTTGTCAAACCTTACGGTGCCGAACCTTACTTTCTTAAAAAAAAGTGATGATTTTCAAAAGTTAGGTTGGCAAAGTTAGGTTTGACAAAGTTAGGTTTGACAATGTTAGGTTTGACAAGGTTAGGTTTGACAAAGTGAGGTTTGGCAAAGTAAGTTTTGAGTAAAAAGAAATGGGAAGAAAAAAACAAAACAAAAATTGAAGCTAACCTCACTTTGTGGAACCTAACTTTATCAAACCTAACATTGTCGAACCTAACTTTGTCAAACCTAACCTTGTCAAACCTAACATTGTCAAACCTAACATTGTCAAACCTAACCTTGCCAAACCTAACATTGTAAAACCTAACATTTTCAAACCTAACATTGTCAAACCTAAATTTGTCAAACCTAACCTTGTCAAACCTAACCTTGTCAAACCTAACATTGTCAAACCTAACCTTGCCAAACCTAACATTGTCAAACCTAAGTTTGTCAAACCTAACCTTGTCAAACCTAACATTGTCAAACCTTACTTAGTCAAACCTAACTTTGCCAACCAAACTTTTGAAAATCATCACTTTTTTTTAAGAAAGTAAGGTTCGGCACCCTAAGGTTTGACAAAGTGAGGTTTGGCAAAGTAAGTTTTGAGAAAAAAGAAATGGGACGAAAAAAACAAAACAAAAATTGAAGCTAACCTCACTTTGTTGAACCTAACTTTATCAAACCTAACCTTGGCAAACCTAACATTGTCAAACGTAACTTTGTCAAACCTAACCTTGTCAAACCTAACATTGTCAAACCTTACGGTGCCGAACCTTACTTTCTTCAAAAAAAGTGATGATTTTCAAAAGTTAGGTTGGCAAAGTTAGGTTTGACAAAGTTAGGTTTGACAATGTTAGGTTAGACAAGGTTAGGTTTGACAAAGTTAGGTTTGACAATGTTAGGTTTGGCAAGGTTAGGGTTGACAATGTTAGGTTTGACAAGGTTAGGTTTGACAAGGTTAGGTTTGCGAAATTTAGGTTTGACAATGTTAGGTTTGAAAATGTTAGGTTTTACAATGTTAGGTTTGGCAAGGTTAGGTTTGACAATGTTAGGTTTGACATTGTTAGGTTTGACAATGTTAGGTTTGAAAATGTTAGGTTTTACAATGTTAGGTTTGGCAAGGTTAGGTTTGACAAAGTTAGGTTTGACAATGTTAGGTTTGAAAATGTTAGGTTTTACAATGTTAGGTTTTACAATGTTATGTTTGGCAAGGTTAGGTTTGAAAATGTTAGGTTTTACAATGTTAGGTTTTACAATGTTATGTTTGGCAAGGTTAGGTTTGACAATGTTAGGTTTGACAATGTTAGGTTTGACATTGTTAGGTTTGACAAGGTTAGGTTTGACAAAGTTAGTTTTGATAAAGTTAGGTTTATAAATGTTAGGTTCCGAAAGGTTAAGACGAAACCAGGTTTGAGAGAAGTTTATTTAATATATGTCTTCACTTATATTTATGATATTATCTCTTTTTAGAAATATATGTGTTGCAAGATTTGGTCAGGTTAGGTTAGATTTTAGTTTATTGATTTTTGTATTCAATTTTATTCATCTCATCCCATTTGAGCCAACAATTACCTATTAATCGGGACGTTAGTTAAGTTTTTTTTGGTATAAGAATAACGGAATATATTATTTTGGATAGTTGATAGAAGATTTATTTTTGATGAAATAACATTTGAATGATAATCTTAGATTTTTGTATGAAAACCTTGTTGGTTAAGTAGCTTTTAAAAGGGTTTTGTGTACCCTTTTTAACCATATATTACACTTGGTTTATCCCCATACTTTTTCACATAAAAAAACACTTTTTTTTAGTTTTTTCATTTTTTTTGTTCGATGCTACATAATATTTTTAGTTATTCGGGTACCAATTAACAAGACAAAGCCAACGATACCACTTACGCCATGATCGGACAACTAAAAGTCCGGGAAATTTCTAAAAAAAACCCCTCCCACCCACCCGTTTGCTCTTGGCCATATCAATTCCGGAGGAATTTTTAGGAAGATTCTTCAACCGATAATCTTAAGATTGCTATATCTCCGAAACTAAGTGGCCTAGAATGCTGCGGTTTGAAGTGTTGGAAAGGTCGTGAAATATACTTTATTTCAGCGTTCATAAAATGTGATTATTCTCCAAAAAATGTTGCTTATTTTAATAAATAACAAAAACGGCGATTTTTTGAAACAAAATTGACTATTAAAACATACTTGTATTAGGTATATTAGGTTTTTTTTTGGTATTATTTAATACCTAGAGACTATACACACAGGATAAACCTATCATATAGTTGTTGATTAATGTAAAACTGTATTTGTGGCCATTTTAACTAATAATTATATTACTTTATTTCAATTCTTATGAGTTATTTCTTCCTGAAATTTACTTTAAGGGTATTACCTTGCCCAATGACCTTGAGGATTTGAGCTTTTTACTAGTATTTTTTATTCTAGCGCCACCTACCGACCAACAATCATACTACAATGAAACAAAGTGCAGATTAAGCAGTGTCGCAGATGTGTCGCTAAGTTTTTACAATTTTTGCCTATTTTATTCGCTCTCTGAGAGACCTAATGTTGTTCCTTTAGTTTTTGTTGTCTTGTACGAAGATCTGCCTACATCAAAATGATTATATATATATAATAAGAAATACACGATGCACTTTGCCTGCTGACCTAGCTTTATTCTACTAAATTATACAAGCTAAAGTTATTCTAAATTATTTGAAGGTCTGATGATGACCAGGTAAGTGCTTATTGGTTCTCAGTAACGGCAATAGTTAGGATGACCTAGCTTTCAACATTTATCAACTTGAGCACGGGTGCTACTACATGATGAATTCTGAAGGTCTGATGATGACCAGGTAAGTGCTTACTGGTTCTAAGTAACGGGAATAGTTAGGATGACCTAGCTTTCAACATTTATCAACTTGAGCACGGGTGCTACTACATGTGTTCAATTCTGAAGGTCTGATGATGACCAGGTAAGTGCTTATTGGTTCTCAGTAACGGGAATAGTTAGGATGACCTAGCTTTCAACATTTATCAACTTGAGCACGGGTGCTACTACATGTGTTCAATTCTGAAGGTCTGATGATGACCAGGTAAGTGCTTATTGGTTCTCAGTAACGGCAATAGTTAGGATGACCTAGCTTTCAACATTTATCAACTTGAGCACGGGTGCTACTACATGATGAATTCTGAAGGTCTGATGATGACCAGGTAAGTGCTTACTGGTTCTAAGTAACGGGAATAGTTAGGATGACCTAGCTTTCAACATTTATCAACTTGAGCACGGGTGCTACTACATGTGTTCAATTCTGAAGGTCTGATGATGACCAGGTAAGTGCTTATTGGTTCTCAGTAACGGCAATAGTTAGGATGACCTAGCTTTCAACATTTATCAACTTGAGCATGGGTGCTACTACATGATGAATTCTGAAGGTCTGATGATGACCAGGTAAGTGCTTATTGGTTCTCAGTAACGGGAATAGTTAGGATGACCTAGCTTTCAACATTTATCAACTTGAGCATGGGTGCTACTACATGATGAATTCTGAAGGTCTGATGATGACCAGGTAAGTGCTTATTGGTTCTCAGTAACGGGAATAGTTAGGATGACCTAGCTTTCAACATTTATCAACTTGAGCATGGGTGCTACTACATGATGAATTCTGAAGGTCTGATGATGACCAGGTAAGTGCTTATTGGTTCTCAGTAACGGGAATAGTTAGTTAGGAGGACCTAGCTTTCAACATTTATCAACTTGAGCATGGGTGCTACTACATGATGAATTCTGAAGGTCTGATGATGACCAGGTAAGTGCTTATTGGTTCTCAGTAACGGGAATAGTTAGGAGGACCTAGCTTTCAACATTTATCAACTTGAGCATGGGTGCTACTACATGATGAATTCTGAAGGTCTGATGATGACCAGGTAAGTGCTTATCGGTTCTCAGTAACGGGAATAGTTAGGATGACCTAGCTTTCAACATTTATCAACTTGAGTACGGGTGCTACTACATGATGAATTCTGAAGGTCTGATGATGACCAGGTAAGTGCTTATTGGTTCTCAGTAACGGGAATAGTTAGGAGGACCTATCTTTCAACATTTATCTTCAAGAGCACGGGTGCTACTACTTGATCAATTTTATAAAAATATTGTGTCTGTAAGGTTCGAACAAAATATAAAAAAAATGTTTTGTTGTGATTTTACTCTAATTTATTAACTTATTGTATAATAATGAACACTTAATTTTCGTTAAAAGTCACGAAAATTCAAATACCGTGAACACGTCGGTTGGTTATATGTTGGTATTGGTGTTGGTGATGATGGTTCATGTGGGCTTCCTTCAAGTACGCACATATTATCACCTTCTGGTGTTTGTATGTTATGCACCTTTTTCCGGTCTTCTATTTTCTTCTTCTTGTGCTTTATGGCCTGTAGAATATATGGCGGATTTCTAATTGTCATGTTTCTACTGTGCCTCGGATCCAGAAGTTCCGGCAGAATACAATTTAAATAAAATGCACATAATTTTATTTGCATTTTATTTTCAAAAAAATCATCGTCTCTATAAATAATTTCCGTTTTCAGAGGGTTTGAGTCATGGAACCAAACTCCAAATAAACATTTTGTTTTACGAGTCACATGCAATTGCCCTTGAACTTGGTAATACCAATTGTGGGTTTTATTAATCAGCAAATTGCCCGAATTATCTTTAACCCAAAAATTCACTTTTTTTTGAGCTATTGCTTCTTCTAGTCCAATCTTGTGCGCTGATATAGGACATTTCACTTCTACTATAGCTTCTTCCCCAATAAGCCCATCTGGTGTCGCTCCTAAATATTGAATTTCGGGATCTATAAATAGTCCGCATTGTATTGACAGCTGATCTAGAGCCTTTTTTTCATATTCTCTTCCATGCTGTACAGGCGCGGCATCTATTTTCAATTTGTAGAGAAGTTGTTTGACAATGCTGGCACAACTAGTATCAGGCCTCATTTTAATCACTCTTCCAAAGTTTGAGGCCGTCAACAAGGACCGCCGGAGTTCCAGCCATTCGCTTGACTCGCTTTGCAAAATTGTTTGCCTTTCAATTTGCCTTCTTTCATCCTCACTTTTACTTAAGTTTGATAGAAAGTTCTTCTTCATTTGTTCAAGCATCACATCGCTCACATCGGGCTTTTGGGTTTGTTCTCCATAATCTTTATTTACGGTGACATGTACTTGTCGTTTTTTGTGAATAATGTGTTTGATTAATGTTCTTTTTCTGTGATACTTGTTATCTAAGGTGTTCATTTTGCCCTTAGGACTTTGCCCGACAATTGTTTTATATAACATGGAAACTGGTTTTCTTTTAGTATTAAAGTTAACTGCAGACGCTGAACATCGAGTTTGGTATCCACGCCTGCACGAGTAATTCACTCTTTTGCCACCCACAAATTTGGCCACCACGCTATGAAAACTTTCCACGATATTACTGTCAACGTCATGAACAAGACTTCTGGAATGCCCTGCAATAGTATTGATGAAGAAGCATATTCTCTGCCATAAGGAACTTGTAAAAAAAGCATGCGGTAAGATCTCAACATTTTGTGGGCTGTTACAAAAATGGGTTTTACATTTGGTATGGTTGCCAAAGGCATGTAAATGTACAGTCTGGATGTCCTCAAAAAGTTTATGTGTGCTAAAATCTAGGTCTTCTAACGACTCGTGGTATTTTTTGCTGCATTTTCGTATTGCTGACCGAATGCTCATGATGCGTTTTTTTGTAATTAATTTTCTAAAAATTATAGGGTATTTCGTATCAGTGGTCAGATTTTCTAATTTGTTGCACAAGTTTCTTAGAAGGTGGTTCCTACATTCTACCTTTTCCACAGTAAATTGTGGATAAGGTCTTGCTTCCAAAATTTTCGCATACGTGCTAGAGTCTCCGTCAGAAATGAGGCGACCATAAATCAGACCATACATTTGTATGGATGCTTTAAACCCTTCCACAATGATTGTTGACTCCATGGCAGTTGATGATCCCGTAAAATTTTTATAGCACTGGTGAGATCTACTTTGATTTTTAATAAGATCCTGCGTACATATACTGCAGTATTTATTTTTAATGCCAAGAAACAAAATCTTTTTTGAGTTTCTTCCAATTATGGCAGCAGCTCCTGACAGTGCTGAGTAGTTCTTTTTGTAAGACCTCTTACTCCAGCATCCATCTACAACCACGTCTATAATAGGTATCCCATCTTTGCTGACGTGACCTTTTTCTACGGCAATTCTTTTTTCTTCTTCAGCAGCTTCATTCATCGATTTGGTAAGTGCTTTATCCCAGGCATTGGAAGCAATGTCGTGCCGTTTTTGGTACATAGGCTCAGTCATCACAGGCAAATCTAATGCTGATAGCAGTTCCTCTAATTGTGAATACCCTATACCAACTGAAACTGCACCCGCAACCGCTGCTGTATTAATATCAAAGTCACCAGTGATATTTGAAAGGGAAAACTTCTCTTTACACATCATACATTCTAATGTAAACTTAGAAGTCAATCCAACACGTTTCTCTCCTATAAGTTTCAAACTTTGTATGCCACAGTTAAAAGCACCATGCCCGCCTATTTCTTGTACTTTGGAAAAAAAGTAAGCTATATCAATTACTCGTCTTCCAGATATGTTTTTTATTTCTGTTTGTGATTCTTCTTCAATAATCAAATCTGGTAAATGTTCTTCATCTTGTTCAACCTAAAACAAACATAGTAACAATACAGTGTCTTTAATTAGCCAGGGCTACTATCTAATATCTAACCAGTTTAAGCAAGAAGAATAAGTTACCGGCATAATTTGTTCTGCCCCCTCATCAACTGCCATATTAGACAGATCGTCTGTTTCTTTTAACGGCTGAAGTTCCTGATTTCGTAACTCGGACCTTTGCTGGTCCCTTAATTGCCAGAAAAACGATAACTTAAGTGAGCTAAGGTTTTTTTTATATATTACCGTAATAAATGGAGTCAATGAAAAAACATCACCGATCTTGATGATTACTTTTGTTTAGGTGGTTTTTTAACAAAATAATATTAGAAATCTCCAAACTTCATTGTGGCTATGTAAAAACATTCATCATATATTATGTTACTGCAAACGCCCGAACTGCGGTAAATCCTAAGATTTTCATGGGCCTATGTCGGTTTACTAAGCCGAGAGTTTAATTTACGCTCGATAACAAGTCGACGGCGATCATGACATGTTTTTTTTACATATACTGTGCGTTAGTGTAAATCCTAAGATTTACAAGTGAATGGTGGTAAAAGACCGAAGCGCAAACCTTTTTGGACATTTACCATCATCCCTGACGGTATCGTCTGAAGAATCCCTCTTCAGACGATACCGTCAGGGATGATGGAGGATAGCCGATTCTCAGACCTACTGAATATGTATACACCGTGAAAATTGAATCGTTGTTTTCCCGCGGCAGGGCGATTACCCATCAGTAGTACTATCGAAATACAAAGTTTAACTTAAAAAACATGTTTTTTTTTTCACATCATTAAAAAAGTATTCATAAACTCGAAAGAGCGATAATCAAATAGTAGTTCACTCACTAGAGATAACGTAGGCACCTGTAGGTAACACGAAACGCACACGCCGCCGCCACGTGTTGTCGGCAAACTTACAAAGAAAGAATCAATAATAAATGTTAAGAGCAAAATAAGCTCTCGGTCATGGTGATACGGTATAAATTAGCTTGCATGCACGCGGCAAGCGCCGAAACACAATAGAATGCCGCCAAATGTTGCGCTCTGTGCCTACGGCTTAGTTAGTGTTCTGTGCGCGAACGTCGATGACGTCAAGTGATGAATGTGCGATGAAAGTGCTCAACACAGAAGGACTGCATCCTTATCATTTTTTTTTCGTGGCGGGCCACACCCTTGGCCACCGAGGAGCCCGGCCTTGACTCCCTTGGACTTTTATTTGTGGTAGAGTCTGAGCTCAAGAACTTGGTGTATCGTGAGGAACACCAAACACGCGACTCTTTGATAAGTGCGATAGTGGACGCTTTTAATATCGTGAGACGTGACAGAGACACTTTAATGAAACTGAAAGACAATCAGTCAAAACGTGCTCGTTTGTGCATTGAACGTAGTGGTTTACATTTCGAACAATTACTCCGCTACCGTTAAGTGTAAGTACTCGTACTTTGTAAATAAACATTTAAAAGTAGGTTAGGTAATCAAAATCATTGTAAATAAGTCGATTCCATTTTTAAATACCTACGCCTTAAATACTTAATTATCAAATTCCGACTTTTTTTAAAGATACCTATTTTGATTTTTTAAGTATTTATGACGATCCTAAGCCCGTAAAAGTTTGAAGCGAAAATTTTAATTACTTATTGGTTTTGTGTTTTATTAAATCACGAGTAGCGATCAGCTGATTTACACGCGAAGTGCAACGACCGCGCGGCGTTCGGGGTAACCGCGCGCCCGCCCGCGTAGGTATAGCGCGATGTATTACTACTGGGTCAAGTCACTTTCGAGTTTTGTTTATAACAATTGTTAATCCGCCATTTATTGAGTCTAATTTTTTTTTACATATATTAATCGATTGTATGACCGATACAAACTCATTTCGCTTCGGGAAAACAACGACTTGATATTCACCCTGTATAAAATTTCATAAAAATCGGTCAAGTCGTTTCGGAGGAGTAACTAACATTGTGAAACGAGAATTTTATATATAAGAAGATAAAATCCAAAAAGTAGCACAAAAGTGAAAGATTTTGATTTTACATACCACTATTTTATAAACTATTTTAATAAATAACTAAATTTAATATTATTTTTTAAACGTATACTTAGTTAACCATCCATAATATCAAGAAATATTAAGATACTTTTATACCTATAGTCATACAAACATGAATTTTAGGCTCCGTCATACTTGCGAAACGAACAAAAGGGACGGGGCGCGGCGCGGCTCGTCGGCGCACAAAACATCGAGTCGCGCGAGCCTCCGTGGCCAATGCAAGAATGCAAGCGAAGCGCGCGCGCCTCCTTTGCGCGCGTTGAAGCCCTGCCGCGCCGTTTTGGCGCGCGATAGCTAGTGTAGCTAGGGTCACTACTGTACTTACAAATATTTATATGTATATGGTACTTTACTATCTTATATTATTAAATTATATTGTACTTCAGGTAAATAATGATTGATGTTTATTTGGGTACATATTTGTATATCGAAAGTTAAAATACATACGATTAAAATGACAATGTTCAAAACATCGAAAACATAAATGTCGAATGACCATAATAATATAACCGAAAAAATAACCGAATATAAGTCTTATTTGGTTTTCTTATGGGCCACACGGGTAGCGCCAGCAAATTCAAATAACGAAGGAATCATTAAAATCGGTTGACCCAGTCGAAGGTTCTGTGATAACGAACTTGTGAAAAAACAATCGCACTGAAAACCTTGTTTTTTTTTAAGTCGGCTAAAAATTAAAATTGTTTAGATTTGACTTGAAATGTGAATATAATTAACGTTATATGTACAAAATAAATATAAAAATATACATTTAACACAATAATACACATTTTGCAACATTTATAAGTTTATATTTTATTTTACCAAGTCGTATTTACGACAAGCTTGCTAACCCTGCATGTAGTTACGCACACAAGAGAGCGTGTCCATCGCATTACAAATTACAACTACAACTTTCGTCTGGCTGAACCGATTTTGATAATTATTTTTTTATTCGAATGCTGGTCCTTCCCTTCCCACTTGAAATAATAAGAAATAAATATAAGACTTATTACGAAGCTGTTTTTAATGTTTTCGTTGAAATAAAAATACTTGTACTGATTTTATCGAGGTTTGTATTGAGATTTTGGGTCCGGGTGTTTTGACACCTTTGCAGGTAGGTATCATGGTCACAGGCAGACTGAGGTGGAGTTCGTCTTGAGGGTTGATATTGCTCGTTTACTTTCGTAAACAAAAGAAATCAAGATTATAACTTATAATGGCGGTCATATGTTCCGTCGATATTTAACTTTTAGATCTTTTGAAAATTGAATTTTACCCGTAGGTTTTTTAATTTTCGATATTAAAATATGTACCAGTTACCCTTATTTTTATTTTGCAGGGTTTGTTTGTAAACACACTTTTCGGTTCAGAATCGATAATAGTTTCGAAATATAAAGAAGAACATTTTTTTTTTTTTTTCTATCCACCACGAAAGAAGTTTAGAAAGGTAGATAGGGAACAATATAGAAACACATAAATGAGGCAGTGCGCGCGCGCATACAACTAGGTACAAAATAGTTACCAGCCGACAGCTTTAGCGAGGTCGTTGAACTTATCGAGTATAGCGATTTATATTTTTTTATGACAATTTTAAAATAACTCCACAACAAAATAATCATCAACTATCAAGTAAAATCGGTGCTGTTATTGAGAATTTAGAGGTGAAATGCTCCATTGACTCAAAAACAATAATAAATAAAATCACCAGAAAATAATGTACTATTTATGGTAGGTACTTACCAATAGTTCTGGAGAGCTCGGCCACGCTTCACCTTACATCTATTCTTATATTTAGGCATAGTTAGGCTTACTCTATGACAGGTTCAAAAAACTAAACTGAATTACAAACTACTTTTTATATATTTACAAACTTAATTACTATTGTTTTTTTACGAAATATTTATATTTATACTATTTACAATATGATTTCATTCAAAAATCATTCAAAACGAGTTGTTTTTGTTTTTATTTGAAAAAAATAACGCGCGTATGGTCCACCCGTCACAAGAGTCATCGAGACACTGTTGTATCGCGTCCCGAGTACGCGTCACAGGCCGCAGCGGGGGTGCTCCAGCGGGGTACTGGCTAGGATTCGGGTTTTTGTTCATTATTAAGAAATGTGAGAAGAAATAAGAATAAAAAAACAATACATATTGTAAAATACGTCACTACCTATTTTATGGTACAAAATTCACGCCAAACTATTCAGCCGTTACAGAGAAAATTTACAATTTACGTTGAAAAAGGCACCATTTAAATATTTTTATTTCCAAATTTGGGAAAGTTTATTAATATTTTAAACAATACAATATATTTGTGATAACCTTAACTATACTATATATTTTTTATGTGGAAAACGCACGACAGGATTCATCTACAATCTTCTTTAAAGTTACAGTGTTTTTGGAATTTGAGCGGTGTAATCCCCTTAAGACGACTGTTGCTTATTTTATAATCTACATCCTGTGTTGTAGCATTAACTCATCGGGATAAAAAAAATAACTATCAACACTTTTTAACAACTTGGAAGGACATCTTTAAACTTTTAAATTAACTACTAAAAAAACTTTATTTATACAACGTGTAACACAAAAGACGCTAGTTAAGAAAGCAGTCGGTTCAGAATAGGCATCTTAATCGAATTCCGAAAAAAAAAACATTTTAATTTTTCAGGAAAACTACCTTCACAAGTGTTGAATTAGAAACATAACAAATCAATTTAATCTTTAGTTTAAAGTAATTTGAACCTTAAGTCAAAAGCATAAAGACCAATTTGTATTTCTCGTTCGTCGCTAGTTTCCTTACGCACACATAAACCATAAAACATTTTAAATATTTAAGTTGTTAGAACGCGAATAATAAATATTCAAAGAAATTTGGAACCTACTGCAACGAAATAAAGCTTATCTAAATGTACTTCCGACTTTGTAGTCGGCATTTTACATTGTTGTGTCAAAAAGACGCGAAATTCCTAAAAAATATTGTACGTCATTTGCTAATGTAAACATAATGCATGCGAGTGAGATGCAAACATTTCCCGCCACCCTCTGACCAATGAGCGCCGCACGCGCCGCGGCCGCTCGCGCTGCAGCAGCGCCAAGAGCGGCAACCGCCCGCCTAACATCAAAGACAATTAGTCATCCGCCGACAGCCTTCTGTGATCGTTTTCCGTTATCCTTCTTGACAACTTTGTTTTCGCGCGCGATGACTTTCCGGTATACCGATATTCAGTATACTGAGATGGTGAGGACACTTGCTCGTTGCGACGATAATGTCGAGTTAGCGTGTCGTGAGTTTAATAGCCGGTATCAAACCACAGTGAGTGCTAGGACAATGTTAATTGCAACTCAACGTTTGAGGGACTTTGGGACCTTTCGCCCTAACACGGCGATTGAAAGAGGGGCGAATGTGCGCAGTACTCGTCTGCAAGGTGCGATCCTCGATTTTTTCGACGAACACCCCGAAAGCAGCACAAGAGAAGCAGCGCCAATGTTCGACTGCAGCCACATGTACGTGTGGCGAACATTACGTGCTGATGGAGAACACCCGTTCCACTTACGACGTTGCCAGGAGCTTACGCCCGCTGACTACCAGCCGCGTATACAATTTTGTAGGTGGTTGTTGGAGAACTGGCAACGGAACATTATTTGGACGGACGAGAGTACATTTACGCGAGTAGGTATGTACAACCAGCACAACCAACACTTGTGGCGGCATGAGAATCCACATGCATGCCGTGTGGACTCCTTTCAGCACAGGTTCTCCGTCAACGTGTGGGCGGGCGTATTAGGTACACACGTACTCGGCCCGGTTTTCCTACCGAGGTTGAACGGCGAGACCTACCTACAGTTTTTGCGCGAAACATTGCCGGAGTTGCTGGATGACGTTCCCCTAGTGCACCTGAGGAACGTTTTTTACCAACACGACGGTGCCCCAGCGCATTACTCATTGAGTGTTCGCCAACACCTTGACGTGGAGTATGGCGCCCGATGGATAGGTCGCGGAGGCCCCGTGCAGTGGCCACCCAGATCCGCCGACTTAACACCGTTGGATTTTTATTTATGGGGTCGTGTAAAATCGCTCGTGTACACAAACGAGGCTACAAGTGTTGAGGACCTAAAAAGACGCATTGAGCTCGCGTTCCAAAAAGTGAAAAGTGACACTCAAGTGCTGGACAAACTAAAAGCCAACATAAGAAAGCGGGCAATACAGTGCATCGAACAAGGCGGCGGACATTTCGAGTCACTGTTGAAAAGAAGGAGAAGAAACAGTGTTAATTAGTGTTTCTACAAAATGTTCTGTAAGTACAATCTCTTTTCAATTTATTTTCGCCGAGTTATACCTACCTACAAGTGTAAAAAACGACTCAGACACCTACCGCTCCACGCTACGTCATAGATAGTTATCTACGTACATAGCTACCTACCTAAATCGCAGACGAAAGTCATACATCGATTAAAGTTGCGTAGGTACCTACCCTTTATTCGCTCTATTATACCTGAACGACTTAAAAAAATATTGTAAAATAATCGTCATTAAATAAACAGCGTGTCCCATGTGTGATGCAAAGACGGAATCTTAATAACCTATTTTACTTACAACTATCATAAAATTATACTTCTTCTCTACTAAATGATAATATCATCAACCTGAGTAAAGAGCATAGAGATTATGTAGCTAAGTAATAGAGATTTCTTGCGTGTAGGTAGAATGTCCGCTCTACTAGTAGGTACCTACTTCGTACTAGTGGTGTAGTGCCTAAACAGTTGACGATTTATGAAGAAAACTCAATTCAAAGGTCTTGAATTAGAATTACCATCTCGTAACAAATCAATTTACTATTAAATTTATGACAACAAAATCGTAGGTACACAAATCCACGAACAATTTTTAATTCGTTCAATTACGTCGCTTGCTTAAACACAAACAATAAGAACATTTTAAATAATTATTTAAGTTAGAACGAAAATGTTTTTTTCGCGCGCAATACTTCAATTAACGATGGTTATGGATTGACAAGAAAATTTGCCCTTCAATACAAAACTTCATCTTGCCTAAATGCTCGCCGTAAACTTTCTAAAAACTATTAACCATTTTTATAAAGGTCGTCTTCTAAAAGCGTCGTTTTAATAGAGAAGTCGTTTTATAGAGGCGTCGTTTTTTATAGAGGAGTCGTTTTTATAGAGGCGTCGTTAAAAACAGGCGTCGTTATATGAAGGCGTCGTTTTCCTAGAGGCGTCGTTTTCATAAAGGCGTCGTTTTTATAGAAGCGTAGTTTTATGAAGGCGTCGTTTTAAAGAGGCGTTGTTATATAGAGGCGTCGTTAAATAGAGGCGTCGTTTTATGAAGGCGTCGTTTTCCTAGAGGCGTCGTTTTTATGGAGGCGTCATTTTAAGGAGGCGTCGTTTTTATAGAGGCGTCATTTTTATGGAGGCGTCGTTTTTATAGAGGCGTCGTTTTTATAGAGGCGTCGTTTTAATGGAGGCGTCGTTTTATGAAGGCGTCGTTTTTAAAGAGGCGTCGTTAAATAGAAGCGTCGTTTTATGAAGGCGTCGTTTAATGAAGGCGTCGTTTTCCTAGAGGCGTCGTTTTTATAGAGGCGTCGTTTAATAGAAGCGTCGTTTTATGAAGGCGTCGTTTTCCTAGAGCCGTCGTTTTTATGGAGGCGTCGTTTTTATAAAGGCGTTGTTTCATGAAGGCGTTGTTTTTATAGAGGCGTCGTTTTATAGAGGCGTCGTTTTTATAAAGGCGTCGTTTTAAAGAGGCGTTGTTATAAAGATGCGTCGTTAAATAGAAGCGTCGTTTTTATAAAGGCGTTGTTTCATGAAGGCGTTGTTTTAATAGAGGCGTCGTTTTTATAAAGACGTAGTTTTTAAGAGGCGTCGTTTTATAGAGGCGTCGTTTTTATAAAGGCGTCGTTTTAATGAAGGCGTCGTTTTAAAGAGGCGTCATTTAATAAAAGCGTCGTTTTATGAAGGCGTCGTTTTCCTAGAGGCGTCGATATTATGGAGGCGTCGTTTTTATGGAGGCGTCGTTTTTATAGAGGCTTCGTTTTTATAGAGGTGTCGTTTTTATAAAGGCGTCGTTTTAATGAAGGCGTCGTTTTATAAAGGCGTCGTTTAATAGAAGCGTCGTTTTATGAAGGCGTCGTTTCCCTAGAGGCGTCGTTTTTATAGAGGCGTCGTTTTTATAAAGGCGTCGTTTTTATAGAGGCGTCGTTTTTAAAAAGGCGTCGTTTAATAGAAGCGTCGTTTTATGAAGGCGTCGTTTCCCTAGAGGCGTCGTTTTTATAGAGGCGTCGTTTTTATAAAGGCGTCGTTTTTATAGAGGCGTCGTTTTTATAAAGGCGTCGTTTTAATGAAGGCGTCGTTTTATAGAGGCGTCATTTTTATAGAGGCGTCGTTTTTATAGAGGCGTCGTTTTTATAGAGGCGTCGTTTTAATGAAGGCGTCGTTTTATAGAGGCGTCATTTTTATAGAGACGTCGTTTTTATAGAGGCGTCGTTTTTATAGAGGCGTCGTTTTTATAGAGGCGTCGTTTTAATGAAGGCGTCGTTTTATAGAGGCGTCATTTTTATAGAGACGTCGTTTTTATAGAGGCTTCGTTTTTATGGAGGCGTCGTTTTTATAAAGGCGTCGTTTTTATAGAGGCGTCGTTTTTATAAAGGCGTCTTTTTAATGAAGGCGTCGTTTTATAGAGGCGTCATTTTTATAGAGGCGTCGTTTTTATAAAGGCGTCGTTTTATTAAAGCGTCGTTTTTATAGAAGCGTCGTTTACATAGAGTCGTTGTTTTATGAAGGCGTTGTTTCATAGAGGCGTCGTTTTAATAGAGGCGTCGTTTTTATAAAGGCGTCGTTTTTATAAAGGCGTCGTTTTTATAAAGGCGTCGTTTTTATAAAGGCGTCGTTTAATAGAAGCGTCGTTTTATGAAGGCGTCGTTTTCCTAGAGGCGTCGCTTTGATGGAGGCGTCGTTTTTATAGAGGCGTCGTTTTAATAGAGGTGTCGTTTTTATAAAGGCGTCGTTTTATAAAGGCGTCGTTTAATAGAAGCGTCGTTTTATGAAGGCGTCGTTTAATAGAAGCGTCGTTTTATGAAGGCGTCGTTTCCCTAGAGGCGTCGCTTTTATGGAGGCGTCGTTTTTATAGAGGCGTCGTTTTTATACAGGTGTCGTTTTTATAAAGGCGTCGTTTTATAAAGGCGTCGTTTAATAGAAGCGTCGTATTATGAAGGCGTCGTTTAATAGAAGCGTCGTTTTATGAAGGCGTCGTTTCCCTAGAGGCGTCGTGTTCATAGAGGCGTCGTTTTTATAAAGGCGTCGTTTTTATAAAGGCGTCGTTTTTATAAAGGCGTCGTTTTATGAAGGCGTCGTTTTTATAGAGGCGTCGTTATATGAAGGCGTTGTTTAATAGAGGCGTCGTTTTTATGGAGGCGTCGTTTTTTTTGAGACGTCGTTATATGAAGGCGTTGTTTAATAGAGGCGTCGTTTTTATGGAGGCGTCGTTTTTTTGGAAACGTCGTTTTTATAGAGGCGTCGTTTTTATAGAGGTGTCGTTTTTATAAAGGCGTCGTTTTATAAAGGCGTCGTTTAATAGAAGCGTCGTTTTATGAAGGCGTCGTTTCCCTAGAGGCGTCGTTTTTATAGAGGCGTCGTTTTTATAGAGGCGTCGTTAAATGAAAGCGTCGTTTTATGGAGGCGTCGTTTTCCTAGAGGCGTCGTTTTTATAAAGGCGTCGTTTTAATGAAGGCGTCGTTTTATAGAGGCGTCGTTTTTATAGAGGCGTCGTTTTATAGAGGCGTCGTCTTATAAAGGCGTCGTTTTCCTAGAGGCGTCGTTTTTATGCAGGCGTCATTTTAAGGAGGCGTCGTTTTTATAGAGGCGTCGTTTTTATAGAGGCGTCGTTAAAAACAGGCGTCGTTATATGAAGGCGTCGTTTTCCTAGAGGCGTCGTTTTCATAAAGGCGTCGTTTTTATAGAAGCGTAGTTTTATGAAGGCGTCGTTTTAAAGAGGCGTTGTTATATAGAGGCGTCGTTAAATAGAAGCGTCGTTTTATGAAGGCGTCGTTTTCCTAGAGGCGTCGTTTTTATGGAGGCGTCATTTTAAGGAGGCGTCGTTTTTATAGAGGCGTCATTTTTATGGAGGCGTCGTTTTTATAGAGGCGTCGTTTTTATAGAGGCGTCGTTTTAATGGAGGCGTCGTTTTATGAAGGCGTCGTTTTTAAAGAGGCGTCGTTAAATAGAAGCGTCGTTTTATGAAGGCGTCGTTTAATGAAGGCGTCGTTTTCCTAGAGGCGTCGTTTTTATAGAGGCGTCGTTTAATAGAAGCGTCGTTTTATGAAGGCGTCGTTTTCCTAGAGCCGTCGTTTTTATGGAGGCGTCGTTTTTATAAAGGCGTTGTTTCATGAAGGCGTTGTTTTTATAGAGGCGTCGTTTTTAAAGAGGCGTCGTTTTTAAGAGGCGTCGTTTTATAGAGGCGTCGTTTTTATAAAGGCGTCGTTTTAAAGAGGCGTTGTTATAAAGAGGCGTCGTTAAATAGAAGCGTCGTTTTTATAGAGGGGTTGTTTCATGAAGGCGTTGTTTTTATAGAGGCGTCGTTTTTAAAGAGGCGTCGTTTTTAAGAGGCGTCGTTTTATAGAGGCGTCGTTTTTATAGAGGCGTCGTTTTTATAGAGGTGTCGTTTTTATAAAGGCGTCGTTTTATAAAGGCGTCGTTTAATAGAAGCGTCGTTTTATGAAGGCGTCGTTTTTAAAGAGGCGTCGTTTTTATAAAGGCGTTGTTTTATGAAGGCGTTGTTTTTATAGAAGCGTCGTTTTTAAAGAGGCGTCGTTTTTATAGGGGCGTCGTTGTTAAGAGGCGTCGTTTTATAGAGGCGTCGTTTTTATAGAGGCATCGTTTTTATAAAGGCGTTGTTTTATGAAGGCGTTGTTTTTATAGAGGCGTCGTTTTTAAAGAGGCGTCGTTTTTATAAAGGCGTCGTTTTATTAAAGCGTCGTTTTTATAGAAGCGTCGTTTACATAGAGTCGTTGTTTTATGAAGGCGTTGTTTCATAGAGGCGTCGTTTTAATAGAGGCGTCGTTTTTATAAAGGAGTCGTTTTTATAGAGGCGTCGTTTTTATAAAGGCGTCGTTTAATAGAAGCGTCGTTTAATGAAGGCGTCGTTTTCTTAGAGGCGCCGTTTTTATAGAGGCGTCGTATTTTTAGAGGCATCGTTTTTATAAAGGCGTCGTTTTATGAAGGCGTCGTTTTTATAGAGGCGTCATTTTTATAAAGGCGTCGTTTTTATAGAGGCGTCGTTTTTATAGAGGCGTCGTTTTATAGAGGCGTCGTTTTATAGAGGCGTCGTTAAATAAAAGCGTCGTTTTATGAAGGCGTCGTTTTCCTAGAGGCATCGTTTTTATAAAGGTGTCGTTAACATAGAGTCGTCGTTTTATGAAGGCGTTGTTTTTAAAGAGGCGTCGTTTTTATAGAGGCGTCGTTTTTATAGACGCGTCGTTTTTATAAAGGCGTCGTTTTATGAAGGCGTTGTTTTTATAGGGGCGTCGTTTTTAAAAAGGCGTCGTTTTTATAGAGGCGTCGTTTACATAGATGCGTCGTTTTTATAAAGGCGTCGTTTTATGAAGGCGTCGTTTTTAAAGAGGCGTCGTTTTTATAGAGGCGTCGTTTTTATAGAGGCGTAGTTTTAATGAAGGCGTCGTTCTATGAAGGCGTTGTTTTTATAGAAGCGTCGTTTTTATAAAGGCGTCGTTTTTATAGAGGCGTCGTTTTTATAAAGGCGTTGTTTTATGAAGGCGTTGTTTTTATAGAGGCGTCGTTTTTAAAGAGGCGTCGTTTTTATTGGGGCGTCGTTTTTAAAAGGCGTCGTTTTATAGGGGCGTCGTTTTTATAAAGGCGTCGTTTTATAGAGGCGTCGTTAAATAGAAGCGTCGTTTTATGAAGGCGTCGTTTTATAGGGGCGTCGTTTTTATAAAGGCGTCGTTTTATAGAGGCGTCGTTTTTATAGGGGCGTCGTTTTTAAAAGGCGTCGTTTTATAGGGGCGTCGTTTTTATAAAGGCGTCGTTTTATAGAGGCGTCGTTAAATAGAAGCGTCGTTTTATGAAGGCGTCGTTTTCCTAGAGGCGTCGCTTTTATAGAGGCGTCGTTTTATAGAGGCGTCGTTTTATAGAGGCGTCGTTAAATAAAAGCGTCGTTTTATGAAGGCGTCGTTTTCCTAGAGGCATCGTTTTTATAAAGGTGTCGTTAACATAGAGTCGTCGTTTTATGAAGGCGTTGTTTTTAAAGAGGCGTCGTTTTTATAGAGGCGTCGTTTTTATAGAAGCGTCGTTTTATGAAGGCGTCGTTTTCCTAGAGGCATCGTTTTTATAAAGGTGTCGTTAACATAGAGTCGTCGTTTTATGAAGGCGTTGTTTTTAAAGAGGCGTCGTTTTTATAGAGGCGTCGTTTTTATAGACGCGTCGTTTTTATAAAGGCGTCGTTTTATGAAGGCGTTGTTTTTATAGGGGCGTCGTTTTTAAAAAGGCGTCGTTTTTATAGAGGCGTCGTTTACATAGATGCGTCGTTTTTATAAAGGCGTCGTTTTATGAAGGCGTCGTTTTTAAAGAGGCGTCGTTTTTATAGAGGCGTCGTTTTTATAGAGGCGTAGTTTTAATGAAGGCGTCGTTCTATGAAGGCGTTGTTTTTATAGAAGCGTCGTTTTTATAAAGGCGTCGTTTTTATAGAGGCGTCGTTTTTATAAAGGCGTTGTTTTATGAAGGCGTTGTTTTTATAGAGGCGTCGTTTTTAAAGAGGCGTCGTTTTTATAGGGGCGTCGTTTTTAAAAGGCGTCGTTTTATAGGGGCGTCGTTTTTATAAAGGCGTCGTTTTATAGAGGCGTCGTTAAATAGAAGCGTCGTTTTATGAAGGCGTCGTTTTCCTAGAGGCGTCGCTTTTATGGAGGCGTCGTTTTTATAGAGGTGTCGTTTTTATAAAGGCGTCGTTTTATAAAGGCGTTGTTTTATGAAGGCGTTGTTTTTATAGAAGCGTCGTTTTTAAAGAGGCGTCGTTTTTATAGGGGCGTCGTTTTTAAGAGGCGTCGTTTTATAGAGGCGTCGTTTTTATAGAGGCGTCGTTTTTATAAAGGCGTTGTTTTATGAAGGCGTTTTTTTTTATAGAGGCGTCGTTTTTAAAGAGGCGTCGTTTTTATAAAGGCGTCGTTTTATTAAAGCGTCGTTTTTATAGAAGCGTCGTTTACATAGAGTCGTTGTTTTATGAAGGCGTTGTTTCATAGAGGCGTCGTTTTAATAGAGGCGTCGTTTTTATAAAGGTGTCGTTTTTATAGAGGCGTCGTTTTTATAAAGGCGTCGTTTAATAGAAGCGTCGTTTAATGAAGGTGTCGTTTTCCTAGAGGCGTCGCTTTTATGGAGGCGTCGTTTTTATAGAGGCGTCGTTTTTATAGAGGTGTCGTTTTTATAAAGGCGTCGTTTTATAAAGGCGTCGTTTAATAGAAGCGTCGTTTTATGAAGGCGTCGTTTAATAGAAGCGTCGTTTTATGAAGGCGTCGTTTTCCTAGAGGCGTCGCTTGCATGGAGGCGTCGTTTTTATGGAGGCGTCGTTTTTATAGAGGCGTCGTTTTTATAGAGGTGTCGTTTTTATAAAGGCGTCGTTTTATAAAGGCGTCGTTTAATAGAAGCGTCGTTTTATGAAGGCGTCGTTTTTAAAGAGGCGTCTTTTTTTATAGAGGCGTCTTTTTTTATAGAGGCGTCGTTTTTATAGAGGCGTCGTTTTAATGAAGGCGTCGTTTTATGAAGGCGTCGTTTAATAGAAGCGTCGTTTTATGAAGGCGTCGTTTCCCTAGAGGCGTCGTGTTCATAGAGGCGTCGTTTTTATAAAGGCGTCGTTTTTATAAAGGCGTCGTTTTTATAAAGGCGTCGTTTTATAAAGGCGTCGTTAAATAGAAGCGTCGTTTTATGAAGGCGTCGTTTCCCTAGAGGCGTCGTTTTCATAGGGGCGTCGTTTTTATAAAGGCGTCGTTTAATAGAAGCGTCGTTTTATGAAGGCGTCGTTTCCCTAGAGGCGTCGTTTTTATAGAGGCGTCGTTTTATAGAGGCGTCGTTTTATAGAGGCGTCGTTTTTATAAAGGCGTCGTTTTATGAAAGCGTCGTTTTTATAGAAGCGTCGTTTACATAGAGTCGTTGTTTTATGAAGGCGTTGTTTCATAGAGGCGTCTTTTTTATAGAGGCGTCGTTTTTATAGAGGCGTCGTTTTTATAGAGGCGTCGTTTTATAGAGGCGTCGTTTTTATAGAGGCGTCGTGTTTGTCGAGGCGACGTAATTGTGGAGGCGCCGTTTTTATAGAGGCGTCGTTTTTATAGAGGCATCGTTTTTATAAAGGCGTCGTTTTATGAAGGCGTCGTTTTTATAGAGGCGTCATTTTTATAAAGGCGTCGTTTTTATAGAGGCGTCGTTTTTATAGAGGCGTCGTTTTTATAGAGGCGTCGTTTTATGAAGGCGTTGTTTTTATAGAGGCGTCGTTTTTAAAGAGGCGTCGTTTTTATAGGGGCGTCGTTTTTAAGAGGCGTCGTTTTATAGAGGCGTCGTTTTTATTAAGGCGTCGTTAAATAGAAGCGTCGTTTTATGAAGGCGTCGTTTTCCTAGAGGCGTCGCTTGCATGGAGGCGTCGTTTTTATGGAGGCGTCGTTTTTATAGAGGCGTCGTTTTTATAGAGGTGTCGTTTTTATAAAGGCGTCGTTTTATAAAGGCGTCGTTTAATAGAAGCGTCGTTTTATGAAGGCGTCGTTTTTAAAGAGGCGTCTTTTTTTATAGAGGCGTCTTTTTTTATAGAGGCGTCGTTTTTATAGAGGCGTCGTTTTAATGAAGGCGTCGTTTTATGAAGGCGTTGTTTTTATAGAAGCGTCGTTTTTAAAGAGGCGTCGTTTTTATAGAGGCGTCCTTTTTATAAAGGCGTTGTTTTATGAAGGCGTTGTTTGTATAGAGGCGTCGTTTTTAAGAGGCGTCGTTTTATAGAGGCGTCGTTTTTATAGAGGCGTCGTTTTAATGAAGGCGTCGTTTTATGAAGGCGTTGTTTTTATAGAAGCGTCGTTTTTAAAGAGGCGTCGTTTTTATAGAGGCGTCGTTTTTATAAAGGCGTTGTTTTATGAAGGCGTTGTTTTTATAGAGGCGTCGTTTTTAAAGAGGCGTCGTTTTCATAGGGGCGTCGTTTTTAAGAGGCGTCGTTTTATAGAGGCGTCGTTTTTATAAAGGCGTTGTTTTATGAAGGCGTTGTTTTTATAGAGGCGTCGTTTTTAAAGAGGCGTCGTTTTTATAAAGGCGTCGTTTTATTAAAGCGTCGTTTTTATAGAAGCGTCGTTTACATAGAGTCGTTGTTTTATGAAGGCGTTGTTTCATAGAGGCGTCGTTTTAATAGAGGCGTCGTTTTTATAAAGGAGTCGTTTTTATAGAGGCGTCGTTTTTATAAAGGCGTCGTTTAATAGAAGCGTCGTTTAATGAAGGCGTCGTTTTCCTAGAGGCGTCGCTTTTATGGAGGCGTCGTTTTTATAGAGGCGTCGTTTTTATAGACGCGTCGTTTTTATAAAGGCGTCGTTTTATGAAGGCGTTGTTTTTATAGGGGCGTCGTTTTTAAAAAGGCGTCGTTTTTATAGAGGCGTCGTTTACATAGATGCGTCGTTTTTATAAAGGCGTCGTTTTATGAAGGCGTCGTTTTTAAAGAGGCGTCGTTTTTATAGAGGCGTCGTTTTTATAGAGGCGTAGTTTTAATGAAGGCGTCGTTCTATGAAGGCGTTGTTTTTATAGAAGCGTCGTTTTTATAAAGGCGTCGTTTTTATAGAGGCGTCGTTTTTATAAAGGCGTTGTTTTATGAAGGCGTTGTTTTTATAGAGGCGTCGTTTTTAAAGAGGCGTCGTTTTTATAGGGGCGTCGTTTTTAAAAGGCGTCGTTTTATAGGGGCGTCGTTTTTATAAAGGCGTCGTTTTATAGAGGCGTCGTTAAATAGAAGCGTCGTTTTATGAAGGCGTCGTTTTCCTAGAGGCGTCGCTTTTATGGAGGCGTCGTTTTTATAGAGGTGTCGTTTTTATAAAGGCGTCGTTTTATAAAGGCGTTGTTTTATGAAGGCGTTGTTTTTATAGAAGCGTCGTTTTTAAAGAGGCGTCGTTTTTATAGGGGCGTCGTTTTTAAGAGGCGTCGTTTTATAGAGGCGTCGTTTTTATAGAGGCGTCGTTTTTATAAAGGCGTTGTTTTATGAAGGCGTTGTTTTTATAGAGGCGTCGTTTTTAAAGAGGCGTCGTTTTTATAAAGGCGTCGTTTTATTAAAGCGTCGTTTTTATAGAAGCGTCGTTTACATAGAGTCGTTGTTTTATGAAGGCGTTGTTTCATAGAGGCGTCGTTTTAATAGAGGCGTCGTTTTTATAAAGGAGTCGTTTTTATAGAGGCGTCGTTTTTATAAAGGCGTCGTTTAATAGAAGCGTCGTTTAATGAAGGCGTCGTTTTCCTAGAGGCGTCGCTTTTATGGAGGCGTCGTTTTTATAGAGGCGTCGTTTTTATAGAGGTGTCGTTTTTATAAAGGCGTCGTTTTATAAAGGCGTCGTTTAATAGAAGCGTCGTTTTATGAAGGCGTCGTTTTTAAAGAGGCGTCGTTTTTATAAAGGCGTTGTTTTATGAAGGCGTTGTTTTTATAGAAGCGTCGTTTTTAAAGAGGCGTCGTTTTTATAGGGGCGTCGTTGTTAAGAGGCGTCGTTTTATAGAGGCGTCGTTTTTATAGAGGCATCGTTTTTATAAAGGCGTTGTTTTATGAAGGCGTTGTTTTTATAGAGGCGTCGTTTTTAAAGAGGCGTCGTTTTTATAAAGGCGTCGTTTTATTAAAGCGTCGTTTTTATAGAAGCTTCGTTTACATAGAGTCGTTGTTTTATGAAGGCGTTGTTTCATAGAGGCGTCGTTTTAATAGAGGCGTCGTTTTTATAAAGGAGTCGTTTTTATAGAGGCGTCGTTTTTATAAAGGCGTCGTTTAATAGAAGCGTCGTTTAATGAAGGCGTTGTTTTTATAGAAGCGTCGTTTTTAAAGAGGCGTCGTTTTTATAGGGGCGTCGTTGTTAAGAGGCGTCGTTTTATAGAGGCGTCGTTTTTATAGAGGCATCGTTTTTATAAAGGCGTTGTTTTATGAAGGCGTTGTTTCTATAGAGGCGTCGTTTTTATAGAGGCGTAGTTTTAATGAAGGCGTCGTTCTATGAAGGCGTTGTTTTTATAGAAGCGTCGTTTTTAAAGAGGCGTCGTTTTTATAGAGGCGTCGTTTTTATAAAGGCGTTGTTTTATGAAGGCGTTGTTTTTATAGAGGCGTCGTTTTTAAAGAGGCGTCGTTTTTATAGGGGCGTCGTTTTTAAAAGGCGTCGTTTTATAGGGGCGTCGTTTTTATAAAGGCGTCGTTTTATAGAGGCGTCGTTAAATAGAAGCGTCGTTTTATGAAGGCGTCGTTTTCCTAGAGGCGTCGCTTTTATGGAGGCATCGTTTTTATAGAGGTGTCGTTTTTATAAAGGCGTCGTTTTATAAAGGCGTCGTTTAATAGAAGCGTCGTTTTATGAAGGCGTCGTTTTTAAAGAGGCGTCGTTTTTATAAAGGCGTTGTTTTATGAAGGCGTTGTTTTTATAGAAGCGTCGTTTTTAAAGAGGCGTCGTTTTTATAGGGGCGTCGTTGTTAAGAGGCGTCGTTTTATAGAGGCGTCGTTTTTATAGAGGCGTCGTTTTTATAAAGGCGTTGTTTTATGAAGGCGTTGTTTTTATAGAAGCGTCGTTTACATAGAGTCGTTGTTTTATGAAGGCGTTGTTTCATAGAGGCGTCGTTTTAATAGAGGCGTCGTTTTTATAAAGGAGTCGTTTTTATAGAGGCGTCGTTTTTATAAAGGCGTCGTTTAATAGAAGCGTCGTTTAATGAAGGCGTCGTTTTCCTAGAGGCGTCGCTTTTATGGAGGCGTCGTTTTTATAGAGGCGTCGTTTTTATAGAGGTGTCGTTTTTATAAAGGCGTCGTTTTATAAAGGCGTCGTTTAATAGAAGCGTCGTTTTATGAAGGCGTCGTTTTTAAAGAGGCGTCGTTTTTATAAAGGCGTTGTTTTATGAAGGCGTTGTTTTTATAGAAGCGTCGTTTTTAAAGAGGCGTCGTTTTTATAGGGGCGTCGTTGTTAAGAGGCGTCGTTTTATAGAGGCGTCGTTTTTATAGAGGCATCGTTTTTATAAAGGCGTTGTTTTATGAAGGCGTTGTTTTTATAGAGGCGTCGTTTTTAAAGAGGCGTCGTTTTTATAAAGGCGTCGTTTTATTAAAGCGTCGTTTTTATAGAAGCGTCGTTTACATAGAGTCGTTGTTTTATGAAGGCGTTGTTTCATAGAAGCGTCGTTTACATAGAGTCGTTGTTTTATGAAGGCGTTGTTTCATAGAGGCGTCTTTTTAATAGAGGCGTCGTTTTTATAAAGGAGTCGTTTTTATAGAGGCGTCGTTTTTATAAAGGCGTCGTTTAATAGAAGCGTCGTTTAATGAAGGCGTCGTTTTCCTAGAGGCGTCGCTTTTATGGAGGCGTCGTTTTTATAGAGGCGTCGTTTTTATAGAGGTGTCGTTTATATAAAGGCGTCGTTTTATAAAGGCGTCGTTTAATAGAAGCGTCGTTTTATGAAGGCGTCGTTTTTAAAGAGGCGTCGTTTTTATAGAGGCGTCCTTTTTATTAAGGCGTTGTTTTATGAAGGCGTTGTTTGTATAGAGGCGTCGTTTTTAAGAGGCGTCGTTTTATAGAGGCGTCGTTTTTATAGAGGCGTCGTTTTAATGAAGGCGTCGTTTTATGAAGGCGTTGTTTTTATAGAAGCGTCGTTTTTAAAGAGGCGTCGTTTTTATAGAGGCGTCGTTTTTATAAAGGCGTTGTTTTATGAAGGCGTTGTTTTTATAGAGGCGTCGTTTTTAAAGAGGCGTCGTTTTTATAGGGGCGTCGTTTTTAAGAGGCGTCGTTTTATAGAGGCGTCGTTTTTATAAAGGCGTCGTTTTATAGAGGCGTCGTCTTATAAAGGCGTCGTTTTCCTAGAGGCGTCGTTTTTATGGAGGCGTCATTTAAAGGAGGCGTCGTTTTATAGAGGCGTCGTTTTCCTAGAGGCGTCGTTTTTGTGGAGGCGTCATTTTAAGGAGGCGTCGTTTTTATAGAGGCGTCGTTTTTATAGAGGCGTCGGTTTTATAGAGGCGTCGTTAACATAGAGTCGTCGTTTCCCTAGAGGCGTCGTTTTCATAGAGGCGTCGGTTTTATAAAGGCGTCGTTTTATGAAGGCGTCGTTTTTATAGAGGCATCGTTAAATGAAGGCGTCGTTTTATAGAGGCGTCGTTTTTATAGAGGCGTCGTCTTATAAAGGCGTCGTTTTCCTAGAGGCGTCGTTTTTATGGAGGCGTCATTTTAAGGAGGCGTCGTTTTTATAGAGGCGTCGTTTTTATAGAGGCGTCGTTTTATAGAGGCGTCGTTTAATGAAAGCGTCGTTTAATGAAGGCGTCGTTTTATAGAGGCGTCGTTTTATAGAAGCGTCGTTTTATGAAGGCGTCGTTTTCATAGAGGCGTCGTTTTTATGGAGGCGTCGGTTTTATAGAGGCGTCGTTAACATAGAGTCGTCGTTTTATGAAGATGTCGATTTTATAGAGGCGTCATTTTTATAAAGGCGTCGTTTTTATAGAGGCGTCGTTTTATTGAAGCGTCGTTTTATGAAGGCGTCGTTTTCCTAGAGGCGTCGTTTTTATGGAGGCGTCATTTTAAGGAGGCGTCGTTTTTATAGAGGCGTCGTTTTTACAGAGGCGTCGTTTATATAGAGGCGTCGTTTTATAGAGGCGTCGTTAAATGAAAGCGTCGTTTTATGGAGGCGTTGTTTTCCTAGAGGCGTCGTTTTTATAAAGGTTTCGTTTTAATGAAGGCGTCGTTTTATGAAGGCGTCGTTTTTATAGAGGCGTCGTTATATGAAGGCGTCGTTTTATAGAGGCGTCGTTTTTATAGAGGCGTCGTTTTATAGAGGCGTCGTTATATGAAGGCGTCGTTTTCCTAGAGGCGTCGTTTTTATGGAGGCGTCATTTTAAGGAGGCGTCGTTTTTATAGAGGCGTCGTTTTCCTAGAGGCGTCGTTTTTATGGAGGCGTCGGTTTTATAGAGGCGTCGTTAACATAGAGTCGTCGTTTTATGAAGATGTCGATTTTATAGAGGCGTCATTTTTATAAAGGCGTCGTTTTTATAGAGGCGTCGTTTTATTGAAGCGTCGTTTTATGAAGGCGTCGTTTTCCTAGAGGCGTCGTTTTTATGGAGGCGTCATTTTAAGGAGGCGTCGTTTTTATAGAGGCGTCGTTTTTACAGAGGCGTCGTTTATATAGAGGCGTCGTTTTATAGAGGCGTCGTTTAATAGAATCGTCGTTTTATGAAGGCGTCGTTTCCCTAGAGGCGTCGTTTTCATAGAGGCGTCGTTTTTATAAAGGCGTCGTTTTTATAAAGGCGTCGTTTTTATAGAGGCGTCGTTTTCATAAAGGCGTCGTTTTTATAAAGGCGTCGTTTTATGAAGGCGTCGTTTTTATAGAGGCGTTGTTATGTGAAGGCGTTGTTTAATAGAGGCGTCGTTTTTATGGAGGCGTCGTTTTTTTGGAGGCGTAGTTTTTATAGAGGCGTCGTTTTTATAGAGGCGTCGTTTTTATAAAGGCGTCGTTTTTATAAAGGCGTCGTTTTTATAGAGGCGTCGTTTTTATAAAGGCGTCGTTTTATGAAGGCGTCGTTTTTATAGAGGCGTTGTTATGTGAAGGCGTTGTTTAATAGAGGCGTCGTTTTTATGGAGGCGTCGTTTTTTTGGAGGCGTAGTTTTTATAGAGGCGTCGTTTTTATAGAGGCGTCGTTTTATAGAGGTGTCGTTTTTATAGAGGCGTCGTTTTTGTCGAGGCGACGTTATTGTGGAGGCGTCGTTTTTATAGAGGCGTCGTTTTTATAGAGGCGTCGTTTTTATAAAGGCGTCGTTTTATGATGGCATCGTGTTTATAGAGGCGTCGTTTTTATCGAGGCGTCGTTTTTATAGAGGCGTTGTTTTATAGCAGCGTCGTTTAATGAAAGCGTCGTTATATGAAGGCGTCGTTTTCCTAGAGGTGTCGTTTTTATGGAGGCGTCGTTTTTATGGAGGCGTCGTTTTTATAGAGGCGTCGTTTTTATAGAGACGCGTTTATATAAAGGCGTCGTTTTAATGAAGGTGTCGTTTTATAGAGGCGTCGTTTAATAGAAGCGTCGTTTTATGAAGGCGTCGTTTCCCAAGAGGCGTCGTTTTTATAGAGGCGTCGTTTTTGTAGAGGCGTCGTTTTATAGAGGATTCGATTTTATAAAGGCGTCGTTTTATGAAGGCGTCGTTTTCCTAGAGGCGTTGTTTTCCTAGAGGCGTCGTTTTATGAAGGCGTCGTTTTATAGAGGAGTCGTTTTTATAGAGGCGTCGTTTTTATAAAGGCGTCGTTTAAATGAAGCCGTCGTTTTTATAGAGGCGTCGTTTTAATATTGGCGTCGTTTAATGAAAGCGTCGTTGTATGAAGGCGTCGTTTTAATATTGGCGTCGTTTAATGAAAGCGTCGTTGTATGAAGGCGTCGTTTTCCAAGAGGCGTCGTTTTAATAAAGGCGTCCTTTTAATGAAGGCGTCGTTTTAAAGAGGCGTCGTTTAATAGAAGTGTCGTTATATGAAGGTGTCGTTTAATAGAAGCGTCGTTTTATGAAGGCGTCGTTTTAATGTTGGCGTCGTTTTTATAGAGGCATCGTTTTTAATAGAAGCGTCATTTTATAGAGGCTTCGTTTAATGAAAAAGTCGTTTTATGAAGGCGTCGTTTTCCTAGAGGCGTCGTTTTTATAGAGGCGTCGTTTTTAAGAGGCGTCGTTTCATAGAGGCGTCGTTTATATAGGGTCGTCGTTTTATGAAGGCGTTGTATAATAGAAGCGTCGTTATATGAAGGCGTCGTTTAATAGAAGCGTCGTTTTATGAAGGCGTCGTTTTAATGGAGGCGTCGTTTTTATAGAGGCGTCATTTTTATAGAGGCGTCGTTTTTATAGAGGCGTCGTTTTTATAGAGGCGTCGTTTTTATAGAGGCTTCGTTTTATAGAGGCGTCATTTTTTAGAGGCGTCGTTTAATAGAGGCGTCGTTTTCCTAGAGGCGTCGTTTTTATGGAGGCGTCATTTTAAGGAGGCGTCGTTTTATAGAGGCGTCGTTTTTATAAAGGCGTCGTTTTATGAAGGCGTTGTTTAATAGAGGCGTCGTTTTTATGGAGGCGTCGTTTTTTTGGAAACGTCGTTTTTATAGAGGCGTCGTTTTTATAGAGGCATCGTTTTTATAGAGGTGTCGTTTTTATAAAGGCGTCGTTTTATAAAGGCGTCGTTTAATAGAAGCGTCGTTTTATGAAGGCGTCGTTTCCCTAGAGGCGTCGTTTTTATAGAGGCGTCGTTTTTATAGAGGCGTCTTTTATATAGAGGCGTCGTTTTATAGAGGCGTCGTTAAATGAAAGCGTCGCTTAATGGAGGCGGCGTTTTCCTAGAGGCGTCGTTTTTATAAAGGCGTCGTTTTAATGAAGGCGTCGTTTTATAGAGGCGTCGTTTTTATAGAGGCGTCGTTTTATAGAGGCGTCGTCTTATAAAGGCGTCGTTTTCCTAGAGGCGTCGTTTTTATGGAGGCGTCATTTTAAGGAGGCGTCGTTTTTATAGAGGCGTCGTTTTTATAGAGGCGTCGTTTTATAGAGGCGTCGTTTAATGAAAGCGTCGTTTAATGAGGCGTCGTTTTATAGAGGCGTCGTTCAATAGAAGCGTCGTTTTATGAAGGCGTCGTTTTCCTAGAGGCGTCGTTTTTATGGAGGCGTCGGTTTTATAGAGGCGTCGTTTTTATAGAGGCGTCATTTTATAGAGGCGTCGTTTAATGAAAGCGTCGTTTAATGAAGGCGTCGTTTTATAGAGGCGTCGTTTTTATAGAGGCGTCATTTTATAGAGGCGTCGTTTAATGAAAGCGTCGTTTAATGAAGGCGTCGTTTTATAGAGGCGTCGTTTTATAGAAGCGTCGTTTTATGAAGGCGTCGTTTTCCTAGAGGCGTCGTTTTTATGGAGGCGTCATTTTAAGGAGGCGTCGTTTTTATAGAGGCGTCGTTTTTACAGAGGCGTCGTTTATATAGAGGCGTCGTTTTATAGAGGCGTCGTTTTATGAAGGCGTCGTTTTCCTAGAGGCGTCGTTTTTATGGAGGCGTCGGTTTTATAGAGGCGTCGTTTTTATAGAGGCGTCGTTTTATAGAGGCGTCGTTTAATGAAAGCGTCGTTTAATGAAAGCGTCGTTTTAATGGAGGCGTCGTTTTTATAGAGGCGTCGTTTTTATAGAGGCGTCGTTTTTATAGAGGCGTCGTTTTATAGAGGCGTCATTTTATAGAGGCGTCGTTTAATAGAGGTGTCGTTTTCCTAGAGGCGTCGTTTTTATGGAGGCGTCAAATTCAAATTCAAAATTCAAAATTCAAAATCATTTATTTAACTTAGGCTACAAAGTAGCACTTATTAAACGTCAAAAAAATACAAAAAGGACAGCACCCCAGGGGTCGGTTCATATCTGGCGGAAGAGGCAGCGCGCAATACCGGCCGCGCAACGCCAGAACGAACGAGCACACGATAAAACATCCGACCTCTCACACAAGACGCACCCACGCATCAGTTCAGTGTGAAAGGCCGAACGCTCCACCACGCGCAAGCCCGCCCCAGGGCCGCGCGACCGACAATACGCGCCGCCATCCCCGCCAGACATGAACCGACCCCAAATCGCCCACCCTTCACCGCTTCCTAAGTGCTCTGGCTGAGGAGAAGAAACGGCGCAACAAACTCCCCAGTAGCACGCTGTCTTAACAATAATATCAAATCAATAAGGGATCGTGCAAAATGAACAAGTGTTTAAAGTAAAATGGTATCATACTATTATCGAATGAAAGCTATACTATATATCTACAGAGACCAAGGTCAGCAGAACGACCAGTCACCGCAAGCAGCACCCGTTCACGAGCATGACGCAAGGATCAGCCATCCCCTCCCTCGCCATATTAGAGGGAAGGAGGAGACCCGACCCAAGACGCCACCGCAAGCAATGACAAACTAAGGGAGCATGACGAAACTGCTGTTGGCATAAAAGAAAAAATAAAAAAAATAAGAAGAAATAAAAAAAACACCAAGCACTTATTCACTGCACAGTCCCTTAACAAAACGGCATTACAATAATACACTAATATACATACGCATAATTGAAATGATAATAATAAAAAAAAAAGGCAACATATTGTTACATACTGAGTGTATGCCTATCACATTATATAAATTATATTGTACAATAATTAAAATCTACATAACGATTATCTAATTTTAAAATATCATGTCAGCAAATAATAAAAAAAAAAGTAAATATACAATAGTATAATTGAGTCAAAAATATTGTAACATACTATCTGTATGGCAATCAAAAAAAAAATTATATATATATATGTATTGTATATTTATACAAATAAATAAATAGGAGAATAATAATTCCATACAGAGTCATTTTAAGGAGGCGTCGTTTTTATAGAGGCGTCGTTTTTATAGAGGCGTCGTTTTTATAGAGGCGTCGTTTATATAGAGGCGTCGTTTTATAGAGGCGTCGTTAAATGAAAGCGTCGTTTTATGGAGGCGTCGTTTTCCTAGAGGCGTCGTTTTTATAAAGGCGTCGTTTTCCTAGAGGCGTCGTTTTAATAAAGGCGTCGTTTTAATGAAGGCGTCGTTTTATAGAGGCGTCGTTTAATAGAAGCGTCGTTTTCCTTGAGGCGTCGTTTTTATGGAGGCGTCATTTTAAGGAGGCGTCGTTTTTATAGAGGCGTCGTTTTTATAGAGGCGTCGTTTTATAGAGGCGTCGTTTAATGAAAGCGTCGTTTAATGAAGGCGTCGTTTTATAGAAGCGTCGTTTTATGAAGGCGTCGTTTTCCTAGAGGCGTCGTTTTCCTAGAGGCGTCGTTTTTATGGAGGCGTCGGTTTTATAGAGGCGTCGTTAACATAGAGTCGTCGTTTTATGAAGATGTCGTTTTTATAGAGGCGTCATTTTTATAAAGGCGTCGTTTTTATAGAGGCGTCGTTTTTATAGAGGCGTCGTTTTATAGAGGCGTCGTTTTATAGAGGCGTCGTTTTATTGAAGCGTCGTTTTATGAAGTCGTCGTTTTCCTAGAGGCGTCGTTTTTATGGAGGCGTCATTTTAAGGAGGCGTCGTTTTTATAGAGGCGTCGTTTTTACAGAGGCGTCGTTTATATAGAGGCGTCGTTTATATAGAGGCGTCGTTTTATAGAGGCGTCGTTAAATGAAAGCGTCGTTTTATGGAGGCGTCGTTTTCCTAGAGGCGTCGTTTTTATAAAGGCGTCGTTTTAATGAAGGCGTCGTTTTATAGAGGCGTCGTTTTTATAGAGGCGTCGTTTATATAGAGGCGTCGTTTATATAGAGGCGTCGTTTTATAGAGGCGTCGTTTAATGAAAGCGTCGTTTTATGGAGGCGTCGTTTTCCTAGAGGCATCGTTTTAATAAAGGCGTCGTTTTAATGAAGGCGTCGTTTTATAGAGGCGTCGTTTAATAGAAGCGTCGTTTTATGAAGGCGTCGTTTTCCTAAAGGCGTCGTTTTTATGGAGGCGTCATTTTAAGGAGGCGTCGTTTTTATAGAGGCGTCGTTTTTATAGAGGCGTCGTTTTTATAGAGGCGTCGTTTTATAGAGGCGTCGTTTTTATAGAGTCGTCGTTTATATAGAGGCGTCGTTTTATAGAGGCGTCGTTTTATAGAGGCGTCGTTTAATAGAGGCTTCGTTTTCCTAGAGGCGTCGTTTTTATGGAGGCGTCATTTTAAGGAGGCGTCGTTTTTATAGAGGCGTCGTTTTTGTCGAGGCGACGTTATTGTGGAGGCGTCGTTTTTTAGAGGCGTCATTTTATGAAGGCGTCGTTTTATGAAGGCGTCGTTTTCCTAGAGGCGTCGTTTTTTAGAGGCGTCGTTTTTTAGAGGCGTCGTTTTTATAGAGGCGTTGTTTTTATGAAGGCGTCCTTTTCATAGATGCATCATTCTTATAAAGGTGTCGTTTTCATAGAGGCATCGTTTTTGTAGAGTCGTCGTTTTTAAAGAGGCGTCATTATATTACAGGGGTCGTATTTAAAGAGGCGTCGTTTTATGAAGGCATCGTTTTTAAAGAGGCGGTTTTTTTATAGAGGCGTGATGCTATGAAGGCGTCGTTTTATAGTAGCGTCGTTTTTATAGAGGCGTAATTTTAATAAAGGCGTTGTTTTATAGAGGCGTCGTTTTATTGATGCCTCGTTTTATAGAGGCGTCGTATAATAGAAGCGTCTTCTTTTCCGCTTTCCCGCTTAGCACCGCTAGGCCAACGAGGCAGTCCTTGAAGCCTTTAAGCACTACTTTATATAAGAGACGATTGAAACGCAATGCGCTTTACTCACTCCTCCTCTGAACAGAACAAAGGAACAGTTTGCTGTAGCATGGACAAAGGTAACGGTGTCGTCATACATGTAAGCTGAATACCTATCGTAGATCTCGGTGCCCCGATCGCTCTGGGTCAACAGATAAATGTGGTGTTTGTTGAATCACTGTCTTAACTATCAAAGTCAATCGTATCTTGTTGCAAATAGATAAATCGCCAAATGTATTACTAAGCTCAAATCTCGAGAGCCACTGAAACGAATTCACTAATTCTTTTTTTTTATATTTCTTGAAGTACAAGGATGGTTCTTAAGGAGATAAGAAATAATAAACATGCCTTATTAATTCTAATAAAAATATCCGTGCCGTCTAATATAATAGCTATAGAGAAATCGCGATCGGAACTTAGGTATTCTCACAGCTGAAGCCGCGCGGCACAGCTAGTTATGTAATGATATGAGAAAGTAGAAATAATATATTTTCATATCATTGTATTTGCAACTATTTCAGTCATAATTAAGGTATTGTAAAAAGTTTTTGAATGTTATTAAGCCTCGTCATCTCTTTGCCGTAAGTTAAGCCGTAATAAAATAGTAAGAAATAATATCAAAAGGTCAAGCTAAGATAAGTATCCCAATGACAATGTTACATTAAAATCCGGACGAATGCGAGACTGGCTCGCGCTCTGAGGGTTCTGCATGAATATGCTGATCATTACAGTTAATCCTCTTATGTATGATTATTAATTCTCTCATACAGTGATGTAGTCATGGTGAAATTCCAACTGAAAATATAATTTTCTAATCACAAACATTGAGTTTCGCATTAGTATAAAGATTTTTTACTGGCCATTGTTTTTACTCTTTGTCATAGGTAATTGCTTTTTCCGTATTATTTTTTTTGAGAATATTTGCCTCATTATCATATTTGCGACTTATTTCTTGAAAAACTTCTTGAGTGTTGATTTTAAACAATGATTTACATATGAGTAACAAATATCAAATCAATCAATGCGATGGCTTCAGAGCAAATTGGGTGTGACGAGACGAATAGACTGTCTCGAGTGATGTAAGATTTATTATCGTTCAGTTTTTATCTTTTAAACTACGGAACCATAAAATATTAGGGATAATAATAATGCTTGCTGTATTACGATCCGCGGAGCTCGGAGTCTCTACTCGCACTTCGCTGGTTCTGTTAGGTGATGCTTGCGGACACCTTCTTGCGTGTTACTAATTATGGTACCTTTACGTACGAGTTACTTAGCCGTGAAGGGTAAACCACAACAAGTAAATGCTAATGGAAATCAAACTCAGT
This sequence comes from Autographa gamma, assembly GCA_905146925.1. Taxonomy (NCBI): domain Eukaryota; kingdom Metazoa; phylum Arthropoda; class Insecta; order Lepidoptera; family Noctuidae; genus Autographa; species Autographa gamma. The sequence goes on from LR989870.1 coordinate 63,829, forward strand.
TGGAATAAATACTTCACAATAAACAAAGTAGCCGCATGCGCGGGCCTTAGGGATCGGGTCACGGGAAGGTAATGAAAGTCTCGCAGTAGTTACATGGGGTATTTATTGTGTGCTAGAGTGAGGCGGGCGGCGGATGTGCTTACTGCTTGGAGGCGGCCTCGTGCAGTTTCTTCTGCACCTGCTCGGCCTGCTTGACAAAGTCGTCGTAGGCTTCCTTGATCTTGGGCGCCAGCTTCTGGTTGGTGGCCTCCACGTTGCTAGCGACTTCCTTGGCGAGCTTCTGGGTCTCCTGTGCAGAGAACAAGACGCGTGAGTCACGTGTTTAGTCAGCGAGGGGCGCAGTGGGCGCAGTGGGCACGACGCAGACGGGGACCTACCTGCACGGTGCTCTGCACGGCGGCCTGCAGCTTGTCGCGCAGCGCGCCGGCCTGCTTCTCCACGTCGGGGTGAGCCTTGCGCAGCTCGTTGGCGGTCTGCTCGAGGTTGGCGCGCGCCTGCTCCAGCGCGGTCTTGGCCTTGCCGTTAGCGTCGCTCAACTGTAACAGACTCACTCTGTGAGGACACTGCCTGGCGACTGAGGCGACTGTCGCGGACCGTGTTAACAAGGACACAACACGAGTTCCGCAGTGGGTGCGCTCGTACTCACCGCGCCTTGCAGGCTGTTGGAGAGAGCGGACAGCTGCTGCAGCACGGAGTCGGAGCCCTCCTTGAGCGCCTTGTTCAGCTCCTGGGTGTTCTTGGAGTTAACGAGCGAGTTGAATTGCTCAGAGAAGGTCTTCTGGAACTCGGCGGCGTGCTTCTCGATGTCCTGCAGCGGGTTGGGCGCAGGCGCGTCGCGGCGCACCATGGCGGCATGGCTCTATAACACAACACATGATACTTAGAAACACACGCACAGGGATTACGGAGTACAGTCGGTGGCCTAGGCGGTACTTACGAGAGCGATGCAAGCGACGAGGACGAACAGCTTAGCGGCCATTGTGATGCTATCCAAATTACAGGAACAAGGTCGAGATCAAGTGTGTCTGCCTGAAACACAACGGTGACTGTGCCGGGAGATGCGCGACCGCCCGTTATATACCCGGCCGTAGATAACGAGGCGGCGATAACGCAGGCGGGCGACGCCGGGAGGCAAGCCTACACCCCGCAGAGAAAACTTTCCTGCACCACCCCGCGCCCCGCAGCTCGTCCGCACCCCCCTCCCCCGCCCTGCCGTGGCCCTGCCCTCTCACCTAGGGCATGTTTACAAACAAGTGGTGATCCGGGTGCGCGCCGGTGACCGCCGATAGCGGCCGCGCTAGGTACCCTATGCACAGCGCTGCACGCCGTGACACACTTCCTCGCGCGTGCACCGACCTTGCCCGCTCTAGTACCGGGATCCTTCCAATTCATGAAAATACGTTTCTTCAGTTCCTATCTCAACACAACATGTTAAAAAAACCCCGTCCGACCCGAACGGTTTTACAACCACAACAAAAATAAGTCATTTAGAAATTATCGTTTTTTCCGTAATCTTTTGCCCCAAAATTGTTTTTTTTTTATTGTGAGAACACCGTATTCTTCGATGTTATTGACGGTATTTTGTATTATCGTTAGGCGGCACCAGAAACAAAGCCGACTCTCACTCTCTCCTTTATTTATTTTTATGATGGTATTTTTTTATCGTTTGTCTCATTTTTTTTATACAAAAAAATATCGATAGACCTTACAATATGATCAGGGATCGCAAACGGTTTTCTTAAATTATTGTAATAAGGGCCAGAATGCAAAATCACAACTTCACATGAGGGGCCCACAAAGTATCAATATGGTATAACTTAAAGATGGTAGAACCAAGTTTAATGAAACTTTGCAGGCGTACTCTGCAAGCTACTGTCTTTATGTAAAACAAAGAGATTATATTATTTATGCTAAAGTTTTCATTTTACTTATTACTTATTTTAAGCCAAACTACGTATAAGTCTCAATGTGACATAATACATATATATAAGAAAGCCTAGATATTTTGGATATAAACTAGTTATTTTTAAACATTGTTTAATTGTTAAAAGATTTACTGAGTAAGATTAAAAAAATATATAAATTATAAGAAATGTATAAATATTTGCCTATGGCCTATAAATGCCAACTAAAAATGTTTTGAGATCCAAGCGTATAACGGCTAGTTGCCATATTGGCCTTTTAACGTTTAAAATGACGGTACATAGGCCTTTCTACTACAGCAAAAAATATTATTTCCATGCTTAAATTGTAGATTTTTTTTAGCTCACATTATGAACCATTCTTCTAACTTGCGTTTTTCATAAAAAAAGTTAAAATGACCAAATTGTTAGTTTGGTCTTTATACATAGGACCAATCGAGATCATATATATAAACATACATATATATATATAAATGATAAGACTACAAATACGATGCATTTATAGTAGTTAGAATGTTGCTTCGGAGCTAGCGAGCGAGCTAATCGAGAACCGAACCCGCAACCCTCCGGCTGCGGCGGTGGGTGCCATGCATGGCAGGCATGGCCGGCAACTGCTACATGAAAGTAAGTATTTTGGAGCATGACGCAACATGCTGGCCACGCTTCTTGCGGTGACGGGACAACTGACTCAGTTTTTATCATGAATGTGAGACTCTTGCGAGATATGACGTGGATGGATAATGTCTGTGATTACTGTTCTAGCTAAGGATAGGAGCGTGACACACTCAATTGGAGAGATGCAGATAAAGAGGTAGATTGTGTGCAAGACGATATGAGGAAGAAAGAAGTGAACGCGGAGATAACGAAAACAGATTCATGATATTTGCAAAGATGAGAGTTCCTATATAATAGGGTGCAAGACTAGGACGTAAGTATAGCAGCGACTATGTATTGGCAACAAGCCAATGGAATTTGTAAAACTATTAAAGAAAATCATATCCAGTATTGGTAGCCAGTGTAAGTTGTTATTACCGTTAAGCGGTCTCAGCCTGTACCTGTGTCACTACCTGACGCAGGCAACACAACGCAGCTAGCGACCGTCCCACCAGGTACCTCCACTATTTTGTCAAATCTATTGTTTTTGTAAAACTCAAAAGCATGTCTGTATGAAAGCATTGTGACGAGCCCCACGCCGCCATATTGTGCATTGCCTCGTCTGTAGGACGGTCAGTCAGGTTTTTAGCTTTAACTCATGACATTGACTGGTCTACTATGACGAGATGGTAATTCTTCAAAATAAATAAATAACTTTAATGGCTCCATAAAATTATGGATGCATTTTTGTTTGACGGCATGTATGAAATGAGTAGAAGCAGGGCTTATAATATTGATGTGATTTGCAGAGGACAAGGCACTACACGCGGCTGTCAGAGTCCGCTGAGAGCGTATCCGCCGCGTACCTACGCCGTGTCGGCCTAGACCTGCGACCCGCGCTGATAGCGGCCCCTCCCGCCACACTCACACCTCGGACCCGTTCCTCCGCCTACTCATCTCACAGTGACGCCATCTACTTCGAAATTTCCTGTGCATATCATGTTCAAGGTCTACAATGCCGAATATTACTTTTATTTGTAATCTCTTAAATGTTCATGACTTGTGAATGAAGGCAGATAGGTATATTTGATTGGCGCTCGTACATTGACTTCGCGATTCGCGGCGCTGATAAGTGAACCCTGAACTTCAGCAACTGGCAGGACGTGGCCTTTGACACAATGTTGATACGATTACATAATACTCAAATCTAAGACCCAAGAACATAAGATGTGGGCATTACACTACATATTTTCGAGCAGGAAGGTGGGTCTGTCGGCTGCAGCAGGTCTGCTCATGTGAGCTGCCTGTTAGTGTGGGGAGCATGTCGGTCGGGCAGGCGCGCGTGACCGGGCCGCGCTGCCCGCCGAGCACGTTGCTCCCGTATCTGTGTAAACTATTACGGGCTAACGATGCAAATAGTGATTAATTAGCTATCAGCAGTGGTTGTTAACTTTTCCACATCTCTAGATACGGTGTCGGTTACACGGGGACACGGCATGACCAGGCGTGCGGGGCGCGGGGTGCGGGGCGCGGGGTGCTGGCTCTGGACGGCGGAGTCTAGCACATACTTGCGAGGAGGGAGATGTGAGGTGCGAGGCGCGTGCGTCGTGCTCGCGGCCGCGGCGGGTACTCACGCGTCGCTCGCACCTGCCGCCACAGGTTACCGCCGGGCTATTGTTCTCTATATAGGCACCAGCAATCATATCATATTCTAAGTTTAAATGCGTAGGGTTGCAGTGATTATGATTGAATTACTTTTTACATAGGTATACGGAACCCTAAAGATAGCTCGAAAACTTCAAGTTGTTATTATTCGGCAAATTAATTCAAACCTGTTCGTTGGTATTGGTAGACACATAGGTTATTTATAGTGTTTCCTTGTGTAATGCGGGGAAGTTAGTTGGACATGCCTCCCTTCGGTCAGCGCGGAGAGCTCGCTGGCAGCCCTGCGCGCGGAAGTCCCGCTGAAGGCCGCGCACGCTTGGCCGAGTCCTTTGTGTCGCCTGTTGGCAGGTTGTCACCGCGGCGCGGCGGCGGCGGCGAGGCCAGCGTGTCGGCCGCCGGGGCTCGGCCGCGGGCGCACATTGTCGGAATATCTCTCGCCCAGCAGAAGCCGGCCGGTATCGCGCGGCTCGGACTGCCCTTTGACATCTGCACCACGTTATCTACATTTTTATCACGAAAATATTTGCAAAGTTTGGCTGTCGGACAGTATATGAGCAAAAGTAGGTAATCTGCGAACGTTTACCTAACTCTCATATTCTCGCTGTATCATAGTGTAGTACGTCAGCTCAGAAACTTATCACAATCACTTCCACCCGGTACCTAACTACTACAATTTTATAGGCATCCCGCATCGGCTCTCTTATCACATACTTTATAATTTCAACGTTTGTATATTTAGTACCTGTTGAGAACCAATTGTGCATAGAAAACAAAGAAGGCTATGTCCTTCTTCGGTAAGTTGTGACGGTCACTGTGATCAGGTAAAGTGAATTAAGATATTGGAGGCTATCTAGAAAAATACTTATAAAGACATTAAATAAAAATCTTTACTTACAATACTTAGAGATAGATTGTTGAATCAGAGACGAAGCATATAATGAAGGTATTCGTCAGGGCAGCCATACAGGTAGAGCCAGATAGGGTATAGAGTATGAAAATATATCGATAAGTTAGAGATGGAATCAGTGGGGAGCTGCTAGCTTTAACTGAACTATTGTCAAAGGTAACGTATGAGGCTCGACACGCGCCGGTACCTGACGACGAGGTCGCCGCGCCTTACGGAGCGCTGCTGCAGTGTTTGTACGCAGCAGCAGATACATTGATGGCTGATCTACCAATTAATATGCGCGCGCTATTCTAAATTATAATAAATGTGTTGATTGTGTGTTATAATGGACTATGGAACGCGGCTTGTATACATAATATGTGTTACATGTCATGTCAGCTGTTACAGTACATGCAGACCATTCAATTAAATTAAACTACGTAAATTGAGATATCGTAGACTAGTTTCACAAAGTTAATTCATTGATGCAGTCACAGCAGCAGATTGTTATTCTAATCTATTGGGAAGTAGGTACTAACTTCCATTGGTAGGTTTAGATGTTAATTTTACGAATTACGCTAATTAAATAGGTTCGACCCGCGTCGGTGCAGGGTGAAGGCAGGGAGGGGAGGAGCTGCTGCCTGCAGCCTGGAGCGGACATCAACATATTTGTTATTTGTCTTCCAATTCTAAGAATGAAGTGTTTACCTATTAGCATAGTGATTAGAGTTTGTTTGTGACAAGGGGGCGGTGATTAGGGCACAGCTCCGGGAGCGCGATAAGGCGTGAGTCACTGCGCATGCGCCGCGCGGCAAGTCTTGGCCTCGTAGGAACCACACCAGATGTGATCAGGTACGAGCACCCTGGTCGTGCGTGAGTTACAGTTTGTCCCTTTCTCATTGTCTTGTAGATACCTGCACGCTGCACAATAGACGTGTTTATAATAATGTCATAAATAAGGACTTTGTCCAGAGCTCAGGCCCGGCTCCGGTGCGCGCAGGTAGCGGGTTCGATGCTTGCGGGCGCACCGTGCGTGACTCACTGCGCGCAGGTACTCCAGTAGCCAGAGCTGGGGTCGCCACATGTTTGTGCACACAACTGGCACAACTCAGTCGGTAGGCATCGGTCACGCGAGCGCTGTCGTGATAACTAATGATAGGTATGATAACATATTGATGTTGACATCTGCAGTGAACATTATCAACAGCTACCTATGATCTCATGCGCTGGCGCACATCACTACATAATAAAGAGATAAAATGAAGGTCCGTTATTCATTTATATTAAAGTCCATAATTGTATTCCATGCTGAAGTGCCGAATTGATTGTACGTAGTCATAGTTCACAATAACACATAATCTACAAACCTACATGTACATTTTGTAACTATTCTTCTTTGATAGAGAGTCACGCATGTGTTTTATAATACATTCTTTAATATTAGTATCAATAAAACCAATTTCCTGATATTATAAAAAAAAAAATCCTGTTCGTCAAGGGGTCATTTTTTTTGGAAATCACCCATAAACTAAATAATAACTTTTTGTGTACCTAATAAGTGTTAGGTACACAAAATAAAAAATATCACTCACTTAATTAATTGATGTAATTTACTATGAATAAATAAAATTTCTAGATTCAAAACAGATCTTTATAAATTATAGCTCAGAACTATCTCGATAAATTTAGGTCTCGAATTTAAAATTGTAAAATTGCTGCAAGCGTGCTTAAGATACCTACCATTTGAATTTAAAATTCAAAGGGTATCTTAAGCACGCTTGCAGACAAAATTGATAGTCCCTTTATTAGGCTCTGGGTGAGAAGACATGTAAATACAGGTGTGCATGTCACGAATTAGTGGTATTTAATAATTATAATTTCAAGTTAGATAAGCTCTACTAACAATAGGCTAACAATTTACGAACACTATGGATGTACTATGCTATCCGAAATAAAGAGTTATTATTATTATTATTTAAAATTTACCTAAAAATCAAATGAAAAAATACAAATTTAATAATAATATTATAATGTTCCGGGACATCTCACCCACGGTTGTCCGATCCCAAGCTAAGCAGAGCTTGTGTTATGATAACCAGACAACTGATAAACATACTTATATATTTCGAAATACATACATATTATTATAGATAAATTACACCCAGACACCGAACAAATGATCGTGCTCTACACACAAACATTTGTCCCGGGTGGGAATCGAACCCACGACCTCCGGTATAGCAGTCAGGGTCTCTAACCACTAGACCAACAGGTCCGTCAAAATTGTTTAATTACAAAACTAAAAATAAGGTTTTTGCGGTATATATTTATCTACAGAACAGTTAGTTGAACAGACAGTCTAGAGAGAGCATTTGTTTAGCTAGAGCTCGCGCGGCGTGCGGCGCGTCGCGGAGCTGCGACATTGCTGATGCCTGCTCGCAGGCGCTCTGCTGAAGCCTGGCTGGTGGAGCCTCTCCGCTCGTAATGTTTCACACTCAATAGTTAGTAGCCCGCGGCATCGATTCGAAACAAAAACATTAGTATGAGACTAAACAACAACAACTCTTGAATTGAAATCCGATCCTTCCGATGTACTGTAAGTTAATTCGTTTCGACTATAAATGTAATGTAACAGTAGGTACCCAGATGACTGTTTGGCGGAGGAATATTGTTAGCAGCAAGAAGATGGTGGATGGCGGGATCTGGGGTGCCATGGCACGGCTTGTGACGGAGACCTTCTACAATCTACTTGTACCTAACTCAGCTCAGTTAATTTGTTAATACATTAAAAAATGGTTTTGGTTTAATACTAAAATTGGGTACATACAACATATAAAAAAGCGTTAGCTCGTGGAGTTCTCTGGGGCCTAAGTCTGCTATTTACACTCGGTTCAATGTCTTCATAGTGTCGTGCCAGCAGAGCCATTTTCGGCAGAGCCATCACGTCAAAATTGCGCATTACAATTTGTACCAAATGTATGAACTATTGGTCACAGTCGTTGAACATTGAACCGAATCGTTCCAATGCGCAATTTTGACGTTTTGACGTTTAGTAGAATACCAATTTTCCGAAAATGGCTCTGCTGGCACGACACTATGAAGACATTGAACCGAGTGTAAATAGCAGACTTGGGCCCCTGATCAATTGCTAAAAGAGTGTTTCAGGCGTCAGTGGAAGGAACTCTATAAACGAAAAATTATGATGTGCTTATAAAAACGAATTAATTATGAACCTAGTTGTGTATTTAACTACTTATTTTGAACTAAGGAATGAGAAAAATAATTTTATAGAGTTTTCGCAAGAAAATTACTTATTTGCATCGTAAGCTGTTTTAATTTTACACTCTCAAATCAAGATATAGGTCCTTTTTATTTATTTTATGTTTATGTTCCAATAAATGATTTGATTTTTGATTTGATTTTTGAAAACCAACAGCATCATTAATTTAGTAATTAACAACATTCATCAAATCGTCTGTATCTTTTACCTAGTAAAAGTTTGTACTGGCTACCTGCCTACCTGGCTACCTCTAAACTGTCTGGCAGACTTCGGGGTTTAGTAAAAGCGTACCTTTCATTTATGTCGAGCGGGTGAAGGATTACAAAAATACTGTTTGTTTTATCCCATTTAATCCTTCTGTATAAAATGTAAGGTACATCTGGAACTCTACATATTTTGTTTGGATGATTAAGAATCATGTTTTGCCACCATAAATATTCAGGATCACGAATGATTGGCTTGATGTGGACCACATTATAGTAGTCAGAGAGAGTAGTCCCCCCGCAGCGGTCCCGGCGCAGCGCACGCCGCGCGTCCACAGCGCCTGCCGCTCCGCACGCCGCACCGGTCACGCCTCTTACACATGCTACTCTACTCTTTTTTTAACCGACGAAAACATAGAGGTTCTCAATTCGACGCGTATATATATTTTTTGTATGTATGATCACGCATATCTTTTTACTGAGTAGTCCGATTTTGATAATTCTTTTTTATTGGAAAGGGTATACTCCAATGTTGGTCCCATATAAATTTGAAAAAAGAAATTACTTAGGTATACTCACATTCGTTTAAGAACTTCGTTATTAAGATTAAATAAAAAAAGGTTTCTTATTTTTTGCTTTTCAGCTTTTTCGGCGGTTTAATTTTTTGTTAAAAAGTTTTTATTACTACTAATATTACCTACAATTAACAAAATAATAACAACACAATACATTATAGGTATTTAATAAATTCCCTTGTCGAGTGAGTGACTTATACTCATAGCTAAGGCCAGTCTTAAAGCTACCCTGACCGTCGGCACGCTGCACGTGCAGTCGTTCCTGACGGTACGCACTACCGACCGTCGGTTATTTTTAAGTTCAGAGTTCTCCCGACGGACCACACTGAGCCGACAGGTACAGTCACAAACACGTGTACAGTATGAAAAGGACGCGTTTATAATCATTTCAAGTGCGCCATTTATTGAGTTCCATTCTTCTTCTTCTCGAGTCAATGATATCTAAACTCTGTTTGACCAGAAAGTCGCCACTTGAATGGCTTTGACTTCCAAAGTCCGGGAGGGTGGCGGTGGTGGTGCAGGACGGGCAGGACTGAAGATGCGCCATGTTCCATTACTATATTATTATTGCTGTAGTTTGCGGTAGTATTCAGGGCGCAGATGAATGCAACAAATCACTATCGTTTTTTCTTTCATAAGAACCTTCTCCTGATAATAACTAGCACAATAAAAAAAGAATTACCGAGATCGGTCCAGGCGTTATTGAGTTATGCACTTACAAACATTTAGCGACTTACTCTACTCTGTAAACTTGTGTGGGTGATAAGCAGTAATAACCAGCCTCAATGAAACAACTGAGAGAATAACTATAAAAATAGGTTTAATACTAGCATTTAATACATAAGGATGAGTGTGGGCGTGTCACCGGTGCGGCGGCAGGAAGGAGAGCGCGCGCAGCACGCGGTCGACGCGCGCCACCAGCGGCTCGCGCCAGCGCCACAGCGTGGTGTCGCGCACGGGCTGCGCGCTCAGCTCGGCGCAGCTCTTGCTGAGCGCCGTCACGCAGTCGGCGCGGTAGTGCTGCAGGCGCGCGTGCCGCGTCTCCAGCGCGTACGAGCTGCACGCGCCGCCCAGGCACGCCAGCGGGAAGTGGTTGTGTAAAGCCAGCACGCGGTCCGTCTCGTGGAACGCCTGAAACAAGCAAGAGAGTTACAATTGTGGTTAAAGGCCTCGATGTAGAGCCATGCGTCGGGACCGCGGAGGATGTCTACGTACCTTGACGTACTGCCCGGGCTTTGTGAAGTTCCTTGTTCGGTACACGTGCTGCAGCATGTGCATGTAGTGCGGCACGCCGTCCTCCCAGCCGTGCTCGTGCCGCAGCGAGTCCAGGAAGTACAGGTTGGACGCGTGGTAGGAGGAGCGCATGGGCTTGCCATCGGCGGGTGCGGCAAGCGGCAGCACGCGCCGCATGAGTCCCGCCCAGTCGGGGTCCTCGAGCGGCACGATGACCTCGTCGATGTCCAGCAGCGCCAGCCAGCGGTACTCGTACATGTGCCGGTACAGGCAGTCGTTGTACGGGATCAGCTCCATCTGGCGCTTGTTCGTCGTCTTCTTCTTGAGATACATATGCTGCAGGCCGGGCAGGTTGGGCTGGCCGCCCGGCAGCGTGATGGGCGTCACTGTGACCACGCCCTCCGCCGCGTAGTAGTCCAGCACCTTGGTGATGTTGGGGTGCACCTGCAGCTCGTAGAAGAATATCTTATCGGCCCCCATCTGGCGCACCAGCTCGATCCACTCGACGATCCGCACGGACAAGTCCTCGTGCTGGAAGTCCAACCCCTTGACGCAGATGGCGAAGTCCTTGCGCTGGGCGGGCGGCGTGGGGCGGTCGTAGTGCACGCGCATGTTGTTGGTGGCGCGGTCGCAGGGGTTCTCCACCAGCGACACGGACGCGGGCACCAGGTGGCGCACCTCGGCCGGCAGCACGCACGCTAGCAGGTACGGCTGCAGCACGCGGTCGCGGTAGTTGCCCCACTTACTGTTCCACACGTACTTGTATTCTAGGTTGCGCACCACGACGGGCGCATCGCGCTCCTCAAACCAAAGCTGGCAGTGCGTGGCCAGCGTGGGCCGGATGCGGTCGTGTACGGCCAAGATGCGCACGGCGGGCCCGATGCGCGACGTGTTGCGCGCGTCCATGTACGCTCCGAACAGGTGGAACACGCCCTCGCTGGCGCGCATCGTCTGCCAGTACGTGTTGTGGAATTCCAGGTCGTAGATGGACGGGAAAGGCGCGCAGTCCTTCTTCTTGAAGAACTTGTTCTTGTCATCCTTGTGTTTATGCCAGTAGGCGAGCGGCAACGAGGGCAGGCGGCGCTCGGCGTCGGCCCGGAGCTCGTCCTCGGTGAGCACGCGCGTGTCCGTAGCGGGCAGCGCGGGCGCGGGGGGCGCGGGCGTGGAGGCCGCGGCCTCGGACTGCAGCAGCAGGCGCGCGGGGGGCGCGGGCGGCGCGCGGCGCGGCGGCGGCTGCAGGCGCGGCAGGGCCAGCGCCGCCAGCGCGCCCCAGCACAGCAGCGCGGCCAGCCAGCGCAGGCGCGCGCGGGACCCGCCGCCGCACCAGCGCACGCACCACCCTCGCATCACCTGTAACACAAGCACTCTCGTCAGCGGCTGCACATGGCTCGCTCGGTTCGCTCGGCCGCCACTCAACTCGTCAGGCGCGCTGCCGCCGCCGCCGCCGCTCACATGCCGCTCACGGTCAGACGGCGCTCACTGCAATTTGCTCATTGAACTGGCCATAGTATACTACAACAAACAGAACCCCCTCGAACCGGATGCACCCCCGAGAAGACCCTCACATCCTAACACTGCTACTTAAATTACTAAGTTCATTGAAGTGACAGCTGATGACGCATGTCACACGTTGACAGTCTATTCTCCAAGAAGTACATAGACTAGAGCCTCGAGGATGCAGAAGGAGAATAGTTGAAAGACTTTTTTTACTGTTTATAAAAAAGTTCTATCCGTTGAATTTGTCTTATCTCTAAGTAGAGCGTCTCTAAAAGCCGTTTCTCAACAATCTCTATCCAAGCTTACGAGTTATAGATACTCGTATTCATACTGTTCAGATGAATAGTCACAATATTTTTCCCTGTCTTTGTGAATGTGAGGCATTAAGACTAAAATCAACAGTAGTTGAATCAAAGATGGCAAAATACAAAAAAAGTATCGGCGGCGCCCAGCGCGGGGCCTGCGGTATCGCGGTATCGCTGTCATCGGTGAACTGTTTTTACACGTCTGGCGTGTCCGCAGCCGACACGCGGCGGCGCGTCAAGGTTAGCGCACACTCGGCTTGGGACACACGCGTCGCTGTTGTTGTACCCCCGGGACTATGGGCATGTACAAGAGGGAGCCGGCGCCCGCCATCTTGTCGTGCTGCGAGAGCTCGCGGTACAAGGACACGCTCTCTACTTTAGACTGGCTGCTGCTGATCTTTGATAAGTTTTATGCAATGCCGTAAGAAATAAGCCTCGAATCCAGCATCGGTCCAGTGTCCGCCAAGCAGGTCGTGCATGTGTGTGTGGCTCGCGGGCGCCGCTCGACCGTGTAATGTACCGAATTAAATATTTCCGCCGAGTGGTACACAGTCAACACATGTTTGGTGGTTACGTGGAGGACGCATGTCTACAATTTTTCGCCACATCTAGGACAATGCGCCAATAACAAAGATCAATTACTAAAAAGTAAGTTGTGGAAACTATATTACGGCGTCAAAAGTCGCGTTGAAACAATAATTAAACGTTTTCAAAATGTATCCAATAGAAATTAAGTAGGATTGGTCATTGACAAGGATGACGATGAGTTTTTTTATGCCTGTTAGTTTTAGCTATGTAAGATTTAATTTTAGTATAGCTAGTTAGAGTTTGTTCTTATATTAGATTTAATTGTGTATTAATAAATCAAGAAGTATTTTTTTGCAATCAATATTATTTAGTAATCTGTTTTACTAATTATCCCTTTCGAACATTACTCCGAAATGTTTTTCAAGCATAATACAATACATTGTTTATTATCTACATCCTAAATATATGTGTATTAAAACGACTCTACAAAATGGACTGTGGACTCACCAGGAGTACAAGATGAATATAACAAACATTCATGCTCATCACACAAACATTTCATTAGTTTATGTAATTATAATATCAAAATACCATCCATTCTTAGATGCTGGATCCCCCACGATACCGGAGCGTCGTGGCGAGCCGCCTGTGTTGGCAGTGATACCGCCACTCGGCGGGCACTGCAGCTTCAAGCGCTCCACGCCGAGCGGCTCGCAGCGGGCTCGTACGAACTCACTTGATACCGTATCCTGATACATAACGTGCTGCACTGCTAAGTGAGTACCCGGCTTAACATTGCCGGCCGGTGTGCGCCTGCCCGCTGCTCTCCGAGCGCTAATCGCTACGTGATTGACGTGCGTGGCATTGGTTTGGTTCGCAGACGGCGCCTGCGCATGTTACGACGTTCCTTTTACGATTAAAACGTGTGCGCTTTAATCAATAATATGTTCCATTAATTAATGTAACAGTCTCGACAATCCAGACTTAATCAATTTTGCTGAAATCGATGCAGTAAGTCAGGAAGTAGATTTTTACTCCCTTTAGAATTCCTGGACTAAAATAATGAGTCACATTTAATGATTTTCCTTCTTATGCAGCCGGTACGTACACATTCGTCTCATATGTTGTTAATGAATGCACGCATGAATGACAAGAGCGAGTCCCGCGGGCGCAGGCGCGTCGCCAGCCGGCCTCATTCCCGGCTGTCCGCACTCCGGCACTCCCGTCACACGCACCGTTACACTTCAAATTACTTTGTACATTTATGTATCTACTTCATTATTTTCCAATTCAAAATAAGTACTACAACCCTATAGATGAACTCTTTTGTACACACACAATTTGTTCGTTGCCTGTAAATGCTACGTGTAGCAAGAAGACGCGGCGCGTCACGACCGCGCTTACTACTCCAGGCGCGACATCGCGTCAGTGCGCGGTACTAACGATTACCAACGCTCAATATAACACTTGGCACTGCGCTCTGCGCTCCGCTCCACAGTTTCGCAACCTGCAGTCAGAATATAGCAAATTAGTAAATAAACAAGAGGTCACCTCGCGTCGCCACCTACTACTTTCTCATCGTCATACAAAGAATCCAAATATCAACGTGTTGATCTGTGTGAACTGTGATGTCTACATAAACCCTGACAATATCGAGGCCACTGCATGGGCTTATTTAGCTGTTTAAGAAATTAGCTAATGCCAATACGAAGAGGTGGAAGCAGCCGGCAGTGAAGTACTCTTCCTTCCTTATATTGTTAAAAATGTTTCAGCAAGCAGCATAGCTCCACTCACACCACACGGTAACGCACTGAGTAGCTCGGTCCAGTTCAGGCACCGAGCTGGTCCCAGCATAAGCAACTCAGGCCAAGTCCACTACGCATCACACACCGCTCCTCGTCAGCAACGCAGTGAGATAGTGACAATACCGACACAGTGTGCCGGCCGGTGTAGCTCGGTGTCGCACAGCGGCGCGCGCGGCGGCGTGACGTGACGGCTCTCACTCAACGGTCGCAGAACCTATTTCAGGTTGATCTGAGCGATTCTGACTGTAAAGTGTGTTGCCAAAAGTATCCCTAAATATCTTTTACGACCCTTATCTTAAAATCTGCAATGTAACAATTGTGGATACAAGTTCATTAGATACCTAACACGTAATCTTGAAAACATAAAAACTGATTGCTATCGTACGTTCATAGCAGGAGACTCATTTGCGCGCGATAATGTGGTATTAAATGGTCGGCCATAAACATATAACCGTAAGTGGTATTTACGTTCGCTAATATTGCATACAGATCTGTGCGGCCTTCGCTCCCGCAGTCCCGGCCTGGTCCGGTGCGCTCCGGCTCGGGTGGTCACCGGTGGTGTCCGCTGCTGCCCGCGCTATGTCAAAGTGTACTGAATCGAGATTCAGATGCCACATCTCATCACACGGTATGCAAGCGCAACACACTGCACACACACACACACAAACGTTGAACAACTAATAAATCACTAACGTTTGGATTAAATAATGTAGGTACAATCTTTAGCAGATTTGTACTCGATAAGGAGGGAATTGCTTAAGTGTTTCTATTACTTTCAATACTTATCGCGACGCTTAATTGAATGAGGTACGTCTTATAGGATAAAGATCTTGGCTAACTATAGCGGACATACGGAGATCGTCTCCACATTTTCCAACCCCTCTGTAGGTATTACCTAAGAAATTGGTAATGAAGAACAGATAAGAAGTCAATCCATGGAAAATATAGTTTTCAGCTGAATCTTAACATAATAAGGTACAAAAAGATGGATTATTTTTATGAACGTTCAGTTTATGTCGCATGGCGATGAACAGCGCACACGAATAGCGCAGGACTTGTTGCTCCTGGACGCATGCCGGTGTCAAGCTGTCAGTGGCGGCGCGCGTCTCCGTCACATCAAACACGCGGCGCGGCGCTGGCAGCTATTCATTAGCCGAGCGCAGCACGCCGGGATTCCTTCCGCCGAGCGCTGGAGCGACGCCGCCGCGCCGGCTTCTGCTGGTTCGGATTCCACTCCTCAGCTTATGTCAAGATTGTGCACAACACTTTATAGATATATGTTATATTAGCGAGCAGCACCGCGTAACGGGGTTCCACAAATGAAATAAATAAAATATGGTATCTACTATACAGAGTGTTAAGAAAACCCTGCGATCCGTGAAGGTATTGTTAGGGATATTTTTTTTTGTCTCAAAAGGCTTGAGAGTAGACATGGGTAGCTCGGGAATGGGAGTAAAAATTGAACTAGCTCCTCAATCTAGCTCTGAGTCGCTCAGTCATCCACGGTATAGCTCAACGGCTATTCACTCTATACTCCATGTATTAAACACAGATTTGTAATAAATGCGGCAGTTCTTTACAAATAAAAAACACGCCGATCTAAATGATATACGTCCATTCATAACATTCTACCGTCAATATTAACTTTTTTTTATTCGTCTAGATTGACCGTCCTAGGCTTTTTCAGGCATGAAGGAAATCATTGGCTTTCATAATTTTAATGTTTTTATGTAATAAAAACAAAGCAACGCAATAAATCTATTTTTATCTATAGCTCGCTTAAATGACCTAAAGAAGTTCAAATATTTTATAGAGCCAGTGAGCTAATTGTCTCATTTGACTTGCGTAAAGTACCGCGGTTCGCGGCTCAATTTGATCTGTAGCTCGCAGGTCGCAGTTGAGCTAAAATAGTTATTTGGTAAGCTAATAAGAGCTAAAAGAGTGATATTATACATATAGCACAAAATAGCCATATCTCTCATTTCTTTTCAGTGAGCTACATTTTCAGGTCTACTTGACAGAGTCGGAATTTGTCACAGGTGTTGCCAAATGATAAAACAAATTACCGACAAAAATAGTGTATTAAACTTGTAGGTAGGTACATCGATATTTGGGAATATTCCTTTAATATAATTTGGGCATGTGATTGTGAAGCCTATATCACCCTTTTGGGTCGGACAGGGCTTTCTTTACACCCTGTAAAATGTAACAAATTATGCGGATTCCGCTAATAATGAAACGGTACTGAATTGAAATGAGATTAATATTGAAAGCGCATGCGCACGCGATCGCAAAAAATACTTCCAATCTAGTAATTAAAGTGAATCTGTAAGTAGCAACTGAATACAATGAAAATCACACAAATATGGCGGGACACGGCGAGGAGGCCGGAGCGTGCGGGGAGGTAGAGGAGCTCGTCGTGATTTGGGAATACCTGGCACGTCAGACAGCATGGCAGCCACAACATATTTTAGTCTATAGTTAAATACCAGACAAGCCAGCTGCCTCTTGCAAGACCCCCGGCAAGGTGTGGTCGAGTGTGCTCTACATAGAACACACAGAACTACATAGAAGTCCTGGCGTATTCTCCGTATGAATAGCGCCTAGAACGTATCGGAAATAAGTTGGAGTGGTACGTAAGGTCCGACGTCGAAGTGTGATCTTTATGCATAGTATAATGTCAAAGGGTAACAGCGTCGTGAGAGGCGGCTGCCGGCCGGTCGCGGCAGGAGAAAGCGCGGCTCCACGCTCACAGTGCGGCAGCGAACTGATGAATATTCTAATGCGCGCAATATGTGGCACGAGCATCTCGCGCGCTCGGAACGGTTTCTCAACGATCTTGATTTTATTTAATAATTATAAGTACATGATGCGGCGGGAGGCGCTGTGATCCTGCTCGAGACCTGCTCTTCCGGCGGTGCAAACGTGGCAGCGTGACGTCACACCTCTGCCACTGCTGTATGCAACACTATCGAGTAGCATGGCACACTGCGCCGGCGCCCTGACAGCTAGCGACCAGCTTATTGCGATCGAAAGGGCTATAGCAACGCAAATAAATACATTCATGTCGACAAACCAACACCCAAGGTTAAGAAACCTTTGGATGAGTTCCATCATCCACGAGAGATTAGTGAGAGAACAATATGACCACCATCGTCAGTAGCGCAGACATACACACTGGGGACACACGTCCGGAGGTTCCGCTCGTGCGTGTGTGTCCATCTGATGCATAGCTTGAGTCTCGGGCGAGTGCTGCGAGCCTTGATTCTCCATCAAATTCTAATTCAAATTCAAATATTCTTTATTCAATATAGGCTACACAGTAGCACTTATCGAACGTCAAACAATACAAAATTAATAGACAGCACCCTAAGGGTCGTCGTCGTCATCGTTTTAGATAAAGCTCAAATAAATTTAGCTTTAAACTTCAATTTAAAGATTACTGAATTCAAAATACGTAATTTATGATGAGACCTAGTGGGTGATGGCCTTGTATTTGTTCTATGATCACGAAAGTAAATAAAATACCCAGTGATTTATTTGGTCGTTTAGCTTATATTTAAAAACTATGACTCATTAATGTCAACTGTTTTGATTGTAGAGTTCGCCAGTTATATGCATTATCTAAGTATCTAATCTCGTAGTGACGATGCTGTAATTGTCTTGCAAGAGTGAAATACGTGATGTCATTGCAAATACCCTTTTATTGAATTCGTTTTATAGAATGAGACTGACCGGGTGACGCTGGCCGGGCTCGACACCTCTCAGCACCGTGCTACATCAGGCCAGTCACAGAGCACAAGCGGCCGGTCTGACACACACACACACACACACACATTGTAGATCTCGTCTCGGTTAGACCTCGGTGGTGATTGTTAGGTCATGACTTAATGCACATGTTGCGCAACTCGCTTTACTAGATCTACGAGTATCAAATAAAGCAGTGTGGGGCAACGCGGCCGGCACCCGCTAACCCTTCTCTCAAGACACTTCCACTATCGTAAGTAGTCGGCGAGCAACACGAGAGTTAGGACACTCTCCACTCGAGCTGTGCCGAGCTTGCCTACCACCAACACCGTCGAAGGTAAGGGGAGGGAGGGCTGAGACGCTGGCGGCGGCGCAGCTGATGCCAGATAACGGACACAATGGTTCGTCCTGCCCCCCCAACCTCTCCTACCCCTCTCTTCTCAGGTCGCGGCGGGCAGCTCTACATAATAGACTTGGTGTTGATTATTTAATCGTTATGTTATGATCAGCGTGCGAACGCTCTCAGCGCGCGTATTGTCGCTGCGCGCAGGCACTAGTTTCACCTTGTAGAGAAACCGGAGCGTTTCACTGCGCGACACTCTACCTGTTCCTGCACGCCGCGCGCCGCGCGCCGCACGCCAGCGCTCGCGTGCGCGGGTATCAAACACATTGGATCACTGCAGTACTACACTCACTACAACTAGTTCCCGAATCATTCTAGGAACTGCTACTAACTTAAAAACTCTGTGACGGCTCAAGTTCTGAGTGTTAAGCGACACACCAGTCAGTAGACACCGTCCTGCGTCTGTGGGTGTACGGGATGCTGAGCGACAGACGTGACGATTAACGTTTTCGCCGTATTTTATTTCAATATACCTATTGAATGTATTTGCTCATAGAAGACATTACTAGCCGTTTACAAAACAAAATGCTTGTAAACTTGAAATAGATTTCAATGAATAATTGATTAATTCTTTATGGAGAAGAATAAAGCGAAAACGGTTTTCACACAATCAACACACGTATAGTACATTAATCCCTCTGTTCTGAATACACTCGACGCTAGTACGAGTACATAAAGAGTGTATAAGATGTTGGTAGCTCTATGGTTTCTATAGTTTTTGAAAGGTCACTTGTATGGGGAGGCCATTCAGAGCGTTTCCACTTGAGACCGGTGAGTTGTGTGAGTACCTCCGTACTTCCCGAAGAACCAGCACCCGGCGCCTTGAGCAGCCGGCAGCTGCGCAAGCGCGGCGGCGCAGACTGGGCCAGTAATATCCCATTCCAGTCAGAATATGTGTTACTCTGCTTGGCCTGAAGTAACCGAGATGGCCAAAAAATCTAACTAACCATCTGAATAATGAAAACATCAAAACGTTTCAAAACGTTGCTAGATGTCTATGTGTTAAGACTTGATAATTCAAAGGAGATTATCTACAGATAGATTTTTTGGCCATACGGCAATTAGAATTCATATCCTGAAGACAGATGAAAGGTCTCGCTTGCTCGTCCAATCATTTATCTAAGTCCAGATCATAAATTAAAAAAACGGCTAGACAATTATTCTTATTAGAAGTTTTTCGAAAGGAACATAAGAATAAAAGGCAGCACAATGGGCACCCTGCGGCCGGGCAGCAGAACGCGGCGGCGCTCTCTCCCGCGCCCTATCGCAGCTTCCCGGACGCCAGCTATCGCTGTCATGTCCACAACTACATCTACAAGGATAGACCTCTAAATAATAGACACATTCTTCAAGGTGGTCACATACGAGCCATATTGTGACGGCCGCTAAACAATTTATTTATATTCTATCAAATATTTTCATTCAATATAAACATGAATGTAGACATTAGCATATTGATTTCCATATCGTCGAGCAACGGACGAGGAAATATAGGACACACCGGGTAACGGATCACTACAATACAGGTTTTACCGTTCACACACACGCTTACGGCCAAAACGTAAAGTTATTTATACAAAACTATTATACTCTATATTCCTACACATTATCATCTAACCGAGTTACCTAAAACACCGCTAAGTAGAAAGCAACTGAATGCGCACGAGCTGGTGTCCCGCAGGGCGCAGTGCAGCTCGCCGGGGCCAGTCTCAAAAGACCTTCATTGTAATCGCGAGTAACTTTGACTATTTAATTCTATTCAATTCATTTCATATTGTTGGTAGCAACAGTTACAACAAGGTAGAATAAGAATTTTCATTTGATTAAGTCCAGAGTGATAAAATCATGGCATCTTTGAAAAGGCTAGTCTTGGTACTCTCTGTGTAAGTCACCAATATAATCTCAGAAATGCGTTTGATAAACTAATAGGTAGTTGACATTCAACTGACTAAGTAGTGTTTGGACTTCATATGAATATGAATGGAATACAAATTGATTGTAAATGAACCGGAAAACGGAGCGGAGTGGTGATGTACGGCCACTGATGAAGCACACAACAGCAGGCCAGGCCGGGCAGGGCCGGGCAGGCGGGGCGACTGCTCATCGTTCCCGAATGGAGCTTTGTTATGAATCAATCGAACGGGCTTCATCTAGAATTAATGAATACTTCTGGAAATCCAGAATGTATAAAAACCCTCATAATTGACCTTCTAGTTAGGATGCTAACTAACTCTATCAGTCGTCTGCATCAGGTGCAAGGCTTCCAATATATCTAGCGATGCCGCTCACGTTCCGATATCATTTAACTTGCTAATGGGCAGGCAGCTCACAGTCCTTACAAATTTATTATTACTTTGTTCTTAAACAGTCAAGTTAAGCTGATATTGACAACTGAAGTTGACCGGTTTGTCAAACCTTCTAAATGGCATTTTTGACTTTTTGAATGCCAAAGTTTTTGTAGTTAAAACCCTGTAAGATCTCAATAAGCTAAAAACTTAAAAAGGCACTTTGATCATGGTCAAAGTATATTTCCCATTGGCAGCGTTAGAAACAACCCGAGCAATCTGTTAGTCTGCGCGTTCAGTACAGGTTTGCGGCTTGCGCTCGCCCCTTCCCAGTTTGCATTGTAATTATAGAAAGACGCCGGACATTGCTCCCTTTGTAGGAGGACAATACAAGCAGGTACGGACACCCGATGCTGGTAGTCACTAATCAAGTTAGTCAAGTCTCAACTTACTGATATTATCAGTTGAAATCCTAATAGGTTACACCGATGTATATAGACATTAATAAAAACGGAATGTTAGAAGTATTCTTAGTTAAATCTGTAAATAAGTAAGAAATGTACCCGCGTCAGTCGTGTTTGTAAGAACATACCTTGACACCTTTACCACAACTGGTTTCGAGTCCGCTGTCTAACCGTCTCGCGGACACAATGGATCAGCACGAACTGGCCGCCAGTGACCCGGACAGTCGCAGCGACTAGATTGCTACGTTCAGGTCCAGAGATATGAAGAACTTTGTTTCAGCCGTTATCCAAATGAGCACAACACTATTAACTGAATTGACACCGTCCAGGCTCGTCTCAAATTGCAACGGCGAGCAGAGTTGATTACAATGTTTCATCAATACCAGAGAAGCTTGTTCGTTTCCATCAGCTTGTCAATAGATCGAGTCGGAACCTTCAGTGGCGTGATCAGCGCCAAATTAGGACAATTTATTATAATAATGATAGAATGTATTCGCTTCACGTTCTGTGCGAGTGTTCCGAGGAGCGTGCAACCGGTTACCATCGCGACGGCGACGGCCGGGGGTAGGAAGCGGCGCTCGGGAGCTCACCTTGAGTGCACCCGTCAGCAGAGAGGGCGGGGGCGCGGCGGCTGCAGCGGACGAGCGCTCATACTCGCGCGGTCGACGACCTGCTGCTCCGCGTAACTGTACAACACACTCACTAACACTCGCGAATGATGGCTAGCGCGACTGACTGCTGGGAGATCGCGGGACGGACTGAGCCGGCGCCCGCGCCCAGCGCCGCGTGCGCCGGCGGCCTTGACCGCCCCCACCGCTCCCCCCTCCCACCTCCCCCCTGCCGCGCTCCCCCTCTTGCCGCCCCGAGCCCCGCGCCCGCGCCCGCCGGGCGCATCTGCAGCGCGCTTCTCGCTGCTGGCTGCGACCGCGCTGCACGCCGCGCACTCGGCAGAGCTCGCGGCGCAGATCCGAGCTGAGCTGGCGAAAGTCAATACCGTTAGGTAATGATTACACTGGCTGTATGTCGTTATTTGATAGCGGTAACCTCCGCGTGTGCTCGCTATCTATCACTAGAATGTGTTACAATAACCCAGCGATCTGCGTGTTCTCATTCATTTGATTCATCAATAGTTATGTGCTCCACGCAACACCGCCCATCAGGTCCTTCGCATTAACAGTATCGAGTATCGACGTTACAACTCTACATTCAATGCACATTCAATCTAGTAGATAAACTGTCAATGTAGCTTCCGTGAAAGGCCATTTTCTCGAACTTGCAAAGTTCACGTGCGTAATAGTTTTCAAAACAAATTCTGCGCTCACGAATCTGTAATTTGGTAGCAATACTTTAGCCTTGAAAGCAAGATTATGGATTATTTTAAGGTTTTCCTGAAGGTCTCATAAAGACATACAAGTGTTGAGAATGGTAAACACTTGATGTTGACGAATCAGTAGATTCTATACTATACTTCGATTTTTATTTACAATTCAATATATATCTAATACGTATATCAACAAACACTCACACACTTCTCTGCGCAAGCAACACACACAACAAACTAGCCCTCTGATCAAAAGTAGAGTCGACCAAACGTTTTGATCAATGATTTCATGCACTCGGTACCCATGTCCCGAGCGTTTCAATCACAAAAGGCTCGAAAATAGAATTACCCGATAGGTTATTATACTTTCGCCGTTCAAGGGTCGCCGCAGTTCCAGCAGCAGCGCCAGGAGAGCCTGCCGAACTTAGAACGTGGCATGGCGCAAGGGTGTCCCACACCAAAGGCCGACCCAATTTCCAAGGCAGCGATGACATACCGTCAGGTCTCTTACCATCGCTACGCACTAAAAGAATTGGGTTCAAAAACAGCTGGTAGTACTATACCAATTAGACGGCTTGTTTGCTAATACATCTTATTGAAGGTGTCAAGATTTTGGTAAAATATTTACAAGGCAATTGAAACGTGTCGTCAATATTGAACGGCAATGTAGTCAATAATATTATTGGTTCATCTTAGAAATAAATTTGTGCGCGATGAGCTTTTTTTTGGCAGGTGATAGTCTAATGGGTTCAACCCACGTCGAAGGCGCGACGTGGGGATATGCCTCGGCTTTGCTGGAGCCGCGGGATCGCTGAGCATTCTCAGCGCGGCTCCAACGGTCTGGTGCGAGCACCGCCGGCCGCACTCCGGCACCGTCCCGGCTCACCGCGCGCTGCATCTAACTGACAAGGTCACAGGTTCGCGACTCGCGAATTACGAAAAAGGTTTCGGCACAACATTACTTATTTTTATTTAAGTGTTTAAACACCTCTAATAGTCTGAGAGGAGTCAAAGAAGGGTAGGGGTCTAAGTAAAAAGAAGAGCATAAAATTCAGTAGTTTTACTATAGGGAAGGATAACAACTTTTCCGGATCAACTCGGGCGGCCGATGGCAACTGGTTATTTGAAGTGCGTCGGCTGTGTTACTCGCTGTTGACATTAACTCGATACTTGTTTTATGACGCCGCCGTCTCTGGTCGTGGTCGCCCTCCCGGAAGTAACCATTCTTACCTGTTTTACCGCTGTTGCTATATACATGTATATATAATATAGTTAACCATGAAGCTTTACATTAATTTTCGGGACCGAATAGTGACCAACTAGAACTGTATAGTGGTTGGGACACACGTGAAGTTGTATCGTACGTCAGACTCGGCATCAAAAACATTGCATGCGTCTAATGTGGAATCGTGTCACGTTAATAAGGTGGATGTTAACTAATTTATGTGTACGTACACATTTACATACATTACTGTATGTGTTATTAGATTACGGAAACCTCAAGCACTCAAGGTAACGCCGGCTAATGTCTAAACTCCAACGATTACATAATTATCAACCGGTAAGTAATAATTTTGCTCTTATTTTTGTATAGCAATTAACATACGGCCGTGTCTTACAGTTTTTGTTGCACCTAACCCTGGCCAGGGTTCTAAGTGTGATGTGAGAGAGCTTACCACTGCACAAGCGAACCTGTCGTAGTTGGCGAGCACTCCTCACAATCGTCAGCCAGGCGTCCTTGGAGGAAGGTCGCGCGAGTGGCTGGAACTAGAGCAACGCTCCGCCGACCTCATTCCGATGCTTGTAGGAACACATGCGCACGCGCCGCTGCATGTGCCAGCCCACGATTGTTTGTGACAGGGTCGAATAGAGGATCTTGAATGCAGCAAAAGAAACGATCTCAGAGGCTTCCATGTCAGAAACTATAAGCAAAGCTTATATCGTAATAAATACACAAGTTTAGTGGTCATGAAGCGTGTGTTTGATACATACGTATCGGCAGCAGCGTCCCGACCCTGGAGGCGTCTGCGGTGACGCGGTGACGGGAGCAGGCGAGCCGCGCGACACACACTACACTGAAAGAGTATATGAGTAATGTTGTAAAACGCGATATTTATGGAGAATTAAACAGAAAAACGATATATAAAAACATAAAAAAAAATCAGCCGAATTGAGAACCTCCTCCTTTTTTGAACGCCAAACCTCCTTGGCCTTAAAAAATGTCAAATCTTTGAGATTATGCCGAACTAGTTGAATATTTGTATGAAGTCCGTCATTTTCAAAGTTCAATGTTTGAAATTTCATACAAATAATGTAATGCATAATACCTAGGAAACACCTACATGTTTTGCCTATTATATATCAAACAAAATATTTAATCTAGCACAAGTTTTAAAACGAATGTAAGTTAATAATTTGGGAGGAAAGTATTTGAAATCGCACATGAGCACGTTTGGAGCTAAATACTCACTTTATACAAAGAGGCCACATGCAGGGACAGACTTCTTTTTGCGTCGGTGGTTGCAAATATAAAAATAAAAAGCACCGTAATATACATGTAACATACTTTACCCACTGGAATTCAACTTCATGTTTGTTTCCCGTATATCATTATTGAGGCGCGAGCGAAGCCGCGGGCAACAGCTAGGCTATGCACACTGCATGCATGGTTCCCTGTTTCCTCTTATCTTGAAACAATTGCGATATTATTCAAAACCTGTATCAATTAAGTCAATTAATTTACGTCGTTATTTAAACAAAACATGATCATTATAATGTATGTATATTTAGTAATATAATATGGCTGTCGACTTAACGTAACTGCTAGTTGGATTTGAAAAAAAAAAAATTAGCGTTTGGTAGTCCTACTCTCCAGGAGCGCTATTTAATTTTAAGACCAAGTTAGTGAGAAACCGCGGGGGACAGCTAGTATATTGTATGTATACAAGCTTCGGGCAGCGACGTCGCTCGCGTCGACTATAAATTTGGTTCATCCCACGGGAACCACAAGACCATTCGCAATAAAAACTATGCTATATACTATTCCGGTAATGAAGTATCTGTATGTAACATTTCATCTAGTCTATTTAATAAGTTTTCCGTAGTTTAGTAACAAACGTCCATTCATCTAATGTTTTTTTCCATAATATGATTAGTTAACAGTTAGATTAGTAATGTCGGCTTCTCAGATGTGCGGAGTGCGCGCGCCGCTTGACCACTCCACATCGCTACAGCATCACAGAGGCTCCGCGCCCCGTACCGTACGCGGCAGACGATGCGCTCGTATAAGTGTCTGTGTTTACGAGATCCACTGAATGGGCGCATGATAGCAACCCAAATAGTTAGCGGTGTGCAATGTAATTAGAGCAAGTGGTCAGGCGCCGGAGTGCGGGAGTGGGGGCGCGGGGGCGCGGGGCGATGACCTACATATTTACATCTCCAAGTCGTTCCCACACCTCTCTCATGTTCTAAAAATTATACCTATACAAGCCCATAGTTATTTATTTACACTATTTCCTAGGAGTTATTCAAGAACTCATCAATGAATTATGAAGCGCGATGATTGTCCTTACATTGATTGTATATAAATAGGTATTGGTTTGTTGATCAGTAGGCATCGACAGCACCGCGCAGGGATTGTTAGCAGTGGTGTCACGTGCGGTGGACGAGCAGTCTGGCCGCGCCCCGCTCGGGCTCGGGAGGGCGACACATCCCGCGAGCGTACTGTATAGTACTGTAGTACCGCACTGGACCTTGCATCTTGTATACTATTGTTGTATCCGTTTATGAATATCTTTGCTGCGGCCTACATTGTAGAGACGAGAACTAACTGAATTGGGTCGACTGGCGGGTAGCAAACGATTGTATCCACAGCTGCTATTATAATACTTTTTGTAATTACGACACAATTTAAATATTTACTAAAACGAAATTAATATTGCTCAATAATACTCATTATTCATGGCCTCAATGTGTTTGTTGAATGTCTTGTTCATATAGTCGGATGCTCAGCGCGGCGAGAGCTGTTCAGACACGTCATGCACATCGTACATGTGGAGCTGGCGCTGTCACATCAGTCACTTATCAGGAGCATACATTATGGCTAATAAGGTAGACATGTCCCGCGGCGTCAGGTGAACCGCGATAGCAGCGCTAATTGGAGCCAATTAATATGTGTGACGTCCACATGACTCACCCGCTACATTAATACATATATCATCAAAATTCGCGACTCGACAGCGTTATTTAGCGAGCGGTGCATGTTGCCGCCCCCCCCCTCCCCCCCCCCTCGCTGCGTCGTCAGCGGAAGTCGAGCGAGCAATCTTCCAATTTTACAGCAGTTATTTGTGATGCACGCTCGTCAGATATTTATAGGTATGTAAATATGCGCACGTTGCATCATCAAACGACTTCTTGACATAGCTTTTATATTCTATGCATGTTAAATGAATTGATGATGAGTTTAATAAAACTAAAACACGTATAGTTTGGCTTTATGCGTTTGTTTGCGCTTGCAAACGGAGTGCTAAGAGAATGTTTCATGTTTGTATGTGCTGCAGGTGTAGCCACGTGTGGTGGGTGCTGCGGGGCGGGGCGGGGTAGGGGGGAGGGGGGGGGGGGGCTCCGGCTCCAGGCAGGAGCTATATTTAGAGCAGCACTAGATTGGCGCAATCACGTCGTAGGAGGAGTGCAGGAGTGTGGGCAGCGGCAACAGCTCTACACGCACGAGATGGATGAATTTGATACGTCTGTGTTACATCGCTATTGTCACTGTTAACTACATATATTAAACACCAACAGCGAGCCTCAGCACAGCTCGCTGCAGTCCGGGAGATAAGTTCTAGAGTTGTGTCTTATGTCTGAACTTTATTGCGTTGTTGTGTAACTACACTGATTTAGTTTTAGAAAGGAGAAGCGCGCGTTGCGCCTGCGCAGGTCACTGCAGACCGCCAAGGAGATTGTATCGGCGACACGGAGCGTTATGTTACGTCAAGTATGAGTACTGGTGTATTCTGAAGTATTCTCCCTGCTAACAATCATACTTCAAATAAAACAGTTTTAGGGAAAGGATTTTCAGCACAAGCTTTTACAAAAAAAGTTGCAGCCAATTGAATATTCCATATCCCACCGGTTTGTCCCTAGCGTGGGCCATAAATCATTGCAGCGGGGCTCAAAGTAATACGTCGTTTCTTCGCAAGGTTTCTATTTCCCCCCTTTCATATCAATGAGATAAGAACCTTGTAGTAATAAACAAAATAAAACATAATGATGATCGCCCTCGCTACGCCGTAGCATCTCGTAGCGTTAAAAGTTTTTCACTCAAAAGTGAAAATGAGCCTATTTTGGTTTTCCTTTTAATTACAATTATCTTATCTAAGAGATAATAACAGTGTAGACGTTAAAGTGGTTACTACGATTTACTACGACTGTCGGTCCTGTAGCAAGGATTCTGTAGATATTCGTCGCGCGTCCTCATCGCAATGTTAATGAGGAGGGGAGACATTTGCAGAAGGTCGCGACCTCTCACCCCTGACCTCTGACCCGCGACCTTTGCGCTGGTTAATACCGACATATCATCAATATTCAATACTTATGTGTACGTAATATCTACGAACTCTACCATACAAACATTCTGAAAGGAAAGATGAGCCAAGAAATTACATACGTTACTTTTGCCGAAATTATGAGAAGACTGTCAACTAGATTGATTGAATGAGTATGCGCTAGTGCACATAATTCCTTTAGGAGTAGATTAGACACATAAGCAATAGTAGTTTTATTCACATGAAAACTCTGCCTTTCCTGTAATGGTAAATTAAATAATGAGTACATATCATTGTTTAGTACATTACTGAGCAAACCCTATTACTGTAGTTCAATTGAACAATCATGTCGGGTATTATTTATATAATGTTCAGATCGCCGGAGCTATTATTAGCATTAGCGCAAATTAGCGCAGTTTGTATGGGATGTGATTGTTGAGTGCGCTAACGAGCGCAGTCGGCCGCGCATGCGCACTCGCGCCGGTCATGACACGCCGCGGGACACACTCGCGCTAACACGGTGATCACACCATCACGCGCCGCTCTGCAGACACAACTCCTCACTATAACCGATAACCCTTGAAATAAGAGAGCCGGGTTATGTTTCAATTATCTTACTTGCTCTATAAGACCTTAATGAATCTCTTTAACAGGCCGCTGGTGTGTTACTGGTCTTTTCTGCTTTCTTAATTCTTAATTCTTTATTGTACACACATAAATATACATTTCAAAATCAGAGATTCATTAAAGTTTATGCACACAGACGAGCTTAACTCATAATTGAGTTTTCTTCCAGCAAACCTTTGAGTGATAGAGAGATTATTATTAATATTACGTGGTGAGGAAGATAGAAGTCTGCTTTTCCCAAGATATGTTGAACTTGGCTTTAAGACTCTGCTTCAGCTGAATACCGCTTAAGGTATGAGCACACCACGGCTACCATCCGTGTGTCCTCGCTAAGGTTAGATAACACGCTCATTACTAACGATCTCTGTCATTAGCATTTCCTGACTCGTCTGTGGCATGCCATCGTACCAGCCAAGGAGAGGGGGGGGTGACGCGGGGTCGAAAGATATTATATTTATTTATTAAAATTTATTCGAGCCTTATAACGGGCTTCACAAGTTTAGAAAAAGGTTGGTCAATATGTTATGTGTCGTACGAGTGAATAATTGACCTGTGACCTAGAGCCGGCGCATGCGCACACCGCGCGCCGACACACGCCGCTGCTGCGCAATTTATATTAATTGGCAAAAAATTACTGAGATTCAGTAAATTGACGAGGTTTTATTATTAACATAAATAAAACGACGCGGTTTGTATTTAGATTTTAGGTCCCGACGTTTCGACACCTTTGCAGACTGAGGTGATGTTCGTCTTGATGGTTGACGTTGTTCGTTCTACCTTCACATTTTAATTATTTGTGTTCTGGCTCACTGTGTTTTGAGGTCTTGCAGCGCTGCTCTTGGTTTTGATTTTGATTTTAGTTATTATTCGGTCCCAAATAGGTGATATCTTCCAGCCATCTTCTCTTATGAAATTAAGGTGTTTTTTTTAATCTCAATGGCCTCGCGAAACATCCTAGGTAGGAATTTTGGTTCTTTAGCGAGGATCTGTGGTTTATCAAATCTAATGTAATGTATGTCGAGTGCAGACTCCGTTGAGCGGCGGTGTTCCACGTTAGCTGTGTTTTTACGCGGATCCCTATACTGCGTTTATTTTTTCCGATGCAGGAGAGCCCACAGTCACAATCTAGGTTATAAACTCCTGCATCTTGTAGAGGTATGCGGTCCTTGACGGATGGAAAGGACTGGCTAATCTACCCTACTTATTACTTTGCTCTGAGGACTAATCTTTATAGACGGCTTGAAGTATGTTTTGATTGAAGCTCACTTCAGGATGTAGCCAATCTTGTCAGTGACTCCTCTGACATTTTGTTAGTGTTAAAGTAGAATCGTAACCAACAAAATAATCGATTGAGTGATTAAGTTTGTGCGAATCGCACGAAGTTTCAGAAATAACCATGAAACTAGCTGTTGAGACGAATCTGTTATAGCTTGAGATCTTATACTGTTCACGATGTTCCAAATGAGTTACCGTGAACACGGTGAGGCTGCAAGGAAATCAATAGGTAATGTGGTATGTAATATTGTTGATGTATAAGCCGCTCCTGTTCGGCCGCGCGCCCCGCCCGCACCTCTGCAACGGCGCGCGGCCGCGGCTCGGGTTACCGGCGCTCGTGTTCCCTACACTGATATTGTATCTTTATACGTAAACATGATAGGCTCTGGTCTCACTCCTATATAGTCATTACAGACTCTTTTCTAAGTATATGGAAAATTAGAGACCAGGTAATCAAATGCCTTTTAATATTCAAACACATTCCCGAGCAATTCCATTCTTGCATATATGAGAGCAAAGAGCATTTACAGACAAACGAGTATGCTGCAAACATTGATAAGGTTATTATTTAAATATTTGGATAGCACCGACCGGTGGAGCGCAGGCTGCACTTTATTATGTTTGCAAAATGCGTTGCATTGTTACACGGTAGTTACTTTAGGTGAAGTTATCTGCGGCCGGCGGGGCTGCAGCCAGACGGACAGTGAATCACGCAGCATGAGTGTGCGCGTATCATGTACGATGCGAGGTCACGAGGGACCCGCAAATAAATAACCAAACATGAATTAGCTTTCAGTTTTTGCTTCTTACAACTTTTTGTACCTATTTACGTATTATAATTGTATATACCTAACGCAAGTAATCAATTTTAAACTTAACTATGAACTACTCCAATGAAGCAACTATTTCTAAATAAGAACCGTTAATCCCGCACCGTGCTATCGTAAATCCCAGTACAATGGAGCTGAGGCTTAGAGCTCAGCCGTCGGATTAGTCGTCCTAGTTCCAGTGTAGGCAGCGCTAATACGGGCTCAGCTCGGCCTGTGTTTACAGTTACTGAGATTACGGAGAGCAAACCTGTACCGGAGCTAAGTCCATAAAGCATGTCACAGATAGTTGCGAGCTGACACCAGATTATGGCATAAGACTCTTAATATTGGGAAGAATTAAGGCAGGAACAGGTTTCTAGAAATTGTTGACTCCGTATTCTATTTTGTAGTTTTCATTGAACACCTCAGAGATAAATTTATTACATTTAAAAAAAATATTTACTTATGTCTTAGGATAATCTTTTAAATTGTCTCCATTACATTACAACTGAGTTTCAAACCGTCTACCAATGTATCAGCTTGACTGGTGTGAATGCGGTGTGGTGACGTCACGCGCCACTCGCTACGTGAAGCGCAAGTCATCGGCGAGTGCGGAGCGTGACGTCACGGCGAGGTCGCCGGAACACGTCCGACTTGTAACTGTTCACTTCCAACTGCCTGCGTGTGTGCGTGTGTGTGTTATCCCAGCAGTGGGCTGACCTAGAACGAGTGCTCTCGAGTCGCGCGCCGTTACTTCGGAGCAATGCTCCTCACACCAGTTAACATCTCTAATTAATATAATGTGTTGTACACACACCTGTCGTTGGCATGTTTGTAGAAAATTAGAAAACATCACGAAGAGGTCATGCGAGTCCAAACGTAAGAACCTAAGGCGTATTGTTAGTTGACACCGAGACTGAATGTTTGGGGAAAGTTATTATAAGTTGAGTAATGTGTTGATATCGCGCGACGCGGCGACGTAGTGCTCGACACTCGCGCGTGACGTAGGCAGCGTCTTGTTCAATACCCACACTGCGCATGCGCGACGCGCCGCAAGCGCCATTTTTTCACAACAATCCGAATTTAGCGATGTCATTGCCCTTCGCCGTCACAATAATAGAGTTTAACAACATCATCTATTAATATAACATGTAGGAGTACCACAACACATGCACCTGCGCGCGCAGACTCCCGCCGCCGGACCGACTCCGCTGCGGGCGATTGTAGATCTTAAAGTAATCACCATAATTGTGCTTATCGTTAACACACACCGCTCCATGTGGCGCACAGCTGTGCGGAGCTGTGTCAACTATCATCCCCTTGTATGATGACTACATCATTATATGTTATCTCCAGGTAGAAGACTAATATTTGTGTTTCGAGTGTCTGTGTGCGTGTGTAGCATCACGAATCTGATAAACTAACGTTATTTTAGATTTAGATAACGAGACGACTCTGCTTCTCGTCACCGCGTCGCGCATGTTAACAGATAACATTAACCAGCACATGCCTCGTTGCTCTCCCAGCACAGCGGGTAGGTGCGGTAGGTGCGGTAGGTGTGCGCTTGCGGCTGTGACCGCGACAGTCGCGGGTTCGCTTCCGGCGCCGCGGGTAACAAAGTGTCATTGATGCGAGTATTGATATAACAGTTGTTTGTTTTGATTACGGCAGTGTTGCAGGAAGTGGCTCAGCGGCGCGCGGCGCGGGTTCCCAGCGCGCGGTCCCAGGAGCGGCGCCCGCTCACACGCCACACAAATAATAACCACTACTATTGTGTGCATACGATCTCATGAAAACCATCGATACGAAAGGGTGAATAATCCTTATGTAATTCCAACTAACCATGCTGCTTCTGAAAGTAAGCTCAATGTTTCTATTACTTTAAAGATAACACTTTTTTCTCTAAGTCTGACAAGTATAGTATATAATAGTTTAGTTTATAGCTGAAACCTGATTATATTAACAGGTCCCTCGTACTAGAGCTATTGATAATACACGTCTCTACACTACATCATGATCGTTGTGTCTTCTCATTGTTCCGGTAGATTACAATTACAACTGATGACTGATAAAGTATATTTTTACGCCAGGTACTAGGAGTGTGTGCGTAAATCCAGGGTACATTGACCCTCGTATGTAGTTTTAAAAATAGCTGGTTGATAGTTCCCCGCTCGCAGTTCGCAGTCTCGCCACACAGGCGTGTCGTCCTCGATCACGCGAAAACAATTGACAATGTGATCAGTTTTCTCCAAATATATGAAACAATGAACGTTATTCATAAGTAATCAGTGTCGAGGGCTTTCCAATGATTTCATCGAATCCTACCAGAATCGCCGGCGGCCGCGCGCCACGTATTAGTATCTGCCAAGCGTGTGTAATTAACACGACGCGGCGTTATTAATATTATGTTCGTACACATTATATGCTGGCAAACAAACGATGCCAACTAGTGTACACTTACGAGAATTAGGTTAATTTGACACAACATGTGTGTCTACATAATAAAATGATAATACGATATCTTTCAAACATTTTGTACCATCAGGAGCATGATGGTTAGACATATAAATTGGTTCCCAATTTATATACCAATTTATGAGTCGAATGGGTCATAGACTTCCGAAATATGAAAATAGCTTTTGCATAGTCGCACAAGACTAAGTCAAGCGTTTAATAATGTTTCTCTCTGAGTACTGAACTCTCACTAACATTACCATAACTAAGACAAGAGCATAAAGGTTAACTAGTTTATTGTAGGTATGAACAACAACCCACATCCGCTTAGAGCGTACACACGAGTACACTCGAGCGCACATGAGAGGCGGTGAGAGAACCTCCTCCGTGTTACAAGTCGGTTATCAACTGGTTGATTAATATCGAGTCAGGCATGTTGTTGTAATAGAGTTATAGACCGCTAGAGCGGGGAATGTGTCGGAGCTGGAGTGCGGGATTAATTAATGTTATCCACGAATGCGTCAGTAACGTCGCGCCGGCGCGCGCGCCGCTTGCAGGACTATTGTTATACAATGACACATTTCGCTTTAAATTAATTAATTTTAAATTATCGTCGGTAAACAAATATCAGCGACATCAACCTCGTGTGTAGATCACTTCACACGCATCTCTGGTGAATGTTAAATTTACATGAGGTTGTTATGTTGTATTAGTCGATCACGTTGTTTGTTTTCCCGCCGCGGAGGTGACGTCACATCATTACAGCAAGCATGAACTGCTGCGGATCAGGGCTAGTTCTATACAACTCGTACATGCCGCGACATAAGAGAGATGTATAATGTGTACATGTCATAACATAACACCGGGGTAGAGTCGCCAGGTGAACAGATGAACAGCGAGCGCTGAAGACAGCACTCTATTGTTTAACAACCTTTCGTTTACGTCTTTAACCTTATAAAGCGCATCTTAAATACATAATATGGCCTGCAATAAAACCTTAACTATGTATTCAAGAAATATTTTTATGACTTTGTTGATTTATGCGCTAATGGAACAAAGCGCTACTTGTGCGTACGGTAGTAAGAAACATTTATTTCAATTCTATCGACCTCTGACCATCGATTAGCCGCGGGACTGGTGACGTCACGCATGCACATCACTATCCTCGCCGGCTGACATCAGCTCATCAGCCTCCACACGAGCAGTCGTGATGTTGTGCACGAGTGACCTTCCTTCTCAGAACAATTATAATAAATATTTGGTAAACTTCGCAAGTCGGTGGTGAAGAACATGAAACCGAGCAGGAAACGTCGATGTAAAGCCGACACTGAGGCCGCCTCGCCACCGAAACCTTATTACTTGTACGTGGACATGAGCTCATAAATAACTCGTTTTATGTGACTTTGATAACAACAAGTACAAAGGATTACATTATTCTTGTATTAACTGCCTGATCGTAATCTGAATCAGTTGACTCATTATATCATACTTCACGTGTTTTTGTTCATTTCGAAAATATCGTGTATTGTTCTTATCATAATGTTGTTTGCAGTGTAAGTGTAAGTATAGTGAAATTAGTGACGAGGATTCGCCACAGTCCAGCCGGGCGGCGGTCCGAGTGCGGGCCGGGTGGCGGCCCCGGCGCACTTCTCCAGCGGAGCGTAGAGCACGCGTAACGCAACACAATTAATCAGAGGAGCGTCAATTAACTTACGACAGCAATCAGTGGCGGTGAGGCAACTCCGCCGCCATTCCGCCGCCATGCCACGGTAAGTGGGTCGGGAGACGCGCACCTATTGTACTCTCGGCGCTCCTCGCGGTGACCCACTTACGATCACAAAGGGAAGTGCTGACGCAGCGCGCTCTCGATAACACACACACACACACATGCGCGGCGTCGGTCGCCGGCAGACAGGCGGGCTGGCCGCCGCCGCCGCCGGACGCCGCGGGGAAACACTGATAACACGCGACGTTATCAAATAACAAAACTGGAAATATGCTATCTGCTGGTGAATGTCGCTTTTTTGCTCAATTTACACCACAGACTTCACTCATATGTTGGAAATAGAAACATTATACATATTCCGTTATTCTGCATGGGCAACAACTCAGTGAGATTCTCGTTTTGAAACAAACGAGATTGTCCTAACTAATGTAGTCGTCAGTTAATATTTCCTGCGCAGGCGCATTACTGTCTAAACGGCTCTCAATCAGCCAGCAATGGATGTCGGATAAACTGTCTGTAATGGCTCGACCGATTCCATTAAACAAGAAAATGTCTAGATTTTCCATTAGAACATTCTACAACTTTCTTCTACATAATGGTTTATTTATTGATTTCTGCATTGCATCTGAGTCATGGTGCTTGGGATATGAAACTAGTGACGAATACATAAGTGCTCTACTTTTCAGCTCGGAGTCATTGTACTCTCCTGTAATATCTGGGCAACATCTTCGATAACTTTAGGAACATCGTTATCTTATCTGTTGCTGCAGTACCCGGGCGGCGCGTGACGTCACCGCCGCGCGCCGAACATGTCGCAGAGATCGCTCCTCCGGCGCAGCATCACACAGTATCAGACGCGCGTGTTATACAAACATGTGTAGTTCACGTACTTACAGCCTATTGTCCTTCTATATTCTACTTTGTTGCGATACAAACACAAACTTAATACACGTACCTACTTGTAATCTGTAAACATTATTACTGAGCTGAGTACATACTGATAATACGAACATTATTCGTATTTTTTGTAAATTACTTACTTCGATGCGCAACTTCCGAGTAAAAAACATACATTAATATAAGTAATATTTATTGTAAATAATTATAAGCACTTAGTGTTTGGAGGTCGCCGAATATTGTTACTTAGTTGATATGTTAGGTTCGAGTTCCGGCTGTGGCTTGCGGATGCTCTGTGCCGGACAGAGTGTAACACTATATTGTTATAGGTTGCATGTTAAGTACGTAGCTTGTTAGATAGCTATCGGATTGGTACGTAATAGGAAACGTAGCGGGTTGCGTGCGGCGCGGACTGCTTCCAGAATAATTAGCGCGGACGCCCCGCGGCCGGTGCGCAGCGGCCAGCGTTACCAGTGCAGAACGTAGCGAGCCTGCTAGATGCCGGCAGCTTGCACTCGCTTGCACAACGAGAGCGCTTGACAAATATACGAGAATGGCATGGTGATGACACCTCAATTGCTGCAAATTGTAGAGCTACATAACTGGTGTGTACTCACCTGAACCGCCCCTTGCATCAAGCTGCTCTATTGGAGAGAGACCGCCCCTACCATGTCGCACTAGCAGTAGGAAGCACACCAAGTATTTAGCATGAATAGTTCACGGTATTGAGAAACTCCGAGTAGAAGTGTTGAGCCTGATTTAAGGCGTGACTTTCTTCGACCGCTTGAAGTGTGGACATACCCATATCGCAAGGACCATTGTAGTGATTCTTGTTCTTACCAAACATGTACTTGACGTATGAGTGTGGTGCCTATTGTCTGTGGGCCGTGGCTGGCACACTGGCCGGGTACTGGCGGCGTGTCATCTCGTTAACCACGGCTATACAGCCGCGCCCACACCGTGCCGACACACATGCGTGACGCAAGTAGAGCACCATCGCCGACATGGCCACATTACCAACTCTTTGGACTATTACTAGACTTAGTTTATATAAATATTTAATCCAATATTCAATAGAGTTTATAGGTTAAATACGAATTTGCCGTAAACATTCTTAGACTATAGAATCCAAGGTAAATATCGGTACGTAATTCTTGTAGAGTCATAAATCCTTTGTCATCAAATAAACATATGAACAACAATGTCGCAACGATACGTTCGCTTTTATGTCGCCTCAGCTTTCCGCAGATGTTTGTTACAAGTCACACACGCCGCGCACTGGCCGGCGAGGTCCTCACCGCGGGCTCGACGCGGCTCGTGTGGATGCTCGCGGCTGTGACGAGCGCTGACGATGTCGTTATGTGCAAGTGCCGTGACATTACCTCTCGCTCCACACCATAGCTGGGATAGATATGATTGTCTCGTTACTTTTGTTAACACATCAACACATTACACATGTAAATAGTTGACATAATTCAATAACTGCTCGTTAACTTCAATTGGCTCAGTAATCGAAATGTAATTTAATTAGCTTGGTTGTGCCAATGACTTGGTGGACAGCACTAATTGAAGTGCGTCTTTCTCTATTGCTCCAGAATTGAAAGTAATGTACTTATATAATATGATCCTCATTGTTGAAGTGCAGATAGACAGCTAGTGTCCTGGCGTGCTGCCACCTGGCGACTGGCGATGGCAACACTCGCTGCCCATCAAGCATGTAACTGTCCGCGACCTGCGCACGCGCACGCATCGCACCTGCATCAAGTACATTAGATGCAAATGATGCATTTAGATTCGAAGCTCACCGCTCACGCAGCCATCTTGGAGTGAACTTGTGACCTGGATGCCGCGAGTACCCAAGGTACTTACCACACACGTTACTTGTGTGTGTTGTCTTGTCAATGGTGGTAGGTTGTTATTTGTCCATCGCCTCGTATATACTGTCCGAGTTGATTCGCTTGTGATGGCGGAACACGAGCGTGCTCTAGAAACGCGGCGTAATGGCCGCGCCCGGAGTGCCCGCACCGAGCGTTATTGATGGCGGACCGGTTGCGGTTGACAACTAATGGTTAGTACCTATTAAGGTCCCTGCACCGCTGTGAGGCAAAGCTTTGTCTTGAGTTAAACGCATGCACTTTCCTGCTTAGGATATAAATCAGCACAGGCGACCGAAATTCTCTCTTACCCTCATAAGATATTTTCTTTAAATTGTAATATGATAGCATAACAACAGTTAAATAGATGGCTGTATGAGGCGACAGTCGGCCCCCAGCCGCATCAGCTAGACAACATTGGCAACCCTTACACGTGCTCCCACACTACCTTACACGTGTATGTTGCATGCACAACACAAACTGCATCGTCTGCATCATGCATCAGTATCGATCGGTCGACAATGTGCAGCGGTCGTTGACCCGCTCTCATTCGGCTCGTCGGCCGCTCAGCATACATTATTCATATTAGTGTTATTGATATAATTGCCTGAGAGCTACCCCCGCACACCCACACGCCGCGTACAGTCAGCGGCGCAGCGCGAGCCGACAGCTTGTAG
Organism: Autographa gamma; assembly: GCA_905146925.1. Taxonomy (NCBI): domain Eukaryota; kingdom Metazoa; phylum Arthropoda; class Insecta; order Lepidoptera; family Noctuidae; genus Autographa; species Autographa gamma. Next base: position 102,424 of record LR989870.1, read on the forward strand.
GCAGCGCGTTGCGAGTGGCGCGGTAGCTGTGTGGTGCAGCCTTCCCAAACGCTCGCTAATACCAGGTGTTGTTTACGCTACTCGTTACATCGGTGACACAATTAGAAATGCTCCCTAACATTAATATGTGCATAATGTTTTACTATAAACCGCGTTTAGTACCAGAAAACATGGTGGCATGATGGCAGTTCTAAGTGACTCTATCAACCGGATCGTGAATAAAAAACCAAATTCAGTTTTCATATATAATTTTCACGATTTGAGATGACTGTTTAAATTAAACTATAGCACTTGTTAGATTATTTCTGCTAACAATTTAGCTTTATTTGTTGAGTGTGGGCTCGGTGGCACCTACTGTTGAACCCTCTGTACGTGGAAGGTGGCAAAGACATCGCATAACATATCATTAGCTGTGCGTGCGTGCGCGCAGTTCGCTCCGCTCGCCACATTAGTGCGCACTAATAACCGCGGCGGTGACGTCACGCGCGGAGATGCGCCCGCGCAGCCCGCCCGACACTCTACAGGCGCATTAAGTTACCTAACCGTGGACTATTGGTTCTACTTCCTGCATGACTGCGAGCTCGACATGACCTGACATAACACCGGCTGCACTAACGCCTGCCCGCGGGCTCGCTCGCCTCCGCCGCTCCTCTACTATGCTCTGATTACCACTTAATTGAACGTCTTCACGGAGCGTTAGTCTCTTTATAAACGTTCACACTTGGCTTGTTGCGGAGTAAACCAAGTTACAAGCACAATAGGCTTGATATTCCACATTAGCATAATTGAGAAAAAGACTAATATAAATGATCACTAGCGGCCTCATTAGCGGCGCTACTGCAGTAGGTACACTTACATACGGTATGAGTCGACAGCAGCTAATCTCCGCTCAGATGACGTCGGATCGCCAGTCAGCGGCAGCGCTCACCTTGGCCACGGCAACGTTATTACTCTGTTCCTGTGCGCTGTCTGCTGGCCGCTCGCACTTGAGCAGGTACATGTACAGCTGCCCGTTAGTAGTTATGAGTAAAGAGGTGTATAACCATAAATAACAGAACTTGATCACAAAAAAAAAATTGATGGCAAGATGTTAGGTTAGGTTAGGTAGGAAAATGTTGCTGCTACATCAGCTAAAACTCTATATTCTCATTATTGTGTGATTAGTGGTGATTAGTGGTGATTAGTGAACTCACTTAGCCTTTAGTACTGTGCGTGTCTTCGCCAGCTCACTAATTACTTTAGATTGTCAATGAACAAGCAGCTCGGCTCAGTGCGCACGCGCAGCCTTCGACAAACGATCCGCACGCCAGCGCGGTGACCCAATCTAACGCGGAGTCAAATCAGCAGACATCACGATTCCTAAAGTAACAACTTTTTATATTAATATCATCTTCCTATATTATGATTGAAGGTCGGACATTAACGTTCATTATTTTTTGCGTATTTATTGTATCAGCAGTGAGTTGTCAGCACGAGTGTTGTGACGTCACGCGCGAGTGCCGCCGCGGTTCCGTGAGCGCCGCCTCGCGCGCCGCAAACTGTTTCATGAAACTGTTTCAGTATTCTCATCTAATCTCGTCGTACCCTGCACATGTGTGTGTCCCACATTCTCTCGGGCCTGTGTCTGTGTGTGTGCATGCTGCTGGCTCTACCAATGTCGCCGTGTAAAACGTAGATAGTAAACATTAGGTATGTTATTACAATACAAGGCGCATCCTACTGCGACTCAACTATGACCTATGGAGGAAGCCGGTGTCGAGGCTGCGCCGGCGCAGGCAGCCACACATAATAGCACGGTTGACACATCGACAGCGCTGCGCATGCGCGGGGCGGTGGCGCAACACATTCCTAGCAGTGCAGCGCGCCGCCTGCGCATCTCCGCCGTCCTTTGCACAACCAAGTGCGCTCACAACGGGACTCGCTCGACTAACTGTTAGAGAGCTCTACAAACACACAGCGAGCAGCTGAATGGGCCTGCTCAGATATACAGAGATGTGTCCATAGCATACACACACATTCTGTGATGTAATCAATCAATCGTCCGAACATTCGCTAATACCCTCAGGCAGTGCAACACACGGTATCCGATCCGGTCGCGGCTCTCAACACCCGCGGCGCGCGCACTATTCGGAACTAATTAAAAGCATCGTATTCATTGTTTCCATTCTGATTGCTTCACGAAATTCGCCATTGAATATAAACGACCATCAAAAGTGAAATAGTTTTTAAAACAGCATAATTAATTTCATTTCTGGAGTCATTAATATGATTGCAGATTATAATAAAAATCTCATCGCCGCTGAATTACTTTCTTATGAGCGTGGCGATTGTGAGCAAGTGGTAGCTATGTGCACGGCAGTGTGTGGCGGCGGCCGTTACCTCGGCTCTGTCCGCAGCTGGTGCGAGCCGCGAGCGCCGCCGCGCCGGAGCGTTGTGTTTCAGGCGACGCGACGTGTAACTCGAAGACTTCCGTCACGACGCATCATGTGCGCATGCGCCGGCGCCGCTCCAGCGCTCGCCCACATACTAGGCGCGCCCCGCGTGGTCGCCGCCTGCTCCCTGCGAGTAGCAATAAACTGCCCATTCTTATAGCATTCTGCTGGAGTTGCTTTGATGAAAAACATAATGATGCGTTATTAGCGAGCCACAGACTACTTATAATAATTAGCTAATGGCGGAGGCTGGGGGATATGCCAACTACTTAGATGGTTGTTATTTTCTTGCTCGTGATGAAACGACCCGACATTCTGCGATCGCACAAGGCTACTATTAAACGATAATATACTGAGATGAACCAGATTCGTGTAACAAGCAGAAGTGAAAACAAGCGAACAAAGCCGGACAGACATACACATGTATTGGTGAATAGAGGCGCGCACTATTGTTGTTCATCAGTGAAGCGCGACTTTACCACTCAGCACAAGTTTTCTTTTTTCATTGACAATGACATAACAACACATGTTACCAGGGGTTATCGATAAGGGAAGTATCGAGAGAGACTAATTAATACCTGTTCAGGGTTCGTCTCTCTAGTATTCTCTCTAAGGCTCTGCTTTTCTCTTAGCCGAGATCCACATTACGAGTAATCGAGTTCACAGACCTTATTCCATCATCTTAATCTCATCCACCTCAACATCAAAGTGTAAGTCAATCATGAGTCGGTGCGAATAGTTATGTATGGCCACTACAATTCCCACAGTTCCCTGATGGGTCTACCGTATCGCATGCAACAATTGATAAAACCTCGCACAACACCCGCGCTGGTCTAGATACTCGTATTAAACCAAGTGCGGATGTTACGGTAGAGTGTGAGTTGTTTCAGTAACTTGAGTGATGTCTGGAGCGGAGTATATTTAGCGCAGTATTGTGACTGCTGCGCATGCGCTGGCGCAACTGCACTAATCTCGCCGACGACTGACGAAATGTTTCCGACTCACAAAGCTGAGGACAAACGTTCCTGCTGATTGACTAATGTGTGTTCATCGATGAGGAAAGCCCTCAGACTGACCCCGCTGTATTGTTCTGATGTCACGCATGAGCTCAGTAGCAAGATGATATGTATACCGATGTGTTTAATTGTAGGAAACGATCGGCTTTGTATAGTAATATTATAGAACAGGGATTAGCGCGTAGGCACGTGCTTCAATACCTTTAGGGCTTGACATCTGCCGTCTGCTTGCGACCACAGTCTGTGTAACCCGGTCGAAACGTCAAGCCATAAAGGTATTTAAGCATGTACGCGCTAATCCCCATTCTATGATATTACTATAAACATGCAGCGCGATAGTTATGATCGGCTTTGTACGCGCAGGCGCTTGACATCGGACGCTTGCGACGTGCGTGAGCGCGCTGCGTGTGCGCACAACCGCTGTGGATAATGAGTCGCGCGCAGTTACACGGCAGGCACGTGAGGGTGTGTGTGTGTCACCCCACAAGTCTTGCTCCCGACTCCTACCTGGGGCACGTTAAGGAGTTGTGATAAACAAACCTTTTACATCGCAGTCAGCCAATAACAAGCGCTCATACAAACACTACATGACAGTGTTATCTTACCACAGTGAACATTTACTGTTTATTCAGGAATAGGAGGCTTAATCTCATTGTTTTGTTGTAGGTATCAGCGCATTAGCTGCAATTATTCTATAATGATCAACACATAAACACTTCTTGATTGTATATCTACGCAAGTTACAGGTGCTTACTGTTCGCTATGTAAAAGTAAATGGAGTCTAATTACTTTGCTGTGTATAAGTGTGTGATATCACGCATGCGCAGTGCCTCGACAATAACATCGCAATGTTTTCAGTTCGTCCAGCGTTTCCGAGAAGTTACTGAACACGGTCGATATCGCGCTACTTTTACAAAATACTTCATAAACTAATCTTTTACATCAATAGAACCTTGTATAGTACGACATACGTGTGAGAAACGTACACGTTTATTAAGTCTCACCAATAATTATTCACGTCTAAATATTAACATTATGTAGAGTCGTTTGGCATCACGACGTTTCCTTGAAATTAATTTGACTGGACGGTCTGAGTGCAGTCGCATTTTATTAGAGTGTAGACGATGAAGGGTGCATATTGTGCAACAGTTAGTGCCTAACACATGCACATTACGAATGCTGCAGGTGCACACATTAGTATGGCGACGGCAAGCGCTCGTGACGCATTATCAAGTCCATGGTAAGGAGACCCCGCGAGCCGTGCGACCCGCGCGACCCGTGCGGGAGGCAACTACTCCGGGAGGCAAGACTAATTCGAACGTAATGACATTATAGACAACCAGCATGACGTGTCATTACGTGCTCAATTCGATAGTACGTAGAAAGCGACACGACATGCGCGTGGAGCCCCACACCCACAGGAGCCGAGACCTGCCGCTGTAGGCTGTGACTGTGACATGTGGGCAGAGAATGTTTACCAAACATTGTCATCTAAAGCTTCTCATCAAACACTTGATTGTAAACATAATGCGTACAAAAAAACTATTGTAGAACTAGTACTCAGGATAAACGTATGTAAACTTAACAGACTCGAGCACCTCCACGAGTCATGAATAGATTTGATGCAGGGCATTTGTTTACAGACTTTATCAAGGTATTATAAGGTAAAGTTTCAGGTTTGTGAAGATATACTAGAGGGTTGATGTTAGTCAGAATCTAGTCAGTCCTGCGTGGTCTCGCTCAGCTCTCGACAGGCGAGTCATGTTGTAAACACATCCTGTGATGTGACCGAGACGCGCGCCGGCCGTGGCGCTGGTGGTGGCGGCTGAGCCAATACGTTACGATCACTATCGTAAATAACCATTTAACAAACAGAAACGACTTCATGTTATCAAATTACCATCTGTTGTCGATTATCACGGTTACGCTGTGTGTAGCGAGTGTTGTCACCGCACAGGGAAATACAGAAGGCATTATATCACCCGATGCGGTCAACCAGAGGACGGTCGACGTACAACCACACCACTTGATTTACAAGTATGCACAATTAAGTAGTATATACTTTATACGCCTACCAGCAGCTGTAGATATTATCATAATAAAGAGATCCATTTACTTACTCTGACATAACATTATTTATAAAAGTATTTTATATCAAACTTTGCTTGAAGTGTTAATACTGCAACTATCCACTACGCTGTAGAGTCATGACAAAGCGGCAGGACAAGTTATAAGTGTCCTGTTTTGTAATGAGTGCGGCTGCAGGACCGGTCCTGCGAGCCGAGGGCGCTACTGTCGCCAAGCTACTGCCAGGACCACAGGACACCACACATGCGCGATATCACACCACATTACTGCACATATTTTTATAGTCCAATGCAATTAAATTACGCAAATGTGGTGACCAACAATCTTCGGTTGTGGTAGACAATGCGAGAGACTTGCATCGTTTTGGCGAATTTTCTAGATTTGGTACCGTGCATAACATTTATTTTACAATAATAATAATAAGATACAATAAATAATTCGTATCTAAATTGGTAATAGGTGGTCAAGGTGGCGCACGCTAAGGAAAGGTCAAACATCAAAGAGACAGGAAACGTAAAAGTAATATGAAGTGCGACAGTGCGCGCAGCTGGAGGACCTTTGATGTTGATTGGCGTGTCGGTAAGCTCTCGTGAACTATTCCTGGAGCAATATAGCTTTATGGGGAACATCCCGTCGTTAGCTATCGATTATACAATTGCTGGCTTCATCTGCGACGGTCACATGGTATTGTTGCGTGACCGCGAGCGTCCGGCGCGCGGCGGAGCACGGCTGCGCTCCTAGCTCCACCACCTGCGAGCACCGGCAGCGACAGTCTCTCAACATTCTGATTAGAGCATAAAATGAAATGTCGCTTATTATCAAAAACCGACAGTAACAAGTGTTGACCCATGACGTATGTTAAAAAAAGCATGTCAGGATTGCGACAGAATGTCCATAATGCATGTAGTAGTTGCAGCTATGCACTATGTCTAGTTCACTCTACTTACAATCTAAATAAATATGAAAGTAAACATTCGTGCATGAAGGCTGCGAATTGGGAGCAAAGCTTTCAATGATTACTTAATACTCAACACTCGATTCGATCTGTTGTGATTTGGAATTATTATATTTTTTGGTTCATATGCAGTATTAGTCAGCGCACTAATGTATGTCTTGTGGCATATTGCATCATATCGAAGCTAAACGTTTGTACAAAAACAAAATTGACATAATAATGTAGAGCTAAGTTAGATGCATTCTTAATGATTGTCCAGCTGACCTGCTCGATGCGTGATTGCTGATGTAGCGCATGTTTGTCGTGTCGTTGCTATCGCAAGCACATTAGCAGCTGAACTTACAACAATGTCCAGGCTGTGACAGTGTCGTGAGCCGCCGCACCGAAGACAAATAATTACAGTAAGATACGTGAAGATTGTGAACAATGTAGTTGCACGAGCTCTCGAGTGCGAGCAATCGCGAGCAGCCCTATTGCACAAACGTAATGAGTAATCTACAATAGAGAAACCGCGTGTTCAGACTGAACGTAAACAAACCCTGGAGTAAGTGGCATCGTATTAGGTTAGAGATCAAGCTGATGTGTGCGGCGCTCGTGAGAACTTGTGTACTGTTAGGCGACCCGCTTCCCTCGATACTGCGATAGCAGCGCCGGCCGGCTCATGCCCTTATTGCCTCACGGCTCACCCACTCATACGGAAATGTAATTAGAAAATTGTCGACGAAAATAAGTGCTTTGTTCTACTACCGTAGTTACGACAAAATGTAGTGGTAGCACTTACAAAGATTATAATTATCTATCTCACGACTGGAAGGGACAACATAAACCCATAACTTAATTAACTCAGTCTTCTGACCCACTGAAATACTTCTGATTAAAAATTAAATTAATGGAAAAACTGCGGCTTGTGATGACCAGTACATGTGTATGTTTCTTAATCATACAGAACTCAACATAATTATGCAATTTTTTTATAGAACTAGAATTTAATTCTTGTGAACATTTGTCCAGTGTGTTCTGCTCTGTACAGTCACCCTACTTCTGTAAAATCGGGTTGCAGTATGAACACGATGCTACACCAGTAAATACAGAAGGCCTAGCAAGATACACCACTGAAAATAAATTTATATTACATCTTATGGTAAAAGATCAGGGCTAGTAAAGTAAGCGCCAGAAAAATATAGAGATTTTATCATGTATACTAACCACAATAACGAATGATTTACATGTAACATATACAATGTCAAATACCCAAATCGATGAGTAATCATAACACCATTGCTTGGAGTTTTTTTGCAAAAATTTGGTGAATAGATTCAGGTGGTACTAAAAGAATCGCCTCGTTATGTTAACCTTCTGGCTTGCTTTGCCGTGTGGTGCACGTCTCCGGGTTCGCGCCTGGTTCCCGGTCCTTGCCTTTCGCGGGTAATTGCCGACTGCTTCTCAAGACGAATGTCCTTCATTACACAAATCCTACGTGTTGTGCGAGCTGGCAGCGCCGCGTTGCCATGGCGACGCCACCGCTGCCTGTAATCTTACTGGCGAGCGGGTGATTTGTCAAAGACTCGTCCTATTACATAGATGCATTGCTTCTAGAATATTCAAAATCAAAATCAAAATCAAAATGTTTTTATTTCTTATAAACCAAAAAAAAGGCGCTCAAGAAACGTTACGTTAACTCTACTGATTCTAGTTGCTCGGTTCCAAAGTGTCATTCCTATGAAGAAGAGCCGGCAAGAAACTCCATAGGTTACTCTTTTAAAAATAAACTTATTACAATTATTTTACATTATTGGTTAAATATATGCGTCAACACCGAGGTAAAACTACGTTAATAAAATAACGAAAAAAATAAATTAAAATAATAATAATTTATGGCAATCAAACCGTTATAATGAATAATAAAAACCGCGTTGTTGACGCATTCACAACAAAAAAGTACCAAAATTTAAAAATGAAATTGTATATAAAATAAAATAAAAAGAAAACAGTTTTACATACAATACATATGTATTCTCTGGTTATCGATAGCAAATAGCCTTCATTAATCCTTTAAAACGCCTTTATCGGCTCGTTGATTGGTGTGTAATTACTGTCAGAAGGTTGTTTTGAAACGGCCTGTGTTTACTAATCGCACTCGGACAAATGATTGTAACCCACGCCGTACCTCTCCAGCGCAAAAACTGTGATAGCTGACCTTTAGTCATGTGTCGTTAACGGAAATTATTAATTAACCAGAGGATGGCTCAACATGGCGGATATTGCGACACAATTACAGATAAACTTAGGTGTAACCTAAAGCCAGGTTTAGGTTATCCTCGTTATACTTCCGACACTTAATACAACATCAACGTTGCTGGTTTAAATATAGACTTACAGAGGAAAATATATGCATTTGAAGGATGAATATACTTTTGAAAACAGAAAGAAGCAAAAAGTAGAGTCGGCGCCGTTACCTCGCACATGGAAAGCATCTATCCGTAGTGAGATGAAAGAAATCAGTTTTATTAATGCACCATGGTGCTTTTCATTAGTCCTCTGCCAAGTATCTTTTATAATTGTGATAGTAACATACCTACAATACATGTGTAGAATGTAGATATTTAAGTGCAACAGTGGTAACTGCACGTACTCTGTGGTACTTATCTCAGGTTGAAGCAACTTCTTTGTGAAAAGTAGGACGAAATCGTAATTCCTTTGAATACAAACACCCAAACAAGCGATCTCGCGATGCATGCTAATACGAGCGGTCGAGCGTGTGGCGAGCGGCGAGCGGCGCCGGGCGCGGGCCTAGTGATGCGCTGAGATAACAGTTACCGATGCGGCTGACATAACCACACGCAACAATACAAGTAAAAGGCGACACAATGCGACACAATGCGACACAATGCGACACAATGCGACACACTGCGACACACAGCGACACAGCGCGACACACAGCGACACGCTGCGGGAAAGTAGGCGCCGAGCTGGGAGGTTCTCACACGCCTGACGCCACTGTCACTGGGTGAGTGTTCCGAGGTCGCGACATCGACACTCCGGCAGAGCTTCCCCGTGCTAATTACACGCACACACGCACCGCTCGCGACCTGTCAATCAGCAATCAATCATCTTCGGGTTTCGAAGACATGTGTATAGAGTCGTGACGTGTCCTTGCTCATCACAGTATTTTGTTATTTCACGCATGGGTCACGCAACCAATATTTGTACACATTTCTATGGACACAACGCCCGCATATATTGGCAAAGAGTGGTGCGTATCGCGGAGTCCCGTGAGGTTCTTGAGGCTGCCGGACTGTGGCTAATGTGTGGTCACGTTCTGGTGGGCATCGCGGCGGCGGCGGCCGACGCGGGCGCAGGCGCGGAGATCACGCACTACTTCGGACCTCGGACGGTGATACAGATCACCAGATCGCGGCGCGTGCGCAGCCATGGAAATCATTCGCAATTAGAATCAGTAACGAGGATTGTTTACCGAATTACCTTTTAATTATTAAGTTACGTACCTCAAAATATTGGAAAGGTTTATACAAAGCAAAACAACAATTAATTGCTCATTGTGACTATTCACTTCACAATCACAAGTAACGGCTCCATAGCTCTGAATTCAAAGTAGTCTGACGATTCTTAAGCAATACTGAATGTGACAAAATGTCGAAGGCCTATTGACTGTCGAAATCTTCTATTAACTAAAAACCATGAAAATTCATAAATGCAACTGATTTACAAATAAGACGTAAACAAAGGAAAAGCCTTGTCAACGCAAGTGTCGTCCACGCAATGAATTATACAAATCATTGGCATTGAGGTATTGGACAAGGAAACATGAAATTACTGATATGTGGCCTCCATAGTAAGCGGCGTGTAACATCTACAGAGCGCCGCCGCGCGAGGGGCAACAACACATGGCTGTCGCAGAAATACCTCTAAATATCGAGAGTGCATTGCGTAACATAAATTAACTTCAAACTGGGTAAATAACGGCTTGCATATCGGAATGGAAAGTTATCCAAACACCATAATACTCGTACCGCATCACTCGGCACTTAGGTACGCAGTCCGCAGCGCGAGGCTCGCCAGCTCGAGAGTGTTAGCACAGCACACGGCGATGACGTCACAGCCCGGCTCGCTCACACTACAGCAGATTTCTCCGGAGTAGGTCGGCCACCGGCGTGTCGGCACACCCGGACACCGGCCTGTAATCGTTAACATTGTTTGATCATGTAAGATAACGCGGTGAATGTTACCTCGTTATTATAATCATTTCTTGGATAACAACTTAATTCTCTAATAGATCCATGTCACGATAGTGCACTTAATCTATAAAACAAAAAAATCTGATCTTAAAATCACGCAACGGATTTAAAATATTTTATATATTCTGATCCTATGAAGTAGAGATGCGTGGTCACCGCTGCATTGTAATGTCTCTATGTATAAAGGTCAGTGTTCAATGGACCGGAGCGGATCAATGCATTATCCCCACATGTTAGCGGTGTGCGTGTCTCCCGCTGCTCCTCCGCGGCTGCTCAGCGCTGGCGTGACGTCACCGCTGCTGCGGGTGATGGATGGCAGGTCGCGCCGGTAGCGACCCGCCACTAATTACATCACTACATAGTATAAAACAAAGTCGCTTTCCGCTGTCTGTCCCTATGTATGCTTAAATCTTTAAAACTACGCAACGGATTTTCATGCGGTTTTTTTTAATAGATAGAGTGTTTCAAGAGGAAGGTTTATATGTATAATACATGCATAATATAGTACAGAAACACGGATAATCTTAGAGATTTTTGACGTCAGGTCGTAAATCAACACATTTTTTGCGCTTTCATTGCAAACGCTGGCTGAACCCTACGAGATAGATCAAAATAATGTACTACAGTATTGTGCACCTTAAAAAGATCTACAAAAAAGTCCGCGATGGTATATGTCTATCTCTTGAGGGTAACCCACAATAACCATTTTTTATCCTTTATTTATTACTTATTCACGAAAAGACGATTTTAAGCAATACAGCATTAATCCTTATCCAATTAAGTACCTTCAAAAAATTGTGCATGTAATATAGATCAATATTGCCCTTTCCAGCATGTAATTTAAATGAATATTTTCGAAGATATTACAGATTTAAAATGCAGGGACATAGCGGTTGCGGCGGTACCGGCCGGGAGGCCGCGCGGGGGCCGGGGGGCGCGTGCCTATACCAAAAAATGCCTCTAAGGCTGTGCTTTGCCCTACAGAACTTTATGATTGCGTAGTTATATTTGGTATCAGCGTTGCACCCGAGCAAAGCCGGGGCGGGCAGCTAGTAATTGTATAAACGGTACACGATGCGATGAAGAGTGAGTACCCGAGCGTATGTCAGCAGGCAATTTATAACTCTGTTCCATAAACTCTATAACGATACTTCAAATAAGTCGGCACGTAAACATAATAGAAGTTCAACTGTCAAGCCAAGAGTAGTGAGGTTACGTATCGACTTTCTACATTATTTTCATACTAAACATTATGTCAGTCCGTGTCAGATGTCATAACCATTATTTTGGTAGTCCGGTGAAACTATAAAAAATAACAAGTTTCAGAGTCAATAACGATCCTAGGTATTTGTTTATTGACATGCACCCAGCACCGGTCTGTGCCTGGGAGTGGGACTAGGCGGCCATCTTGGATCCGCCGCGTCACCGGACAGATGCGCGCGCTGCAGAGCTTTCTACGAACACTCGGCACGAAGTATTACAGCAAGTGGTTTCTACATGAGCAGGGCTTCTTACTTCACTCCTTGTAAATTCCAACACTAGGGTGGAGCAACACCATGTAGTTTGACAACAGATCACAAAAAACCAAGACTAATCAAACTTTTTCAATGAATTGTTTGCGTCAGAGCTTCTTGTGGTAGTTCCTCGTAGGGTCGCAAAACGAAATGTATATACCTCAACAAATACTTAACTTACTTACTTTATGCTCTGATAACTTCTGCAAATTACGAAAGTCTATTCTTTCAGAACCATTATCAATAAACACTCACAATAAGGTTATAAAGTACCTTAATAGTGATTGAAACTCAAATTATTTTGGAGGTTTTAGGTGGTATGAGATACACACCATGAATGAGCACACACATAGACGCATAAAACAGCTATGTCGTAATTACGCTTGTATAGAAGAGCCAGTCACCAAGCAGCCCCCCTGTGGTCCGCGCCAGCAGCACGTGGCGACCGCCGACACGCTCCAGCTTCAAGGACAGCTCCACACAAACAACTGCTTCATACCTCGCGCCTCACCTGCGCACACTCATTAACTGTTCTATTCATTACACAAAGAACGTGGCAATGAAGCTATATTTAACACCAACTTGTGAACACCGCGTATTAACCCACATCTTTCAGACTTTTTATAGATATATTTATTTACCTTAGCATGCTCGTAACTGATTTCTCGTTTGATCAAAATATAGGCCCGTGTCTTAGGTGCCGATAATCCGATATAAGTCGTGGCTCAACAATTACATCTTATGATATTTAATTTTGTACTTAGTGTTTTTGTCATCTCTATTTTCACCAAAACTTAATGACCACCATTCATATCTGAATAAGTTTGACTTGCGAAAGTTGAACCACGTGGTCCAAGAGTCAACAACCAATAGTACCCGCGTATTATAATGCCACTAAGCGCTGAGTGGCGGTACTAAGCACCCATGTCAGAGTAATCACACTTGACGTGCAATAAGACATGGTGCTCGCATCAAGTAGCTCGTTGATCACATTACCCGCGGTGCGCAGCACTCGAGCCGTTAGCGACGGCGACGGCGACCATCACTCATCAGCTGAGTGGACTCGAGCAACAGTTACATGATCTGTTCGCTACAAGGCTAATTACAGTACCTACCGCCTAAGTAACACCTGCCGGCTAACCTCAACACAAAACTTTATTTAAATCAGTTTTACTTTTAAGGCATTATTGAATATTAAACACTGAATATTGATCTCACAGTATTGGGAGCAGGATCATAACAGATTTAAATAATTGAGGTGTGAGCCAAGTGCCTTAATATTCATCGGTTCTTATCGCAACTTATATTTCATTAATAGTTACATACATAATGATCGTTGACTGTTTAATATTAAATTTTGCAATGATAATAGGGAGGCATTATTATAATTTGGGACAAAGGTGAAATAAATTTATAATTAGTAATAATTAAATCTGCCATTGGTATTTCTCGCAATTAATCAGCTGTGCATGAAGGCTCTACATGTTTACGCATTCCTTATTGAGCAAGTTGTTTCAGGCACCGCGTGCGGAGGGCCGTGACCCTACCCAAGCCACACAGCGCGGTCGGCACGAGGCAGGAACGTATGTACCTCCGCCAGCCGACAGGAACTTCCTGCGACCACGCTACAGTCAAGCTACATGGCCGTTGCCTTAATAAATATCAAAGGAACCTTGTTCCTATTCGACGAGCCAGATTTCGTTCATTTGGTATTTCTGCGTATTGAATATGGGAGATAACTACAGTTATAGCATCGCCATGAGGCTGTCACCACAGAGTAATCACTACATAGTATAAAATAAAGTCGCTTCCCGCTGTCTGTCCCTATGTATGCTTAGATCTTTAAAACTACGCAACGGATTTTGATGCGGTTTTTTTTAATAGATAGAGTTATTCACGAGGAAGGTTTATATGTATAATACATGCATAATATAGTAGAGGAACACGGATAATCTTAGAGATTTAAGTAAACGAACAAATTTTTTGCGCTTACATTGCAAACGCAGGCTGAACCCTACGAGATAGATCAAAAAAATGTACTACAGTATTGTGCACCTTAAAAAGATCTACAAAAAAGTCCGCGATGGCATATGTCTATCTCTTAAGGATAACCCACAATAACCATTTTTTATCGTTTATTTATTACTTATTTACGAAAAAGCGATTTTAAGCTATACAGTATTAATCCTTATCCAATTAAGTACCTTTAATAAATTGTGCATGTAATATAGATCAATATTGCCTTTTACAGCATGTAATTTAAATGAATATTTTCGAAGATATTACAAAATTTAAAATGCAGCGACATCGCGGTTGCGGCGGTAACGGCCGGGGGGCCGTAGGGCGCGTGCCTATACCAAGTAGTGCGTCGAAGGCTGTGCTTCGCACTACAGAACTTTATGGTTGTGTAGATATGTCGCAGACAAATAGTATAATTTGGCATTTTACATAAGGCATCGTCAGTTTAAAAACGTTTGCGGTTATGTAATATGCCCAAGGCAAAATGTAGATTGCCGTGTCACTTTATAATATGCCTCACCACAACATTTCATCGAAAATTTAAACACCATATACATAATGCCGAGGCAAATTGAAGTATTTAGTTTTTGAGGTTATCCAGCACGTCAAAAATGCTAAGGTATCCATAGACCCTGGGTCGTGAAGGACTCCTGCAGAGTATTTTTGGTCAAAAAACCATGTATGAACGAATCCATGATCGAATATTCATATATTCATAGGCTCAGAAATCAATTGCTTGATTAGGTTCGACTTTGTGACAGAGATCAATAGGTTAGGTTAGGTTAGATATTGTGACCTTGCAACAGAGCGAGCGAAGCGAGCGACGACGTATGTAATTCAAAGTTTTTCTCGAGATTTTAATGAGCATAGTCACCCTAAAATAACACTAACGTCGCATTATGACGATTGAATGATTTGACATTTTGCCTTCGGCATATTACATAACCGCAAACGTTTTTAAACTGACGACGCCGTATGTAAAATGCCATATTATACTATTTGTCTGCGACAGATATATAGTGTAGGTATCAGCGTTGCACCCGAGCAAAGCCGGGGCGGGCCGCTAGTTGAGTACAAACCGCATCTCCAAGACCTCGGCTGTTAGTGTTGTTTATGGGCAGGAGCTGTGTTGACACACGGCCAGGTGGCTCGTTTTCATTTATTCTTTAAACAAATACGTGTGAACTATTAAACATAACATAGTCTAAGTTTACTTGTATATAACACCAACACAGGTGTGATGGACAGTGATCTCTGTTGATAGAGGCGTGTGCGCCGGAAGGTGAGCGTTCTCCACGCGTTCACCACGGTCGCGGTGGCCGGCGCTGACCGCCTGGGAACTGCTGCGAGTGCGTCACCAGCGGCGGGGTGATAGCATCTCGGGGGTCCACTGTTATATCATCGTGTTACATGGCCGGCTGCGGACATCACGCCGCGCGACGCCGCTTTACCGCTGGTGAACAGAAGGTTCAATCGATGCGGAAAATGTGCGTTTAGAAATCATACGGGATTACAGGTGTTTAGATTGGGAGGTTTATGAAATGTGGTGACTAAATTATTAGTGACCAGATAGATAGTTAAGTATGGCTTTTGAACGGAAGTGTAATTTAATTCCTTTAATTCTTATAAACTCCTTTGCACAGCAGTAAGGCAGTCAACGCTTGATTCTATATAACATTGACGTGTAGTCTGAACTTGATCTAACGATAGAGCTCTATCCGAGGCACTTCTGTAGGTCCCCTGTGTCCTGGCGGCGGTGGTCGCGGACGCGGAACGCGAGGTTGCGGGCGCGTGACGCCGGGGGGGGGGTCAAGGTCACCCGCGCGACCTGCCTGCACAGCACCAGCGACACGAGCTCCGAGTGTGACGTCACGAGCTTCCTCATCCTCACCGGTCACTTCTGATGACCCATGAAGCAGCACTTACTCTCGGGTTTTGTAGAGAAGTACAATTTAATGTAACGTCAACTATTGTTATGATTGAACTGAAGAACAAAAGAGAAACATATTATGTTTTGTTGGTTGACCAATAAACTAATAACCAGTCACAATACTTGATACATGATGGACACATTAATCAGCCTTTACGCAAAACGGGGGTTCAGGTATCATTCAAATTGACTGATTGACGGCAGCTATTGATAGCCCATGGTAGGCAGGCATGGTGTAAGATGTTACGGAGGAGCCCCATGGAGAATCGCTTAATCAACCTTCACAATGTTACGACACTGTGTGAGGACTGATGGGAATAATGCCATAACATTGATGGATACACGGCTTAATGACTTTCACCCACTTGTACTAAGTAATCAGTTGGAACTATTCTGCAGTCAAAAGTCGGCTTCACCGGCACACTTGATACTTTGATCATGTTTATTCAACCAGCAGCTGTGCAAACAATCTCTCCTACAAGTATGTAAGTGCACTGCACAGCTACATTCAAACCTAGTAGAATTTTGTCAACTTTGTCATGTTATTAAAAACTTGGACTATGTAGTTATACAGCTCACAAACACATTGAGAATCAAAGCGATCAAGTAGTCAAATTATACAAGAAACAATAAATGATCAAGACCTACTCTTACAACTGAATCTGATATCAAAGCTGAATAACTGTTTTTACCAGAATATGTATAGTAAATAGCTAAAAATAAGGTTGCTATCGTAAGTTTTTACAATCAAATCACGAAGGCAATTAATAACAAAAAATATTCTTCCTATATGTAAATATTTTATATTCCGACACGTATTCACCTTTCATATAGCCTCGAGGGGCGTTTCATAAAATAAATGGTTTCGCAAACACGTTTCACTAGTTGTTTACGACTATCTATAAATAAAACTCGAGTCACAAGTTCACAAAATATGAACAATAATAGTATTATGATGCTGATGCACCGCCATGCGACAGACACATTACGGTAGGTCAAGTCACGGGACTAGCGCTCGCCCGCGGCTCCGCCTGCCTGCTGTGTGGCATGCTAATGAGGCGAGCGGTGACCGGAGTCATTGTCATTCTTGACAGGTCAACTCGTGTGCTACTGATGAGCTTACTTTTACTGTCATGTTTATTTATCATTGACCATATTATGGCGTTTTACGACATCGCATATTTCATAGCAGATACCTGCTATTATATTTATATAATACTACTAGCTACATATATTTATCGCAGTAATGAATGGCTCTAGCATTTCTTAGTACTTGTCTACTGGCGTGTTTTTGCTAGCTTTACCAATTTGTTATTTAGTTTCCTGTTGGTTGTGCCCCTGCGAAATCCAAGAAATGTGTGTGGGTACAGTAGTTATAGCTTGGTGCGCACATCTGTTTCCCCTTTAGCAATAAAAGGCCCATTCAGTATAGTTCGCGTGTTGTTCCCGGTAGAGCCAGCTCTCGGCGGCGGTGCGGTGCGGTGCGGGGTGGCGTGACTCGCCGGCCGCAAGCCGTGACTCAGCTCAGCTGCTTCTCAGAACTTATTTATAACGTCATTGGCTTTTTGTTTAAGTACAATGTCGGTTATAAACTTAAGTCTGAAGTGGTAACCGACACCTTTTAAGTTTATTCATCACAACGGAATCTGTACAAGTCTGTTAGAAATACAGAAAAAGGTAAGAATGTATTGCGTTTATAATTAAAAATCCGCAAATAAGTACTGATATGTTTATTTATATTATTACTGGTAGCTTATGCCACTTGTTTACCTCAGTATCGCATCACATGACCTCAGTCTTGCTTCAGTCAACCTCAAAGTCCTGCTGACGAGGGTTTCCAAATAAACTATCTCTCATTGAACTCTCGCTTTTGCAATGATAGCGCACCCATTGCAGAGTTATTATTCTAGTAAGTTAATTGCGATTTATCCAATCAGGTCGCTCAATTATTTTCATTCGTGATGTAATCGACGAATTCTGAATCAGCGATTAGATAAATAAATACCAATTAAGCAATTATTTGTTAGACGGCCATTTGAACCGGCCGGTGGTGGTGACGGCGACGGCGATACCTCGATACAACGCTGACGGAGGGAAACTATTGACACACATACAGAACGAGCCCACAACCGCTGAGCGCGCATACACAGAGACAAACAGGTCTAACCGCAAGAAGTACAGCTCACTTCGCTGTTCTAACAAAACAATCTAAAAACGAGTTATTTCGTTAATTAACAAAATACCTCGGAGGAAGTGTAAAAACTGGGGAATGTTAACGAGCGTCCGAACTTGACCCTAGGTGCGCAGGCGCAGGCGTGTGCGGCTATCAACCTGTCGGATGCCGCTTAGTATACCGAGCACACGTCATAATGAATGTGTCGCGGAAGCGGCGCGCGCGCGTCCGGCCTACCTTCATAAAACTCAGCGAATTAGCTAACAACGCACGCAAATACAAATACGTAGGTAATATATAATATCCCTGTAACATCACTCCACAATCATATTGAACAATTGTAGACTCAATCACATTCTAAGCTATATCTCGCCTCACTGCCCTCTCTCTATTTCAGGATAGAGAGGCAGGCGCTTTTGCTATGTTGCGATGTCTGTGCGCACACTGTACCTGGTGAGGTATCAGCATGTTCTACCTATATAGTCTGTGGACAGCGCACAATGCCAGATATCACCTCATCGCATCAGAGCCGCATCGGCCAGTCAACGACAAGGAACGAACATGATCTAACCAAAAATGAGATCACTAATCCTTCTTAAAATGTAACGTAGTTCCCCACATCTATCCTTTACGATAAAAAGCATAATTGAAGCTGTTCCTAATCTTACAAAACTCATGTTTGTGATAAAAACTATTGATAATGAGCTCTTGGTAAAGCTATTAGTTCCACGTAAGGTAGGTAATTAGCAGGAGTACAACGAATTACTTGCTTAATTATCGTCTGATTATAATGACTACTTTACAGTACTGCAATAATCTTATGTAGCCAGATTGCTAGTTTTGAGAACCGTTTCTACACATAAGTACTTAACGTAGGAACTAGTATTCTAGTGCATACTAAAGTGGCCATATTACTTATTCTCATGGCAGTTTAACGAGCAACTAATCCGTACAGTTGCGAAGTTAACTGCTGCGCAGGAATCGTAAAACGTACCAAAATATAGCACAAGGGCCGCCATTGTGGTGTCCACTGTGGTGCATAACTTGCATATTGTATGGTGGCGACGTCTTCCATCATACATTGTGTGCGAATGCGCAGTACAGCGTGGCTTGTGACGTCAGCGCTCAATTATCCTCCCGGTAAGGAGTACATAATATGAATAAAAATGTTAATTACCTGGCAAGCGATCCGCAAAGCCCGCATGTCAAGCAGTAGGTAGCTGTACCAAGAGCTCATAAACTAGAGTTATTTACATAACTGTACAGGCATGTCGCATGTGAGTGTTACCAATAAACTGGCTGTATTAATAAATCCCTTTACACCTTCCTTATGACTAGCCTATACTTAGACTCAAGGATACTTCTATACCTTGTAAGAGAGCATCTCCGTTATATTTTCCATCAACTTAATCATTCCTGGCACGAGTAACACCAGTCCAGGAGGCACAATGTCTTTATTGATCAATTCCCGCTTAATAGCCTGACCCTGCTAGAAGCCTCTGTTTAATAGTTAATGTAGAGCTGATAATGAGCCACACGTTATTTTGTAGACTAGACACGTAAGCAATAAGCATAGTCCTTACGAGGCAATGCTCTTGTCGCCTTCGGGAAATCATGTTTGAGGAAACATTTTTTTAATATATTCGTACAATTTAATTATGCTTGTCATTTCATGGTCGAGTGCTTTGAGGGGCGTAGAGCTATGTGTTATTAATTTAATATTACAAATATTTGATTGACTAATTAAACGAATAATAAATAAGCCTTCAAATTAGTTATGGACGTCAATATAAAACAGCTTACGTAAATATGTGCTATTATTACATGACAATTCATTTATTTATTTCCAAACACTTTGCTTTTCGATATTTTAAATCAATTATTTTTCTCCTCCCTTGAAAAAATATAAAGATCAATTATTATTGATCTTGTGAAGCTTCTACTACTATAGACCAGAGTGTTTTCCGTTGATTGCATACAAAATACTTGTCTAAAAATGAATAGTGATAATAATATACGAAGTCGTGCTCTCTTGCAGCCGGGGATCACCGAGAGCCCCCGGGGTCGCGCGGGGTGCTGGTGACGGTGCAGGCGCGGGCTGCAGCGCGGGCTGGTTGTGCAACAGTTCCCATCGTGTGTGTGTGTGTGAGCTGCAAATGCCGCGACCTTTCCCTTTCGCGTTCATATCCTCACAGCGGCAGACGCACGACGGCGGCGCAGGGCTACCTCGGGGCCTTCCGATACAGTAGCACATGGAGATAGTACATCATTAAGAGTTATACCAGCATGTAGCAGGTACTGTACATATTTCCAGTAGAGTTGGATTAAGCTGAGATTAGGATTAGTGATTAAAAAGACGTGAAGTGATTGATGACACGACATTTATTTAATATGCCCGCGCGCGGCCGTTTTCCACGTAAGCAAATTTTAATGCTCTTTTAAATAGCTTCTAACCGCTACCAACATGCATCACGCATACATTAGTTCTGAGAAGCCCTCTGAATACCTGCACTCAGCCACTGGTGGTCGTGTCTCCACGCCACACGTCGCGGCGTGCAGCGTGACGCAGATTATCTAACCGATGGCAACCTGAGCACTCAGCATGGCAGAGAGTACACACGTCCCGACAAACTTGTGTTGTTCGCATTAATTACTACATTTATTGCGTGTAATGACAGCCTGCGCCGCGCCGGTATTGTTCACTTTCATGTTCCAAGAAAGAAACAATTTACTGCGATAAGATTATGGAACTGATGCCAGAAATATGAAACGTAATTGAACATTACTTAGCAATCATGATATTACTGCACCTAGCGACCATTACGACTTAGACTATGTACATTGTACGTATATTGTAAAAGCACTATGTCCGTTATGCCCTACCTAAAACAATGTTCCTATGTTCCTTGTTTCCCAGTAGCTCCTAGTTCCACCATTAGATATAGTAAAGTCGGCACGTGACGGACCGTCGGTCGTTGAGTCTACAGATAATCATCAAGCACCAATTCAAAGTCAATCTTTTTGTTTGTTTAACAAATTAGCCTTGCGTGAAGGCCGAGCGCGGCAGCCCTGACGTACGTCGCTCGGTCGGAAGTCACGCGCATGCGCACTGGGCGCAGGACCCGCGACCCGCGCATGCAGCCATGCACCACGTAACATCCCGGCATGCGCGGCAGCGCGGCAGTGCGGCTGGTTGCCATGCTGTGATGCTACACACGTTATGTCACAAATAAAACAAAAGAGACAACTGTGAAGTATTTTGACAGAGATTCGGTAAAAGTGTATTTTTGAACAAAGGATAATTAGAGTTATTTAAATAGGACCATTTTAACTTTGCGAGAATATTTAATTAAAACGTTCTTGTGGCCTAGTAGGTGAACCTTCTTTCAAATACCCTGCCACTCTCACATGGACCGGTCTAACAAAATAATTTCGTGTTCTTTAATCACGACACATCTCGTAATCGCCTATCACTTGAGTTCATCACCTAGAGTTATCTCATCGGACCGAATATACTGACGTTACCTCCTTACTTCCTATATACTTAGGATTCAGAAATAATAATAAAAACATACCCTTTACATTATACACATAAAGCTGACAAACACATTTATTAGGAGAGACTTCATTAGGTAATGAACATTCACATTCATTTAAGTTCAAACTTTTAGAAAGTGCGGTAAGCGTGCAGCGCCATCTATCCCTCACTTTGTTTAACTTAAATACATAGAGACTGTTAGAACATTTACAATATCGTTGACCTGTGTTTACATTGGAAAAGTTATTATTAGTGGATATCTATATGATGGTCCTTCCATTCTAATCCAGCTCTCTTTAGATTTAGAGTATATAAGGCAGAGGGGGCGTGTCGAACTCATACCGGCTAATCCTATGTAAGTAAATATTTTTCACGCCTCTTACGCATTTATTCTAATCATCACAAACAGACACCGCTTATTACCACAACATTTTCTATGGCCTAGTGTTGTCTAGTGTTAGTGGGTTATAATAGTAATCAGTGAGTATTTGCAGTCAGTGGCACCGGAAGGGGTATGTGTGTCAGCACGAGCCAGCTCGGCTACGATGTTGTTACCGCGTCGCTTCTCACTGCAGCACGCCAGCGTAAGTAGGGGCTGATAACAGTGATCACGGCGCGGCGGAGACAGACACAACGTAGGTGAAACAAAAGGTTTACTGCATGTTTAAAGCCCTAGAGCTAGATGTGTTAGAACCATGTACGAACGTAAGTCCCCATCGTGATGAGTCTCTTTAAAAATTTATGGGGTTGCCCAGTCCATCAATCGGCAACCCAGAATTCTTCTCAGAATTCAAACGTCATATTTAAACTTTATTAACTCTTGACGATAGAACTTGTTACAGAGGAAACATTATAGCAATATTGCAAAAAGCGAGGATCAAATAAGATGAAGACTCTACATTCTCTTAATCTCTCAACTCGAATTAGAACGAGTAGAATACCTATTATGGCCAGGTAGCAGGTTCATCTGGAGTGGTATTTCTGCAGCGACAGCGTGCTGCCTGCGACTGCCGGCGATGGCGCGTGTCGCGCGCGACGTGCGGCCGGCAGAGCTCCGCCCCGCGCATGCGCCCGCTAACACTGTATTATGTACACGCACACTGTGTACTTGGTATGTAACTTCCTAATACTAGGTAATACTCTTGTCTTTCCTATCCTGGGAAGTGGTAGAGCTGCTATTCTTCATTCAAAACAAGAAGAAAACGTACATAATACGATCAGAAAAGAGATGGATGGATTGCAAGAAAGATCATATGAGAATGAAAGGAGAGCATACTGAGACGACGAGTTGTAGAGATGAATGGAAGCTGAATACGTATTGCGCCGACCCCAAATTATTGGGAACAGGGCATGAATACGACGGCATAGGCCTACATAATAAAAAAATGACTGCAGTATACGAGTATGCTTAAATATGAAAAGATAGTGTCGCTTTTTATTTGCTCCGTGGTGTCGACTGTCCATTTGAAATGTGAGAAAACTGTAATTCTGTAATAGTTACATAATTAATTCAGGAATACTTAGATTATCTCAACATGTCACAATGTTCTTTAGGAGGACGGATTTGCGAAGTATAGACACATCTCATTAGGTTCCTATTTGAGAGAATCTGAACGTGTTTACTCGGCTTTTGTAACTACATAACGCCACAATAATAATCTGTAATTAACTAATTGATTTGATGCAACTGATAGGAAAACGTTCAATAGTTTGCTATCAATAAAATCAGCATGTTTTCATAAAGTCAAAAACAACATTCGATCTTATCTCTTTTTGTTTGATCTAGATGGTTTTACTTCGTTTAAGGGATATCCTCACAAGTAAGGAGTACAAGGCAAGTACCAATGAGGATTTTTCAATGCTATATGTACTTTCTTCATCATTCAAACACACTTCTGACAAACGGTAATGTGATCTGAGGGTAAAGTAAAACATCGTGAGGAAACCTGGATTCCAAAATTGGGATCTGAAATTGCCAATCCCCATAGAAGCCTGCTGCCTGCTCTATATAGGAAGAGGCTTGAGCCCAGCAGTGGGACGATTATAGCCTGGTTTTATATTTTATTTTAGATATGGGTTATTCTTTGCATCTGTCCACTACACCATATCCTACCATGACCGTGCTATCATAATATATCAGACAAGTAACAATACACGGAACTCTATCTAGAACGTATAGACATATGACTATAAGGGAAACTGTGAGGGAAGACTCCTTAAACCGTACTTCAAAATGAATTTCTGACTAAGTCAAGAAGACACAATTTTCGTGAACATAGCCATCGTTTATATTTTATCAACTTCGTAGAAATTATGTTAATATAAGTATTGGCAAGTTGCGTTACTGAGCGTTTTGCGCGGTCGGTCTCAATGTCGCCACAAGACAAGCATCTACGATAGCGATCTGCTAAAGTATTTCATTCACGGCTTTAATTGTGTGTGGAGTGGAACCGGGTCGCGACATTGACCAGGCCTTGCGGCCGTCGCTGCCGCCGCCGGTAAACTGCTTGGCGGGCACGTACGGCCGACGTAATCACTCGCCTCGCGCCTTGTAATGAGCCGGTGATGGCTGGCTTTACACCGCACAGCCACTGCTAATGCGCAGTAACTGACCACTAAACGCAACATTGTGCACAATGTGTTTACAAAACGATAATTAAATGTTGACCCTGAGTTAATATGCGTTGGGACACTATAACAATCGTTTATCAAAGTTAAACAGGACAAAGACAATTTAAACTTAAATGAGTTGGGTTTAATTTGTGCAGGCAAACCAACACTATGCATATATTATTATTATGTAGGTACAGTACATATTTTTGCTAGAGATGGAATAATTAGAACTTTTTGCTCAGTAGCTACTTACTAGTTTCTCATGAGCCAGCACTGGCCAGTATTGAATAATAATATAAATAGTTCCTTTTAAAATAATAATGATAATAAATCATTAAACATACAAAAAACTTTCGTTCGGTTAGTTTTATAATTAGTAAAACCGCCTGCGCGTTCGAGACTCGACCTCTCGATATCTTGACACTCTCGACTATGAATTATGATTAAATATGCAGGCGCTTTTAGTAAGAAAAAGGACGACTGAATTGCTAAGTGTTTTTTTAAATAAGTGTACCTCTAATATAAAAACTTGATTTGTACCTAATACAAGTTACAATGCCTTAGCATAAAAATTTCACTCACCTTTGATCCTTGACATCAGTGTCGCTTACGCATCCGGAAGTTTTTACCCACTCAAAAGCATAGACATCTCAATAATTTCATGCCACTTCACATATTAATGAATAGGTTTAGCAAATGTTGTAATGCTCACGCGAGAATGACATTAATAATTATCACAAGAAACTCAAACTAGCCAAATGCGATCCAAAATATTCAGTGGATAAGTCCGTATTCTTATTTACATTTTTACACAATATCGAAATAAATCTCAATCTACCTACCTTCACATTTTATCTAAATAAAAATTAAAGTTCGAATCCGCAACAAGATCGAGTTTGTTAGTCGAACTCTGTGGTTGACTCGGAACAGCTGTGAATTGTTGTGATATCAAAACGTCACTTTTATGTCAGTGTCATATAGAAAATATAAATCAGTCGAAGTGAAAAATATATTTAGCAATTTTTTGTTGTTTGAGTGAGTCAAATCAAGCGAAAAATGCGTTTTTTGACGATAACATTATTGAAAAACTGCAAATTTAAGTCACTATGTGCTAGCACAGCGCGCCGTTCACTGAGCGGTGTTCTGAAGCCTGATGTAGTACCAATTTCAGGTTAGGATTTTGTTTTGCTTTTGTATTTAGTTCTTCCTAATTAATTTCATACAGTTCATATTGTGGTTGCTATAATGCTATACCTGACTTCTCATGCACTGTGATTAGATCTGTCATGCAAAACCGATATAAGACGCCGATACTTATGTAAGATATAGGATAGGTATTCATAGCATGCATGGTATAATTTCTTAGAACTATACTAAATGAGACTTCCTCTAAGACGATAATTACCTTATTATGAAGAACATCAACAACAACATTTCAGTAACAACAGCTGACTTAATCACCCTAATGATGTTTTGAGCTTAGGTACACATAAATTAAATTTAATGATCTCTACTTAAACAGTACACATTTAAAAAATGACAACCTAAATAAAGTACTTATACTTATACGTAAATATGTAGTTTTTTAACCTATTTACACTGTTAATGATTCTTTTATAACTTGTAATTACAGGAGATCCAAGTCTATTGCAGGTAAGTCCAACATGGAAGGAATTTGAAGAAGAAGAGTTGCGTGCTGCAGTCCTGCGGGACATGCAGGTGTACCCTGACTTCATCACCGAGCGGGAGGAGGTCGCTTTACTGAATGAGTTGGAGCCACAGCTGAGACGTATGAGATATGAGTTTGATCACTGGGATAATGTGAGTAGTACTCAGTACTTGGAGTATTATACCTCAGTAGGTATATTTTAAATAGTGTTGTAGTAAGATAGATAACAGTAAGCATGTGTGCCAGGCGATCCAAGGCTACCGTGAGACGGAGCGCAGTCAGTGGACGTCGGAGAACTCGGTGGTGCTGTCACGCGTGCGCGGGCTGGCGTTCGGCGCGGGCGGCGAGGGCGGGGAGCCGCTGCCGCACGTGCACGTGCTCGACCTCGCCGCCGCCGGACACATCAAGCCGCACATCGACGCCGTGCGGGTACGCTGCTCGCTACCTCCTGTACAAAGTGTGTGACCCTAACATAAATGTAATGGCGTCGTGTATGTGTAGTTCTGCGGCGACGTGATCGCGGGGCTGTGCCTGGTGTCGAGCGCGGTCATGCGGCTGCAGCACTCGCGCAAGCCGCACCTCACGCTCGACGCGCTGCTCGCACGCCGCTCGCTCTACGTCATGAAGTACGACATTATTTTTAATACTTCATCTTATTGCTGGTAAAATGCCTCCTGAATGTTGCAAGATTTTTCTGACTCCGGCTAAATAAGCTGTTTTATATAATGTGACTCATGACTACATATCATGTAGTCATGAGTAACTATCAATATCCTATGCAAGCTATACTCACAAGCAACATGTAATTTTCGAGTCACTCTAAATGCATAAGGTTCAGTGTTACAGCCAGGATGATTAATACCTAAATAGTAAGTGAAGTGTGTGTATGTCAGGGGCGTGTCTCGCTACGACTTCACGCACGCGGTGCTGGGCGGCGAGGAGAGCGTGTGGCGGGGCGAGAGACTCCCGCGCCAGCGCCGCGTGGCCGTCATCTGCCGCACGCGCCCGCGCCGGGAGGCCGACACCGCCGGCACTCCGCGCTCGGACAAGGACAAGGACTTGGAGATGTAACGTGCCACTGCTCAAACCCGCGACTGTTGTTTCGATGACCAAATCAACGGAACTATCTTTTTGAGTTAGAAACATATCATTAACTTAGCGCGATAGATACTCGCCTACGCTGGATTGTATAAATGTTACTCTCTTCCCATTGTGTTAACTAGTCAGAACCATTCCCTTTATATTATTTTTCACAAAGGCAAACTGTTAGTTGCTATGTGTCACTACATTTTTCTATTTTGAGTGTAGTAGGTACTGCTCAGTTCCTACATAAAAAATGTGATATTGTTAGTTGACATGAAAGTATTTTTACATGACTGTTTAGTAATGTAAAGTTGTTATAATAAAGTATTATTGTTATTAGTTGTTGTTTTTTCTAAAACCGTGACGTAAAGGTACAAGTAAAAAGTAAATAAATAAAACCAGAGTATCAAACACAATTTTATAATTAAAGGACTTACCAACAACATAAGCCAATAGAAATTTAGATAGTTCTATGCGAAATAGGTAATTTATATTTAAATTGTCATATATGTGACACATACATAATATATTTCTACTACATATCGCCTGTTTCAACACTCCGTAACAGTATATTAGCCTTGTTTCCCTCGTCGTCGTCAGGCACTTAACGTTCATACTCATAACTCAAGTTATACATAGTCATCAATGTTTGAATCATGAAACTTACTTGAAAGTTAAAATATATTTTCTATCTTAGGTTCAAAACATGACTTCTGATTTATTTAGCTACTAAGTAGAAAAGCTGTTTGCAAATTAACAAGTTTACTGTCTAAATTCATAGTCGGCACATCTTTTAAAATTAAATGGATGTGTTTCTGAAAATATATCTATAGAACAGAAAAAAATCCATCTGTGAAACTCAAGTTTGTTACATATAAAATAAAGTGTAGCATGTTTACTAAAACACAATTGATTAGGAATATATGTGTATGTGTGTGTGTTCAGTCTTCGTCGTGCGTGTAGTCGGCGTCGTCCAGCTCGTCCACCTCCAGGTACTCCACCTCGCCCTCCATGTCCTCGCCCTCCGCCGCCGAGCCCTCCTCCTGCCGGCACACACAGGTATAACTCACGCCGCCACCAGCCGGGGGCTAGCAGCAAGCTATGGTGACTTACCCGCAAGGAGAGTGGCTGCGTCTGGCGCGTGGAGCGGTGCACGCGCGCGTGACGCTTCATGGCCGCCGCCGAGCCGAACCTGCAGACATTGTGCTCATTAGGTACGTGTGATATAACACAAGACTAGCGAATAGGCAGGTAGTGTACGGACGTGCGGCCGCAGGTGTCGCAGGTGGTGAGCGGCGCGACGGGCTCGGGCTCGGCCGGCGCCGGCGCGGGGGCCTCCACCACGCCAGAGTGGCACTTGCGGATGTGAGACATCAGGTTGCTCCTGGAACAACATTGATTGATGGATCAAACAGTAATTTATGGAGTAGATAAATTTTACATATTTTAAAATGTCAATAGCTAGTAAAAAATAAAGGGTAGGTATAAATCGTGACGGAGACGCGGCGGTGAGTACCTGGTGGCGAAGCGCAGGATGCAGCCGTCGTAGCCGCAGACGAACTGCTTGGCCTGGCGGTGGCGCAGCAGGTGCGCGGACAGCAGCTCGGGCGTGTCGCAGGTGCGGAAGCAGGCGGGGCACACGTGCGGCGCGGCGGCGGCCTTGCCGTGCGCGGCGGCCGCGTGCTGCGCCAGCGCCGCGCGCGAGCCCAGCAGCGCGCCGCACGCGGGGCAGCGCGGCGTGCAGGCGGCGGCGTGGCGCGCGTGCGGGGCGCGGCCGCACAGCGCGCACGCCGGCGCCGGCCCGCACGCGCCCGCCGCGTGCGCCCGCAGCCCCGCGCGCCCGCGGAACATGGCGCCGCACGTCCAGCACGAGTGCAGCGCGTCCGCCGGGTGCGTGCCCGCGTGCGCGCGGAACTCCGACACGCGCTGCAACACCACACCCCTCGCTACACGCTGCTCTATCTCATAACCAACTCTGTACACCATTGTTACTACACCAAATTTGTGCTATAAAAATACATTACACCATAGTATGTTACTAATATGTCACTTATTTATTTATGTTATGAGCATTGACAATTCTTTTACTTGAAATGTCTGTGGACAGACTGAGCACTGGTACACAGAGTCTCCCCTAGAGTTGCGAGCACGCTCCAGGTCCTCATCATCAGCGGCCGCGGCTGCAGCCAGTGTGTCACGCTCCACCATGATGATATCCTCTTCAGAGTAAGCACCCCCTGCGGCCACACCTCCCACTACTATGAAGACATCAATCTTCTGCGTCAGCTCATGCAATCTGCAATAATATCAAAAACAGTCAAAATACAACATTATACTTTACACTGACTTTTTCACATCACCATGTAACTTACCTTCTTCGCAAACACCTGATCTTTTCACTGAGAGGTGGGACCCCTCTAGCAGAGATTGCAGTACTGAACTCATAGGACTCCATGGTTCGACGGATACAGCTTCCACATAGTCGACCTTCTGGGACCACCTACAATATAAATAACAATAAATAATAACAATTTACATAATAACTTAAAATCACTTGTTGGTACAAACAATAACATAGTTTATATTTAAATTATTATTAGCTATAAGTTGTTAACACCCAACTGACCCAACTCTTAGTATGAGTGTGCTAAGAGTTTTTCTAGTAAATTTAAGATACGCGTAGCATTTCAGTACTAGGAGTGACATTTAGATTAAAACATAGCAATTAGCATCAATATTCAATACTAGTCCCAGTTCCCGCCTTATGTATACGATTAGGTTATGTTTTGTCAACATAGTGCATATTGGGTACATTTAGTAAGCCGTACCTTATTGGAGTTGAGGTGCAACAACATAGTGCGCAACGGCACCTGCATCGGTAGAGCGCCAGCATCATGCTCTTCCGGCGACAACAGATCGCCGCCGCCGCCGCAGATGCAGCAAGTCTCCATCTCTACCTCGACTTTCATCACTTCAGTTGCCATTGTTAACTATTCTTTGATCAAGTCAACACAATTATTGTTCAAACCCAATACTTGAATATCTGTTTTATTAGAGAAAAACACTTTCACAAAGCAACCTCCTTAGACTTTTCAATCCAATCCAAGCTTCAATTTTTAATTAACAACTAGTAAATTGACATATGTGTGACACTACGTCAACTACCATGTCAACTCACTGACTTAGAAACCTAAATGGACTTGCCATACCTACGAAATGAACGTGCATACCTACAAAAATTGGGCAATTAAGATGGCTGCCTTTCTTAGGGTTGTAACTGCCTGAAACGCGCTAGATATCGATATTTAACTTTGAGTGTTATTTAAGCTATTACCCAAAATTGTCATCTGCCACAAAGTAACAAAAAAAAAAACTACTAAATCAAGTGGAATTATCTGAATATAACCTACCTGTTACACGGGCTAGTTTATTTGTTATTTTTATGTACCTACCCACTTTTTAAACAACAAATTATGTAAAATAAAACAATTTCTAGTGTAAAAAAGGCATTCGTTTCTAAACAAAATTAACTTATTAAAATAGTTAGCATTGTACCGAAACCTTATGTCTACGATGTTATGCTCTATGTTGTGCGGCGAGTATAATATTTTTTCGCTGTCATAATAGTCCGTCAGAAACTTGAAAATATATAAATAATAGTTTTCTGGTTTTTCCTGGTCAGTGAGATGAGGTTTTATTGAATTTTCCGTTTTCTTTATAATGTTTATGACTCCGTTAGAGGCGTATTGAAGGCCACCTCGAGTCTTCTGAGTAAAGATCACTATGGTCACTATAATTATTCAAAGTGCATGGAGCAGACATGCCATATTTTATGTCTTGGGTTTATATTTTCAGAACCAATAGCTTCCATCCATTTCTTATTTGAAATTTCGTTTGCAGGAAATGTGTGGATTAAAATATAATTTCAATGTATTTTACACACTTCATTAATTATATCGATACTTACGGTATGCGAACATCGCACATCACTAGCCGTACTTGACAATTATTATTGTTTGTAAACAATACAAAGAAATGAAGAAAGAAATGAAATAATAACGATATGAGCCATATAAACATGACACAGGTTTCAATAATATTCAAAAAGATTATCTTATAACAATACATTCTACAACATTCGAATGAATTAGTGAAAATTAGTTACTTACTTGTGCAATGTCAAGTTAGGCTGATTTTTGCTTTTCCTCGCACCACACTGTTTTATGCAACACGAGGGCATGATTTTCCTACTATTGTCCAAACTCAAAACACCAAAATAACTAATTACAACACGTATTTCTCTTTAAATCCACAAAAATATTTTGAGCGAGCAACTGTTTGACAGCACAACTACCACAAACAACACAAGTACTTTTGGAACTTACAATGGCGACCGGCACGCAATGACATGAAGGTGACATTCCACAACAGTGTTGCCAAATTTGGTCCCTGTCAGACATTTAGTTCTCTCTCTTTACAAATTCATTTCTTGTTTAGTTAAAAAGAGACAAAAAGCTTTTTGACATGTGCGCGTCGATACGATGGATATTTGTATAACTATTATTCATATAGTAGAATATGCTCACTCCATGTGTATATATATCTCTATGTGTCAACTACACTACGAGTGCGAGACTTTATGGCTACTTATTATATTTCTCTATGCTTTATGGTAGGTAATTCAAAAGTTTTGTTTACTGACAAACAACTTATTGTAATGAAGATTTTTTTCTTCAAATTATTGTTGTACAATCATTGATAGTCTTTTCATTCCACTCTTATCCCCAATTTATTTACAATTTAAAGTACCCTCAATTTTTTTCATTGGATTTAATATGAGGTAGACAGCAAACTCACCACACCTAAAATTCCAGCGCGTACCTATCAAAGTTATATGACTAATAATAATACTAATATTATTAATTATTAGTACCTTTAAATTTAGGCTTGGGCGCAAACAACCGTTGGGAGACGGGACTTTAGATTCACACAGCAAAATAATGTTGACTTCGCCTGGGCGAGGTTGTTCTAGGTGACCAAAGTTACACACTACACTACTTTATTTGTATTTTTACATGAAAATTTTATCAAGTTTTATGATTTTTCATTCTTCTTAACCCTCTACTGCATGAATTATTAAAAAAATGAAAGAAAAAATATTTGATGTTTGTTTGTGCTTTATTTGGGGATAAAATATATAACGAAATTGAAAATTGAAAAAATCTAATTATTTAAACTGAAATAAATAAGGAGGCCATATATGGGTTCGTATGCACTCAAACAAATTTTAATAAGAAAAAGTACAGACATATATGGGTTAGTATGAATAATAAAGGAACAAATACAAATACGAGTGTTTAATATAAAATAAAAAGTAGAACTATTTTAATCATGAAACGCTGATAAACAGTTTCTTTTGTCATTCTAACACAAGTATACCATGCATTTTTACACTTTGAGTAAATTTTTTGGCCACAAAAATGTCATTTTTGACGGTTTTTCATCTATTCAGGCATATGGTCTACTTTGTCAGTTCTCTCGAGTTTGAAGGTTACTCTTGATGTCTGGAAGGAACATTCCTAATTTTTTTGGTATTGTTTTAGTTGGTGTGTCTGGATTGGATAAAGCAGGACATCCGTGCCTAGAATCGGGCGTTCCATCTCTACCGTGATTTCAAGGAAGCCCTCATTTCTTGCCATTACGGTCTTACCAGATTTGAGTGTTCTGAAACAGCTTGCTTGAAATCAAAGAGAGACATCTAAACTCCTGGATTGTATCTGCGCCAAAGCATTTACAACACATGTCTATCATATGTGAAAAATGGTTTTTGTACCATTTCTCGGATCTCAAATGAATAAACGAAAAAAATAATAACGCATACGAAACCATATATGGTACCGCGGATATATGGTTAACTTTGATAAGAATGCATACAAACCCATATATGGTTTCATCAAAAAAGCCTCCCAATATAATTGATATATGCAAAAAAGTAAACATTAAATCACAATTATATAAAATAGAACAATAACAGCACCAGATTTCGATTTTTAATAAAACAAAACTTATCTCTATCACGTAGAAAATCTTTTTTGAAAAATGTGTTTACAGACACAGAGTTGAACTTCACACAAGCGCTAAGTAAAGTGAGATTATAACCAAAATGATGTTAAACTTTGGACAGCAAAAATTATTTTCGTATTCCCAACATAATAATCAATATGTCCACCTTCCGTTTAACTTTTGCTTGTGCAATATAAAATGAAAAAAAAATATTGAATCTGATGAACCATATATGGGTCCATATGCGGTAGAGGGTTAAAGTTTCTCTCGATTCAAGCTGAAGACAGGAAATAAAAAGTTGTACCTAATCGTTTTGTTTTCTAGCAATACATAATGTTTTTGTTTATGACTGACTAACTGACGCTGAGATGTCATTGTCAAAATAGACAAAGCTTATTGTCTGTGGTTATTTTGTTTAGATTTGAGAGTTTTAGTTTCCAAATAATTGTGAATTTTAATCTAGAATCATCTAGTTTTACTCCGATAATTGGTTCATATTTGAAAGTGTTTGTGCTACACAATTCTCTAAAATGTCGATCGGTGTACCTATTAAAGTACTTCACGAAGCGGAAGGCCATGTAGTGACCTGTGAAACAAACACCGGCGAAGTTTATCGCGGGAAGCTGATTGAAGCCGAGGATAACATGAATTGCCAGATGACGCTTGTTACAGTAACCTACAGGGATGGGCGCGTGGCTCAGTTAGAGAATGTTTATATCAGAGGGTCCAAGATCAGATTCCTAATATTACCGGATATGTTGAAGAATGCTCCTATGTTTAAACGACAAGGGAACAAACCGACCGCCGGTCGAGGCAAAAGTGCAATATTACGAGCACAGGGTTAGTATAGACCTCAAGAAACACTTCATAATAATACAAAACAAAACAACGTAACTGTATTGTGATTGTTCATGTTTTGTTGCTGCCCAACAAGTGATTAACCTCTTAACTTTTTTCTGTAAAGTCTATGAATTTGTTATTACTAGTGATTAACAAATGTGTGGGATAAACATTTGTTAGGTAATGTAATATTATTGTGAAAGCCTATGCCTCCAGTGGCTATGGATTATTGACCCTAATAACATTTAGTTTATTGATACTGCTCTGGGGGATCCATACATACAGGGAATTAAACTTTTCATTTAACCAATCAGCCGATTTGCTGTTAAAAGTGTCTAGTGCGGAGACAACTATCAACTAAATATTTTATTTGCAACATTGAATAATAATTGGAGTTAATAGTAAACAATGGTGTATCTTGCAGCGGCTGGCCGGGGCCGGGCGGGCGGGCGCGGCGGGGGGCACAGGGGCGGCTGGCAGGGAGGCTCGGGGCCCTCGCGACGCTAGGCCCGCCTCACCTGCTTCTCTGTATTACAACACAACAGTGATAATTTGTGTCTAAGTATCATATATCTTAAGTAGGTATTGTAAGGTTTATTTAAGTTCTCAATAATATGAACTATGCAAGGTAACTGTGTTTGATTTGACTTGATAGTTTATATTGACTATTCCGATTTGCCCAACTATTTAATGATATCAATTTAACACTACTGCCATTGTATTGCCAAATACTTGGAAAGAACTTTAATAGAATAGGCTCATTATTGGTTAGTTATACATATGTATGTTTATTGTAATGTATATTTGTAATAATGATAAAATATTAGATTTTCTTGAAAAGTGAGTAGTAATACTCAATGCTGGGCCACAACAAGCTGTGCACCTATGTGCAGCTATGCACATTAAAGGGCAACTGGCAAGACCTTCACTGATTTCACACTAGAATTCACAATACTAGATTGCAGACTGCATTTTTTTGTATATTGAATGCAACTTTAATCATTACTAGCTGTGCCACGTGGTTTCACCCCCGTGAATACCCAGGCCATGTTCCCGGTGTCTTTATATTATAAGGTACAGATTTTTTTTTACCGCGGAATTTTTTAAAATTTTCTTTCATAAGAACCTTCTCCCGATGATAACTAACACAACAAAAAAAGAATTAGCGAAATCTGTCCCGGCGTTATTGAGTTATGCGCTTACCAACACATTTAGCGATTCATTTTTATATATAAGATGATGATGTAACTGATTAAATGTTTTGCTGAGATAATTGTAATAATTCAGTGGAATATTCACAATTAGTGTTAGCCAAAGTGTTAAAATGTATTATCTTTAAAAGTAGACAAGTCGAGACTTCTGTGAGTGACCTAAGACTTGATGCATGAGACAGTTTCATTTGCCTTACGTTGGCAAGTACAGTCATGCTGCATAAATGTGTCAAGCTTATAATTGTGATTGATCAGTGTGTATAAAACACAATAAAGAATTTGAAATAACCTTTTGGTTTCTATTTCTATTAATATATACTGTCATATAATTTAGTAAATTCTTTAAATGATAGGTTGGCTGCTAAGTAGTTACTTTTCTGAGTAATGATAAACATTTTGGCCCTTCTATCGTTTAAGATACTAATGTGTGTCTGACCATCCCATGTCAGCTATATGGGAAGCTTGTATTTAGCATATAAGTCAAATTACATGGGAAGTAAGGTAGTATACAAAAGTATACAAAGTAAAACAACAATTTATGTACACTTAAGTTTATTGAACTGAACTTATATCCTGAGAGCACAGACTTGTATGTTATACATAGTTGTTTATTCTTATTCATTTGTGGTGCACATTAGAGGAGATCAAATTTTACATAATGTTATTTTACAGAACTGTATTTTGTACTAAATAGTATCAATTTGTAGTTACTCAATTTGTTTATGTCATATTTATATAAATTCAAAGTTATGTCATATTGGAAATAGCTGATTAACCTAACAGATCTTTGATTCTTCTTTGTGCTCTAAGGATTATCTGGTCATGTCTAGCGTAGCTTAAACTACACTTTATATATTTTAACAAAAATAGTTCAGACAAGTCAGAACAAAAGTCGTTACATTCTCTTATGTAAGCAGTTCAATAAAGCTGTTCCTAACCTACCATAGGCACCAATCTACGATCAGGCCATAGATGTGTCTAAAGTAATACTAAACCTAGTGGGTTCATAACTCGGGCTCATGATAAGCTTGGTCTCCGCCAAGTTGTGTGATGTTATGACATCACGTAAACTCTGTCCATACTTAGTTCACACTAAATATTACAGACTTTTACGCTTCATTGTTGCTTTGCATGTTTGAGATATAATTAAAGTTTTATTATACACTTACAAATAATTATATCTCTATAAGAATTATATTTTCGGTTTAAATAGGGTAGAGAGCAAGTTATTTACATCTTTTAAATAAGTGATGAAAAACAGATACCTATTGAATTTTGCACAAAGTTTTAAACTCATTTCCTCACCAATTACTTGTGGTACCAATATCAGACTAGGGCCAGCCTAGACTTACTTATGCGGAATCAATGTACAGTAAGTAAATATTTGATGCCGTATTAAGTACAATCCTATTATGTATCGTGATAATAAATTAATAAGTTAGTGTTGTGGCGTGGTGGTCACAAGTCTTGCTTGTCGGTGTCGGGCGCGGGGCGGGCGGGCTGCGCGCGGGGCGCGGGCGCGGAGAGCGCGCGGTGCAGGCGCTGCGCCGGCAGCTCCACCAGCAGCGCCAGCGGGAGCGCCGCCAGGTACGACACCGCCGCCACGCCGAACCACTCCACTATCTGCAACACACGTAGCATAACATTCATTTATAAAGTTACTCATTACTTCTGCACCACAGACTAGAAAAACCGGGGGAAATTTGGATTTCCGCACATTTTGATATTTTCTCGGAATGCTGGGTTTTAGGTGACTAGTGTGGTTTATTACCGCTGTCTGTCGGTCGAGTTGCGAGGTCATGAGCCTTGCGCCCACCAGCGCCTTGTTGATGGGCATGTGCAGCAGTAACGCGCCGAACGACAGCCGCGCCCAGCACGCCCAGCCGCGCCACGACAGGCACCGCCGCACCGCCGCTGGAGTACCACAAATATTCAATTAGGTGAAACGTGATTAAATCTTCCAGAGACCTGAAATATTCCTAACTCCTACTTACTAGCTAGTTATTAATTATTATTATTATTAGTTATAGTAAGTAGATAGATCCACTTTGAAATTGATTATGATTACTTAAATCTACACGATTACCTAACTGAAAAATAATTAGTTATACCTAATCATAAATAATTTAAATAATTAAGATTTAATTAAATATAGAACTTTCCAAACGTTTGGTAGAATCTACTCGTGATCAGAGGGCTGGTTTGTTCCTTGCACAGAGAATCGGCATAGCCATTCAACGTGGCAATGCAGCCAGCCTTCTGGGCACGTTCCCCGCCATTGACAAGGATGACGATGAGTTCTTTGACGCCATTTAGTTTTTATTTATGTAAGTTTTAATTTTAGTATAGTTAGAGTTTGTTCTTATATTAGATTTAATTGTGTATTAATAAATAAAGAGTTTTATTAAATATAGACGGTTTGGCAACGACTACAATAGGCGCATGATATAGTATTGTTGGTGCGTAAACAAAGTAGTTATAATGTGTGTCAGTAGGTATCGGTGATAGACGGAACCGGTTAGATTTCGATTGTTTACTGAATATTAGCTAATGTGTGCTAGATAAACGACTTGACTACCATTTTGCAAAAAAACGGAACACTTCAGGGTTTTCCTTGATTGAAGAAAAACATTTTTGGACTGACTTTTCATTGCGTACAAAATTAGATGACTGATTCTGTACTGTAATTGTGTGTATGTAAGTAGCTCGAGTAAGTGTAAAGTTTCCTCAGAATATCTATTTAAATAAAGATAATATTTTTTTGGAAGTGCATCTTGTTCATAACATGCTGAAATGTGAATGTTACGCAAGAATTTCTGCTTGTGCTACAAGTGTGTGTTATAAGAGTAGCAATAAGTGTTAACTAACAGGGCACTCCATTGATGGCTCCGATGAGCGCGATGCAGGTGAAGAGCGCGAAGACGGGACGCTCGAGCGCGGCGAGCGCGGCGGCGGGCAGGCGCGCGGGCGGGCCGCGGCCCAGCGCGCGCGGCGACACGCACACCCAGCCCGCCGCCAGCGCCACCGACCACACCGACAGCCAGCTGAACGCCTGCAACACACACGTACACGTTACAACACTAAGCACCTACCGCCTTAAATATATATGTTACTTCCTACGCACTGGAGTTAACAGTCTACCTAGGAGACATTGAGATTTCAATTTCCTAGATGCTGATTGCTGAGTTAAAACCCAAAAAAGTTGTTGGTGATATTTTTTATTTATCTTCATTTCCCTACAGAAACACGACGATAAGAAGAGTCAATAACAATTCAGTATAGGTAATGATTACATAGAACATTAGATTATCATTACACCAACGTGCACATAGAAACTGACTATGAGCAAACACGTGTCAATTACATATTGTTCGCGGCACCCCTCATCGTAATGACATATTAAAGTGTCGATATCATGACAACTTCCGGACAAATACTTCTGATGATAGCTTCTACCATTGCATTGTATTACATGTTGATCGCACACTATTATCTAGGTAATAGCAGGTTTATTAGGGGACTTACCTATAACATAAGTCTATTCTTTGTACTTAATAATTATAAATAAATAAATAATAAATAATACAGTCATAGTACAACAAAGGTTTCAGAACCTATGTTTATATGCAACTGTATACCTGCTTACTTTATAATTATGTTCTTTCGAAATATGACAGGATAATATTGCGTTATTCACGACACTTGTTTTCTTCACCATGAGAAGATACACTTGCAGGAAGGGCTAGACCAATTTGCTCGTACTTAACTAAAATTAGAAAGGCTTATAATTTCCGCAGGTCGATCGTCGATCCCAACATACTTTGGGAAAAGCCTAGGTATAAGAAGAAAATGCTTATTGCTTTGCAGTTAATTCTTTGTACCCCCGTCGTTGAGGCAGCACGTTTTTGGTGTAGATAGGTACCTTGTATCTGGGCAGCTGCACGTCGTGGTCGAGCAGCGCGTGGTGCAGGTGCGCGAGCAGCAGGCCGGCCAGCGCGCCCGGCACGTTGCCCAGCGGCGACTGGTACAGCACGTTGAATGACATGTCGCCGCTGTACGACACGCGCACCGACCTACGAGATCACAACACATTACATACTTAAGCTTGGGTAGTTAATTACCACTGCCACAGTGCTTGTTCTAATTGTTTTGTAGGAACCGTCTGTAATAGGGCCCGGGGTAGATCTTTAGCTGAAAGACAATTTCTGGACCTGTCGTCTTGGCATCAATAAGCAACATAGAAATTGAAGATTGAAAAAGAAGTTGTTTGATGTAACTTACTCAGGGCTGTGCATGACTAAGGTGGGCACGAGATGCCAGGAGTAGGCGAGCGCGAAGAGCAGCGCGATCGCGGCGGCCAGCAGCGCGGCCAGCACCAGCAGCGCCGCGCGCCGCCAGCGCCACAGCACCAGCGTCAGCAGCAGGCACAGCGCGTACAGCTGCAGGTCCGCCGCCAGGTACCTAACGCAAGGCAAGACATATAATACCGCTCATAACATAATACTTAGTACCTAGTATTTAGGAAATATTGATGTGAAGATATGTACCAGGTCTGTATGAGGCACTTGTCGTCGGCGTAGAGGATGTTGTTGAGGTAGAGCAGATGCGTCCACCACTTGCGGCGGCAGACGGCGGCCTCGCTGGCCACCAGCGGCGCCCACAGCGGCCCGCGCCCCAGCCGCTCCCACCACGTGGCCGCGAACCACACCACCACCCAGTACGACGGACTCAGCCTGCAACCAACAAACATTTGTGATACTTATGTCGATGGTAAATGGGAATAATATAGAAGTGTATTTCCTTAGTCTTTTATGGTGCAAGATATTTCTTGAAAAAGATAAATAGGCCAACAAAAAAAATGTAAATACACGTTTATTCTGCGCCACCAACGAAATTTGTCCCTGACTTTCACCAACACCAAAACATTGAGAGTTAGAAAATGTAGGAGACATCAGACAATAATATGATCGAAGAAGGGCGTGACGCGCTTGGTGCACTGTACCGCACCATGGCAGTACACTCGACTATCCGTACATTCAAAACCGACAACATAAAGTGATAGGTGACCTGATGATCCTGTTGAACATGGTGCTGAAGAAGGTGGAGAGCGGCGGCACGAGCTCCCCGCGGCGGCGCTGCTGCAGCAGCTTGTGCGCCAGCAGGAACGACGACATGATGAAGAAGATCTGCACCACGAGCGTGCTGTTCGTCATCAGCACCACGTCCACGCCGCCGCGGATCTTAAACCAACGTCAAACATGGTCATAACATGATAGTTCAAATTTACTTTTTTATAGGGGTTTCAAGTTTCATAATTGGTTGATCTTTTATGGTGAGAGAGATCTAAATATTATCCTAAGCTTTCTATAGCTATAATCAACTATATATACGGAACAGATACGATGTGTTTGATAATATGCCAGATGGAAGATAGTCTTAATGTATTCAGCTAAATATAAAATTTTACAAGGAGCGGATTTCTAAGTACCTGCTAAAATCCAGTTCTACTATATACTTCTTATTACTATTAACTCTATAAGTGCGAGCTTACCTCTTCATAGATCCTGGTGTCGGTGAGGTAGGTGTGCGTGGTGATCCAGCAGACGTGCTCTATGATGACGACGAGCATGGTGAGCACGCGCAGCCCGTCGAAGGAGGCGAGGTCGGTGCGCGCGGACCGCGGCGGCGGCGCGTGCAGTGCGCGCCAGCACGCCGGGATCGACCACGCCAGGGCCCACTCTGCGCCTGGAAGCAAAGGGCGAGTCGATTATTGTTTACCTACGTATAATTTCTACTAATTTTCTAGATTGGACGTTGACGGTTACTATTGATTTTCTCTTTTGTGAAATTATGCTATCTATCGCCCCCGATTACATGGGACCTAAACTTACCGGCAAACTGTGGGTGTACATTAGTACACCTCTGCCTTACCCTTCGGGGAATATAGGCGTGATGGTATGTAGAAATTAAGCTTAAATACAGACCAGCATTGGGTTCTCAATCTTTATAAAACTGTGTAGCGTAAAATTTTGTTTCTGGCATTTTTTGGCATCGTCAATAGTATTTAGTAAAATGTAGTCCAAACGTCATCCATTGATCAAAATGTATGCCGTAACTGTTGTAACAGCAACAAGCATTGCATAGCAGCCTCACGCGGCACGGCGGGTACGGCAGGTACGGCCGAGGAAAGTGCGCGGTCCAGTTACAGCGCGCAAAAAACTGGAGATCCGCGGGCGGCGGTTATATCAGCAGGCGTTGGTGGAACAAGACGTGTTATACATGTTGCGCCAAGTGCATGGTCACGGCCACTACGTAAGACGTGTTATCGATATCTTTACTCCAAGGTCGAAATCAATCAGAGATCCAAAATGATATTTAAAATTTGACCTATTGCAGGTATTTTTTTTCTAAATTTAGACATCATACTAAAGTGTTTCCCTGAAAAACTTTGGTTTCCCGAATAATGTTAATACTCAATAAGTAGTAAGTAAATCTACGCAATGGTTCTACAAATCCACAAAAAAAATATTGTCTGATAGATTGAACACTTTTCCAGGCGTTTTCAGTTAATCAAAAGTATTTCTATGTCATTACGAGTATGTTATTGAACCCAACATGTATGTACTATAACTGACAACCCTGTGTGGTCAAAACAAAACTAAATCTATTCTTAGAACGTTCTCCTAAGCGGCTTGGTTTTGTTGTCTGTTGCTCAATGTTCGCCGCGCGCCGCAACGGTTCACCGGGCTTACGTTTTTGGAACATAATGCTAATAACATGCATTCTAGTGGACTACCTAAATAAACAATTTTGTTGTGCCATAAAGTTTCAAATCCTAGTTAAAGACATTTAGTTTTGAACTGTGGTTCCAAAATGTGTTATTGTATACCTATTACATAGTAAAACCTCTATGCCCATCCATGGCCCCACCGTCTAACGGTGAAAGAGAATTTGTGATGAAATCGGAGCTCAATTGTTTGTAATTACCGGCACGCAGCACGCCAGCTGACAAGAGCGGAATTTTCCTTCTTCGTATGAAAAGAGGGAAGACTTTGATAAGGAATCAGATATAATATAAGTATACCAAATGGCCAATGAGGGTAAATCAATTTTATTATAACACGATACTTGTATGCTATGCCATAAGACATAATGTATTATTTGTAATATGGATTATATTAGTACATACTTATGTTTCGTTACAGTCAAACTTTTCATCTTACTTTCTAGCATTTATAGTATCTGTATGTACTGTCTATTTACTTAGGTAATATCTACCATGAAGTGGTCGTTTCCTGTCCCTAGCTGTGACGTCACACCGTTTAGGTTAACCATAGTTGCGCGATGTTTACCTAACTGTGACGAGGCAAGTGTTCAACATTACCAGGTAGTAAGGTAGCAGATAGCTACACATTGAACACTTTCTAAAGAAATTGCGATAGTGTACTACGATTGGTATCTGGTTTCTACGCTTACAGTACTTTAGTTACGAATAGCCTATTGTTCTAAACATAGAAGCCTTACCTTTTCCTCAGAACGATCTAGAAATGCGAGACATATACAACCTCATTGGCAGTAGGAAGTGGTTGCGGAACCCGAGGTGTG
Organism: Autographa gamma; assembly: GCA_905146925.1. Taxonomy (NCBI): domain Eukaryota; kingdom Metazoa; phylum Arthropoda; class Insecta; order Lepidoptera; family Noctuidae; genus Autographa; species Autographa gamma. The sequence goes on from LR989870.1 coordinate 145,429, forward strand.
CGCGATTGCTAAGCGAAAGGTTTTGCAATGGTAATAGGTTCCACCAATTACTAGTGGACGCAGTTACCTATGTGTTAGATTGCCAATATGTGGAACTGCAATCAAATTGATCGAGCCTGATTCAGCCTTCACTCTACTCTGAATTGCTTTCATGCTCAAGATTTTTTCATCAAAAATGTACATTGCTTGCATTAGCAATTGTCGTAGATATTTTTGCAAGTTATAAATATTTTATTTCCGCGCCAGAGAAAGGAAGGCGTTGGTTTTCCGGCTACCAATTCACGACGTAACTAAATTTCCTGAAATTTATATTTCTCTAATCTAGGGCAAGTAGGTTTCGTTGTAAGGTGAATGTATAATTTAATAGTCACGTGTGTCTATGTAACATGTACACCTTCCAGAAACAACCTACATTAGATCCAAGCGGATTCCTGAGCACTTTGAACGCCAAGCTAAGGAATGCTTGGCAGACAACATGAGACCGATACGTTGTAGAAAAGCGTGTTGTCATTTTTTACTCGTTATTGACAAGTGACGATCACTTCTTACCTGGCGTTATGGTCTGGCCTAGTTACCTTTCCTATTATTGATAAGCGACGAGCACTTCATTCCAGGCGTAATTGTCGATCCTACTATTGATTATTGTGTAGTTACCTTTCTTGGCGTGGTCTGCGAGCGTGAGGTCGAGCGCGGTGCAGAGCGCGGCGAGCGCCAGCAGCGCGGCCGCGAACCCGGCGAAGGCGCGCTCGCCGGCCGACAGCGGGGTGACGTCATGCCCCGCGCCTGCGCAGTACTCCAGCCGGGACAGCTGCGCCGACAGGTTGTACTCCGCCGACGTCGACGCGTTCACGCACGTCTCAAACCTGGGGGGAAGCATTGTGATAAAGTCATGTATGCAAGGTTTGAGTATGTTATGATAATATGAGATGATGGAATTTAAAATTGTATTTTATTTTATTGCCTACTTTTTAGATAGACTCTGATTTCTGCTATCAGATAGAAAGCATGAGTGTGACACATATCTATGTGAAATGTAATACTCTAGTAATCTATTTATTCATCAAAAGAATTGTTGCAGTTGCCCTCAATACAAGTCATAAATTAACCAAAACTAAGACACCGCTATCTATTAACTGCTCATTAATATACCGCAGATCAAACACCTACAACTGGTTTAAGATAAACTAGCAAACGGTAGATATCGTAGGGAAAGGGAATTTACAGTAACCACGCAAACAAACACGAACCAGCGACTAGCCAAATAGGTTCATACAAAAGACATCAACGCGTTCGCTCAATAAAAGTAACGACAATATTCGTCAAAATGTCGTGTTGGTATTTATATTTGCATTTTCGCAATCTTATTTGTATTTAAATTTAGTTTAATAATAAATATAAATAAGAGAAGTGTAGGTAAAATAAAATATTAGTTTATTTAAAGATTACTTAAAAAAAAAAAAAAACAAATCCGCCTATTCAACACAAGTCTCTAACTTGACCCACAGCTTACCAGGTGGCGTAGTGTTCCTCGCGGGGCTGCGCGGGCGCATGCTGTGCGCAGCTGCGCGGGAGGCACAGCCCGCGGTGCAGGCGCGTGTGGTTGAAGTTGTCCACCCAGTTCGCAGAGTAGCGCTGCCAGACAGATACAGTCATAATCGGTTATTATGTTATAAATATTGAAATGCATATTCAATACATACTACTAATATTAACACAGCCAACATTAACTAAGTTATGTATATACGGTGTCTTTCAGGAATAAATGTGATAACTGTGATAATTGCAAAAGATTATTAACTAACTTCGAAAGGGTTTGTAGTTTATGTGGTGTGGTTTAAAAAAATATGGTATAACTCAATAGGGTCCATTGAAATCATAATTGAAGTCTGTTCTTATATATGCTATCAATTACGATAAACACTTCAATGCTGACTTAATTATTTATTTAATCAGTAAAAAATGCCTGTACAATAGCCAGTGTAATAGAAAACAATAAGATCCGAAATAATAAACTTGATTTATTGACAGTAATTAATCGCTTTATAGGCGGCTAGCTCTAGCATAATTAGTTGGTTACTAACTAAATGTATTTTTATGTTCCATATTAGATAGTGACGTCTCTGGATTTAGATTTAAAAAAATCGGTTCCAACATCAGTCAAACAAAAAAATATAAACAAAGATTAAAAGTAAATGGGTTAAAGCCGTTTAGTACCTATGACCATCGTTGTTAGATATGAACTATGTCTGTCTGGCCCTAACCGGCAGTTAGCGTGATTGCTCAATGCGGCCGCCGCGAGCTGTGATACACTTGAGCAATAAGGGACTTTACTAATACCCGTTAATACCACGTATTTACTAAAATAACACCAATTCTGATATAATGTCTACCATTGGCACTCAAATAAGTATTAACTGTTACAAAGTATGAAGGTGAGCGAATGTCGTAAGGTACGCATTCGGTTATGATATTTATGTGTAAAATGTATGCGTTACATAAGCTAATGCACGAAACTCTACCTTGCTTTAATAGTTACTAGGCCTACAGTCACTAAATAAGAAAAACTTTAAGTAGAGCAGCATTCAATTATAAGGTATTTATTAGTTTGTACCAGCTTCTTATTAAACTTTAATATGTAAATCTGCCTATAAAAACAATAGCATACACTTTATCATGAGCTGGTATGTTTGTCTAACGTAACATAACGACGGTACTCTGCAGCAGCACGGAGGCTTTACTTATCCCATAAATTAAACCTTGACCTAAAGAAACAAGCGATCAGTGCAGAGAATTAGGCGCGTATGTTAATACATAATGATGAGATAGAGAACTACAGAAGGACCACTGATAATAACGTTGTGAACCGTGGCCGTGTTATGTTGTTATGGTCTTTTTTCTTAGTTATAAAGAGATAAGTAATATTTTTATTATTTTCTGTAGTTTGCTTGAAGTTTTTGGAACTGGCTAACGTCTAGCGTATATTTCATATTTACTTTGACGTTAATTATAGGTCTAATAGGTCTCGTTTTTGGTTTTAGGGACTTACATATCTTGTTAGTTGCTTACTTGCAAAGTTATTGTGAAATTTCATACTCCAATGGTACATTTACAATGAGAGATGAATTTATCTAGAATGGACCTTCTGAGCTACATTTACCGCGGCTTAAGGTAAACACAGCTCGGCCGGTCATCGGTCCACGCGAGCGGCGGTCATTGACCTCCCCCCCCCCTCTGGGTTCCTTTCACTGCGCCGTTCCCTTGTATAATAGTATTTCATAGTTTCAGTGCAATCCCATTTAATACCATATAATAGATATGTTGCATAAAAGTGTGTTTTGTTTTATATGATGTAAGATTTTATTTTACGGTTGGATGATTTATTTGATTAACACCTATAAAGTTTATTTCCTTATGATTTCATTTTGTCTTATTTATTTGAAGATATAATCTTAACACGGATTTCTTACAAGATTATCTTTCTAGAGGAAAGAACTTAAAATGTAATGTCTCTTGTCCGCTTACGTCCGATCCTAGCGAAGTGTGCAAATCTCTATGATTAGCCTCCGGTGGACGTTACTCGCGAGACTGGTTTGCAGACGAATCTGGGTCGCGTTACATAAGCACCATCATTTGTTATCATCGAGCTGAATGGGTCCTGACGACCCGACGGCGACGGTGATATAACACACTTCTATCCGAGTTTATTCGTATGTTGCAACACGACAGGTTTAACACCTCCGCTCAAAGGACCAAAATATGTTAACTAAGTAACAAAGGACCACGCTTTCTTAAAGCAGTTTTGTTAATGTTTAACACTTCTGCGGAAGTCGGTGTTAGTTATTCGTGTTAATTACTAAAACCAGTATTAATATAAAAATAAAATAACTGGTATTATTATGAAAGCTTATATTACTCCACAATTATAAGACTTATGCATGGCACGGTCACGGATGAAAGGACCAGATATCTAAAGGTTAGCTCAATCGTGTATTCTATTCATGCAAACATCCTAAAATAAACCATTAGTAAATGCTAATATTAAAAGGCTGTAATTATCATTAGGATAACAAAGTATCGCCGACAGTTCTACTAATGTCAAATGTCTGGCAGACTAATGAAAGTCATTCAATGTGTGTGTCATTCCTTCACAAACAGTTCAGATCATCACTCATCACTCAACACAGTCATCGCTCAGTGAGAGATGTTGACAACTCTGTTACAACACACAACACACAACATAGCGCGACACACGATCATTAGTTAAAATTATAAAGTGAACGTCAGGTAGTTAATATTTGAATTAATTGGGTGATTTCTAAGCTGCGAATTACATTTAAGCAATAAGCAGTTTTATTTGCAAGTTATCTAATAATATGTCATATTATTTGATTAATAAATATTCGCTGTAATTTTAATTGAAATATTATTTATGGGTCCCTACATTTTAATTTCTACTTTGTGCTAAAAACTTTACATACGGTTAAGAGTAACGAAAATAAAATGTAAAAATTACCTTTGTACCCACTTTCAGTATGTCTAAGATCATTCGAAGACAATACTTCCCTCGCTCAGTAGATATTTATTTTAGTAATTGAAGTGAAAGGATCTGATTCTGTGCCATACTTTAGAGTTTATTTAGCGTCGTAATGCGAAGATGAAAAATTACACATTACCGCATCAAACAAACGCCGAGAGAGAGAGAATTAATGCATTGACAAGAGAAATAATTTGAATAAAATATCTTTATTTATTTCTTTATATTTTAGAAATAAGTAACAGCGACGTCGTCAGGGGCTTATAAAAAAATGGGATAATTTTTATTTGTATATGGTGCCTTTTATTGTTAGAGATCTTTGCAGTTAGCCTGAGCGCAGGCTTTGACTGCTTCACCGGACATTTGGCGAGGACCTTAAGGCCTCCAGCTAGATCTATAGGAAAAAACTAACAACGTCAGCAACGTCCACTAAGGGCACCCGCTGCGGGGTTAGGACCTCGACTTAGTGCGGGTATATGGTGCCTTACGAAGAGATTTTGTGTAGAACCTTGATTTACGATTAGTTTCCAATATTAAATAAATTTACCAAATCACTTGATACATTTGGATGTAAAAGAAAAGTGGCGCTTGGTGGCTTTGTTAATCGACCTACATGACCTGCGTGTGCATATTACAGTAAATGATTTTGCGTTTTGGTCTGTAGTAAGTAAGGACTAATTGGGGTCACCACTTATGTAATAAGGTTTCTATTCTGATCCGCCGACCGGTGCGTGACGTCGCGAGTCCGAAGTTCAAACTTGTCGGGCAAATAAAGAGCTCCAGTTATTTATTATGGAGACCTCCATTTAAACCGTCTTTAATTTTTTTATGGAAATCATTTTTTTATTTCACCTTACAAATCAAAACCAAATGTTTACTAGTTAGATCTTTTTCAGATCTGTTTTATTGCGAAGTTTCATGAGGAAGGTTAATTGATTAGTTATCGGTGTTGCGGTAACCACTAAATATGAACTGTGACTTTTATGTTGGTTGCTCTAGATTAAGAAACATAAATTATTGGATTTAAACACTGAGACTTCCGACATGCTGACGTGCGACGTCTAGACAGTGTTTAATTAACTGATTGATACATAAAGTAGGTGAGCATCTCCGTGACAGACTTCTCTACTACATTGTATGGTTATGCAGCAGAGCCTTTCCTGTAGCAGGCTGTATTACCTGCATGACGTCGTAGAGCGGGTGCGGGCGCCGCTCAGCGCTCAGCTCGAAGCTGCCGACGCAGTACACCCCGCGCGCTGCCCGGCAGCCCGCCCACTCATCCAGGGCGAACAACTGTGGCATCTCATAGTACTGCTCATCTGGAACAAATACAAACATTAATTATCATAGACATCAAAACCAAGAAATCAATAACTGTAGAAAAATAACGAACTATCTCCTCATCCAAACATCTTACAACCCCACACCCATCGTGGGGTAGTGTATGTTACGATGACCGTATGTAGATGGAAGTACCAGGGCACCAGAGACGTGAGAGGATCACAATGCGGCGGCGAGTGCAGCGCCCGGCATTGGCATTGCGTCCGCCGCGCGACGCATTGTTATGGTAATCACCTCCGACCAGTGTGTGTAAACATACGCATCTTAATTAATGCTTAATCAATTACACGGATTATACAACATGTAGCTGCAACATATTGATTTAAACCGAAACTCTGATTGGCAAGTAACCTTTGTTTTGTGCCTGTGATATTTCAATACTTAATTTTAAATAATATAGTGTCATTTAAAACTACTGTGTAGAGTTTCACTCTTTTTATCGAGATGTAGACGAGACCGCATTGCTTCGAGTTAGATTGTACAAAAACGTAGCGTTCGGCCCTTTCACTAAATGCTCACAGTAGCTCCGCCGACCACTCGATCAATAAAGCAATCGTAAATATGATGTTCTTCACTCGTAATATACAACAACAATGTGTTGTCGGCGCCTGCGCATTGGGGCCGGCTTGCTCAACGCGGCGATGCAACACTCGCGATGTGTCCGTGCCATCGAGTGCCCTACACTGGCGGTACACTGTGTGTACACATACTTATAATTCACCTTTTACCTTTCATACTCGCCTAATAGAAAGTTTATTGTTGGACAACAAACAACTGGCATCGGCACTTGGATGCTAGATACACATATGGAACCTATAAGTTGGAATGTTGCTATTGTTAGTGAGCACATTCATGCAGGATGAGCTACCCTTACGAGGATAAACAATGCACTTACTGGCGCAGTGTGTGGTACGTTCCTGCATAAGATAGGTAGACACTACTTTTGCATCGACCGTATCGGCCAAGGAAGATAAAGTATATAGGTGTATGCACAAACATCGTTGGCAATGAAAGAGATTTCACTTAAAAGAAAAACAGGTAAAAAATATGTAGACATACTTAATAGAGTCATAAAATAGTAATGCCTAAATAGTTAGGTAACAGTGATATCCGATTACCCAGGTGTGATTGCATGAACACAATGCAAGTGCCTCGTAATGCGTATAACAGTGACCTCGCGCTTGCATTAGCATCGGCAGCGTCACATCCTCCGCGCGTCCTGCCGGGTGAGGGGTTAATAGCATACCACACCGACACCGCGCGTGTGTGTGTGTGTGCATACAATCACCCAGACAAGTTCACCAACAGTCCAGTCTAGACTCAATTATGAATTAAAAAATCATTATTTATTCATACTTATAACCACTAATAATACTTAATAAGAGATCAATTCTGTAAGTAGAAGTTAATAGTCAAAACTTTCACACTATTTGAGTTTATTTCCACTGACTGAAAATATTCTTACACAACTTTCTTATGTAATTATAGCAAAAAGTTACATTCAGAATATCATTAATTTAAAGCGATCGAAATGAGATCTAGATTGACTAGAGTCGTCTGAAAAGCACTTTATTGGTAGCGGTTTCTATTCAAGGAAAGAGTTTAAGAACCGAATGCAATTCGTTAGATGACAGCAATAATTCAGAAAGCTCATTATAGTGCTATTAACATCATAGTGTCGCGATTGTTGAGAAAGTAACAATATTATAGATAAAGTGTTCGCGCCTTGCTTTCAATGTTAACGGGAGTCGCAGAGCTATGTACAAAGCTGCGCGCGCGCACAGCTTTCCCCGGCTGACGCATGCGCAGCTCTTGTGTACACGGTACATAACACTTGTAAGATCTGTTTGAGAAAGTACTTAGCATGTACTAGAGTCCAATCCATAGACAACTCACATTAAACATCTATTCTTTAGAATGAGGTTTTAAGCTCAGCAGAAATTTATCTTAAATGCAACCTATTTAAATTTACAGTTAGATTAGTATAGAGACTCTTATTTTTTGTTTACAAATTTTCTATTCTGTTTTTTTTTTATTTCTGGAATCGTCATCATTATCCTCATACATAGCTATGTACAGGCCAGAAGTGAGCCACATATATTATATGCTTTAATTTACAATAGGTATTAGATACTTAACCAAGGTTTATATACTTTGTTCGAGATGTATTAGCTACTACTATTTAGATAGCTTACAGCTCGATACATCCGTAGAGCCTGCAGATTTCCTACTTGAGTCGATATTGTTTGACTAACTCTGGATTGAAGAAAACTATAAGATAGCATTATGTTTTAATGAAACAGCTACTTTCGATCCATGTGAACGCACACTTAACCAACTTCTTACTATGACAGTTAACGCGTGAGTGCTATGTTTGTTTACTAATAGAAGGTTTACTCTTGACCCAAATGGTGAATAAAAGCTAGACATGTTTTGAGGATGTCGAGTCTTAGAAAGAAAGAAATATTCTCAATTAAATATACATACTTATCTGAATACATATTGTTAATTTTATCTAAGGTGTTAGTTAAGCTGACAGTCACTTTCTGTAAGATATATGCACTTAAATTAACAAAAACTGCAAGCCAACCCAAACAAAGCTTGGGGAAAAGCCTGCGCAGAAGGCAGGACGAATCAGAGAGATTGTTCAAATTTTCGTAGCACGTGTTGATTTTCCTTTGGGATATATGTCGTGGTATTATTTCAATAACGTGTTTCGGTTCGTCTCGTAGTTTTTTTCTCAAACCAAAGCATATTTTTAAAATACTTCTTTAAGAAGTGGTTCAAAAAAACAAGAACCCTTACTGAAATTCTATCCATATGCTACTGCGAAAGTCACATGCCATAGATCCCTATACTACCCGGCTTATAGCTATTTAGTACGTGGGACGAGTGTGTCGTTGAGCACAACTACCAAACGCCGGCAGTTCGCGACTAGTTTGTAGAAATCTAAGCGGTATTCAGGGCTTTTCCCTTCGCCACCGCGACACCCACGGCGACACCGCAATCAATGTTTATTCTACGTTATTAGAGAAATAGTTTCATTAAATGACAAAACTAGTAGTTAAATGAATGGAATAGATACAGAATATCGATGAGTCGTATTGGTGATGATCGAGACTTTAAAGATCGACGTTAGCTAAGAAAAGATTTTACAGATCAAACCTAGTTAAAACGAAATACAGAGGTTCAGAATTTTTTGAGAAAATAGCTCGCCTGTGATTTTGAAAATATTTAGAAGTCTAGAATCTTTGATTCGTTTTCTAAATATGTAAGCTCATTTAACGAAAGAATACACAAAATATAATGAGGTCCATATGCGCGCGAATATTTAAATTGTTGCCTGTCTTTAATACCAGGTCAGAGAAAATGTAACATTATTATGAAGTCATTGTTTTTGTTTCATAGGAGATTCACCGACGGACTGTGTTATGTATTAATGTTTGTAAATTAAACTGATTAATGCTATAAGAGGTAACGTGATGGCAACTATTTAAATATAAGAACACTATATTTTTCGATGTATTGACTCAAAATTTGAATTTAACATAAAAAGGTAACGTGTGTAACAAATACGATTTGCGCAATTACTAAGCTTAAAACTCCGCGGTGTAGGTTCGATTCCCGTGAAACCGGCAACTTTTAAACATTTGCAGTAGAGTTATTTTGCACCATCTCGTATTGTCATCTAATATGAAGTTAATACTAGGTGCTGCATTCAATCTCGTAATAAATACTGTAGTTTCATATTCTAGTACTAACTACTATTTAATGAAGTTAACATGTGTAATCAAAGGTACAATATAAATATTTGTATTGTTAGCCAGAATTAAACAGTCTTCTTGGCTTTTTTAAAGGAAAAATTCCCGATGCTCAATGTGTAATGCCGTCTTTGAAAGTAGAGAAAGCAGTATATTCTATTCGTATTTCAGAAACCTGCTTCTTAGTTCTCAAGTGTAATTTTCCTTAAAGCAGAAGTACTCGTTATATATTATAAATAATTAAATTGGCGAGTAATTACAGTAGTTCTGAAGCAGCGGAAGCCCTAGATTTGAACCGAGACGTTTCTAGCTAAAACGAGCGCAAACCTTCACACAAGTCGTATTTCAAACGTTAAGGACCCAATCCCTTTTACTCGCAATACTTAGACATAAACACAAATTAAAATTAAGACTGTCAAAATTAAAATTAGCCGAATCTTTTCACTTAAAACTTAGTAGATAATTAGTTATCACATATGCACTGTTCACTGATTACCGGTTAGGTCTAGGATGATGTTGTCGTGTGCGTGTGCGAGGGCCAGCAGCGCCAGCGCAGCCAGCGCGCGCGTCGGGTCCATGGCGGGCACTGCGCGCGCACCGCCGCCGGCCGCGCATGCGCACCGCGCTTGCGTAACACCGCCACCGCGCCACCGCGCCGCCGCAGGCGAGCAGGGATGCTACGGAGTACGGATCACTGCTGAGATTTTGGTCTTTATTTGACAATAAGAGAGTAATGTGTTTGGCCATGTCTTTACTCGTGTTTGAATCCGTCATAGATAGCTTGCTGTATAATATTTTTGAGCTTATTACAGAGCTGCAACTAAAACTTTGTGCTCGTTTGTTCAAGAATATTTATTGGTTTCTTAGGTTTACGCGAATGTTAGACATAGAAATAAAACTACTTTTACGGATTTTTTCGCGGTTAATATTTAGAGTTTAGGTCCCGATCTCGGTGGTCCCGACGTTACGACACCTTTGCAGATATCATGGTCACGGGCAGACTAATATTTTTTATCAAGTCATTGGATTTTTATGGCTGTAAAGCCGGAACCCCACCGCTGCGCAGGCTGTGCACGGATGCGTGGCTCACCTCTGCTGCGTGGGCTCATTAGTTCGGCGGCATCGGCCTCCGTTTCCACTGCGGCGCACGGACACGGATGTGTCGCTCACACAGCTCATAGCTATGCGTGGGGTACAGTCACGAGCAAAAATATGTAACATAATAATATGCGAAATTGTTAAACGAAGTTAGTGAGATTTTTTGTCGAATCTCTTCTGCCATCTAGCAATCAATGAATACTGACAGATGACACTTGAAAATAAAATAGTTTAAATATTTTTTTTAATAAAAAAAATATTTTACTTAAAGTCAATATATTATTTTTATAATATAGACAATAGCTCTTCCAAGTAACAATATAATTTAGCTATTGTGTAGTAACATCTGTTTTACTTATTTGTATTATAAATTACTTAGTTCTTACACAAATTATACTTATCACAACTTAAATGTATGTATATATACTAGGAACATTAATTGTACCTCTTATTTATAGTTGCTTATTCTTATAATAATTTCTTAAAAATATTATGTTTATACATATTTTTGCTCGAGACTGTACATAGTCGTGGGTCGCTGAGAAATGGCCGACCCACGCAGCTCGGATGCGTCGCACGGCCGTGGGTTGAGCTACGTTCGTGTGTTTATGACGTCATTTGCTGCGTAGCATGTCCGTGCGCTGCGGTGGAAACGCTCTCATACATTTTGTACTAAAGCGAAGCTGAACACACGTGCACAGCCTCTCCGTGCGCCGCTGTGGGGTTCCGGCTTAATGGCAAAAATCTACAGCTTATTTTTACTGGACTCAGTATTTTATATTAAAGAGAAAATATAACACAATAAAAAAATAAGTAGGCAGTTATATAAAATAATCAGTATCAAAGGACCTGCTGATAGAAGAGGAAGTGCTAGGTATCAGGGATGACCATTGCGATTCTCATGTGTAGAACCTACAACATACAAACCCTTCTCTTTATACGAGTACAATGTTGCAGTTACTCTACATTTGACACACATTTATCTGTATAAAAGTTTGTTGTATGTAAAGTGAGCATGAGTGATGACATCTGTAGAGCACAGTTAGTTAATGATGGCAAACGTGACTGCCATTTGTTGGAGACGTCAGGCAAGACGAGCCGACTAGGTCATACCTACACAGTTTGACAGTACCATTCATGTATCGCCAGATGAAAGGACTTGTTGAAGGATATTAATCTTATACTCTAAATTGAATTAGGATGACATATAAGAAATCATGAAAATGTTATTAATTAGTTAGTGTGTCTCTTTAGCAAAGATGTTCTAGTTTCGTCTTGATAGATGAAAGGTAAATCCTTAGCAATAAGATCGACAGTTCCGAGTTAGTTCAGTCGCTATGACGCGGACCGTCTGCGGTTAGATGTTTATGTAATACAAATTTACAGACTTTCGGAAACTGCGCTCTTACTGTGATCTAGATAACTAAACAAATAATCGCTAAGATATTTTTTTTAGATATCTAGAACAGATCTCACAAGTTATTTATTTGTCTCACAAATTGGAATTTTTATTTTATTTCTATCATAAAAAAAAACTTAATATGCTTCGGGCGATGGTGAATCACGTTATTGAAGATCATCGATTAGCTCTTTATGAGGACTTTGAGCAAGATAGTGTTCCCAGGATTACTAACGAAACTGCCCAGGTGAATAATACTAAATTGAAGTTATTTGTGTCATCATCTGCATCATCATCATCAGCCGGAAGACGTCCACTGCTGATCAAAGGCCTCCCCCCTAGAACGCCACAATGAACGACAACTCGCCAATTGCATCCACCGGCATATTTGCATATTTGTGTCATATTATGGTAAATTCCTGTTAGGGTTTAGTTAGGACTACATATCTTTTGTATGTAAAGCTATTTACTCACTTAATTAGTTATTATTTTTTTTTATTTATTTAGTTTAGTCTCTTTTTATTATTCTCTTTCTTTTGCACACGCGACCTTTGTAAATGTGACAACAATGTAAATTTTGTTGCGTATCCTATTAAATTTTTCTTCCATTTTGGATGTTATCTTTTACATTGCTATTTACGCTGTTGTCGCATATTTGTAGATATTTATAATTATTTGTATTGGTATAATTGATGTTAACCTTTTTTTTAAAAGAGTAACCTCTGGAGTTTCTTGCCGGTTCTTCTCCATTGGAATGACATTTTGGAACCTGCAGTAGAGTCAGTAAATTTAACGTTTTAAAAGAGCCTTAACAAGGCCTACTTGAAATAAAAATATTTTGATTTTGATTTTGTAAATAGCACGATATTTGGGTTATTATATAGCTTCGTCCCCGACAGCCCTGCGGCGGCGGCGTCGGCGTCAATAGACGCATATCGATGAATGATAGTAGAGTGCGTTTGGTACACGACGCGGCGACGCACTCTGCCGGTGATAACATCTACGCCTAGTGTGAGTCGCCTGCACTCGTGCCTGCGTGGGCGGCATATCATGCACTACACATGCAGGATGATGCACCATCAATGAACTCGAGCAAGCTTATACTTTTTAATAGGCCTTTCGTCATCCCAGGAGATACAATTTTCAAGCATTTTTTCAGACCTCATTGATTCGGGCCTTTCAAGGTCTATTCTGGATACAGGTCCGAATCATAAGTTGCGCCACACAACCCGATCCTCCGTTTTCTTCCTGTCTTCTACAGTCACAAACATATTATCCCATAGTGAGATGTAAAGTCGTTGATCTATACATCTACGTATTGCATGGCTGTGTGTTGTTGCATTAAAATAAAATACCAAATGATGTTTATTTCTGAACGATACGCCAGCCTTTGTTTACAAAACACTCGCATCTGTGGCCAGTCAGCTGTGTTCGCTACGTTGTCTCACACACGCGGCGGTCACCGTAGCATAACATACATTATTTTTATTTCTCACCTCTCAAAACAAATGCAGATAAGTGTGTAGTTTCGCGCATGCGTATTAGTGCTGCAATGTAAAAACCCAACCCTGTTCCTTTCGGAAACCTGGCTCAATAAATACGTATAAGCTGCTCCCGTACCGAGATCTAAATTGATGTATTTTAGTTGCTAGCATGCATCTACGTAACAACAGTACAGACGATTTCTAATATGTATTGTATTTTTCTTATTTAGTAGCAATGTAAGGTGCTACCTTTCTAATCTTAATGTTCGTACAATATAGACTATATAAAAATATGGTATACCGACGGATATCTGAAATATTTGGCCTACCACGGCCTCTACACACAGGCTTAACATAACTAACAACTGACACTAAGTATGTAAGTAGCGTGTAATCCTGAACGCTGACCAACTTTATTGAGTTGTTTCAATACTCGTCAACAGTCGAGCACCAATGACCTATTACCGCGGTCTACTAAGCACCAGGCGCTTGCAACCGCCGTCGTTGCTGCATACCGCGGCCCTGACGGCCCTGTCGGACCTGCGGCCCTGCGGCCCTGCGCGGCCCTATCGAGGGTCCCTGACCCGCTGCATCAGATAGCGATGCACTCAGGACTCCGGCTGCATCCGTTACACTGCAACTGTTATCAATGTATTGCGCGTTAGACATTTCAAGTTTTTTATTATCAGTTTTTACGATTGTTATATTGTTTCTTCTAGTTGTTATGTTTTGTAAAACAAAATACTTTAATTTGAATTGGACACAAGTGGTTCCTGACTTAATCACCAAATAATTTATTTTAACAACTTCTCGTATTTGAAATTACGCGCTTTATAGATATTATAAAGCTTCATCTGAATATTCTCACACGTACCTCTGATCACACCTGCACTGAAATATTGCAATATAGTCTGTACAGCGAGACTTCACTAAGATATTATTTTTAAGATTGGTCTAATATTTTTTTTCTTGGTTTTAGTTTAGTTCATTCGTATACCTGCGGGATATTAAGTTAGGTAACTAGTAGTTTAAGCGGTATTACCCGAGTGTGTCAACCAGTTAGTGTTTCGTCATCAGGAAGCTGAGCAGGACTGCAGGTCGACAGGGATTACGTGACGCGTCCTAGATAGGGCCGGGTTTCTAAGTAAACACCTTAGTAACGTAAGTTTCTCAAAGAATAAAAAAAGGTCCAAGTAAATACCTAATCGGAAATCAATATAAAGAACCTCCCTCGAATATAGAAACCATATACCAGTTATTAACAATACCTTATGTTAGTTACCACCTAAACAGCTCATTTAGTTACCCTCAACATTTGATTTCCGTCATTAGTAGTACATTTGTCCCAAGCGGGAATAGAACCTGCAACACTACGTAGTTCTTGTGATGATTTACCACTCGCCCATTCGTTGAGTTTCGTTAGGTACTTACTATGTTCTATCGCAAAGCAGTTAGCGATATGTTCTGTTACTGGTCCTAAATACCGTACCTCATACTATTGCGATATCCTACCGGCTGCAGCTGGTCAACAGCTCAGCTCACGTAACAGGCGTTACGTCAGATTACACGCTTCCTTATCACATAGCAGTTAATATTGTCCCGCGGTGCCAGGCGGTTTGTTCTAATCAAGATCGGAAAAATAGAAGAAGTCACAAATCAGATTTCATTCAAATCAGATACACATCAACATTCACATTACATTATTTTATTTTCTATTTTCAAGTTCCAAAACTACTATATAACTTTTTGGTGTAAGTTCCGTAAATAGCTAAAGCACTTGTGTGATGGACCTCAGAGACAACGAAGGTACCACTAACACCCAGACCCGCGACATTTTAGAAGAGTGATTTTTGTCAGAAGTCGTCGACAAGAGCTATCTCAGGCACTGCTAGATGTTTTTTGTCTTAATTTTAGTTTTATTTGTAAAAAGTAGCTTTATGCACCCTGTTGGCCTATCGGTTCGAACCCATTGCCGTGAAGTGACTATCATCGCCATACACAAAAAAGGCAGATACGTGATGTTAAGCCGGAAACCCACAGCGGCGCACGGAGAGGCTGTGCACGTGTGTTCAGCTTCGCTTTAGTACAAAATGTATGCGAGCGTTTCCACTGCAGCGCACGGACATGCTACGCAGCAATTGACGTCATAAACACACGCGTAGCTAACTCGAATAGGCGGAACGTAGCTCAGCCACGTGGCCGACCCACGCATCCCCCCTGCGTGGGTCGGCCATTTCTCGGCGACCCACGACTATGTACAGTCTCGAGCAAAAATATGTACACACATAATATTGTTAAGAAATTATTATAAGAATAAGCTACTATAAATAAGAGGTACAATTAATGTTCCTAGTATATATAAATACATTTAAGTTGTGTTATGTATAATTTATGTAAGAACTAAGTTATTTATAATACAAATAAGTAAAACAGATGTTACTACACAATAGCTAAATTATATTGTTACTTGGAAGAGCTATTGTCTATATTATAAAAATAATATATTGACTTTAAGTATTTTTTTTTTATTAAAAAAAGTATTGATACATTTTATTTTCAAGTGTCATCTGCTAGATGGCAGAAGAGATTCGACAAAAAATCTCACTAATTTCGTTTAACAATTTCGCATATTATTAAGTATACATATTTTTGCTCGTGACTGTACCCCACGCATAGCTATGAGCTGTGTGGGCGACACATCCGTGTTCGTGCGCCGCAGTGGAAACGGTGGCCGACGCCGCCGAACTAATGAGCCCACGCAGCAGAGGTGAGCCACGCATCCGTGCACAGCCTGCGCAGCGGTGGGGTTCCGGCTTTATTGTTGTATGATGTTGTTACAAAATATGAAAGAGATTGATTTAATATTCTTATCGCCAGACGCCTGACAGTATTTTATTACTCGCAGTGAGCATGTGTTAGTGTAGTAGTGCCTACAAAATTAGTTATAGCAATCAGTGGTAAGAAGCAACAATAAACCAGTCGTCAGAAAACAGCCAACTTTAAGTTATTGTACTAAAACCAAGAACTTCATAGAATTCTTTATACTTAAAAAAAATACAATGTATTTAAATACACTTGATAAGGAAAGTTTTCTCCCCTAGTGTTCGATTGATGTTCACTCTACCTCTCATACCATTTATTTTTAATAACCTTTTGTGGAGAAAATCTATGTTCCGAATAAAGTCATGTTTGTCATGTGACGTGCTAAGAGATAGTTACTCTCCTTCATGTCTTCCCCTAAGTGTAAAAACTGTTATCATAATATTATTAGCAGTTGCTGAAAAATACCTATGTAATTTTGTTTTCTACTTATATTTCTTTAATCATAGATCTTTTACTTTTAAATAATAACTTAAAAGTCAGTCAGAGCATCATAAGTTTAATAAATAGTTATGAGAATGTTGTCAGCATTGACATCCAATAAGGAAGACCTGCGATCCGCGAGCGAAAGGCGTCCACTTGACATTACCGTAACATAAACATGTCAACAGTAACATAACATCATAAGGTTAGTGCCAGTGTTTGTGGTTTGTATTTAAGTCACCTTGTGGACACGTCAAATGACAAAATATGAGATTGACATCGCTGAAGATCATGTCCGGGAAGAGAGAGATACAAAATCTTGCTAGTAAGGACCACGTATTGTTACTTGGTCCTTACTAGCAAGATTTTGTGTGTACCAAAAGACCAGGAAAACAATAGACTGTACTTACAGGAAATCACTTGCTGTAAATTTACAAGTAATTAATTTAATAATTTTTCTTTCAAAATGTAACTTATATTAATAGTTGGCGTAGTCACGCACGTGTTACCATATAGCTGCGGCACGTGCTTCTTCATGAAATAAGACATTACAGCTTGTTTCTAAAAGGGTAAAGTTATACAAAAGAGGTGGAGAGTACATCTAATATAGAGTCAGTTTACAAAATTCCAGTTCAATGTGTGTTAATTGATATCCAACTTTTTGTATCAATTATTCGACACCAGTAATAAACGTGTCGCCGCACTGGAGTCAATATATTATTACATCTCTTGCTTAATGTCAACTATACATCGCTTCAGTGAGCTTATTAATTTGGGTATCAACAATTATATTTAAAACTTACTCAATTAGATCTGAAATATTGTAAAATTTCACCATACTAGGAGTACTCTTCATGCCTTTTGGATTTATAAACCCACTTGATAACACTCTGTATATGTAGATTCGGGAACGAATTGAAAGGCCTTTCAGAGGATGTTTTTTTAAGTATTTACCTTAATAAATAATATATGTAGTTATGACTTCCAGTAAAAACAAAGAGCTATAACAAATATACTACATTCTATCACCCACGCCAAAGAATGAAATATGCGCCACAAGAGGTGAAACAGTTGAATAATAATGAAATGATCACAAGCTATGTTGTCGCACATGGCACTTGTTTGCTTAGCTTTTACCGGTAAAAGTGGAATAATAAACACTTACTAACATGTACAGGACATTAACTTCTAGTCCGTACTAATTATATTATCCCAGTTAAGACAAAGAAAAACATTTTTGTGAGGGAAGACAATTTAATTAATTTTCTTTGTCAAGTGTGACGCACGAGGCTTATTAATTGTAGCGAGACAAATTATACACGGGTTAATAGAGTAGTTATTATAGTTTTAAATATATTGCCTACTGTATGAATTTATGTATTTTTTATGTACCTATGTAGATTTATAGCAATTACCGGTAAAATATCTGATACAAATATACATTTAGATTAGCAGACGTCATTGTTAGGGTAACAATAAACAGGTTTTTCGTAGAGAGACCAACTGCCTACTGGTACATAACATAAACATAACATACCATCACGCCTGTATCCCCGAAGGGTAAGGCAGAGGTGTACCAACGTCCACCCACAGTTCGCCGGTACGTTTAGGTCTCATGTAATAGGGGGCGAGCTTATTGCCACTAACCGGGCACAAATCCAAACTCCGACCTGCTACTGAGAATTTCATAGAAAAACCCAATAACACCTTGGTCGACTTGGGAATCGAATTCAAGACGTCTAGCGTAGCAGTCGCGCTTCTAACCACTAGGCCAACGGGGCAGTTACCGGTACCTACTCCCAAAACACGTCGATCGATGATCATACTTTGACATATTCGCATCGACAAGGACCTAACCAAATAAGTTGTGATTATTGGCAGACCTTAGAGGACTGTTTAGGATGTGCCCTCGAACTAGATCCAATGTGAATCACCTTATCATTTGCCTATTTTAAGATTTTTATGTAATTCTAATAACTGTGACCCAGAAACTTAGATTAGATCATTAGGGAAGTCACAAAACCAATTCAAGAATTGCACAGAGTTTTCGTCTTGGGGCCTTTCATTGTGACCATCCTAGATCTTAATCTTTTGAACACAATTTAAAACACCTGAGAAAAACTTTCCAAATAATTTTGTATGATTTTAAACATAATAAAGCTTATTTCTGTAAAAGCTAAGAAGAGGAGACTCTACTTACGATACCAATGAAGAAGTTCAACGAAGGTAAAAGTTATAACAGTGACATTGACCGCGCATCAATGTCCACCACCCCGCCCACACCCTAATACCTGCCGAATGCATTGAGCGCGATCCATTGCCAGCTGACTCAGAGTAACATTGACACGCGGATTAGGTAACACAGTAATGTATGCGGGCATTTTCAGAATCATCAATGTTATTGAGTTCGCTATCATAAGTTAATGCCAAATTATATCAGTATTAAGTGGGAAGGTGGTACTTCCCCAGCAGTGCCCCTGATGGCCGCAGCATGCCACTACCATAGTACCACTACACATCTAGCGTAGACGCCACATTTGGGCAATATTTTTATGGACTAGACCGGGCCATTTCCAAATATTTGAAGGTTATACAATCCACAAAAAGCATTGACTAAATTTTCATTACTTTTATTTTTATTAGATTTAGCACCGGGCAAGTTTATTATTGCTATTAGTATGGGCGTTCTTGCTAAGGGATCTCAATAGCACCTTAATGTGAGTAGTAGAATGTTTCCTACATATGCGTAGGTTATGTAAATGCTCAGTAATGTTGATTGCCCGCAAGGACACTGAGCAGGTAATGTGAAAGATTCTGCCAAGTGTCAACACATTTCCGATATGAATTACTAATTGTAGTGTTATTCCAGTCGTTTGATCACAAATTTGAGAACTAAATAAATATGAAAATTAACCTTTTACCTAGTACATAGTTCCACGACTATGTCAATTATCTGGAAAACTTGTATCTACAAACACCGTGGCCAGCGAATTACAGAATTAATAAAAGGCAAATCATTTTTTTTTATCAAGAATGTCGTCGTAGCCCATTGATAAAGAACTCCGGTGGCAGACGTTATAGAAACCGACGCTTATGGTCATCGACGTCTATGGTGAGCGACCAAGACGTGGTGACCAAGACGCCTATTTTAAACGACGCCTATAGTAAACGACGCCCATATTGACCGACGTCTATGGTGACCGATTCCCATTGTGACCGACGCCTATAGAGACAGACGCCTTTTGATACCGACGCCTATGGTGACCGACACTATAGTAACCGAAACTTTAGGTAACCGACGCCTATGATGACCGAAACTTATGGTGACCGACGCCCATTGCGACCGACGCCTATAGAGACAGACGCCTTTTGATACTCACGCCTATGGTGACCGACACTATAGTAACCGAAACTTTAGGTAACCGACGCCTATGATGACCGAAACTTATGGTGACCGACGCCCATTGCGACCGACGCCTATAGAGACAGACGCCTTTTGATACCGACGCCTATGGTGACCGACACTATAGTAACCGAAACTTTAGGTAACCGACGCCTATGATGACCGAAACTTATGGTGACCGACGCCCATTGCGACCGACGCCTATAGAGACAGACGCTTTTTTATACCGACGTCTAGGTAACCGACGCCTATTAGATAGTGACCGACGCTTTTGGTGACCGACGCCTATCGTAACCGACGCCTATCGTGACCAGCACCTATAGTAACCGACGCCTATGGTGACCGACGTCTATTTTAAACGACGCCTATGGTGACCGACGCCTACGGTGAACGACGCCTATCGTAACCGACGCCTATCGTAACCGACGCCTATCGTAACCGACACCTATCGTAACCGACGCCTATCGTAACCGACGCCTATCGTAACCGACGCCTATCGTAACCGACGCCTATAGTAACCGACGCCTATAGTAACCGACGCCTATCGTAACCGATGCCTATAGTAACCGACGCCTATAGCAACCGACACCTATAGCAACCGACGCCTGTGGTGACCGACGCCTATCGTAACCGACGCCTATCGTAACCGACGCCTTTCGTAACCGACGCCTATCGTAACCGACTCCTATCGTAACCGACGCCTATCGTAACCGACGCCTATCGTAACCGACGCCTATCGTAACCGACGCCTATCGTAACCGACGCCTATCGTAACCGACGCCTATAGTAACCGACGCCTATCGTAACCGACGCCTATAGCAACCGACACCTATAGCAACCGACACATGTGGTGACCGACGCCTATCGTAACCGACGCCTATGGTGACCGACGCCTATGGTGACCGACGCCTATGGTGACCGACGCCTATGGTGTCCGATGCCTATGGTGACCGACGCCTATGGTGACCGACGTCTATGGTGACCGACGCCTATGGTGACCGACGCCTATGGAGACCGACGCCTATGGTGACCGACGCCTATGGTGTCCGATGCCTATGGTGACCGACGCCTATGGTGACCGACGTCTATGGTGACCGACGCCTATGGTGACCGACGCCTATGGAGACCGACGCCTATGGTGACCGACGCCTATGGTGACCGACGCCTATGGTGACCGACGCCTATGGTGACCGACGCCTATTTAGCCCATCATTAAATAAAAAATCAAACTTATTTTATTTTTTAAATGACCTGGAATTAAAACCGCGGTCTGCATATAACATCGTGGTACTGAACCCTGACCTTGTACCAAAATCTCGTCTACTCTACCACTGAGCTTTTAATATCATTGCAATATTTTGATCGTTAACAAACCATAGACTTGTGCAATGCATGTCTAAGCAGGCTTTAACGCCACTTACATAACATCCACACTTGTTTCTACGAATACTTTGCATTGCTAAATAACTTAATTGGAGTATATTTAATATTGTTGCGCCTGCAAAGATCATGGGAGCCAGCAGAAGTGCCTACTGCTTACTGACTTGCTCTCAAGTCACAAAAGGGTTCTAGAGTATACATTATGAAATGGTCCTCTATCTATAGACTAAATGCAGAGAACGTGTATTAAGCTTTGACGATCAATTAATTCGTACGTGTAGCAAAGAATTGTAATCTCCAAAAGATGTAAATAAACAATAATTGAGAGCGATTTTATAAGTTTTCTAATTCGGAGTCTAACTTACTCTACTCTTGTCTCTACCGATATTATTGCCCATAAAATAAACGTAATTATAATATTTCTATGGTCCACCCCACATGGTCTTGTTGTGGTCGTAGGCCTCATAGGTATCATATCACAGTGGTAGTGACAGTGGCATTGAGCCGGCGAGCTGATGTTCTGCTGCGCCTGCGCATACCCCATATAACTAGTTGCGCAGTCGCACACGAGAGTCGTGTTGTTTATACTTGGTTATTTGTTTTGTGTGATATCAATAAAATATAGCAAGTGCTGACCAGAAGTGAATTATATGTAGTTATCAATTCGGAATAATCAAAGAAGAGCTTAGAGTTTCAGCTTTGTAAAAAACATATTGCAGAACAATAACTCAGATTTTTTATATTTTATTTAGTATAGTTCTGCTGACCCTTTAACTTATAAACTGTTACAGTCAAATAAAATTGTAACTATAAGTTAGATTTGGATGTACACGAGGAACTATAAAAAATAACGGGAAACTTATTTTGAAAATGCTAATTTGTGTTTGACTTTAGCGGCATAGTAAAGTTAAATAAAAAATGTTGATATAAATACATAGAGTGTTGGTAGTTGATGAGCAGAGTCAGTGCGCATGCGCGGGCTGGTTAGAGTAGAGAGGGACAGAAGACTAGAGAGTGAGTGAGATGGAGAGAGTGCTGGTGCTGCTGCTGCTGGCGCCGGCGCTCGCGCATGCGCGGGACGTCACCGGTAAGCTCACCAAAGTATCTACAACTTGTGCTTTAAGTTTCTCAAGCTATGTTTGTGTCGCCTCCAAGTCTCATCGCATGCAACTAAATACTGATTTTATATGTAAAAGCTGATCAGTATATCTTGGTGAGAATGCTCGTGAGATTTAATCACTCAACGATTGTCAAATATCAAGAATGGAATCGATCATCATAATCAGCAAAACATGATAAACTGGTGATGGAAAGGTCTCACCCATTCACAAGTGCGGCGAGAACGGCTTAGCCAGAGATAGGACCATAGAGTGTTCACATATAGAACCTATGCCTTACCTAGTAGAAACTGTCCGATTTCAAAGGTTACATAAAGTTTCATTTCCTATGTCTTAATTTTTAACTGACTTCAAAAGCGGAGTTTTTTTTTTATTCATGTTTTTTATATTGTGTTTTTTTTTTTTATAGAATGACTTCAAAAAAATTTTTTCCATCTGGATTGTATATGTCTCAGAAGTGGTCCTATATTTTTTTTTTATGGGGCCTCTACAGAAACCTGACTGGTTAGTGAAAGATCAAATCTAGTAATCTAATTACGGGATATTTGTGTTACATTACATATGCGGGAATCGAACCCGCAGCAAGTCGCCCATTGCCGTACCGTGCGTAATAGCGTCTTGTACCCGTACTCCCTCATCCATGTTCAACAACTACATATCTTTTCAACTGTAAATACAAGCTTTGAATCGCAAAACCTCATTACCTCTTGTGTGAAGCAAGAATTTATATTACGTGTTCTGATATCTACTTTAATGCTATATAATCTTATTATTACTGGTGTGTCACACTCCAAAGCCCTAAACATTCGTTAAAATAATACATTCATTATACGCAGAATAAAAAAAAAAGCTCAATTAATAATAACAACGGCAGGAACTATTTACAGAGGATGAGCACTTGAAAAATTATTCAGATAAAAAGTTTTGCAAAAACACCTATTAACGACTGTCCACGTGCGTAACTTTTAATTAATTCTTTTTCATGCGTGAGAGATGATGAGTTAACTAGGAAGGTGAATTATTAAAATACGCATAAATTATACAAAAAAGTTGCAAGTTATTTATAGAAATATATTGTTTCTAAACGCTGGGCGAGCTAGAATACACCTTCTTTGTATAGTTTAACATTTTGTTACTAGTAACATGTTAAGTTAATACAATGTTTTCTTGTTTAAGCAAAAGCATTATTTTAAAGACATACGCCAAACATTGTTTTGCTTGTATGCATTTTATTACAAAAACCGGTAGCGGTTTATAAGTTGCAGCCGGCCCCCAGACGAAAAGGGATGGCTTAGTAACTAAAAGTATTTGAAGGACACTAGGTTTATCACTTTACATGTTCTATATTCATTTATCATACCCCTAGACCAACGAGCCAACTACCTCGTTGGCCTATTGGTTCTAAGCGCGACAGCTACGCTAGAAGTCTTGGGTTCGATTCCCAAGTCGACCAAGGTCTTACTGGGTTATTCTATTAAATTCTCAGTAGCAGGTCAGAGTTTGGATTTGTGCCCAGTTGGCGGCAATGGGCTCGCCTCCTATTATATGGGACCTAAACATACCGGCGAACTGTGGGTGTACATTGGTACACCGCTGCCTAACCCTTCTTGGATACAGGCGTGATGGTATGTTACGTTATATGTTTATATTCATTTAGCTGATAATTATAACGTAATATATCTAGGCACATCCAAAATACCATAGCTTTTTCTAAGAAAATAAAACTTTGCCTTCGAATACTAATAAAGGTTTTTAAGGTTAGAAACGTATCGTTTTGGGATCGGACCTCGGCCTTAACATTCACGATTATGTAAAGTCCAGCGTACCATCATTATGTAATATTAGGTAAAATACGTTTAGTGTTGCTCTTCTGTTTTTGTAACTCATACTTTTTAGGAAGAAGGTTGTATTAAATTACTTAAGAGTTGTAAGATTTGTATAGTCAGGTCCAAGACAATTCTAGAGTTTAAGACAGTTATCAAGGGTTAAGGGTAACACTAATATCTACCTTAATTAATTGGTAAATGTCAATTGAATCTCATTCTGATAACTTTGTTTATGATATCGCTACGTTAGTGTATCTCTCGGGTATCGAACTGGCGACCTTGTATAGCGGACTGTTTCGAGAGCAGCCGGCGTGTTAGCTAACACGTGGTAAAAGTATTGTTTCTCGAATATTCCTGGCATTGGACTAGACATGACGGACTTACGACATACCCACGTAAATGTAGAGGAAAGTATATCACGAAGCCTATAGTCCAAAGACGTAAGCACAGGTTTTTGGTAGAGATCTTTGCAGTTAGCCTGAGCGCAAGCTTTGACTGCTTCACCGGACTTCGCGTTAGCACAGTATTGACATCAATTCTGACTTGTGTACTAAATAAGTGCAATACTTAAAAAAAAAATGTAAATGTATGGTACTGATTTCTCTTAACTAGTTTTTAAAGAACCAACTGCTGAACTAACTTCTCCATTAGCCTTTTTTCGAAGTACATTTCTGTCGTGTTCCAGATGAGGAGTACGCGCAGTTCCCGCGGCTGTTCCACCTGGACGACTACTCCACCTGCCTGGCGCAGAGCGATGGCCTCTACTGCCTCGGCTCCTTCCACATCGCGCCCCTCACTCAGCCCAACCCCATCTACAATATGCTTAAGGTCAGTCATCATACCAGTACCAACAGCAATTAGAAGTAGAAAATTATCCTAGGAGTATGTATCCTTTTACGACAAGCGTGACCATGCTCCCTAACCATGGGATAACTGCCGATGTATCCTGACATTCCTAAAAGTAGCTATCTGAAAGACAGCAGCAAACACTCCAACAAGAGCTTTCTGTTAAGCAGTTGTGAACCGAGAAAAGTTTACTAAAAAGTTAGCCTGTAGACGGATTCCTGGCACGGATGGGTGTCAAGCTTCACAACATGCAGCCACTCTTCTTTGATGGCCGCCTTCCTCGGATTCTACTAGAAAACCAAAATACACTGCTATTTTCATAAGTCTCTAACCATCCCACAGGAGTACTCCATGGACCCGCACCACTTCAACCGCACATGGCTGCACCGCGGCTACTGCGTGAGCGCGCGCTGCCCGACGCTGGGCGGCGAGCGCAACACGTCGCGCCGCTTCGAGCGCTGCGCCGCGCACTGGTCGCGCCACCACGCGCTGCGCACCTCCCTCGCTAAGCTGAGCTACTGCCGCACGCATGCGCAGGAGTACGCGCGCAACCACAGCCCTGAGCCCATGGATGTGCCGCAGAAAGTGTTCCTCGCTGTGCTGGCGGCGCTGGTCGTCTTAAATGTGATTGGAACTACTTACGATGTGGTTACAGGAGATAATGATAAAAGTAAGTCGATCTAGCTACGGGAGACTGCTCATAAAGTCATCTCAGACGCAATGCTTTTATGATTCTTGACTGTATGATGCTCATAGCTAATTTACATATTAGACTTCTTAGATTCCGATATGCTATCAATGAGTTGTCTATCTCTACATTACAGGTCTAACAAAGTAATATGTTAAAATCTTACTATAATCAATGCTAATATCAATTACATATTTATTAGCTTATATGAAATCTTCCTCCATTAGGTAAAGATAGGTAACAAAGACTAGTCATTATTTCCGGTGATCATTATTCCACTTAGTAGGTGCAATAGTTTTATTATCATAATTGCGAATAAGATGAATAAGTTATTGGTAGGTTTTTACCGGTCACATCGTATATGATACCTGTGTATTGCAGAGAACGTGGCGTTGTCTGCGTGGTCGGTGCGCGGCAACTGGCGGCGCCTGACCGCGTCCTACGAGGACGGCGACCCGCGGCTCTCGGCGCTCTCACCCGTGCAGGGCATCAGGTAACATACATCATGCTGTCATACCATTCAATGTTTTGTCTTGGCAAAGTTAATATTGGATGTTAAGTTACAGAATGATTAACTCTATTAGAAAAACTGAATGAAACGAATAACAACTGAACCAACATTTTCCCCAGGGTGCTTCTGATGCTGCTCATCATGGCGACTCACAGCGGCTGTATCCAAGATGCGCTCTATCTCTACAACCCTAGATGGATCGAACAGGTAAACATTATTACAATGAAAGGTTTCATGAACAATGAACACTTTACAGTTCGAAGCTAAGCATATTGTGACGTCATCAGATATCCCGGCACCCGGTGCTGATGCTGTTCCTGAACGGCACGTCAGTGGTGCAGATGTTCGTGATGATGTCCAACTTCCTGCTGGCCTACAACCTGCTGCTCTACTCCAAGACCCACCCGCTCTCCTACTCCATGATGCCCTTCATCACCATTAAGAGGATCGCCAGGTACGCAAGATAAGGATATTATGTTCGATCCTATATAAATAGAACATTACCAAATTAGGTTTTATATAAACTCAGGATAGGGAGTGACTGAAATGCATCATCATGATCGCTTTGTCCTGTTCCCATTAGTTTGGGGTCGGCGCAATGCGTAATCAGCTACCCTACCATCCCAGCCATCTCTACTGCATCGACTGTCATTTTCTTGACTCCTGTATAAACTAGTGTAATCCCCAGGATATCGCCGGTGTACCTGCTGGTACTGGGGTACGCGGCGACGTGGTGGGCGCGCGCCGGCTCGGGCCCGCTGTGGTCGGCCGTGGTGGGCGCCGAGAGCGACGCCTGTCGCCGCAAGTTCTGGTCGCACGCGCTCTACGTCAACAACTTGGTGCAGCCTGATGACATCTGTCTGGTGCAGACCTGGTGAGTGACTGATGAATTCATGATTATCTCGTTACTGTGAATAATACGTTGAAACACTCTGAAGCAGCAAGTTGAGAATTGTAGTTTTGTCACCACTCTTTCTATTTTTTCCCACACTTGATGAACTTTTGAAATTGATTAGAAACGCTTCGACAGGAAATCTTAAGATATTATCCAAACTAAACTTAGCGTTTGTTAGAAGAATAAACTAATAGATCCGTATGTACCGGTCTAAGTACGTAGTACGTATCCGGACAGTTAAACAAAAATGCTTTTATGTAATCTTGCTCCTATTGAAGTATATACTTAATATACCTTTTCACATCTGCAGGTTCCTGGCAGTGGACACACAGCTGTACCTGCTGGCGTCGGCGCTGACGCTGTGGCTGGCAGCGCGGCGGGAGCGGGCGCTGCCGCTGCTGGCGGCGCTTGTATTCGCCTCGTGTCTGCTCAACGGCGCCCTCGCCTATGTCTTCGAATGGAAGTCGCTCATGTATATCGCGTATCCAAGGTATTACAAATCATTCTTCTGTCTTTTCTCTTATGCAAGATTTATCTAATATAAGCTGGTATTGAGGGATAAATTGTATACAAACTGCTCATTACTAAAAATAAAAGTAAAACATGAGAAAAGTAAAATATGTCAAAATTATGATCCTTATGGCCAGATTATCTGGCAATCAAAATGCTTAATAATAACATAATAAAATCATTTATTTTCAGGCTTCTAAGGCCCATAGGCATATACATTACAGACTAACATAGATAGTTTATACAAAAGTTGTTAGTATATATTGCTTAAAATTAAGTTAGTATGTTCTTTCCTTTTTTCGACAGCTCTCTGAGCACGATGTACCGCGGCATGCCGTCGTTCTCGTGGCTGTACCAGTCGCCGTGGGGCAGTCTGCCCGCCTGCCTCATAGGCCTGCTGCTCGCCTTCCTGCACTTTGAGCTGCAGGAGGCAGGCGTCAAAGAATCTTCGTATAAAGTGAGTGCCAAAGCCTCATGTGTACGTTACTATAGTATTTCCGGAATACGACGGATTCGGATACGAATTTTCTCGCAGTCTATAATTAGTTTATACCTCTGATGCCTGATCTAGCAACATAATCTGCTAAGACCACCTGTCACCACCATGGCCACAATCCCAGAAAATGAAAATAGAAAAAAAAAACGATTTATATTACTGTTGATGATTCTAGGGCTATTTACTAGTTTACACAGTTGTCCATTTTGTCTGTGTCTAGTGGCTGAAGCTGCCGTACTACCTGGCGCCGGCGGCGATGGTGTCGTGGATCCTGGCGGGCTGCGTGCTGCGGCAGTACACGGCGCCGCTGTTCGTGGCCGGCTACGTGGCGCTGGAGCGGCCCGTGCTCAGCCTGCTCGGCGGGATCGTGCTGCTCGGCATGTTCAATGGACTGGAAGGTCAATATCTCTCAATTTTATACTGTTTCTCTAACACAGTGTGGGTGTGAGTGGTACAAGACTAAACCCGATAGGATACTTTTGTATTACTGTCTGTATTTGACCAACGAAAAATCAAGAAAACGTTTGGGACGGATAAATGACATAGTTACTAAGTTCTATCTGGGCGTTACTCACTTTTAATATTCTTCTTCTGTACCAAGCTCGATTACCAGTTAGCTTTTTCCTTTAGAGAAAACGAAGTGAAACTTCCAGGTTATACTCAGATATTTTTGTGCAGGTTGGCTGAAGCACGTGTTCGCGTGGCGCGGCTGGCAGGCGATGGGGCGCATGTCGCTGGCGGTGCTCATGGTGCACTGGTGCGTC
Source organism: Autographa gamma (assembly GCA_905146925.1). NCBI lineage: Eukaryota > Metazoa > Arthropoda > Insecta > Lepidoptera > Noctuidae > Autographa > Autographa gamma. The sequence continues at coordinate 174,786 of LR989870.1, forward strand.
AACATGCTGCTCGCCGCCTCCCGCCACCAGCCAGTGCAGTCCTCTCTGCTCTCCGTCGTAAGTTATACCATGGACTCAGTAGATTGACATATTTACCTGCGCCGACAGCCTGCTCGCGAAAATGGTCTCTTCCGGCCAGGTCAAAACTGTAAGTCTGAAAGTCTTTAAAGGTGTTGCATTATGAATATTTTGCATTATTAACCCTCAACGCAAAAGTTTTGAAGATAAAATAGGACTATGGTACAAAAATAATAGCTGACTCTTCAAGGAATATCTACGTGCTGCTATATCAATATGCAATAAAAATAAATGCAGTTATGACAGTTCACGTATCTAAATAAAACGCACTGGTTAATTGGCATCCTAACTCATTAATATTTTTTCCATCTAAGAATATGTTCCTTCTTCTTTTTGTTCCTCAGGCAGGGGATTGGCTGGCGACGAGCTGGTTGTCATACGTGATAGCTATTCCGCTCACACTCATGGTGGAGATGCCGGTGCAGAGGTTCGTGACGTCACTCGCAAAGTGACGTCACCGCAGCTGACTCTACTCCCTCGCGACCTATGGAGCAGTGGCCAATGTTGCTCAGCTTTCCTCGATAAATCTGATCGCAACAACGTGAACTTACGAAATGTGACTGTGTTGATTAGGATGGAGAAAACATGCTCCAGACTAAACACAGTGGAAGTGGCATCATCACCAATTTTGATAATAGTGTTTATGGAGACGGTGACAAATAAATTATTGTTTTAAATAGTTGGTTGGTGTAAATTGTTTTTGTTTTGCATTTGACTTAAGATTCCTAGTACTATTTTAAATAACTACAGATGTAAGGTTTGTATTTTTTGCCCTAAGATACTATTTATGTATTAAGCTAACGTCTGAACAAATTAAATGTTGTGAGATCAATTTATATTATACTATTATGTAATATATATACCTACAATCTACATACACATTTTAATACAACAAAACTGTGCTTTTTACTAATTACAACTTAAAGACTGTTAATTATGTGTTAGTGAAGGGCTCTTACTATTTAGACATAAGTTAAGCTAATATGGTTCATACGTGATGAAATAAAAGCAATTCATAATAATTAAATATTTGTTTCATTTGTGTACAAAACTTTATTATTAATAGTTTAGTGCAGCAGAGTTCCAGAGATTTAAGGAGTTAACTCTTTGAAACACATTACTGAATCATTTTCTTGTGAAGTATCTAACAAAAGATATGTTAAACAACTTAATTGTAAGATAAAAATAATTCATTAGTGTTTCTTTAAAAAACTACATGATTTTTATATATGACAGATGATTTTGATTCTAAAATAGCGTGCATAGTATTTCTTTAGACAAAGTCTAAAATACGTATATTTATAAAAAAGTTCTGATGTATACAGGGTGTCCGGTAAATAATCCGACAAACTGTGGTGGCTGATACCTTAGGTCAGGCCCTATCAAATGAACGCAACATATGTTCGCCGAAAAGTTACAGGTTTCGAGTTACAATCGATTTTCGAAAATTTTAGAATTTTCTATCTTGCATCAGACTTTTCCATTTTCCTTGCTGATACATAGCTTTCGTAATACTTTTTGTGCATCAAATTAATCTTGAATAGTTACTCTATCCTTTCATAAGTCTCATATTTATCTAAAAGAAGAATATATTGGCGATAACGCCATTTGTTTTACAATTTTCACTTTCGGTTTTTCTTAGTGCTCAACTTTGAACTGCAGTGGTGAAAAATAAATGTATGTAGGATTTTTGTACAACAATTTTAAAAACTTGCTTGAATATTGGTGATTTTGGGCAGGTACAATACTTGCATATTTTCTTTACAAAATTTGACAAAATAAGCTGCTGAAGTACACCGGGGCCTATTTTTTGAAATATTACTAATGTTAATCTGAGTAAAAATGCGACGTAACTTAACGCGGATCGTTATGGTTCAGTGAAATAAGTTATTTTTTTCTAGCGATTAACTAGTGACACGAAATAATTGTGGTCAATTTCAATTTGGAAAATATTAAAAAAAAAATGCTCGTTTAAATTTTTACAATGATACGGAACCCGTTAAGTTCAGATGAATTGGGCGTCTAAAACTAGCTATTTCAGTGTTGTTGCATAAAAAATAAGGTGTTATAAAATCGATTTATCTAGTAAGAAAATACTGAAGGTTAAGGTAACTTTACACTAAAACATGTTTTAATCTGGCATAGAGAGTTAATGGCGAGAAGAAAATATCTCATTTAATTGTACAATGACGATCAGCGTTAAGTTATGTATCATTTTTACTCAGATTTACATTAGTAATATTTCAAAAAATAGGCCCGTGTGTAATTCAGCAGCTTATTTTTTCAAATTTTGTAAAGAAAATATGCAAGTATTGTACCTGCCCAAAATCACCAATATTCAAGCAAGTTTTTAAAATTGTTGTACAAAAATCCTACATCCATTTATTTTTCACCACTGCAGTTCAAAGTTGAGCATTAAGAAAAAACGAAAGTGAAAATTGTAAAACGAATGGCGTTATCGCCAATATATTCTTCTTTTAGATAAATATGAGACTTATCAAAGGATAGAGTAACTATTCAAGATTAATTTGATGCACAAAAAGTATTACGAAAGCTATGTATCAGCAAGGAAAATGGAAAAGTCTGATGCAAGATAGAAAATTCTAAAATTTTCGAAAATCGATTGTAACTCGAAACCTGTAACTTTTCGGCGAACATATGCTGCGTTCATTTGATAGGGCCTGACCTAAGGTATCAGCTACCACAGTTTGTCGGATTATTTACCGGACACCCTGATAAGGTTTTTGACTTGGACCAATTTTAATTTTATTTAAGTATCGCCATCTCAAAGATCATATTCCGATCCAATGATATATCATTGTTCCGATCAAATATATTATTCCATACCTAAGTAGATAAATTGTTGAGTATGCTAACATACCACATATTTTTAAAAGTCTGTGTTATTGCGATTTCCGAAATGTATCTATTAATAACTTGTCCTGTAGAAAAACTAAATTACGTTACACGTGGAGCCTTTAGTTCGCATGTTATTAAGTTTCCTATATTTAGAGCATGAATAATTCAATTAACAATGACGTATGTACTACCTAACTTAAAGTTGAATGTAAGGTATAGTTTTTTTTGTCGACTGCAATGCTGCGACGGTCACGCTTCTGAAGAATATTAACAAGCCATATAATAACATATTTTGGTAAAAACAATCAGTCTTGAACTTTTCGTGTACGGCAATAGACAGCGACTGCAAGTTTTTGTAAAAACTCTCATGCAATTATAGGCTTCATTGCCAGTGCTTTAGATAGGTAATTGTGTGTATTGTTAGTATCAATGCTGGGGGAAGCGGTTTTTAAGCTGCTGGTTGTGGTGCTGACAGGATCTCTGCATGCAGTCGCTGGAGATGTGACTGGTACTGTTACTAAAGTATTTGATTTCTTTCAGTTTGATCACCAAAATTGTTTAGTAATTTCAATCTCAAAACAAAGCTTGCCAACATAAATAAGAGTCGGTTAGTTAGACCATTTACTTAAATCTAAAGAACATGTAGATTGACTACTTTGTTGGATTCGGTGGCATCTCATAACATATTCCCCTGTTCCCGAAATATATTTTTATAGTATTTCACTATAAAATGAACGGGGGCAACTTACGCAGGTGAAATTTCCGGGCTCGCCCGCGAAAAATTAAAGTGAGATCTATTAAAAAATGCATTTACATCATTATTTCTAACAGCCTTCATAGTTAGTAATTGTTCTCATAGCCGCTGAGTACGCGCGGTTCCCTCGGCTGTTCCATCTCGACGACTTCGAGGGCTGCCTGCTGCGGCGCGGCGCCCTCTACTGCCTCGGCAGCTTCCATGTCACGCCGCTGCAGCAGCCGCACGCTACCTATGACTTGATGCAGGTATAGAATCAAATCAAATCAAATCGATTATTTGTGATTCACAGGTTACAAAGAAAATTACTATTTTTACGTAAGAGTATAATTTGAAGACCTCCCTGATCGAGTGGCGTTCGCAATTTAAGATTTCGTAAGCTCTGAGATCTTGGGCTCGATCCCAGACGCTGTCTCTGATACCACAACACTTTTGGGTTGAGAGCAATGTATGTAATGTTTTCAACATTTATTTGTAACACACTTTCATGCCTCACATTTCCAGGCGTACTCCTCTGACCGCCATAACTTCAACCGCACGCTGCTGCACCGCGGCTACTGCGTGACCGCACGCTGCCCGTCACTCCGCGAGCGGAACTCCTCGCGTCACTTCGAGCGCTGCGCCTCCACCCTGGCCCTCCGTCACAAACTGCGAGCCTCCCTCACCGAGCTCAGCTACTGTCGCACGTATGACCAGGATCAAGATCTGAAAGACATCAGTGGTTCCTTAGAAACTCGTCACTACGTTTTCCTGTATGCCGTTCTTGTGATTATTGCCTTAAATGTGATTGGAACTGGGTATGATGTGGCTACGAGAGGCAATGTTAAAAGTGAGTATGATCTTCTTTACCTTAAATAATATACTTATGTAAAAAAATTGTGGTGATATCAGTTTTTGCTGGCTCCATATAAAGTCATGTTGTAGGTGTGAAGATAAAAACACTAGGGTTAACTTGCAGAGAGTAAGATGCTGGCGTCGTGGTCGCTGGTATCGAACTGGCCGGAGCTGGTGGGGCCCTACCCGGACGGGGACCCACGACTGGTCGCGCTACTGCCTATCGAAGGCTTCAGGTAATGCATATACAATAGCGATATTTTTTTCAAAAAAATTCGCTAAGTTACAAAAATGTTTTCAACGATGGATGTCTTATCATTAGCATTATTAATTACTATTTTACCTTCATGGCTATGAACGCAAAATAATTCAAGATTTTTAAATTCGCTATTTATAATTTGAAGTAGTCATGGTTAATGAACATTGTGTCCTTTAAAATACATATTTGGCAAAGATAATTGTAATCTACAAAACTCAAGTACTCTTTGTGTGTTTTAGGGTAATAATGATCCTGCTGGTGATGTTCACGCATGCCGGCGTCGTGCACAACATGCTGTTCCTGCAGAACCCAAAGTACATTGAAGAGGTACGGTAGTATAAGCTACCTCATTAATAAAACGTAAATCGGTCAAAACCTCTCAAGCAAAGTACAGTAGACAGCTTTAAAAAAAGAATATAGTGCTTGAAGGACATACTATGAGAAAGCGACGCTATTTTCAGTTATATTTAACTTAGCTTTCCTCTATAGATGTCTCATCACCCTATCATGATGCCGCTGCAGAACGGCGGCTCCGCCATCCAGACATTCATCCTGCTGTCCACCTTCCTGCTGGCGCACTCCCTACTCAGCAAGACTGTCATGCCCGGCTTCACAATGCTGCCAAAGCTTATTGTTAAAAGAATCTTCAGGTATAAAGTATGGTGATTAGAAATAAACAGTTAGGGTAGTAATTTTCCAAATTGTTAATCTAAGAATATGAAAAAAACAGAAGTTACTTTCTTTGACAAATAAATAAATAACGAATAATTGAGTTGTCATGGACGTTTTCAGGATAGTCCCAGTATACATGTTAGCGATAAGCTTCGCGGCGAGCTGGTGGCCCCTGTTGCGCGATGGCCCCATGTGGCCCATGCTGGTGGGGGCCGAGAGCGAGGTGTGCCGCCGCAAGTTCTGGTACCACGCCTTCTTCCTGCACAACTTCGTGGAGCCTGAGCACCACTGCCTGGTGCAAACCTGGTAAGCCGTAGTACGGATACATCTATGAAAACAGGCAATTTAGTAAAACTTGAAAGTATCTCGTACTTACTTTCAACTTTTCTAAAATTTCCTGCAGAAACATCTTTTTTGTTAGGTTTTTGGCAGTGGATATGCAGCTGTACGTGGTGGGCTGCATCATCACGCTGTGCCTGATGAGAGCTCGTCGCTACGCGCTGCCACTGTTGGGGACAGCATTTGTTGCCACCTGCGTCACAAACCTGGTCAGAGCTTATACCAACCAGTGGACTTCACAGTTATTCATAGCTGGTCCAGAGTGAGTAACTCTTCAATAAACATTAATTTTTAATCCCAGTACAAAGTCTTTCAGGTCTTTCTCTGTCTTCTAAATTCCCAGAAACATTCGGACGATGTTCCGGGACGCCCCCTCGTTTAGCCAGTTCTATACCAGCCCCGCGGCCAGCCTGCCCACCTGCCTAGCCGGGCTGTTCCTCGCGTTTCTGCATCACCAACTCCGGGAGTCAGGGTTCAAGCCTGCTGACCACAAAGTGAGATTATCATCTGTTTTTTTATGTATTGAATTATTTTGGCTTGGTATTTCAAGGAACCATTGGAAAACTTTAAAAACAATAGGAAAAATGTATCATTTACTTCTAAAATTTAATAAAAATACATACATACATACATACATATAATCACGCCTTTTTCCCTTACAGGGGTAGGCAGAGACCACTTCTTTCCACTTGCTACGATCCTTACACACTTGTTTCGCTTTATCCACTCATTCATTATTCCCTTCATACATGCTGTTCGGTTTATGGTACTCTTGACCTGGCATGTTTTCATTCACACTCGCCTTATACACTTTATTCGTCAATCGTTCTTCATTCGTTCTCTCGACATAGCCAAACCTCCTCAGCATACCTTTCTTAATTTTTGTCTCAACATCCATCATCTGACATACTTCATCCACCTTTCCATGCATTTCTCCTCTTAAATTCAACGTAGCGAAGCGGCTCTCCGTGGCCCACTTTTCGCCCCCGCAAGAAACGAGACGTGATGGGTGGCGAACCACATCGCCGCCATTTTGGATAATTAAATTATTATTATGAATATCCATTGCGTTCCTGCGGGATAAGGAATTGGGAAAGGATATGTTGGAAAGGATAACAAGGTAGGACGGGTTATAGGATGCTACCATCACGGAGGTACAATGAATGTGACGGCAACAGCTAGGGCAGTCCGGGGTCGCGTACCCGTAGTGGATCTAGCCAGCATTCGGACAGATAACTGGTAGATCCACCCCCTGAACCAAATATAAAATAAACATAAAAATAAACTAAATAATATCCTGATATAGCTGGAGAAACCTTCAAATCCTTAATTCGCCAGATCTGAAACTAAACGCACGCAGCTCGCGTGGGTTCGTGAGCGGCGCATTTGTTGCTCGTTTGCCAGATGACATGTAACACTACTGTACACCTAACACAATCTATCTACCCTACATACATACTCTACATAGGTAAAGCGTGATCCGGCGCCTTGGATCACGTCTGAAATCCAGGATGCCATGGCTCGGAAAGACAGAGCGAAGCGGAGATATGAACGCCGACCAACGACTGATAACCTTTCGCACTATAAGATCGCACGCAACCGCTGCAATCATCTATGCCAGACCGCTAGAAGAAAATATTTTCACGACAACCTGGTTGACCGTAGCCCTGGCGATGTCTGGAAATTCTTAAGGTCTGTTGGTGTTGGCAAATCACAGGAGAACGCCTGTAGGGATATTGACCTTATGGCCTTAAATAATCATTTTTCCATGCCTCCTATCACTCTTGATCCTTCTACCAAATCTTCTACTCTACTCGAACTTTCCTATCTCCCTACACCTCGATGTCCCCTTTTCCATTTCTCTCCCGTTGCCTTAGAGGACGTCAAAAAATCAGTTTTAGCCATCTCTTCCTCTGCAATCGGCAATGACGGCTTGTGCTCTCGTATGATTTACCCTATTCTTCCACAACTACTTCCCATCCTATCTCATATCTTTGACTTCTCTTTGACTTCCCGTTCCTTTCCTGCGGCCTGGAAACTAGCTCATATTATTCCTCTTCCAAAAACATCAAATCCATCCTCATTTGCGCAGTACAGGCCCATTTCCATACTTCCCTTTCTCTCTAAAGTCCTTGAGCACATTGTACACCGTCAAGTATCCGATTTCTTAACATCCTTTAACCTTATTTCCCCTTTTCAATCCGGTTTCCGCCCTGGCCATAGCACTGTAACCGCTCTCCTTAAAGTTACTGACGACATCCGCTGGGCCATGGAAAACAAATCACTCACTATCCTCGTCTTACTTGATTTTAGTTCGGCGTTCAACTCTGTGGATTTTGATATCCTCTTAGGCATCCTCCAAACAACCAACTTTTCCTCTTCCTCTCTGGCTTGGTTTGCATCTTACCTTCGGGGCCGCTCTCAGCGCGTCCGCCATGAAGAGTCTTTCTCTGACTGGTGCGATCTAGTTGCGGGTGTGCCTCAGGGTGGCGTCCTTTCACCTCTTCTTTTTTCCATCTTCATCAACTCTGTCTCTACTGTTATTTCCTCCAAGTATCACCTTTATGCAGATGACTTGCAGATTTATAATCACTTTCAGTTGGCTGAAGCAGAAACAGCCATTGATACTATGAACCGCGACTTGGCCAGCATCAGCAGGTGGGCAAGGTCTTATGGTCTGCAGTTGAACCCTGCGAAGACACAAGCCATGATAATTGGCAGCAGGCACTATCGAAATGCAATTGATTTGACCTCTTTGTCGCCACTCCGTCTTGATGGGGCTGTGATTCCCTTTACCGACACCGCAAAAAATCTTGGGGTATTTATTGATTCCCATTTATCATGGCGTGATCAGGTTAACGAGGTAAGTCGTAAGGTACACTTCTCCTTCCACTCGCTGAAATGTCTCCAGACCTTCTTACCTTTAAGAACTAAAATTTTACTAGCTCAATCTTTAATTCAGCCGATTATTGACTACGCCGATGCCTGCTACCTTGATGCCACAGAGGAGCTTCTTAATAAACTTGAGAGGTTGCAAAATATATGTATTCGTTTTGTTTACGGACTGAAAAAGTATGATCATGTATCTCAGTTTCGCAATGAACTCAAGTGGCTCCCAATCCGCCTTCGCAGGAACACTCGAATACTATGCCTGTTGTATAACATCCTTCATCACCCCCTTTACCCTTCTTACTTGCGTGAGCGTTTTACCTATGTCCGTTCCCCCGATGCCCATTGTAGATCCCATCTTAAATCCAACCTCAAAATCCAACCCCATACTACTGATTTTTATTCCTTCTCCTTCACTGTTCATGCCGTCCGACTGTGGAATGCGCTGCCGCCTAACATCCGGGATTCTCCTTCCATCTCTACTTTCAAGCGACGTATAAAAGAGCACTTTCTTTCCTCTCTTATCTAATATTTATCCATATGTATATAATTTTATATATATATATTTATATATTTTGTTTTATATCTTAGTAATTTCTGTCTACTGTATTTTGTTATTTTATGTAATTTATTATATTATTATTTTCTTGATACACACTGTGTCTATGTCTCTTTTTAAATGTTTCCAGTCACAGGTCTGCTGGAAGAAATTTCACATGAAATAAGCAGTACCTTTGTACCTATTTATTCTGTATATGTCTATTACTGTATGTCTGTTGTGTGTACATAAACTTATAAATAAATAAATAAATAAATAAATACCCTAGTGGCTGATTACCGCGTGCCAAATGACGGCGCCCCTGCTACCAGCCTGGACCAGCTCCGGGCACCTGTTCCGCCACTACTCCTCACGCCTCTTCCAGGCTGCGTACCTGGCTCTGGAGCGGCCGGTGCTCACGCTGGTAGCCTCCGTGCTTCTCTTTGGTGCTTATAATGGTCCCTCTAGGAAAGATAACAGTAAGATCGCTTGACTTTTATAAATACAGCAACTTAATGTCATTGAATTTCTAGTTAACAAATGAAAATCTCACGAGAAACATAGACTGGTAATTATATTTCACCATTATGGTGATAGTAAGGTAATGTGACGGTACGAAACGTAATATTACATCACTTGACTTGGCTATTACGACCACTATTTATACTACAAGCTTTTTATTATTTTTGTTGTTTCAGACACCAAGGTTTCGAAGACGCAGAACACAGGTAAGTCCTATATACATGCCTTGTTATGAGTTGAGTTAGGCACACTCATCGGTATGTTCTTTGTCAGGGTTCCTGAAGCACGTATTCAGTTGGCGCGGCTGGTACGTGCTGGGGCGCGTGTCGCTGGCCGCCATGACGCTGCACTGGTGCGTCAACACCACCATAGCCGCCTCCAGGTTCACCCCCGTCACCAGCACCGCCTTACATATGGTGCGCACTCTACAATGATGAACAATCAGTATTTTCCTTAGCACTTAATTGGTACTACAAGCAAACTACGCAACATACAGAATTTGTGTGATCTAAAATGTTTTGTTCCAAGTTCCAATCATGTGTATTACACATGATTCAAATGTTTAATAATAATCGCGACTAAGAGGCTAGGAATTCGTACTTGGCATATATGTCAAAATAAATTTGTGTTTTTTCTCATCTATTAATTTATATTTACCGACATCAGAATAAGAGATGTATTCTTTCCTACAGAGCAGGACCTTGAAATTGTAAGGAAGCGCCATTTATAATATAAATACCATTTTGTTCCCAGGTAGTGGACTGGCTGGCGACCGCCTGCCTGACGTATCTCCTGGCTGTACCGGTGACGCTGCTGGTGGACATCCCCTTCCAAAAGTTCTACGCAGCGTTGATTTCATAGTAAAGTTGTTCGTGTTTTTTTTAATTGTGATTTTTTGTTTAATCCATAAAGCCAATGAAAGTTTGAACCGGATGCCTTATTTCATTCGCTTACATTAAATTGAACACATTTTATTGAATACACCAGATATTACTCTACTCCGCATCTCCTTATCATAAATGGGTATATTGAAAATTGTTAAACATACAATGTATATCTGAAATTACAACGTCGTTAAACTTAATAATTTACATGTCTCCTAATTATCGGATAATTACCATAGTTTCATGAAATTCACTATTTCGAAAAAACATAGTTGTTTATCTTACTGAAACAAATGACTTTCTCATAGTGAAAAATACAAAGCCTTTGTTATTAAATAACAAAATATTTACCTAGTCATAAATAATTGAGGCATCCAAGGAATAGCTGCGATTGACGCACGCCAATCAACACCAATCAAGCAGTTGACGTGTGCGTCATTAACGCGAAGCTATTTCATTTATTGCAACGAGATTACACTATTATGTAACACAGTCATGTTTATTACAAATATTTTGATTTTGATTACTTAGTAAATAATTAGTATGTATTGCTTTTCGTATAAAAATGACGGACATTGTGATGTCGATCAATGAAAATGATTGTAGTGTTTAATTTCAATATATAGTAATCCTTCGATTCGAGTATTGTGATTAATTATTCAATTCAACTACGAAAGAACAACATACTTTTTTATGTTACCTAGTAGAGTTATTAAAACGAGAAACAGATATAGAAGACACGAAAAAATTAATTACTTGTTTTGTCTCCAACTCTAATTATCCCATTGCTGTTCAAATGCCCTGTCCTTATTCCTTTAACAATTAATCTCTCGATACCTAAGTTATTTTCGTAAATAGACAAACCTTCAAAATACCTAGCTTGTGTGAAAAATTCAGTAGCATGTAATTTCAACCAAAGCTCTCAGTATCAAGACGATGGAACCGTCACTGGCGCTCATACACAAAGAACACTTGTTTTCAAATGTTTTCGAAGCGGACCAACAATATCCGCAGAAGCGGCCTTTGTCTCTACCGAACAGGTGCCAGACAATACCATATTTACTATATAAAAGTTGAATATTCATATTTAAATCACTTTCTCCTTTGAAGCAACAATGAAGACCACGGCTTTTATTTTAATGGTTAGTTATTAATATCACTCATTTTCTTTTAATAAATCTATTTAGTCTTTCCACTGGTTTCATAAATCGTTTGTAATATTTTATTCCCTACATATTATTTTATTTCAAACACGGGACGTTCAATAAGTAATTATTTATTTATCAACAGATACTAGCGAGTATCAACTGGAAAACAAAAGCAGTTCCGGTTCCCACTATCTTGCCGACCACCCCACACCCTACCACAACATCAGCACCTACCACTTGTGCTTCAGATCCTGCGACCACAGCCGAGACCACGACGACAACCAATACCGGCGAGACCACGACGCCAGCTGTGACCACACCTGATCCTCAACAGACGACGGCTGAGCCAACGACCACCTCTGCGACCACTACTGAATCTGCATCCACTACATCGGGTCCTAAAGACACCACCACTGAGCCGTCAACGACCACGTCTAACCCTCACGAAACTACTTCTGACACGACGGAGACGACAACTGACTCAACTACTTGTAAACCTGAAGAAACCTCGACAACTCCTACAGTGACTTCAACAGTTTCTACCACCACGTCTGACTCATCGACAGCCAGTCCAGATCCCAAGGAAACAACAGCTGAAAGTAAAGCTAACACACCTAACAATAATGAAACAACAACGGAAAACTCAGTAACTTCAACTGAATCATCCTCATGTAAACCTGAAGTGGCCACCTCTGAAACCCCAGTGACTACGAGTGATTCTAGCGACACCACGAATACAAATGATTCCAGTGCTACCACAACGAGTGCTACGCCCTCTTCGTCTGATGCTACGGAGACCACTACTGACACTTCCGTGACTACGACCAGTGCTACACCCTGTTCGAATGATACTACAGCAACCACTACGGATTCCAGTGCAACCACGACGGGTGCTACGCCCTCTTCGTCTGATGCTACGGAGACCACTACTGACACTTCCGTGACTACGACCAGTGCTACACCCTGTTCGAATGATACTACAGCAACCACTACGGATTCCAGTGCAACCACAACGGGTGCTACGCCCTCTTCGTCTGATGCTACGGAGACCACTACTGACCCTTCCGTGACTACGACTAGTGCTACGCCATTTTTGAATGATACTACGGCAACCATTACGGACTCTAGTGCAACCACAACGGGTGCTACGCCCTGTTCGTCTGATGCGACGGAGACCACTACTGACCCTTCCGTGGCTACGACCAGTGCTACATCCTGTTCGAATGATACTACAGCAACCACTACGGATTCCAGTACGACCACAACGAGTGCTACGCCTTCTTCTTCTGATGCTACGGAGACCACTACTGACCTTTCCGTGACTACGACCAGTGCTTCGCCATGTTCTTCTGACGCTACGGAGACCACAACTGACTCGAGCGCGACCACGACTGACGGTACACCTTGTTCTTTTGACGCCACGGAGACCACAACTATCACTAGCGCAACCACGGCGCCTTCTTCGTCTGACGCTACGGAGACCACAACTGACTCCAGCGTGACCACGACTGACCGTACACCTTGTTCTTCTGACGCCACGGAGACCACAACCATCACTAGCGCAACCACGATGCCTCCTTCGTCTGACGCTACGGAGACCACAACTATCACAAGCGCAACCACAATGCCTCCTTCGTCTGACGCTACGGAGACCACAACTGACTCCAGCGCTACCACGACTGACGGTACACCATGTTCTTCTGACGCCACGGAGACCACAACTATCACTAGCGCAACCACGATGCCTCCGTCGTCTAACGCTACGGAGACCACAAGTGACTCAAGCGCGACCGCGACTGACGGTACGCCATGTTCTTCCGACGCTACGGAGACCACGACTGACTCCAGTGCGACCACAAATGGCATCACGACAAGTTCTTCTGACGCCACGGAAACCACTACTGTCACCAGTGCAACGACAACTGAATCATCGCCATGTTCTTCCGATGCTTCGGAGACCACGACTGACTCTACACCATATTCTTCTGACGCTACGGAGACCACAACTGACTCCAGTGCGACCACGACTGAGGCAACACCATGTTCCTCTGACACTACGGAGACCACGACTGACTCCACTGCGACCACGACTGACGCTACACCATGTTCTTCTGACGCTCCGGAGACCACAACTGACTCCAGTGCGACCACGACTGACGCAACACTATGTTCCTCTGACGCTACGGAGACCACGACTGACTCCAGTGCGACCACGATTGACGCTACACCAAGTTCTTCCGACGCTACGGAGACCATGACAGACTCCAGTGCAACCACGACTGACGCAACACTATGTTCCTCTGACGCTACGGAGACCACGACTGACTCCAGTGCGACCACGATTGACGCTACACCAAGTTCTTCCGACGCTACGGAGACCACGACAGACTCCAGTGCAACCACGACTGACGCTACACCAAGTTCTTCCGACGCTACGGAGACCACGACAGACTCCAGTGCAACCACGACTGACGCTACGCCATGTTCTTCCGACGCTACGGAGACCACAACTGAGACCAGTACTGTCACCAGCGCAACGACAACGGAAGCAACGCCATGTGCATCAGATGTCGTGGCCAGGCCAGTTCCATCGTGGCGCCGACCAGTAGGAAACAGGGGAAATAAATTAAATCACCCTTTCAGCAAGCCCTTTAAGAACTTAGTCCATGGATTTCGACCGTTTGTAAATCGATTTTTATAAGGGAAGCAGAAGACCTGACTGCTATCTGTAGGAACAGAATGAAATGTAATTTGTGAGTGAGATTGTCTACTATTAGTGAATGTTTCGTGCAGTGTTTATAAACAGATGTTTATTTTCTTTTTATCAGACACTAAGTAATAGCTAGGTATGTTGTATGGCTAGGCGAACAGAGGGCGAAAACCAACTCCGAAAATGTGCGAAAGTTCTGTAAAAAGTAGGTTATATTTGTTAGTATTAAAATATTTATATATTTGTGTTCGTTATTTTATCTGTTACTGCATTAGTATCGGGGAACATTTTATTCATGAAAATAGCGAAGTGTAAAAACTATATTATGAGAGAACATTGCTAATTTATTATTTCCAGGCAGTATCTAAGTTGTGACTGCAATACAGACAAAATCAGACGACTGATTTTAACTCAAAAAGATTGTTATTAAGTTACATAGTTTATAACTTTATTTATTAATACACGATTAAATCTAATATAAGAACAAACTCTAACTATACTAAAATTAAAACTTACATAAATAAAAACTAAACGGCGTCAAAGAACTCATCGTCATCCTTGTCAATGGCGGGGAACGTGCCCAGAAGGCTGGGAGCATTGTCACGTTGAATGGCTATGCCGATTCTCTGTGCAAGGAACAAACCAGCCCTCTGATCACGAGTAGATTCAGTACATAGTTTATGGAATTGTGAATAGTAAGTTTACTGGTCAGTTTAAGATGTCACTTAATTAGAAAGTGAATAACTAGTAAAAATATTTAATTGTAAATAAAATACATCTTTGTTATAAACTATGCAGTTTTAACATGATTTCTGTTCACTACATATGTATGGTAAAATGTGTAGATAATATAAAACATAAAGGACAAAAGTACGCTGTTACAACACTTGTGCAAACTTCGGTTAGGTACGCATGTCATTGCATGGTGTTTATTTATTTATTGCTAATGTTATAGTAAAAAAAAACATTATTGCTAATGTCACCTCAATACAGGTTATCGTTTCATTCTTTGTTAGAGGAATATAGTTAATACTTACTTACTATTGATTGCCTAAAATATGTATCAAGAATATTAGTAAACCAAATTTAAACCGTATTGCAATTATTTAGTATTTAGTAGTCTGCTCTAACGGTTATTATTAATTAATTGGGACAGAAGATACCCAATATCGTAAATACTCAAAATCTTATTAAAGTATATTTTTACCTGTTTCAATATCTCTCCGCGTTTTTATTACGATCTCAGTATATTGTAATTTAATAAACAAATAATATTTTTTTGTTCTGTTATTTAGAAACGACATTTTTTTTTATAAGTTTTCCAACTCTTCAGTTACCTTTGGCATGATATTGGTCTGTTTATTTATACATTCTATTTCATTTTAAGCTCAACAAGTCAATAACTTAGCGCCGAGGACAAGTTGACGCCACCCAATAATTGAAATTGTGCAGATGAAATCGGATGCCAACACTATATTGCAATATTTTTATTGTACAGTATTTATATAGAGATGTTTACACAATTCTTCAGATGTTTTTATTGTTCCATAGCATCTTAGGAGACTCCTATTATTCTGTCAGCAGTCGTCTCTTGCAGTGAATTGAAAATGAAGAGCAGTTTTCTTTATATTGTAGTGGTAAGATTTCATTATGATATCAATACATTAACACTGTGGCCTATACTAGATAATCGATTGTTTATCTTCTGGGAAAACCTACTTCATTTGTAAATACAGTTTCTTCAGAGCAACAAATTTTATAAGAAATATAGACTTAAAGTCGTAGGTAATTTTTTTTTGGTTTTATTAAGACTAGACAAATCGTGGACTAAATAAAAGACATTGTGAGACCCTTCAAGGTTTTTTTAATTTTCCTATCAATTTCATCAAAATCGAATAAGTAGTTCGGTTGTTAAATCAAAGTAATTGTTGTATTAACTAGTGTTTTTTTTACTGACTTTTAAATTATCGCATTGCGTGTTTGTAGTAATACCTATTATATAACGGGATTTAGAGCTAAGTAGATTTATTTTTAATCTATGTGTATTCATGCATTGTGTGTACAGGTCCTGTGTAGCCTGCTAGTGCTGCCGAGCGAGCAGACTGCACTGCCGGAGGCCGCGCCCTGCTTGCTAGGTTAGCCTGGATTACATTTTGCTTCCATAACCCTAATACACTGTGTGATTAGCAATCGAAAATATCTATGTTATTTCAAGAATTTTCCAATCACGAATAAGCTGAAAAATACAAGAAAATCCCACCACTTAAAAGTGACATCATGTGACGTAGTTGTAATTACATACAATAATTTTCTATTTATCAATGATTCCCTGCAAAGTGCAAACCAACTTTTCTCACGCTTTTGTCATGTGTTAATTTGGGCAAGTCCTGTCTGTGAGTCAAGTTCTCTTCACTTTCCTCTCTGATTCAATGACATCTAGTGTTATGTGGCACTACAAAATAACTATTGTGAATGTGTCAGGGTCCGGGCTGTTCCCGATGCACCGCGCGCGTCACCGCACGAGCTCCACCCGCGCGCCCAGCAGCAGCACCAGCAGCACCCGCAGCAGCACCAGCGCCGGCACCCCGCGGGGCGGCTGGCGCAGGCGGCGGTACTACCCCTTCCGCTGCGGGGGCTGGAAGTAACCAGGGTAACAGGAGGGGAAGGAATGTTGCGCTGAAAAGTCAAGACTTTTGTTGGTGTGTTTAAGTAATAATTTGCTATGTTGATTAGAAAATATAATTGTGTGGGTGTAGTAAATAATTCTTACAAAAAAAACCGACATAAGTGTTATATGGTTTTCTTATTGATCCCGCTGTCATAACTTACACAGGAAGCACCTTTCAAATAAAAATCAAATTCAAACAATAAGAATCATCAAAATCAGTTCACCCAGTCGAAAATTAACTGCGGTAACAAACATAAAAAAAACAGTTGAATTGACTACTTTACTAACTGACACTTTTAAGGTTTTAGCAATCAAGGTTTCGTAAACCTCAGATACAAAAAAGATTGTGTACAGTTTAAAAAAGTAACATGTTGTCTTTACTAATTGAAAATACCTGTTTTCTTTTCCACGGATCTATCTGAACAAATAATAACAATGCATTAGGAATTTCCACCCTTTCCAATTGTGAGAAATGATGACATCAATAAACAAAGAAGCATCTAGCCTGGTATGTTAGTGAGTGCGAAGAGAAAATTCTAGCAACTGTAGTAATGGATTATGATAGGTAAGATAACTAGTGGAATATTATAACGAACCGATCGGATTAGTTTTTTGTCGATGACGTCAGAACCGGTATAACGTCAAACGCTCATAAATACACGTGTATTGTACTAGGACATAATAATTGTATTGTTTACTTGAGTTACATAAGCACTTACATTGTTGTGTTTATTTCCATATGGCATGGGAAGATTTGATAAATTTGCGCGGTTTATTCTAACTAAGATTAGTCATGCCATCTCTAGGAGATTGGTACCTAGACTGCCTAGCATTGTTTATGACTTATTTCTGGTGTTAATTATAGTTTTGATTTGTTACAGGTTATAAGTGTAAGTAAAGTAAAATTAGATTTCGTGATAAGGCCTTTCTTAGTTATCCTAAATCATAATTTACGGTCAAACATAATTAATATTAAACATTCTCTATAGTTTATGATAATTTTTATTATAAACATTTATGCATTCATAGAAAGATTTCTTTAAACATAAAATTTGTTATTATTTTAATAAAGTAGGTTACTGTTCCACAGCAGCCACAGCTCAATAATGGACGTCAAGCAAAGTCGCGATCAACCCGATTATTGTTACATCTATAAATACATAACTAATAATTATGAGACTACTCATTTACATAGATATAACTGTTTTTTTTATTTGTGCTATTTATGATCCCAGTCGGAAGTAATTCGTAACTTTACATGTTTTTGACATGTAAACAAGTAAAAAACGTTTATAAATGTATGGTTATGACAAACAGGTTGTTAATATTATCGCGAGACTTCTCGAAGGGCTACGGATATTATGTTATTAGGCCACATTGACGTCTTGTTTTGTTTTTGTTTCTAATATACGTAATTCCTTTTTTTCAAGTCTCGTTTTTATAGTATTACCTATTTTAAATAATACATGATAGAAAAATGAGACGCCTGCTTTGCTTTAAACATATTTGTATTTGATCGCTTTTCTGTAATAAATTTTATATATTTTTTATAAGTATAAAGTTTTAATACACACACTTATGCGAGTAAATCGAGCACTGAAACAGTTTTTCTTATAAGCAGATCACTGAGTCTATATTTTCCTTAGTAGGTACCTAAATACCTAACAGACATACGGGTATTTCGACTCTTTTCGATAAAAGCACGACTTAATTCACACCTAAAAAAGGTAGAGTCTATAGATTGCAGTACTTTAGACGTTTATTTAAAAAGCCCTTTGCGTCGAACGGGCAAATAGGTAGGTTTCATTATAATTAAATGCACAAGGTTATAATGACATCCTCAAATAAATAAATATCTCAATTTAATTTTATTCATTTATAACATTGATTGTTAGAATGACAAATATTATAATAGGTTCATTATTTTATGCAGGACATAATATATTCTGACAGTTTTAAAAAATATCAGTTACTTTGCACATTTAAAAATATCAACTAATAACGTCTGTCCGCATAGCGCGCCTGTCTGAAAACGATCAACTCAAAAAAGAAGGAACGTTTTTCTACATTTCGGCGCACTGTTGGTATACATTGGTACACCTCTGCCTAACCCTTCGGGGTACAGGCGTGATGATATGTTATGTTATTTTTCTAATGGACAGAATGATTCAAGACGAATGTTTGTGAATACAATTCATACTGTTTCGACTGACCTGACCTAACTCCTGACTCCTGACCGTACAAATCAGGAGTGGGTCACAAATAGAGAGGTGATATACAACAAACTTAATCTAAATGTTATGTGAACAACGCTTTAAATAACATGTAGCGTCATTTAATGTGATTGTTGAAGCACGAATGATTACCATTATGATATTAATTAACAATACAGTAACATAATTAGCAATTAACAGTGTTAAATCATAAAACATTACGCTTTATTGTTTTCTGATCTAACTCATACTGTGTGTGTACCAACCTACTACTTTGAGGTTTCATGGTTTTCAGATTTAGTTTGAGGAAGAAAAATAGAAGATATATTTTAAATCTAAGCTGGGCTTGAGTGCATGCGGTGGTGTCAGGCGTCGGAGGGATAGCCTGGTAATCTTTAGTTACAGGCCCATCTTTATTAGATATATTTTATAAAATAAATCGACCGTATAATATACCGCTATATCCTATTCTATACTAAAGCAGATCCGAACTTGGGAAAGCAGTTAAACAGACGAAGTTTTTTCGGAACTTTTGAATCTAAGTGCAAGTGCTCGTAATGTATCATATTCATATAATATTTAGACATTAGAAGTAAGTAAGGTAGACAGTAGTGCGATCTGTCATCTGATCAATGTTTCAAATTCAAACTTAACAAAGGAGAGTTTAATTAATAGCTCGTCTAACTAATAGAGCAAATAAATATTACTGTATTTACAGCCTGTTCAATTGTCAATTTGATCATTAATAACGAGCTCTTAGAAACAAATAAAAAATATTCTGTAGTCGCAAACAAGGCGGTGTTGCGTCCATATTTAACAGGTCGCGGATGACCGCCGGCTCAGTCGGTCAGTGCCGGTACTCTGCGGTGACGGGTGACGCGAGGTGACCAGTGACTGAACGTGACAATATGTGGGTGTTACTGGTAGCAGGGATGGTGACAGCCGTCGCTGGCTTCCAGCTTACTGGTGAGTGAGATGAGTGGAAATTGAGAGCTCATAATAAATAGTTAAGCTGTATTTTCTCTGTCTTTGTTTGCGATAAGTAATATATTGTTAAAGGCTTGTTGTCTGAAATGAAATGTTTTTGGATGCAAAATTAACTAAAACAATGTAAACCAATATGACCTAAATCAATCACTAATCCGAATGCGGTTTCGAATCCCGCCATCTACAAAATTTAATATTGTTATTGTTTACACTATAGCATTAAGTAACCCTTTAAAGAAAGTCGTAGGGTAGAGAAAATAAATAAATAAATATTTTTATTTACTTCGTAATCTACACAATGTATTTTTACTAATAAGTTGACCTGTGCACACGGTCTATGTAGTTAAAAAACAAGTTCAAATCCTGCACAACACAAATATTTTTACATATAAGTTACTAATCAAGCATAATTATACAAATGTCTTTTTTACTAAACCCTTCTACAATACCAGTATGCATAAATTAAATACAAAATCAACCCAACTTCATTGACAAAGGAATTGAACTCGTCACGTGCGATAGAAAGTCCGCCGTCTACCGCCTGAGCAATCAGGAAGTCCTCTCACAATGACACATGCCACCCACTATGGCGGCCTGACTACTACAATACTACTATTATTTCTAACGGCTTCCCGATCGACTATTACCTCCTTTTACGTTTTATTATAATCACTAAGAAGAAGTCAATATTATAAGTAGTATGAATAATGGGCTCAAAGTATACGGAAGATGGGAATGCGTGGCGAAATTAAACCACCCGTAAAAAATGCATGCTACTTTTTGAATATTTGACTATAAAATAATTGCTATGTTTGTATAATGTATGGGGTTTCTATTAATCATTTAATTATCTCCCTTCTCGGATACCGGTAAATAGGTTGGGATTGGGCGCGAAAAATAATGTTGCTAAGGTTATGTGGAAAAATTAGAAGAACACTTCGATACAGTGAAATTATTAAGATAATTACTTATAATCCATGAGATGATTGAAATGGAATTTCCTTATTCCATTCGTGTCTTAGCAATATTACAGCAATTACATCAATATAATTAATTTTTATTGCTCACAGATGCTAGATACATGTCTATAATTTTTATTTCTTTCATTATTTATAAATAAACAATAGTAGGTATCATTACTAAATAATATAACAGATACGTATGTACAAAAGTACTGCTAATTTCTTAAGGAATCTCTGCCAGTAGACCCTCGACAGAAGCTGTAATTGTTGGCAGTGAAATTACTAAATAGCAAAAATTATGATTTATTATTATTTATTTATTTATTTAAAAAATTACATAATTGAACTTATAAATAAAATATCGCCAAACTGTACAGCAGTTTGTTGGCGATAATAGCGCTCTTTAGTAACAAAATTATTTAGCAATTGTGTATCTTTTATTCTTTCTAAAACACAAACATTCTAATCACAGACTCAAAGAACTCCGATACTTGGAGCAAGCATTTCTGAATAAAACAAAAGTAATGTATGCTCAAACCGGGGATCGAACTCACGTCACGCAGCAGTAGTTGTCGCGGTGACCTACACCCTCGACTACCCGTGCAGTTAATACCCTTGTATAATAAGTAACTGGTTCCCAGAGGAGCAGTACCACGCGATGCCGCGCCTGTTCGCGCTGGACGACTGGGAGGCGTGCGCGGCGCGGCGGGGGGTCTACTGCCTCGGAACCTTCGATCTCGCGCCGCACACTAATCACCAGCTCTTCAGCAATATACAGGTATATAAGGACTATTTTACACCTTATTTGCATAAAAATAAGTGAGTGCCTACAAATGTTATAACAATCTGAACTTTTGGAGTAAAAGTGGGGATCTTGAATTATGAAAGGTCCATGTAACTACGTTGTTTTACAATTCAGAGGAAATAAAGAATCGAAAGGAGAAATGGTACTAAAAAGTCCATGACTGGTTTATTACTGGTCTCTCTTCATTATTAGAAAAAAATATATCATATTAGTTCAACAACAAAGTAACTCAGTTACATTTGACCTCATCACCATTTCTAACAATTAACCTCTCTTCTTCCAGAATTTCTCTACCAACAAGTTCCACTTCAACCACTCGCGGCTCCACCGCGGCCTCTGCGTGTCCACCAGCTGCGCTCACGCCGAGTCCTCCTCGTTACGCGGCCGCTTCCAGTCCTGCGTGGACAACCACACGCGCAGCCACTACGGGCTGGCCGCCAACCTCACCCAGCTCCAGTACTGCAGGCCGGCTTTGCAGGGGAGGCCGGTGGACGCCTGGGACCTGAGCTTCGCGTATGTTGCTGGTGTCGTGCTGTTGCTCAATGTGGTCGGGACAGCGTATGATGTGTTCAGGCCACAGAAGGGAAAACGTAATTGTTTTTGTGAATCATTCCCACTACAATTACGAGTATCTACAAGAGCATAAGCTATTTTTATTAATTAACACAGTTTTATATGTAGTTTTAACAATTACCACCTTTCCATTTAATAAGACCCGCGGAAGAAAAGCTAATATATTTGCTGTCTCTCTTGCAGCAATTAAACTCCTGATGGCTTGGTCTTTGGTGGCGAACTGGAAACGGTTGACTGCCGATCACAGCGACGGAGACCCGAGACTAACCGCCCTCGTGCCTCTGCAGGGAATGAAGTAAGGCTTGCAACTGTTTACGACTTATATAAGTAAACCCTTTGGTTTGCTTCTAGAAATAAATAAAGTTTATTTATTATTATGTTTCAGAGCTCTTACATTGTTGTTGGTGATGCTAGCTCACGCGGTGTTTGTGTACTACGGCACATACATCTACAACCCACGGTTTCTGGAGATTGTAAGTAATAGTACAAGCAACTTCTTTGTTGCATGTGTATACAAGTTACTGACTTCACGTTAACTGTTCCTTTCCAGAGCAGTTACCACGTGCTGTCGACGTACCTGCAGAACGGCACCTCCATAGTACACACGTTCATCATGATCTCCAGCTTCCTGCTGGCGTACAACCTGCTCATCTACGCTGCCGACAACCCCAAGAAGCAGCTCAGCTTGAAGATGCTCCCGCAATGCCTGATGCACAGGGTAGCTAGGTATGACAAGAACTAATCTTACTGTGGAAGTGTGAATGTCAAAGCACTCTTATTTTGTGTTTATTTTAGTTCCTTGTTTTACTTCCACCTATCATTCCTCAGGATATCTCCTTTGTACCTGTTCGTGCTGGGCGCGGCGACGAGCTGGTGGGCGCACACCGGCGCGGGCCCGCTGTGGGCGCCGCTGGTGACCACCGAGGTGGAGAGCTGCAGGCGCACCTGGTGGGCGCAGGCGCTGTACGTGCACAACTTCGTGCAGGGAGACGAGCGATGTCTTATACATACGTGGTGAGTTGTGAAGTAATTATGTGACTATGTGTTTTCTGCCTCCAGCCTCTTCGGAAACTTTGTTACATAGTGTCTATCTAACCATCAATTTGATACATATTAGGGAGAAAGAAATGGCCATGGCCTATTATTAAGACTAACTAGTCTTCAGAGCTGGAATGCGCTTACTCGTAAGTCTAAAATGCCATAAAAAAAGTTTCATAGTATTTCAAAAACAGTTGAAAACAGTCGCAAAAGGAGATAGTAGGTACTACTTCCATAATCCTTTACCACGATGAGCAAATAATAATTATATACAACGTCACAATAAATTGACTGATGATTAAAACCATGGCTCCGTGTCCGCAGGTTCCTGGCAGTGGACATGCAGCTGTACGTGTTGTGCGCGGTGCTGACGCTGGTGCTGGGCCGCCGGCCGCGCGTCGCCGCCCGCCTGCTGCCCGCTCTCGTCCTCGCCGCCGTGCTCGCCAACTTCTCGATAGTGTACTCCTGGAAGCTCAAGCCGATGGTCATGCTCATGTTCCCAGAGTAAGTCTCACGTCCTTTATTAACCATAGGTTGTCTTTCATAAATTATAGCTAAGAAGCATTTTGATCACGGCAGCTTACCAAGAACAAAACCGCTACAAAATCGGTCCACTCGTTTAGGAGCTACGATTCCACAGACACACTTTTAACACTCTTCACAATGTGAAGAGTGCAGGAATCTTCCCATGTATCGAATTTTTTGAAAGTATACAATGTTTATTTGTATGTTTATTTTAATTTTTTAGATTTATGAGAACCCAGTTCATAAACGAGAGATCGTTTAAACTGCTCTACACAGCGCCCTGGGACAGTCTACCTTCAGCGCTGATCGGTCTACTCGTGGCATTCATTTACCATTTGCAGCAAACAGAAAACTTCTGTGCAGCTCAGAGCAGGGTACGTTTAGAAGTTATTGATTAATTTAATATCAAAGACATATATTTTGTAAAAACATGACTTTGCAAGGCAGGTTTTTTAGAATATCCGTATGTATGTATGGTGTTCGAAATATAGGCATAGAATACTATAATGAATAATCATGTTTATGTCTGCGATGGTGTAAAGCTGAGCCACATGATATGATGTACTGTAAACAGCTGAATAACATCCTGCTGATGGTGTACAAAAAGCGGTAGATTGTGTGTATAATGTAAGCTACCGATATTTACAAAAACCTCTCTTAATATTACAGTGGATTCGTATCCTGTACCGCATATCGGTGCCCGGCATGTTCGGCTGGGTGCTCGGCGGGTTCTGGATGAAAGGCGTCACCAACCAACTGCTGGTGGCCTTGTATGCTGCGGTGGACAGACCCGTCTTCATCACGCTCACTGCCATCGCCATGTACGGGTTCATCAACCGAATAGACAGTGAGTAGAGCTCTATGATAGGGTGGTGTTTTGAATATATTTTTTTAATCTATCAATAACAAGTGCTTTTTTTCTTCACATTTAAAATTTAACCAAATTGACTGGACCGAGGCCTCTTCTTTTCACTCTACACATCCTATTCCGTACCACCTCGAACCACCCTTGGGGTACACGTCTACGTCCCGCCATTTCTTCCTAGGCCAAACCTGTTTGCACTATCTAAACGATTTAAACATAACATAACATATCATCACGCCTGTATCCCCGAAGGGGTAGGCACAGGTGTACCATTGACACCCACAGTTCGCCGATATGTTTAGGTCCCATGTAATAGGGGGCGAGCCTATTGCCACTAACCGGGCACAAATCCAAACTCCGACCTGCTACTGAGAATTTCATAGAAAATCGCAATAACACCTTGGTCGACTCGGGAATCGAACCCAACACCTCTAGCGTAGCAGTCGCACTTAGCACCACTAGGCCAACGAGGCAGTCTTAAACAAGTCAGTCAGTCAGTTCTAAACAATATGGATGAAAAATAAAGTAAGTACACCTCTCGGTATTTACCGAGAAATAACCGTTATTTCTTTTATTCCCAGGTCTCTGGTGGAAGTTCCTGTCGTGGCGCGGATGGGAGATATTGGGACGCATGTCTCTCTCCATCTACCTCATCCACTGGCTGGTGGCCGTACAGCTGCTCGCTCTCAGAACTAATACCAACAGGGTCTCCGTATTTGATATTGTAAGTTATGCAATAACTCTTTAAAAATAGAACATTTATAAGAATTTGCATGCTCCTTGAAATGCATATTTGCTGCTTGAAACTTTTTTTAGAGCAAGCGTGGTGATCAATACTCGTACCTTCTGAATATGGGAAGAGGCCTGTGACTAGTCGTTCGACGTTTATAGGCTGATATAAAAAAATGTTATTGAATGTTTTTTGTTTTGTTTCACAGGGCGGACACTGGCTGTCTACAATATTCCTCTCCTATTGCGCTGCGTTACCGCTACACTTACTTATAGAGCTACCTGCTATGAAATTTCTTCAGTCTTTAACAACGTAGAGCTTGTAAATTGTATTTAAATCGGTTAAGTATGTGACATTAGATCTTATTTTATTAAGAAATTGTTAAATAATTATATTTTTTTGCTTGTACCAACACCGTAATTTTACAACTTAGACGTGCTTACGTGAAAAAGTTAAGAGACTGTTTTATTGTTACAATCATTAATCAAAAGTGTTTTTATAGATGTAAGTAGCTAAGTAGAATATACTAGTAAAACTGTGATAATTAAGAAATTTAAGTAAGAATTATACATATTTGTGCCTGAATGGCTATAGGAAAAGTTTTTTGTTAAAAATAAAACATGCTAACAAACCTGTCTTTTAACATAATAAAATTATAAAATTAAAAAAAAAATTGTAAGACAATAACATATCTTCACTAAATCATTATTTAAGCTTAAAAATTACGCATTAGAAAAATAGATTCTGTGCGAAAATAAAACTGTAGTTCCATTAAATGAAAAAACATAAATTATTGATAAATGCGGCATCTGAAAACAATTTTTTTTAAATATCCAGTTATTACAATTGAAATATCACGACGCAACAGAAGCTGAAGCAGGAAACGTAAAAACTACGATATTTAAACACGGTAGCGCCCACAATTAACGTCATCAGTTCTCTTTCTGCACATACTCTATCTTTTATCCATATGTAAACTCAGTAAACTAATAAAATACTGAATGTACGTCAGAGAATATTCGGTTTTATTATAAACAAGTCGTGATGACGTGTTTAACGTTTGTAAGTTCTATAACGTTCACGTTACTCACACTATTCAGCTTCTATTGTTTGGGCGTGTATCCGCACGCGCCCACTTGACATTGACAGCTGACGTCAGTTGCCTGTCACGCACATGACTTCTATTTGTCGTCTGCTCATCAGCTTACATCTCGTTTAGTGTTGTGGCTGCAGGACCAACTCCTGCTAAATTACGTAATTTAGGTGTTAGTGGTGCAGTGAGGTGATGGGGAACCATCACAGCCACGATCCGAAGGTGGGGGGTGAGCAGGCGGGCAGCGGGACGAGCAGTCCGCGCGGGTCGCAGCGCGGCGCTGGCTCGCGCTCGGGCTCCGGCGGCGACCTGCAGGGGCTGGCGGAGGCCAAGGAGAAGGCGCCGCCGTCCATGGTGCCGGTGGAGAAGCTCGGCAAGGTAAGCGCGGGCGGGTGCGAGCGACGTAACGAAGGGTCATCGCACAGGGCTAGTGACGTTTCTCGTCGACTGTTTGTTTTGATTCGCGTTGATAACGTACTATCGGTAAATCTCCGACGTGTTTGACAGATGTGGAGTGGGTCGCGAGTTTGATCGAACCGCGAGATGTCTATAATAACAGCCTGTGAGTAATGAGATGCTGGAAAGTTTTAAATAATGTGAATTCATTCAGTTTATATGACGGCGAGTCTAAATACGTGCCGTGGCTAACAGTTTATGAGGGTTAGGTAAGGCAGGCCAGATGACTCACCAGTACTACACTATCAGTCATTGAGATTAGTACAAAACTTTTACTTAGTTAGGGAGATAAATATTCAGAACATTCCATACATTATCAATTATATTCAATACAAGTTAAATTATATTTTATCATTAGAATTTAAAACAGTTTATGGTAGGCAAGTTTGTTTCTAATTTTATGTGTATATTGGGTATTAAAGATTATCTACAATAACATTAGCATATGATCATCTTTATGCTCTAGTGGTTGTATCAAACATTTGAACTTGACCTTGGCCGAGGTCTTGTCATGACCTCTGCCTTCAAGGTTGTCTGTATCACCACACAATTATCATTAATTAAACTGTGTGAAATCATAATTTAAACTCATTACTTTTTGTTCATACACAATGTTTACTGTACAAGCTGAAAGAAACTGGTTATTTTTATTAACACTCAGGTTGTTCCATGGCATAATAACTAGCACTATAATACCTGCCATTAATATTGTAATAATAATAATAATTCTTTATTTCCCAAAAAATACAGATCATTACAAATTGAAAACATATGTCAGAGAGATTTACAAAAATAACATGGATGTTACAAATGTCTGTACACAATAGATGAACTCTGTCTTTTAAACTAGGTTATCCTGTATCTTAAGAGACTGTTTCGCAAGGAGGTTCCAATTGTTGTATGTATGAGTGGACTGTGTCGATTTACATTCAGAAGGGAAAAAAGGAAAAGGAATATAATAACTTTTTTTTTTTTTTACTTTATCTGTTTGTTTATGAACAACAAACAATGCACAATATATCGTTAACTAGGTATATTTAATTGAAAAGTCCTTCAGAGGTTCTTACAGACTTGACTGTAATAGTAAAAAAAAACTGTTATAGTCACATAAATAAATTGAACTTAATACATAGACTATATAATTATTTATTTATTGAAAACACTAATTTGAGTAGTACAGAATCATCAACTGCCGGTCTCTTTGGTCCATCAGATTGCCAATGGACTTTATATCATAAATGTTTGTATCTAAACGGTATATATTTTCAAAAGGCAATGTATGCCACAAGAACAGCAAAGCTAAAGAATAATAAGTTCAATATTATGATGGGTCAGTGCAGATTTATCTCTTCTACTTTGATGTGTCTGAGTCTGGAACACAGGTGCGTTAACTATATAGTTTACATTCAGAACAATCATGTATGTGATTTTCCAAAATTTTCGGATATGAATAATTTAAATTGAAGTGTTAAATAAAATATTCTCGCTATTTCCAGATGTTATTGCAGAAACAATTCTCACTGCAATCACAATAAATTATAATTATTAATGGTGATTAAAACGAATGCTTACAACCACAATAAAGAAATACAAGAGTATTGCTTTGGAATAAACTTAATGTTGCATTGTTTATATTGACCACTTACTTAGAACCTTGAACCTTTTAAAGAGGCAGGTATTATCGTAAAATAGTCGTGCCTCTCATTATACTAGGAATGTCCTAATGACTACCCGTCAATACTCCTCAGTATCACAGCGTATTGACAAAGACGCATCACACATGCCCGTGCGCCTGTGTGCGTGTACGCGTGTATCTCTGTGTGTGCGTGAGCTTATTGTCGCGCGTCGTTACGGTGCAGGATTTAATTTTATTGCCGACTTATATGTCCGATATGAGATTGGCACGTATTGCGGAAGGTTATAAAAGATCTTATTTTTTATGTTGGCATGGCAATTTCTAAGAGAGACATGCGCAAAGAGATAAAATGTATTGTAAGTGGACAAGCACATTATCAATAAATTATCATATCACATACTAAAGGTGGCTTTCTATGCATCAGGTATTCTATACTAAAACTAAGAATAAAGTATCGTATCCTAGGTGTTCAATAGTAAATTAATCAACTGATGTTGAAAGAAATGTTACATACAGAGTGAGCCTTCTGTGATTACCTGCACAGCTGCAACTCAGCAACAAAGCTCATTGTTTTGTTTTCCTCGTCCTTTATTAATAGATCTAGAAATTAAAATCACTGTCACACAAAGAAAGCACTTACCTACACATAACAAAGTACTTCTGGAAGCTCCTCGCTTTCTTGCATTAGTTCATCGAACTATTTAACTTTCGTAAAGCAATGTAGAGGTAGACGGAATCATTAGCACTGTTATCATAACGAGTGCATCATGTGACGACTATCACATGACACGGAATCACCTTAATGAACGGCTCGGGAGCCGGGACGCGGCTGATTGAAGCTACGCTATGAATAGGGATGCACGCTGCATTCGCTGATATTGCTCTATCGAATTCGTTATGAATATTCGTAAGATCCTCGCGATATAGGGATAAGATTACCGAGAACGGATGTCTTTTTTTTTGTAGTAAAAAAAAAATGTTTTGTTTTTGGGCTCCACTGCTGTTATTGCTTGCTCAGAAGTCGGACTTTGAAAATGCTAAATAAACTGGCGTATATTAAACATGAGCACATGAGGTGATCAAATGTGGTGCCACTTTTGATCACCTCATGACTAAACACGTACAAAAATCTGTGTATCCCACACAATATACATGCGGAGAAACGCCTTTTTTAAGTCCGGGTTTGCTGCATTTGTCCAACAATTTAATGACATAAATAGAGGATGTGTGACCCATCTGCCAGACAGTAAAGTGGCCGCGTGGTATTTCGGTCCATTCTCTACATTCATGATTCATGTACTATTTAGTTAATAAATTACTAGGGAATTTCATATCTCATTCAAATTCTTGCTCGTTATATGCCATTAGAAAATTTACAACTTATTAGAATTCAGTATTTATCAGCCGCTCTAAATGTTCAACATTGAGAATAGATTTCATTTTGGTGTTATACAGTTTATCGATAACGTTCATTCGTCGATTAATAAAGAACCAATACAATATCGATTAATAACCATCACTTCGCATTGGCCATTATTTATCATCACTATTTGCGATATCTTAATGTTTGTTAATATCGAATAATTCGCGCGGCGCAATCTTATCGCGAGTATCTGATTGATAGCACTGATTCTCTATTCACTGACATTGTACACAAATAACGTGGAAATAAATAAATAATACGTTTATAAAATACAAATAAAACCTATTAATTCACTATAATTAAGCAAAATTAATTAAAAACCCCTAAAGTGACAGGATCAAAATGTGATTAAAATAAATATTGCTTATAAACAGTGCAAAATAAACAATTCCCAAACTTGTGGCTTATACTCGGATCCTAAAAGTATTCGTAATAGTTGGTAAAGTGCGTTAAACATGGAACGATGCAAGGGGGCGGTGAAAACCCTTCGGCTGAAGATCGGCATCCCAGCTGATGAGGAGAAGAAGAGAACCGCGGCGCCGACCTGCAAAGTGCGTATTACTTACTACATATAGATAGTTCATTACTCATAGATATGGGTCATAAACGCCACCAATGTTTGGATCTATTTCAATCGCGGTTAACGACTTCATAACAAAATTGTATATTAAAGAAATAATTATACATTTCGATTCAGATACAATCGACGTTTTACTTCTAGACGCAAAATAACATAATTTCTTTATCAAGTATCTAATTCGGATATCCATAATTTTAACCCAGTGACATTTACCCTAAAAACTTTTCATTGAATTCAGTAAACGGGTTTAACTTAACATATATAATTACTACACTTATCAGAATATGAAACATGTAAAAACACGCGACAACAGATTATCACTGATTGATCTGTGATACCTCTGAGCCTTTGTTTTTTTTTTTCTCTTAAGCATTTTATACAATTCCTAGTTTATACGTTCTTTCTCTATGAGACACTAGGTAGTATCTTATGGTCGTCGTCCTTTGTTATCCTTCCCGCAATAGGCTCGCTAAGGTCAGCCGCCACTCGGCAAGGAGTTCCTTGTCGCGCTCAAACGCTATAAAAAATATTATGTTTTCCTCCGAGGAAAATCTTTGTGGCCATGCACTAAGCAAGTTCCTACTCCTAAAAAAGGAATTTAATCATAAGTTTTGACTAAAATTCATGTATGATCATATTAACATAGGTACATAAATTGACCGACCAACCGATGTACTGATAAAGCTTTTGAATATTGTAATTGAAGTGTCGCTTCGCTGAAATTATTATTATTTGTTTTGACATGACATGTAATTACTTTTCAGCATTTACATCTCATCTCTGTTTATTCATAACTCGGACGACATATTTTTTCAGCATCCAACTATGTAGGAAGGTAATAAGCTACTTTGTGGGCCATTATCATGTTCAACATTGTTAACAATTTTTACAAAAATGTTAACCTAAAATCTGCATCTTTAAATGAAATGAAAATAACTGTAAAGTTGCTAGACTATATCAGATTGTTTCGAACCTACTTTGTCCCTTCAATAAATACAATGAATAAACAAGAATGCATTTAATAATAACTTGATACATACATAAACGAAGGTCTTTATGAGCTTTAATTACATTAATCTACATTGTATGATCGATCGATTGTAATCATCATTAGCTGCGTCGATGGCTGATAGAATGAAGCCTTGTTGTAACTAATTATAATTATCTGAGCAAGCGTATGCGGCTGGTAAGGGAGACCTCTGTACCTAGTAGCGGGTATGCCAGACGGGCTATGATGGGGGACCGAGACCCACGTTGGGCGTCAACTTTTTCCTTCTTTCAAATTTAAGGGATTTTGCTCTGAAGTCGCTCGCCGCTATACATATGAGCAAAACATTTATATTTTTTTAGTTTGCCTGTCTTAATTATACTGTTCTGTTGTGTTGCAAGTACCCGAATAGGTAAGTAAATGACCTTACTAATAGTAAAGCTAAATCATATGATTCGGGAAGTCGTTAGTCATAGTTGAGTACTGATTAGTCCATCTGCCTTTATTTACACGAGTGCTATCACCACTCCACTAAGCTGCAAAAATCACTAAAAGGCTCCAGGTGTCACAATGATAATGCACATTAATCCGTGCAATCAGCTTATCACGTGTGTTTACACTTAGCACCATATCATTGATCCGCTAAGTCTCTCCATGGTGGAAGTACACGCTCAATCAGCTGGCCTAACGAGTTTCATAGTGTACTGTGACGTCACCGCGCCGTAATCTAATGTAAACGAAGCTTACGCGAAACGTGCACTTGACGTTGATTGCTAATAATACCGTTACGATAGCAAACAGTTTAACGAATATTTTTATACGTTTTCATGGTAAATGTTTTTCTTCATCTTTTTCCGCGACTATTACGTATAGGCTGAAATTACGTCTTTATGTTTTATTAATTTTATCAAAATCTAATTGCAAAGATTGCTTTACTTTTTATCAAAATGACATGATTAGCATTATTTTTGGTAGCCTAAATCAGATCTCGTTGCTGGGCAGAGTCCTCACCCTACATCCTCATAACCTGTCTGTCTTTTGCGTCACGTGCGACCCGCATAACTGACTAGATCATCATGAAATTCATAACGAAGGAAAGTAACGATACAAAATACGGCTGTACATTTCCACCAAAATACTAGGCCACACGATTCGTGTACAATATAAAGAAACCACAATAGTTCCAAACTGGCCACAATAAAGCGGCAATAGACAAAGACTAGGCTACACAACAATATGTTAAGGCCAGCGATACGGCCTCCAAAATACGCGGAGCGGCGAATTTGTGTGTTTACTTCTAATAATAGCTCCACATATTTTATATTATAGAAGCATGCTTTATAACATTATTAGCGTTTTCCATTAGCTTTGTTTACGCGATATTAATATATTACGAACTCATCTAGCATGTGATGAGTGACGTGCTCTACAAATATTAAGTTATTACAGCGCACGCGGTTTTTACGCAGCTTTTTATTTAGCTATCATAGTTTTATGGCGTTTAGTATTTTAGGGGACAGAGCGTGTCCCTTGAACTCCCTTTAGTTAATTTCCCAATTATTCAATTTACTGCCGTCAACACGCGAGGAAATACAAGTGTGCGGTCCGTGAAAATGTAATGGTTTCATTTTTCTTATTATTTTGTAATGGTTGATTGGTTATGTCAGAATTGCAATAAAAAAAACTATTATAGTCCTAAGGAAACACCTATTCAACTCTAGCTCATACTTTACATCACGTAGTACAACAACTAATAAGTAACCACTTGCTGCAAAAAAAATACATTCTCTCGTTATTTAAGACTAATCGGGGGTAGTGGAAATTACCCTTATGTACTTATAAATATGTGTATGTTGAAGTTCGATGCTCCGCCGTCATTTCCTGCTTCCCGCCGGATTTCAATCAGACGAAGCGTATTTCCGTCTCAAACTGTTTGCTCTCTGGATGTTGTGTATATTTCGGTTTTGTTTGTTGCAGTTGCTCGCACAGAGGTCCCAAAAAGAAGACGGCATCAATGGAGTCACAGAAAAGTCATTCACAGTAAGTGAACTTGGTCCCATCAATTTACCCTTGAAAGCTTTGGAAAGATTGGTCATCTTTATTTTCATTAGTAGCATGTCATTTAAGAATTCACGTCCTTGTAGTGTGTAAAGTCATTTCCTAATAAGTCTACCAACATAATTTAGTAAACAGTGTTCAAGATCAAGGGAGCACCGAGCAGACTAGGCAAACAATTTATTCAATGAACACTGGTTTGGGTCTAATAGCCGCTTTGTCTGCTGGCCACTAATTTAAATAAGTTAAACTACACATAATATAGCTACTTTGCAGAGACTATTTTATACATCTTCGTATACGATTCGATATTTCATCGCTACTGTCGGTTAATACAATTCTTCGCCAACCAAAACTTAACATTCAAATAAATAATTGCTTACTAATGTCGTATGTTGTAGAAGTACCTGTTCCCGATGTACCCGGAGCTGGCGCGGCAGTTCTACAAGTTCGTGCATCGCTCGGGCAAGTGCAAGAACAAGCACATCCCGCTCGCCGTCTTCAAGCAGCACTGCGAGAAGATCCTCGCCATGCTCGATGACGCCATCATCATTGACACTTACGTCAGGTACAACAAGGACATGTAGATAGGTAACACTAGGCTCACAAGTGTATGCAATATTAAACACTTTGATATTATGTATACAGAATGTTTAGCGCGGAAACAGATGAGAACATGGTGACTCCCGAAGGACTCCGATGTCTGCTGTACACCAGCTACAAGTTATCCATGGACCACTACCCTGAGGGACCACAGACTTGTCTCATGGTGAGTGGGTAAAGTCCATTCTCTACTTTTTTTTAATATGTTTGTAAGTTTTGGAAAGTTTTCTTATGTTAATGTTTTTGTTTAGATCAACAAGACGCTGTCGTCGGTAGTAAATGGATGCTTTAACAACAAAGACGCGCACAGTATCGGCTTCGTAGTTCGTTGGCTCGAAGAACACTGTCACAGACTTATATTTCCTGTTCATAGGTAAGATTTTCAATAGCTATAAATTAAATTGGTCAGAGAATAGGTCCTTGTGGCACTCCTTATACTAGACTTAAACTGAAGGCCCTATTACAACTTACGTTCGATAGCGGTATATTGTTGCTGCTTATTTAATAATAAGAGGTTTTTGTAGTATAGTCTTCAAAATCTATGTTGTTTGGTTGCGTATATATGCTCTGCTTAACTTTCTCAAAAGGCTCAGGGTAATCATGAGATGTTAAGAATGTTCTTATATTAGTAATTTTCGGAAGTATAGTTTTGCATATTGAATAGGGTTTTGTGTGTGTGTAGGTACTGCGTGCACATGCTGGCGACGCGTCACCGCGACATGGCGGCGTCGCTGGAGTCGTCGGGGTCGGGCGCGGGGCTGGAGCTGGCCACGCCCGTGCTGGAGCGCTCGGCGTGGCAGGCGGCCAGCGCGCTGCTGCCCGTGTCGGCGGCGTGGCTGCTGGCGGGCACGGCGCCGCCGCTGTACTCGCGGCCGAGCGGGCCCCCCCCCCCACACGCGGGGGGGCTGGCGTCGGCCGCGTGGCTGGCGCGCCTGGTGTGCGCCGTGCCGTCGCACTGGGCGCCGCTCTACGCCTCGCGCGACCACGGCCTCGGCGCCAACCGCTTCCTGCACCACACGCTCGCATACCGGTCAGAGACCTACCTATCCTTGTATAAAAAACTGTCTTAAAGCATTTTTACCAAATCTACTTTTTTTATTTCATCAATTCGTATTGTACAGGGTGTTAAGAAAACCCTGTCCGATCCCCAAAAAGGTTAATAATGATTAAGGTTCATGATAATAACAATATTGTCGACGTTATTGGCGACCTTATGTTTGATAATCTGGCAGTACCTATGCCGATGCCGAATCACTCTCTCTCACCTTCTAAGAAGTTTTTTTTAGGTTATTAAAATTTTAAATAAGTTTAATAATTATTTCTATTGATATCCAACAGAGGCCCTACGCTCGTGCTGATCCAAGCGGCGGACATAACGATAGTGGTGTGCGCGTCGTGCGAGTGGCGCGAGACACACCAGTACTGGGGCGGGCCCGACTGCGCTCTGCTGCAGCTGCATCCCACGTGAGTCACATACACTGCATACTTAACACCCGCTGAAAGATTATTCAACGTAAATTGGCAAAACCAACCACAAAAATTGTGATTGGTTGACTAAAAGGCAAACAACCAATTCCTTTCATTTAAAGGCGCGTCCAGATTATGCAAACGCGCCCCGAACGAGCATTACACGAACAGCTCGCGAACTACTCGCGAATGGAGCGCGCACTTTTGAGGGACGGCTATTTTGACAATTGAGTAACAATTTTGAACCTGGCGTCAATCTGCTTTCTACCGCAAAACTTTTTAAAATAGTTTTTTTTTTCCTCAAAATTAATGAATGTCGAGTTGGTTTTAAATTGTGAGATATTTTGATACCTATCAGGATTTTATGTGTACTCTCATAGTCACACTATTGTTGTTGTTAAGCGGAGATAAATATTATCTCCTAACTTTGTCCTGCTACATAACATGTAACGGTTTCACCTAGTCATAAATACCTTCTATTTTTAGTATACAATAACGTGATATCTTGTAGTTTTATAGTTGATTCTATAGATAAGAAGGCTCAATAACAAAATTGTTGTGTTACCTGAGATTACACTCTTTACAAACTCTATCATCTTTGTTTTGACATAAAAGGTACCGGAAAATACTTCATAATGCTGTAGTATATAAATTGGTTCACAGAAATAGATTGTCTACTAGTAGAAATTAGGCTTAAGCGCCAAACAAATAATTTCCAATGTCTGTCTCTATTAAGCAGTCTACGGATGAGTAAATACTAATATGATTGAGCTTAGATGTGCAATTTGGTATAATTTAGCTTTTCGTACTAAATCTAAATATTATATTCTTTCAAAGTTAAAATACGTCATGCAGAACAGGATTAGGAATCGGTCCCCGGGCCCCGCTGTGTTCCTTAAAGCAAGGCGACTAAAATATCCAAATCGCCATGCCATGTCTTGCCCATCCAAAGAATGACATCAGCACCTATCTCCCCAGTTTCATGGTGGTGGAGAAGGCGCCCAAGATGTTGTACCTGAACACGTCGATCCGCGGCTACCCGAAGGGCCTGCGCGCCGGCTCGGACCCGCGCAAGCCGCTGCTCTCCATCCCCGAAGACTTCGACTCCTTCACCTTCAACGGCGTGCCCTACTCGCTGCAGGCCATCGAGGTAACACTATCACGCTAAACTGAACTTTCCGCTCTTATTATCACTTTTATGTTCCATTTCATAATCCAATTTAAAAGGCCCATTTCCTGTATTTCTACTACCATAAGCTCTTAAAACAAGACTGTTAGACTGTAAGCGAGACAGCGATATGAGCAGTGTAGTGCGCCGTTTTGCTTCCTCAACTGCAACAGTTATGCTTGAAGAGTTTATGGTACAGGTACAGATCCTAAAAAGGAAAAGATTTAAGATTAAGATTAAAAAAAATAGATTAAGAGGAAGACTTAAGAATAATTTCCAATAAGAGATTGAACCATCAGCATCTGACGTAAGATGATTTAGAAGTTTAGATCCTTCTAATAAAATGATCATGGGGTTTTAAAATAAAGTTTTGTTAATCAACAATATGGGCTATTTACAAATGGTTGTTGTTCAGGTGTGGGGTTGCGGCGACCAGACGTCGCGGGAGAACCAGCTCGAGGTCAAGAAGTGGCAGGTCAAGGAGGCCGAGCGGCAACGACAGGTACGCATACTAGTTATAACACTATCGCCAAATTATTTTATTACCATATTCGCAAACTTTAATCAGATCGCGACATGATTGTTAGATTTGATTGTTACAAATTCTGTTTAGTTTTATCTTATTCTGCTTCTTCTGAAGAAGATAAAGGTAAGCGGATCTTGTGATGTTGACAAAGCTTAGTCATCATACATTTTTGTCATTATAATTTTCAGGTTAAGCTATCAGCGGCTGACTGGATAGAGCATCCGGATAGGTACCTACTAGAGTTAGCGGGGCGCCCGCAATACAACAACTCCGCCAGCTAGGACGCAGCACACTGCGCGCCCGGCAAGCCACACACTGAGCCCGCGCCACACTCACGCAGCAATGGAGCCTAAACACTACATTGGTACGGTACTAAAGAAATCCGTTATACGTTTTATATACATCGCGTATTTGCTAGGGTAAATGAATTTGTACTGCTCTGGGACGAGGTAATGGAATGTGAATGAGATGTTGAATAAGTTAAAGTAAGAATGCCTTTCATGCATATATTTATACCTATCATATAATATACATATTGATGAAATCTTAAGACTTAGCAATTCATTGCTCGCTACTGGCCACTATTATATAAAAATTTTACCTTCAAATAAAATTTGTATTATGTTTCCTAAGACGTCCGAAGTCCATTATGAGAGAGTACTCGTTTTCTTCCCTGAACAGCCGCTAGATGTCACTAATTTCCGCTTCGTAATCGCGCCACTGGCGACCCCCAACGTCAAACCTGTGAACTACCCTCAAAAACCGCATACAAGCCGCCATGATGAAGTTTTAAGTCATTGTTCGGCTCATAATGATGCAAAGGTAGGTATGCCACCAGGAAGACCTTACCTGGACTTCGGACGTCTTAGGAAACATAATACAAATTTTATTTGAAGGTAAAATTTTTATATTATGTGTTCCGTTTGACGTCCGAAGTCCATTATGAGAGACCTGTTTGTTATCTCCTGGTGGATTGTATGAATGAAAAGCAACAATGTGAATTATAAATCAATATTAATTTTAATCACTATCTTACAGGCAACTGCTTATAAACAGATTTTATATGAAATAAATTCTAGCTGCTTATTTACTGGCAGTATATAAAATATACATAGCTAATTATGTATTAATAAAAAACATAACACTTGCAAACTGTGCAAAATCTTCGTAAATTATTTTAATTTGAATCATATGTCATGAAAACAATTTACTCTATGATAATTATCTAAAATCAATTGGGAACTTGAAATAAATTCGATAACGAAAGCACCGAGGGCATCTCTTTACTTGATTTGATTTCTTTATGATAAAACTTTCTGAAAGTTGTTTCATGCCTCCAGTTTGCCTTAGCTAATATATCATTTATAGGATAGTTCTCTAGCCAATTTAATGATGAGACAGCCGATCTAAAGCTACCTGGTGAGGCTGTTATTCCAGCCTCAGACAGAACACGTTTTACCCAACTACCGATTATAGTTGGAGTGGCTGCTCTAACGGGATCTCTAGAGGTTATGAACAAATTTGTCAAAGAGCCCCGTCTCTCCTTTGACAGATTTTTTAACATGCGGAGCCAAAATAATGGATCTGTGTTTTGATCTTCGGATGCCAACAAAACCCAACTGGATTGTTGGTAAGACACGCTATCTGTCTTTGATCCGAACACTGGGTGTAAAGTTATGGAATCTCCGTTATCTACAAAATGATCTGAGTCGATATGCAAGAGGGAAAGGTCGTGTACACGACGTCCAGAGCATAATAATAAAATAGTGGCCGTTCGCTTAGACACTTCATAAAAACTACTAACGCAAGGAGTACTATCCTTTAAATGAGTAATCAATACCCTGGCATCCCATGTGGGTACCTTGGGTGGTAAAGGCTTGGCAATTGAAATTGCTTTCAAAATATGCTTAACAATGTGACTAGAAGAAATTTTAATATTTGAAGTAGTTTCACAAATAGATGCAATAACGGACTTGTGCACAAGAATGGTTCTGTAAGCTAACTTTTGGTCTAGATATAGATATGCTAGATATTTTGCAACATCTTCCGGATTTGGCGTACGAAAATTAATATTATTTTTTCTACACCACAAAGACCATTTACCCCAAATAGGTGTGTAGGTCTTAAGGGTTGACGGCCGCCAGCAAGATAAAAGAAGATCTTTCTCTTGTGGAGACCAATTTCTAGTCATAGTGTCCCAGCCGAAATGAGCCAGGCTTCCAATTTCAGATCGTTTACATGAGCTGGTGGTAAGCCCGTCACCGTGTCTATCAATGTCTTCCTCAGGTCTGAGATCTTGAGAGGCCGTGAAATGGCTCGACTCTTCAGATCTGGCCGCCAAAACGGTTTCTTCCACTTGGGTGCTATTATGATGTACCGCCCTGATGCCGAGTTGAGGTGGTAAAGAACTCGTGGAAGTAGCGCCGGTGGTGGGAATACCCATGCTAGGTCGTATCGCCAGTACCTGCTGAATGCGTCGTGATAGCAGGCGTTGGAGTCTGAGGAATCTAGAGAAACGTAATCTGTCACAACGTGTGCGGTTCGAGACGCGAACAAATCTATGTGTGGTTTTCCCCAAGTCTGAAATATTTTTGAAGTTGCTGCCACTTGAAGGTGCCACTCGCTGCCCACGCGATTTCGAGACAGGTGGTCGGCTTCGGTGTTGTACACTCCTGGTAGGTGGTGAGGGATTAGTACAACTCTGAGGTCGTCGGTCAGAGTCAGCAATTCCCGCGTCAACTCCATCAAGCGGCGTGATCTTGTGCCGCCTTCCTTCTGAATGTACGAGACCACTGTTTTGTTGTCGGTCTGGAGAATTATCCTGGAGTCCCGGAGGGCTCTGGAATTCTGGGACAACACAGCAATCACAGCATACATCTCCTTGAGATTGCAATGCCATTTTTTCTGATGTGGTTGCCATCCACCTTGTACCTTGTGGTTGTTGACCAGTGCACCCCACATGACATCGGAAGCGTCCGTGATTACATAGTTCGTGGGTAACACATCTGTGTGAATCGCCGTCTTTTGACTTACATTCTCCATCCACCACTCCAATTCTTTGCGAATTTCTTGTGTCAGTTGTACTGCTCCGAGAGGATTTTGACGCAGTACTTTTATGTGACACTGCAGCGCACGGCAATGCATCCTTCCCCGGTGGGTGATGAAGGACGCAAAGTTGAGAAGTCCTAAGAGGCTTTGTGCCTGCTTTAGGTTCCAACTGCCCGCTGTGAGTCTGGTCGAGAGGCTCTGTCGAATTTTCTGTACCTTCTCTGGTGGCAGGGACTTGCGGTTGGTTTGAGTGTCCCAAACGATGCCGAGATATTCGATCGACCTCGTTGGCCTGGTGACCGATTTCTCGTGATTTACACACCAGCCCAAACTCGACAGGAAGCGAACAGCTATGTTTAGATGCGTGCTGAGTACTTCCTTGTTCTGATGGACTAATAAATAATCGTCGAGAAAAACAACGAGGCGCAGACCTTTTGTGCGAAGGTACTCTGCTGTCCAGTTTGTTACAGACGCAAACATTCTGGGAGCGGCAGCCAAACCGAATGGTAGGCATGTCATCTGCAGAAGTTGACCACCGTAGCTGATGCGCAAGAAACGCCTGTGTTCTGTGCGTATTGGAAGGTGATAATAGGCTTGGCTGAGGTCCAGCTTGACCATCCAATCGCCTTGTTGTAGAAACGAAGGTATTTGTTGATGGTGGAAAAGATGGAAATGTTTTGGGTCCATGTATAAATTTAGTGCTTTTAAATTGAAAATCACTCGATTCTTGCCACTGCTCTTTGTAATAATGAAAAGAGGGCAAATGAAAGATGGAGTCAAAGGAGCAAGCTCTAACACTCGTTCTTGGAGCATCTTCCGAATTTCTAATGTCATTTTCTCCGAAACGGGGGTTTGAAATTTTGACAGGTTGTCTACAGTTGGTAGAATTAAGGGCGGTGCCCGATTGAATGGGATACGAGCTCCAGATATCATTTTTAAAATAGGCTTTGGAGGGTTGAAACGATTCCAAATTTGTATGTAATGTTGAAGACAGCCGCCCCAAAAATGTGGTATTAAATAGTCATTTTTGCTTATGTCCTGCTCGCCTCCCGATCTTATCTTTTCGCCCCCCCCTCTTTTTTGAAGACAAATCCGAATTTCGCTTGTTGTCTTTTTTATCATTTCGCTTCGATTTGAATTGTCGCGAACGAAAAGTATTCTCTTGAAAAGACGTCGAAGGATCTGAATATGTCGGACGACTTGTTCCCGCATTATTATTTTGTTTTTCTAATTTTTCGACACCGCCAATTTTTTGTAG
The DNA here is from genome assembly GCA_905146925.1 of Autographa gamma. Lineage (NCBI taxonomy): Eukaryota > Metazoa > Arthropoda > Insecta > Lepidoptera > Noctuidae > Autographa > Autographa gamma. The sequence continues at coordinate 216,939 of LR989870.1, forward strand.
GTAGTTTGATAAACTTTGAGGATTGAAAATATATTCGATTGAGGGTGGAATTTTTTCTATGTCGTCACGTATATATTTGCTTTTTACGTTTTTTAATAACGATCGGCGCCGCGTCTCTATAACTTCCGCTCGTTTACCGCAAATAATTTGGAGAATGTCATGTGACACTGTTCTATATGATGAATCAGCACCAAACAACTCTTTAAGTTTATCAAAGAGGGTAGTTGAAGATAATTGAGCATTGGAACAAGCCGACCAATCAATAAGTTTTTGTAATGCCGCGTTCACATGCTCATTTTGCGATAAAAATGCATTAGACAACGCCGCAAAACTACGTTCCATTTGAAACCATTTTAATGGTGAAAATGGATCTTCAAAACGCCGCAACTCTTCATTTACTTTTAATTCGACAAAACTAGGAAAAGCAATATATTTTTTCTGAACTTCTGTGTAACGTACAGCATTCCAATCAGAGGTGTCAAACCTCTGCATTTCTGCTATTTTTGTTACACGTTCTGGATTTGCTTTAGGTACACTAGGTTCTTTAACGGATACGTCTAGATTTGCAATATTTTCAATGCATGTAAGCTGTGGCGGACGTAAGAAACTTTCTTGCATATTTTGTGTAGGAGCAGTCGATGTTGAGGGTAACGCGCTGCCAAAATAATTTTGCGTGGCGGGTAGGTTCTGCGCTAATGGAACACTATTTGTCATGATAAAATTTGTTAAAACATTATTGACATGACTCACCAACTGTTGGGATAGTAGGTCAAACCTGCGATCCAGTTCGGAGTCCTGCGAGAAAGAGCGCCCGCGTGCCCGTCGGGCCCGTTTGCGCGGTGTTGAACCTCCCCGCTCACTCTCTGATGACACCGTGTCACTTCCTTTCGATGAAGATGAAGCACTCGCACTTCGCGACCTCTTCCTCAACGTTTCCTCTGGCGCGATAGTTTCACCGTCCATTGTTTACAATTAAACACAACACAACACAATACACGAAACGGAACTTTAAAATTTTAAACACTAATGTAAAGAACTTTTTACTTTAATCTCGAAAGTTCTTGATCTAAATATACCGAATATATATACTTAATTTGATATTTAATAACTGACAATCTAGCAAAGCTGCGCACAGTTCGGAAAACGACGCAACAATGACTTAAAACTTCATCATGGCGGCTTGTATGCGGTTTTTGAGGGTAGTTCACAGGTTTGACGTTGGGGGTCGCCAGTGGCGCGATTACGAAGCGGAAATTAGTGACATCTAGCGGCTGTTCAGGGAAGAAAACGAGTACTCTCTCATAATGGACTTCGGACGTCAAACGGAACACATAATATCACAGTACTGTCCTAACTCAAGCTAAACAAGTAATGGACTACGTAGAAAAGTATTGAATCGTAACGACGTAATGTAATACATAATATACACATTGTTTTGCAGTTGAGTGCAGTTGACCTCACAGTCTTGGTTGTACTTTGTTACTAAAGGGCGAATGTATAGTATAAAGCATTTTTAACACCCAAATATTTCGAGACTGAAACAAACGATGCCTTGAATTATGTAAATTGATCCTTTACACATAATAACCGAAAGAAATAGATTAAAAACCATGCTCAGGACACTGTCAATACAAAATGTTTGTAAACTGTTTTAAGCTATACAATTCTGGCATCTTTTACATAGTGACAAAATAATCACTGACATCTCCACTTTATGAAAACCAAACCTATGTTTATATGACACCATAAATATTGTTATATTTTTTATTATACCTAGTATTTTTAAACACTTGCTTTCAAAGGCCAAATATGAAAAGTATGTAGATAAATATATTAGCAGCCAAATTGCAAAACTTTTACACTAAATGGTAATAAGCTAGTGCATTTGAAATGATATTAAATATACAAAGTTTAAAAGGTTGATATTATGGTTTCTAAAGCTACTCTAAAGCATGAACCTTGTCAAAAGCTACTTATGGTTAAGGATGATTTGGTATAATTATTTTTAATTATCAACCATGGAATATTTATTTTTTTTCCAGTAAATAACCAAGTACGTAAATAACTCTACAAATTACACATTTTTTATATCTTAAGATGCTAACTAAAACTCTTAATCAAAATTATCTATCAGTATGATTGTTGAAAAACAATGTAGTAATCTAATCTATCACTACTGTGGGAAAACTCTCACCATGTCTTATTTATTTTCATCGACTAGTACTTACCTGCTCCGTACTTAACATATTTATTTTTACTATTTCTAATTATTAATCTTCTGCACATCACAGGTGAGCAAATCGCCCTGGCAATGTGATATAAATCTCTAAATGTTTCTAATAATACCATTTGACTGTACTATGAATAAATGAACTGGAGTCTACTTTCTTGTTTCCATCATGTATTTTGCTCAATATAACAATTCCAGTTGAGCATAAGGATATTAGATGAATGTTTTGTAATAATATGATTTGACTACAATTGTAAAAATATATATTATGATTTGTGTTTGTGTATGCACCGTTTTGTTTTAATTACATGTTTCACTAATTGGAGTCTGAAAATTAGACATGCCAAATATTTTCAAATAAGCTTAATAAATTTATGACAGTATGTCAGAATGTACTAAAATCTAATCAATAATGTATTTATTATTAGTTTCCTTACTATCGCAATGTATTTCTCTCTGACTAATGTTGATGTTTAATTATTTATGTAAAATGATACCTATTTAGTAGATTTTGTTTTTTCAATATTGTGTTTGTTAGTGTCCAATTTTATCACACCATGAAATCTACACTGTAATGCTTTCAACTTTCTGCTATGAAAACACAAATATAAAAGACTGCTTGATCTACGCTCTAGAAAGGAAACTGGAAAGATGTTTTTGTAGAATATTGTAATGCGGGATTTGCTTGATAGATTATAAATTATTTTATAATCAGGCAAACATTTTGACACATTATAAATATCGTTCCTATTGTATAAGCCATAAACGCGAGTCACTTAGGAAGGTATGTAACTCACTAGCGGTGTTACTTTATTTTTATGAATGGACCAAAATGTTTTATAATACTGTATTAGATTAAGCTGGGCGATTACGTAGCTATCATAGTTAAATATTTCATTATTGTGAGAAATATTGTCAATGTTAATATTACATATTTTGAAGTATGGGCTTAATGATTAGCCAATGTATTTCTTATACATGTTCAAATTATTGGTTTGACTTCAAATTATTATATGTCTATAAATTAAACAGCCTATAATATAGTAAAAATAAAGGCAGTTGTCTACTCTTATGTAAAAGAGTTTGTAATTTCTATTGAGATTACGATTAACGGTTTCCTGTGTTCAATTAACGAGAGATGTATTACAATTATTTAGGATTATCTTCTGTTCTGCGATACATCACAGGCATTGCTTGACGTAACACAACGTGCACAGTCAGTTACAAGCGCTTAGTAAATGTATTATAGGTGCTATCTGAATGCTTTTGTAGATATATTACTATTTTCTGTATGATAAATGTAAATTTTAATAATAAATATAGTATTTTAGTAAAATTTTGTTATTTTTTTACAATATCCCAAATATTTCATCTTGCCGAAATTACACAAACGTTGCTTATGATAATAACTTTTAAACTATCGCGCTGCATGTTTATATTAATATTATAGAACGGGGATTAGCGCGAACATGCATAAATACCTTTAGGGCTTGACGTTTCGACCAGGTTACACCGGCCGTGGTCGCAAGCAGACTGTTGCTTATGATATAATTCGGAATGAAAAATCTTTTTATCGTCCATCAGTACCACCTAAAGTAGGAATAAACTGGATTATTGGCCTTTTATTACCCAAGTTATACCAGACCTTGTAACATATAACATCAAAATGTCGTATCACCAAAACGTCGCTTATGCAAACATAATGATAAAACAATGACTTGAACTTTGAAATCAATAAGATACTTAAGTGTGATCGTCCTCTCTATATTAGAATAATTTCAAGGCTGTTGAACATTTAGTAATATTAGTCGGAACTTTAGAAATGAATGGTCACATTAGATAACTGCCTTCACAATCATAGTTTGATTTACTTCTAATTACTCTGCGTGTAGTATTTATATTAATTTCAAACCTTCTTATCATATTATGTTCCTTAACAAAGCGTAAAATAAAAAAGTACCTATGATTAATTAAATTCTATTTTTCATTTAAGTTTTTTCATCACAAAAACTAAACGTTTCTTGAAACTTGTCACTATTTTGACATTGACGTTTGCCAAATGATAAACAAAGTTGAATGAAACTAAACCAGTTGTGTGAACTTATAAAAGTTTGGAAGTGCATAATTTACTGTTAAAGTATCTATAGTTGTAGTAAATAGTGTGATAATGGCGGTGTACGCGGCTCACTTAACGCGGACGCTGCAGGGCACGCCGTCGCTGTTCCAAGTGACGGCGCAGGAGGCTCTCGGCTCGACTGTTAAACCCGCGCTACAGAAAGTCGTTGAGGTAAACTTATGTGTTTATTTAACTTAGAATATAACGTTCTTTATGGTTAGATACTTGTCAGATCATTTCTAGTTATTTATATCATACAATTATACTCTCAAGTATGTAGGTATAAGCATTGTTTTAAAATCTTAATTCAAAACTAAGTTGTCTCTGTTTGTCAAATTATAACATTCTGAAAACTCTTGTACACAGTATAATTTGTTTAGTTTCCATATACAACCTTATTCTCCAATAAACTATCAAATAACTCTCTTCTTCTGTACCAAGGTATTGTTCAATTAAGATACCTTTCAAATGAAGGAGTCTGTTTAAGATTGTTTATTTATCTTTAAAGACATGTGTAGTAAAACTGATGGTCCTTGGTATGGTGTGGTATGGTCTTTATTAAGTATAATAGAACTAATTACAATTACAAGAATAGGCCCTACAAAACCGTATAAACGGTTTTTCTGTAGGTGCGTATTTATTCAGTGAACATATATTAATTTATGATCCTGCTAAATGTATAGATTGTGTCAAACATATTTCTTAGATAATAGAAATTTAGATAAATTGACCATAAAGTGATAAGTGTATCAACTGTTATTTTATCTTTATAATCTAGATAACTATGCTTTATGAATATTTTAGATACTAGGTTTTATGCCTCAATAAACCTCTGTTTTCCCTGTTAAATTCTGAACTTAAAGATATGTAGATAATTATTATGTACTGTATGCTATGATTACTTCCAGTTTCTTGCAGCGACATACCCTAAGAAGTTTGGCTGGTGTGTGAACTGGTATGATGAGCTGTATCTGTTGTTTGATTACTGTCTGCAGTACTACTACCTCAAACATTATGGTGAGTCAAGTAACAAACAAAATATTTTTAACCAGAGTATACCTAGACTTGGTAAAAAGTAGATCATTAACTAAAACAAACTTTGCCCTGTGATAATGCCTGTAGAATGTATTTATAGTGACCATTGATGTTGAGAGCTGCCCAGTTTGTTTAATGCTACACAGACAGCTATGAAAAGCATGTATCTAAAAAAAAACAAATGAAATAGGTAGTAAACTAGTCATGTCAAATCATCAACAATGTTGCCCCAACATACAGCGGCATCATTCTCTGAGAGTTTCTACGGCCTGCTTCGCGTGCCTATCAGCTCCAGCAGTGAGTTCAGCAGTGGCCAGCAGTTGCCACTGCACCTGGAGAAGGCCTCGCTGGCCGTGCTGGTGCTGCTACCATACCTCCGGGATAAGGTCGAGAGGGTCGTGGAACGCTGGAGAGAAGATAATGAGGAGGGCAGGCTGGGAAAGGTATGTGGAAAATGTTAATTGTAATGAGTAAGAGTAAGATGTAGATTTATTTATTTCTTTGACCTGATTCAATCTACTATCTAGAGGTCGCCTTCCAGGTTATTTCATTTATCAGTCAAAACACAAGTCAGATAGATTTCACGCAAACAGAAGTGACTACTGTGCCTTTTTCGTTGTTAGAATTTGTCATATAGTAACTTTTGGTATTTAAGTTGAATATTCAACTGCACGTGAACTTGTAGTCTCGAGCGGACAACCTCCGGCGCGCGGCCATCCACTCGTACTCCGTCATCCACACGGCGTGTGCGTGCGCGCGGCTGGTGCAGCTGGCGCGCTACGCGTGCGGGGCGGCCGCGCCCTCGCCCGCACTCGCCGCGCTGCGCCTCACGCTGCGGGACGCGCCGCCGCGGGACCACCACGACACCTGGAGGGATGTCATGAAGAACATCATGACGGGACAGATTGGGTGAGTTCACTGACATCATGTGTGGGGGATAAAGGAGAAACTGAGAATTTTAACCTCAAAAAGGAGGCGATACTCAATTCTCTGTATTTTTTTAGATTTGTTACCTCATAACTTTCGGCTGGGCGAACCGATTTTCATAGTTTTTTTTTTATTTGGAAGCTGGTGCTTCCCGTGGTGGTCATTTATTATGGTCCAAAAAAAAAAGTGTTATATTGCAACCTATTGTACACAGGTCAGCGCTCGTGTCCCTGCCGGCGCTGGGCTCGCTGTTGCTGCGCGGCGCAGAGTGGGGCGCCTTCAGCGTGCAGCTGCTGCGCTGGTGGAGCGCGCGCGCCGAGCACCACCAGGCGCTGCCCACGCCGCCGCCGCCTAAGGTAACACTAGAGCTCGCACAGATGGGCAAAAAACTCCCTCCATCCCTTCTACCTGTCCGGCCTTTTGCTTTTTCCTGTCAATTCCCAAGGCGTCCCGTTCGTCTCGTGGTTTGCGGTCTGCTGCGTCCCCATTAAGCTGTTATCGCGCACCAACCCTGAGCCCCACGAGCCCATTGCTCGATTGACATGCAGCAGACATGCCCGACCCACTGCCATTTACACAGAGCAGCCTTTTGAATTACTTTCCATTTTCCCTCAGCGCGACGAGACGGCACTTCGCTGGAAGAACAAGTGTCCGCTATGTCTGCAATCGTGGAAGATACCCACGGTGCTGCCTGTGTCTGGGTAAGTTTGCACAGACAGTCCTCATTTCTTATAATGCTTATCTATTTTCGATTTCAGAATCTTGCTATATGAAAACAAAGTTTTAAATATTCTAGTTTGTCTTGTTGTTGGGTGTTTGTGATAACATTATTGTCTTTGTTCCAAAACCCAAGTGCTTTAGCTACTTGGGGTTCAGAACAATGACCACTTACATATTATTACTATCATGTTTCCCTAGCTACATCTTCTGTTACATCTGCATCTCTCGTCACGTGCGCGCGCACTCCGCGTGTCCGGTCACGCGCTGTCCGGCCGCCGAGGCCTCGCTCGTCAGGCTCTACATCGACTAGCACAACACTACGCACTGCCACTAAACGGTATTAGTCGACTTAGTCGAGGCGATTACTGTAAACAAAGTCAATTTAATTCCAAGTGTTTACACGTTTAGGCTAAAGCCGTACTATATCAAAACCGCCGCAAATTTTAACCGCATGACTTTACGAGTAAAGGAAACTATTGAAAGCGGCCGCACTGACGGTTATTTTCCGCGACTGATCTTTAACCGTAGTGTGTGCGTCTCGGGCGGTTTTGCGGTTTCACGGTTTACTGCTTACGGAAAGAAGCCGTAGTGCGGCCTTAACCTTAGTATTCGCCTAAATATAAGTCAGGAATCCAAAAAGACTTGCTCATCTATTTATTATTTAGTCGATTTTATATGTTAAAGCTACTTATATGAGTATTTCATTGAGTAATCTTTTGCTACTCGATTTATAATTAGTCGAATATAATGTAACAACGGTGATTAAAAAATGTGCTTTGCTAGACCAGAGTTTCGCGGTGATAATAAATTGTAACTGGACATTTTGGATGTCTCTCTAATATATTAGTAATACAATTGTAACACAAGCTTATGTGCTAAATAGGAATGTAGAATGGTCCTTATTAATGTTAACATAAGATTGCGACTGTATGGAAGGCCTTATTAGGAATTCACTCATTAAGGCCTTATTAGGGATTGAGTCAATAATTGTATTACATTTGTTTTAGAAACATATAGGTAGCTGAGGTTGTTATGAGACATGTTGAACGCTTTTATACAATTTATAAATATTTAATTGTGTTATTCGGTTGTTTATCTGTGGTGATGTTTGGGTTAAAGTATTGCCATACGTAATTGAATATTATATGCTGCATATTAGTTATAAAGGAAGTTAAGTTTTTATTTGTATTAGTAAATAATTTAAGTATTCTAACACTTATTGACATGGACTTATTGTATTATTAATAATTATTATGGTAATTAAATAAGGTGTAGGGACTGTTTAACAAAACGTCACAAAATATTAAGACCTCCTTGGAATAGGGAGATGGTGTACCTTAAATATGGAATTTGTACATTTTCATTTATATTGAAACACAAATATGATGTTACGTTTATTTTTTAGGTAAAGGTGAATTCAAGGGATGATATTATTACAATAATTATTAGTGTTAGTTGTATTATTATTTTTTGTGTAGTCTTCAAGGCGTGATGTAATTACAATAAGAAGCTATGACATAGTTTCTTTTGCAGAGTGCGGAAAAATTCATGTTTCGTTTTTTGAATACCGGCCATAAATTGGAGTAATTTGAAGTCTATAGTTATTCATATGTGGAGAAATCATGGAAGTGTTAATGTTATCCTTTATTTATGAACTGTGAGAGGAAGTTGGTTATGTACCTATTAATGGTGACTTGTGTATGACATGTTATTGTTTTAAATAAAACAAAATATGAACTTTACATTGTTTTATTATCATTTCATCTTATTTACATTTTATTTAATATTTTTAACTACACATTCAATATTGAGTGATGTTTGACGATATTACTCGTTGCTATTACATGCGATATGTACATTTATATACAAAGACCATAAAAACATTTCACGAGTAAATGATGTATAAAAGTGTAAAATTATGTTTTAAAAAACTAAAATTGCACAGGATTTTCCTCATGGAAATAAAAACTAGTTGTATCAATACTGTTGAAATTTTTGCCACTTTATATACAATTAGCGCGAATTGAGAAGCGTTTGGTACATTATATGTGTTTCTTCCTCCCCCGAGCATCCCCGCGGGATTGTTCTACAATACTACGGAGACATTCTGGGAACGAAAGAAAAACCTACAATATACCGAGTGCTTCTCAACGCGTGCCTAGTGTAGCGTTGCCGAAGTATAACGATGGTCTAATTATTCTTCAATCGTCATTTTTAGTAAACAAATGTCTTCTTCCTGCTTATTTTTAAGTATATTTGTACATTTAAGAATATTATTATTAATTTTACTTGATTTAAGTATAACTAGAATAAATATAAAAATGTACTAAAAAGACACTTTAAAACCTACTTACAAAATTCACATAATTGGCAACACTGGTGTTATTATGACTGGCAACACGTCACAGATACTCGACGCCGTCAGAGGCCACGCCCTGCAGGTAGTGGTGTGAGAGCTGGCGGCCGTTAGCGTCGACGAGCACGATGCGGTTGGTCTTGCCGCGGTGCAGCACGGGCGTGGTGGGACTGTCCGCCGACACCGTGAAGGGCGGGAGCGTCTGCATGTAGGCGCGCACCTCGGCGCGGGAGGGGAAGCTGCGCTCGCCGTACACCGCCGCGCCTGCCGGGATGTCCAGGATCTTCCACGGCTGGGACGTCTCGAAGTAGCCGCCTTCGCCCTGGATATACACGTGATATAGTATTAAACATTATATTCATTACAAATAAGTCTTAGTATTGGATACTGTGTTCCCCAGTAAAAATTAGTTGTGAAGGTCAGATAGGCAGTGGCTCCATGTGAAATATGGTATTCAGCTGAAACCGGTAAGACTAGAAGCCGACCCCAACATAGCTTGGGAAAAAGGCTCGAAAGATGATGACGATGATTCATAACAAATAAGATTTAATTGGGATTTAAAAAAGCAAGCAGCGACTTCTCACGCCCAAACTGACCATATTAGTAGGAGTTTGCAACTTCCAAAGGATCGAAATACATCAAAGTGAAATCAGCAAATTATGTGCCTTTGTGATCTTAAAGAACATTCAGGAAAAAAATTACGAAAGATACCATAGACCTCAATCAGCTCACCTCGAAGGTAGACACAGCGTAGTGGTTCCCCTTCCTAGCAGTGACCACAGACACGAGCTCTCCGTCCTTGCTGACGATGGGCGCGCCGGGCAGGAACGTGTTGCTGGACTCGAAGGTCGGGGCGCTGCGCCACTGCGCCAGCACGCCGTCACTCGACGTCAGCAGGATGCGCTTGCTGCGGTTAATGAACACCTACGGAACAAGGGGTTAATGAGAGAACTCATTGCCACTGCTACTTCTTATTGTACCTTATGGATTTTATATAAAAATTTGCTGTGTTCTGTGGTTTAGATGGGCTTTCTTGCGCCCGGTGCGTGCACCTTCATACACGCTTCATAGCTTCGTACGAGTATAACTTAATTGATTTATAATTTGTTACAATTTTTAAAACACCTTGTCAAGGCCGTCACTTACTGAGACCGACTTATATGAATAGCGAGGCATAATGTTAATTGACGCTTACCGTAACCGACGCTCATCAAGATCGACGCTAACCGTATCCGACGCCCATCAAGACCGACACTAACCGTAACCGACGCCCATCAAGACCGAAACTAACCGTAACCGACGCCCATCATAACAGACGCTAACCGTAACCGACGCCCATGAAAACCGACGATAACCATAACTGACGCACATCAAGACCGACGCCCATCAAGACTGAAGCAAACCGTAACCGACGCCCATCATGACCGACGCTTACTATAACCGACGCCCATCATGACCGACGCTTACTATAACCGACACTTACCGTAACCGACGCCCATCAAGATCGACGCCAACCGTAACCGTCGCCCATGAAAACCGACGCATACCTTAACCGAGGCCCATGAAAACTAACGCTAAACGTAGCCGACGTCCATGAAAACTGACGTTAACCGTAACTGACGCCTATCATGACCGACGCTAACCGTAACCGACGCCCATCATGACCGACGCTAACCGTAACCGACGCCCATGAAAACCGACGTTAACCGTAACTGACGCCTATCATGACTGACGCTAACTGTAACCGACGCCCATCATGACCGACGCTAACCGTAACCGACGCCCATGAAAACCGACGCTAACCGTAACCGACGCCCATCATGACCGACGCTAACCGTAACCGACGCCCATCAAGACCGACGCTTACCGTAATCGACGCTCATCAAGATCGACGCCAACCGTAACCGACGCCCATCAAGACGGACGCTTACCGTAATCGACGCCCATCAAGATCGTCGCCAACCGTAACCGACGCCCATCATAACAGACGCTTACCGTAACCGACGCCCATGAAAACCGACGCTGACCGTAACCGACGCCTATTAAGACCGACGCTTACCGTAACCGACGCCCATGAAAACCGACCATAACCGTAACCGACGCTAACCGTAACCGACGCCCATGAAAACCGACGTTAACCGTAACCGACGCCTACCAAGACCGACGCTTACTGTAACCGACGCCCATCATAACAGACACTTACCGTAACCGACGCCCATGAAAACCGACGCTGACCGTAACCGACGCCCACAAAGACCGACGCTTACCGTAACCGACGCCCATGAAAACCGACCATAACCGTAACCGACGCCCATCATGAACGACGCTAACCGTAACCGACGCCCATCAAGACCGACACTAACCGTAACCGACGCTCATTAACACCGACGCTTACCGTAACCGACGCTCATTAACACCGAGGCCTACCGTAACCGACGCCCATCATGACCGACGCTAACCGTAACCGACGCCCATGAAAACCGACGTTAACCGTAACTGACGCCTATCATGACTGACGCTAACTGTAACCGACGCCCATCATGACCGACGCTAACCGTAACCGACGCCCATGAAAACCGACGCTAACCGTAACCGACGCCCATCATGACCGACGCTAACCGTAACCGACGCCCATCATGAACGACGCTAACCGTAACCGACGCCCATCAAGACCGACACTAACCGTAACCGACGCTCATTAACACCGACGCTTACCGTAACCGACGCCCATCATAACAGACGCTTATTGTAACCGCCGCCCATTAAGACCGACGCTTACCGTAACCGACGCCCATGAAAACCGACCATAACCGTAACCGACGCCCATCATGAACGACGCTAACCGTAACCGACGCCCATCATGAACGACGCTAACCGTAACCGACGCCCATCATAACAGACGCTTACCGTAACCGACGCCCATGAAAACCGACGCTGACCGTAACCGACGCCCATTAAGACCGACACTAACCGTAACCGAAGCCCATGAAAACCGACACTAACCGTAACCGACGCCCATCAAGACCGACGCTTACCGTAACCGACGCCCATGAAAACCGACCCTAGCCATAACCGACGCTAACCGTAACCGACGCCTATCATGACCGACGCTAACCGTAACCGACGCTCATTAACACCGACGCTTACCGTAACCGACGCCTATCATGAACGACGCTAACCGTAACCGACGCCCATCATAACAGTCGCTTACCGTAACCGACGCCCATGAAAACCGACGCTGACCGTAACCGACGCCCATTAAGACCAACACTAACCGTAACCGAAGCCCATGAAAACCGACACTAACCGTAACCGACGCCCATCAAGACCGACGCTTACCGTAACCGACGCCCATGAAAACCGACCCTAGCCATAACCGACGCTAACCGTAACCGACGCCTATCATGGCCGACGCTAACCGTAACCGACGCCCATGAAAACCGACGCTGACCGTAACCGACGCCCATGAAAACCGACGCTAACCGTAACCGACGCCTATCATGACCGACGCTAACCGTAACCGACGCCCATCATGAACGACGCTAACCGTAACCGACGCCCATCAAGACCGACACTAACCGTAACCGACGCTCATTAACACCGACGCTTACCGTAACCGACGCCCATGAAAACCGACCCTAGCCATAACCGACGCTAACCGTAACCGACGCCTATCATGGCCGACGCTAACCGTAACCGACGCTCATTAACACCGACGCTGACCGTAACCGACGCCCATGAAAACCGACGCTAACCGTAACCGACGCCTATCATGGCAGACGCTAACCGTAACCGACGCCCATCATGACCGACGCTTAGAAAGAAAGAAAGAAAGAAAAAAATTATTTGACAAAGCAAACACACAGTCACAAAGATAAAAAAATAAAGGAGGAAAAAAAAATACAGAAAAAAAAGCATATGTCAAGCAGCTAATGCTTGACGCTGGTTTTCAACTGAACCTATGATAGTGTGGCGTACGGATGTAAACCAGTTATAATATATTACAAATATACACTTACCGTAATCAACGCCCATGAAAACAGACTCTAACCATAACCGACGCCCATCATGACCGATGCTAACCGTAACCGACGCCCATCATGACCGACGCTAACCGTAACCGACGCCCATCATGAACGACGCTAACCGTAACCGACGCCCATCAAGACCGACACTAACCGTAACCGACGCCTATCATGACCGACGCTAACCGTAACCGACGCCCATGAAAACCGACCCTAGCCATAACCGACGCTAACCGTAACCGACGCCTATCATGACCGACGCTAACCGTAACCGACGCCCATCAAGACCGACACTAACCGTAACCGACGCTCATTAACACCGACGCTAACCGCAACCGACGCCTATCATGACCGACGCTAACCGTAACCGACGCCCATCATGACCGACGCTTAACGTAATCGACGCCCATAAAACCGACTCTAACCATAACTGACGCCTATCATGACCGACGCTAACCGTAACCGACGCCCATCAAGACCGACACTAACCGTAACCGACGCTCATTAACACCGACGCTTACCGTAACCGACGCCCATCATAACAGACGCTTCCCGTAACGTCGGTTACGCCTCGCCCATGAAAACCGACGCTGATTGTAACCGCCGCCCATTAAGACCGACGCTTACCGTAACCGACGCCCATGAAAACCGACCATAACCGTAACCGACGCCCATCATGAACGACGCTAACCGTAACCGACGCCCATCAAGACCGACACCAACCGTAACCAACGCTCATTAACACCGACGCTTACCGTAACCGACCCCCATCATGAACGACGCTAACCGTAACCGACGCCCATCATAACAGACGCTTACCGTAACCGACGCCCATGAAAACCGACGCTGACCGTAACCGACGCCCATGAAAACCGACACTAACCGTAACCGACGCCCATCAAGACCGACGCTTACCGTAACCGACGCCCATGAAAACCGACCCTAGCCGTAACCGACGCCTATCATGACCGACGCTAACCGTAACCGACGCCCATGAAAACCGACGCTGACCGTAACCGACGCCCATGAAAACCGACACTAACCGTAACCGACGCCCATCAAGACCGACGCTTACCGTAACCGACGCCCATGAAAACCGACCCTAGCCATAACCGACGCTAACCGTAACCGACGCCTATCATGGCCGACGCTAACCGTAACCGACGCCCATGAAAACCGACGCTGACCGTAACCGACGCCCATGAAAACCGACGCTAACCGTAACCGACGCCTATCATGAACGACGCTAACCGTAACCGACGCCCATCATAACAGACGCTTACCGTAACCGACGCCCATCAAGACCGACGCTTACCGTAACCGACGCCCATGAAAACCGACCCTAGCCATAACCGACGCTAACCGTAACCGACGCCTATCATGACCGACGCTAACCGTAACCGACGCCCATCAAGACCGACACTAACCGTAACCGACGCTCATTAACACAGACGCTAACCGCAACCGACGCCTATCATGACCGACGCTAACCGTAACCGACGCCCATCATGACCGACGCTTAACGTAATCGACGCCCATGAAAACCGACGCTGACCGTAACCGACGCCCATTAAGACCGACACTAACCGTAACCGAAGCCCATGAAAACCGACACTAACCGTAACCGACGCCCATCAAGACCAACGCTTACCGTAACCGACGCCCATGAAAACCGACGCTAACCGTAACCGACGCCTATCATGGCCGACGCTAACCGTAACCGACGCCCATGAAAACCGACGCTGACCGTAACCGACGCCCATGAAAACCGACGCTAACCGTAACCGACGCCTATCATGACCGACGCTAACCGTAACCGACGCCCATCAAGACCGCCACTAACCGTAACCGACGCTCATTAACACCGACGCTGACCGTAACCGACGCCCATGAAAACCGACGCTAACCGTAACCGACGCCTATCATGGCAGACGCTAACCGTAACCGACGCCCATCATGACCGACGCTTAGAAAGAAAGAAAGAAAGAAAAAAATTATTTGACAAAGCAAACACACAGTCACAAAGATAAAAAAATAAAGGAGGAAAAAAAAATACAGAAAAAAAAGCATATGTCAAGCAGCTAATGCTTGACGCTGGTTTTCAACTGAACCTATGATAGTGTGGCGTACGGATGTAAACCAGTTATAATATATTACAAATATACACTTACCGTAATCAACGCCCATGAAAACAGACTCTAACCATAACCGACGCCCATCATGACCGATGCTAACCGTAACCGACGCCCATCATGACCGACGCTAACCGTAACCGACGCCCATCATGAACGACGCTAACCGTAACCGACGCCCATCAAGACCGACACTAACCGTAACCGACGCCTATCATGACCGACGCTAACCGTAACCGACGCTCATGAAAACCGACCATAACCGTTACCGACGCTAACCGTAACCGACGCCCATCAAGACCGACACTAACCGTAACCGACGCTCATTAACACCGACGCTAACCGTAACCGACGCCCATCATGAACGACGCTAACCGTAACCGACGCCCATCAAGACCGACGCTCATGAAAACCGACCATAACCGTTACCGACGCTAACCGTAACCGACGCTAACCGTAACCGACGCCCATCAAGACCGACACTAACCGTAACCGACGCTCATTAACACCGACGCTAACCGTAACCGGCGCCTATCATGACCGACGCTAACCGTAACCGACGCCCATCATGACCGACGCTTACCGTAATCGACGCCCATGAAAACCGACTCTAACCATAACCGACGCCTATCAAGACCGACACTAACCGTAACCGACGCTCATTAACACCGACGCTTACCGTAACCGACGCCCATCAAGAACGACGCTTACTGTAACCGACGCCCATCATGAACGACGCTAACCGTAACCGACGCCCATCATGACCGACACTAACCGTAACCGACGCCCATCAAGACCGACGCTAACCGTAACCGACGCCCATCATGACCGACGCTAACCTTAACCGACGCCCATCATGACCGACGCTAACCGTAACCGACGCCCATGAAAACCGACGCTAACCGTAACCGACGCCTATCATGACCGACGCTAACCGTAACCGACGCCCGTCAAGACCGACACTAACCGTAACCGACGCTCATTAACACCGACGCTGACCGTAACCGACGCCCATGAAAACCGACGCTAACCGTAACCGACGCCTATCATGACCGACGCTAACCGTAACCGACGCCCATCAAGACCGACACTAACCGTAACCGACGCTCATTAACACCGACGCTAACCGTAACCGGCGCCTATCATGACCGACGCTAACCGTAACCGACGCCCATCATGACCGACGCTTACCGTAATCGACGCCCATGAAAACCGACTCTAACCATAACCGACGCCTATCAAGACCGACACTAACCGTAACCGACGCTCATTAACACCGACGCTTACCGTAACCGACGCCCATCAAGAACGACGCTTACTGTAACCGACGCCCATCAAGACCGACGCTAACCGTAACCGACGCCCATCATGACCGACGCTAACCGTAACCGACGCCTATCATGACCGACGCTAACCGTAACCGACGCCCATCATGAACGACGCTAACCGTAACCGACGCCCATCATGAACGACGCTTACCGTAACCGACGCCCATGAAAACCGACGCTAACCGTAACCGACGCCTATCATGACCGACGCTAACCGTAACCGACGCCCATCATGAACGACGCTAACCGTAACCGACGCCCATCATGAACGACGCTTACCGTAATCGACGCCCATCAAGGCCGACGCTAACCGTAACCGACGCCCATCAAGACCGACGCTAACCGTAACCGACACCCAGTAAGACTGACCATTAACGTTACCGACGCCCATCGCCACTGTCGCTTACCGGGGCCGACGATCAGGACCAAAGCAAATCAAGAACGATGATTACGAGACGAAAGCATTTAGCGCTGTTGCTAGCCTTACCTTCTCAGCTTTGTTCTCGTCGATCCTGACGTAGACGAGCTCGCCGAGCGGCGCCAGCACAAGCTCCGTGAACACGTCGCAGTAGTGGTGCGTCTTGTTCGCGAACTCCGCCACCTGTAATCAATTGCATCACGATTCGAACCTTAGCATCTAGGTCATAAGGTCTTCTTTTCCATAGCATCTATCTGTCGACTTAAACCGAGAGGTTTAATGTTTCAAAGTTTACTTCATGACGTATATCCGTCTCTTTCTCACCTGTTCTGGCGTGCAGCAGTGGATGGGCACGGTGGAGCCGAAGCTGGCATACTTCTTGCCGTCTCGCTCGTGCAGCTCCGCCGGGATGGAGAGGTTCTCCACCAGACCCTTGTTGCCCTCGTTCACGACTGTGCGGCCCATTGTGTATCTCTGTAACAAGCGGTTATTAAGTTTGTGTTTCATACTCTGGTAAGATAATGGTTAGAGGTAGTTATGCTTGATTATTGTTTTTCCACATAGGTAGGCTTAATTTAAACGGTAATATCAGAAGATCAGTTGTGACTTTACTCCAGGCTTTTCAGTTTTTTATAAGTCCGTTGGAGTCTGATACCTTACTTACTTTTCATTAAATAAGGAATTCAGACAACCAAATATGTATCTCATGGAAAGAATTCAAAACCTTTAGAAAGAACGTCGCGCCATTGGCTCTTTTCTCTTCTTCACCATCAATTCTGATCAACTGAAGAAACGATGCCTATTTGACCCTAATAAGGAAGTGTCTTTATATCAGTCTGGCCTATGTCGCGACTGTTTCTATGTTGATTGCGTTATCTGCGACCCGCGATGTTTGTTTGTTTGTCACAATCAGATCAGCGCCACTCCCCGCGATAGCCGGTAATTGATCACATCTAAGTGATTTGTATTTACTATTATCTTAATTCGGCACTTTATCTCTTTCTAGAAAGTTGATATGATTATTGTAGAGTTGAAAGTCATTTCTCTTTGTATTCTTAAAAACGTCTTTGTTGTGTACAAGTAAAATGAAATATTCTGAAGGTAAAGTCCATCTAACCCTAGGATTATTAGTTATAAAGAGATAGTTGTAGAATCTTATCACTTTCCTAGAGAAACCACTAGACTTCCACAAGGAAGATTTAAGAAATTCCATAAATAATTAAAATAAATTTAATTTAGGAATACGTAAGTCGTACACAGTCCTTACTTAGACAACAAACAACCAGACAGAATGCATAGGCAGGTAATAATCACCTGACTCTTTATAACTCTTGTTATTTACCAAGGTTATAAACATACAATAACCATTCATGATTCACAGTTTAAACAGTAATAAAACCGAAATAGTGACTGAGTTGTTGAAATTCTCTGCGCCTACAGTAGCTTCGATACCGCACACGCACTTAAGAAAACAATTCAATCTTCGTTAGGCCTTTATCTTTGCACATAAAAATATTTCTAACAAAAACCGGTAACTTTTTCAAAGAGTTGGTTTGTTCAAACATGTCACATTAAACAAAGGGTTTTTAATTATCTACCAACAGCAAGAACACTATAGATCAAACCCCCAATCAAAGAATATAAAACTAATCATAATTTGTTAAGCCTGTAGGATCAACGATACCACTGATTTACCTTATTACTTCGGCGGTTAAAACTTAGGTACCCGAAAATTGAAAGAAACTTAAAGGTAAGAAAGTTATCTTCTTTTAGAATAGTAAATAAGAGCACACAACTATCAGTAAGTCGTTACATAACCTATGTTCTATTCGCAACAAACCGGTGTATTATTATGATAATGCTAATTACGGACGTACCTATAGTTTCCGATGGTCGGCACTCTACTGGCGACACCTTCTACTGCGACTGATAACACTATCGCAGATAACAGATATCATCGTAAAGTTTACGAAATTCGTTTATTAAATAATTACAAGATTTGGTGGCGTCTCGGATAAGACAATGTGGTCTTGTGATAGTTTATGGGGATAGGTTAAGTTAAGGGGAAGCTTGATGGGATGGAATACACCTACTGAAGGTGTAACTAGACGAGGCGAAAAAGTTCGTGATCAGTGTATTGAGGTCTTAATGTAGGTCCTACTATTACATAAAAACCACATCGATAGAGTATTGAAGTATGTATTCATTAATAGTTATTGGCAGATATTTAAATAAAATAGGCAATTAGGTAAAACTTACCTCAGCTCTATATCATAAAGCTCACAAATTAATCAATTACAAAATCTTGTAAAAAAAAATATTGGAAATACTATCTTTAGAAATAATAAACACCAGTAACCGCACGAGACATAGTTCCGCACAGTTTGTCTCGATGCGCGTGCGCACACTATCACGTAAACAATACCGAACAAACAGACGCATGCAAGACGTCAGTTTACAAAAGTCAAACGCAATATATTACAAAACCTTTGTTCAAATACTAAATTATCCATTTAACAGAAAAAAAAAACGTTTTGTGATAAAGGTACCTACCACACATGTGAATGTACGTTTATTATTAAAGTTGACAACTAAAAATCACCGAATTAGTCACGGCATTACCTATAGAGAACCGCAGATATGTTGCATCATGTTATCTAGTCATACATTTTCGGTATGACTCAGAAACAATCCAACAATCAAGGTATATATATATTATGTAACGAACTTAGACTTTATGTCTTGTATTTTTAAACGCTATGTAGCCTAGAACGATACGTTAGAATCGTGCGAACATATTTAGAATTAAACAAAAGATATCAGTACTCTTCAAAACCTGAAAATACCGTTTAGAGCCATACTCATTGGTACCTACACCTAGGTCATGTACCGCGAACAGTGGGACAGGGGGAGCACCGTATGTTATGCCTACAGAGTCTTTAGTACTCATAATATAACAACACTACGTAGTACGCTAACGTAAAATTGACAGTCAATAAATTAAAGCTTAATTTCCTTACAACCAGAAACTAGTTCAACTTTTATAGTTTTGTTAAATTAACTCTTGGATAATTAACGCTTGGATGGCATTGGGATCACCGAGCAAAACACCGCACGAGGTGTGGGTTCGATTCCCTAACGGATTAAGCATTAAGGTGATCCATTAACATTAGTTCCTAGTTGTTCTTTATTGTCTGAAATATGTACCTATTAGTTCTTACAAACACCATTCAAGTCTGCGAGCCACCTACGGCTTAACATGGACCCGTGTCTAAGTCATATGTATCTGCGTAAACGTGAGCATTGTTTGTTTACACAATAGGACATTATATTATATTATTTGATGTTCTAATTACATATATTATAAATAAACAGTGTTATTGATCTCTATGTAACAAATAATATTAACTGTCGAGAGCTCCCGAGACGGCTCAACTTATTTACAAGGTATTGCCGTACTAGGCCTAAACTTTATGATAAGTATTTACTCGTATATTACAAACAAATGTTTTGACAGTCGAGGATTCGATACCCGCAAAGGATGAATTTACCTATATCTGACAAATGGGTCTACTTTTATCGTAAAAGGTAAGTAGACCATTCGTTAAATCAAAAATCTCTATATGAACTCACCCCATCTGATGACACGAATAATGATGAATGAATCACAGCTGCCAACAAAATACCGATCATCGTAAACATGATGCGAAACTAATTGAAATCGTCATTGCCCTCAGTTTATATACCGCGGTTAAACTGGTATTGTCAAGTCAATCATCATCTCTTATCTTAATTAAAATATTATTACTTATATGTTCAAAAAATTTAGCAATTATAACGTTACTTGGGGTTTCCCCGCGAATCTCATTCAAAGTGAGGTATTTTCTCCCCAGAACTGGGATTGTTTTGTTTTGCAAGTGATAAATTATAATAATTATTGCAATCAATGATAACAGGTCCACCAATGAGAGTAACTATGTAATAGGTACCTATGAAGACTAAGTGAGTGACTGAAAATAATTTAGTCATCTGAATAAATTAAGATTTTATAGTTTTTATTAGAATAAATCCAAACCCAAAATGAATATAACCAGTCAATTTCGTTTAATTACGAATATGGAAATCCTAATTAAAAGTGAAACTGCGCAGCTAGGTGACGGGAAAATAAAATGGTGCTTTTAGGGCACAATAATTATTATATACTTATTTTTTAAACTTTAATTTAGGTAGCTAAGTAGCTGTAGAAAAAAAATGTAAGGTTTGTATGAGATGCGTTTTACATGCGGCATATTTGCGCAAGTTCATATATCGGTGTGTGCTCTGTCCGGTATTAGGTACAGTACATACCTACCACATATAACATGCAAATCTTAGCAATAGCTTACTCAACAAAAATAGTTTATTAGCTACTATAATAAATACTAAAACATTACCTATTCTTTAGTGAATGGGTCGTACGGCAATGAGTTTGGATCATATATAATAATATGGTTATTTTATTATGGAAAGTCCTTTTCCTACACATATGTTTAAGGTCACCAATTATACAACGGATTTCACTATTCATGCTGTATTCTAGACAAGAAATAAGTCATAGACTCCATACAATTGTATTAAACTGTTAGTTTACTATACTGATACTAGATGGCGCTAGTAGTAACATTTATGGTGTAAATAGCGGTTATTCGTTGTAAGTAATGTAAGACGCTTTTAGGACAAAATAAATTTCCTATTTTTTATTTACGTCTGGAAATATAATAAGACGTAAGTATTGATATCTACTCGTGTAGTTATAAAATACATGAATTTGTCTTTTCTCTAACCTAATACTTTACATCTCGATGCGTCGCTCTTGACCACCGAAGACGGGTCAAAGACCTTCAAATATATTTTGCAGCAGTTTATTGCACCCACAGTTGGCAAACGTAGTTAAATTATCCGTTCATCTCGATATCAATACAAAATAGTTACTATCTCGTCAATATTCTTTGTTAGGCAAAAAGCCGAAATAATACCGGACTTAGGAAACATATGGGTTTTTAGCTTCTGCGTGTAAGTATATGAGTGTCACTTATGCCTATCTAGTTATGATTTAACTATTTCAAGTAGGTACTTAACTAAGTAATTTAGTAGGAACATAAACATGCAATGATTCATATTACCACCTCTCTGCATTATATTAGTACCTAGATATTATGCACTTAAAATTATTATTTTTTGCCATGAAACTTTGATTGCGCTTAAGTGATGTGTATGTTAACTGTTAGTACTTACATATTCATCCTAATGTCTACACAGTCTACCAAACCAGTAAAACCTACTTCATTAAACATGATTGAATCCAAAACAGCATAAACTAAACTGGAATTAAGAAATCAAATTCCTAAAGCTATGAAGTAACCACAGGATCACAAATACAGTTATATATTATTAACTTACTGCTAAACTCGTGTACTCCGTATTTATCTGAGATGCACCCTCACTGACACTCTCAACCCCAAACAGAGGAGCATTCGAAAGCTTCTCTATATATACCCAGACTTCTGAGCAACGTGTTACACAATAATAGCCGCTATTGCAACACAATAGAGACTGGAGTCACTTGGCTACGACACTGAGGTGTATAGCGACAGTTAGCCGCATTGAACAGTGACAAAACGAAAAAGTATTTTATTGTGACAAATACTCTGAACAAGTTTTGGTAGATTCCCAATTTTCATACAACATCTGATACATTGACAATCTTGTGTACCTGGATATTATTAGAGCTATGAGAAATAGCTGTCATGTATTACCTACTTAATAATACCTAGCTACCGCCTGACTAGAATATAAGGAGTTCATAATTCTTGCCTTGGGGATTAGAAGGTCCCTATGCTCATTAAACTGCTAAAAGTTCAAAATAGTGAAATAAGACTAGCTACTAGTTTCTAGTAGATACCTATTAGTAATGCATTGAAGGCATCCTTACTTCCACAGCTTTTCCTAGCTAACACTTAAGGTATCTAATGTGTATTGTCAGAATTTATCATATTTACAGGGTTTGTGATACTAACAGAATATAAACCCAGTAAAAAAACAGTATTTTAACTTAAATTACTAAAATTAGAAGTAACTATATTTTTTGTGCTGACTGTATAAAGTAGGCGTATTTACTTGGAAAACTGTTCCGTAACTCTTGGAATATATTGCACCCTATTAAACATTGCGAGTTATTAAGTAGTGCGAAAAGGACAGTCATATTACCTATGTTCAGTTGCTTTTGAAAATTAGACTACCCACATGGGGAGTCATGTACAAAATAAAATACCTACCCAATTTATATGACGCGCTCTCTCTAACACACAGTTTAGACCCTTTGTGTGAAAGAGATGACACGTTAAATCTGATTGCTCTTGTGTAAAGATTACAAGTTCGTGAGCTTAAATTGTCTATGATCGGGTTATTCCCCGAAACTAGAATCAAACGTGGCGCGTAGATATTGCGCAGTACTTCCTGAGACTTCCATCTTCTGACCTTAATAGCCCTTTGCCCTACTGAAGGCCGATTAGGAGTTCATGCTTTGGCATTATACTTTTGATCTTATTTAGGTTCAAACTATGAATTACTTGGTACAAATAAATAAAAATTCTTTTTAAAATTGCAAAAGTAGATATATTTGCACAACTTACAATAATTAAGGTTTAAGCAAATTTTATACAATATTTATTATTATTATTGATAGGTACCTATGTACAAAAGCAATGTAATTACAACTATACCTAGGATTCGCAATACTTAGAAACAAAGGTTTCCCTGGACTCTTGTACATAACATAGGGTTTTTCACATAAAATCAAATATAATTTGTGTCATAAAGTACCTCACATAGTCACAGCCTTTATTAAACTAACTTAAAAATTATTCAATACCTAGATATTCTTCTCATGATAGTAAATTATAATAATTCTAACGTTAATACATAAATATAATAAGTAGGTATTTCGCAATATTATTTAATACCTAACTCATAATAAGTATCTATAAACAATGTTACTCAATTTAATACATGTTTAACATATCTTTATTAATAACAAAACATTTCATCATCAAACAATAATTTTCAAATCAATTCTAAGATGCATTCAATACTATCGTAAATCTAATCAAACCCTTTTCCTATAAGGTCAAGGGCCCTTATTATTAATCCACGTGCCGGAATTTATGACACGCATAAAACCATTTTAGTTCAAAAACATCAAAACAACATATTTAAACCAAAATCAATCTTATCGTCAAGGAAATAAGAGTCTATGTGTTGGCACGTATGATTTAACGATTTGGGAAGTTCCCCAGAATAGACAAATATAGAGAGATTTTGTAGATGTGTTAACTCTATGGCCGCAGGAGGCTCAAATAAAGCTGTGAATACCATTCACATAGTGACGAAAAGTATTTTCCAAATTAACTTATAAAAGTATTATAATTATGTTGAAGTTAAGTATTATTAATTAAATTAAAGCATTTAAAGTAGTTATGCGAAACGCGAAACACGAGGTTCGGAAGAAGATAGAAATTCCTTTGGCCAGCAGTTGGATCTAAAATAGATTAATTAAAAAGCTTTTCAGATCAGTACTTAGATCTTTTTCCTCAAATAAATAAGTTAAATATTCATCCCTTCAATTTTTTTAATTTATTTGTATTATAGTTCAAACGATCATATTTGACTTTGTCTAGGCTTTGCTAATGACTAAATATATATTTTTTAGTACTCTTGAATATCGAAAGTGGAATGACACTTGAAATTTATAATGACTATGGTGTAAACGCAGGCTTTGTTCGACGCTACTGATCGAGGCAGATGTCTATTGGATTAAGTTGGTAGTGAAATCATAGACGAGGCTTTTGAACATATTATGTACAGTTTAATTGTTTATTTATTGTATTTAAAGTGCGTAAGATTATTTACTGATAGTGAAATGCATAGCAAACTCGAAAGGAGTGGGAAAACATCCTTCAATAATTCGGAATAACATTATAAGAAGTAAGTAATAAATTATACTATTTTTAACCTAATAAATGCTTAAGGTTAGCTGAAACCTTAGTCGCTTTGTAAACAGTTATTTCTTCATTCATTTTCGTCACAGTCATTATTTTTACATTGGTAATTACATTATTAATAACCTAAACATAAATTATTATTATGCTCCTAATTGATCACATTTGTTATTTAAATTCCAATTATCATATGATTATAACCAAACTGTACAGTGAACAACAATGTTTGTAATTGACTGTGTTACCTTATTATTTTTAGCAGGTATGCTAAAGAAACTTATAGTATCAGTATTCTATTTGCTATAGTAGGTATAATAAATTATATGCTAATTAATACAAATTACTAGGTACTAGCTATCATTGAAAGCATCCTGTTTCGCAGGACATCATGTTTAGCAGGACCTGATAATTGGTACATCTTATTCTTAATTGTGGCATATGGTCCTATATTCTACAGATCTACATGGTAAGGTTTTAATGTAATGATTTTTAGGGTGTAGAAGTCTATATTTTAACAGCAAATTATAGTCAAATTTATAATTCGGACAACTAGGTTTTTGACAGTATGCTACGTCACAGTAATGGCAAGTACTTTAACTATAGCAAAATGAAAAATTCGTATTAATTAGTCCTTTAATTCGGACGGATATCATATTTAAGTACTGCGATATGCAGCATGTCCCGCAGTAAAGTGTTGTCAATAGATTTTGCGCGAATCCAAATTTACATAGCGAATCAGGATATGACTCCTGATGCGATATGTAAACCCATTTTTTATTCGGCAAATTTTGTCGGCCTCACCCACAAACCAAGCCCCGGTCCCATCCTTGATTTTGCCAGAGCCAAGGGATTTCTTGCGCCAGCTCTGCCAGGTTCCGAAACAGTCTCACACAGATTTGTTTTTTAAGTGGTCTGCCACAGCGAGCCGGAGCCCCGGGTTTTTACCCAGTGATAGGTCATAGTCGGTGCGTTACCTGTAGGCGCGGTCGACGAGGATGACGTCATGGTCGGTGCCGGGCGCGGTGCGGGCGCGGCGCAGCGCGGCGGGGCGCGCCACGCACAGGCGCGGCGCCAGCGCGGGGTCGCGGTACACCACGCGCCCGCCGCGCGCGCCCACCACCACGATGTAGTGCCCCGAGTACGACCCGCCGAAGCAGCGGCTGGGGGAAATGCGCCGAGCTCAGTTTGGGCTGGGTCGAGGATACCCGCGGATGTGAGAGCAGTACATAGACAGCTTCAAAGACTGTGACCGACGAGCGAGCTGATAAAGAACCGCAAGTCGGACTCGGTATCAAAAAGCGGTCTTAAGTTGATCCACGGACGATCTTTACCGGCGAGCCAACAAAACCGCGGTAAAGCTCGCTCGCTGAGCACACCCTCAAGTTAAAAAAAAAAATACTCTTTCACATGATCAATTTGGTGTCAAATCCTTTTATCACTGGGTTTCAGAAAAGGCTACTATTGTCGTAGTTGAATTTAGTTATTATTATTTATTTTATTTTTAACCATAATCGTCGCACTGCAGGGCAAAGGCCTTTCCTTCTTCCAATTCTCCCGGTCCTGTGCTATTGTTGTCCCTAATATGGAAAAAGATTCAAGCTCGTCCCGCCATCTCCTTCTGGGCCGGTCACGAGATCTTCTAATGTTTTGTGGAGACCACATAGTCGTTTGCTCGGCGCAGTCTCAAGGCTATTGATGGAAGTTCGACCAGTTCTATTGCCCTTGATAGTTGATTTTATTGAAGAGTTTCTTTCCAAAAGTAAAAAGTATATTCCAAAGCATATTGGAGCGATTTCATGTTGAAGTTTCTAAGATCTCTGCAAATGCTTCTCTTTACTTCTCGATGTTTATCTCTGTATTCTTTGGTTTGAAACTTTAAATTTTATCATAATTATTTTTTTAATTTAGTTATTTCCATTAAAATTTGTACTCTTCACAAAATTCGCAGTCCTTAAATTATATGTAAAAAATAAACTTCACCACTAAACTACAAGGACATAAGGCAGATTCAATGTCTAATACAGTCACTCGACTTACCGGAACTCTGCTTTCAGCTTGTTATGCTTGCACAGATGGCACACGAGCAGACCGGCATCGACCAGCACGACAGCGGGCCCCCGCGTGCGCAGGTGGTGCAGCAGGTCGGCGTGGCTGAGCGAGCGCTGCTGCACCGCGATGCCGCACGACTTGGCTTCCAGAAAGCGACGCTTCACGCGCTCGCGGTCCTAAAGAGATCAAGTTTAGTGAAGAGGCATTAATAAGTTAAAAGGTCGCTGGAGGGGACTGGATGCGGTGGGCGGGGGAACGGGTTTTGTGGCGCAAATTGGGAGAGCTCTATATCCAGCAGTGGACTATGATTAGTTGAATGATGATGATGATGATGATGATGATGAAGAAGTTAAATAGGGTTTTTTTCAAGGGTTAACTGTTGTGTAAGGCTGACCAAATTCAAGCCTTGTCACATAACAACAAATAAACGGGCTATGCTGATTCGCCTAACAAACAAAGATAAAACTGGTGTATCTATGCAATGAAATGGATATGTGTACTTAGAAACTATGGTTAATATTTACAATAACCTTTCTAAAATCAGGCTGATCCAAGTCAGACTTACAATTTGTAAATTATATCTTTGGTCTTGTGCTATATTTTCGTAATTATCAAATTGACAAGCCAGATAGAAGGAATATGTATATCTCACCATATGAATAATCCTGTCATAGTAGACTTGCCGCTTGTAGTCCTCATTGACGCCAAGAGTGATGGTGAACATGCGGTGTTCAATACCAAACCTGTTGACAAATAAAGGAATAAATAAAAATAAGCATATTGTTTAAATGTTTATTATTCCAAATTACTTGAATTCATACCATGAGTAGACAACTCTCGAATTATATAGTAAGAACATTTATTACAGGTATTTCCTAATACTATATTTCCACCATTGACTGATTGAGCAGTCACAACAATAAAATGTAAGAAAAAACAAAAGTCATGTTTTAGCAAATTTAAAACTTTGTTATTTGTGCTCAAGGGGGTATCATTTACTGTATGTACCCATAAGGTCTACAAAAAAAAAAGGGGTAGGTATAACATATCATCACGCCTGTATCCCCGAAGGGGTAGGCAGAGGTGTACCAATGTACACCCACAGTTCGACGATATGTTTAGGTCCCATGTAATAGGGGGCGAGCCTATTGCCACTTACCGGGCACAAATCCAAACTCCGACCTGCTACTGAGAATTTCATAGAAAAACCCAATAACACCTTGGTTGACTCGGGAATCGAACCCAAGACCTCTACCGCAGCAGTCATGCTTAGCACCACTAGGTCAACGAGACAATCACTATAAGTATAAATACGTAAGTATACTCACAGTGTAAGTATAATTGACTTTAATTATCCTTTTGCAAAATAGGTATTACTTAGGTACTACTTAGTTAAGTAGTTCATTTTTGCAAACCTCTTGAGCAAATAGCAGAGGTCTATAGTCCAGGTGGACTGGTGGAAGCCCTCGTCGCGGCAGACCTGCTGGAACTGGTCCAGCAGCTGCTCGCGCTGCGGCGGCGCCAGCAGCATCAGCACGCACGACACGCCGCAGTCCCAGTTGTAGCGCTGTCTGAAGTGCTCTAGCTTGTGCTCTATGAGCTCTGGATATATACTCCGTGTTTTAGTATAATAGTCAGAACGACTTCACATGGGTAGACAAAACATTAATACATTATATGCACAAACCTTCCTCTTGAATCTTTGTATCTGATGTTAAAAAACATATGAGAATCTATTTTACTTTTTGATGTGTGTTTTGTTTGCATACAGACATAGCAAGGGGCATGTTTTTCAGATATATAGTGCATTTTGAAGAAAGGATACTCTTATTAACCCATCTTAAGCGCAAAAGTGATTCTCTCAGACTGAAAAGTGGCAAAATAACAGTAGTTTTAATTGTTTCTTATTGTACTGTTGTACCTATCCTAACTGCTTCTCCATTTGACTCAAAGGTTGACTGGTAGATAATGCATTGCGGCATTAAGTCCGCCTTATGTACCACAATTGTACAAGAAAGTTTAAAGAAATAAATAGCTAATAAGAAAATGATCTATTCAGGCTAAACTATTCAAAAAAATTCGGCATATTTTTATTTCAAATGTTTGATAACTAACTGAACTTCACAGAACGACCTCGCTATTGATTTTTTAATCTTGTAAAGTATTCAACCACTTTAAATACAGCAAGAGATTGATATCTTTCTGATGACTTATATACTTCAAAACTGTAAATAAAAAGCTTACCTTCGTCTTCCGCTGACATGATGTGTGAGAACTAAACCGCTGAAATCAATCCCATTAATGTGTTTCACTAACATGCTTTAATTCATTCTCTGCTTGTTTATCTACTTTTCGTAATAATTCTCATTTCACAGAATTTGAGTCATTCAAAAATGTTTGTTGTGACATTTATGGAAGTTCAACGTCAGACAGCCTGAGATGTTTCGTTTCAAGCATACGGTGCTTTGAAATAAAGCTACACGGTTTTCATTTCAAATATTACCTAGATTAATTAACTAATGCTTAAATTAAACAAGTGATTTATGGCATTTTTTTAATTCCTGTAATTTTATTGTGTCCTTTGAAACTTTTGGCCAATATAAAGTTTACTGAACATTTTTGACATTCTGACAAACAGCTGACTGAGTGACAGCTCCAAAACTGCTTGCTTTTTAGGATTTTCAGAATTTAGCGATGGCGTTTAGGAGTGGGATTACTAAAATTCTTAGTATAAGATGTGCTGCTCAGCATGGGCTAGCGCGGCGAGCCCTGGCCACACAAACCAAGCCGTCGGAGGACATAAAACCCGGCAAGACACATTTTGGGTTCCAAGAAGTGGCAGAGGAGGAAAAGTCCAAAAAAGGTAGAAAACAATTTAAATACAACATTTTTAACCAAAATAAAGGTAGCTTATTATGTGTCAGCATTGGTGTCAGCTTTTCTTTGAACTATTCTTAATCTATTTTCTGTTATAGTCATAGAAAGCAAGTAATGCATTTATTGACAACATAACCAAAAACTCAATCGGCATTGAGGTATTATTATCAATGAACACACTATGTGCAATGGGCTGAGACTTCTATCCTCATATGGGACCTGTGGCCCACAGGTGACTTAAGCTATGGAAATATTGAAATAAATATGAAGACTTTAATGTTTACTCCCACAGTTCATGAAGTATTTGAGACGGTAGCTGAGAAGTATGACCTGATGAACGATGTCATGTCCATGGGCATCCACCGGGTGTGGAAGGACATCTTCATGCAGCGGCTGGCTCCCACACCAGAGACCAGACTCCTGGACATGGCCGGTGGTACTGGTGAGGAATCCAGACTGATATTATAAATTTAAGAGGAATTGTGTTTTATAATAATGTATGGTAATATATGTTTACGGAAGATCAAATATGGCATAGCTGATTATCTACTTTTTGGAATGAAGAACATCAGACAATAATAATAAATGGCCTAAGAAACTAAACAAGTTGAATCACCTAAACCTATTTTCTGTACCTCATAAAATATACATAAACATTTTCATTGACTTTACTCAATTCAGTTGGCACTATCAGGTCAGTTACCCCTGAATCTAATTTGAATAATTTAAAACCTACAAGTAACTTCATAATGGATAAATTGAAAAACAATTATTGTTTCGTTTTATTATGGCTGTTATGAAAGGAGGCATTTTGTTCTTCACATAAAAACAATATCCCTCAATTTCAGGTGACATAACATTCAGATACATAAAGTACCTGCAGAGCCTGCCACAGACGCAGTCCGGCGCGCGCAGCAGTGTGACGGTCTGCGACATCAACCAGGCCATGCTGGATGTCGGCAAGCAGAGAGCTCTCAAGTATGTACCTACATAGTTGTTAAGTGAGGATATTGAATTTACTGAGGAAGAGAACTATAATGCTCATACATAAGGTGTAGTTCATCCTACCTCATAATTTTACAACTTTTATAACATTAGGTTACCTAATAGTCTTAAATGAACTTTATTTACACTTGCATAAATTTTGTTACACTAAATTATTCATACCAACCTAGATTCTCAAGAATCGCAAGAGCGCAATCAACATTACACCTTTGTGACTTGCACTGAATCAATAACAAACTTTTCCTAGGCTGGGTTATACTCCTGAGTCCTGTGGTGTGGACATTTCCTGGGTGTGCGGCGACGCGGAGAGCCTCAAATTGCCTGACGACAGCTACGATGCCTACACCATCGCATTCGGCATCCGGAACTGCACTCATATTGATAAGGTAGGCATAATGCATGCTTTCTTGCTAAAATAAGACTAGTCACTAAGGTTATATACCAATATCTATAAGACTGGTATTTGCAACTGAACCATGTTGTATGCTGCTACTGTTTTCCTTATAATAATAATTAATGATATGAAAAGTAGTGTACAAGTGTCTATTTTTATTCAGGTCCTTGAGGAAGCATACAGAGTGCTGACACCAGGCGGTCGCTTCATGTGCTTAGAATTTAGCCAGCTACCCAACAACACATTACAGTGGTAAGTCTAATACTTACCAATTTCTACCTTAGGTACTTATAATATGTTGATGTATAAATGTGTGTGTATCGCCCTTTTACATCTAAAGTAAAACACACGACTGACGACAACTGTTTGCAGGGTATACGATCAGTATTCGTTCCAAGTGATCCCTGTTCTGGGCCAGCTATTTGTGGGACAATGGAAGCCATACCAATACCTCGTCGAGAGTATCCGACAGTTCCCCAATCAGGTAAGCTTGTTCAACAATGAACCTTTGTATGCAGATTACGATGAATCCTTACGTATTTCCCTTGTGTGCAGGAGAAGTTTAAGGCGATGATCGAGGACGCGGGCTTCAGACAGGTGACCTTCGAGAACCTCACGTTCGGCACGTGCGCCATACACTCCGGGTTCAAGTTATAGTGAGCGTCCACTGCTCAGGGATTGGTGCGGTATTGTTGTTGTTAAGATCTAATTGTTAGGTTTTTATATAAGTATAGTGATAGCACAATGTGTTTTATTTACTCCTATTATTATTTTAAAGTTTTAATTTGTGTTATTCTGCCAATGATTTGTTGATCATTAGTACTATATAACAGAATAGGAAAAAGGGTGATAAAAAGAAAACGAATAAGTTCTTTTGTAAGGAATTTATTAAGTCCATCAAACTGTGTTGGTCTTTGGAATGCAAATCCAGTATCTAAATTACACAATATTTCCACACATTACATCTATGATATCGAGCATCGACTCGCGCATTACAATACAATTTGTGATTTAACTTCCGCGTTCCTAACACACCACTCTTCCCATAATTACAATCTGTATACTTTACATATGTCATCAATTTCAGAACGTCATCCATTCTCTGTCACCCCATCCCATACACACGACTCGTATCGCTCTCACGCAGGTAGGATGTATGAAAGCTCATAAAGCATGCTAATTATTTCTTATGACACAGAATTGTTAGGTCTAACATACTAATGAGCAAAGCTAATATAAAATTTCTCTCATAATTCGTAATAGAATCGCCGTCCTATGCCTAATATAAATAAACGGCAGACATCGAGAAGCAAATAAAGTGTGAGTTAAGGATATCCAAACAAACATTAATACTCTGTACCGAGCGTGCACTCAACATAAGTTATTTTGCAATTAATTTGAATATTCATACCCAAAGGTCCTGATCCTGATCCAGCGCGGGAGTTGGGTGGCGACGGCCGCTCCGATCGTCAACGATCCAATACGAAATCCAACATCCGAAAGGGAACATTACATCCACGCGACAAATATTCAAATGTCCGCCAGAGATCCGCCGGTGCGGTCCGGTCCGATCCGATCCTACACGCGAGGCCTCTACGGCATCCTGACTCACACCTCCAGCCAAGCACATCCAACGAGCCCAATCCACAGTGGATGAAACAAAAGAAAATGCTTTTAATTATAAACAGTCATCGTGTTAAATTTATTATCTAAGAGCGCGGCGTCCCGCCCTCCACCCGCGACCGCTAAGTATTATTGCGACAAGGAAAGGTCTGAATGGATGGCGGGGCGCGCGTTGCGGCCAGTCGCGTGTACCGGCAGTCCGGGCTCGCTACACATATAGCTAGACATGCCGCCGTCGCCGCCGCCGCCGCCGCCCGCGCCCGCTGTGGAACACAAGGCCTCAGTGTCGCCGCGCCCACCGCCCGCACACACGCACTACCGAACACGCCACGCTATCGCCTGATGGCTTCTCTACTGTCTCTCACGTCAAAACATATTTCTTTTATGTATTTTGTGTTTTGTTTTGTCTTGATGGATCCTATGCTTTGTATATTCGCGTGACTTTGTGAACATTTAATAATGGACTGTGCATTTATGCATAATCGCTACATTAGGTTACGTTTTCATCTATTCTTTAGGTATTTCAATAATTATAAAACATATACTTATGAAGTGACATCCTAAAAACAGACCACTTTGTTTGGAACTTCATAGTATGTAACTGGTACTACAGAAGAGATTCATTTTGCT
Source organism: Autographa gamma (assembly GCA_905146925.1). Taxonomy (NCBI): domain Eukaryota; kingdom Metazoa; phylum Arthropoda; class Insecta; order Lepidoptera; family Noctuidae; genus Autographa; species Autographa gamma. The sequence goes on from LR989870.1 coordinate 250,840, forward strand.
CAGACCAGTGAAGAATTTATAAAACGAAATGCTTATTCGTCAATTGCAAACGTAGCCAAAGACAATTGGCGCCATCTTTGCGAGTATGGGGTTCGGTAGTTGCGAGTGTATGGACGCTCCAGTTACTCATAGCTGTGTCGCTGGTATTGAGGGTAGGGACAGCGAGTCTTGGCAAGGTTTCTTACCAAATCCAAAGATCGAGTGAAATCTTACCAAATCCAGATTGTCTTTTGAGGAAATTAGATTACAAAGATATACAAAATGAAAAGTAAACTTAAATAATATAGTATATAAGAATTCATTAAATTATAAATCTGTCGGGTGTTTTTAATAAAACCCTCTGTCTAGAATAGTTCATGAGATAACATAACTATAATAAAGTAATTTTCCCACAAAACGATCAAAATAAAATGGAAGCCAAATTAACTTTTAGCAAACAAATTTGAAATGTTGCAAACAATCCTGCAAACCTGCTCAAATCCTGAGTATGTCCAGTGATATGTTCAATAACTAAGTCCTGAGTAAGTCCAGTGTTATTCTCAATTAGCAGTCGACTGCTATATCCAGTGAATCCCTCCACAAGTACTGTAAATATATCTCTAGCTCATGTAACATTCTCAAGGCAGCAGGGTAGCAATCTAGTCTATTTGTTAGTCAATTATATAATTTTATATTTCATTCGTCTTTGTATTATTTATTGTCACTTAAGGTTATTTAAAACTTATTTTTATTTATGTACACATTTCATTTGAGCAAATAATGGAATGCTGTATTATGTACAGAGATCATTATTTTTAACAAAACTAGCTGTATCATTTAGAGTCGACTTTACCTCAATGAAATTAGATAGTCAAGGTATAGGTGAGTAGTGGGCAGAGTCCCTCAGAGTATGTGGGTGAGGGCAGATGTGTGCAGCGGCAGTGAGTACCGACCTGTGCTCAGTAGTTGTGCGAGCGCGAGCGGCTGCGCGAGCGCGAGTAGCTGCGCCGCACCGGAGAGTACGTCGGCGAGCCGCGCCGCCGCGGGGAGTACGACCGGGACCTACGGGGGCACGTATTACTATTGCTCTCACAATACATCACAGTGCAGTTGAGACACGAGTACATAAGCGCTTGTTACCTGTCACGATCGCCGCTGTAGCGGTCAGCTCCGCCACCGCCGCCGCCGCCGTAGTCTTCCTTCACGCGGATATACGACACCTCGCCCTGTCATCAGACACAGCCATTATAACATTATGTATGTCCACCATTGGCTTCAACATCTGGCTAGATACTACTCTTAAGTATGTTTTAAATTAAAAGCATTTGTCACTTTATTAAAATTGCAAACTTCGTAAAGTTTCTCAAAAAAAATACATATTTTCAACTGATTGAACATGAGTCAGCAAGTCAATAATAAAAGGATTGAACCCTATTCGAAGCAATGTTTCATTATCATGCTAATGGCATTATTTTGTGAGTGGAAAATTTTCAACCCCTGTAAAAGACAGTGTTATTGATAAAATCAATACATATACTACAGACACTACAGTCACCTTGACGCCCCGGCCGTCGCTATGGTGGTTCGATCAATATAATTGCATGTCTACAAAAAGCTGACTGATATATGATAGCCATGGCCACTACCCCAAAACTTTACAATTTAGTTTGAATATCATGTTTCGAAAGTTTAACAATATAATTGAGAATAGCGTGTAGGCCAAATATTAAGTTGAAAGAAATCGTTTTAAAGGGGGATGTCATAGACTCGACTGTTTTGAAGTAACACGAGGAACTGTCGTTATATGGTATCTTTAAAGGGACGAATTCCGAACACTGTTCTAGAAAGTTACTATTACATGCAAAATACCGTTATATACCCTTGAGTTATTTGTGGGTGGTAGGAAAAAGCACATAATAAACAACTTTTGGACAGCTTTCGTGTCCAAGTATGTTTAGTATCTGAAATTTACATCCTCCTGTTTTACTAGGACAGACTAACTTCCTTAGCTTGAATTGATAGGAACAGGTTCAAAGAGCTACATGATAAGCACTAACCTCGTGACTTCTGAATCTCGAGTCATCGAGTTTCTTGACAGCATACTTCATGTCTTCGTGTCGCAGGAACTCGACGACGCCGGTGCCGTCCTTGAAGGTGTCGGCGAAGCAGACGTCGCCGGCCTCGCGCATGTGGTCCTTGAGGTCCTGCCACGAGCCCGACGGCGGCAGGCCCGTCACCAGCACGCGGTACTCCGAGCGCCGCGCGGGCGGGCCACGCGTGGCCGTGCGAGCCCCGAACCGCTCGGGCCCGCCGCGGCCGCCGCGCCCGCCGCCGCCGCCGCCGCCGCGCGGGAACTCCACGCGCAGCCTGTACCCGTCGTAGTCGTAACCGTCCCGGGCACGTACAGCGTCGTCTGCGTCCCTGTATCAGTCACCACACCTTCAGTCATATGTCAACTTAGCAAGTCTTGTATTCAAAGTTACACATGCCAGAATAAAAACAATACACTTAGCGGACAGGCTACATTTACTATTCCTAAACACATTATTTTACATTTCAAACTACACAATTGAAACTGTTTGGTATCTACAAATATTTAGAAACTAGCCAGAGTCACAGGTAATTAACATTTTTATCATTGTGTGTTAATGGCCTTAATTAATATAACAAACACAAGTTGGAATGAATGTGTCTTATTGTTAAGACAAACACATGAATTGAATGCCAGACCTAAATTCTGTTATTTTAGATAGTAAAAAATAATGAGTCTTAGGAAGATAGGTCATGATGTACTTTATAATTTGGAACTTGGTTAGTAAAAACAATTTAGAATATTTTTGGTGTTTAAATTTCGGTAATCGAGTTATTATTACCCGTGTACCTTAAACCTATTCAATATGTACTTGTTTGTAAGGCATATTACATATTTAAAAATATTAGGATGTAGCTCTTTTCTCACAAGATAAATAATATTCAGTATAAATAAGAATATTTAAATTTATTCTGCTCATTTAAGAGCTTTGTAAAGTAATACTATAAACTCTGCGCCTAAATGTAATCATAGGTAATTAAGAACTTGTTTAGTTTAAGATTGAAATGGCTCTTAATACAATAATATTATGGCCAGCGTTAGTGACAAATACGTTATTACATACAACAATATCAAAATGATAATGTGTTATCTGTTTACAGCAACCTTATCAAAGAGCTATAAATGTGTATGTGAATATACACATAGTATTCATATAGTATTTTAATAACATATTTGTCAGTATTCATTGTTAGGAATGCTTGTTAATTATTCAAATATGATTAGGGTTGCTATTGTCAAAATGTACTTGTCATGTGAGTGAGTTGTAGTAACTCTAAGAATAATTACATAATATTATGAATTATTATGGTGTATAATTTTAATGCATAACATTATTCTACAACTCCATGCACCCTATCTTATTAGCTTAAGGCAATAAAGTAAGGTAATTTTCGACAGGTCAAACAGTGTGGGTAGTTTTATTCTTAAATTATTTTTTCATCTAACCAACCCGCAAATACGTGTGCAAAATCCAACTCCTAGGTGAGAGTCAATTTATTCTACTACTAATTAGTTATGAATCATGAATGTAAAAGACAATTAGTGTGTTAAGAAAGTGAATAATTATGTGCATTACTGTGCTATTTATCATTGGCAGACAGACATGACAAACACTACAACAATACTATATATCAGACAAGCACATCATAAAAATAATTATTGAAATGCTGCCAATGTTGATATCAATATTTTAACCTTATGAATCTAATTGGCCAAACATAACCTGCCTAGATTTATGAATGTTTTTTATCCTCTTACAACTAATTATACATTCAGGATGGCTGCATGGTAATTTTTGGTATTTGCGCCGTCAAATAATATAAAAACAATAAGCAGTCAATATCATAGGAATGAAGTAGGTCAATAAGCGTATCTATATCTATATTTATTGTACATAACAAAGAAAATACGCCTTCGTGGAGTAATTAGTTACGATAAATGATCTTATTGCAAATTATTACATACTCTAGGTTATCGTTGAAACTTTACCTTGGATCTTCGAATTCAACGAAGGCGAATGGTGGTCCTTTTCTGTTTTTCAGATCAACGAACGTTACTTTGCCGAATTTGTAAAACAGATCTTGAATGTCCTTTGTCCTTATGTCTGGGGGCAAATTGCCGACGTATATTCTGCATTCGTTTCTATTGCTGCTGCTTCCACCCGACATTTTTATATATTTCTTATGTAAATTAAAAGTTATTTATCGCTAATTTTCTTAATTCTTGGGTAACGCTTCGGCGTATCTCATTAGGAACTAATCAAATATGGCGACTGACAATATGCTCAAGGGAAACGGAAATGAAACAATATTGACAGATTGCCTATGGTTGGCTATTGCAAATGGCGTTCGTTTTCTAAAATACATTCGTTCAAAAATTTTAACGCGAGTCTTAAAATTAAGGGATCTCGTCTATTGTTTAAATTATCATGGATCAATCTATGCTTCAAAATTTGGGTTTCGTTATAATTTTAACAATTTCTTCGTGCTTAAGCTACTGTACTCCTCTATTTAAAATTGTAACGTTCTGAAACACATCGATTTTTTCATAATTTTACTTTAATTTATACTAGAAGGTCAATAATGTTAGCGTATTTGTAAAAAAAAAAATGTTTCGTGATTTTACGTTTAATCTAACAAGTAAAACATTGGCTGAAAATGAATAGTTTGAAAATTTACCATAAAGTTTGTTTTTCGAATATGTTTGAATTTAGAACGCCCTCTATCGCAATTAGAAGAAATCATTGCTGAAAGAAGCCTGTGAAAGAATCCTCTGGAAAGTAGGCATTGAATCTCCGGTTATCAAAATCTTTACGTGAGAATTTGTTCTTATCCCGAAGCAAAAGTGAGTATTTCTTTATTTTGGTGTTTATTTATTTATATTCCAAAGTTTAATAAATATTTTATAGTGCCAGTTTTCAATTATTATAATATTAACAAAATGGTGTGCGAAAATCCAAAGGCGGAACAATTTATTTTCTACAAATATTCGCAAATATATGGTGCGAAATAGGTTTTATTGATTAAACTCTGATGTTACTATAGTGATAATCTGCATTATGATGAAATATCGTTATCTTTTCGTTCGCTAAGTTAAATTACATGTCGGCGCCTCGTTCTTAATTTCTCGCTATCTGTTTTGATGACAGGCATTAGTGCTAGTGCTTCCGTTAGAATTACCACGAAAAAACCTTCGCAGATAGTAGAAGAGGTCAGGTAATGTAGACTCTCATCACTTGTTTTTAATGTCATTCTTAATTTACATTGGGATATTCCTTTGCGGGTGGGAACACATTTTGTAAAGGGCGCGCATTAGGTCCCGGATTTTGCGCTTGACCTTTTCTGGAAGATATTAATAGCTCTTTGTTGTCCAATATAAACAACTAATGTTTCTCCCCTCGGAAAACGAAGAAAATCAGTCCTATCAGAATGTTATCGCCAGGGCATGGTAACAATAACCTTTCGCATTAACGCTATCAGTCATCATTGCAACAAGTAAGCTAGCGCGTACGATTTGTGATAATAAATCTCGCGTAAATAGAAACTAATCTATCATTTTTGACTTAAACAAAAGAAGCTATGAAATGTCTAAAATAGAAAACCTATGTTTAGAACCAATCAATAACTTTATGATATGCACCCTTCTATTTTTAGTGTTATTATTGATCCAGTCATAATCCACTGTTATTTAGTCAATTAGTACATGCGGTGCGGTTCTTACTTGAATAATAAGTTGAGTTATCTAGTGTGGTTCCATATCATTATTTTCATTTTCATGTATGGTAATGAGTTATGAGACAAATTACCATTGGAATGATTAATTTGATGGAACCGTTAAGGCTGTTCTAAGCTACAGTTTAATTCAATAATACAAGTGGTTTTGTCTGCTACGAGTACTACAGTAACAAGGCACCTAGCTACAAAACTATCCTCCACTGGTTAACAGTTCAAATACTAATATTATAACGGGAATTAAGGCGTACATGCATAAATACCTTTAGGGCTTGACGTTTCGACCGGGTTACACCGGCCGTGGTCGCAAGCAGACTCAGTCAAGCCCTAAAGGTATTTATGCATGTATGCACTAATTCCCATTATAATATTACTATAAACATGCAGCGCGATAGTTTAAAAGATTATAGTTCAAATACTAATTCACTCATCGCTCCTGTGTAGACATATAGCAGCCAAGATGTGTGACCGCAAGGCGGTGATCAAGAATGCCGACATGAGCGAAGAGATGCAGCAGGATGCTGTAGACTGCGCAACGCAGGCACTAGAGAAGTTTAACATTGAAAAGGTGGGTCCCATTTGTTTATTTTTTTCCCCGTTTATTCTAGGTCTTATATTCATTGTATCACCTTATATATGGGCACTTTCCATAATTTTAATAAGGACATTTCTCACTTAGAATTTTCATAATTCAATAATGGTAAAAAAAATATCCCAATTGCACTTTAATGAATGTATTTGTGAGATTATACTTTCCATATTGTAATGGACAATAAGCCACAGTGAGGAGTTCCCACGGCTGATAAGCTTTGAGGTTTTCCTGTTGTGGTTAGTGTATTTTATAATTCACTTCACACATTGTTATAATTCAGTATTCAATAAAAAGACAATCATCTACAGAATTCGTTTGAATGTAGGCCAGAGTGTAAGAATGGTAATGTTTGCAGGACATCGCGGCATTCATCAAGAAGGAGTTCGATAAGAAGTACAACCCGACGTGGCATTGCATCGTGGGGCGTAACTTCGGCTCGTACGTGACGCACGAGACTCGCCACTTCATCTACTTCTACCTGGGCCAAGTGGCCATCCTGCTGTTCAAGAGCGGCTAGGCGGGGCGGCGCCCCTTCAAAATTTTATGTTGTTAGCGCAGACGCAGTATTACCGGGCGACGGGTGCGCCCGCGTGCCGCCGGCGCATGTGTCGTGAGTGTCAGTGTGAGTGAGCGAGTGAGTGAGCTGTGAGCGAGCTGAGCGAGCGGTGACTGAGACTGTATGTGTGCGGCACGCCACGCGAGTACGGACTAGCCTATACGCCCACTGTTTCATATTCAGATGCTGGACTTAGCTGCGTCGAAACCTTCACTTCTTAGTCCCCGGCGCACTCGATGTATGTTTGTACTGTGTTAGCTAATATTTAAGACTCGATATTGACTTGGGTAAAACATTCACTTCTAGTGTATTTATATTTAAAAATTTTAGTTAATGATTCCTAGACTTTATTACCTAGCATAGCGTAAAAGTCATATGTTAGTATATAACTAAATTTATTGTTTTAATTCTTTGTTAATACACCCTGTGAAAATATTTTTCAATACTTCTTTATTAAACTTTCTTACAAACCAAACATCTATATTGTTTATACTTAATAATTTCCTTGTAGTTTCTATTAGTTGATACTTTCTGTAGAATTTTAATATATACACCTGAGGTTATTTCAACACTAATTACAAAACTTTACCACATAAATACTTAGTAGTCTCTTTAGCAGTTAAGCAATATAATCTTATCAACTACTCTGAGGCATCTACCACAATCATGAGCAACACTAACGATCAGCAGTTACACTACAGACAACCAATATTCAACAAAAATCTCATCATGCCACTTTAGGATACTAATAGTATACCTACCTACTAATTTAACATGTTTTATATTGTGTAATCAAATTAATAAAGCATTTACTTTTGACTGTATTTTTCTATTTTATTTTTGCCCTCTTACCAAACCTATAAAGACATACTTTTCTGAACTGTGCATTTGCCACCAGTTCCAAAATTGAAGTTTTGGAAGATTAGGTACAAATTTTTAATAAATAAGACTAGTTCAAACTAAAAATCAATTCTCGCCTAGTTTGAGTTTGTTCCGGCTCATCTCCGAAACTGCTAGACCAACTTTGAAGGAACAACTCTGTTTGACATACGTCTTCAGTTTGAAAGATACCTACCGCCGCTGGGTTTTATGGAGTCGGGAGTTATTGCCATAGCCGGGCAGACCATATATTATAAGCAAGCGATCCGGCAACGCAAAGGACGAGATCAGAGGTTTCATTCTGCGAGGGGATACCCCCAGCCTGTCCGATGTGTCTCGGCGATTATCCGCTACAGATTAGGATTTGGACATAATAAATAGGTACACTACTTAGTACTAATACTAGTCCATTAGTCACTGAACCACCACGTAGACCATTAGCAAATTAGTACAAGTGAAACTAGCCTTGCACTGCTTAACAAAACGTTAATTGATTAGTACTTGCCTAATATTGAACATTTGTTCCACTTAGCGTAGAGTTACGGTACCTTTGTGAATAATTTATTTTATAATGTTTTCTACTGGTTACGTTTAATCATAAAGTTGATACATGTATATAACAAAGGCTTACAAAAATACCTGCCTGTAAGAACCCGTATCTAATTCAATGTAGAACAATGTGCCCTTGAAAAGATGCCTTCTTATTAAAACCCTAGACAGATTTTGTTAAGACTGTTAAATTATATGTTTTGTGTAAATAGAACTTGATTAGTTTCTTTAGAAAACTGGAACCTGTATCTAAATCCTGAAACCTGAAATACATACATATCTTCATACCAACTTATGATTTGAAGAACCTACCTCAAAAAACTGCAAAAAAGCCGTCTATTTTCATCAATTAGGTAAATACGCTTTCAGCAATGCGCCAGTGCGCTCAAGCCAAGGTACAATCGACCGTAAGTCAGCCCTAACAATGAATTACTAAAATAAACCTTAGGACATTGTAATAAGGGCGCTGTCAAACTCGAAGCCTCTACCACAGATGAGGTCTAATGTACGTTGATCATGCATCTATTAACATTTTGATTGGCTGGGTCATTTCCATTACCATGACGTTTCTAGTGTAGTACCTATCTAGATGCTTTACACAGTATTCATGAATAGGTAGGTATGCTCTCAAAACTACGGTCCAAGTTAGGTAGGGAGCACCTACTTAGCACCTATTTCTTATAAAAAAAAACGAGAAATAAAAGTTACAAAATGAAAGCTACAATTTTCCTTTTTTTTCCAGAATAATTATGCTAATATTATGATTTAAGTACAATAAAAGTAGCACATATTAGTTACCAAGGTCAGCAAAGGGGGTGGATGGCGGAATTTTAATTCCTCAAGCATAATTAATTCGGCGCAGTAACTTGGTAGTATGTAAATCCGTACAAAAATTGTAAGCATAAGTTTTCTGAGCTATGAATGTTAAAACAATATTATAATATTTGCAGTCGGTTGTTCGATCCTAATTAATGCGAATGCCATGATGCCGTAGTGGCCTAGCGGTTAACTGACCCCATTCGTCTTAGAATGCCGCAGGTTTGATTCCGGACAAGTGCATACCTAAATATGATGCTGCTTATGTTGAATTGAATTGCTGCTGATTATATTATAGTCAGAACGGCGTATTCTACATTAAGCCATCTAATTTCAAAGTTTTTACTTGATATACCTAAGCAATTTGATAACCTACCGGACATAATTCTCCTATTGTCCGTTATTGTAGTAAATTGATGAACTAGCACTAATTCGAAATAGGTATCGGATTGCCACGCTTACTTACATAAACCGTAATATGTTTTATTTGATTGAGTAAAAGAGACAGTGCCATTTAGTTATATGTTTCCATCTCTTTCTACCCCTAAAAGTATTAGAAACTGAATTCTATAAACGTGGTAGTGATAATGATACCTGCCTTTGATAGAATTTGCTTATCACTGGCTTTCTAGGTCAATTAGGATCGCGTTACCATATAGCTGGAGTTTAAAAGCCGTGAGTAGGATCGATAAATCCCTGCAAGGTTACTCTCATAATAAAAATGATGCTACTTATGTATACCTAGGTTAGGTGTTCTAGCCTTTTGAGCTGGCAGACTCGCAGTGCGGTGTAATAAAATTATGGGAGGATTAAAAGTTCAAACGTAGGCTGTATAGGGGTGTAGCTGGTTAGGGTTGGCAAGAAGGAAGTCAATATTTTTACAGACTTATTTTTTTGTGATGAACTCTGATTTAATTTATATCATCATCAAAGTGTAATTGTTCCTTACTATTTTAAAAAAGACTCCTAAGGTACATATATTTATGTGCCTCTCTGTTACATATTTTCCTAGCATGTGTATAAACATTATTTCATGACGATAAAACCCACTCGGCACAACATTACTGTTATTTAATGTAGTTAGACACACCAAGCCCTCGCCTTACGTCTTATATGTGTATCCAAATGACGTAAAAATACTATTGCTAGTCTGAGACAGCCCTGAAAATATTAATACCTACACGTTAGCCCACACATTCTATAAATTAATTAAAATATTTTTAGTTGACGTGGGAGGCGACGTTTATTTCTGTGGGGTTGGAATACCATAGGTCATGTGTAGGACCTACTGAGGGGAATGCTGTACCCGTGTGTGTAGGGTTGAATACAGGGTGGCTAGCTCACCCCAGGTCTTGCTCTGTACGAACTAGACCTCTAGCACTGCTTCTATTTATTGTTCGGCTCACGCAATCTTTACGGTGTTGTGTTAATTAACCATGGTACTTACAAACTTAATTATGCTAGTTTTTGGGGTCCTGTATTTGAAAAGGAAAGGCTGTCCGCCTGTAACACAAAATTTCTACTAACTACTACAAAACTTCTGGAGAGCAATATGTAGGTTACATGTTGTGATTTCTGTGACAAGTAATAAAAAAATAGAATCAAAGTAGAAAAAAGAGAGCCAAAAAGTTACAGAATATTGTCGTTTTCCAAAAGATTTGTCGAAAACAGAAGTCTGTGATATTTAACGTTACACCGTACGGAACCTTCTCCTCGCGAGTTTAACTCGCACTCGTCGAGTCCAGTTTTTATTCAAATGAGTATATTTTACTATTTCACTTTAATTTGTTATGGTCAAGAAATACTGGCCACATTTATTTACATGGCATTGGATTTACAGGATTACTTAATTGGTTCCTACTCGACGTACTTTGTAAATGAACTTAGTGTAGTTTGTATAGGTACCTACTCATAATAATATCCTTGTTTAGGTTTTTGCTACTATATTTACCTTTTTGCTATGACGAAGTACCTATAATAATACCTAGCTATAGTAAAAAATACTAGCAAACTTCTTAAACTAATGATAATGAGTGAGCAACTTGTTGTTGAGTCAGTCTAAATGTGTGATGTTTAGCATTTCAGACACGTTTTCACTGATTCAATGTAAACGAGAGCATACAATTGAATTAGAAACAAAGTAAGAATGTTTTTCTATATTCTATGCTGTTTCAAATACCATTAGAATTAAAATATTCAATACTTAAAGTGTGAAACTTCAAATCATGATTTTTCTAGTATAATTTTAAAAGCTAAAATAGAAATTCCAAGAGTTCAAGGGTTTCTCAGTACAATAAAAAATAACAGCATAAAGAGTTACATTCCCATTTATTGTACAGTGTACATAATACCTTTGGAGCATGCGACAGGTACTCGCACCGTATGTAGGTGGAGTATTGATTCCGACATGTTTTAACGTGGCGTAGTGTTTAGATACAGCTCACTTTGTAGCGGGCATTCATTACGTGTATCCTGGCGCCCCTGGCTGGGGGGAGGGGGGGGGAGCCTCCCTACCCCACAGTGACGGCTAGGTCCCGGAAGCAAGCTTATTGAATCCTAGACAGAATTTATTTACCTTTGATGCACTCAGCACTCATTTACCTGGAATTGAGTCACTTTAGCGCTGAATAGATTGAAAAATCGTTTATATAGCGATATAGTGTCTCTGCAGGTATTAAGTTACATGCATTTGTCTCATTTATTTCTACTTCATGTACTAGAAAAATGGAAAACTACGTTTTTAAGTAGGTAAACAAAATCGTGGTACAAAGGGTTATTGCATACGGCAGTTTGATTATTACGATGTTTGATTATAGCATTCAACCATATAGTTACCGAAATATTGATCTATTTGTCATATTCATATTCATATTCTTTATTGCATTTCCACAATGTTTTTTTTACTTTGTCTTCTTCTTAGCGTGTCGATAAATGGCAAATATTAGATTTTTCCGGACCAGTACTCAGCTACGCGGATAACATTATCTGTAGTATTGTACAGGTCTTCGCGTACAGGTGGTAGGACACGATGGGCAACTCAATAAGTGAGCCATGGTTTTGGGAGACATACCAAACTCGCAAGGCTCGTGTGCGCTGTTACCCCACCGGTACATGTTTTCTTTTCACTGGTCGATTTGGGTCCGGAGTCTATTCATAGACTTCCACGTCGGCCAAAGTAGACTGGTAGTTTTTCCGCTGGTGGAATGGGAAGAGCAGTTGGGTATTTGTATCACAGCTATATAATTTTTTCTATTGCAAAATTAAAGTCCTTGCATATTACTGAAGTTTTGAATGTTCTCTGATGGAATTTGACCTGTCTTCATGTCTCGAGTTTGGAGATTTATAGATTAATGTTCGCTTACATCTATAGATGAGCAAATTTATTATGATTTGAGTAACCTTTTTGCCGTAATATATGTACTATAGTAATCTACAGTTAAGCAGTTGGTTCCCAGGCTATGCAATCGATATCACCCCGAGTCCCGACTACCTCGCCTACTGATAACCTGACCGCGAACATCCTCCCTTACTTATCGATACATGATGTTTGCACACGACAAGCCCACAGAACAGCCGTGTGCAATGTTCAGGGGTATATAACGTGCCTCCAGGGTTGGAACACCATAGTCGAGCCGTGGTACTCACGGCTTGAAACTACATTACAACCTATTTCAATTCTGGACCAGGAAAATCTTGTGGTAAGCATACATTTGATTGTCTTTTGTTTTGTAATATAGATGTATTCTCTATTATGTTACGTTTAAAGTTGCAATCAGTCTGTTGTTTCTTAATATCTAAGTCTGTCTTTTAAACTGGGTTTCGTCTTTAAAATTACTTTTTGGGTATTGTTTTGAAAGTCTTACGGTTTGGTCTCATCTTTAACAATAAGCAAGTTTGGACGTTAAAATAGTTAAAGAACAGTGATTACGAGAGCGATAATGGAATTTTAAAGACTTCCTGAATTTTGTACACATTTTGTTTAAGTAAAGTCTGAAAGTTTGTTCTTATAAGACCTCCTTCACAGAAATTAGTTAAAAAGTAATCAGTTTTAAGAACAGAGATCTTTATGCTGCTTTGTAATGTAGGCATACATAATTACAATCATAAGTTATGCCTATGCGGAGGCATCTTATCAATATTCCAATCAGGCGCGTTTCTAGTGAGGCAGTATGCGCGCTAGACAGACAGACTATATTATTTAGCAGAGCAAATAGTTACGCACGGTGTAATCATGCATGTCTACATTACCTATTATGTTACGGAACTATTGTACTCATTTGTTTGTATCTAGTTACAGTCGTCATCTAAGGGTGCGTCCAGATCTGACAGACTGGAGGCACCCTTAAAGAACACAATCATTGTGACTAAAAGACCGTTGAGCAAATAAAATAATAAGCATCAATATTTTTTTAACCAAACATTCGGACACCTTATATCATGACAAGATATTATATTGAACAGCGTTTAAAAACTACGGTTGTTAATGCGAAAAATCGTCTGGCTAGATGAAAACTTCTTCAAAATGTTCGTCAAGGCCATTTGATATAATTTTGTATGTTTCCAGTAACACAAGATGAGTGACGCCAAGCAAAACCTGCTGCTGTTTTTCGACCGGCCCTCGGAGCCCTGCTTCATGCAGAAGGGCGATGAGAAAGCTGTATTCCAGCTGCCGGAACATTACTACGTAAGTTTTATTGAATATTGGGTCTTATTTTCAACTCTTATTGCACTTAGAATATAAGGACATTTACCTGCAAAGTTCATTGGTAAAGTATTTAAAAGATTATCATATAAAGCAGAGTTGCACATAAATATTTTTTCTCTTTACCGATCGCGTGTCGTTTTGTAGCCAAATGCAATAACTATTTTGCGACTAGTACAATACCAGCCTGTTACCGTCCCAATACAGGGCAAAGGCCTCTTCAAATAAAAAAGAAACTGCTTTCGTAGGAATAAGTAGATACCTATCTAAAGTTTTGTACCTTTGATATTTCTGTGCTATTACTTTCTAACACTTCTTTTTTATTGAAATTAAAAGCATTCTAATTGTTTACGGTAACATCTCATCGTCCCATTGGGCATCGTACTCCCAAATCTTCTTATTTCGCACTTCCTCGACACAACAAACCTTCAAGAGCAACCTCCATATATTTATAAACATCTTACTAATAAATCTCTCCAGCCGGAGAAGTACAAGCCGCTGAGCAACACGATCGCCAACCGCTTCGGCGACGACGCCGGCCGCAGCATCCCGGTGCGCAACATCGCGCTGCCCAACCTCGCGCTGCCCATGGAGCTCGCCTACAACGCGCAGTTCTCGCTCTTCGTGCCCAAGCACAGGGTCATGGCTGGCAAACTGATTGATATCTTCATGAGTAAGTCATCATCTGCCAAGCCTTTTCCTAAATATATTGGGTCCGCTTCTATTCTAAACCTAGTCCCGATAAAGGTGAAGGAATTCGCATCAGTCACTAATACTTTTAGAAAATAACTACAGACTTCTTCTAGCACAAATACAAAGTGGTTTAAAGGTAAAATAATCGATATTCTTACGAAACTGCAAGTAAAAAATACGACATTATTTTATTTCCATGATACACGTTACACTTGTAGCCTTTTCTAGTAAAAATCAATATCTGTTATCGTAGCTTGAACTAAGTCTATGTCTAATTTCTGTAATTATGAACTAGTTTTTTTAAATGTGCATATTCTCAGCAGATATTTCCGCTTAACTTCTTAGTGATGAAAGTCTCGGTTATAGGATTTTAAAACTATGACGATCAGGTTTTAAGCTCTACCATCCGCTCGTCATACCAAATATCACTAAATATAATATATTTGATACTCAATATCTTCGTGTTCCAGACATGCGTGACGTAGAGGACCTGCAGTCGGTGTGCTCGTTCTGCCAGCTGCGCATCAACCCCTACATGTTCAACTACTGCCTCTCTGTAGCTATCCTGCACAGGTAAATACTTGGTCTAATCGTTAAAACCTATGACAAATAACATGAATTAATCTTTTGCGAATTCAGCTTATATTAAAGTTAAGTATTAAAACTAGTCAAATGTCTGCAAACAGGCTTTCTCAAAATTCCGCATCAAGTTCTAAAAATTCTGTAAATTTGATGGAGACTATTGATAACTTTCATGATAATTTCTTGCTACATATTCCCTTCTTACCATTGCAGGCCCGACACCAAAGGTCTGAACATCCCAACGTTTGCGGAGACCTTCCCCGACAAGTTCATGGACCCCAAGGTGTTCCGGCGCGCGAGGGAGGTCAGCAACGTCGTCACCTCCGGAAACAGGGTGAGTATCCAATAAACTCATTAAGAAAAGTTATTTAGTATTAAAAGTTTTGGAAAATTTATCCCCCGATTTTATTTCGACAGTTGTTCCTAAGGTACTAAGTAGGAAAACGTCGACTCCAGCAGGGTAAAAGAAGAAGAGATTGTAAATGAGATTGTACCTATTTATAGAATATTACCCTCCATTTCAAGCCATGTTTAAATTCTTACTTACCCATCTCTAGTCATTTAGAGCCTTATTATCCCTAAATTTTAACATTTCTGCCCAGATGCCAGTAACGATCCCCGTGAACTACACGGCGTCGGACATCGAGCCGGAGCAGCGCATGGCGTACTTCCGCGAAGACATCGGCATCAACCTGCACCACTGGCACTGGCACCTCGTCTACCCCTTCGACGCCGCCGATAGAGCCATCGTCAACAAGGACAGGAGGGGAGAGCTGTTCTACTACATGCACCAGCAGATCATCGCCAGGTGAGTGAGGATGAATGGAATACAGTAGATCATCGGCCGTATTATGAAGTAGCTATTAAATGTAGTTTCTGCCCAAATATGTGAATATATCCATTTAAAATGACTCCAACATAACCTACAGAAGGCTAATGTTCTAAGCCTCATAAAATAGTAATGTAGAAATCTCATAGAAAATTCAAGGGTTACTTGGATACCTTCAGAAATACCTAAAACCCTTATTTAGCGTCTTTTTGAAACCAAGAGTAATACATGGAGCCAGGTCAAGCTTATCCATTCTGTCATGCAAAATCTCCAGGTACAACATGGACCGTCTCTGCAACGGTCTCGGTCGCGTGCGTCGCTACCAGAACTTCCGCGAGCCCATCGAGGAGGGATACTTCCCCAAGCTCGACTCACAGGTCGCCAGCCGAGCCTGGCCACCAAGGTAAATACCACCTTAACACTGTGTGCCTAAGGTCTATATCTACAAGAACTTTTACGAGCCCATCAGGCAACGCTACTTCTTTACATAAGAAGATATACTTAGTACTACATTAATAAACTCTTATACTCTTATTATAATATTATGCGTGGTTGCAGGTTCGCAGGATCCACGATCCGTGACTTGGACCGACCGGTGGACCAGATCAGGGCTGACGTGTCCGAGCTGGAGACCTGGAGGGACCGGTTCGTGCAGGCTGTGGAGAGCTTGTCTATTACCATGGTGAGACTTTCACCTTTTGATTTATACCTACTGGGAACATATACTGACCGAAACGTATTTTTAATTGAAACACATTTTTAACCCTTTCTTTTACTTTTTTCAGCCAAACGGCCGTCAAGTGCCACTCGACGAGGAACGCGGCATCGACGTGCTCGGCAACATGATGGAGTCATCCATCGTCAGCCCCAACCGCGGCTACTACGGCGACATGCACAACATGGGCCACGTGTTCATCTCCTACTCGCACGACCCCGACCACAGGCATCTGGTAACTAGCAACACTTACTACCACGACTTCTGCCTAACCCTTCCCTTAAGCTATGTTGGAGATCTTCCAGTTTCACCAGTGTCAACTGAATGACGTATATTAAATTCTTCTACTTCCATATTATTTATTTACGGCGGGCCTGATGGTCTAGCGGTTAGTGACCCTGACTACTATACCGGAAGTCGTGGGTTCAATTCCCATTTAGGACAAATGTTTGTGTGATGAGCACGATCATTTGTTCTGGGTCTGGGTGTAATTTATCTATAATATGTATCTAACTTGTACATTTTGCCCACCCTTTTAGGAGCAATTCGGCGTGATGGGTGACTCAGCCACGGCCATGAGGGACCCCGTGTTCTACCGCTGGCACGCGTACATCGACGACCTCTTCCAACTCTACAAGTACAAACTCTCGCCCTACGGAGACGACAAGGTGAGGCAACAGCTGTTATATACCAGTTTATTACGAACGTAGACGTAAAATATTGAAATAACTTACCAGAAGAAAAATCTTTTTTTAAAACTGCAAGCTCATTGGCTCTCTTGAGGTTCTAAGAAGTAGTTTCATTTGCTTCCACTACTTTGAGATGTTGCTTCATCATAGTATAATCCATTTCAATTCAAAATTTGAAGTACACATTGTTTGTTTTATTACTAGAATTGTCCCGTAGTAATTGCTTCTGCAAATCGTCTAAATACCCAAACAGGCTTTTGATAGAATTTCCTAAATCCGATCTATGTATCAGTTGGACTTCCCTGGCATCCGAGTGTCGAGCCTGAGCGTGGAGGGTCCGGCGGGCGCCAACACGCTGGGCACGTTCTGGGAGCTCAGCACCGTGGACCTGGCGCGAGGCATGGACTTCACGCCCAGGGGAGCTGTGCTGGCCAGGTTCACGCATCTGCAGCACCAGGAGTTCAACTATGTGTGAGTATGGTACCTTAACTTACAGGGATTGACTTAGCAAAGCGTAGGAATGGTATCCAAACTGCAATGGTAGTAAGGGTTCGGAAGAAAAACGTCTACTCAAACTTTGTGGGGTCTTGGATCTGGTCCCTTTGATCGCAAAGGCAAGAATTAGACTATTGCCTATGGTCGTACTTTGTTATTAGGTTGTACCCAAATATAGCGTCTTCTTCAATTTGTGACTTCTTAAAGCTCTTAAAACCACAATTCAAGTGTTTTGCTTTATTACCTACCCTGCCTTAATTGCCTTCCCAACCAAAAAGATTAGTCCCAATCAGATCCCTTCCTGAACTCATCATAAATTCTTTCTATGTCTGCAGTATCGAGGTGAACAACACATCGGGTCAGAGCGTGATGGGCACGGTGCGCGTGTTCATAGCGCCCACCGTCAACGAGGCGGGCGAGCCGCTCGGCTTCGACGAACAGAGGAGGTTAATGATCGAGCTCGACAAGTTCACTGCTGGATGTGAGTAACCTTACCTTAACTAATATAGTTTTAGCTGTTTAATATCAGTCAGCTTACTCAGCGAATTATGGGGTCAAATGGGGTTTATAATAAGTGTCGCTAGCTCGTATATCGGGTTCGAAATCCGACAGTTTTGATGGAGAATAATAACTTTTCTACATTGTCTCGGTTCTGGACTATACTTTGGTTTCAGAGCAATGTAAGAAACAGAACAGTGAACAGAACGGATAAAGTACATGAAAAAGTGAGTAGGTGTGTAGCTGAATTTGCTCCTAATCTCACTTGGTGTTTTCAGTACGCCCTGGCAACAA
This sequence comes from Autographa gamma, assembly GCA_905146925.1. Taxonomy (NCBI): domain Eukaryota; kingdom Metazoa; phylum Arthropoda; class Insecta; order Lepidoptera; family Noctuidae; genus Autographa; species Autographa gamma. The sequence goes on from LR989870.1 coordinate 269,531, forward strand.
CACCATCCGTCACCGCAGCTTGGACTCATCCGTCACTATCCCATACGACAGGACCTTTAGAGACCAGGTATGTAGACAGAAAGCAGCAGCTTCCAACATTTTTGCCAACAATCCCCCAAAAACTATTTACGAATAGCCTGGGTTTAATGCTTACCTTGGAAGCAATCTTTGTCTGTTGATTACGATCGTTTGTTCCGTGTCTTTGATATGTGTAAATAAAATGTGTAAATTATTTCAAATACAATGCACATTGGAGATATACTCCAATGTGCATTGTATTTTAAATAATTGACTCCTTAAGTATGTTTATCAGTCCTCTGGTTGCCATATTACAAGGTCTGCTTAGTTTTGGAACACATGGCCTTGTGTGGGTTGTTCTAAGTGTGATATGTCTTGCAGTCAGCCCGTCCGGGTGACGCGGGCTCAGCGGGCGCGGCGGAGTTCGACTTCTGCGGCTGCGGCTGGCCTCACCACATGCTCATCGCGAAGGGCACGCCGCAGGGATACCCCGTCGTCATGTTCGCCATGGTCTCCAACTGGAACGAGGATAGGGTGAGTGCCATACATAGGTGGACATTCAGATAAATGATTCGTATTTATTTTTTTCCATGAATACCTAAGACTCAGCTGATACTTGTATGTACAGCATCATATTGGTAAACAGATAAAAGTTTTACTCTGTAATCAGCTCTGCATTTTGCGAGGTGTCAAATAATTAGTACGAAAAAATTTATATCAACTATTTAAAGAACTCATTTTGAGCTGAAATTTTGTAAATTAACTCTATGCCAAATATACACTCCTGTTCGATTGACATGCCCTTTAGGTAACACCCTGTATACTGCCTCTCGTCATAATATTTTTACCTTTCCATTATTCCCATTCCATATTTCATTTGAGCAGCAACACTAACAGCCTTACTCTTCCAGGTGGAGCAAGACCTAGTAGGGTCCTGTAACGACGCGGCGTCGTACTGCGGCATCCGCGACCGCCTGTACCCGGACCGGCGCGCGATGGGCTTCCCGTTCGACCGTCCCGCGCCCGCCGCCGCGCTGCAGGACTTCCTGCGCCCCAACATGGCCGTGCGCGACATGCAGATACGCTTCGCCGACGTCACGCGCCCCCGCTCGCAGCGGTAGGTGCTGAAGCACACCGATACCAAAATTGTTACACATTCTCAGAAATAAAAGGTAATAATAATACTATGGTAGTGTAGTTCTGGAAACTTATATCGAGATACCACTACTTTTTTTGATTCGAACAAATTGTGTTATTTTCAATCAATATAAAAAAAAAGCCTACCATGTGAAGAAAAAGCTCTTGCTTCTTCGGAAGAATAACAGCAATTTGAGAAGCCAACCTTAATTTGCATAAGTACAAAAAAGTTTGGTGATCCGATTTGGGTGTCCAGAGGTAAATTTCCCCTTTACAAAACAATAAGTACAAATAGCAACATTTCTAAAATTACTTTAGGCAAGAATATTAGATAATAGATAGATGCAAGAAAACTAATAATCTATTAAAAGGAGTGCCTCATACAATAGTTGAACACAAACAAATAATTGGCTGCCCGCGACACAAATAATAATAAAGTTGAACTTGAGACTTATTTTAATAACTACTAGCGCCATCTAGTGAGTAAAGTAAAGCAACTTGGTGTGTAGGATGCCCCCGTGGCGACCGCAGCGCCATCTGCCTTGCGGCTGCCCAGTTCACGATACCAGACAACAGCTCGATTCCATTAGAAAACCTTATTACTATATCAAGTGCAATCACAAGCAACATATCTTTTGAATAACTGGTTAAGATCTGATGTAGGGAAACAGAATAGTTCCTTCAAATTGTAGCAATCTAGCATTCGGTTTTTGAGCTATAATAATTTTATGATTACTATTATTTGAATGTTTTTAGGCATGCAGGTATAAAGATATGTGGCATATTGTGGTTTCATTAACGTTTCTTAAGATGGTTTCATATATTATATTGGATGTATGATTGCTAGAATTATATCTTGAATTGTATAATTAAAATAGATAGGATACCACGTTTACCTACTTTTCTGATTCATAAAATTTTGTACGGCAGATTGATTATAAATAATTTTATATTGTTTTATTATACTGTTTACAAAATTTCCAACATTTCTGTAAAAATGTGAGCAATGTAACGACTTTGGCTAGACTTAACGGACTTGATGTTATATTTAATCATTTTAGATAATATTATTATAATTTAGTTTTAAGTAAACGGGTCTGTAAATAATTTAAATAGTTTTAAGTGTTATGTACAAAGTGTAAATACTTGGATTATTGAGACTGAATAAATTAGCCTTTTACCAAATTCTTGTTTGATTACATCTCATTGGATATTTTGTACATGTACCTCTATGGAAACACAAAAATGCATCTAAGCTGTCTAAATATAATGTGGATAACATCAGCTAAAGCTGTGCTATGGAATCAGAGACAACGAAGGTACCACACCCAGATCTGCGGGAAAGTGTTTTCCTACATTGACACGTCCGGGAATCAAACCCGGGATCTCCCAGCTAGCAAGACCTTGGAAATCGGTGTGTAAGCCGCTCGACTATAGACGGTGTAGCTGTAAGAACTTGTTTTTTTTGTGACGCTTATCATCTGCATTGCATATTGTAATACACAATGTTAATTTTAAGAAAGTGCAATTAAAATTATATACAAAAGGGTGTATATATCCAAAAGAGATGAAGAGTGTATCTGGTATGGAGTCAGTTTACAAAACTTCAGCTCAAAATGAATTAATTTTACGCATCAATTATTTTAACACCTAAAAATCATAAGTAATAAAAATGTCAAATCATCAGCGTCAATATCTTATTACGTCACTTCCTACATGTTAACGATACATTGCTTCAGTGGTCTTCTTATGATTTTTGGTGTCTAATACTGATGCGAAAAATTGGCAACCAATTATTCAAACAACCCATATTGAGCTTAATTTTTGTAAACTTACTCTGTCTCAGGAGTATTCTAAAAAAGTTTTTGAGGTATTTTGGTAACAAGATTATTGATAGATTCATATCTGATAAAATTTGAGGAGTTCAGAAACAACTTAAGAGCTACAATTATTACATCTTAGTAATAGGTACACAAATGTATTTTATAACACTGGATTCTGGAGCGACAAAAGTCACACAAGTTAACAACAACAAGAGACACATAAATATAATGGATGGCATACGAGTAAGGCACAGTTCGTCAAAAAAGATAAATACAATTGGTGGTATGAATTTAAACAAGGAATAGAAGAAATTATATCTATGGGAACTTGAATTAAAAAGGTAGATCCTACTCATAAATAGAAGAAAGATAGTAAATCTGTCAGCTGTGTTACGCACACAGAGGTTAATTATACGGAAGAACAACAAGTTTTAAATGAAATGCATAACCCTAATAAACTCTTAGTAATACATAGCGAAACCTTTTTAATTTAGGAATACGCTATAGGTAGCAAATACCACTAGGAAAATAAAGAAAACTAACTTATATAGATCGTAACTTAGTTACCTACTTAATAGGAAGGTATTCCAAAATAAAAAAAAATAATTGACTCTGACAAGTTTCCGAAAATTGCTTAAAGGTATATTTTAAAATAGTTAATAGATTTTCATAAATTCTAGCAAACAACTATGACAGCCAATTCAGATTCACTCTGTCCTGGGAGTTAATGAATACAACATTTTTGAAATGGAATTATAAAAAATCTAAACCAATGTATTATAAATGAAAATATTGTAACTTATGGACACTGTAGAGACTGTGAAATAATATATTAATATAAATAAAGAAGACATCTCTGGTCCTGCGGTGCTAGGCCCGAAAGGATCAACTAATTAGAACTATATTTAAAGCAGGGCAAGCTGATAGCTTGCCAACTAACAACTCACTTTGTGGAATGCAATAGAGTATAGAATGATCTCCGAAGGACGCGTCCTGCTGGTGACTCACAGTATTCTATTTGGGTGCGTGACTGCTCAATGTCACGTCCGATAGAGTGAACATCCATGATTTTTTTGCGTGATGAAAATCTATTCTCTTCAACCATCGTCGAGGGCACGAGGGGATATGTCGAACTTGCACCTACCAAACACACCCCGGTCCCGTCCTCGGTTTTGCTGGAGCCGCGGAATCGCTTAGCGTTCTCAGCGCAGATAGTGTGAACATTGAACACCTATACTGTGGTACCACACTGTACTAACCTGTGGTACTATTTAGAACGTTAAGCTGTCTTACGTCAGGCGCACCTGACGGTGATAGCTTGTTTGACACTTAAAAGTTAAACCGCTTATTATAGCAATCTTTTAAAATTTAAAATTAATTTTTCTTCATGATGTCTGAAACCTAAAACAAAATTAGTTTTTGATCCTGGATTTAATAAACTGTTAATAACAATGATACTATAATATTTAGTTTATTACGAATATAATATCACAATCTATAATATTAAGTAACGGAAAAATAGGATTCAATAAACTTTAGACTAGCAGGTATATATTTACTGGACAAGTGGGAGCTGGACTCGCGAAACGTGCATTCCATGGTTTGTGCTTGTCGCGCAAACTATTATCTTGACATTATCATTTATCTGCATGATTCAAATTAATCTGGCGCAAATTCTCATTATTCTGCCTTTTTCATAATTAACCTGGCTGATCAATTAATCAGCACGCTCTAAATCGGAAGTCACTGGGTGCAAATGAGTGCCTTTGGCATATGTTTTTACATTTAATGACCCTGACAAATTAATATCCTACCTGATATTAAATTGTACAAAAATAATTAAGTCAGACCAATGAGTCGAATTCCCTCGGTTTTAAAGAATCAACCTATTAATATCTTATCCATGGCTAATATGAAGCTCATATTTACAATTTTAAATTTTACATATTTTGCTTTTATGAGACTTTCAAATTTATATTTATATTCATTGTAAAACACTTCTGACGAACGGTGAAGTAAAATATCGTTTGAAAACCTGCATGACAAAAATTGGGATCTGAAGTCGCCAATCCGAAATGAAGCAAGCCTTGTGATCAATGCTCGTGCCTGTTCTATATGTGGGGCCTAAGATTATAATATTAATGGCGCTATATTTTTATAGTATTTACATAAAATTTATATTTTTTCCAAAAAATGCAAGGACCGTAGACCTAACTGGTATGTATTTCACAATGAGTTCGTGAGAAAAAATGGAGGTCATTTCTATGTCTATTTCCTATTCTGATAATTAAACCACAAAACTATTATTCACAAGGGTCACTGACCCTCACAACAGGAGTAGCTACAAGTACTATATTGTAATGTTAAAATAAATAGGTAGGTATATTTTATTTAATTTGTCAATTATTATACAAGCTCTATCAGTGAGCTTCCTGTAAACACTAAATTAAGGTCTCTAGAAGGCCCCTGTAAGGAAAGTTATGAACCATTGCGATGTCAAAACATTTCCGTAATAATATGAGGAGTCCTCAAATAGTAAAGATAAACGAGCAACCACAACTGCGCTGGTGTTAATTTCGGTGGCGCTGATAATGACCACAACAATATCCTTCCGGACTTATCGATATATTTGGCTGCGACACTTCAGCGGTATATAAACTGTTGACGAGGATTTAAGGGCCTTAGTCCAGCGCCATGGTTTGATATAGGTGGTGTTGTTCAAGACCAGTAACTAGTTTGTTAGTTTAAGATAAAGAAGAAAAGTGCAATAATATAAGTGGTATATAGATGTGAAAGAAATGGTCGTGGACAATACTTCTCGCAAACAGATTAAGGTTGTTCTACAGCACCTAAAATTTCATAGATCCTACCTACATATAGGTAGACCTACCTACTGATAATAGGCATATAATAGTAGTGTTCGTGGTCAATTGAAACAAAGGTTTGTTTCCAGTCCGACAAAATGGCGGACACTAAGAAGAACTTGCTGCTCTTCTTCGAGCGGCCGACGGAGCCTTGCTTCCTGATGAAAGGTGATGACAACGCGGTCTTCGAGTTACCTGAACATTACTATGTAAGTGTGTTTCATCTCAAGTTCAGCAATTTCCATCATTTATACCTCAAAGATTTGTTAACGTCTTTATTCGAAAGCAACAATTCTAAAAGCAAGGTTTTTTTATATTCATTTATTCAAGTAAGTAAAAACACACAAATAAAAACAGAAGTCGTCTGCCAACCTGCGGAACAGATTGTCGGCAGTTTTGAGACAAGTAAAACAGCCATTTGCTTTCATCAAAATCACTTACAAATCTTACATTTCTGAGCCATCTTGATAACTCTTCTCTCTAGAGTAGTTCTGTTATGGTCCTGAGTTCTGATCTTACTGAATGAATCTGATTTCCAGCCAGAGAAATTCAAGGACGTACCACCTAAGCCAGCATTTACGATCTCCAACCGTTTCGGCGAAGACGACAATCGCACGATCCCAGTCCGGAACATCACCATACCTGATCTCTCGCTGCCGATGGAACTGCCCTTCAACGACCAGTTCTCAGTCTTCATACCAAAACATCAGCTCATGGCTACCAGGCTTATTGATATATTTATGGGTAAGTCTTCTATATCAGTTTGGATCTGCTATCTCTACCTAGGTTCTCATCTTCTGTTTGATCGTAACTGTTTGTATTATCAGGGATGAAAGACGTCGAGGATTTGCAGTCAATTTGCGCTTATTGCCAGCTGCGCATCAACCCCTACATGTTCAACTACTGCCTCTCTGTAGCCATCCTGCACAGGTAATTATTATTTAAATTTTATGCATTATCAGCATTATTAAAATCTATTTATGACGTGTGTTGAACATTGCAGGCCGGATACTAAAGGCATGGATATCCCCACGTTTGTTGAGACATTCCCGGATATGTTTATGGACCCCAAGGTGTTCCGCCGCGCGCGGGAGATCAGCAACGTGCTTAATCCCGGGGAAAGGGTAAGTACGAAAAGCTGATTTTTGGTTAATCGTCATCATCACTTGACATTCAGATCAAAATGTAAATTATCTCTCCAGATGCCGCTGACAATCCCAGTGAACTTCACAGCGTCTGAAGACGAGCCAGAACAGAAGGTGGCGTACTTTCGCGAAGACATCGGCGTGAACCTGCACCACCGGCACTGGCACCTCGTGTACCCCTTCGACGCCGGAGACATCGCCATCGTCGACAAGGACCGCAGGGGGGAGCTGTTCTACTATATGCATCAGCAGGTTATAGCTAGGTGACTGTCCCTTAAATATGTTACAAGTGGCTAATGATTTTTATTGTCACAGTGCTTTAAATGTTAGAGGCTTACGCCATGTTAAGCACTATCCACAAATGTGGCTATTCTTTTTGGCATTTTGGAAGCGAAGACAGTTGAATTAAATTCAGTTCATAGAGGAACTGGGCTTTTGAAGTTTTGGTAAAGTATTTAAGTAATAAAGGCGAAGACGATTACGTTACGTTCGCATGCTGTTTCGATCGAATGATAAACGATGTTTCACGCAAGTAATTTAACCTTTGTAACTTGATCAGGTACGACATGGAGCGACTGTGTAATGACATGGATCGCGTGAAGCGCTACTTCGACTTCAGGGAGCCCCTGGAGGAGGCTTACTTCCCGAAGCTGGACTCCATGGTCGCTGGGAGAACGTGGCCTTACAGGTGATCACACTCCAAGTTACTGAAGATTTGTATTAAGGTTTGCTAAAAATATTTTCAAAAGCCCCAATATCTGATGATAACATTTGAGGAACAGAAACCAGAACTATTGTTTCTTCCCTAACGATTTTAATAAAGAGATATTTGACTTCTGTTCGTCGAAGCAAATAGTAGATTCGCGTGTGTAGTCCTTGTGCCTGTCTTAATATTTATCTGTGTTATAGAAATGCGGGCACCATGATCCGAGACCTGGACCGTCCGCTGGACCTTATCCGGCTAGAGATCGCCGACCTGGATACCTGGAGACAACGCTTCATTCAGGCCGTCGAGAGCGCTACTGTTATGCTGGTAAGGATAATAACTCATTGATCTATGAATATGTATAATGAATTTAAATCTATCAGTAGTAAGTAGATACTATTATATAAGAAGGACTGAAATGAGAAAAGATACATTATACCTACTATTGAGTTAAAGAAATTAATTTGAAGTCTTGTAATCTTCACTCTTTCTTCTTCTTCTTTTATTTTTTCTATGGTGTTTTGTTTAGTCTTCAATAGCTCTTTTTCAGTACTTTGTATTTAAGTCACGTTTTATTTAACAGCCAAACGGCCGCACGATTCCTCTAGATGAGGAAACTGGCATCGACATCCTGGGCAACATAATGGAGTCGTCCGCCATCAGCGTGAACCGAGGTTACTATGGCAACTTCCACAACATGGGACACGTCTTCATCTCCTACGCCCACGATCCTGACCATAGACATTTGGTAAGGTTATTTGAGCATTTTTCTTATTGCAGAGAAAATGCCTGCCGTTTCCTTTTCCAGAACTTACTAAGCTGTCTTAAAAGATTTCCTTTCACATGCCTCTCGCATATTTGACTCAAATCATCACGCTCTTTTTGCCCGGTTAATTTTGTCAGCGCAATGTCTTCCCGTATCCAAAAAAGTAATACAAATTTATATTAAGATGTTATAAGATGTTTCTATCTGGATGTCTTTTGCTTGATCCCTTTAGGAGCAGTACTCAGTGATGGCCGACTCAGCGGTGGCGATGAGAGATCCCACGTTCTATCGCTGGCACTCCTACATCGATGACCTGTTTCAACTTTATAAATATAATCTGCCGCCCTATGGAGAGAAGGTAAAAAACTTATCAAACTGTTTTATCTAATTCGTCGTTGTCGTTTTTTAACCCTGCTACTCATCGCCTAACATAAAATCAAGATTTACATAATAGCATTTCATAACATAATATAATTATGCAGTACATCAGTCATCGGTACACGGCAATTCAAGGGTTTTAGGAGTTCTTCTTCTCTCAAGTAACGATGTAGGTAAAATCGTTAACTTTTCGTAATCAGATTATTAATTTGCTAATCCACAGTTAATCTTCCCTGGAATTCAAGTGACCAGCATAAACGTAGAAGGCCCAGCAGGATCCAACACACTGGGCACGTTCTGGGAGCTGAGTACTTTAGACCTGGCGCGTGGGATGGATTTCACGCCCCGAGGAGCTGTGCTGGCCAGGTTCACGCATCTACAACATGAGGAGTTCACTTATGTGTAAGTGTGATGAGCAGCTACTTTAGATTAAACGCATCTTCGGAATTAACGCGAGACATGGATTGTCTTTTTGGCACGTTTCGTCGACTTTAAAAGAGGGGCTTTTAAATTCGTCTGTATGATTTTTCATGTGATTGTTACGCAATATCTCCGACAATTATAGTCAATCGATTACTAAAGTTATTTTATCATCGATTGTGTATAACTAGGACTACAATGACAGTGACGCTTACTCGTGGACCATCTAAAGTAATAGACGGTTTCCGTGTATGTAATCATAAAGTTCATCGGTATTTTTAGCATCGAGGTCAAGAACACTACAGACAAGAGTGTGATGGGAACAATACGAGTATTCATGGCTCCAAGAGACGATGAGAAGGGAGACCTGCTGCCCTTTGATGAGCAGAGGAGGCATATGGTAGAACTGGATAAGTTTACTGCACCCTGTGAGTACCATTACAGACAGTTTTGATAATTGCTACTATGTAAAACTGGCAAACAGTACACAGTACAATCTTGTTGATTTTTTAACTTTAGTTATTCCTTGATTGCTATTAAACTTTGAAGTGGTGTATTTTGAATTTTTTGTATACAGTATTTGTTACACAAAACTTTACTTACAGTGAGTCCGGGCACCAACACAATTCGTCAACGCAGTGTGGATTCCTCCGTAACTATTCCATATGAGAGGACTTTCCGTGACCAGGTATGGTAACTACCAGTTCTGATTCCTTATTGAAATAAATGAGTATTTGTAATTTGGTACTATTTCCTTCAGAGGGAGCGTCGTGGTGATCCTGGCACGTTCGAGACAGCTGGCTTTGACTTCTGCGGCTGCGGCTGGCCTCACCACCTGCTGATACCTAAGGGCACTAAGGAGGGATATCCCGTCGTGTTGTTCGTCATGGTATCTAATTGGGATGAGGACAAAGTACGTGAAATAACTGTCAACCTCTTTTCATATAGAGTATATTTTTCAAGTTTCTCTAAAATCACCAGTCGTATTAGTTTCATTTTTAATGGACAGGAAAAACTTACCTTAAAAAGTGGTCCCACAGACTTGAAAATGTTTCCTTTTTTTGTCGCATGAATTGAAAAAACGACTTCAATTGTCTCTCGAAGCTTCTGGTTGCTAATTGAACTTACGGAAGAAATATTTCCTGCCTTGATTTCGATCTTTCTTGCAGGTGGAGCAAGACACGGTCGGGTCCTGTAACGACGCAGCCTCATACTGCGGCATCCGCGACCGTCGCTACCCGGACCGGCGCGCGATGGGCTATCCCTTCGACCGGCCCGAGCCCACCATCGCCGCGCTGGCGCAGTTCCTCAGACCCAACATGGCGGTGCAGGAGCTGACCATACGATTCACTGATACCACCAAACTACACGTGTATAAGAAAACTACACAAGAAGAATAGGAGTTTAGAGCTAATAGATGTTAAGAATGTAATTACCTTAATGTAGTCTAAGTAATAAGTTCATGTTTTATGTTATCAATAATTTAAGTCATAAGCTTGTATAAACTTACTGTACCTAGCTAGTTTAATGAGAAATATATGCATTTTGAAATATTGTTGAAGATAGTTAAGAAGTTAAATTTATTTCGAAAAATAACTTTATAGGTACAGTGTGTATTGATTGTAATAAACCATTTCTTCCATTTAATGCACCACACACCGCACACAATATCCGCCTATATTCCTATAACCTACTTCAGGCACCAGTCTCTCACAATGTTAGCTCCTCGTTCGTATTTTACCTAATGTAAGGCCTAGTGTAAGTAATTTTGTGTAGAGAAAATAAATGATTATATTATATTATTGTTAGAATTCTTAAGGCTTTACCAAACGTGTTTTATAGATATTTCACCTACTAAATTACTACCTAATAAATTATTTTACTTAAAGTTTACATTATTTCTGATTGGTTAAACTCTTTACTGTTGCTACTTTCAATTGGGCAATTATTGCCCAATTGAAAGTATAGTAAAGAGTCTTCCCTGACTTGCAGGTACTGAACCTACCTAGAAGCGTTGACGTTTTTATGCTTACAAATGTAAAAATCAATAAAGATCTGTCATATCGTACAACTAAGAAAACGAACTAGGAATGTCGTAGATACATACAATACTTAAAAAATCGGAGAATACTATCAGTAGCAAAGAATAAGAAATTACGTTCATACCTACAACAAGATAAAAAGATAAACAACACAATACTCGTCAATCAATAACAAGCCATGATGAAATAATTAATTTAACAAATTAAAATACTCAACACTCGTGATCATTCCTTTTTTATGAGAAATCATTTAAATTGTTATTTTATTGTGAGACAATTGCATACATTACATTATTACACACATAATTAATTAATACTTAAACTATGTGAGCAACAATTAAATACAGGTTACTCCCTAATCTATTAATAGAATTAATGTGGAACTGACAATTAGGGAATTATCTGGTAATGAGCGGCACTCTTTAAATTTTAGCGAAAGCATCGGGAACGCTTATTGTGGACAGCGATGGCGGTGAAGACACAGGTAAGCTAATGTTATTTATTTATTTATAAAAGTGTATATTTGTGAGTGTGTGGGATAATATAATATGGTTCAGAAGTGTGTAGTTTAGTGTTTTTATCGCACAATCATGCCGCGTGCCCTTCGAGTGAGTAAAGACTTTCCGATGATTACAATTTGATAGCATATTTGTCTCGGTCTGGGTAACTTATATTTTTAGACGTATTAAATAGTGCGTATGTTTGAAAGTGTAATAGATAAGGTTATCAGGTAGTGGTTTTGGTTCAACCTCGATAGATGGCAGTAGTAGTCACAAGTATCTCTTTAAAACCCTTACAAAGTTTCAAAGTTACTCGATAGATGGCAATACTGGTACCAAACGTACAGTTTCAGCGTAGATCAGTAACTTTTGTACCTCTTAATATGAAATCTTTCTTATATCATTTAATGATTGCAAATATTTACATTATTTTCCCAAACTTCAATCCCGGATTATATTTTCTTAAGATTTTTTTTTTTTACAATTGAATGTACTTACTCTTGAATGCTGTATACACACTACATATCGGTACTATCAGACAAAATGCGAATGATACTTTTATTTATTTCTGAGGGATATCTTACTACATATACATTCATATAAATATATTATTCCCTATGTAACGAAGGTAGTCAGTTAACTAGTTTCCTAACTCCTGTGTAACTATGCTAATAATCTATTATCATATCATTGATGTCGAGGCAGTACAAGCGACGCCGGGTTACAAACTAGTGGCGAATGTATTCTACTCGCTTGTTTGTTGGTTACAACTATGTTAGCCCTATCTAACTTACACTATTTGTGGTCAACAGAGTTAGGTGTATATAGAGCCATGTAACTTCTACCTACTTGTCGTAGCTAATATGATTTTCATTTTAGGTATATTCAATACGTCTTTTTAAGCTATATTTTTTAACCTTATGGTTACTAAATATTTATTGAATGAATTTTCGTGAATATTATAATATTAAAAAGTTCATCTAAACTTTTCCCTATGTTATCAACACAGGCTCCGCAATGTAATACACGTGCCATTACACGAGAAGCAACGAATATTATATGTACTTAATCACAACCTCTTTGGTACCAAACTTTCTAAGAATCTTCAAATTCCTCGATTTATTTCTTGTACCCAACAAATACATGAATGTATCCGTTTTCATCTCAAGGATTCATCGTCAATATTTTACAAAGCTCATTCCACGTAGAATTGGATCAAAGAATATATATTTCATTGAGCCGCAACCTCTATATCGTGCGAGTTCATACAATATGTATGAGACCATTCGCCGGCGGATTTCTTCATAAAACTGTTCTGTGATGGGATTAATGTAACTTTTACAAATAACTGATTATTCTTAGAATGAAGCATCAAAGAAAATGTGTAATTTATTAATAACCACATACTAAAACATAATTTTTTATTTCCAGAGCCTGATTATCGTGCTGGTGGCATTAGCAGTGCAGTGCTATGGCAGGCATCGCTACGACTCGGGTAGGTCTCACAGACATCACTCACCTTCCAACCACTATTACCATGCTCAACATAGACATAGCCCCAACTACCACCAAACTCAGCCCTTACCAATCTTGGAATCCCTATTACATGTCCTTTTGACATCTAACCAACCCCCTGTAGACAAAAATATAACGCTGACAGTTAAATGTACGAACCAAGATGACGAAAAATCTGTTAGTTTACTTGAAGCAAACCATGGCGATCCAACCGGCATGGCAACCATGAAGAAACGTAAAAAGGACGATAACGTTAATACCTGTACTGTCACTGTAAACGTTAATGGAGTTCCGATTAGTACTGCGACAGGGAATGGTCATGAAAAAAGCGACTTAAATGACAGTAATCCTGTACATCATGATACAAAACATGATAGGCGCACTATTATCGTGAATGGGATATCTCCTGGCGCAGAAGCATCAATCAAGGGTCATGAAAATGATCTGAAAACTAATGAGATAAATACACATAATAATGGAGAAATAGGTACTGAAAATTCATTTAATGCAAATGGAATCCTCCATGGGGTTCAAGAATTAACAAAATCAATAAATAGTCATGATCACATGAAAGTTGACGAGATTATCCCTGGAACCGATGATACTAGTGGTGGCACTATCTTGGGTGGTGGAATACCTCTTGCTGTTCAAAGACCAAGTCATTACAACATGGCTATTGATGAAATTATACCTGGAACCCATGAAGTCAATGTAGGTAGGGGCACGAATTTCGTAGATGAAATAGGAACCGGCGCTCAAGGAGCAATGAATAGTCACGACGAAATTAAAATTGACGAAATTATTCCTGGAACTCATGAAATAATAGGTGGTAGGGGCACAAGTACTATAAATAAGATTTCAAATCCACCGGAAGAACCCATTACTAATCACGACAATATGAAAATTGATCAAATAATCCCTGGCACTCATGAAATATTTGGTGGCAGGGTAACTCCTGGCGCAGAGAAACCTATCGTTAATCACGATAATATGAAAATTGATGAAATCGTACCTGGCACCCACAAAATAATGGGGATATCCTCTAACACCAAACAGTCCTCCACTAATCAAAACAGTATAAAAACGGATAGAATCCTGCCCGGAAGGCATGATGTTATAGGCGGTAGAAGAACTATTGTCGTTAATGGAATATCTCCTGGCGCAGAAGGTCCCATTAATCAAGACTATAGCATGAAAATTTATCAGATGATTCCTGGCACTCATAAAAAATCAGGTGGTAGACGAACTATTGTTGTGAATGGGATTTCTCCTGGCACCCAAGAATTCATTAATAATCAGAATAGTATGAAAATGGATGAAATTATCCCTAAAATCCATAACGTATTAGGTGGTAGGGGCACTATTGTCGTTAATGGAATATCTCCTGGCGCAGAAGGTACCATCAATCATGACTATAGCATGAAAATTGATCAGATCAAACCTAAAACTCAGCACACAAATGCAATTGCTTCAGGCATCCAAGAACTGATAAAGAATGAAAAGAATATGAAAATTGATGAAATAGTCCCGGGAACTCATGAAATAATAGGTAAAATTGTTATAAATGGTATATCTCCCAGCACTCAACGACCTAATCTTCATGATTATGTGCAATTTGATCAGCTAATCCCTGGTACTAATGGAGTTATAGGTGGCGATGGCTCTGCTACTGTAAATAGAGTATCTCGTGGTGCCACAGGATCAATGAATAGCAACGCCGATGACTTGCGTCAAGGTGAGAATAAAAATAGCTACATGTGGCCAGTCTTAATGAACATAATGAAACCATAGCATCGGTGATAGCGGCAACAGGTCTGGTGGTTAGGTTGGTAGAGTTCTAATAACTTAAACAACATTTTGATAAAAATTTTAAATTGTGGGTTTAAAATCAATATCGAAGGGTTGTCAATATTTTGTTTTATGGTAAATTAAACTTGTTTTATATCTAAGGCATATTCGTATATATTGGCTATAGTAAATGTTAATGCTAGTGATAAATATCATTCGTCACATTATTTAAACATGTTGGTTGACTTGTCATAGGTTCGAAAGATACTAAAGAACTGCCTTAAATGAAACAGCTCGTAAATAATAATGAGTTTGTCATTTTAAAATCAAATGTGTGGCATAACAATTATGGTATTAATGGAAAATAATTTGTTCTCAGGTGATGAATCATCAACAGTAAACGCTGACTCGCCAAATTTGAATATAAACACCAAACCAGATGACATCGCAGATTTCAACAAGCCGATTTCCTACGGCCAACCAACGCAGACGCAAAATCCAATCAGTGTCACAAATGGAGGACCTGCGGACTTGAGTAAAATAGCGACAGCAAACGGCATAAATGTTCCCA
Source organism: Autographa gamma (assembly GCA_905146925.1). NCBI lineage: Eukaryota > Metazoa > Arthropoda > Insecta > Lepidoptera > Noctuidae > Autographa > Autographa gamma. The sequence continues at coordinate 285,204 of LR989870.1, forward strand.
GTTTGTTTAGCTTACAGCCTATTTCTTTTGGCTCAACATATCCTAGCTTAATTGGAGGTGTTCCTGGTCTCCCACTCAGTGGTTTCATTCCAACTGTGAATTTTCTTCCCAAGCAAGAACCTGTTGCCGTTCCATTCCCGATTCCAGTTGCCATTCCTGTTATAAATACTCTGCCCACATTACAGCCTTATGTCAATTTCAATACGACACAATATTTACTACCGAGTCTTACCAATCCGGTGTTCCTACCAACATCGCCATCTACACTTCCACAACTTAATCCGTATTTAGGGCAGTCTCTAAATTTTCCATCATATTCTTATTTACAGCCCTACCTGCAGCCTTATCCTTATTTAATTCCTATATCACTGCCGCAACCCACTTTCAGTCAGCAAGGGACCGTGTCGCAGCCGCAGAAGGATCTAACCTCTAAACCCATCCCAGAACTCAATCCTGAATCTGTTTCAAAATCTGAATCTGTGCCTACCTCCGAAAAACTTGCGGAATCGGTAACGCAGTCAAAGGCTGCTACATCAATATTGATTCCTCGGCAGGAGCCTACAAGGCCAGAAGACATCCCACAGTCAAAGCTTGTTACACCAGACTCCGTCTCACAGTCAAAACCTCTAACGAAAGAGCCTGTTTTTCAGTCAAAGTCTGTTACCAGAATACCCATCCCACAAGTAGAGCCTGCTACGTCAGAGCCAGTCCCACAGTCAAAGCCTGCTTCACCAGAGCCAGTCCCTCTGTCAAAGCCTGCTACGTCACAGCCTACCCCACAGTCAAAGCCTGCTTCACCAGAGCCAGTCCCTCAGTCAAAGCCTGTTAAGCCAGAGCCAGTCCCACAGTCAAAGCCTGTTAAGCCAGAGCCAGTCCCACAGTCAAAGCCTGCTACGCCACAGCCTACCCCACAGTCCAAGCCTGCTACGTCAGAGCCAGTCCCACAGTCAAAGCCTACTTCACCAGAGCCAGTCCCTCTGTCAAAGCCCGCTAAGCCAGAGCCAGTCCCACAGTCAAAGCCTGCTACGCCACAGCCTACCCCACAGTCAAAACCTGCTTCACCAGAGGCAGTCCCTCAGTCAGAGCCTGCTAAGCCAGAGCCAGTCCCACAGTCAAAGCCTGCTACGCAAAAGCCAGTCCCACAGCCCAAATCTGCTACGCAAAAGCCTACCACTCAATCAGTGCCTGTTAAGCCAGAGCCAGTGCCACAGTCCAAATCTGCTTCGCCAGAGTCCGCCACTCAGACAGTGCCCGCTAAGCCAGAACCCAACCCACACTCAGAGCCTGCTAAGCCAGAGCTTGTCCCACAGCCAAAACCTGATATCTCAGGGTCAGTCCCACAGTCCAAGCCTGCTACGCCAGAGCAAGTCCCAAAGTCAAAGCTTGCTACGCGAGAGCCCACTAAACAATTAGTGCCTGTTAAGCCAGAGCCAACCCCACAGTCAAAGCCCGCTAAGCCAGAGCCAGTCCCACAGTCAAAGCCTGCTAAGCAAATACTGACGTCAAAGCCTCTTACGTCAGAGCTTGCCGCACATTCAAAACCCAACAAGCCAGAGCCTGATACGCCAGTGCCCATTCCACATTTAGAGCCAGCTTTGCCAAAACCAGTCCCTCATTTGGAGCGTGCTACGCCAGAATCCATACCACAGCCACAGCCTGCTAAGTTTGAGGTTATTCCGAAGTCAGAGCTCGTCCCACAGTCAGAACCTGCTACGTCAGGGCCTACCTCACATCCCGAGCCTACTACGCCAGATCCTGTCTTAAAGTCAGACCCCACTACACCACAGCCCGCTCCACAGTCAAAACCGCCTACGCCAGATACTACGCGACAACTTCCTCCGCAGTCAGAGCTTGCTACACCAGGACCTACCCTACATCCAGAGCCTGCTACACCAGGGACTGTTATAAAGTTAGAGCCAGCTACGCCAGAACCTGCCATAAAGTCAGAACCTACTACACCACAGCCCACTCTTCAGTCAGGGCTTACTACACCAAAGCCTACCCCACATTCAGAGCCTGCTACGCCAGGGCCTGCTATAAAATCAGAGCCTGCTACGCCAAAGCCTGTCATAAAATCAGAGCCTACTACGCCACAGTCTACTTCACAGTCAAAGCCGGCTACGCCAGGGCCTTCCTCACATCCAGAGCCTGCTACGCCAGGGCCTGTTATAACATCAGAGCCTACTACGCCACAGCCTACTTCACTATCAAAGCCGGCTACGCCAGGGCCTTCCTCACATCCAGAGCCTGCTACGCCAGAACCTATCATAAAGCCAGAGCCTGCTAAGCCTGCCCCACTACTAGAATCTGTTTCACAGTCAGAGTCTATTTCACAACCAAAGCAGGTTCCACCGAGACAGCCTGCACTCGAACCGAAGCCTATTCCGCAGCCTGAGCCGGTCCCACAGCCAGGCAATTTGCTCCAGAAAGCTGGTAAAGATGCTCTCGCCATCGATTTCCTTAATGTGCTCCTCAAACTAGAAGACAGAAGCCAGGACACTCAACCTAAGAACTTCGGACCATTGATAAAACTATTCTTGGACGCCTTGTCGGCAGAGAAAAGTAAACTTACCACCTAACAATTGATTTAAAAAGTTGAACTCTACTTTGGCACTGACCAATGACCAGCCCTAAATTAGTACCTCGTTACGGTAAGGGAATCAAAATATTTGGGTGCACTCAATAAGTGTAACCATGAAGATCCAAGTAAACGGTCACAGGACGACAGAGTATGACTTAGTTTTAATATTTAGTCTTGTAAGAACATTTGGTGGGGAAGAACGAGAAGAAAATGTCCGTAAATGTAGGAGCTTATATAACTGTAAAGAGAAATAACTGTAAAGTGATTAAGTATGTAAATACATTTTTTTAATTGTAAGATATGTGTTTCTTCTATTCTTCAAACCTGACAGCTATTAAGTAATGATATTAATAAACGTTATCATCAAAATCATAAACCTAATTTATTTAAACCCAATTTACCCAATTTACATTTAACATGCATACATACAAACAAATATAAATGCATGCATACATACAAACATGATGATGAGCTATTACTTCAAATACCTATCAACTCCTAACATGCTGTCTATTTCCAGACACTGTTAATGATACATTTTATTTTTATAGCGGGGGAGTATAGAATTTCAGTAAAGTGCCGGGTGAGTACCGCGCACTGTGTCGGCACTTGCGAGATGGCACTGAAGTACCGCGGCACGTTATAGCTCGAGTGCAAGGGACCCGAGTGGGAGCATTGAGTGACACTTTCCCTCCATTTTCTAGTGTCCCGGTAACTGACAGCTAGGTGATAACATAGTGGGTTCTTCTGATAAGTACTCACCACAAGATTTGTGTTGCTAAGTGCACCTTCTTTGAGAAAAAGAGTCTTAGCTATTTAAAGTTTAAGTTTCTTTAGAAGTCCGTGCTACCTAAAATTATGGTGCCACACAAATATTCGTATTTTAACGTAAGTTACATAAATTATTACGGTATTACAAGCAAGGGTTGCAGCGCTGCCTAAAAGACGACGGATAGCCAGATTGATAATAAAAACATTTTAACAAAAAAATTAAACTGCCGAAAAAACTGAAAAGCAAAAAATAACAAACCATTTTTATTTAATCCTAATAACTAAGTTCTTAAACAAATGTATTAACTATACCCAAGTAATTTTGAGTCAGTCAAGAAAAAATACGCGTCGAATTGAGAACCTCCTCTGTTTTCGTCGGTTAAAAATCGGGTTCAGCTGTAAGTAACACTGACTTTTATGGTAGCCGATACCAACGTAGCTTGGCATAAGGCTAGTCAAAGAGGATTACAAATAATAAATAAATACTAATAATATTGTTTTTATTGACACATAATTATACAGATAACAGACTTTTTGAAGCCCTGGCTCCTGAGCTAGGTTGAACCTGTGCTACAGTGTCTTCGCCCAGTCGCATGTGATGACAAAGTATTTGATTGATACGCACAAAATTTCACACCTACAAACATCTCACCTTACAAGGCGCAAAAACCCGGTATTTACCTTTACTATTCAAACGAACCTAACAAAGTTGTTCGCGATTCCTTCGCCGGTAACTGTGTGAATAATTCATGGCGACGTTTGGGCTCATGTCACCGACACACTGGTCCAGGCCTGCCCGTTTGCCTCTGATTTCCCGGGGGCAGGCAGCGCGCATAACCAATGCCATGCAAATTTACGACGATTTCATACTCATAGGTCTGCTGTAATGTTTATGTAAGATTGAAAAGGACATTTTGGAGATTATGTGATTTTAATATATTTCAAATAGACTTTAGGTAACGAGGGGGCAACATTGACAAAATTAAAGGATCACTCATACTAGAAAACTCTAAGAAAACTAATCCGTTCCGTGAGTTAGATTCTTGAACACCTTAGACAGATATCATCTACTTTATTTTTAGGTAAAAGGGATTTATTGTTTAAATTATGTGTATTCCTGGTGGAAATTTTATTCGGCGATCAGATAATTATACTGTCGAACCTTCTTTATCTTCAAACACAAGCGATAAAGAACGAACTACCTTTATGCAGAAGCCTGAACTCAAGGCCTAGATTAGGCTTACAGGAAGAGTTCGACATTACTTAGCTTATGCTATACAAAATATTAAAGGATCCATGCCTAACGATATTGCTTTCGCTGTACTTTAAAATAATCCCGACATATTTATAACATGATATCATTAAACTGTTACCTGACGCACAATGCAGGGAAACTAATTAAATGCCAATTAACAGTTAATGGCGACCGATTTAGTCGGGTTTTCCATTACGATACATTTAAATTATTCGCTCAGTGATTAAACTATCATTTGGTTGTGCGACATGGCTGCGTCAATACGGGTAAGTGGACCTATTTTAAATATCAATTGCTATTTAAAAATAATATTCCCGGCTTTTAAGTAGCAAATACTTAAGAGGGTTTCTATTAGTGGTGATATAAAAGTGTTTGCTTAGTTTTGTTTTCATTGATGTTTTGTTCTATTATTGTTTCGTATTGCGTGTTTGATTAATTAAATGAACGAGATATCTAATGAACACATATACTTTGTCAGTGTAACGTGAACATAGTTCCGATCAGTGTAGTGTTACTAAAGTGTTCTACATAGTCAGTATTTGAGTTTAACAATGTCATTATACATAGTTTTGAAAATGGTGAAATTTTCGATAACAAATATTTTAGATGTTATAAAAATAACAAACTGTTAATATTCCACTCCAAAGCAAACGCCCACACAAAGAGAGCGAGCTCAAGATTTCGAAATATTTTGAAACTAAACTTTGCAATAATTTCCTTTGACGTCCATAAGATCTAAAATAAAATAGAACACATTTCTTGAAACAATATTCTTATTTACACTTGGATTTGGGTTTTAACCAAAGTCTTCTTCGTATCTCATTAAGCCACTCAATTACTTACTAATTACTTCATACTAAAATATGGTCGTTAACGTTTGTTAAGGCCCCAAGATACTGCATGTAATATTTAACGACTTAAGTTATAAGAACTGATTTATACCAGGTGGCACAATTTATCAGGGATTTTTTTTATTAGTTAAGACCTTTTATATCGCGTTACAAAACTAAATAATAGGAGAAATAGTAGGCCTGGCGATAAAAGCTCGATCTGTCATGAGATGTTTCAGCTAACTTTTATTTGTATTGCCAAATAATGCAAACATAATCTTATTTAATTTCAGATATTTTTGCCTCTCATCAGTGCAGTTGTGGTGAATGCAAAAACTACCTTCGATGATCCGTTTTTCAACACAAAACCATTTCCACTTACATTGAAATCAGACGACGGCCCACACGAACACAGCGTAGAGAAGTTTACCGAGAAGCACTCCAGCAATGCATTCGCCTTCAACAGCAACTCAAATAACCCATTTGATGCGTATCACTCGTACTTAGATGGTGGACTGGATCCCTATTTTGCATTTCCAACCATGGGTCGTCCATTTACTCCAGGTATGAATTTCGGGATGCCTGGTTTTAATAACATATTTAACATCCCTGGACCCAACTCTAATGGAAGTCCAAAGAAGCAAGAAGGACCTAATGACACTAGCAATGGACAAGATAAAAATACTATACAGTCGGCACCCACACCAGGAACAGATCCTAAATCATCCGAGAATATACCTCCTAAAACAAATCTAGACAACGATGACATTGCAGCTCAAGCAGGAAGTGGCGATAAACAAGTGGGTCTGGATAAAAAGAAAGACTATTTATTAGTGGGATCAGGCGGAAACGGAAACAACATGTTCTTATTACATGAGAATAATCCTAACAATAACGGTAATCCAGTAGTTCAGCCAAACAACCCTCTGCCCGGCAACGTCGTGTATGTCCCCTACCAACCCGGGCAAGGCAATGCCCCAATGTATCAAGTTGTCCCTTCACCTACTAATGTACCAATAACTTCGCAAAAACAGTTTATTAACCCATTCAGCAGTGTCGTATCCAACCTTCCAACAAATAATAGCCCAGTTAATCAAAATAACGGATACATTTTAATCTACTTTAATGGACAAATGATTCAAATACCTGGAGTTGTGTTAAACCCACCACAAAATAATGTACCACAAAACCCCGTACAAGGAACAAATATTGTGTTTCCGGATACCATGGGTGCTGTTCAAAATCATCCAACGAATAATAATATGTATACCGCTGTGCCTAGCCAAGGTGGAAATAACATGTATATAGCGCAGCCCAATCAAGGAACAAATAACATGTACGTAGCTCAGCCAAATCAAGGAGCACGCAATGTATATGTTCCGGCGAATAATCAAGGAACAAACCCACAGTACGTTCTTCAAATGCCAGGACAAGCGGGTAATGTGGCTGGTAATCAGCAAAATCCTCAGCCAGGATACCAACCCAATGGTGGTGCTAATGGCTACTACCAACCAACCATGACATCAAACCAGGGAAACTTGCCAAACCAACCAAACAACCAAAACAATCAATATCGACCTATGTCAGCTCCTACAAACAGCGGATCAAATGGATACGGGCAACCGACTATGATGTCAAATCAGGGAAATAACCAGGGCTCTCAGAATCCTAGTATGACGACATACCCAGCAGTTGTTCTACCTATGGATGGAGTAACTAACGGGAATCAAGGCAATGCGATGGTCAATACACCAAACCATGATACAGCTACGAACTCACAGAACAACCAAAATTCTCAACCTTCAGGACCAAGCAATAACGCCGTCACTTTAGATCACAATACTTTGTCTAATTATGGAGCAATACCAGCTGTCATGATTTCTGGCTTCAAGGAAAACAATGGCGACAACAAAAACAATGGAGGCGGTAAGAGGGATCGTAAAGCAAACGACAATAAGAACAAGGAAGAAGTTAAAATAAATCCGAAGTAACGTGATTTTTATAAATATTATAATAAATACTATATTTGTAAATACCATCGTTTTTTATTTCACTTTCCATCACTCTCTCTCTGTTCTTACAGAAAAACATAATATTGTTTTTGTATTTAGTTTGGAATGCATTTTATGATAATACCACTTCGAACCATAAATCATTAGCAACAATTTTACTACAGAAGCACTTAACAGCACCATACATTTCAGGGGCACGCAAGCCTCTTGGATGCAGTACTCTCAGAGTGGCTGTGTCGATGACAGTGACAAATGCGTGTATCTCTGCTTGCAGGCGTGATAATGTGTTACTGTCACCCCAACAACAGACTGAATGAGTTCCTTTGGAAACGAAGAAAATCTTGCTGCCTTATATTGTCACTTGAATATTTTGTTTGTCTTGCTGATTCCCATGGTTATGATTGTAAAGAATCTGATACAATCATAAAAAGCTTAATCAAATCTTTGTCTGACTTTGGGCTTATCTCTGTAAACTACTAACCACGAGCTCCAACAAACCAAAGACAATTTGTTCTTTGTGAAAACCGCTGGAAATAATAAATGGGAGTGAACTGGTTCCGCCTTCATTGACCACTTTCAGTCGAGCGATCAAAAACAACGGAGAATCAATAGCCGCCAGTTAAATATTGTGTAAACGGAAAATGGCGACGAATTGTGAACAATCCTATAGATATACTTACTTATTGTGTATGAAGTCTGTATCTGATTGTATGTTTTATAATGTTTCGAGCTTTTTAATTTTTGAGTATTTGATTAGGCTGTTTTAAATTTTTGTGAATATAGGTTCAGCGCTTTCACTGCAATGTTTCGTTCTGTTGTAAATATTTATTTAGGTCTTGGTTTTGCTTGCTAACCAATGTTAAATTTGCATTTAATTATATTATGGCCTTCATAATTTATATGAAAATATTTCTGAATCAATTTTTGTTCATCCTAGCTTTGGCCTTTTTTTGTAAAAGTCCTATGACGAGGTATAGATTTAGATATTATAGTAGGTATTCTAAGTGTAATGTATCCATGTAAAATACGGTATTCAGCTGAATCCGGTATGACCGGTAGCCGACCCCAACATAGTTGGGACAAGACTCAGGAATGATGATGATGATGAGTAGGTATTCTGAGTCCATACTGAAAAAGAAAATGCCTTTCCAAACCCTTCAAAACATGAGAAAATAGTTTTGTGTCACAATAATATTAGTTCTACCCTCATTGATATGTTGTTCACGAAGGCCGCTGGAAGCTTTCCTAACACATTCAACTAATTTATAGTTTCTGAAGTAACTTTTAATATTTTCATTGAAAAGGAATGGAGGGCTGAAAGTTTGTGAAATAAGGTCATTGTGGATGTGGGGGTGTCATTACCCGGCGTAATAGTGATAATATTGTGAAGGGAAAAGTTTGGGATCGTTGACTCTGATTCTATTTGGACGACGGTTCAAAGTTATAGCTTTCAACTGGATATATTTTGACATGGCGACTGGTTGCTAAGTTCCAAGTTTTAGAGGTTTTTGTTTGATGTTGACTGACTATAGGGAATACTCAGTGATTTTTTAATATGTTTTTTTATGATAGCTTATATACTTTTATTACTGTTAAAAATATTCAGCACCAAAAATGTAAAATATAGTATATATAAGTTTTATAAAAAAATTCAAACTTTTTCAGGCGTTTTAAACGCCTGCCATTATGGCGCGCCTGGCGCGTGACGTCAAAATATATGACAACACAAATGTGAAAAAGAAATAAAATTAGGAAATATTGATAGAGACGTAATAAGGATTCAAAATAGTACCAAAAAAAGGACCCTCATCTGTTTCAAGTGCATATTGCCTATTGTAGCTAATGAAATATCAATATCTGTCCATGTTCAGTTTGGTGTAAGTAGAGCCACTCTCCTTCTTCACATTAGCTAAATTATGACACATTTTAACCTGGGAAATGCATCAAAAGAGGTTTTTTAATTGGTAAATAATGAAAGTCAAGTTTTATATTGAACGTGTTTTATTAAATATTTGAATAATCTTGATAAAATCAACAAATAATTATGAATCGGACTCGTATCTGTTTAACAGTGTTTGTGTAGTTATTGTGCGACTTATCATTACGACTATTGTTTATAGGGGCTTGCAGGGTGTTGAACAGTGTCAATTTTATTCTGTTTAAACTTATTTTAAAACGTTTTGTACGAGAAGATATTAAGTTTTATTGAAGTAACTACAACACAAACGTGTGGGTCAGAACTTCAGGAGTCTTAGACCATTTAAACTTGAGCTGCCGAAAGTAAACTTTAACAAAATAAGTCTCGATCTAATGGATGAGGCTTAAATATATAAGCATAGTACTTAGCTGCCGAGTATTTTTTCTTATTTACTAGCAGATCAAGATTTTGTGTTTGTTTAATTTTTTCGTCGCTAGGAATTATTCAGTTAAAAATTGACACCATTCAACCAAGTAGTGTTTTTAATCTCATAAGTATTTATTAAATACAAAGTTATTGTAAATCTTTACAACACAATCATTTAAAGTAAATTATACAAAACAAAAAATAAGTATCCAAAAAAATAAAAATATTATTTATTTTATTTAAAAAATTACTTCTATCAATAAAATTTTATCGCAAGATTGCCTCAAAATTCTTATATTTTTGTTATATTTTTTTGAGAGATAATATAATTTTGTAATATTTTAAAATTTCTTATATTTTATAGGTACTAGTTAGATTTAATATAAGCATACCTTCCTCCTAGACTATCACAACATTCAAAGGCATTTATAAGTTTGGACCTTGGCTTGCAAAGGATAAAGGGATATTCTCTGACCCCCGAAAATGACCTTAGGTTAGGCGGCTTGCACACTAAGCAACTTTCCCTTTACCACAAATTCTGTTGTATCCATGCTATTCCGAACTATGTATTTTATTTTCAATTGAAATTGCATTTCGGTTAATGGAAGTACATTTTAAATTAAATATAAGTATTATAGTTTCTGACATCAGCATTCCACAAAGTCGCTGAGTGTGTAAACCGCCTTATTGAAACAAGTATTTCGCCGAGGTAAAATAATGAGAAATATTTTAAATATTACTCAAATGGCTACCCTTAGCTGCTGAACTCTGGCATTTACAAATGATGTTCAATGTCAATTGATTCATAATTTAAGAACGAAATAATATTGTTTAATCGCCTATTATTCCTCCAAAGGGACAAAAACGTAGGTTGTTTAAAATATTTCAATTATTTTCAGTAAAAGATTTGTTCACGATACTTATAACTAAAAAAAGTATGTCATTTATAATAACCGTTACGGGTGTAAGACACTTTAACAAATGACTTGATAAAACCTTTACGTAAGTAACTATAAAACGTATAACAGGCGACTAAATTATGATAAAAACACAACAGATAGCTCAAATATAAAGTAAAAAAAAAGAAGTACTAAATAATATATAATTCAATATATATATTTTTTTTCAATTTAGATTCGAAGTAAAATAACTTAAATGTCATGTTTTAAACGTTAAACTACATTACTCAGTAGCGTTCTATTTAACAAAAAAAAAAATTTAAATTGTTCAAACAATTTTCGGCATTTTGTAATGAAAAGGTTCAATATTAAAGTGTCGGGTAGAGAAAGGCTCAGCGTAACGTAGACAATGAAATTCCTTCCTAATATCTAAGCTTGGACAAATTTGTTAATTAAAAATATTAATAAAGATCTTTACTTAATTACACAAATCGTAAGTACTTCGGTGATCGGGACCCTGTACACTAACATGCACCTTATCTATGATCTCTTTATAGTCTGTGCTCTGCGGATTATATACTCTGTGGCACGTTTTATTTGATTAGAATTGTAGTTGTAAAATGGGGAGGAAATTCTTACTTATTTGTTGGTTTTTACGTATCATTAAAATGACTTGGTAACTTGTTAAAGGTTGTGAAAATAATATTTTAACAACACTGGTGCAGTCAGCAATAATTGTTGACCAAATTCTAATTGTACCGTCCGGCTGACATAAAAAAAAAATTACACGTTTATGAAAACCAAATAATTGTCTATCAGGTACCGTAGCAATATTTTTCACAAAACGTTCAATTCATCCCAAAAATTGTTTCTTTATCAGAATTCGGCAGTAATTTCCGCCATTTTGTCCACATTTCGCGCCAAATTTCCGCTTGACATGTGTCAAAGCTGTCATCACAGCGCACAGACTATAAACGCGCTCGACACAATAGATGGTCAATATAATTGAAATTAATTTGACAGTGAAAATTGGTCAATCTCTTAACGTAGCTGCACGCTATTTACATACGCATAAAACCTGTAATCAGGGCGCAAAATGTCTCGGGTACTGGGCAATTTTACTAGTACATACGAATGTATATTTATAATTATTTTGTATGACAAAGGAGTACAGAAAAAATGCTGACACTGGCGCTGGGTGAATTAAAAGCTATTTAGCGAGACTGCAACTGAGTGTGTTCGATAACACCAAAATGATGTTACGCCATGACAGTTTATTTCCAGACACCAAACATATTTGTCAGCTTTTATATCTTTAAAGCGTGAACACATATTTTTTAATAACTGTCAGTTATTTTGAATACGTTTATATTTTTTGTTTAAAAACTACAGTGAAGCACAAAGCTTTTTGAAGTGTCATTTATAAACATGTAGATAATGTAGATGCAAATTGCATTTAGATTCGATGTGTAATGTTTTACCCTGGATTAGTATTTTACATATTAAATTGCCCAGTCACCCGAGACTTACAATGTTTTAAAATTAAGTTTCATAAAAATACAAAATACATCGACCCAAGTACTCAACCACATATATATTTATAAAAATGAAATATTTAATTAAAACATTATTTTTAATTAAATTTCGGGGCACGTCATATTTACTAAAGCTATCTAAGGTTACAAAATATAATATTACAAGTAAATGAATTTAATTAAAATTACTTATTGCGAGGCGGACGTAACTCTATAATAATTTGTATTTTTATGAAACGAAATACGACTTAAAAGCTATAATATTATGTACAATGATATCAAACAAGCATTGAGCAATTTTTTATGAATTAATATTAAAAATATGCTAAAATATTTACAGTATAAATGGGCTTTGTAAAAGTTTGCTCAGAACGAGGCTGGCTCGCGGGGACGCTGGCTCTAACTTAAACTATTCTATTTAAGTTTTATATTGATCAATACTCCTAATATTCCACGCAATAAAACTATTTTATCGTAATAAAGCAGATGGAGAAAAAGTTTGACTCTTTGAATAAAGATCAGATCAAATTGTTTGATCGTTAATTAAAAATGAACCCACGAACCAACCTCTGTAAATATACCTAATTATTTTTTATTAAAAATATTTAAGTGCTTTTTAAGTCAAAGAGGACAATATTTTTAAAATATTTACAATATTAAGTGAATAGGACTAGCTGACGATCGAATAAGTAATTTTAAGGGAAAATTCTTTAGTTCTCTCCGTGTCTCTGTGTCACAAATCGCATTATATTTGGGAAAATCTCAAAGTTTATAATCCCAAAAAGTTATAATAATAGCAGCTTAATATATTCGCATCTTGTCATTCGCATGCAATTTAAAATTATTTAAAAAAATATCAATTTAATGCAAATTTCCACAAATGTGGAATAAAATTTGAATGCTGGCAGCACTTCTTTGGAAGCGGCAACATTGTGGCCGTTACCATTGGCTAGTCGAATTCGAAGCGGATTTGAATGCGGAGCAGCCATTGGCCGGCGGCGGCGGAGGGGGGCGCCGCGCGGGGGGAGTATCACCGCTTGCTAGAGTCCTCGCTCTCTTGCGGGGTTTTCTCCTTGGAGGGCACATCTTGACTCTGGTCTCTGGACTCTTGGACCGATTCTAGTCCGATGTCAAATGACGCTTGCCTGCTAGAAGATTTGTTAGTTAGAAATGAAGTAACATCGCATTGTACCAGGGGTTCCACTTTAATCTAGCTTAGTCTATCCATGTAGAATAACATACTGTTATAAGTATCCTTTACTTTAGATCAAGAATTTTGTCCCCTTTTTTGCATCATATATTGAGAAGTCCAGAAAAAAAATCACCCAACGATGACAAGTCTGACCTACCACCATCATCGTTAGTGAGCCTACCTTTCCGTGAGATAGTTGCCGGGCGCGGACAGCGACCTGCCGGCGCGCGCCAGCCCCCCGCGCTTGCTGGCCGCGCTGGGCTTGTCCGCGCCCTCGCCGCGCGCCGACGTCGACTCTCGCCGGGATGTGCTGCCTTCACGACTTCGGAGGAACGGGTTCTATCCACAAAAGATAAATGTCATGAAGGCCTTAAATTTTAGTATAAAGATTAAATTATAACTAAAAGTTTTTAATTGTTGTTGACGTCGACAAAAGTAGCAAAGGCACAGAATAAACAAGTAAAGAAAACTAATCTTTTTAAACAGCTCTATTTTAAGAGACTGAAAAACCAATCAGACCTATCGGTCTTATTTTATATAGGACCAAAAATGTCTAAGACGGTGTCAAAAAGTTCACGTTACATGTCTTCAAAATCACACACATTTTGAAAGCAATTATAAAACTGTTTCTCTCACCTGGAAGCTGTGCTTCTTGAGCATGGTCTTGATGAGGATGAGCGTGGAGAGGTTGGGGATGGAGGTGACCACCTGCGCCATGTCCTCGTCCGTCACCTCCACCAGGCGGCAGTTCTCCTGCTCCGACGGCAGCGGGTCTTTACCGCCCGCTGTGATCCATTCGTGGTCCTGGGAGAAGATAACTTTTGGTGATCTTGGTTCTTATGTATATTGTATTGCCTTTTCTCTTAGTAATCTATTATATTCACAATATGTCTAACTGATGTTTCCAAAGATCGAAATTTGCTTCAGGTATTATCTATATTAATGTAAATAGTTTTTAATGTATTTAAGACTCTGAATCTGGAAAAAAACTAGGTAAGCGAAACCGCCGGGCACATCACTATGTATTGTGGACCTGTGACATTTGTGTGGTAGGTACTAACCTAACAAACATTTCGATGTAACTGTACTATCAGACCTCTATAACCAATTTGCTGATAAGACCAATAAATGGCAGTAGGATCGCCTAGTACGTACTATGCTTAGTTTACGACAGTCTAGCCAAACAATAAGATAATTTACTTATCGCCTCGTCAGCGACAACTAACAAATGATGTTGAATAATCAATATCAGAATAATGTTGTCTGATGAATGCATTAGATCACCTCTACAAAGGTCAGGTTTAACAACATAGATTAATCGAATGCTTCACCGATCCTATTGGCCGAGACAATTTGATTAGTCTCGAGTAACGTCGAAACTGTGACCTTTGACAATCCTTCTTACAATCATAATATTTATTTAATGGGAATATTGAAATGAACATTTACCGGAGAATTGTTTCTTAAAATAAATTCATCTTGGTCGAAATTTGATATCAATTTTGTGTCATTGTTTTTCAGTTAGAGTTTTTCCTTGTTATAATGAGAAGAAGTCCTTTGGATCTATTTAAAGGATACAAAAAGCCAAACCTTGCTAAAATATTTTAGAAGCTCTACTAAACTATAGTTACAAGATAAACAGATTTTCCAAAATGAACGGAAATCCTATAGCTTTCCTCTGCGCTGGGGTAGGTAGGTATGTAGGTGTTCCACCATCTCAAACCGTCTTTTATCAAAAAGAAGCACTTTACTGGTACCCAAGAAAAATCCACGCAGTCTACCTCAGTGACTTACCTTAACCTCCTGCATGGTGGCCCTGGTGCCGGGGTCCTTGTCCAGCATGCGGCCGAGCAGGTGCCGCAGCGGCTTGGACGGCTGCACCCTCCCCGGGAAGGCCAGCGCCTCCGACACCACCTTGCGCTGCAGCTCCACCGCCGAGCTGCCCGCCCACGGCACCTTGCCCGTCACCATCGCGTAGAGGGTCACGCCCAAAGACCAGATGTCTGCTGCCTAAGTTACAGAGAAATCAGAACGATGTAGATAGAGAATGTGTTTGCTTATCCAACATGAGATCATGATACACACGTTTAATCGAGCATGTATTTCAAAAATTCTTTCTCGGGCTGCTTTCATATCTGGCACAAAAATTCCTCTCAAAATTTTTATTTTTTAAATAAAGTTAATTAGTATAAAAAAAAAACGACCAGCCAAATATGCTCCAAAACATATTGCTCAACCGTAGTGCTCCTTTTCTTGCACAGTTGATTTACACTGCACAGTTGAGTAGGTTATGTAGCTTACCTCTCCACTATACTTGTCAGCGGGCGCGGCGGCCTCGGGCGCGCGGAAGGCGGGCGTGCCGACGGTGCCGGACACGCGGCCCGCCGCCGCCAGCTCGCCGCACGCGCCCAGGTCCGCCACCTGCACGCGGTCCTCGCCCAGCAGCAGGTTCGCAGGCTTTATGTCCCGGTGCGCTATCCGCTGGTAGTGCACTAACAAACAATTTGGAGGTTATAACTCACAGTGCTAGCAGATAAATAATGAAAACGCGATTTAGGAAAACGGTATTTCATAGTTTTCATCAGTGCCTCCCAATCATATTATGGAAAGCGCAGTTATGAAATGAGTTAAGAATTAATGGATAGCATAGGTTACTAGAATATAGTACCTAAATACCAAATCATGTTTTAGTAGAAGTGCTATAATATTTTCTAAAACAGCTGAGGTCATCATCTGATCAGAATATATCTCAAGGTAAGCAGTTTTTCTGTGGGAATCAATTGTTATTGGAGTGGAAACATAAATATGTGCGGGATCAAGTGGCGATATGTATGCATGTAATGCCGCGACCTCCGGGAACCGAGCGAGTTTCACTTGTTTTCCATGGAAATGCTCTCACCGCACCGATGCTATGTACTCACTGAATATGGATGGAAGATGACAAACAAGTGTCGAGGGGGATTAGTTAGGTAATGTGCGAAGGTTCGGAGGAATTGGTTTTTAAACCATGATATTCCTTAATTTTGGATTTTGAATAGTAAAAAAAGTAGTAGACTGCCTCGTTGGCCTAGTGGCGCTAAGCACGACTGCTACGCTAGAGGTCTTGGGTTCGATTCCCAGGTCGACCAAGGTGTTATTGGGTTTTTCTATGAAATTCTCAGTAGCAGATCGGAGTTTGAATTCGTGCCCGGTTAGTGGCAATAGTTATCGGCGAACTGTGTGTGTACATTGGTACGCCTCTGCCTAACCCTTCGGGAATACAGGCGTGATGATATGTTATGTTAGGTTTTAAAAAAAGTAGCTATGTGTGTCTTATAATAAAGTAATGAATAAATAAAATAGTTTCAGAAGTGACCTTTACTTTTATCTGAGTAACTTAATATTTATCTTACATTTACAACAGAAGTTCCATTTTCGTCCGAAGTTCTGTTCACAAGACTTCTCTCACAGATACATCTGAGAGGCTAACCAAATAAACAACCCATTACCCCTTTGTGTTGCCTCTAGTGCAGTGAGGACAAACCGCGGCTTAATTAGAGGCAGGACATCCCAATGTCGCCTAATCACTTGTGTAAGACGACACATGTCTGGTCAGATGGACTGAGTTTACTCGATGTGGTCACACTTAACTTAAACAAAGGGATCGTAAACATCGTGCTAAGTATTGTAAGATACAAAACACATTTCATTTCGAGTACCTACACCTGTTTCAGGCTCTTGAAACGTTATTTCCAATATTGGGTTCAATACGTCCTTGCTTTCATAAAGAACCGGTAATAAACTTAACCGGCTGTTAAACAGATTTAGACCTCTATAAACCACGGAGGCAGGAGGTTTAAAACAGTTTTTAGCTTAGAAGACCGTAGAAATTTAATAAAGACTAATTACTTTAAATAAGTAGTTACCTATTTGAATAAAAATGTAACTCTATTTAAAGACTTAGGTGGGTTAAAGACTACAAAAAAGGCCAAAACTCGAAAACAGAAGACTAACAATCCCATAAATTAATATTCCCCAATATTATTTGAATACATTATTTCCAACTCACAGTACTCTACTCCTAGTAAGGCATCCCGGAAGTACTTCCTGGCGAGGTGCTCGCTGAGCGGGTTGTCCGTGGGCACGTCGATCACAGGTCCTCCCTCCAGCAGCTGGAACACCAGGTACAGGTGGTCTTCCGCTGGGTCATCCAGGACCTGTATACCAAGGGATAAATTGACGATATGAAAACTGGACCATTGGAGTCAGTAGCTAGGGAGTTTGGTATGCGGCTCTGTAAATAGTTTTGTATTTATAAAAAGAATAGTTCCAAAATACAACTAATGAGGGTTATTTGCTTCCCTTAATAGAAGAAACTAACACGGAAAGGTCACAGCTGTTTATTAACAAATACCTGGATATTTGTGGAAAATATGTGTGGAACACGCGCGGAGATTTTTATTTACATGTTATTGTGTTACATGACATGATAGGACTGTTCTAAAGAGTACTGGAATACCACGGATGATAAGTTCGCCCACTTACTGTTCTTCAAAACTAAATGAAGAGTAGCTTACGCTCCTTAAAAATAAATAAACATTTTTTTTTATTGATCGATCCGCAAAACAAAAGAGGACTTTCAGAATCGTTGTGCCTTCGTCGCCTCTTCAAGTTAAATGCCTAAGTGAAAAATAAATGACAGTCTTCAGAGTCATTTACCGCTTTGCTCTTGCTATAAACTTTATTCTTACCTCGACTAGCTTGACAACGTTGGGATGGTCTAGTTTCTTGAGCACGGCGATCTCGCGGTACACCCTCTGCAGCGGGTCGGGCGGCGGCCCCGGCCCCGGACGCCGCGGCGGAGCTCGTCCGAACAGACCCGCGCGCCGCATCAGCTTGCGTTTTGATAGGATCTTCATTGCCTGGTCAAGGAATAAACATGGACATTAGAAAATGAATAGGACAAAACACAGTCAAATTAAAGTAGTTGGCACTTAGAACAGCAGAAGACGTAGGTTAGAAATTATTTGTGGGGTGTATAATTATGCTCTTATTGGTGTTGAATAAAACTACTTTTTACGGATTTTTTCGCGGTTTTAATTTTAGATTTAGGTCCCGACGTTTCGACACCTTTGCAGGTATCAGTCTGCCCGTGACCATGATACCTGCAAAGGTGTCGAAACGTCGGGACCTAAATCTAAAATTAAAACCGCGAAAAAATCCGTAAAAAGTAGTTTTATTCAATGTCTAACATTCGCGTAAACCTAAGAAACTCTTATTGGTGTTTTTACGAACGCTGATTGATGTGATTTACACTCCTGTAGTTATAAGTTGAGATTACAAAATGTAAAAACAGAAGCCGATGAAATTTTCTTGCGAAGACATCTAAATAAGTCAACGTCAGCCTATCTACATACAATGAAACTCAAACTTACATAATGCGTGTCATCCTCTTCGTTGTAGGCTAACTTAACAATACCGTAGGAGCCCTGGAACAAATAACTTAGCATAAGTATCTACACCAAGTGGGAGCAAGTTCGCGAATCTTATTAGCGGAGTTGAAGAACATTACGCTTCGTCACAATCGCAGGGGTTAACGAACTTAGTCGTGTCATGCTGGCTTACAAGTAAATAGGATTTGAAAAGTTACCTAAGGTTAAATTGGCTTAAATTGTTTTATAAAAAAGAAGAACAGTAAAAGGAATATATTGAAAATAAACCTCTAAAAGATGGACTAAACAATAAATCAGCAGTCTACTATCACATTTTCCAGTTGATGTGGTTTTAAGAAGAGTTCTTTATTAAACATCAAAACCAACTCATAGAGATAAGGCTGCCTACAGACCTGTCCGATAGGCTCGAGCAGCCTATACTGGTTGAGCTGCACATATCCGGGCGCCTGCGCGAGCGACACTCGCCGCGACTCGCGGGGCGCGCGGCGAGGGCGCGGGGACCCCTGCCCGCTGCACTCCGCCGACTTCGCCGCGTGCGACCGCAGCAGCGTCGAGCGGTCGCCTGTCGCTGGGTATGTCGACAGCCTAGGGAATTGAATGGTAAGATGTAGCTGAATACTTAGACAGGCTAAGAAGGTAGGTAAGTGGAGGTCTAGGCTTAAAAAATATATTTGTAATTTAATCTTATATATAAAAATGAATCGCTAAATGTGTTGGTAAGCGCATAACTCAATAACGACTGGACCGATTTCACTAATTCTTTTTTTGTTGTATTTGTTTTTGTCAAGAGAAGGTTCTTATGTAAAAAAATCGGAAAATTTAGCGGGGAAAAAAAAGTAATCCTGACCTTTGTTACGACAGTGATTTGTTGGATTCATCTCCGCCCCCAATAATATAAAGGCACCGGGAACGGGACCTATGGATACACGCGGGTGAAGGCACCGGGAACGGGACCTATGGATACACGCGGGTGAAGGCACCGGGAACGGGACCTATGGATACACGCGGGTGAAGGCACCGGGAACGGGACCTATGGATACACGCGGGTGAAGGCACCGGGAACGGGACCTATGGATACACGCGGGTGAAGGCACCGGGAACGGGACCTATGGATACACGCGGGTGAAGGCACCGGGAACGGGACCTATGTATTCACGCGGGTGAAACCGCGGGGCACAGCTAGTTAAATATAAAAATGTCGCGGCCGCTTAGCTGTTCAATGAACGTATTTGTATGCATGCACAAGTTTACAGGTTCGAACCCAGGCAAGTACCAATGTCGCTTTTTTAAAGTTATATATACTTTCTTAATTACCCCAAGACAGTTCTGACAAATGGTGAGGAAACCTGGATTCTAGTATTTGGAATCTGAAATCGCCAATCCGCAGGGAGCAACCATGGTGATCAGTGCTCGTGTCTTCTCTATATGGGAAGAGTCCTGTGCCAAGCAATGGAACATTTACAGGCTAGATTATTACATTATATTGCATAATTTTAATAAATGTCACAATTTTAATTTATTTCCATTCGAACCCACCCATTACAATATATTACCTGGACAGATAATGCATGTTATTAGTGGGTACTTAGTCGTAGTTGCGTACCATAGAGGTAAGATAATTGCCATATAAAGCGCAAATTGGTCTGCTATTAGATTAGGTAACCAAGACATCAAATCTTATTACACCTACATGACACTGATAAAAGTCACATTGAAACAAGTCAGGGTTTTAACCTCATAAGTGGTTTGTAGGCGGTCATTCAGATTAAATCTAATCAAAATGTTTTCATTATTATTTATTTTAAGACCACTACTGAGCCAAGCACTTATTTACCGCCTTCCACAATTTTCTAAAAATACATACATTATTTGAGTCATAAAGATATTTTGTAACAGATCAAGTCAGTACAGCGGGTCTAAAATGCCATTAATCTTGAGAAGTACTAGCACGAGTTTTCATCCTGCTGCCTAGTCTGTACCTAAGCTATGTTCGGGTCCAATTCCAGTCCCAAGAGATTCAGCTTGGAAGGAACTCTATCCATTTAAGGGGAATTGAGACATTTTCATACAAAATTGCATGTGGAAAGTTATTAAAAATATTGTTTATCCTCTGGTAGCTATCACTAGCTACATGAGCAGTAGTTAGTTGTGACAGCGGCGACCACAAACAGCGTCCACCACACGGCTGTGGTCGGCGTGTACACGGCACAACGCGCCCGCTGATGGCCTGTCTGGCTTCATTAAATTCTTACTTATTTTAACTTTGTTGCGGGGAAAAGGATATAGATGAGTAGTCTTTTGTTTTCATCATGGAGTGCAAAAAGGGCGTTTCTCTCAAGAATTTCTTTTGGGAGAAGCCTTCTGTTAAGTGATAGTAGGTGAAGACTTGACCACAAATATCACCGAAAACTAAGTTCTTTTTTTTTACAACTCACACACGGTTATCTGATCCAAAGCTAAGATCTTGAAGAGTTTATATTTATATTCATTTTAATAGATAGATAAATAGCTTAGCGTAAATCTGATTCTCGTTAGACCAGCTACACTGTCTACACAATGGCGTATGTTGGCTAATGTTGGCTGATGATGGACGTACACACGCCCAATATCCATTAGCCACTACATTAGGACATCAGCGTACCGAGTCCTTTAACGACTCCTATGTATCATACTTAGTTACTAGTACTTCACATTTTTCTAGTTCATCTCTTTGGTATGTATTAATGGATGTAAGCACATTAACTAACAGAAAATTATGACGACAAGGCTTAGAAAACATGGAAACTTACTGGGACAACAAAGACCCCATATTAAATTTACTAGCTGTTTCCCACGGATCCACCCGCGCGGGTGTCGGATATTGCGGCAAAAAGTAGCAATTCTATACAAAATTTCATCCCCTATTCCAACCCTTAACTGCTCTTCTTTTTTCGTATTTTAGCAGCCTATGTTTTGTGTCAAGTTCTAGGCTATGTATGTCTCAAATTTTATCTGAATAGAATCAGTAGTTTAGACGCGATTTACAGAATTTAGATGGAGTTACATTCGCATTTACAATTATTTATTTATTTTTTATTTATTGAAAAAGGTTCACCAACAGCTTCTGTGTATAAGAGATTAATAATAAGAGGATAATAAGAATTGGACTTACACAGTTTCCAAATACAGGTTAACCAGCATTTACATTTGAAAAGTGATAACAATGGTAATTAAAAATTAAATAACAATATTAGTAAGGAAAAGTATTTCCTACCTAATAGTGTTCTGAAGTACATATATTATGATAAGTTTTCCCAAATAATTAAGTGTTCATGATTTTATATTCTAATGATTAGGTTACTAATTACGTAATAATTTCGATTGACATACATTTTCAATTATATTAATAATGTTCGTGTCATATTTCTTTTTGATTGTCATGCTCAATTATTTTAATTTCGAGTTATAGCTGATGAAAGCATCGATAGTTCATATTAATATGTTTGTGGATTATGTCATCCATAAATAAGTATGGTTTTTCTCTAACATTGCGTGAACAGAGGCACTATTTCTGCCTGATGAAGTCATCTTTCAACCAAATAAAAGCGCTTCCAATCGATCCATGCGTTTAGGAGCTACGATGCCACAGATGGTGTCACATACTAACGCGTCTAATTTATAAAACCCCTCTTTTTGTCTCGGCTGTTTAAAACCAGAAAGTTACCAGTGGTAACAAATATTTTCAATACCTGATCTTATGACAAACTCCCTCGTTGGCCTAGTGTTGATAAGCGCAACTACTACGCTAGAGGTCTTGGGTTCGATTCTCGAGTCGAAGGTGTTATTGGGTTTATCTATGAAATTCTCAGTAGCAGGTCGGAGTTTGGATTTGTGCCCGGTTAGTGGCAATAGGCCCCCTACTACATGGGAACTAAAACATACCGGCGAACTGTGGGTGTACATTGGTACACCTCTGCCTAACCCTTCGGGGATACAGGCGTGATGGTATGTTATATGATCTTATGAAACAAAAGCTTGCTAGTAGGCACAATTCCAAAAGGTACGGAAATGTGACCAGTTCCGTCATCCCATCATTTTGGACAGTGATGGCATACGACTCGAGAGGCGTGGGTTCGCCTCAATATATCAAGTTTCGCCTTTTGAACCCACTGACCTTTGCTCGCTCGTCAAAAACATCACCCCGATACCGCGGCGTCGCATTTCAAAGGTCAAAAATGGCCCCAAATAACTTTCGTCAAACACTTTTAGGGGTAATTAATCTGGATAGTCTGCTGAGGTCATTTGTATTTAAAGCGTTGTTGATATAACTTGTGAGGACTTCGGAGAGATGGCTCATTATGTTTGGGTGCCAAAAATAATGTTGTTTTTATTTGAAAGGCTAGGTTTACTCCAAATAATATAATAATAATAATCTGGGCACAGGCCTCTTCCCATATAGAGAAGACATTACAAATGAGAGCCTTAAATGAATTAGAAGTTAAGTTTTTGTTTTACGTTACATTAGCAACTTTGGTTTAGATGATAGCCTCAAAATTCACCTTTTTTTCTTCTGACATGTCTCTTAAGTAAGTGTTTGTGACTTTTGGGTGTCACATAGTATTTTTAATGTCCCTTCAAATAAAGGCAGCTCACAAGACTCAGTTTATTAAGGGTAGATCAAGTAACTTGCTCACCTGTCTCCGTCCGGGGTCTGCCACCGTCTGTCATGGTCCCTGTTGCCGCCGTTGGACACGTCCACGGCCGAGTGTCTGTGGACAACACAATTTGTTATTATTTATATTATCACATATATAATTCTCTTTCTAGGATAGTATGAAGTAAGAAGAATCTTCGCGGGTTTCTGATAAGCCTTGGATAGGTTGTAAATATGACTAAAACGCAATGTGTTGGAGTCCACCACACACGTGAACATCAAGGCAAATCATGTATGCTTCGCTTACGACAATTTTCATCTAACGCTGAAATATTTAACCTTGCACCCTTAGAACTTCTAACGAAATAACTTACAGGTTAATACCATTATTTATTGTAGTCTCCGTTTCCGTACCCAAATACTACTAATACTAAATTCGACTATATTTTTTGACCCCAAGAACATTTTCCTATCAAAAAGTTCCAATAACACTACCTAAAGCAGAAATCGAATCCACAACGAACACAGCATTGTGAGGTAAATATGGGCTTTATTAAATCTTGTCTCGACACGTTTACCCAAAGTGGGCGTGTTGAATTACTTCGCCACCCTTACAAAAGAAGGGTTGGCACCTACGTGATAAGAGAGATAACTCGAGCGTGGACAAAGGGAAGGCTGCATAATACACGCTAACGTGGCTTTGTGGGGTTACGGCAGTCCCTACTATGTGATGGAAAGTAATTGAATAGAAGGATAAATTAGCTACACATGTCATGTTCCTCAGTGGGCTAGGGACTTGTCCTACCTCCGACGAGAGGCAAGTAGAGCTATGGACTAGTTGTGAGTTGGTAAGCGAGATGCGAGTGTGTAGTTCCGATAGTTTTGTCGCTGGTGTGTCTTTCGGCCAGTATTTCTTCATTAGCTTTTGTTTCCGCGACAAACTAATGCAGAAAGGTTTCTAATTGGAAGTGTGAATAGTCAGCGAACAACTATTAGTTATGAATCTCTTTTGTCTCGTAATTTGCATCTTACTGTAGCTTTCTTGAGCGTAAAAATTAGCGATAGTTCATCGATGTCTCGGCAACGGTGGGACAGAAACTACGGGTAGTGCAAGATCCTATGTTTAGAAGTAGGAGCTCAAAAGTTTTAATTATAATTTTCCATGTGGTTGAACTTAATGAAATATAAATTTATATACATTCTTAACATTATCAAACTTTTTCAATTAGAAAAAAGTTTTTGCATATTAGGAATTCCTAATTAAGGATTATGTAAATATAGTAAAATAACTTTTAAATAAGACACGTTTCAAGAATTGGCAACTGGCAAAATCGATTATAATTTATGAACAGCATCGTTCAGAAATCAAAAATATCTAGTTATGGAGGAATTAAGGAATTTATTTATTTCTGTTTTTATAATTTATTTAACAGGTTATAAATTATGTATGACGCATTATTACCTGTACTATACCCCTTTTATTTAAATAATAAAAGCTCACTGCGCTATCGTAATCAGCTAGGTTAGATGGCGCCACCGTCGCAGTTCTCAGCCCATTAGAACCCTCGATAACTGCAGCTTTATTCTAACCACTTAATTGCAAGCCGCACATAATTGAAGAAATAAAGAGAAATATTGAACAGGTAACCTTTCCAACGATATATGTATCAATAATGTGCAGTACGTAATCATGTATCATAAAGGGACCTCTATGTTTTGCTATTATAGTGGACTATAATAAGCGCTTATTGCTATCGTGCATAATTTTAAATTAATTTTTTATTAGAACTTTCGATTTTCTTAACAGAAAATTCCAATAACCCTGTCCCACTACTAAATCTATTTTAATCTATAATTAGTGGCTTAATCGAGGATTAGTGCCTTCAAGGATTTTCCTATAAAATTAATAAAAAAACTAGCTATGTAGGTTATGGAAAATAAATAGTATTGACTATGTTTAAGCATATTTAATAACTAGTTCTTCTTAAATAAGACTAAAAACAAGTTAATAGCATTTCATGGCTATATCAAACTGGTTCTTTAAACTTGGTACCAAACTTTTCTATGCGACGATACCCTGTTCAACTTCAATAAGAACAATTCACGTGTTACTGTACAGATATTACTTTAAATAAAGCATCATGTAACTCCCTATTAACCTTGAGGCAGGTTCAATCTGTTTAACTGTCAGTTAAACGCGAACCTTAGCAGGTTTAGCGCAGTTTTACGACCACACTGTGTACCCACCCCCGCCCTGTTAGGCGCCGTAAAGATATTTGATTCACGACCTTTTTTATGAGCAAAGCCTTTTTAATCTCACCCTCAATATTTTGGTTACTAGTGTTAGCTGGGTTCGGCAAGAAATAAATGTTTAATAGGCCTCACTTAACAAAATTATGAAGTCAATCAATGAAGAACAAAATTACAAAAAAATCGAAGGTGTCATTCCTAGATAAGGCAGAGGAAATGGGTGTAGAATTTTTAAAATTGTCTTGTTCATAATGTATACTTCTTTTTCTACCAGGACTTAAGAAAATACGTGCAAAAGAACAGCACATGTTGTAAATTCTAAGAATAGAGTCGAGCTTAACTCAACGTGAGGTCTCTTCCAGTAAAACCTTTGAGGCATACAGAAATGAGCAAAGTAAAGTAACAATAATAATATGTAACGGTAATATAATGCGTACACTAAATTAACATGTCTTGTAGCTTTTTATTTTGTAACTAGTTTTTTTTCAAACATGAAATACAATGTTTCAAGATTAATGATGTAGTTAAAGAAATCTCTTCTTCAACTACATGGTGTATACCTAAGAGACAAATTTATTACGAAAGTTAGTTAATTTTAAGGTTGTTAAGAATTCTGTAAATAGTCCCATTCCTAGTTTTAGCTTACGTGGTAGAATAAGATTTATTTTTTATTTTTAATATTTTACAATTGATGGTACATTACGAGGCTGTCTTGACGCACCAGCGAAAAAGGTACCGTTCAAACCATGTTTTCTTTCCCCGGTTTTGTACCGAGGAACCTATGGTACGGTCATAAAGGTCTGGGCACATGTTAAGCAAGAAAGCCACCATAAGCACAAAACGCACAATTTTACAGAACACAATCCTTCTGACAAGTACCTCAGCACAATCTAGTAAAATATTGACTGAACCGAGATTAACTATCGGGCGGGTCCTGTATTATGCAGTGTTCATCTAGGTAGGAAATCCACGGTTAATATATAAACAGGTTCAGAATAACTGAGTTAGCTGCGAGGGAGGAGGGACTTCTGTATTCGCTGTTTGTATGCAGTTGTTGTCTGTAACTATAGTAAATTATTTTCTGTATTTGGGTACTTTAGAGTTTGGGATTAGACTGAACAAAGAAGTGATATATAGGGCAGTAAATAGTTCGGTATTAATAATTGTGTTACGGACTCCGTAACAAGGTATTTAAATAAATATATTTAAAGTAAGGCTCGTTTGTTTTACCAAAGATAATTTTAATATCGATGTGATTATCAAACGTAGTATGTCGTCAACATCATTGGCAGCTATTTTGATTTTGAAATGTATGTGCTAGTCATAAAATCTATATTACACCACATTGAGTAACAATAATTTAATTAAACAAAAACTTACTACGTACAAAAAAAACGAGAAACTGTAGACCAGAGAAATAATTAAAAGAAAGTTTTTTTTTTCTATTGACAATAATATCCTTCTTCATTTCTGCCTCCAAGCAAGATGTCATGGCGTTAAGATACCCACAGCCTCAATTATCCTCCATATAAACAACATAAACCTTTTGAGCAGCAGGAGAGCACATGTTATTGGCATCCATTGTAAATTGGAAAATATCGCTTTTATTCAATTATTTCGGATATCGAATTTCCCTGTTGACCTAGTGGTACAGATACGAGGTTTTTTGCATTTCATTTATTTTTCATTACGACTTCAGGAATTAATCGGCTGTACAAATGTAGCAATATCTAATTTTATATATTTGCGAATTCAACTCATTGAAAAGGTACTTGTAAAACTTATTAGAAATAAATAACATAACATATCATCACGCCTGTATCCCGAACGGTTAGGCAGAGGTGTACCAATGTACACCCATAGTTCGCCGATATGTTTAGGTCCCATGTAATAGGGGGCGAGCCTATTGCCACTAACCGGGCACAAATCCAAACTCCGACCTGCGACTGAGAATTTCATAGAAAAACCCAATAACACTTTAGTCGACCTGGGAATCGAACCCAAACCTCTAGCGTAGCAGTCGCGCTTAGCGCCACTAGGCCAACGAGGCAGTTAGTAATAAATGTAGTAGACAATATGCGACTATATCTAAGGAATATTCAAAAACACAAAAGATAGATTAACATTTCAATTTTTTTACATAGATTCCTCTTAACTGAAAAATACAAGAAGTAACTTCAAGTCCGTTAATTAAAACTCTTTTTTCATCTTATTAACTTTCAAGAAAACCAGTTTTTAGATATTAAGTCCCGTGTAATACCAGCGATGCTGTATTTACCGAGAAAGCCAAAAACCAATTAAGAATTTCGTTTAATAAGAAAACCGAACAATTTCCTTCTCGTTGTCTTGTGGCTTACAGAATGGAAACTGCACAACGTTGTGGCTTGAACATAAGCAGGAACCACAAGTACTAAACTCACTCACTGTTGTTTGATGTTAAATATTGGCCTTTTTGCGCGAAAAGCATATGTTGTAACTGTATAGTAAAGGGTTTTGGAGCAAGAGGATTTAAGCAATATTTAAAGGTGCTAATCATATTGACATAAAACCACTTTTTAAGGATTTTTTCGGTGACCTGCCCGTGACTATGATACCTGCAAAGGTGTCGAAACGTCGGCACTTAAAATCTAAATAAAAACGGCAAAAAAATCCGTAAAAAGTAGTTTTATTTCAATGTCTAACATTCACATAAACCTAAGAAACCAATATGCTAATCATGCAATGCATATTGTCACTAATCACAATAAAATTAGAAGGTTCTCAATTCAACAACGTTATCTTTTGTGAGATTTTGTTATGCAATAAGTCTGGTAATTGAGTATTTATTAAAAAAAAAACCAAATATGTTGCATTTTACATGTATGCATATTAAATCATAATATATGCCTAGGATAAGTTGAGCGCGGTAAGCGACAGATCTTTGATTTTGATTGCTTTAACCAATAGCTGTCATTTTTGTGTAGGATACTTCTTAACGTCATAAGTATTTCTGACACTCAAAACATGTCACATAGACGACAGAAGTCACCAAAACACTCCTCTGCTTACTATTAGTTAAATTACTATGAAGTAGTGAATAATTGACATTGTGTACGAGCACATAGCAATATTACAACATTACATAGTTCATTACTTATTCCGAGAGCGTTCTCAGTTAATTAAGGTTTGAGAATTACGGACGCATTAGAGGGATTACCCCACTATTGTAACGGTTTAAATTAATTGTTTAACCGACTTCACTTACTGAGGACGTTCTCATCACGGTGATGCCTTAAGTTTAATTGTGTCGTTTAGGAATCGATTACAATA
Source organism: Autographa gamma (assembly GCA_905146925.1). NCBI lineage: Eukaryota > Metazoa > Arthropoda > Insecta > Lepidoptera > Noctuidae > Autographa > Autographa gamma. The sequence continues at coordinate 314,247 of LR989870.1, forward strand.
TTCGGAACTTGAATTTTGCCCAAGGATATGGCTATCGATACTGGCCTTTATATTAGTCGTCTGTTACTCGTATTTCAATATATCATTACTTAACATAAAGGTTCAGGGGGTGGATCTACCAATTATCTGTCCGACATCTGGCTAGATCCACCACGGGTACGCGACCCCGGACTGCCCTAGCTGTTACTGTCACATTAACTGTACCTCCGTGATGGTAGCATCCTATAACCCGTCCTACCTTGTTATCCTTTGAAACATATCCTTTCCCAAATCCTTATCCCGCAGGATCGCAATGGATAATTATAAAAAATAATTCAATTATCCAAATTGCGGCGATGTGGTTCGCCACCCATCACGTCTCGTTCCCCGCGGGGGCGAAAAGTGGACCACGGAGAGCCGCCTCGCTGCGTTGAATGTAAAAGGAGGAATGGATGGTAAGGTGGATGGAGTATGTCAGATGATGGATGTCGAGACAAAAATAAAGAATGGTATGCTGAGATGGTTTGGCTATGTCGAGAGAAGGAATAAAAGAACGATTGACGAAAAAGTGTATAAGGCGAGTGTGAATGAGAAAAGACCACATCAAGAGCATACCATAAACCGAACAGCATGTATAAAGGGAATAATTAAAGTGGACAAAGCGAAACAAATGTGTAAGGATCGTAGCAAGTGGAAAGAAGTGGTCTCTGCCTACCCCTACAAGGGAAAGAGGCGTGATTATATGTATGTATGTATGTAATTTTGTTCAATTTCTCATTCATATTTTCTTGTTGTTTTAAAATATTTGTATGAACTCTACGCCCAGCTTTGAATGTTTACAAAACACGTTTGAAACAAACGATCACCGTTGTTCCAATTTCAGTTTTCGATACTGCAAACCTATTGATCTATTTGCATTCAATTTTGTCTACATTTATCATAACTTTTATAACCTATTGCTACAGTAACTAAGAACTTTGTATATTTCTATTTCGGGTCTAGATCCCGGGTTCGATCCCCGGACGGGTCAATTTAGAAACTCACTTTTCTATATTATCTCGGGTCTGGGTGTTTGTGGTACCTTCGTTGTTTCTGAATTCCATAACACAAGTGCTTAATAGCTACTTACTTTGGGTTCAGAGCAATGTATGTGATGTTGTCCGCATTTATTTACTTATTCAATTTAATTCTAAATATTTATTATTTCTACATACATTTTTGGCACTGTGCTTATGCGAATGGTGGGAGTAAGCTTGCTATAAAAGTAGGTGACATTTAAGGTTCACTTACATTTTCTGTGGCTACTAACCCTAAAACAAGTGAATATTATAATTTGCATGAACAGGATGTTATAATGTTTACCGGCTGACGTCCACTCCTGAGCATTAGCATACGTAGTACGTACAAGATACACCCAAAAGTTACACACAAAAGCTAACTCGTAATCTGATGATATCTTGTTTGGTTTACTGTCGTAATTACACGTTAGATCCATAGGCTAAGTACATAATGATCGCCAAAAACATCACTAAAATTTATATGCTATTTCATAGTGTCTTGGGTGTGAATTTCATATGTAAAGATGAAAAAAGTATGCTGTCTGCTGTCTGAAAAAAGTCTAAATTATCAACTTTTAGGGCTCATTTTTATGCACTTATTCGCTTAATACTGTTATAGGAATCTATTAAAGGAGTTAGTGGTAATAGCTACGAAATCCGTTTCTCCTTTATGAAGTAAACGGTTTCTGGTACCACAGCAGTGTTCTAGCGAACCTATAAATAATTAACTAGTGTTTTGTGGTTCAAACTATCCAGTTAAGGTGGAGCAGTAACCGCAGCCGATGTGACCGCCGTTAAATATTTAATTAAACCAAGCTATGAAACTGATGACTGTTCAACTGTTAGGGTTAGCTCGCTGCGGTCGGGTTATGGATGGGTGGGCCGTTATATGATGTTATAGATTTCGGGATTGTTGTTACTGTGTGTAAATCTAAAGCCTTAATTTCACAATTGGTGAAGAGTGCCTTGGAAATGAAAATAGTTTTCTCAGTACCTAATGGTTCGTAGAGTAAATTAGGATTAACTGAGATTAAAGCGATAGGATAATCTAAAAATTCCAAATGTGAACCACGTATTGTGAACTAATTACATAGGTAGAAAAGAGTAATTGTGTAGGAAAATATACATCTCGAAGATCTAAAATAATATGTAACAGAACAGGCAAATAATAATAATAATAATGTTAAACAACCAGACATCCTTACGTCAAAAGGGGTAATTCTCGAAAATAACAGATTTCTCTTTGGACAGAGAATGCCGTCTAAATTGTTTCCTTCGCTCAGAATCTAGTTATTATAACGTGTTTATGGTAAGCGTTGTAATATCCGACGTTTTGTAAAACGAACTAAACCACTAGGAATAATAAATATGTAATAGATACCTATCGCATCTGGCTTTATATTCTGGGAGATTTTTTGATAAGTCTTTGGATATCCCTTCTTTCTGTGTGGTGCAGTTTATTCCACTTACGGACTGACCACGAGTAATTTAAAAGCAGCATTACCTGTGGAACTGATTCTCTGACCACCTATTTCCCAAGCTGTATAATATGTTTTTAAAGCCTCTAATTTTCATTAAAATATATAATTTTGTTTCGAGATTTAATTTATTATTTTAGGTCTGGTCGCGATGTTCTGTTTAACCACAATTTTGATCAGATTCTAAAAATATCCAATCAATGTCGACTCAATTCTTTGAAAACGGAAAATATTGGGTTAAAATTAACAAAATATTTGTACAACCTTAATAAATTGGTGTTCTGGAGGATTTCAACTGAAAATTAAACTTATTACTAAAGTATTAAGTTACATCAGTATATAAGCTTTCGACACTTTTGCCAGGTCTCCTCGTCGGTTGAATAGGCTTAAAAGCTGTTGAACTTGGTCTTGGGGTTTTGTAATTAGACTACGACAAAAACAACCGAAAGTATCGCCTCAGGCCTATCTGTCATTTTAAAAAAGACAAGCTTTTATGAAGCGAAAAATTTAAATTATGAATTTTTCAAATTTTTTAGCCCTCTTTGGATGGTGTCCATTAGAAACGACTGTTTTATTGCTAGAAATTAGTTTGTATGAAAATGTACTGAACTGAAAGTATAACGAAATAGTCATAGATAGTCACAAAAGTCAGGCCGTGAACACGATCAAACAACAATCCTTTTATTTCACTTTGAGATACGTGAACATTCCATCGACCTGAAACTGTAGCCTTTAGATCCGATTTAACATTTTATCTGACGCGGGCCGGCTGACAGCTTCCATAAAATAATAACTTTTAAACTATCGCGCTGCATGTTTATATTAATATTATAGAACGGGGATTAGCGCGAAACATGCATAAATACCTTTAGGGCTTGACGTTTCGACCAGGCTACACCGGCCGTGGTCGCAAGCAGACTCTGTTTGTTGTCTGCTTGCGACCACGGCCGGTGTAACCTGGTCGAAACGTCAAGCCCTAAAGGTATTTATGCATGTTTCGCGCTAATCCCCGTTCTATAATATTAATATAAGCTTCCATAAAATTCCTTTCCACCCCCCCCCCCCCCTCCCCCCACTTCACAACACAACACTCTAATATTCACAGTACTGTAGTAAAATCACGAATTCTCGACCTGAAATGTTTTGAAACGGGGACTTTTTATGGGCGCTCAAAAGACTGGAAAATTTCGCTACCCTCGAAAGTTAAACGGAAGGCTCAAAGCCTATTAACTTTGTTTACTAAATAGGGAAAAAAGTTGCAAAGTAACAGAAACCGGTTATAAATTAAGGGTCGTTTAACGAGAGGTTTTGAGCGGTTTAACAGAGGTAGCAGTCGAGTACTTTGGAAGTGGAAACTTCTTTTTACCTCGATTTCGACCTGATGGCTCGAAATTGGTAACCTACCGAAAATGTACTGAAATTTTTTGCTTCTGCTTGTGATGTAAAATATTTTTTTTTTACCCTTTTGGCCTTAACTACACACTTCATAGACTATGTATCTTTTAAATTATACGTAGAAAATACATATGAAAGTAGATAGTATGTCTGACAGAGCATTTATAACTGAAACTAAATCAGTTGGAAGCTAGATTGGCCTTCTGAGAGCCTCGACTATAAATAGGCTCCGGCGATGAGAAGGGCCTATAATGTAGATGGACAGCACGCGCCTGAATACTTCGCAAGGGCTGCTGGTTTGTGTCTAAAGATACCTAGAATAGGCTTAGAACTAGTCACCGTGCAGAGAAAAACCGTGGAATCTTAATGTTTGAAATTCAAAATGTGCCGATGGCAAATTGTTTTTCTCTCTGTCTTGTTTTAAATTAGTTCAGGTACAAGCAATTATAATTTTATTTGCGTGTAATATAGTCCAAATATGGTCTCAATATCTGAATACATACAGTATACTGTAGTAGAGTGAGTTGTAGTAGTAGAGTGAGCGAAATTATTTATACAAGAGAGGGCTATTTGCTGCTTAGCTCATATTCTGAATTAATTATGAAGGAATTCGGTGTAGTGTGCCACTTAAGGAGTTCTGGTAAGAGTATGGTTGTGCCTTCGATAAAGTTGCATTATTTAGACGCATGGGAAACGATAGACAGCCGAGCAATATGTAGCCGGAACATTCATTAGTGTGGAAGGTACCATTACATTGCTTTGGATTAACCAATTCTTATTTGGTAATGTAGCTGCCAGTAGTGCCTGAGATATTTTATTTTAACCTAAAATCAAAATTTTATCAATAGTTCCTAATATTACCTACTTTATTCAACCTAGATCTAACTTATATAGGATACCGTGCAAACGTAACACACAGAGCGAACCGCTTTGCCAGAAACTTTTCAAATAGTTGTTCGCTGCAAGTCGATTGAGAGAATTACATTTTTATTTCCAAGGATGACGAGAACTTAGATTTAATAATTCTTGCAAACTTCGACCGCATTTTACGGATATATTTTCTTGAATTTCTACACCACGTAGGGACGTGTTTGTATTGAGCGGTATAATGTTTATCTTCTATCTGTAAGATATCCAGTTAGGGGTACAAGGCCTTTAGCGATGTACTATGATAATATGGTGGCCAAAACAGGTCATTAAACACCTTATGTTCAAGATTTCACAAAAATGGTGAAAGCGCCTAGATCAAAGAATAGAAAACACTTACAAAAATCAAAGGAGGTCTGTACCCAGCATTGGGGATTAAGAGCTCAAATGATGATGATAACTGTATACATAAATAATTCCTTTATGTTTTTCGAACACATCAACGTGTGAAAAAAGTACGTGTGGTTAAAATACTCAGACATATTACACATTCATACTCCTTTATTCAACTTTCCAACCCTCAAGATACAGATAACCCTTGTCAGAGGAACCCCAACTCCTGAACTTTGTGAAAGGCTAAGAATTGGAGCATCCAACACAATCCAACAACTTGTATACTTAGCAAACAAAACGGAATTATCTCGCTGTCTGTGTACAGGGTGCTCCCTACAGCTACCGGACTCAACAAATATACACACATTACAGAAGGCTCGCTGTTTAAAGGTCACCAGAAAAGAAAAGACAAAAATACTTGTGTACCTATTGTTTAGTGTGTGTTGTTTAGTGATTACATAAACTTATTGGCAAGTATTTATTTATACTTTTTCATTGTACTCCCATGTAGGTTTAGATCAATAAAGATAAAGTAAAGATTTAAGTACGTTTATGTATAGTTCTTGTCCAATAAAATACATGAAGTTATAATATTCTATGGCTTATGTATTGTTTATACCACGGTGTATACTATGTGTATAAGTAATACTAGGTACATGCGTTGTTTATTGCGAGGTTCCAAAATGTTATGTTCAGAAATGGATGAATTATCATTTTCCGATTTAAAGGTAACCTCCGTACTACACTACAATATCATGAACGGAAACCTATAGCCTACCTTCCCAACATCCTACCTTCCAAAGAAGTGGACAGGAATATATATATACAATTGTTCGTACTAGGATTACTGTTGTATACGTCTATAGTGATCATCAAATGTGCGGCCCTTTGTGCGCCCGCATGCGATGTCTGCGGGATAAGGCTCTTTGCCCACTGCAGGGCTGTTTGTCTTGCTAATTCACAATTAACTTCAACATCAAGCCTATTACGCAGTATCTCGCATATATACCGCCAAGTAAAACACACAATAACGCAGTATGAAAGAGAAAAGAGAGGATGAAAACATCACTAAATTGACGCCGCCAATGGATTTGCATGTGATACCATCAGTCAAGATGATTGATACGAGGGCAATCAAATGTATTCTATGAGGGTAAGCGGAAAAACGTGAAGAAATATATTTTTGTGGCTTATAAAGAAGACCAAACCTATCCTTATAGACTGACCAAAAGTAAAACGCATTTTAGGGATATTCTATGTGCTAATACCTCTTTTAAACTTAATAACAAAAATACGTTATTCCAGCTACCGAGTAATTCCGTCTATTGTAAATTGAATAAACAATGAAAGTGATTAATCTCCATTTATTATTACACAAAAGAGTGGATGTAAATGTCGACACCTTTAAATTTGCGTCCATATGAAATATTTTGTTTTGTTCAATCAATTCTTTGTTCGGCGCCAGTTCGGTAATCCGATGAGCTTGATGTGGATATGACGTGGAAATTCAGGTCTCGTTAGCATGTTTCAGAACCCATTTACCAAAAAAAAACTCTTTAATTCCATAAAATTATTTACTACATGTTAGGGACCTTCCATTACCGTAAGGGCAACTATATATGAAGTAAAAAAAATGTTCTTATACAATTACCAACATACTACAGTATACTGTATGTATTCAGATATTGAGACCATATTTGGACTATATTACACGCAAATAAAATTATAATTGCTTGTACCTGAACTAATTTAAAACAAGACAGAGAGAAAAACAATTTGCCATCGGCACATTTTGAATTTCAAACATTAAGATTCCACGGTTTTTCTCTGCACGGTGACTAGTTCTAAGCCTATTCTAGGTATCTTTAGACACAAACCAGCAGCCCTTGCGAAGTATTCAGGCGCGTGCTGTCCATCTACATTATAGGCCCTTCTCATCGCCGGAGCCTATTTATAGTCGAGGCTCTCAGAAGGCCAATCTAGCTTCCAACTGATTTAGTTTCAGTTATAAATGCTCTGTCAGACATACTATCTACTTTCATATGTATTTTCTACGTATAATTTAAAAGATACATAGTCTATGAAGTGTGTAGTTAAGGCCAAAAGGGTAAAAAAAAAATATTTTACATCACAAGCAGAAGCAAAAAATTTCAGTACATTTTCGGTAGGTTACCAATTTCGAGCCATCAGGTCGAAATCGAGGTAAAAAGAAGTTTCCACTTCCAAAGTACTCGACTGCTACCTCTGTTAAACCGCTCAAAACCTCTCGTTAAACGACCCTTAATTTATAACCGGTTTCTGTTACTTTGCAACTTTTTTCCCTATTTAGTAAACAAAGTTAATAGGCTTTGAGCCTTCCGTTTAACTTTCGAGGGTAGCGAAATTTTCCAGTCTTTTGAGCGCCCATAAAAAGTCCCCGTTTCAAAACATTTCAGGTCGAGAATTCGTGATTTTACTACAGTACTGTGAATATTAGAGTGTTGTGTTGTGAAGTGGGGGGGGGGGGGGGGGGGGGGGTGGAAAGGAATTTTATGGAAGCTTATATTAATATTATAGAACGGGGATTAGCGCGAAACATGCATAAATACCTTTAGGGCTTGACGTTTCGACCAGGCTACACCGGCCGTGGTCGCAAGCAGACTCTGTTTGTTGTCTGCTTGCGACCACGGCCGGTGTAACCTGGTCGAAACGTCAAGCCCTAAAGGTATTTATGCATGTTTCGCGCTAATCCCCGTTCTATAATATTAATATAAGCTTCCATAAAATTCCTTTCCACCCCCCCCCCCCCCCTCCCCCCACTTCACAACACAACACTCTAATATTCACAGTACTGTAGTAAAATCACGAATTCTCGACCTGAAATGTTTTGAAACGGGGACTTTTTATGGGCGCTCAAAAGACTGGAAAATTTCGCTACCCTCGAAAGTTAAACGGAAGGCTCAAAGCCTATTAACTTTGTTTACTAAATAGGGAAAAAAGTTGCAAAGTAACAGAAACCGGTTATAAATTAAGGGTCGTTTAACGAGAGGTTTTGAGCGGTTTAACAGAGGTAGCAGTCGAGTACTTTGGAAGTGGAAACTTCTTTTTACCTCGATTTCGACCTGATGGCTCGAAATTGGTAACCTACCGAAAATGTACTGAAATTTTTTGCTTCTGCTTGTGATGTAAAATATTTTTTTTTTACCCTTTTGGCCTTAACTACACACTTCATAGACTATGTATCTTTTAAATTATACGTAGAAAATACATATGAAAGTAGATAGTATGTCTGACAGAGCATTTATAACTGAAACTAAATCAGTTGGAAGCTAGATTGGCCTTCTGAGAGCCTCGACTATAAATAGGCTCCGGCGATGAGAAGGGCCTATAATGTAGATGGACAGCACGCGCCTGAATACTTCGCAAGGGCTGCTGGTTTGTGTCTAAAGATACCTAGAATAGGCTTAGAACTAGTCACCGTGCAGAGAAAAACCGTGGAATCTTAATGTTTGAAATTCAAAATGTGCCGATGGCAAATTGTTTTTCTCTCTGTCTTGTTTTAAATTAGTTCAGGTACAAGCAATTATAATTTTATTTGCGTGTAATATAGTCCAAATATGGTCTCAATATCTGAATACATACAGTATACTGTAGTATGTTGGTAATTGTATAAGAACATTTTTTTTACTTCATATATAGTTGCCCTTACGGTAATGGAAGGTCCCTAACATGTAGTAAATAATTTTATGGAATTAAAGAGTTTTTTTTTGGTAAATGGGTTCTGAAACATGCTAACGAGACCTGAATTTCCACGTCATATCCACATCAAGCTCATCGGATTACCGAACTGGCGCCGAACAAAGAATTGATTGAACAAAACAAAATATTTCATATGGACGCAAATTTAAAGGTGTCGACATTTACATCCACTCTTTTGTGTAATAATAAATGGAGATTAATCACTTTCATTGTTTATTCAATTTACAATAGACGGAATTACTCGGTAGCTGGAATAACGTATTTTTGTTATTAAGTTTAAAAGAGGTATTAGCACATAGAATATCCCTAAAATGCGTTTTACTTTTGGTCAGTCTATAAGGATAGGTTTGGTCTTCTTTATAAGCCACAAAAATATATTTCTTCACGTTTTTCCGCTTACCCTCATAGAATACATTTGATTGCCCTCGTATCAATCATCTTGACTGATGGTATCACATGCAAATCCATTGGCGGCGTCAATTTAGTGATGTTTTCATCCTCTCTTTTCTCTTTCATACTGCGTTATTGTGTGTTTTACTTGGCGGTATATATGCGAGATACTGCGTAATAGGCTTGATGTTGAAGTTAATTGTGAATTAGCAAGACAAACAGCCCTGCAGTGGGCAAAGAGCCTTATCCCGCAGACATCGCATGCGGGCGCACAAAGGGCCGCACATTTGATGATCACTATAGACGTATACAACAGTAATCCTAGTACGAACAATTGTATATATATATTCCTGTCCACTTCTTTGGAAGGTAGGATGTTGGGAAGGTAGGCTATAGGTTTCCGTTCATGATATTGTAGTGTAGTACGGAGGTTACCTTTAAATCGGAAAATGATAATTCATCCATTTCTGAACATAACATTTTGGAACCTCGCAATAAACAACGCATGTACCTAGTATTACTTATACACATAGTATACACCGTGGTATAAACAATACATAAGCCATAGAATATTATAACTTCATGTATTTTATTGGACAAGAACTATACATAAACGTACTTAAATCTTTACTTTATCTTTATTGATCTAAACCTACATGGGAGTACAATGAAAAAGTATAAATAAATACTTGCCAATAAGTTTATGTAATCACTAAACAACACACACTAAACAATAGGTACACAAGTATTTTTGTCTTTTCTTTTCTGGTGACCTTTAAACAGCGAGCCTTCTGTAATGTGTGTATATTTGTTGAGTCCGGTAGCTGTAGGGAGCACCCTGTACACAGACAGCGAGATAATTCCGTTTTGTTTGCTAAGTATACAAGTTGTTGGATTGTGTTGGATGCTCCAATTCTTAGCCTTTCACAAAGTTCAGGAGTTGGGGTTCCTCTGACAAGGGTTATCTGTATCTTGAGGGTTGGAAAGTTGAATAAAGGAGTATGAATGTGTAATATGTCTGAGTATTTTAACCACACGTACTTTTTTCACACGTTGATGTGTTCGAAAAACATAAAGGAATTATTTATGTATACAGTTATCATCATCATTTGAGCTCTTAATCCCCAATGCTGGGTACAGACCTCCTTTGATTTTTGTAAGTGTTTTCTATTCTTTGATCTAGGCGCTTTCACCATTTTTGTGAAATCTTGAACATAAGGTGTTTAATGACCTGTTTTGGCCACCATATTATCATAGTACATCGCTAAAGGCCTTGTACCCCTAACTGGATATCTTACAGATAGAAGATAAACATTATACCGCTCAATACAAACACGTCCCTACGTGGTGTAGAAATTCAAGAAAATATATCCGTAAAATGCGGTCGAAGTTTGCAAGAATTATTAAATCTAAGTTCTCGTCATCCTTGGAAATAAAAATGTAATTCTCTCAATCGACTTGCAGCGAACAACTATTTGAAAAGTTTCTGGCAAAGCGGTTCGCTCTGTGTGTTACGTTTGCACGGTATCCTATATAAGTTAGATCTAGGTTGAATAAAGTAGGTAATATTAGGAACTATTGATAAAATTTTGATTTTAGGTTAAAATAAAATATCTCAGGCACTACTGGCAGCTACATTACCAAATAAGAATTGGTTAATCCAAAGCAATGTAATGGTACCTTCCACACTAATGAATGTTCCGGCTACATATTGCTCGGCTGTCTATCGTTTCCCATGCGTCTAAATAATGCAACTTTATCGAAGGCACAACCATACTCTTACCAGAACTCCTTAAGTGGCACACTACACCGAATTCCTTCATAATTAATTCAGAATATGAGCTAAGCAGCAAATAGCCCTCTCTTGTATAAATAATTTCGCTCCGTAAGATATTTAATTCCAACAGAGCGCCTGGGGAAAAAGTAACGGCAAAAACACACACGGGAGAATTTAAGGCGCGTTTCAGGCGCCCCAGGCTCCGGTTATCGCTATGTAATGAACAAATAATTCTCATGTCTCGAGACCCCAGTATTATTAGGTGAAACGGTATTTATGAGATATTTTTCCTGTACACGATGACGAAATATCTTTTATTTATAGAAGAGACAAAAGGGTAAGTAAACATGAAATGAGTGGATAAACGTATTCCATCTAAAAAGTATGTTTTATAAGACCTTTCTTAATCAGATTAAAAGGTGTCCCGTGTTATATTAATCCTGTATAGGCTAGCGTGATGTGCAAAAACATTTCATTGAGTTGTACGTTGAGTTCTAATTAATCTTAGTTGTTTTTTTATTAGTCCTAATGTACGGTTTTTAAGTCCGGATTTTTTTATTTACAGTAATTATTATGTTGTAATACGTATTACACTGTCTTAGATTAAACATTGTTTTACAGATACACGTGGCAACGTAATATTTTCCTAACAAACCCTTTAAGGGTCTCTAATATCTAAGCTAATACGACTAAATACTTGATTAATGTATTATACATTAATCAAGTATTTAGTCGTATTCGTCGGTGTTTAGATAAGCAAATTCTCTCAATTTCAGCTCAAATTGGTTCAATATTGTTATATAATCCTCCATTGTGGATAGGAAACGACGAAATGTAGGCTCTGTCTGTTTTGTTTGAAGACTAATTGTGCTATCACGACTTTAAACTTTCTGTCGTAGGTAGATATATAGGTGATGTTTAGTAACTTGAGAATTGGCAATGGTGTTTATGAAATATTGTCGAGCACAGAAGTTTTATGAAACTGTAAAGAGTGAGTTTGTAAATAATTATAGGAGTTGTATTTTTCTCAACTTGAACTGTTTACACAACGACACATAAAACTGTTTTGTTACATATTAAAATCAATATACTTTTGTTCAAATAGAAGATGGTACGGAATACATTCCGGGATTTCGGTAGGTTATTACATAAATTAACTAGTTATGTGATCAATGTCCAATACTTAGTAGTTACCTACGAGACTGACATAATTAATTATTATCTACAGAACGCTGTATTAAGGAAAGTACTACGAATTAATTAATTATTATAAACCGCAAAACTTAAACGTATTAAATACTTATGGATGTGGTTGAAGAAGTCAATTTATTGGATTTAAAAAATACATGAGTGTGTGAGTCAGTAGCTTACTGATAATAATATAAACATCTGTCTTTAAACGGCGTAATTTATTGCTTGAATGAAAAACTTTTTAAAGGATTTTTATATCAGCTTCTAGTGTTCTTATTAAATGTATTGTAAAGTTAACTGACTAAGTTAAAATATACGGGGCGCACGTGGATAGAAATCACCAAGAACACAGATTTTGGAAAAAGAAAGGGGAGATCTTTGTCCAACAGTGGAATCTAGCCTAGGCGAATAATTTTTTTTTTTAAGTTATTTCAGTCACAAACGGCATATTCTGCCTTTTTTGTTTAACTGTCTAAACTGTTTTTTGATTCTCCTTTTATAAGATATAGACAAACCTTAGTGGAAATATATCTTGCGAGAATTATGGTTTTTGTGATTATAGTTTTCTTTATGAAACATTCTAGTTACAATTTCCATATTTCTCGTTCGTTAATTTTCGGTCATGTATACAATATTGTGAACCACAACAAAAGCGAGTTACGTGTGTATAACGATGGTGCGCGTACCGGCGCCTGCGCACGTTCGCAACACCGTATATAAACATCACGGTTTTGGAGATCCGACGTTTATTAAATACGACTCGTTTTGTTAAACTCAAGTATTTCAGTTGTTGGCAAGTGTTGCTGTTATGATATTGTGTTTGTTTTATTTTGACGTATGATTTTTGTTTGCAACACGTTAGTAAAGCGGTTAAGAAAGTGGTACAAAATTTTAAGTTCAAAGCTGACCAAATTAGTAAATGAGTACATTACAAAATACGATGCAATTAATTTGTTCTATTTGATAATTCTACAAAAAAAAAAAAACAAAGATAGTAATCTTGGAAGAAACAAAGCTACTTTATGCCCTATTTTAAACATTTGATTTGCCCTATTTTAAATGTGTTGTTTTATGCTATTATAATAAAATTCTTATGTATAAAGTTTACGTACGAAGTTCTATATGTTATGTCTTGAGATAGCAACATAACGTATTCGTAATGTTGCCAGTGTACACACTACAGTGTTGCCAGAACACAGCCCAATTTGTGCTGTTTGTCAATTGTGTGTTTCCGACTTAGTGCAGTATTAATTGCCTTGTTCTCCTTAGCTATATGACAACAACTTAGCTATATACAGCAACGGGAAGGAAAGGCGTCTGTTTGTCATTCATTACCATTGTAATTGTTGTGTGGAAGCATTGGGATTTACTAGTTAAATCTATGAATGGCATAAAATTGGCTTTTAGTGTCTTTTTCCAAAAACATCATCCTTTATAATTTTGGACAGTCATTCGTTTTGCATTTAATTATTAATTATGTTGTTACACGTTACCTAACCAAAGATTTTCATATATTTTCCTCTATAAATCGTAGATATGCTATCTACGATTTATAGAGGAAAATATATGAAAATCTTAAAACACGAGAGACGTTTTCAATCATTCAATTCTTTAATATATAGACTTCTTTTTAAACGAGTTGATACACACCCTACACAGCGTTATACCGACGGTATGAGAAATATCGTGACAGTTGCAGTACATTACCGTCGATGATCGATCACGTATGACACTCTCACCCCGCGACCCCGCAATGTATTGCAACTCACACGATATTTCCAGTCTCAATCTGTCTTTAATCCATTTATACGTATCAAGTATAGGTTAATCAGACAATCCACAGTTAAAACAAGTTTTATTTAGTTTCCGAAACAGGTGAAGTAATACAATTGAATGGGAGCCATTGTGTCGCGACTTGTTTTGTGAACGCTACCTGTGACATGCAATAATAGCCTACTCCGTAATCATATATATGTGAAGTAAAGTGTTTACGTTCGTGAGCAAGGTTAGAGTGTAAGCGGGGAGCGGAGATGATAGCGGGTTTGAGGTTGTTAAATGGAGAGCCTGTTTGAAGATTTTTGATTGACTAAGAATACAGGTTGGGAGGTTGATTTAAAAAAATCTTGTTTCTTATTCTCCGAAACAAGGTGGTGCCTACTACGTAAATGTAATTAATAGGCTCTTTAGTAGGTCTTTAACCTGTACCAAATCAACATATACCTACTAACGATGTATTTCTATCATCGCAGAGTATCGTACGGTACTACTACTGGAGTTTCTTGCCGGTTCTCTGGAGTTTCTTGCCGGTTCTTCTCCATTGGAATGACATTTTGGAACCTGCAGTAGATTCAGTAAATTTAACGTTTTAAAAGAGCCTTAACAAGGCCTACTTGAAATAAAAATATTTTGATTTGATTTGATTTGGTACACAGTAGACAATGTTGATCCGCTTATTTACCTTATTTTATTTCAGTAGAACAGTTATGTATTTAAATACAGGAAAAAGGAAACATTGCTATAATAGAAAAGACTGTTTGCCAAGACATTATCCCTGCTCCATATAAAATTTCCCTTTTTTTCACAACGTACTCCACCCGCTACCAGCGTACAGTGTGACCACCTCCCACTGCGCACTTGGTCGCTCATGTGCGACAATGTCAAGAGCGAAGGAGGCACGCGGAAGATGAGCTCGCAATACCGGCTACCGTGCACACCATGCTTTATATATAGCAGTAGTAAGCAGGTATGCTATATACAACATAAACCATTTATATCTGCACGTACATTTCCACGGATATCGTTATAAAAACTAGTAGTTGTGTAATTCTAGCTACTTTATAATCTGTTTTTAATTTTGTTATATTAGAATATGACGTATTTTCAGGCTTACAGGGAGTACAAATCTGTTTCGTCCCTTAAGATTGACGGGAACCAGCAATTTTGACTAAACCCTCTCACAGTATTAAACAAAAACAAATAAAGTTACGTATATTTTTCATTATACAAGTCTAGCTAAAAGAATCGTTATCGTCGAAAATCTGTCTATAATAATATACACACTTAGAATGGTGCCTATATAATCATATATTCCCTATAGTACCTGCGTAATTTAAATAATCGGAATCTAACATCAAACGCACATTTCCATAGTGATGATATCTGCAGCAGCCATTAGGCCTGGAGGACAGGACCGCGGAATAATTGCTCTCATGATATACGACTGGATGTAATTGGGTTAGCCTGAGATAAGGCCCTACGTCTGTGCGGGAATTATAAATATTGATGTGAATACCATTATGATGGAGATTAGAGCATTGAGGTCTCTTATGCTGGGTATACACGGGTGACTAATGCAGGAATTTTCTACACGCCGAAAATCGGCTGTGTAAAAGGTACCAGAAATCGCAATCCCCAAAGTAGGGTCATCCGATTTCGAGTGGGGTAAACCCCCATTTAAAAGTATTATGTTGTTTGTTTAGCTTACTGCTGGAAATATGTTAATAGCGCCATATAAAAGAAATCATGGATGCACTCACGACTTTTGTCATGTGACATAAACAACACGAAACCTAATTACGAAAGCCAAAGTAGATACATTTAATTAAAAAGGTGAAAATCGACAGCAAAGAACAGACCACATTTTTAATAAAATTTGCAGTAACCGCAAAATTAAAACACGAAAATTCAATTATGCCATCCCACACACAATTTTCCGCCAATACAGTCATAGATATACATACATATAATTTCCATTCCACATTTTGGAACCCTCAAAAGCTTGAAGCTACAACTAGGCAGTAACGTCCAAACGTAGGAACGTAGTTTTTACCGTCACGTACACGTAAATGGAGTTACGCCACTGAGTAGGGTTGCCGCATGTCTCGGTGCTCATAATGTAAAATGATTAGGGCCTATTTTCTTTACTTTGTCTCGCGACGGAATTACGTTGGAAGATGATGGTATTTTGTGAATGTTATTTGAGGGTTAAGGGGTTAAAAGGGTCGAGTTTTGGTGAAACTGTGTAAAAGAAAATATCACAAAAAACGAGGCCTATGCACAGCAGTGGGATGCCAAAAGTGTCGATGATTATAATTATTAATTATAGAAGCTACATTATATGAAGATGCTTTTCCCCATCATCACGCCTGTATTCCCGAAGGGGTGGGCATAGGTGTACCAATGAACACCCACGGTCCGCCGATATGTTTAGGTCCCATGTAATAGGGGGCAAGCCTATTGCCACTAACCGGGCACAAATCCAAACTCCGACCTGCTACTGAGAATTTCATAGAAAAACCCAATAACACCGTGGTCGACTCGGGAATCGAAACCAAGACCTCCAACGTAGCAGTCGCGCTTAGCACCACTAGGCCAACGGTGCTTTTTCTCAGCAGTGGGAAATAACTAAATATTATTAAAATGGTGGTTATTTTATAAATAAATAATATTCCTAAGAGATTTTATTCATAATACAGCAGGGATTTGAAAGGCTTAACCGCAGCGCAGCATGTGTAATTTAATTAACAGTATTTAGCAAATTGTATTAATTTATTATCTACAGTGCAATATCGGGCTACATTAAATATTTCAATACTATTAACAAATTGGCTTTCGGATTACTACTTATGAATTATAATTATTATTCAAACTAAGAGCAGATCATAATATAAGTCACAAAAACGTGAAAAAAGATTTTTTGAGATAAATAATTACACTAATATTTATTTATTTACAGAGCTCCCTACTAATAGCCAAAAAACACTGAGATTCCCCTAAAAATTTCCACTTACTAACTCATGTCACCCATGCAAGATAATGTATAATGTGTCGATTTCTTATTTATTGACATACTAGCGATTTGTGGTGATAAATATCAACGTAACTTAAAGAGGTGTGACAGCCCTGCATGAGAGTCGAGTCATTCCTAAGCTCTGGAAGTATTGAGTAGTTTTCGCCAGCCATGTGAAACGGTGACATGTGTCTGAATCGCTATGTATTCTGCTTTACAACAAGTTGGTTAAAACATAGTGTATTATGATGAACAACGAATGAAAAGCGAACGTCTTTTGTTTTAATAACTTTTTGCGTTTTTATATCAATTATTCTGTTATTGTAATACTCGATGTACTTTGTCATATTATGTTAAGACGTCTCAATCGTTTTTGTGCAGTTTACAGTTTATTAATATTTTAAGGGTTAATTCAATAGGAAATACATTATTTAAGATAACTGGCTACTCAATATGTGCTTTAAAATACCTGAACAGTGGAAAGAACTACCTCTATTAAAAAAAAAGCTACGACATTTTTAGTATTGAAAGGGTTATATTTTTATTTTCTGTTCTTTATTTACTTTGTATTTAGCTTTTAATGTTTAATAAATTGTAATGTAACTATAATTAAGATTTGCATGCCCTCGTGGCAAAATATGGCTGAACTATACTATATTTCTCTGTACTACCATGTATTATATACCTATATTTGCGAATAAAAATATCTTTATTTTTATCTTTATCTTTTAAATTGAGCTTTCTTTAAATCAGTACCTGTTGAAACGTCACGTGACCAGGATTAGCCACTCGCTGCAGGAATCCAGTTACATTCGATGTTCATGACATAAGGGCTGACTTCTAGTTAGTGGTACTGCACCGGTCAAAGGATTGATCCTTCATTAATTAACCACAGCACTGGATGCGAATGATGCGACGGATGGGACAACGTGAGGAAGGGATCTTTTTTCACAAGGGTTGCTTTTTATAGAAGTTACTAGCGGCCCGCCCCGGCTTTGCTCGGGTGCAACGCTGATACCAAATATAACACAATCATAAAGTTCTGCAGGGCGAAGCACAGCCTTAGAAGCATGTTTTGGTATAGGCACGCGCCCCCGGCCCCCGCGCGGCCCCCCGGCCGTTACCGCCGCAACCGCTATGTCCCTGCATTTTAAATCTGTAATATCTTCGAAAATATTCATTTAAATTACATGCCGTAAAAGGCAATATTGATCTATATTACATGCACAATTTTTTGAAGGTACTTAATTGGGTAAGGATTAATGCTGTATTGCTTAAAATCGTCTTTTCGTGAATAAGTAATAAATAAAGGTGCACAAACTGTACTACATTATTTTGATCTATCTCGTAGAGTTCAGCCAGCGTTTGCAATGAAAGCGCAAAAAATGTGTTGATTTACGACCTGACGTCAAAAATCTCTAAGATTATCCATGTTTCTCTACTATATTATGCATGTATTATACATATAAACCTTCCTCTTGAATCACTCTATCTATTAAAAAAAACCGCATGAAAATCCGTTGCGTAGTTTTAAAGATTTAAGCATACATAGGGACAGACAGCGGAAAGCGACTTTGTTTTATACTATGTAGTGATAGTGATGTAAAAAAGGATGTATTTTGTATTCAGAAAATTTAGGCTTTGGTCTACTTGGCAAAACGTTTATTGAATAATACTGACATATGAAATGCATATGTGCATGAGGAACAGAATTAAAGTTGAAGTTGAAAGACCGACACTTTTTAATTAAGTTTTATAATAATATATTTTTTTATGTTTTGTTTTTAATTCTGTCCATTTTAATAAATAAAGTTATATTTATATTAATTATAAATATAATTATTATAAATTTATTTATACGTATAACGAAATAAGATTAACCGTTAAACAAATATTTCATTCAAATAATATTCAGGTTTCATAATGACATTTTATTATATCTTGACAGATTAAACGTAAAAATACTTTATTATCCTTCTTAACCTTTATAATGAAGTTAGCTTCTAAACGATGAATAATATTGGATCATCTCATCCTTTATTAATTAGTATCATTTATACTTATTACAATCACAAGAGCACACTTTTTTAGAAGAATTATTTCAATTAGTAGACCATTAATTATTTTAAGATGGCTTTTTTTCTTGGTTTTAATGATTTGCTTATAAAAGATTGTTTTTACTTTTGGTAATGTGGTACGAGTTGATGGTGAAAAATTATAAAGTTTTTCTAACCATTTTCCTTTCATATTAGCCATTTATCCGGTCATAGTTGTTTATTGTTGTGTAGATTTTTAAAAATAAATGGTTTAATCAAGTTTTACCTGTTGTTGTTTTGGAAAGGAAACATTTTTGTTGATTTATTAACTATTTTTTTAATAATATACCAATGGTCAAAACCTACGTAAAGTGCTAACAAAGTTAAACTACATCCAATTCATTATTTAGCAAGTACTCAATATAATCACGAGTGAATACGTTTAACACATTCTATATTTGTCGTGTTATGTCAACATTCGCCATGTGCTCGCGTTTTTCAATATCGCACTTTACGCGGGTTTCATTTTAAGTGAGTTACGCACGAAAATGTATGTTTTATATATACACTGATATAATAAGAAATAATGTACGATTGTTATTTGGCCACCTTTACGTATATCTACTTATTAGTAGGTGTGCTTCAGTAACTCCAGTTTTAGCTGTATTTGGTACCTAAGACTGGAAGCTGACTCGGCGGTGAACGTGTATTTGAAAATCCTTGTTTTTATTTATTTCTAAATAAATTCATGACATTATAAGCGAAAGTTGTAGTTGTAGTTGGAACTGTTATGAACGTGATGTTAAGGGTTCTAAGAGTTAGTTCTTATTTTGTTAAAGCAGTACTTTTTACAATAAGACAGATGTAACATATTTTTAGGTTACATAAGTTGTAGATAGGTAGCTTGTAACTATCCCACAGCTAGCCGAAAAGCTTGTACTTATACACATGGCAGCGATAGTGCAACATAGGAATATAAACTAATTCAATTTGAAAACAATTTAAAAATCCCTACTACTATAAAATAATTAGCTACAATAACCATAGTGTCAGCTGATTCCGTTATTAAGAATCGTGAATAAGTAAGTATTGCTCGTTAATATGTCTGTGGTGCGACCGGCCGGGGTCAACGACACGGCGGTAGGGACCGGTTACACTCGCGGACGGTTCTCGTACGGCCCGGATACGGTTTCAAGGTTTTTGTATCCGGTTCTTGGCTTTTAAGGATATTCGATAAGCTTAATCGAAATAAAATTAAGTGATGATTCTTTTGCTTTTTGCTTAATAGTATGCGTCTTTCTCAGTAATACATGACCTCATGACCTCATTAGATTGGGCACAAAATATATAATAATAATTTAATGTTTGTTTGTGCTCTACATAACCTTAACCGGATTTAATGTCCAACATTGAGATAATACTTAATGTATGTAAAGGCGGACTAAATACCAAACATTCTCTACCAATATTCTGCGGGTAATCATATAATACATTACTATTCTGAAAACCAAAAAACAAAGAATTACACAAAATATTCTCCAACACTTAACACGTACTAAAAGTAAAAATATAGTATCATTTATGAAAGGCAAACAAAGTAAAACTTGGTTAACACGAAGTACATTTAGTCGCGGATTTAATATCACCACGCAGCTGTCGTCGTGCCCGGAGGTTATCACCGCCGATAAATCAGAGAAAGAAACATCTGTTACAGGACAATGTAAACAAACTTACAAGAACACACATACTTACAGTCACGAGCAACAATATGTATACACATAGCGAAATACGTATAAATAAAAAAAAACGGAAAAATAAGAGCATTACAAAGGTACTGTTTTCAATCAAATTGCTTTATAAAACGTATTACAATATTAATTTAGAATTGAAGTAAAATTGAAGTTCGGCATAGTTCGGTTGTACAGTTACATAACCGCAAACGTTTTTAAACTGACGCCGCCGTATGTAAAATGCCAAATTATACTATTTGTCTGCGACATATACATATTTTTGCTCGTAACTGTAGGTGATAGGTAGGTATACTGTACATATGACATCAAACAGTCACATCCAACGAAAAATAACACGAAAAATGAAATACTAAGTTAGTTTTATAAAATACATATTTGGCTATTATTTGGTAATACGACTACGTTCAGTTTACATTTGTAATCCAATATTGTTGTAAATTAAATATGAAAAGTAGTATTTTAAATAATTTTAATGAACACCCATTTTCAGATTTTTATGAAAATTTGACACAGAGATAGTTTATGAACCTGAGCTTCAATCCAGTTTTTAGATGCCTAAGTATGATTTGTGTTATATACTTTACGCAGACGAAGTCGTTGCAAAAAACAAGCAGTATTTTCCTTAATTATTTATTTTCCTTAATTAATTATTTAATTAATACTGTTTAAATCCTGATTTTAAACGTCGAAACGTCGAGACCTAAGATCAAATAGAAACTGCGATATAAATCTTTTAGTTTTATTTCAATGTTTATTGTTTATTTACAAACTTAATAGGTACCTCCACAATTTGGAAATTTAAATATAAGTATTGAAACAAAACAAAGGTGATACTAAAGTAATTATCCATACGACCTCTAAGACAAGACAAAAGGTGCAATAAGTAATAACAAGATATAAATATAATTAATCATCTATAGGTAAGACAGACATAGTTGCATCATCTGCAATGATCGCGACCAGTTAGCATTGGCTCTTAACCATCGACGTATGATATGCATAGACTGCTACTATCGCTAGGTTCCCCTTGTGCCAAACGAGAGCAGTTTTTAGTCTGATCCTAGTACATTTCGTTTTTCATTTAAGTTAATTTTCGCGCAACGAGAAACTTATATAAGAAAATATCGATGGTTTTGACATTGTTAGGATAATATTAGTGTTTTAGATAGATTTTTTAAAACAGCAAGCTCCTTCTTCATACATAATTCACGACAACACTTGTTCACACTAGTGCTTACGGTTTAAACTCTGATAGGCTCACTCTATAGTTTTAAATGCAACCTCGTTGCTCTTAACATATTACTTGTGACATTACTGTGTTTGCTCATAGTAATTATGTGTTATATGCTATGTGTAGGTATTTATATACTTATGCATATTTATAGGGTTCAGATCAAAGGTCTTCCGAGACTATCTTATTTGTACATGTTTTTTGTACGTTTATTTTTAGTCGATAAATCGGTAAATAATTTTGTGTAGCTGTCTTGTACATTACTGTTTTTTTGGTAAATAATATTTATGTTTAAAATTTAAGATTTTACTAATTTATTTGCAGAAGTAAGTAGATACTGACGATATCTATTATTTATATACACTTTAAGTACATAAATTTTGTTACTTACCTATCAGTAAGCAACCCGTTTAATGTTTGAAATAAAATATGTTGCCTTTTTTGCATTAAAGTAAATTATTCATAACTTTTCAACTAAATAACAATTCAAAATATGGATATTAAATCTACTTCTATACTATTTGCATGTATACAAAAATTAGTAAATATTAAATTTTCAGGCTATTTGTAAAGGTCTAAGCAATCCGGTTTCAAACCCGGCCAGTGTGCATTCTCGCTAGCATTACGCATTGGGATCTGTTTCACATTAAGAGGTCAAACCCTCCTTGTGTTCGTTTATTTTGGTTGAATCTGCATTTTTTGTTCAAGTCGAGTTAATACTTAATAGACAGTTTTATTGGTTTTTGTACCTATGTCTACATGTTTTGCTATCATTAATTGTTTTTGTGTTATGTTATAATTGATCTTAATTTATTTATGTATTTACTTTTGACGTATGATTAATTGTATATCGTTTACTTATTATTACTTTGTGTGATATTATAATTTAATGTTAATTTTTGTAAAACACTTTCTTACAAAAATTGACATTAAATACCTACATATTTTGTCTTATGAATATCGATATTATACATTTTTCCCGGTCACTATGACTACAAACTGTAACCTACACATAATGACCATAAACTACTCATTCCCCATTTTTAGTTTAGAAAAATATGTGACTTACAATAAGTCTTACATTGATAAACAGCTACATTGAAAGACTACCTTTGGTTTACTGCAAAATAATAAGACATTTATTATGGCGTACAATAAAACATCAAACATATTTTTAACCTGTAAGGGATTGTTACACTAGAGCATAGCATACTTGTACCTATGATATTTTTTTGTAATTGTATTGGTGTAATTGATTGTTGGTGAGCCTAATAAATAAAATAAAATGTATTTTATAGACAGCGGGTAATTTATCAGGTTTACTATTACCATAGAGATATGTTGTAGCGACGGGTTAATGAATGGCCTCATACATACTGGGAAGCATTACATCACGGTTATTCCATACAACACTTCCACAAATGTCTTACTCACTATCCCTGTTTACAAATGAGGAGGATCTTAATGAGCCTGTTTTTTTTTTTTTATGTTATATATGTAGCATTTCATCGGCAGTGAAATAAAATAATTTTATGACGTAAGAAAAGTACCGTCGAAAAAACTGTGTGTATCTCAAAATGATAACAGTGAAATAAGAACCAAAATCAAGCAACAAAAACACATGAAATTGGGATAAAATCCTAGGTATCATTTATTTTAATAGCAACACAACAAAGCCGTAATATTTCTATTTATAAAATATGCCAATAATGTTCCTAAGACAAGATTATAAGATTTTTTTTCGAATAACTAAACACTTTTTTGTGCATTTTTAAAGAAAATCCCTTTTATACTCGTATCGTTGTAAATACTGCATAATATTAACAGTCCATCCATGCCTACCCTTTGGGAGCAGTACGATATTCATACATTCGGGAGTACATATTTAATAGGTGCGGCAACGCCAGGCCCGGCTGAATATTAGATGGGTGACCGCCATAAACATTTAACGTACTTTATGCGCATGTTACACATTAATCACGTTTTTTATGATCCAACCAATGAGCCAGCTTGGACGAGTGTGTGGATACGGTGGTTCATTGGCCGCCAACATTTTTAATAGTCACTTTTGATGTCTTTGATATATTATAATCTTGAAGATTAATTAATAGATACTCATTTAAGAAGTTGTTCTTGGTTCGCAATAAAAAGTTTTATTAATGCTAGTTTTGATTAAACTTTAGTTCGTAAGATTTTTAATGCTTAAGAAAATTATCGTGTAGATAACAGTAACTCTAACAAATAAAACCGACCTTAAAATAAGTCTTACATTTATTTCTTATGGATCCCACTGTTAATAATGGATCAAAATAAAATAAAATGAAACACGGGAAGCACAAAGCAAAAGAATCATCAAAATCGGTTCATAACATCGGAACCCAGTCAAAAGTTATGTGATTAAGATAAAATAAAATATAACGCCGAATTGAGTACCTCCTCCTTTCTTAAGTCGGTTAGAAAACAAAGATGTTCTAACGATAGGATTACAAAACAAAATCTAAGATATACGTCTAGGTATCTAGGTGTTACTATTTCCTTTAGAAAACCTTTTTACAGATACCCTGAAATGCCTGAAACTAGATAGATAACGAGAACGAAAGCAGAGAAACAAAACAAGGGTGTTTCTTTTGTTTTCACTGACATAAACTAGTGCTGTACAGGGTGATCCTTCCGCGAAAGGAATCCAATAGAAGAGTTCCTTTGAGAAACGATCCGAGAAGAAACTCCGCACTTTACATAACATAACGAAGGATATCGCATTTCTCAGTAATATTGGTACTTTAGACTAAGACTGCTCATGAAATAATATAGAAATAAAACCTTACTTTTTTTCAATATGTTTTTTTTGCCTTTATTTTCTCCCAAGGAAAGTTACTTAGATAAATCTATCAATAAAACCATTATCAATATACTTTAGTTAAAGTCTAGCTTTAAGATATTAGTACAATATTCCAGCGTATAACCGTCCCATTGCTGGGCACAGGCCTCTTCCCATTTAGAGAAGGCACGAGCATTGATCACCACGCTTGCTCACTGCGGATTGGCGATTTCAGACCCCACATTTTGGAATCCAGGTTTCCTCACGATGCTTTCCTTCACCATTTGTCAGAAATGTCTTACAATAATTAAGAAAGTACATATAACTTTAAAAAGTTACATTGGTACTTGCCCGGGTTCGAACTTGCAACCTCGTGCAAACAAATTCGTTCATTGAACCGCTAGGCCACCACGATATTAGTATAAGGGCTTCTTAAATTGAATTAAATTCGCAGATAAACACAATAATTTACAAAATAATCTCTCCTATTTTCATTCCAACAAACATTTGACATTTGCTCTGACCTTCAGAAGTTGTGTAAGTAACTTGAACCCTTACAAAAACTTTTATTTCTCTCCATTTTACTGCTAAACTCTGAGGGAAGTATTTTTTTATTAAACATTTTACTTTTGTATTAGTTATTTTGTTTTTATAAACCTGGTTTGCTATTTGTTTTATGTTATGTATAAAGCAACATAACATATCATCACGCCTGTATCCCCGAAAGGGTAGGCAGAGGTGTACCAATGTACACCCACAGCTCGCCGATATGTTTAGGTCCCATGTAATAGGGGGCGAGCCTATTGCCACTCACCGGGCACAAATCCAAACTCCGACCTACTACTAAGAATTTCATAGAAAACCCCAATAACACCATGGTCGACTCGGGGATCGAACCCGAGGCCTCTAGCATAGCAGGCGCGCTTAGTACCACTAGGCCAACGAGGCAGTTTGTATTAAGCAAGGACCATAATAAGTAAAATTGGTTTATAATAATGATTAGGTTACAGATTGTCCTACTTAATGTTGTGTATTTCCTTATCATACATACATAATGCAGTTTTACGATGAAAGGTAATAAAAACAAGTACTTAGTGATTACGATATTAATATGGAAATTCTTATACAGGAGAGAAAATTAAGGAATTTTCTAGAAATTACTGATATGCTAAGAAAAAAATTAACTATTAGTACCTACTCTTCGTTGATCATTTATTTTATAACCTACTTTTTTAACAACAGTTGTAAAAAAAAATATAAACTTCTACCTCTCGAATCTCTCTATTTTGGTGATAACACATTTTTGTTATATTTTATATTTGTTTTATAATAAATGCAGGTACAAATAAAGTATTTAACTATTATTTCCACGTTTTACCATTGCGTACATAAGTAAAGTTGTAAAGTCGAGTTCTTGAAGCTAGTCAAACTAAACGCTCGTGTCTCGGTGAGCCGCATTCTGAACTCTAACAGTTAGTGAGTTTGTTAACTCACTGGGTTAGTTCAGTTTGAACGTGACTTCAACACTTACGAGTTGTGGTTTGGAGAGAAGAATATTTATTTTCTCTTGTAGAGTAAGTTTGTTTTTTTAATCACTTCACTACTATACATATCACACACAATGGTTTAATTAATTTTATTTTTGATTCCTTGATTAAAAAAGTCTCTTTTATATTTTATTTTTGACTAATCCATATTTTTTTTTTCTCTTCTTTTTTAGACCGGCAATATATTGCCTGTCTAAAAAGAAGACAAAATGTAGGATAGATAGCATTAAGTACTCCTAATGCTAGCCATACCACATCACCAAAAATAACTTGAAGATAATTTATTTTTGTTCCATGGATTAAAACTAGAAATTTTTGCTATGAATTTAGAAGGTACTAACTTCTTTCCTCAGCGTATTTATGTTAGGTACGTACCAACGAGGTTGCATTTGAAACTATAGAGTGAGCCTATCAGAGTTTAAACCGTAAGCACTAGTGTGAACAAGTGTTGTCGTGAATTATGTACGAAGATGGAGCTAGCCGTTTTAAAAAATATATCCAAAACACTAATATTATCCTAACAATGTCAAAACCATCGACATTTTCTTATATAAGTTTCTCGTTGCGCGAAAATTAACTTAAATGAAAAACGAA
Organism: Autographa gamma; assembly: GCA_905146925.1. Taxonomy (NCBI): domain Eukaryota; kingdom Metazoa; phylum Arthropoda; class Insecta; order Lepidoptera; family Noctuidae; genus Autographa; species Autographa gamma. Next base: position 341,279 of record LR989870.1, read on the forward strand.
ATGTACTAGGATCAGACTAAAAACTGCTCTCGCTTGGCACAAGGGGAACCCAGCGATAGTAGCAGTCTATGTATATCATACGTCGATGGTACGTACTAACAACAAAAGACGATCGATAACATTATATCTCTCAAAAGATCAAAGTCTAAAAACTAGGCCATGACATTTGACATAACATAAACATTACTAAGAACTATAACATAGAATGGTGAACGAATTCGTTCGGTCCACGGTTCTTCAGATCCCATTCGTTCATGAACGAATGTGTTACGGTCCGGCCGTGTCGGATCGCGGTGTAGTCGATAAGGTAAGCACGTGGATATTATTTATGTTAGGCATTGTGATAAGGACTAATTTTCTTTAGATTTTCACTATGAAACAGAAGTTAGGAATGTCAATTTATTAATTCAGTACATTTCAGTCATCTAATGGTCATAAGACTCTTCCAAATTCCGCTAAAACAACTTGTCGTTCTTCCTCATCAATCATGTATGTATGTATGTATGTATGTATGTATGTATGTATGTATAAAATATACAGATGAAATATGTAGGGTCAATTGTAGATAGCTGGAGAAAGAAATAGTCTCTTTGTAGAGAAGGAAACAAGCATGGCATCCACTGATTACAGTTGGCCATTTAAATATCAATTTATAATTCAGGTTTATTGATTGTGATAATGTTTTATTTAATTCAAGGCAGAAACAGAAATTCCGTATACTCCGTCAGAGTAGTCACATTGCAACGAGCTTGGGTTCGAACCTGCCACCCTGTGTACTAAAATTAATTCCGCCAATGAGTTACCACTACTCCATCCAACCTATTATTGTATAAACAGTGTTACTAAGGGACAATTAAGGGCATATTTCCGCACATACAGAGCGTGGGCTAACGAATTCGGTGAAGCCCCGCGCTTGGCTTACAGCGGTCAGGGCTAAGCAAGCACGCGGACATCACAATTAGACGGTTTGTTTTATGTGGCTTACCTAAATACTGGGCTATTTGATGGATTGATAGCTGAACTTATAATGTATAATAAGGAAATACTTGCTTGTATTTGATTTGGGTACTAAGTTGACAAATAATTTATTATTAATCATAAATTACAATGTAGATATAAGTGCCTTACGTGATTATTTTAAAATGTATTTGATTAAACACATTTATTATGTCCTGGTGATTTATGTTTAAAACGCAATGTGATGTCTATAATAAAAATCCATGTGTTCAAACAATATACCTAAGTAGGTAATTAATGTTTAACGAAACAAAAAAACTAAGCAATAATAATCAAACGAATGAATTTAAATGACTAATGTTTAATTACATATCTCTTTACACAAAACTACGCAATCAGATTTATCATACACCTACTTGTCATAATTACTAAGCCAACCATCACGCTATGCCCTAGGGGTTACGGCAGGTTACCTACCAGACTGGAAATCTAATTAGGCCTGTCAAAAGGAACGTAATAATAATATAACAGTGGGCGCGTTTGATTCGCGTGTTCTCACACTAAATGAGGGTACACAAATACTTTATTTGCCTTGGTCACGACGCTTAGAGGTCAAAAGTTCGGATTTACCTGAAACTAAATTATAATAGGCGGTTAGGTACAAAGACTGTTGCTGGCCGCTCTCCTTATACAATGTGCTACGAATAAGTTTCTCCAGGCAAGTACTGTTGATCGGCTGAACAAAATTTTGTATGGGAAGGGAGAGTTAGATTTTAGGAATTTACTGTTGTGACTTTGAAGAAAGTTGTTCAATTCTATTAGCAGTAATTTCAAAAATGAAAACGCATTTCTGTAGCACCCTATACAAATAGTGTGACTAGGCAATCGGGTTAATCTGCACGCTTATTTGTGGTACCTACTTTGACTATTTAAGTACACTTTTGTATCAAAACTGTAAATTATGTATCGAAGATCTTCCACGAAGCTCTGAAAATAGAGGTGACCAGGTAACTCGGATATGCTCCAGATACTCAAAGTATGATTTTGTAAAAAGGGTGTAAATGTATAGTCGTTACTATTCAATAATTCTAACAATAAAATCCGACTTTAAAATAAGTCAAATATTTATTTCTTATGGATCCCAGTGTCAAAACTGAATCCAAATATGAATAACACACAAGCACCAGTTTTCAAATAAAAATATAGTCATCAAAATCGGTTATACCAGTCAAAAGTTCTGTAACTAGCAAAAAAAATACTGTCTAATTGAGTAGCTCATTCATTTTTGAATTCGGTTAAAAATAAATTTATTATTACTATTGAATCTGTTTTTAAGGTATCAAAAATGAAACCAGTAAAATATTTCTATAGTAAAACAATAACCTCAGTTAAAACAGTTGACAAAAGCTACTTATGTCTGTAGCTCCCACTATAGTTCTCACCGCTTCACTGGGCTGGAAGCCCTGGTTCGGAGCGCTTAGTCTTCGCAGTAATATCTGTGTAAATACCTATATATTTAATGTGTTTATTAGTTTATATAACCATAAATGTGTTTTTCAAACGTTCGCTATAATTAAAGAAGCGTCCTATGCATACTGTAGGTTGAAATTCAGGTTTATCTAGTTTTTTTTTAAATAGCCTAACTTTTTCGGAAATCCCGTATTTCTTGATCAAATCTTATGTGACATGTAAAAAACTTTTCAAATCAATTTCTTTTAAATAAAATAATGATATTAAGATGAATTAAGTGGCTTATTTATAGTCAAACCCATACACCATACAAAACCAAATTATCACATATATATTTCATGAATTTTACTATACAATCTCTCAAGTGCTATTTTCTCATATATATATGTATTTATATATATGTATATGTATATATGTATTTTCCCTATCATACATTTTCTTAGTAAATATTTTCATTTAAATTCTTCATTCACAACAAAAATAAGTATCAAAACAATGACGACATCAACCTATAAGTCAGAAGTTTATCATAAGGTTATCCGCCGCTATAACCCAGCCTATTTACGAAACACACTTTAACTGCGCAATTGTTTGTAAACAAGGCCCATTTATTTTGGTCGGGTTGACTCTACGTTTGGTTTTGAAATAGGTCGTACGAAACGGGATGCGAATGGATCGGAATATTATTAATGATCGTATTGTTGTTTAGTATTATGAAGAGATTTAGATGAGCGACTGAATAATGCTGTGAATTTAGAAGTTAAAGCTGACAAATTCAAGTATTTATACCGATGAAAATGAATATAAAAGTGTAAAGTGCAATAAAACTACAGAAAATGTCGACAATTCTCAAGGGTGAAATTATCATCATTTAAAATTTATACGACACTGTTTTGCCATCTCTAACAATAAGCTTACTTATGGTGGAAGAAAAACGTGTGATTAAAATAAGTCATAGATGACAAATTCATTTAATTCTTCACATATCAGTTGATATACCTAATGTCAGAATGATTTTCATATTTAGTCATCTCGCTAGGTCAGCGTGATACCATAATTATAAGTCTAATCCATCAAATACGAGTGTATCCAGCCTAAAGCACGGTAATAAAGGGATAATGATGATCGATCACGTGTAACATAAACACGTTATCCACAAAAGGGTAGCCAGAGATGCTTTTCATTTTAGACAGAAAGAAAATCGTTTTTTCGACGAGTAAGGAATTATGCGCATAACCGTGCATAACGGCTAATGCATAATGCATATAATAAATAGTATATGCACTTTATTTCGAGCAATATTTTCATTTTCTTGACTGTAGAGCTAATAATTCGGTTTAGCAATTTCCGATTCGTCCCATGTAATGCTCGGATTTTAACACACTGCATCCTCTTACCAATGCTCTGAATTTTGTTAATAATACACAAGTAAAATAGGTGACGAGCTGTTGAGTGTTATAAATGTTATATAGGTTTAACGGTCTATAATATGAACACTAGGTTTGTGGTTATTCCTCAGTTCAAATCGATTACACAGTCCTTTTATATTTAGGAGAGTAAGTCATTTGGGAATGGATGGATCTCGGATGATAGAGAGTTTTCCTGGACATCTGCAAATTAATTATTAGGTTAAATAAAAAAAATATAAGTAACTTTGCTATTTCCCGAAATTGTTGTGTGGTCTTTATTAAAATAGTTGTTCAGAGCATTGTTATCAAAATGCTCTCTATGAAAACGTATGAACGGTTTGTCTGTAGGCGCTGTATATTTTATTATCATTTGTTTTTAACTTTTTAGAATGCAGACATTAGATTTGTTTCTGTGAAGTATGGGCCCAAATCACTAACATTTTAAACTAAGTTAGATTTCTTATGCTCGAAATTCGGACTTCGGTAATGGAAAAATATTTACCCATTACTAATGCAATGTATGTTTAAGATGTTTTAGTTCAATATAAGCCAGTCCTTGGTCAGGTGACAGATCTGGTTTGATCAGTAAACAGCAATAACTTAGATGTTTACTACAGAACAAGTATTGCACAACCAGCTACAGGGTGTAATATGTTTACATTAACAGCTTCGGTAATTAATGATTTATACCTAATACTGTCATAGGTACAAAGATGTCGTTATTGCTTGGTTATTTATTACTGAATTGAATTATTATTTACTCGTATTTGGTACATCGTTTTACGTAATACTTAATTAGTTATTTTTTATGGTTGCTTGTCACGTCTTACACGTGTTTTTATTTGGTATGAAGTAGTGATGTGATTTTTTTTAATATTGTGTTGTGTCCCTATGTTAATTAAGTATTAACTTAAGTCTTATACACTGATATTAGTTACGTTTACTTTAAATATGTATTTACCTTATATTAAGAATATTATTTCAAAAGCGTAGATCAATAAATAAATTCATATATAAGTCCTTATTGTGATAAATAAAATGTTTTAAAATAGGTACTATACACATGAACAATCCATTCTCTACATAATACTTGGTTGTTCCAAACAATTACATTTATTGAATGTATATTATTTTATTGCAGTGTGAAGGAGTTTCCGCGTTAACACGACAGTCACGAGTTCAAACCTTAAGGTCGTTGCCATCTCAATTTCACGAGTCAACCAGGATGGGATGCTGTGACGTCATTAGTTATATTTTAATGTAGAGACAAGGCCAAAGAGAGAAAGCGCTAACCGTTAATGATCATAAATGTATCAATAAGTAAGTACTATTAAGAGGTGTCTTTGTCCAATCTTGGCAAATAAAAAACCTCTTTGGTATTTTTGATTTTGGTCGATTTTAAATATCTGTAATATAAACTGGAGCCATTCGGCCACTTGCACAAAAAAATATATATTAATAATTTGGTGCGACATGACGAATTATTCTGTGGTCCGAGTTAACGAAAAATAATATTTTTTCTTATTTACTGTGTAGGCTTAATTTTTTTTTTATTATTGTAAATATCTTAAGTTTAATTTTTAATTGTAATTATTTATTATATAGTATGTTATTATTTTCCTTTTAACTTCATGTGTGTTAATTTTAAGAATAATTAAAGTTTAATTTTAAATACCTATTGATGTTATAATCCTGGGTATTCAAAAACATGTTTTGGAACAAGTTAGAACGACCGTTTTTTTGGAATTAAGATATTTTGTGTTTGACATTTCCTTGTTCTATCGGTCCGCTAAAAAAATGAGGTATTTAAATTGAGGGTTTTTTGTATAATAATGTTTGAGTTTTATGTATGCGTGAGACGTAAGACAAAAAAAAAATCCATAAATAGAAATTATAGCAATAATTATATGCCTTTTTTCTATAATTTTTATTCCATTTGAACATTATAATTTTGAGCTTTGAACCTTTTATGGACTATATTAGAAGAACCTAAAATAAACCACGATATTATCCATAAAAATTAGATAAAATTCTAACATTCGCGTAAACCGAAGAGAGAAATATATTAGCAAATCACAATTTTAATTTTATTTGTCGGCTAGCTTATCGACGAGATTAGTATTCCATAACAACAATTATTAATTAGGTATTTAGGTTTATGCACAAAGATTTAGATTTAAAAACCTAAGTTTTTATGTTTCTACAGGTAATAAATGTCGATGTTTTATTATTAATTATTATAACGTAATTTAATTCTGAGAAAAACAAATGCAGAGAAGTTTTTCTGGTTCTGGACAAGGATATTAGATGTTCATTGACTTCTTCATAATAATATGCATTTATACCCAAATACGCAAGTTATATTATTTATTTAAAGCCTGAAGTGTCCCACTGCAGGGCAAAGGCCTCCCTTCCTTCCTTCCACAGGTCTCTATTGTTAGCTGTTTGTTGCCACTCCTTTTGGTATGCGTCTATTGTAAGTTTTATTATATTGCCTGAAAAAAACTCTTAGGTATATAGGTATACCTAAAAGTTTTCACTGTATAACTATGTGAACCATGACTATAAAGTATTTTACTCAAAAATCTTTGGAGCTCAGTCCAGTTAATAAATTATACCGTTTATTGTTAAAATAAACTAAGAATAATACCTGGCGACAGCAGTCAAAGCCCCTTTACTGTAAATGACCGTACATCATCAATTCATCACGCTTGCTGTTTACACAATATTGACAATAATGTTTAAATACGGTACCCTAAAACCAGTAATATGCAGAGACCAGTTAATAAGATAATTAGTTACGTGCCTACTTGCGTAAGTCGTTTTTGTTTTAGCTTTTTTTTTGTCTGTCGATGTCAATGTAAAGTTTGCTTCTAGTTTTTTTTTTATTAATTTGCTAAGTCTTCTGGCAAAAACAGTAGACAAAAATAATATTTTTGTAATATAATAAGGTTCTTAAATTTAAGTACATACTACGTATTGTGTTAGTTTATCTTTATAAACATTTATCGGACATCTTCAAGACCACAATTTTGCAATAACCCTAAAAATTATATATGTTGAAAAGGTCCTTGTAGAAAAGCAGTATTCAAAATCAGTTCATCCTTAAATAAGCGAGACACGTTAAACTAATAATACCCCTTTTCGTGTCAAAGTTATAAAATAAGGTTTAACTAACTTAGGACAGTGACTCTACATTTCATTTTACGGTTAAAACTCTCGTCCGTAAAGCTTATTACGTCAAACTGAGGACCTGAAAGTTATAGATAGCTGAGAGAATGGTATTAGGTCACATTTATACTAGAACAGTTCAAGAAAATAATTTAAATAATAATTTATTATGTAAAAGAAAATTTTAATGAACAGCTTTTAAGTGAAGATCAATCAAACATGATCCATTTTCTATTTCTATTCTATCCTCAGAAACTATACGGCATACCAGCTCGAAAGAGCCATAATATTGTCACTAAACATTACAATAAGACATTTCATTGAGATGTCTTAAGTTGTTCTCTTAAATATAAAAAAAATGTGAGTAATGACATCGCAAGTTAAAAAAAATCCTTATTTAAAATTTGGGATACAGAATTAAGCAATTAATTAGTTTGTCTAAAATAATAAGCATGTTATTGATTTATTATAAACTTTCGGGTGTTGTTAAATTTATTAATATAGGTATTTTCCTTGTTTTGAAATTGCCACACTCGTTCATGTACGGTCTACGTCAACGACTACTATTAGATAAATTGACAAGTGTAAATAAACATAAAAATTGATTATCAAGAATTATTGACATTTTATGCAAAAGTGATAAAATGTTTTTTTATGTATTGTATTTCTGCTTCTTTCTTTCAATTGATAATAATCGCTAAAATTGTATTATACTTTTTACAGAAAACGAAAACGTTACTTACATTTTCATGAATATCTTCGCAAAGAGTGTGTTCCACAGTATTATACAATTCTGTTATACTATTCCCCATGTTATGATAGTTTAATGAAGTTTAGATGTTGTTTATACATAATGTAGTAATCGTCGGGGTTTTACACTTCATATTTTAATTAATTAATCACTATTATTGTGTTTGTTTGTTATTAATTTTATGGGTTTCCATTCATTGATTTAGAATAATAGTTAGTTTATTTATGGAGTTGTGAGTCGTATGTTATATCACAACACACGTCTTGACGTTCATTGTTAAGATTTAATTCATAAACATGCAGCAATTAATATCTTATTTGTTGATATCCACAGTGTAAAGTGTTTTTTTTTTTTTTTTTTGACTGCCTCGTTGCCCTAGTGGCGCTAAGCGCGTCTGCTACGCTGGAGGTCTTGGGTTCGATTCCCGAGTCGACCAAGGTGTTATTGGGTTTTTCTATGAAATTCTCAGTAGCAGGTCGGAGTTTGGATTTGTGCCCGGTAAGTGGCAATAGGCTCGCCCCCTATTACATGGGACCTAAACATATCGGCGAACTGTGGGTGTACATTGGTACACCTCTGCCTACCCCTTCGGGGATACAGGCGTGATGATATGTTATGTTATGTTTTATGTTAAAGTGTTTTTTTGCACAGCCACTGACAGTGACAGCGACTTAGCACCCTTATAATTAATGTACTTTGTATGAGCTCAACACATGAATTACCGGTGGCGGCAACTTGGTAACTTGGCAACGTGGCAATACCATCAAATCTTATAAAAGAGTGCTTGGAAGTCACTGACCACTGCTACTAGTGGCGACAAAACCCTTTTTCTATATTGTATATAGGCTCGACGCATAAGTTTAGCCGATGGCAACCACTCGCTAAAGCAGAAAAATATATGAAAAGTTTGTTACTGTTCACCGGTGACTATGGTCGATGGCCCGTTGGCGATAGGCATTAGTATAGCTATGGCACCGTAGCTTAAAGGCATAGTACCTTAGTGCAGGTCAGTTGCAGTAGTCGCTATGAGGTAAAACATATCAATTAGTCGACGCTAATCGTTTTGTAATTAGTTATTAATGAACGCGTAATTCACTGCGTTACCTGATCATTAGAGTTGATCAAATGACGCATAAGATATCTTAGTAGGTCAATATTAATGATACAGAGAACATTCAAGTAAGTTATTAACTGAAGATTTTTTATCTTAAAATTTTACAAAAACATTTTGCCTTTTAGTCTAAATAAAAAAAGAAAAATTATGTGGCTATTTCAGTATTAATTTTGCTGTTGTAGATTACAGAGCAAAGTTATTATATCGGAAATCAATTTTCATGTCGGCAAAAGCTATACAGCAAATATAGTGTAGAAACTCAACCAATTGCTTGTTAATAAACTAGTTGTATTCAAAATAACTATTCAAACTATTCCAACTAGTCAGACGTAACAGGTATGTAACTGACAAAGTTATGTATAACTGAGCTTGTTACATCAAATCGTTACTGCAGTCAACAGTTACTGCAAACAATTAAAACTTTTAACCAAAATGCCACGTTTTTGCGTTGTTATTCATTTTTGTGGTATTCTAGTAATTTTTCCATGCAACAACAAGTTTTGGTCACGTTTTATAATTCATGTAATCATGGACTTGATATTTTATAACCGATATTACTCGTTTAGAAAAGGTGGGAAGCTTGTTATTTCAGTTAGATTTTTTCTCGAAAGAGTTGACTTCTATTATGAATATGCAGAGCACAATGATAATAAGCAGCACCTTTGTTAATTGGTTAGATGATTATGATGAAAAATCATTCAACATTAACCCTGATTGTCATAACCATGTTAGAAATTATTCAAAAGTATTCAAAAAAGTGTTTTTAGCGGCCAAATCTAGACTTATCAGCAAGCGTATAGATGAATCTGATAATAAAATTAAAACAGTGTGGAAGATCATCAATTCTGAAACTGGGAATAGTATTCAAAGGGATACAGCAGGTCTGTCCTTGAAAGTCATTAATAAAAAAATATCATGTTGTTACAATACTAATACAAAAAAATAGGAAATACATATACACACTTTTTTACTTGTGCACATGAGAAAGGTCACCTACAGAATTTGTCGTAAAACAACAAATTCCTTCATTTAAGCCGTGTTAATCCAAGTGCCACCGTTTTTAAAAGGCTTTTTAGTAATGTGCGAAGGAAAGCCTCTGTCTGTGACATGTGGAGGCTAAGCCGGTAATCCGTGGCGTGTGGCTGATGCCGACTAATAGGGAAACTGGTTTAGGAAGGCCTCTGCCGAGCTTCCAATCCAATTACTATAGAAGTTCACCGCGTTAGAAGACCGAGTTGAAGTCATCGAACACTTACCGGCATGGTGTTTACAAGTTGTTTTTTTCTAAATATTCAGCGGTTTATGGACTTATACTTAAATGCACTTGTTGCCGATAAATGTCATCGTCTCTTTCACTTCAAGTAGTAATGTAGCGACTAATTCATAGGTATTTGAGAATGTCTACAATTACACTATATTGACATAGTTTTATGTTGGGTCGCATTATGTATAGCAAGAGTAGTTAGTAGTTAATTATTGCATGTTATAAAAATATTTGTATATTCGAAATTTGTCTAAAGTGAGACAAGATTTTGTGTAACACCCGAATAAAATTCTAAATCATGTAATTGTCTACAAAGTTACATTATTTAGATTTCTTGCAAAGAAAGTATGAGAATTTTCGTTACGATTGCTCACTTGCGGATTATCAACGTAGAGTACAAATGTGGGAAGCTCGAGGCAAAAGCTAGTGTATCATAGTAATAGTAACGGTATTTTAGAAGTCCTGTTATTTATGTGGGTGTGGGCATAAACCTTTGCGAAAGTTATTGAGCTTTAGTTTGAACTATTTAGGCTCTATCAATGTAACCTCTCTAGTATTAGGCCTTCAAATTATAATATTACAAAGTCTAAGGATATTTTGTTTAAATGTTAAAATATTAGATATAGTAATGATAGATTAAAATATAGTGCTACATATCATAATATATATATTTTGAAAGTTGGTAGGAAAAAGTTGGGACAAATTTTTAGTCAGCTCTTAGACAAAATAGCATGAGAACTAAATTTGTGACCTATTTAGGATAGACGATCATTCGTAGGTTCAACTCGTAATCAAATATTTAAATGAAGACTCATTATAATCAGCAGCTAAAGGAATGTTCAATCCATTGTCGTGAAGGATTGTCGTCGTAATAAATATTCAAATCTTTGTAGTTACTGTATTAGCACCACGTAACTCTTAATCAATAATTACATAATATTCTAGTGATAAAGAAAACACTATTGTTTTATTCAAAGACAATGAATAGTGATTTTCCTCAGAGATTAATTTTCTTTTCACTTTTTCTTATCGTTTAGACATAATGTAAACATTTCCGTTTGCTTTGCGAACTAAATAAGATTGCTTCTGTTTCCGAGGAAAACATTCCATATGTGTGTTTAAACAACTTATATTGGTAACTCTTGTTTTTAATATTTATTTTAATAAATGTAGAGCCAGCTCCAAAGTAATAATAGTAATTTGTTTTGGTAGATCGTTGAATCTTTTCTCATAACCTCCGCATAGATCGATTTAATCTTAAACTATTGGAATGTAAACATTACCTTTCGATAATCCCAGCATCGATCACAACATCTGTATTAACAACGACTCCATTCATTTTAATTACATCACTTTAACTTACAACACTAAAAAGGCACTTCTTCACTTCAAAAAGTTTATTAAAAATATATATTTTCATGTAAATAGTAGTTGTAAAGTTTGTGTAAGTTCGCGGGAATATTTTGGTCGGTCGAGTACGTGTGTGCCGGCCGGTGGTCTGGTGCCAACTGCCTCTTGTGGCAGCTTGCCGCGTAGTCCGCGTACAGACCAACCAAAGAGTATTGTACACAATCACAGACTAGACGCTGTCTGTTTGCGGAAAGTGAAATGTATGTTTAATTTAATTAAGTCATATTCAAGAAAAATTGGGATGGTAGAGATAACATAAAGTTGATATTTAGATGAAAATTTATAATGTTGGCTAACAGTACTTTTTCAGTGTTATTTTATAAGGACATAGTATAAGTAATCCAATGTTTTTGTAGTCTAAAAAAACTTAATTATTTAAAAGTATGGATCTCAGCAGATAAAGGACATACATTTCTGCCTACTGTCCCCTCTGCGTTAAACCAAGTTAATCTTAGTCCCAAACCAGTTGCATGGCTGGAGAGCGAGTTGCGCGCGCAATCTACGAGTTGTCGCGTACCTGAGATGGTCATTCATGGGATAGTTAAGTACTCTACACACTGACATACCAGATTCTAATAAGGCTGGTAATATCACAGTAGGTTATGTACCTTTTGTTTAGGAAGAGCACAGAATACTCATCGTTATAGGTAAAAGAATAAAGTTGATATTTCATTATCAAGTTAACGCTTAGAATATGTTGATAATGGCTTGAAAGCAGAAATTGTAACAAGTGACTATGAAATAAAAATATTAAAATTAGAGGAAAAAGAAAACAATAACAGGTTACTTCTGGGTAGAGACTTTAATTTATATGTATAGTCATAGATCCTTAATAGCCTTAGCGAGAGGTCTACAAATCAGTAATTGGATTAAAAGTTTTATTTATTAAATTTAATAAATTGAAAGATCGTATTGCATCCGAAATAAGAAAAACGATCTTCTTCTTCAACAAGCAGCATCTCATAATTAGTTACTTCTAAAACATGTGTAACAAGTATAGCATGTTGCCAAAATACAACCTAGACGACCAAAACAGGTAGATAATTAAGAATAGCTACACAGCTACATAGTCTGTGACCCTGAGTGTTGGTCGTCAGAGGTCAGACATCTCCCGAAGCTTAAAACAAGTTTTGATAATCATTTAAACTTCCCATTTGGAAGCTGTACTGAGTAATGACTCCGATTTTTAAGTGACATTGAAAATACATCGGACGATGCATGACATTGACTGGTGAATTATTTTATGGAAAAGCTATGTGGGTCACTTTCTGCTGGAGGAAAACATAGTGCAAAAATCTACCACCGAAATTGGTATCATTGTTATGTGCCCAGCAGTGAACCAGTTACATGTAGTATTATAGTTGAGATAATGTTTTTTAGTTCGTCACTTTAAACGCATTGTATTTATTCTACTTTAAGTAAAATTAGTCACAAAAACACAAATACTTATACCACGGGCTTTTAGTACCTACAGCCTTGTACTTAACTATTGTCATCTATTTTCTATTTTGGTTCTCTCTCTTTTCATCTATTTTCGTTTTTTTATTGCAAATATGTAGTATCTAACCAGATCCGCTAAATATTTAAACCCGTAACTTAACAATCTAACCCCCTATCCTAGAGTTTACAGTAATTATCGTTAATTTCAGTAAATGCCAGTGCTGCAATATTTCCTGGCTGTCCACCTACGGTCTCCCACGGCTAGCATCCAGTACATACATGTTTATATACTATATGTATGTATAGTATATATGCTAGCGGTCGGCTAAACCCTATCTAACATTAATTACTCTGTATTTTGGAGGTACAAAGTTGTAGCAGAAGTACAACAGAAATCACCAAATTACCTGCTGCATTTGGTAATTTTTACGATAATTGGCATTCTGCTAACTGTCAATACGATCATTACGATCATTCTCTTCGAGAGTACAATAAGATTTTATTGTAGGCTTATCTGAATACGAAAATTAGGCGCAATGACATGTACACTGACCAACCACTGACATGCATTTAAACTAGCTGAATTGTGGCACGGTGTTAAAGGCTTATATATGTTTTGGTGTCATAGTATGTGTGTTAGGTTTTCAGGAAGATACAAAGTTGTTTTAATGTAGAAAGTTTATTTTACTTACAAAGTAGTTCTTGTAGTTGCACTTGTGAAATAAAATACAACTTAGGATAGGAAATAGTTAGGAACTATGACGTGGAGATACTTAAGTACAAATTGCTCTAATGGGATAAAGATAAAAGTTGGGTCTAAAACAGGAATGATAGAGCATTGTTATTATGAGCAAAGGTTTTTCTATTTTCTTTCTGATATGACACTTCTGGAAAACGGTGAAGGAAAGCATCGTGAGGAAACTGGGATTCCAAAATTGGTATCTATAATCCCCATTCCGCAGTGAGCTAGCGTGGTGATCAATGCTCGTGCCCACTCTACATGAGAAGAGGCCTGTGCCCAGCAGTGGGGCGTTTACCGGATGCATTATTATTATTATTATTAATGTTTTCCTGTAGACTTATATAAGTAGACCTTCTTATGTACAATGTAACCGTCTCGATAGTGTCGTGACACTATATTTCATAGGAATTCGATATGCAACTTGCTCGAGTGTCGATTTCTCACAAATTGAGCCTTAATTGGTACTAGAGGGGGTCGTTATCGATATATACTGGGATTTACGATGTCTTGGTTATAGTTAGGTCCTTGCTAACTAAAATCCAATAAGCTGGATATGTCTTAGTTTCTTGGTAGCTTTAATTTGTGCTATTAGCTAGTTTAACATAATTATTACAATGAGAATTTTCTACGTATTTCTTATGTAAGGCGTTTATTCTTCGGGAACGCTTGACTATTTCCACACCTAGCGAGGGCCCTAATTATAATTAAAACAGTTATATCGCGAGTCGAAATGTTATTAAGTTTTTTTGTGTATAAATTAAGATTATTAAAATCAATTCAGCATTTCTACATAATTATACAATTTGTTTTACGTGAAAACGTTAGCTACACAATTTCCGTATCATTAATTCCGATTCCATAAAGAATTCTGTATTATTTTAATTATTATTTTCATTACGGCATTATTTTCCACGTGACTTTTGTTAATTAGCAAGCACACTTTATTGATGTTTAAGACTCGATTTCACCAACTTTGAATTAATGCGAGAGGAGCTACCCTAGTACTAATTTATTCTAACTATTTACTCTTTGGTTAACTTCAATTTCATTTCACCATGCTAGTCTGCGAATATCTTAATCTCATATAGCTACTCTGTAACCGTGAACGAATGTATGGAATGACATTAGAACGCTCCCAAGTCAAATAGTCAGGTTGTTCCGTGCCTCAGCAATGGCGCTTCCTATTTCCTAAAATTGTTTGGATAATACGTAAACCTGACGTTTAGAATAACCTTAAAACAGCGACCGTCTTGACTTATACTTTCATCCTATTTAGTTATTAGTTTTGTTGCCGATAATTGAATGATGGTTAACAATAAAAGAAAGCGATCTGATAACCACCCTTCCTTGTCTATTTATTTAATTATCGCCCCAGAAATGCCAAACTTGTGTCCTTATATTTGTTTACTAACTAAATATGTTA
The DNA here is from genome assembly GCA_905146925.1 of Autographa gamma. Classification (NCBI taxonomy): domain Eukaryota; kingdom Metazoa; phylum Arthropoda; class Insecta; order Lepidoptera; family Noctuidae; genus Autographa; species Autographa gamma. The sequence continues at coordinate 356,430 of LR989870.1, forward strand.
ATATCTTCTAAACCCGTGAACCGATTGTTATGATTTAAACGGGTTTGGCATTTCTGGGCGATTGCCCATATGATAGACACCATGATAATATTTTTCCTATACAATTAAAAAACTTGATTTTCAAGTTACGTAATTTTTGTGTCAATTTTACAAATCTGTGTTTTCTACGAGATTGTGTTTCCTTATACTTTACTTACTATTCCTAACTTTACTTATCATTACAAAGTCTAAATATAATATAAAACAATATATAAACAATCAAAATTTAAAGAATTAATAAACAATTATTGCTAATAGGTGGGCGGCCTTACATAGCACCTTACATTACAATCTGGTTCGGCGTTTATCGCGATACCTCGCATTAAGTTAACTTTATTAGTAAAATATGTAAACTTATCATCTAAACTATTCTAATGGTATTTCTTATACATTTCTGTCGCCGACACTATTACTGCACTGACTTGGGTGAATAATTCTGTGTGCGTTTGTGTAATGCTGCCTTCTTGGATAAACGAAATCTTATCACGAAATCGTGTTCGTCGTACTCTTCAAAATAATTAGCCCTTTCCTTAAACCACCGTGGATGAGGACAAAAATAATCGTCATCTTCGTTATCGGTTTCTTTTACTAATGCATACAAACGGCGCGTCATTTTTTAAATGCTATGAACTGACTTGACTTTGACACTACTAACCAAAGAATAGCAGCTTACATGGCCGAAAACAGTGGTATATGACTTAATTCTAGTATAGAGGTTTTATTCTTAGTTTAAATGTTGGTGAAACGTAAAATGGATATACTTGGGAGTAATTAACGATTTATTCTAGTACTAAGACTTATTCTATGTTGGTGAAACCGGGCCTTAGTCACGTAACTTGCTCAATCCCACAAATATTATAAATATGTACGATTGTAATACTCAAAAGATTTAGATGAAATTTGGTGAACCTACAGTTAATTTCTGGATTCTGGAGAAAAGTTATGGGATTATTTTTATCACATACAAACCAGAAATTGTACGATAAAATAAGTTTCTCTGATTTCATGGTATACCTTATCAAAATTTACAATAGGCCTGTAATTAACGTTAAAACATGGCTATTAGAATTGATTTAGTGTACGCCACAACTATGAAATGAAGTACAAACTAAACCCAATTAAATATAAATTCTAATTAGCAGCCTCATTAAAATTCCTTCTAACCTTTTAGTGAATCGCGACGCAATTATTTACGCCTTATTAGGCCATCAAATTGCAAACTGACAATTATTTTTAATTTGTTAACTTTGTACAAACTTATCTTTGCAGTTGACGGTGGCGCTAATGTCGCTGTCACTTCATACAAAGCTGTCATTTCGACATTCGTTATGTTAGGTATTTATTTAGTTCGACTTTTGGCCACCAGCATATTTAAGTTTGTTGCACTATATTTGGACATGAATTGCGTTCTAGATCTTATGAGGGATAAAAACTGAATTGGATTAAAATTATTTTAGAAGTGTTATAAGTCTTGTTTGTCATGTAACGCATATACTGTGTATTATTTTTGGTTTACTACTTAAAAAAAACCTCTGCCCAAAAAACAATATTGAGGTCGATTTAAAACACTTTTATTAATACACAATTAAATCTAATATAAGAAAAAACTCTAACTATACTAAAATTAAAACTTACATAAATAAAAACTAAACGGCGTCAAAGAACTCATCGTCATCCTTGTCAATGGCGGGGAACGTGTTTTTTCAACACTTTTATTGTTTAGTTTGAAATGTACATATTTACTACTTACTACTATTACTGGGTTACGTGGGCCACGGAGAGCCGCTTCGCTACGTTGAATGTAAGAGGAGAAATGCATGGAAAGGTGGATGAAGTATGTCAGATGATGGATGTTGAGACAAAAATTAAGAAAGGTATGCTGAGGAGGTTTGGCTATGTCGAGAGAACGAATGAAGAACGATTGACGAATAAAGTGTATAAGGCGAGTGTGAATGAAAACATGCCAGGTCAAGAGTACCATAAACCGAACAGCATGTATGAAGGGAATAATGAAAGTGGATAAAGCGAAACAAGTGTGTAAGGATCGTAGCAAGTGGAAAGAAGTGGTCTCTGCCTACCCCTATAAGGGAAAAAGGCGTGATTATATGTACTATTACTACTTTATTGTGTATAAATATTGCAAAATGTAATAAAAACAACATGTCTTATCCAAAAATATAATTCCGGATATCGACACGAGAGTTTTAGTATCTCCACCTGATTGGTTAATAAACCATTTCCGGTCATACCCGATAGCACAAGTGCAGGCAGGAAGAAAAGCGAAACATTTTAAAAGCTAGGCAATAACAATAAAACTGTAATGCACGCACGTCATGTCATTGACATTTTTGACGTTTGACGTCACACGCGTACAGTCCGCGTTGCTGTCAGTGGTACAGTACTGTGGTAAATACATTTCTTGTATGCAAGCTGTAGGGTATTATAGTAAATTCATTTACTGGTAAGACTTTTCAGGTAATTACTTATTATTATTTTATTGTGTTTATGTAGTTCAGATTTTATAAACTGAATTAGGATAATATATTTGTTCAAATGAGCAGAAGAGGACAAACGAAAAAAAACAATAAAACAGGTGTGGTGACAATACAATACAGAGCAGTAGCTTTAAAAGTACTCTAATCCCAAATTATGTCCATGGATGAACTTAAGAATTATTATTTTAAACTAATGTTTTAAAACGAATCCAAAGTAACGAAGAAAAATACAGATTAAACTTTATAATCCTATTTTAAGTTGACGTTTTAACTCCAAACCAGTGTAATTTCTTTTTTTTTCCATCGTTAACTCTAATAACGCGATAATGCAGGCGTGGGCGCTGTGTCACTATTTATGCACTGACCTTTACACCGGCTGATCCTGCCGTACACTGCCGTGCAGAGTAATGCTCTCAGGATTCTGTGGTTGCTTTCAATGATAATAGCTCCCACAGGACTTTTACAGCACCGGTCTACACTTCTACCTATTTGAATGTAAAAATCTTAAGGCAAGATACGTGAATGGTTTCGTATAAAATGCGAATAAATAAATACATGAACTCTAAAACTAGTATCTGATTTTTCAATCGTCTCATATCGGATTAGCGAAGTAGTGCATAAAACAATTGATTATCTGATCTTCACAATCAATATAACTTGTTAATAGTCTGTTTTTTAGTAGCAGTCTGGGCAAGTTAAATGGTCACCCATCCACGGAACCAACCGAGAAAGGCTGGCTTAACTTTAAAAAATATGTTCGACTGTTATATAGCTAACAGTATCTCCGACTATCTATTTTTTTAATATACAAAAATGAAATTTTTGTTCGTTAGTCTCGCTAAAACTCGAAAATGGCTGGACCAATTAGACTGTATATGTATTAAATTATTTGTGGAAGTCCAGAGAAGGTTTAAAAGGTGAATAAATGTGCAAATGTGCGGAATAAAATAAAATAAATAAGTTTTAAGTTTATTTTAGTCAAAAGTTTAGGTTTTTATTTAACCACTGAGGCAGTACGAAGTCTGCCGGGTCTACTAGTTACTATATAATAATTATATACAAAACATGATTTCTATGTCTTGTTCAGTTATAAGCAGGGTTGTGAGGTTTAACACGATTAGGTCGGGCAACGATATTAGGTTGTGTTGCAGCGGGTTCGATGCTCGGCCCGGTAAGTGGCAATATGGCGTCTATTACATGGCACTAATAGTGTTAGAGGCAGTTTAACTTCGTTACTGCAGTAATTGGGGGTTTCTCTTACTAATTATACGGTTGGTATAAATAAGTGTGGAATGTATAGATAGAGATGAATGGTGAAGGGTGGACGAAGGACGGTCCTGTCTGATATAATGGCTTTCAAAACGTGCTACTTAGTAGCCTAATTTTAAATAGTTTTATTATTTTTGTAATAGACTGAAGGATTAGACTTTATTGAGTCATTAGTGTTATTATTATTTGGTGCCAATTTAGCCTTATTAATTAATTAAAAACTTTACAGTTCACTAAATAAACTAATATCTAAACCATAGTCATCAAATTAAAACAAGTAACTAATTAACCTAACCTACCTAAAAACTATGATTTCATTTCCTAAGCAAAACTTATTTAAAAAAAAATAATAGAAAATTTAATTGACCTTTGGCGCCACGAGCAAAAAGTAGTCTACCTTTAGTTTTTCTTAATACAGATAATAATTACTTGAATATTTCTTCCTTTTCCTCAGTCCGTTCAGGATTGCATTTCTCGCAGTAAATGTCACGACGACCTTCCTAAGAAATGGAATACTTCAGCTTTTATACAAACAGCGACCAATTAAGTCACTTTCAATTTGTGTTCAAAGAAATAGCCGTTATGGAAAATAAAATGTATATTTTTTTTGTTTGCTGACAAAGGTATGAATAAATAATTATTTTATTGACAGGCTTTATACTATTATGTGACCTTGACATTTCTATAAACTATCACACTTATAGCGTTTCACATTATTCGATAGGATATTGAATATGGTATTCGTAAGTTTAATAAATTTTGTGTTGTGAGTGTCCGATACCGGTATCGCATGATGATGTGTGATGCCTAATGTGAAAACAGTTTTTAGGAAAAGATCATAAGACAACATAAGATGACTGGGTCCGCCAGTTTTTGTTTTTTGGTAGAGATCTTTGCAGTTAGCCTGAGCGCAGGCTTTGACTGCTTCACCGGACTTTTGGCGAGGACCTTAAGGCCTCCAGCCAGAGCAATAGGAAAAACTAACTACGTAGCCTCAGCGCAGGGTTCACCGGACTTCTTGACTGCTTCACCGGACTTTACAAGGTCCGCCAGTTAAATAAAAGCAAAATATTGAACTTTTTTATTGGATTTTTGTTCTACAAAAATTTGAAAATACTATTACAAGTGATTAAAGACGAGAATATAATGTTTAAGATTAGTAATAATAATAATAAATGCGGACAACATCACATACCTACATTGCTCTGAACCCAAAGTAAGTTGCTAAAGCACTTGTGTTATGGAATTCAGATACAACGAAGGTACCACAAACACCCAGACCCGAGACAATGTAGAAATGTGAATTTTTACATTGACCCGACCGGGGATAGAACCCGGGACCACAGAGCTAGCGACACCTTGAAACCGGTGCGTACGCCACTCGACCACGGAGGTCGTCCACGGAGTTAAAAAACGAAACAGATTTTTACATATTAATTAATCTATCCGACAAACAACTCATTTACCTCATTATCTTTTTGATAGACGGACATAAGACGTGATTAAGGAATCTCGACAAAACAACATATTGTACTACACTAATAACAATTATGTCTTAGTACTAAAGAGTAATTAAATAACGATACATCTTAAGCAACGCGGAGGCGCTAACAAGCATTAATTTATTTACTGCTCTAGTGATGGCACATGCCCTACTCGATACTTCCTTTATTTTTGGTTTTATTTACTAATCTGAATTTATTGTGATCTTTGATAATACATGCTTTTAAATAATAAAAATAAACATAGTTTTCGACTCCGAATCTGAATTATATATAAAATTAATCAGTGTTCGTTAGTCTCGCTAAAACTCGAGAATGGCTAAACCGATTTGGCTAAATTAAGTTTATTTGGTATTGAATTATTTGCGGAAGTCCAAAGAAAGCAAATCAAAATATGAATACGTTAGGTATAAATAAAAATAAAAACAATTTATTTTATATCAAAGTTTAGGCTTTTATTTATCGACTGACGCAGCACGAAGTACTGCCGAGTCAGCTAGTTTTCAATAAATATGACAAGATTTTAAGTTAAATAAAATTGTGGTCTTCTTTTAAACGATGCTAAGTTAGTAGCTCAGCTAAGTTATTTGTGAAATAGATTATTTTTAGAGTAGCCTTTAGAGTTTATATGCTGCAGTCTGGAGCATGTGCTATTTATGAGAATGCGCTTCTAGAATACAAAATATTATTATAAATAAAACTGTGCGCTTGCATTGTTCACTACTGTGTAGTGTATGAATAGTACAATCATCGTTGTCATGTTAAAATAGCTCGAAGAATTCACCAGTTTATAACTCACCTACGTTGTGCATAGTGCAGTCTACTACAAAGCGCTGTAAAATAAATGTAAACGTCTTTAGTAGATAATAAAATATCTGAAGAATAGAATAATGAGTTTATTTTTTATTTAGCTTCAATTTGATGAAATCATTGATTATAAGTATCAATTAAGGACCAAGTTCTTAAAATGTCCAAAGGTATAGGTACTCAATGTCCCAAATCTCTCAAAGGTCCCTTTCTCTAAAGGCGAATCTCTCTGAACCTCACACGTTCCCGCCGAAAGTTGACGATATCCAATAATTTGTGACACCTGAGAACTTCAGAGCAGGGGCTGACAACCTTTTTTAAGCCACTTTATGGCCATTTGTATATCAAATGCCTTATACAATTCGTAAGTAACTTTGTATTATTTCTTCTTATTTTAATTACATGATAAGATGATTTGTTGTTTTAATTTTTTTTTTCTTTCTAATCCTTCTGGAGTTTACAAACAATTAAATTAGTAACACCAAATTGAAACATTTTTATTTTTAATTTCGACCTCAGTTTTGTTATCTCTGACCTATCGAGTATGTAAACTTAAGCCTAAGTACCTTTTGTTGGTAGAATTTGACGCAAGTGTCGGCTCGGGGCACAAAGGTGGGCCCTAATAGGTCCTTTGATACCTAATATGTCATTATTTATGTCTACAATTTAGTTTAGTATGGTTAAAATACTGGATTATCGATAAACGAAGGTAAGGAGGCACTCAATTATTTTTAGATCTCTTTGTTTTGTGTGAAAGTGTACAATTAACCATCTCATGATTGACTCATTATCAATGTCTGTGTATTTAAATTGTATTGCTCCAAATCTGATTCATGTTTTATATAATTTAAAAGTAGACTTTTTTTCTGTGAAAGTGTTTTATATTGGCACCAAATCATATAAGTCATTTGCAAAGGAATGTGTTTTTTATTTTTTTACGATTAAAGCCAGACTGTTTTCATGTAATGTTTCCCCACCCTAGCGGTTGTTTATGCCAGTGATCTCAGCGCAGTAAATAGTTAAATTAACTGCGCCGGCCGACAGCTGAGTCGCGACTAATTTGCCTTCATACGTTCACAGATACATCTTGTTTATTACATGGCTTTTGTAATTGAGAATTAGCTTGATTGTTCTAATTTGGGTCAATTTTTTATATTTTTGTTTTAGTATACATCTTGAAAACTTCTGTATTTTATTTAATATCAGGTCAGTTATAATAAATGTAGTGTAGTTAATTATTGGTTACTTTCAACATTTCCAACTATTTTAATTACATTAAAATGAAACTATATTAAACTCTATGGCGGTTTATTTAAATTTTAGTTGCCGAAGTTTGTTCTCCTGTCAAGTTTTATTTCAATTTTAAAGTATTTTTCCATTAATATTAAAATGAAAAAATCCTTTAATCTGTTCACTTTTTTATAATTGTAGCCAACTTTCAACTTAGTAACCAAGTTAGCAACTATTCACCCTATATTAGTAAAATACAATAGATAAATAATATAAACAAACATAAAGCACGAGTTACACTAATAGTAAAAACAAAGTGATCGTTATACGTCTGTTTAGATACGAAGTGTTAATTGATTGGCCACGAGATGGCGCTGTATGTCAATAAAACTAATGACTAAGTAAATATGTAATTGAGAGGATCACATTGTATTAGTACAATTTATTTGCAATTGTAGACTAGTATAACTAGAGTGTTATAAATAGGTTTAGAAATGTACTTTGCCCCACAACGTATTTTGAAAAATTGCCTTACATTTTTATCTTAGAAAAATAAATAAAGTAATTTATACTTTATTTATTTTCTTCTGGCTGTGATATTTATGATTGGACTGTGGATTTGAGACATTGTCGTTTTTAGTTAAGTCAGCTGAGTCAAACAATCATCAGACAAGCGTTTTACAATAAACTAAGTGAAATGCCGTGAAAGCTATCTACTGCTGCAAAATGATCTCTCACTGGTTGCTTTGACTAGTTCTTAATCTTAGTTTAGAAATGGTAATATTTGACTGTCACCCAACTCATATAAAAAAATCAGACAGTGTCATGAAGTCAGAAAAAAATATATTGAATAACGAGGTTTATTCATCCATTTATTATGTATTAAGTGTATTTACGTAGTACGAGTCTTGTGATCGGAGCAAATATCAATAAACCATGACCACCTGTTACATACAGAGGGAATTACCACCTTTTAACCATATTTAAAATACTTAGAGGTAAAGTAAATATATTATAGTAAATAATACTTATAGCTAAGACATTCTAACAGAGGTCTATTCGTAGCAGCAATAATGAAGGAAGTCGCATCGCATCCATAAAAGGAATTATGGAAAATGCTATGAAACGAGAACAATCGTAGCAGCATTTATGGATAAAGCTACGAGTCAGGAACATACGTAGCGGGAGTCATGAAAATTGTTACGAATCGGTTACGTTCGAAACAAAATTCATAGAAAGTGCTACGAATCGGGAACATTGATTTACGGAAAGTGCTACGAATCGGGAACATTCGTAACAAAATTTATAGAAAGTGCTACGAATCGGGAACATTGATTCATGAAAAGTGCTACGAATTGGGAACATTGATTCAAGAAAAGTGCTACTAATCGGGAACATTCTCGACAAAATTCGTAGAAAGTGCTACGAATCGCGAACATTCGTGATAAAATTCGTAGAAAGTGCTACGTATCAGGAAAATTGATTCATGAAAAGTGCTACAATTGGGAACATTGATTCAGGGCAAGTGCTACGAATCGGGAACATTGATTCATGAAAAGTGCTACGAATCGGGAACATTCGTAGCAGTATTCATGGAAAGTGCTACGAATCGGGAACATTGATTCACGGGAAGTGCTACGAATCGGGAACATTCTCGACAAAATTCGTAGAAAGTGCTACGAATCGGAAACATTGATCCATGAAAAGTGCTACGAATCGGGAACATTCGTAGAAAAAGCTACGAATCGGGAACATTGATTCACGGAAAGTGCTACGAATCGGGAACATTTATTCAAGGAAAGTGCTACGAATCGGGAACATTCGTGGCAGTATTCATGGTATGTGCTACGAATCGGGAACATTGATTCACGGAACGTGCTACGAATCGGGAACATTGAACGAGGAAAGTGCTACGAATCGGGAAATTTCGTAACAAAGTTAATGAAAAGTGCTACAATGGGGAACATTGATTCAGGGCAAGTGCTACGAATCGGGAACATTGATTCACGGAAAGTGCTACGAATCGGGAACATTAATTCATGAAAAGTGCTACGAATCGGGAACATTCGTAGCAGTATTCATGGAATGTGCTACGAATCGGGAACATAGATTCACGGAAAGTGCTACGAATCGGGAACATTCGTGATAAAATTAGTTGAAAGTGCTACGAATTGGGAAAATTGATTCACGGAAAGTGCTACGAATCGGGAACATTGATTCATGAAAAGGGCTACGAATCGGGAACATGCCTGATAAAATTCGTTGTAAGTGCTACGAATTGGGAAAATTGATTCACGGAAAGTGCTACGAATCGGGAACATTCGTAGCAGTATTCATGGTATGTGCTACGAATCGGGAACATTGATTCACGGAACGTGCTACAATCGGGAAAATTCGTAACAAAGTTCATAGAAAGTGCTACGAATCGGGAACATTCGTAGCGGTATTCATGGAAAGTGCTACAAATCGGGAACATTGATTCACGGAAAGTGCTACGAATCGGGAACATTAATTCATGAAAAGTGCTACGAATCAGGAACATTCGTAGCAGTATTCATGGAATGTGCTACGAATCGGGAACATTGATTCACGGAAAGTGCTACGAATCGGGAACATTAATTCATGAAAAGTGCTACGAATCGGGAACATTCGTAGCAGTATTCATGGAATTTGCTACGAATCGCGAACATTGATTCACGGAAAGTGCTACGAATCGGGACCATTGATTCACGGAAAGTGCTACGAATCGGGAACATTGATTCATGAAAAGTGCTACGAATCGGGAACATTCGTAGCAGTATTCATGGAAAGTGCTACGCATCGGGTACCTTCGTAGCATAAATCATAGAAATTGCTACGAATGGGATACATTTGTGCAGGCAGAACTTTGCTACTGATAAAATGCTTGCTTTACTTATTTATTTTTTGGTCATCGCAAATATCCGTAGTACTTTACAAGAATAATGTTTCTTCTATAAACCGTGTATACTACACGTAAATCTTAAGTAGCATAACTGAAACTTTCAAACAAAATATTAATTAAACATCTTACTTGAGACTTAGGATGACTTATTACGAAGTTGTTGTTCAAAGGAAAGTTCATCGCTAGTCTAGGAGCCCCTCAACTTATAACAAGATTCAATATAAAGGCAGTTAGGGTTCTACTTACATCGCGTCACTATAAGTAAAGCTAGGTATAGTCGCAAGCAAAAATAGGTAATTTCCTCTTCAATTCTAGATCGATATCGTAATTATGTAATGAATAAATTATTGAAAACAGTTCCTGAATCAAGTACATATTTTTCTGTTTCAGTTTCATCTCGATACATGTGCATTACAATTTCGCTATGTGTACATATATTTTTGCTCGTGACTGTGCGATGAGTTTAAATAAGTGTTTTATTCTTTTCCTAGCATCAATTGAAGTACTCAGAGTTAAGTTATACTTAAGGCAATCCTTGTTATTGATTTAAGAAAACCTACTCTCAAAGCTCTGAGAGTCAGTATACCATATTGATGGTCGGAAATAACTTCAATCTTAAACTTATGAGTGATAGCTATCTCAAATAAAAAATAAGAAATCCCTTAAGTAACTGTTAACATTTCTGAGGGAAGTAAGAAACAAAAAAACTTAGTTGAACTTTTAGTATAGAGGTCAATAGAGCAACTATTAGACAGCGTGCTGCGGGTTCTCATCTGACGAACGAGCATTACACGAGTAGCTCGCGAGCTGCTTGCACGTTTGGCGGACGGCGTTATTGACACTAGTGCGTTCGCGGCATGCTTGAGAAGGTCGCAAACGACTCGTGTAGTGCTCGTTTGTCAGATGTATTTTTTTGTTTTGGGTTTGAAAAAATATTTGGTCCAAAAATGTTTTGTTTTTAGTCTGCGTGCTCTCTGTGAACTGCCGATAAAGGGAGTAAATAATGTAGAAGCTTGTTTTATTCGCATTGAAAATGTCTCAAAGTTTTTGAAATACAGTCATGCTACAAATTAAGAACATTATCGAATCCATTACAAGTATTGTCTACAATTCTAAATCATTGAAAGGGTATTGACCTTCCCCTCCCCCGCTTCCCCGCTCGTCCCCTCGGCCCCAAACTTTACAACTTGACCCGCCGGTCCTTCTCAATGAATATAATAAAACTTACTTGTCGCTATAAATTACTTTAATGTGGAAAATTTTGTCTAAACGGTAGACTTTCTGGAATTATGTGTGTATTACAGCTATTTGAATTAAAATTTAAATGTAATAGGAATAACACTGAGGTTTTTAGAGGGCTCGTTATGTTTTTTATGCCTATAAGAATAGCAGTGTTTTGGGAATTTGCCCGTATAGTTTCCGTGTTTGTAACATAACATATCATCACGCCTGTATCCCGGAAGGGTTAGGCAGAGGTGTACCAATGTACACCCACAGTTCGCCGATATGTTTCGGTCCCATGTAATAGGGGGCGAGCCTATTGCCACTATCCGGTCACTTATCCAAACTCCGACCTGCTACTGAGAATTTCATAGAAAAACCCAATAAGACCTTGGTCGACTCGGGAATCGAACCCAAGACCTCTAGCGTAGCAGTCCCGCTTACAACCACTAGGCCAACGAGGCAGTAAAGTTCGAGTTTGTGGTATTATAATATCTAAGAACAAACAGTTATTTTAAACTATCAGGTTATAAGTGTTTTTAGCGATGAGGGAGTGACCAGCAGACACTCATATTTAGTACATATGTATACACAGTGATAACTTCAGATCGTAGTAAGATTACCATTGTAGAACAGAAATTGTATAATATAGAGATATATTTTATCGACGCAGTAAGGTCGGAACAAAAATACATAGACCGATCTAAGATATTGGGTGCTCGGACGATAATGGAAAAAGGTTTCTACATCGAGACCTATATAAAATGTTTCCATTCTAGGTTACTTGAGGGTATAAACTTTCAGACAAATCCCTTCGATAAAGTTCTAAATCATATAAAAAGTACTGTATAATGTAAAATTAAATACATGCCTAAAATATATACGACAGACACAAATATCTCCAAAACTAAATAAAAAATTACTGCGAAAATTACGTAAGTGTACGCAGTGTTGTCTTTATTAAATAAACTTTTTAATTATGTATGTATACGGTACATGGAATTCCTTTTGTAAGAAGAAATTGCGCTACACTTCACATTGTAACCAACAAAATCTCCTCCTCCTACAGTGTAGTGCGGAGAAAATATTTTAATTAAAAAATACTATTCCTTATTTCATGAATTTGTAATGTAAAAATATTGCTTAAAACAGTAGAAAAAAGTTAGGCAAGCATTTTTATAACATTACGGGGAACTTTCTTCGTGATAAAGAGATATATATAAAACTTATTAACATGAGGCAAGTTTTCAGAAAAAAAAAAAGATTTCGAGGTTCTTCTTTTGCAGTCTTTAAAAGAGACTGTCAATGGCTAAACATTTCAGTGGGATCTTAGCATTATTAAAGGCAAAACATTGTAACACACCTTTTAACCGACTACCTCATGCATACAAACTGTATCACCGTACCTATAATAGCAAGTTTGTAACACTCACATAAAACTTCCATTGCATTAAAACTTTTTCGTTGCATAAAAACTACTTTATTTGAGTTTGAGAATATTTGAGATGTTCCTCAGAATCTCAAGAGACGGTATAATGTTGCATGCACTAACCCAGTTTGGGAATTGCAACACATAAGTTCTCGACGATAGACGTATTTATACCTTATGGGGATTAACATAGAACTTAGTTTTGCTAGTTTAAGGTTTCTTGTAAATTATTTGCAGTACGAGTTGTACTGTACGAGTTGTACTGTTTATTTTTGTGCTTTAATAAAATAGAGCTTTAAGAAAAATATTGACTGATAAACATTGGCTGTTGGAAAAACACTGACCTTTTACTATGTATTATTTACCTGTACCCCAAAGTTATTTCAAAACTTCATAGGAAAAAAACAAAGTTATCAACCTACCATAAAATTCACATTTTGATTCACGAGACTCGAATTTCAGAATAAAACCTTCTTCATAATACAGCGTTTTATTGGTTTCTTTAAGAGGGTCTCGTGAACAGACCTCTTTGGTGCGAGGGGGTATTTATAACAGGGGGAAGAGAGGCGGAGGGGGGGGGGTGATATAAATAGAAAATCATACATTTTCCGCGCCATTGGAGCGGTGAGCTCCCGGCCGCGCGACGCTGACAAGATAAGTGTTTTATTGAAATCTAATTATCGGGTTTTTGTCTGCACTGTTAAGTCCTTTTATTATTTGATATACTTACTCGTTTCTAGGCCTCATGTATGTCTTTATTGGAAATTTCTAAAAGTTAGTCTTGTTCAGAATCGTATTTGGACCAATATAACGTTTAATAAATAAAAAGTAAGAATATAATTCTAAACTTAAATTAATTTCTTTTAAGGTCCACTGCTGAAGTTTACGTGACAAACAACTTAAGAATAAACAAATAACGCGTGTCTTCAGCGTAGCTTTACCTCAAACAATATGTTTTATAGCTTTTATATATTTTGTTAGCTTGCATCCATACCTACTTATCATTATAAGGGTCCCTCTGAAACGTACTCGGATACTAAAACAACACTTTTTTTCTTTTCCTTGCGATTGTACTTGCACGCGGCGTTTACGACATTATCTGCGTCTACTTATGCCAAGTATTTGTGATGTGCGGGCGTTTCATCATTACGCGATGAGTGCTGCTTCATTCTTTCTTCCATTAGCTTCATGTGATAATCACGACAATTTTCTCAAAATGAAAAAGGACTGTCTTGTTCACACTCGGAATTTGGAAAAAGCTAAATTACTGACTGGTTTCTACATCATTACTTCTATGTCTAAATCATAATAATAATTATAGTATATTCTTAAGACCTTTATCAATTTATTATTATTATTTACTTAGCATAATGTTTGTAAAAGCATCTTTCAATACTGCAATATGAAACGACTACAACCACCCACGTAAGAACACTTCTCCCCACCTGTAACTGTACCCTAATGACCCACTAAGGAAAGTGCCCAAACAGCCCAGTTTCCAATATCCGCCCAAAAATAATAATACAAGTTCTGACTTCCAAACAATTTGCAAGATAAGGGATAGATGGGATCGGATAACACGGGGATGTGGGGAAAGTTTCGCGAGGCGTTACATGGTTTCCCACACTCCGGGGAAATGGATGTAGCTGGCAATATTATTTTCTAGTAGCTGCTAAGTTCTATAAATAATGTTTTTTGAGATTGTCTTAAATGTGAGTTTATTGACAGATTGCATGTTACCGATGTTGTATTTTTAAAACTGATAGTAATTACAATGTTGTTGAAAGTATAGTTGATTTGAGTCTGATAATTGTGTTTTAAATTATGGAGAGTACTCGGATTTCATATATATAGTGAGTTTATCGTCCATCTTATATTATTAGATGACGTTTTTTTTGACAGGTGCAAGATGGAAATCTCCAAAAATATTGGGTTCCAAGAAAATTTTGAAGCAAGTCAAGATAATTAGATTTTGTGGGAGATTCGTTTCAGACGTCGGATTAGCTTCATCTGCGAGTGGCAGCCTGATGTCTTATCATTGGAGGCTTTCTGTAGACTGTAGTAGACATAGAACCTATTGTAATTTGGGAGGAATGGTTAAGACGATGCGAGAAATGAAGTGCGAATACATTGCGGGGCTTTGATGACTTAAATTATTGTTAAATCAACGGCAATAAATAAATGCGGAAAACATCAGAGACATTGCTAAAACCCAAAGTAAGTACCTAAAGCACTTGTGTTGAATTCAGAGACAACGAAGGTACCACATACACATAAACCAGAAACAATGTGAAAAAGTTTTTTCCAACAAAGTCCCGTGCGATGATCGAACCTGCGACTGCAGAGCAAGCGACACTTTGAAAACCGGAGGACCACGGAGATCATCAAAACACATCGCTTAACTAAACTCTAAGAGATATAAATCGACCGACATCTTACTCATTCCATCTATAACCAATCACATTCAACCATAATCTATTAGGTAGGTTATTAAGTCCTCTTCATTTCGCGAGCTCAAACTATGATAGGCCATCATCGTGCTCCTGCGCAGACGATCGTGGTCTGCATAATGAGTCGTCTAATCTTCGACTAGGATAATTATCACCGTAACTGGGGGCACTAATTATTCCGAATACCAGTGGCTGTCAACCTTTGATGTTTTTAATCTTGTAAGAAATCATTTATTTACTACTTTTGATTTTGTGTATTGAATCCTAATTATCATTATATAGCTTTTTAGCGGGACATTGACAGTTATACATTTATTAAAAGTATCTGTGGAATGCTTTTTTTCCCAGCTTCTAAATCTCAATGACATTTCATTGAAGAACAGTAATTTACACAGATAACCTAATATCGACACAATATTATTAGTACGTGTTGAATCGTACTCTGCTAATAACTACATTAACACAAACTTTCCCAAAGTCCATAAAAATATTTTAGAATTAGTCCAATCCATGCAAAATGTTGAGAGCCACTGGCTTGCCATCAGGTCGCTCTGCGGCACGTGATAATTAGTGAATACCTTAAACCCTCGCAATCAATGGCCCCTCGGTTATAACGCTACCTGTTTGGGAAGACTTGATTAAGATATCGATAACTATGTAGGTACCTTGGAGTAGATTACTAGCATAAATATAAAATTTATTTATCATACAAACGGTTTCTTTTTAAAAATTTCAGCTGTCTATTTATTTCACTTGACGATCACACGAATGTTGAGGTACTAAACTCGCAGGCTGTCGTGCATTAAGTGTTGGTGTGTAAAAAGCCTTATCAAAGTGCATTGTATGTCAAAAATATTTTAACCTTCAAAAGCCCTTCTATACAGACAATAATTTTTAAAAAAGCTTTTTTACTTAGCATCTTTTTCAACATTAATACCCGTCAAATATTGTAAAAAGCTCTTTACGAGAATTACTTGCCTTACGATCTAAAGAAAAGACATATAGATATTAAGAATCATCACGGCCCTCAAATAAATTAACAAGAGTGTAACCTCCAATCCTACTACATACATACAACCCTACAACTGTCACAGGACTAACAGTTTAGATTGTTGACAGCGCTGTTTACTTCTACTATATTTGTTTAGTTAATGAATTCTGGTGAGGACACGCTGGCCTTCGCTGGAATAGCTGAAACAACACATGTACACACACTGGACGGTACTATAGCCATATATATACGTATATCAAGCCCATTTCCTACAGCAGTTAAACCTGCACTTTCAAAATAGATATTTAAGTACAAGCTTTATCGATAAATTCTGGCCGTTAAAAACAATTTACTCTAGCCTTTTTTTTTAACGGCAAGCCTTTTTTTCTAAGCTATGTTGGCATCGACTTCCAGCTTCACCAAATCTAACTGAATCAGCGACTGTTTATATGCCCCTTACAAATTATTTACTGGGTGATATCGTGTCCTATGGTTAGACCTTCCCAATCCTATTCCCACACATTATAGAGTCTATTATATTATAATCCTTTAAATTTAATGAAAATTTGCAATGCTAGTTCGAACTTACATAATCAGTCTGCAAATCAATAACCTACGCTTTACATACATCAGTATACAAAGCCATGTTACACCAGAAATTGGAGTGATAAATCATTCCGGTATGAATGATTCGCTAACCTAAATACGTGGCTACCTTACAGTACACCACACATACATAGCTACACTTTGGAGACTAAAAATCACCTTTATATCCGTGCTGTAAGGTTCAGTTTTGTTTGTCGCTATTACTACCGATGTGAGGTGGACTGTACCAGTCAGTTTTTAGCCGACTGAGCACTGGTTAAACAGTACCTCTGTATTGGATAGAGAATGATATTTGGAGTAGTATTTGTGGAGGTCGGTAAGCATAGTATGTTTGTAGGGCTACAGTTTAAGCGGTAGTCACATTACGAGATAAAATGTTTTGTTTTGTTGAGATTTTTTAACCGACGAAAAAAACGGAGGAGGTTCTTTATTCGACGCGTATATTTTTTTATGTATTATCACGCATATTTTTTTATAATGTTTTGTTATTCGCTTTTGTTTGGAAATAGCTAATTAGGACAGCTCGCGAGCTGCTGTGTAACGCTCGTTACACTGCACGCACCCACACAGCAGCTCGCGAGCTGTTCGCATGGCGCGCACCCAGTAGTGTCGGTGCAAGTTCGTTGGATCTAGACGCACCCTAACATATGTATATGAATAATATTTCAGGTGATCACCCATATTTTAAAGAAGTCTTCTTAACATCACACTGCTATGATTGACTTTTATCATAGTGATTATATTTCCTTTGGATTCAACACTTTAGTACCCTGAGGTCATAAGTAAATAGCACTGTCCGCAAGCAGTCGGCTCTCATATACAAAGTAATGTTTGATCAATCTAATAAATGTATGTCAATAAGGTTATATTAATGTAATCAATTTATCTAATTCATTTGTGTGTAGTCAGAGAGCTAGTGACCATAGTAATGTACACACCTGGGTATGTCTGCGAGGCGGGGCGGCCTCGCGCGGCGGACCGGGGGCAGCACGCCCACCTGTGGGCAAAACAACATAACATTATTACTTAAAACAAAAAACTTAAAGCGCCGTGTTGGTAGCTTATACAAAATATTGGTGGATAATATGTTTTACTTTTGACTGTTTGGCTTATTTACATGCATTATTAAATATGCCATTTAAGGCCTTATTTATAGTGTTGGATCTGCTGAAAATTACAGTTTAAATATGACAAAAAATTAAAACTATTATATCTACGTAAAAGTTAGACACAAGGCACATAACTTTTTAAAGTAATTTGCGCCATATACTAATAATAGCAAGAAAAGGCCTCCTTCTCTTTGAGAGCCCTAGGCCTAAATCTGAATAACAAGATAAAAATAAAATGTGGGACAAGAAAAACAGGTCAAAAAGAAAATACTGGATACAAAACATCCACCTCTTTAGGCAAGCTCTACAAGCAAAGCTCTTAAATTAATAAGAAAAACAAAAAACGTTATCCTTTTAACGTGTCTCGCGAAGAACGAATATAAAGAAAAAACTTCGTGACAAGCCCAATTTATAACTTACTTAGGGAGAAACATTTTACATGTGTCGCGAGAAGAGCCCTCGCGTTGTATCTACATATGTCGGTGAGTGAGCGCGGGTTCCCACGCTCCCCGACTATATTATGATGTAAGAGACGATAAGTGAATGTTATCGTGGGTTCGCTTCATAATTTAAATGTCAAATGTACCGTCTTGTAAAAGATAGAAATTTTCAGCAGCTGGTAGAGTGGCAATTAGAACAAGTTGGGTTATGAATAAAATCTGTTTATTCACTTTAGCATTTCTTAGTATTCCTAGTCACACCTACTAACTTAAATCGACACTAACAGTTATAAAAACATATTTTTTATCATTTTTTCTATACTCGAAAGGCAAACTTCTAACACTACATTTTGAAAAGTAATAGTTCCATTTTGAAAAATTTCGAACTTCAGGTACCTAACATAAGCCACGACAAAGGATATGGGGGCCGAATATTTTTTTTTAACTATTTTCCAGTTGTTATATAACATTGGTAACAGGCGCCATATAACAATACTGGCGTTGTCAGGACACGGTTCAAATCAAGTCACGTGCCATATAGGGGTGACAATACTCGGCATTCAGGTGCACGATCGATATCGACAGACTACACAGATAATGACAGCTTAGGTGTTCATCGGTGGATGCAATTGGCGAGTCGTTCATTGTGGCGTTCTAGGGGGGAGGCCTTTGTTCAGCAGTGGCCGTCTTCCGGCTGGTGATGATGATGAGGTGTTCATCGTAACAGTATATTGTACTGAATGCAGCGAGTTTATATTATTCATACCATTATTTATTACAATATATTATAAACTACTACAAATAATTTCAAACCTTTAATTCTTTATTTTATTTTATTCCTCACATATCAGATAAATATTAGACTCACACATTTAGTAAGCCGACCAAATAAATATTTTTCTTATGTTTACAGTGGTTCTAACCACGATGAACTGATGATACAAAAGAAATACTTTTGAATAGCTTAATATTACATAGCAAGAAATTTAACTTCAAAAACAATAAACCTAAATTGAAATTCCATGTTCTACAAAACAAGTCTAGCTAAAAACAAAACTTTTCAAACTCCAAACTTAATCACCACGCAATTTAAACTTGAACATAATTTATCGATACAATATTCGTGTCCCAGCCCTATTGAAGTAGGTTCAACCTGTGTAATGCAATTAAAAGCCACTTAATTACGAGTAAATGTTACAAACAGTTTAATTATACCATCTCGCCCTTCATTGTGATTGTCTCAGTTAATTAGTATTAGCCTAGTCTAGACCGGGATTAGTAAGACTTATTTTGAACCTAGTTCTTAATTCATTAGTGAAGCCAAAGTGTTTTGTTGTATTTTAATTTTGACTTTAGTCTTATTATGACTTTGTTTAGGTAAAAAAGGAGGTTTCCAGTTGTATAGAATATTTATTCTAACTGCAAAATGTTACTTACCGTACCTATCAAAATATAAAAAAATTACGTGTGTGTAAGTATGAAAACTGTTATTTCTTTTTCAGTAATGGTTTAAGCATACTCTTAAGTAATTTATTTTCATCCTATTTGTAACGTAATAATATGCCCATTATTAAAAAGTAATAAATAACTATTGATATTGAATTAAGTAGCTTAACCAAAAACGTGTTAAAAATATAGAACATTCCTATTAGTAAAAGCCGACACATTTTCAATTCTTATAACTATTTACACGCACCATTGTAACACAAATAAATTTACTAAACAAATTCTACACGAATAACAATATAAACCAACACCATAAAGTCCCATCTTTAGTAAATCCTTTTTTCCATTAGCACTGAAATACAAAAGCAATGTAATTTGCCGCCATTCCTCGTTGCCTTTCTGATACAAATTGTATGTTATCGCCGAAGAATGGCTACTGATAACATCTTATTTAGAATATTCGCTGCCAGGACAAGTAAGAATAGTCATGTAATTTTCTTAACATTTGGCGTTAAACAAAGTGACAATGTGAAAAATATATAAATAAATGGGTGTTAGGCTAAGGCCGCACTACGGCTTAACCACCGCGGATTTTAACCACCTGATTTTCTGAGTAAAGGGTAAGTACTAATAAAAGCGGCATGGATTTTTTCCGCGACTGATTTTTAAACCGCGTGAGGTAAAATACCGTAGAGCGGGTGAGCCTTAGGTAAATGTTATGCATAGTTATAAAATAGCATACAAAATGCAATCTAAAACGGGTCATGAATGTATTTTACATTATTTTCTCACTTCACTACATAGTATAAAATAAAGTCGCTTTCCGCTGTCTGTCCCTATGTATGCTTAAATCTTTAAAACTACGCAACGGATTTTGATGCGGTTTTTTTTAATAGATAGAGTGATTCAAGAGGAAGGTTTATATGTATAATACATGCATAATATAGTAGAGAAACACGGATAATCTTAGAGATTTAAGTAAATGAACAATTTTTTTGCGCTTACATTGCAAACGCTGGCTGAACCCTACGAGATAGATAAAAATAATGTACTACAGTATTGTGCACCTTAAAAAGATCTACAAAAAAGTCCGCGATGGTATATGTCTATCTCTTGAGTATAACCCACAATAACCATTTTTATCGTTTATTTATTACTTATTTACGAAAAAGCGATTTAAAGCAATACAGTAATAATCCTTATCCAATTAAGTACCTTTAATAAATTGTGCATGTTATATAGATCAACATTGCCCTTTACAGCATATAATTTAAATGAATATTTTCGAAGATATTACAAATTTAAAATGCAGGGACATAGCGGTACCGGCCGGAGGGCCGCGCGGGGGCCGGGGGGCGCGTGCCTATACCAAATAGTGCGTCAAAGGCTGTGCTTAGCCCTACAGAACTTTATGATTGTGTAGTTATATTAGGTTGCACCCGAGCAAAGCCGGGGCGGGCCGCTAGTACATGGATAATTTCGAAAATTTCACTCCATTTTAACGTACGGAATTATAATAACTTTTTCGGTTTCGGTTA
Source organism: Autographa gamma (assembly GCA_905146925.1). Classification (NCBI taxonomy): domain Eukaryota; kingdom Metazoa; phylum Arthropoda; class Insecta; order Lepidoptera; family Noctuidae; genus Autographa; species Autographa gamma. Next base: position 377,925 of record LR989870.1, read on the forward strand.
GTGAACATAGTACGGACACGGTCAGTGTAGTGTGTAGGGTACTTGAAGAAAAGGGGGTAGATGAAAAATCATCTACTTCGTGCACGGAGCAATGACACCGCATCTCCAGTCTGCTTGCGACCACGGCCGGTGTAACCTGGTCGAAACGTCAAGCCCTAAAGGTATTTATGCATGTTCGCGCTAATCCCCGTTCTATAATATTAATATGTACGGAATTATATTAAAAAACTTTGATTTTGAATACATTTAAAGTTGCAAAAGTATCCGTAAAGGGTTACTATTTGAAATAAACATGTTTTGATTTGAATGTATAATAAGTTGATAATAGACATAATACTATTGAAAATTGAAGAATATTTTTGTAAACTAATATGAGTGTCGATTGGCAAAGTCGTCGGTTGTCTGGCATATTGTGCCAAGAGCCATGTTTGTGAGACTTCCAAATGTTTGTCCCAATTTGTCGACAAAAAATACAATACATACATACATTGTGTATGTATTGTATTTATTTGTCGGACAAACATGAACCTGCATGTTGGCTGTGAATGTGGTCTTTTCTGTCAAACACACCCACATGAATCCAACGTTTTAATAATAGATTTAAACAAATAGATTTCTCTTGCCATTCAGTAATTAAATTAAGTTACAATGTTAAGGACCGAAAACTTTATGATATATTTAGTTACAAGTATTTATTTAACTTGCAAAGAAAGTGTGTAATATACTCGTATGTGTAACTTATTACGTATTAGTAGCTTATTACGTAGTAAAGCTCGCCTTTGTACGTCAAATAATTGTATTTTTAAAATACTTAAAAAACGATCACAATATATTATAAGTATCGTTCAAATCAACCAACACCTGAAGCACGAACTAATTCTATTCGTGATTCCCTCTCAAATGTGATTAGTGGACATCGGAAAACTGGCAGAATACTGGCGAATCGAATTATATTGGACTTACAATCAGCAGACAGGTAATAGAATAGACGGTGAAACACTGCAATCAGAGATCGAACCTGGGAAATTGTGTTTGAGTTAGCATTCCGAATTTAGACCAAGTGGTAGTTATAGCAGTAACTGGGTTATGCGATCTTAGCGGTGAATTTATATGTTTTTTTTGTATGTGGGTAAATGGGTTTGTATTAGCACATATCTTGCTAAATACTAACTTATTAGTGTTATGGAATTACAGACAACAAAGGTACGACAAATACCCAAACAAGAGACGATGTAGAAAACAGGTTTCTTCATTTAAGATATGGAGAAAAAATGTGTAGACCAAAATTATTAAGAAAAACATACCGATTACAATATTAAGGGCTAGGTTAAATTATATAAATAAATGTAAATTTGAATGTTGCCTGGAAGAGATTGCCAGGTGCAGTAAGGCCGCCTTTTGTACATGTTTTTCTTTTATAATTTTTATTGTATTGTATAATTTGCTATGTATAATAAAGAAATAAAATAAATAATAAATGTCAACGCGAATATAAATTTGCTACAAAAAATAACTTGTACTATCATCTTATTTACCTATCACGTTCCAATACTCCTGAGCAGTAAACCTAGATGAAATAAATAAAAAATATATTTTCTTCTATCAACGACTTATTCGTCCCAGTTAGAAGTAAGGTTTTTAGGTTAAATGTATCAAGAGTGAGCCAGACGCAGTTATCGATAACTCGAGCTACGTGTAAGGTCAATCACCTTGTTTGCGTATTTGTTATGCTTTGATCTAATAACCTTATCTGCTTTAGATATGTTTTTATTGTACAGACGTGAAATGTAGATATTTATTTGCGAAATTGATGAGAATTTGTATCTGATAGTTATGTCATTTAATTAATTTAGTGAGGCGATCGTCATGACAGTCATTTCGGATTACTGGTATAGTGTCTTAAGCTACCTTTTATTTCATTAAAAAAAATATGCAGCTTTGGTGATAGGCAAAAGTTAGGTAGTTATCACAGTAATTGTATTATAATTGTCATATTAAGAGATCAAATAAATCCAGATCAAAATTACTATGGAATGTACTAAAACTATTCATGGATTTCCGTAGCATCCTGTATAATATTCCTACACCACAGCCAAACATCCTGTACGTGTCTTATATATGAATGTGTTTTAATTAGTTTAGTATCTCACGTGGACAAACAAACAGTTTAATTAACTTCGCGTTTTGTAAAAACTTTCATTCTCTTTGCCAATTACACCTTCGCCAGTCATGTGGAAAATTTTACTAGATTGCTCGAGAGAATTTTAATAGACAATTTATTTTTGTACCTATGATTCTTTATAACGCCCATAGGTATTTAACTACCTACATATATGAGTTTTCCCTGCCAGATATAGTAAATAAAGCTTAGTAAGGGTAGCTTGGAACCCAGGGATTCTATATTTACATAGACTACTTTTTTCCGTAGATATGGAAGTTCGACCCGAGCAGTGGAAAAAAATCAATATTTTTTTTGGGTATAAATAACGCATTGCGAAAACACAAAAAAATCACCTTACTGCTTACCCTTTTAAAGCGAACAGGCGCAATAATATAAATTCTCCGAAAGTTTATGATACAAACAAATTACAAAGCAATAACACAAAACACGAGTGCGTGATTTAGCTCCATAAATCACAGTTTGCGGCATATTTACGACTCAGTACTAACTCTCCATTTATGGCTGCTTTCACAACAGGCAATGTACTGCAGGCAATGTAAACGGTTGCAGGTAAACATATTGTTTGCATTTCATTGCTTGCTCAGGCAAATTATATGAATAAAGTGTCTTAAAGGTGTGGTTCCACTGGCTGTAGCAAGAAAATATTCAGACTTATGTTCGTTTTATATTTATTAATAATAATATTAATTAATATTATAATGGGAATTTAGTTATAAATTGTATAATTATCTCCAAAGGTAAATAAATATACGGACTCTTAATATACTCGGTTTTTCTCACACACGCAAATCAAAATATTTTGTTTGAAATTATACTAAAACGTAACATATCTAAGAAGACATACATAAGCTTAAAGAAAGACTGAAAAAGTGTGATTAAAGAATTTTCTCAAAGATGGTTTCATTAAAAAAGGGAAATCTTTTTTAATTTTATATACAAGGTGAGGAATATTTCTTCCGTTCGCTTAGTGGAACCGCACCCTAACAAAGAGGGTTGTAGTTGGTATTTTTGTAATATCTATAAAGCAGGGAGGGGAGGTTAGCCCGCCGGGACCTAATTATGTTGTCTTGCTGCGGGACCATTAGTTACAAGCCTCGGACAATATTAGAAATAAGGGTTTATAATAACATACTACTATTTTTTATAAGCTTTTGTAATTTTGCTTACTTTAAAAAAACGGTTAATTTTTCTTTTTTTTTGTAAGCTTTTAAAAGGTGGAATCTAAAATTATGGAATATTAAAAAAATTACATTGATAGGGTGGTCCCATATAAATGTCTCAATGGTAGTTAAATGGCTGCCTCTTAATTATATTCGAATCTTTTTACATTGCAGTGTATTCAATTACTAAAATTGCTATTGATCAGTATTTTAATTAAATTGAGGTTTTACAGCCTCTTTACCAAAATAAGTAATCACAATAATTACATAAATGTTTATTATATTGTTTTCCTGTTCAAAGTTTATGATTGATGGCAACACTTTATGAAGGATCCGCTATTAATAGGGCGTTGGGCGGACATTGTGTTATCACCGGAAGCAAGGTCAGGGCGCCGCCCGCCCTACTTCAAGGAGGCTTGAGGAGTAGGCAGAAGCGTTATGAAGTTGAATGAGATCTTGAATAATGTTGATTATGTTTTTATTTGTGTAGTTTAAAGATAACAACTGTTCATTATCTTATATTTGTTATTATTTTTCATGTTAAATAAATAAAATCCAATTTTAATTAATATTAATTTTTTTTTCAACAATTTTTTACCTACCTAATAAGTACGTTTCTTGGATATAAATTACACACTAGAACAAATTATTAGTAATTGTTAGTATAAGAAAATCTTACAATTTAAATGTCCCATCACTATATCACATTCTAAACCCATTTGTAGGAAAGTAAACAAAACATATATCACAGAACATTCTTCCAATCTATTACTTTAAATCGCTCCCGCTCGCGCTCCCGCTTCCTCTCCCCCCTTGCGCCACCCCCCGAAGGGTTTACGTGGCAGATTAGACAAGCTTGCGCAACGTCCCCACAACGTAGTACGTCGCGTAAACACGAGATAACCACGTTAACGGGACCTGGTCGCAGTAAGTACGGCTTACGGGGGATAGTTCTTATCAGACGAGGTTATACTTACATACATACATGTAGTAGTTGGCATAGAAACAAATTATCAAGTTCATCTTAGTAAAATATATGAGAGTCTATGAGAGAATCTATGAGAGCTTATTAGACATTTATTGTTAGTGTATAGTACTTTATGAGATTTTAACTTACATTTGTTAGATTACTCGTATTTTTGCGTTATTACGTAGTCGTGCCTTTCATTGTTTCAGAATGTTGCACTTTACTCAATTAATTGTCATAACATTACAGTATCTCAATGAACTACAGAGTGTACTATACTTAGTGTATATTGTGTTTATTGTAAGTGTAAACATTATGCAGGTATATTCATTAATCGTCTTGTTTTATTAAATATTCTATAAATCATATTCTATTCATTTGTATTTTAATCTGGCGATCTGAGTGAGTTGTTGCCCCCACATATTTTTATGGTGCCACTGGCGGTATTGTTGTGTACCGGGTTGTGCAGCTTCCTTTAAAAATGGTTGAGCTGCATGAGCTATTCGGGGCATGCTTGCCGTCTGCTGGCACAGGCTTGCTCAGATCATTCTGGTTCTTTCTTCTAAAGACCAGTCCAGTAAATACTCTGCATTTGTTTACACAAATTTCCTATTGTATTGTCAGGACTAAAAAGAGACTGTGACCCCCGAGTTTGTTACGACATTTCTTCTCAGTGTAGTCAGTTAGGAAATTTCGACCTCATCTAGATTAAGAAGACGTGTGAAAGTGATTGAATGTAGTCCTATTTGCAAAATAAAGAATTTGAATTTGAATTTGAGTAACCGATACCAAATTGGTTATATTCTCCAACCCACCCTGTTGCCAGTTACTAACGTTTCACTTCAAAAAGCTTGACTACAAACTCCCAAACTAGCAGTTCATTTATATTCCAAACCTGTGTGGAAACCGCAGCATACATTCGATCTGTCCACAAACGTACTGCGACCAGTCACCGACAGTAACTGGCCACCGACCACTACCGACCACTATCGACCACTGCCGACCACCGGTGCGATGTGACTCCCAATCCAATTTCACGAAGGCAGCGATCCGTGGGTTTTGATCAAGTTACTGCGAGATATGATGCAGTTAGGTGAATAAATGCAAATACCACAGCTATCCTGCAACCATTCAATACTTTGGTATATTTTGCTGTAGTATATAATACTCTGAAAACTTATTTTTTTATCATCATTAACAGTTATCATACCGATAACAAACAATTCTTTACTGCACTAGGATTAACGCAATACAGGTTTACCTACTAAAAAAACTTTTTTGTTGACTATTTTTATAGAAGACAATAAAGTAAAACAAATAAAAAAGTGTCTTACGATAAATGATCTTGACTGAAAAGTTTGACAATTTCAGGTTTATGAATGCCAGGTTTATTTAATTGATCACACAAAACCATGCAATTCTGTCGATGTTTTCAAGGTATCATGAAACATTAATTACAAGCTTTAATACTTGCAGGTGGGGTCCATGAGGGGGTCATTGACACCCTTTATGGAGCCAACCTCTGTGCCCTTAGCAAAAAGGATGGTGGTATTCGCCCTATTGCTGTTGGCACCACCTACAGACGCACGGCAGCCAAAATTTGCTGTAAGTTGTACAGCAACGTTTTGACTGATAAATTTCAACCCCTTCAGTTAGGTTTTGGCTCAAAGGGGGGTTGTGAAGCTGCCGTACATGCGCTGTCCACATTTTTGGCCCACAGGAAAAGTGAGGTTATTCTTAAAGTTGACATAAAAAATGCGTTCAACTCAGTTAACAGAGACACCTTGTTGGCAGAAGTCAAAAGTGAAACCCCCAAAATTTACAGTTTCCTTTGGCAATGCTACCGAAACCCTTCAAAATTAGTTTATAAAGACAATGTTTTAAATTCGGCTGTTGGTTGCCAACAAGGAGATCCGCTCGGGCCGGTCATATTCAGTTTAGCCATCCATCCCATTATCAAAGAATTGAAATCAAAATTTAACATTTGGTATCTGGATGACGGAACTCTAGGAGGCGATGTCGACACTATAGCAGATGATTATATATCCCTTAAAACAAATTTACACAAAATTGGTCTTGATTTAAACACAAGTAAGTGTGAAATATATATTCCAGATACACATCTTGATAAAAATTTGGCTTTACAAAAAATCCAAACTATAGTGCCTGAAATTAACATAGTTAATAACTCCTCTCTTCGCCTTCTAGGGTCCCCAATTTTAGAAGAATCATATGAAAATTTTATAGATGATAAAATTGAAAATTTTCAATCAATTTCGAATAGACTTTTCAAAATCTCTTTACATTCTGCTATTACTTTAATTCGTTTTTGTTGCTTTGGTCCAAAATTTACATATTTTCTTCGTTCTTCACGATTATGGAAACATTTACCGCTTTTGGAAAAAGTTGATAAAATTATTCGGTCCACGTTAACGTCCATTTTCAACGTAACGTTGGATGACCGAGCCTGGACCCAAGCCACGCTGCCGATCCGATTTGGTGGGCTAGGTGTACGTAAAGTTTCCAGTTTAGGCTTACCAGCATTTTTGTCATCTGTCCACAGCACTGAAAAGTTGACCAGGCAAATCTTAGGGTCTTCTCTGGTTGATTTTCAGATTCTGTGCATGACTGAGGCAGTAAATAGTTGGGAAATGTCCTGCCCGGGCACAGATCTACCCGAGCAACGTTCTTCTCAGAGGCAGTGGGACGAGCCGCTTTGCAGTTTGATACGGAAAGAATTGATCAATACGTCAATCAACACTGCAGAGCGTGCGCGTCTCCTGGCTGTGGGAGAATGGGAATCGGGCCTCTGGTTACAGGCACTTCCATCATCCACTCTTGGCACCATATTGGATAATAATACTTTTCGGCTCGCCATGAGTTTACGTTTAGGTATACCCTGTGTCGCATGTCATCGTTGTCAATGCGGTGAGACAGTCGACAACCTCGGTCACCATGGCCTGTCCTGCAGCAAGAGCGCAGGGCGTATATCTCGCCACTCAAATTTGAATGACATAATTCGTCGTGCTCTTGTCACCGCCGGAGTACCAGCTGTTTTGGAACCCAATGGTTTGGTGCGCGGCGATGGCAAGAGACCTGACGGTATGTCTTTGCTACCTTGGAAATTGGGTCGGCCTTTGGTGTGGGACGCAACGTGCGTCGACACCCTTGCGCCGTCCCACGTTCTAAGTTCAGCAGCCTCTCCTGGCGCTGCTGCTGGAGCTGCGGAGACCCTTAAGCGGCGGAAGTATAATAACATTGTGGGTGATTATATTTTCGAGCCGTTTGGGGTTGAAACGCTCGGGTCATGGGGTCCGAGCGCACGAAATCTTTTCAAAGAACTTTCCAAACGTTTGGTAGAATCTACTCGTGATCAGAGGGCTGGTTTGTTCCTTGCACAGAGAATCGGCATAGCCATTCAACGTGGCAATGCAGCCAGCCTTCTGGGCACGTTCCCCGCCATTGACAAGGATGACGATGAGTTCTTTGACGCCATTTAGTTTTTATTTATGTAAGTTTTAATTTTAGTATAGTTAGAGTTTGTTCTTATATTAGATTTAATTGTGTATTAATAAATAAACAATTTGTAATTAAAAAAAAATTGAAGCTATAAATTATAAAAGCTTTACTCTTTTACAACTTAATCGATACTTTTAAAGAAGTTCCAAATTCACGTCAAAATTAATACCGATTTTAATGACTTTCATTAATAATGGTGTAATTAGGAAAATTAGATGTACAAGTTAGAACCGATTTTGATAAAATTTACATGGGAACATCACTAAGGATGTCTAACGATTACAATAATAATTGTTGAAATCGATTTACTACTGCTTGAGATATCGCGATCTTGAGAGCTTCTGAAGTTCGGAAAGTAGTCAATTTTCTTACCAAAATAAACAGAATCTTGCCATTTTTGACCTGTAAAGTTATTTTTCTACTCTATGCACTAGTTTTAATTTGCTACATAACATAACATATCATCACGCCTGTATCCCCGAAGGGTTAGGCACAGGTGTACCAATGTACACCCACATTTTGTCGATATATTTTAGTTCCCATGTTATAGGGGGCGAGCCTATTGCCACTAACCGGGCACAAATCCAAACTCCGACCTGCTACTGAGAATTTCATAGAAAAACCCAATAACACCTGGGAATCGAAACCAATACCTCTAGCGGAGCAGTCGCGCTTAGCGCCACTAGGCCAACGAGGCAGTTTTAATTTGCTCATGTTTATAAATTAGGTCCTCAACACAAGACTTAACGAACATCATGTAATTAGTACACTAATCCCGCGATTCACATCGCGATAGTGCAATCATAAATGTATGCAACTATAAGCACAGTGATGCACTTACATAAATAAACATAGTTGCTATTCTAAACAGCATCTAACTTGCAAATTCCTTCATAAAGAACCCAGTTATAATCAACAGAAATCCATTTAAGCGGAATTAGCGCTGCATCGCTTTCAACCGTCTACTCTACAGGATTAAACTATCAAGTGCTGCAGCGGCTGCAAGATTAACGCTTTGTTTAAATTGTTAGTGAATTGGAGAATTATGTTAGCTTTTGCTTAGACTTGGCTGTTTTATAGAAAGCTAAGACGACTGTAACTTAAGGCTATATGATAGATATCTTAATTCCAATTAAATCGTTTTTCGTTACCATTCTCATATAAACGAATAGTTTGATATATATAATGAATGTAAAGATTAGGAAACTGGCTGTAATAATAACTTCATAATTAAGCAAATAAGTTTAAAATTACGACATTCCTATGTTCCATAGTTTTTGGAATTCGATTTTTAACAATGAACTCTTATTAAAAAAAATATACTGACACGACTAGTTACTAAATTTTTGCCTTACTTATTATTGTTATAAATTATAAGATTAGAAGTAAGGTAATCATATTAAAAACTGCTTAAGTTAACACATTAAAATGTCACAGAAATAAAAAATATTCTTAAAAACATAATGGAAGAATAAATGTCAAAATAAATAACAAAGCAAACAATATTACAAACCCATAAATTGGATCAAATTAAGTTCTTAAAATACAAAAACTCGGGATATCTAATAATAAGGCTCCATGTGGGGCGTCTACGGAGAAAGCCTGCTATTTATAGTAAGACGTATTTATTATAAATACAAGACCTTCAATGTTTCAATGGAAAATATTTATGATGGAAAATTTTATTTTATTTCTCATTTAACAGAAGGAAAGTTTCAACATTGATCAGTACCATGATTGCATTTCATCATAGTATGATTTCCAGAGGTAATCTTATTGCTTTTTGTTTAGTATTAGGGGTGTTTATAAATATCTATTTACTGATATTTTAGTAAATCCTAATTAATACATTATTTCAACATTAGTTTATATGTGACATAAAGACGTTAAGCGATTTTGAGACCACTAAAATATTGTATTTGATCTTGTAAGAAACCACAAAACAAGAGGTTAGAGAGACCAAATCAGATTATATCAGTTGAATCCGGTAAGACTGTAAGCAGGCTCCAACATAGCTTGGAAAAAGGGTGGGCAGAAGAAGATCTTGTAGATTTTCCGTATCTTAAAGACAGCCAACAAATGTCTCCACATTTCCACACGATCTCGTATAACATCTGGACGGGACCCTGACCTTTGAGTTTGTTTTGACATTTCTTTTCAGAGATTACGCGGGAAATCGCGTTCATTTACATGACGAGAATATGTGGGCGTTGTGTTGTGTTAGTTGTCCTGAAAGAAAGAGAGAAAATACAGATGAATTACTGTCGCTTCTCCACAATAACTCAACTGTATTAAAAACATACATAAAATCACGCCTCTTTCCCTTGTGGGGGTAGGCAGAGGCCACTTCTTTCCACTTGCTACTTATATAAAAATGTTAAACGTAACAACATCAACCAGTGGGTTAACTTGTTGAACCGCAATACCCGCCACGTTAGTTAAATAATAAGGAGTCCGTCAAGGTCTGATAATCGTTGGGGGTTCTCTCGAAAAATACGCAAGAGTAAATCATGTAAAGTAATAAATAACAGAGCATCTTCTAATAACTGCTCCCTCACAGGAGCTTACTTACTTTTTATACCGAGAAAACTTATAAGTTTAGTTATAAATAATGTCTTCACACATAATATTTGTAATAGCCTGTTTCTATATCGATTTCAATAAATAGATATGTTTTATGTTTAAAATGAAATTAAAATATTTCTTGTACATTATTTTGTTTTCAGCGTCATTTTGGTTCTTAATAAAGGCTTTCAATATTGCCTGAATACTGAAACACCAATTAGTCTCAAGACTCCGCGGTGTAAAGAATCAACAGGAGACGTCTTAAATAATTTAAGCCGCGTTCACCACAGCTTTCTTTATACACAACTAAAGAATTTCCGTAACAACATCCCTGAGTATATTTAGCGTACTAAAACAGCTGGTGTTCCACAAAGGAAGCGATTCGCCTCAGTAAACGCTGAGAGCCTGTTTATCGCTAGAATTGTGTAAACTGTTTGCATCAAATGTATATCTTCCGCTGTTGAGATGCCGCTGCGAAGTATTATACAGTTATTTATTAAGTTCGTGTATTGTTTGAGGAAAAAAATAAGTCTGGTTTGAGATTTAGTTTTAGACGGAAAATACGTATTTATTAAATATATAAAATAATTATTTAAAATCTTTATTTAATAAATAAGTTTTAGTAAACTATTACTCTCACCTAATATGTATTTGTTGCTACAAATGTATGTTTATGTTCAGACAAAGATACTTTATGTTGAAGTTTAAATAAAAAGATCAGAAGGAAATATTATTATACACTAGCGGCCCGCCCCGGCTTTGCTCGGGTGCAACGCTGATACCTACACTATATATCTGTCGCAGACAAATAGTATAATATGGCATTTTACATACGGCGTCGTCAGTTTAAAAACGTTTGCGGTTATGTAATATGCCGAAGGCAAAATGTCAAATCATTCAATCGTCATAATGCGACGTTAGTGTTATTTTAGGGTGACTATGCTCATTAAAATCTCGAGAAAAACTTTGAATTACATACGTCGTCGCTCGCTTCGCTCGCTCTGTTGCAAGGTCACAATATCTAACCTAACCTAACCTATTGATCTCTGTCACAAAGTCGAACCTAATCAAGCAATTGATTTCTGAGCCTATGAATATATGAATATTCGATCATGGATTCGTTCATACATGGTTTTTTGACCAAAAATACTCTGCAGGAGTCCTTCACGACCCAGGGTCTATGGATACCTTAGCATTTTTGACGTGCTGGATAACCTCAAAAACTAAATACTTCAATTTGCCTCGGCATTATGTATATGGTGTTTAAATTTTCGATGAAATGTTGTGGTGAGGCATATTATAAAGTGACACGGCAATCTACATTTTGCCTTGGGCATATTACATAACCGCAAACGTTTTTAAACTGACGATGCCTTATGTAAAATGCCAAATTATACTATTTGTCTGCGACATATCAACACAACCATAAAGTTCTGTAGTGCGAAGCACAGCCTTCGACGCACTACTTGGTATAGGCACGCGCCCTACGGCCCCCCGGCCGTTACCGCCGCAACCGCGATGTCGCTGCATTTTAAATTTTGTAATATCTTCGAAAATATTCATTTAAATTACATGCTGTAAAAGGCAATATTGATCTATATTACATGCACAATTTATTAAAGGTACTTAATTGGATAAGGATTAATACTGTATAGCTTAAAATCGCTTTTTCGTAAATAAGTAATAAATAAACGATAAAAAATGGTTATTGTGGGTTATCCTTAAGAGATAGACATATGCCATCGCGGACTTTTTTGTAGATCTTTTTAAGGTGCACAATACTGTAGTACATTATTTTGATCTATCTCGTGGGTTCAGCCAGCGTTTGCAATGTAAGCGCAAAAAATTTGTTCGTTTAGTTAAATCTCTAAGATTATCCGTGTTTCTCTACTATATTATGCATGTATTATACATATAAACCTTCCTCGTGAATAACTCTATCTATTAAAAAAAACCGCATCAAAATCCGTTGCGTAGTTTTAAAGATCTAAGCATACATAGGGACAGACAGCGGGAAGCGACTTTATTTTATACTATGTAGTGATAGTGATGATAGTGATAGTGATTTTGTAATATCTTCGAAAATATTCTTTAAATTACATGCTGTAAAAGGCAATATTGATCTATATTACATGCACAATTTATTAAAGGTACTTAATTGGATAAGAATTAATACTGTATAGCTTAAAATCGCTTTTTCGAAAATAAGTAATAAATAAACGATAAAAAATGGTTATTGTGGGTTATCCTTAAGAGATAGACATATGCCATCGCGGACTTTTTTGTAGATCTTTTTAAGGTGCACAATACTGTAGTACATTATTTTGATCTATCTCGTAGGGTTCAGCCAGCGTTTGCAATGTAAGCGCAAAAAATTTGTTCGTTAATAAATAAACGATAAAAAATGGTTATTGTGGGTTATCCTTAAGAGATAGACATATGCCATCGCGGACTTTTTTGTAGATCTTTTTAAGGTGCACAATACTGTAGTACATTATTTTGATCTATCTCGTGGGTTCAGCCAGCGTTTGCAATGTAAGCGCAAAAAATTTGTTCGTTTACTTAAATCTCTAAGATTATCCGTGTTTCTCTACTATATTATGCATGTATTATACATATAAACCTTCCTCGTGAATAACTCTATCTATTAAAAAAAACCGCATCAAAATCCGTTGCGTAGTTTTAAAGATCTAAGCATACATAGGGACAGACAGCGGGAAGCGACTTTATTTTATACTATGTAGTGATGATGCAACAGGTTGCTTTCATTTATGGTATTTAATAAGACTTAACGCGAATAATCATTTTTTGTCTCCAATACCTTTGCGAAAAATTTACTGCATAATTTGTTTGAAAAAAAAAAAAAACTCTAAGTCAAGCTGCATTAAGCAAGGGTATCAAATTCACTTATTTTTCCAAATATGCATCTTATTAAAACTGTTTACATATATGTATAAGCTCCAATATACATGGTGTTATGTAAACATGGTGTGAGCGTAACGCGATTACAAGTGATCAATGTAATTGGGTCGGGCTGCCCCCGGCCGCCGCCGCCTGCATCCGGGACGGATCGCTGCCAGTGAAACATTCAGATACGATACTGTCATACCAACTAATATTGAAGGATATACAATATATATGTATTTGGTGTCGGTTTGCAGTGGAGTTGGACGGTATTGTTAGCCCACTGCTGGGCGATAGACAAAAGGAAGCAACAAAATTGTTTTATGTTGTTTTAGGAACCGATAAAATATGAGGGATATGTCGGAATGGTGGAACAAAATAGTAATGATGCTTTGTGAAACAAGGTTAACACAGGTTGAAACAACTTTAACTTTCGTGGTTAATTGTTGCTTAGTTGGTGAATTTCTCTAAATAAACTTCTATACCAAACAATATGTAAAATGCAAAACATTTTTGTTTCGTTATGACCAATTAAATAGTTCTTGGTGGGTGCATGCAACATTATAAGTTAATTGTACCAGTATCGACTACCGGTATAAATTATCTTTATTATTTTATTATCAAGTAATTGAGTAAAACCGAGCAGGCATGCTTGATGTTTCCTAGAAAATCCACATACATACAAGGTAGATACATATGTTATGTTTAGCTTAATTACTTCTATTTAAATTCTCAGTATTGTCCTGTTTTCAATATCCAAATTGCGGCAATTTGAGTAATTTTATTAAATTTTCATGGAAAATCTATGATATAATTTGAGCTCTAGCTGGTGTTAATATTCCATCCCTGTATATTGGTATATCTTACTTGATTTCCCAACCAAAAAATAAACGTAAGTACTTGTATATAACTGGAAAACCGTTGACATAGTTTACATATAAAAAATACGGTCTGTGGTTTCATAGCTCTTAAATGGATGGGCCAATTATGGTGTGATTTTTGTTTGAAAACTGACGTGATTAAAATGGTTCTTGGCAATAATTAATTAATGAAAATCTTTTTGGGTTTTGAAAGGTATAAGCTTTTTTCTATTATTTGTTAGGGGTTTCATACATACATACATGTATGAAACCCCTAACAAATATTAGAAGATAGGTTTGCCTCGTTGGCCTAGTGGTGCTAAGCGCGCCTGCTACGCTAGAGGTCTTGGGTTCGATTCCCGAGTCAACCAAGGTTCGTTTGGGTTTTTCTATGAAATTCTCAGTAGCAGGTTGGAGTTTGGATTTGTGCCCGGTTAGTGGCAATAGGCTCGCCCCCTATTACATGGGACCTAAACATAGGCGAACTGTGGGTGTACATTGGTACACCTCTGCCTAACCCTTCAGGGATACAAGCGTGATGATATGTAGGGGTTTCTTAAAGTATTAATTTATGTTATATAATATTATCCATATACAATTACATAGTATGATATATAAGTCCTATATTTAAAAGTATCGGTACAAAAACAAGAGTACCAGTTCCTGTAACACAATTAGGTGTGGAGCGTTAATTGGGTCGTCCGGACATCGCGACAGATTTAACGCGATCACCGTTTCACAGAAATCAATGTTTACACTTTTTATTTTAAATCAAAATGTACATTATTTAGTTTGGTGTGCAGATCAATACTTGATTTATTTACCTACTTACTTTGAAACAAGGAAATTTTCAATTGGATTCGTACTTTAAAAGCTGCTTCTCGATAAGACCCAATAGTTGATTGGTAGTTAATGCCTTGCGGGATTAAGTCCGCCTTATGTACCGCAATCGTACGTTAAAGTGTAAATAAATTAAAATGTGTTCTCTTATGTTTGCACTCATTTGATTAAAACTTATAATCGGAAAATCCTGTATGCATTTGCTTAAATACATTCACTTCAAATTGGAAAGTAGTCCGAGGTACATCAAAATTGTTTCAGAAGTTCTGAAAATAATTAGTATGCGGATCGTAAAGACTATTATCAATGGCAAAAAAAATTAAATTAGATTTTCTAAATTATCACTTGTTTTCTTCTCAATTCTTGTGGCAAAAAAAAGTATTTTTCTATATAGAAGTAAGAAGTTTGAAGAGTTTTATGTGGCGTTGTAAATAAAGTAAGTAATAAGACAGGAGCATTTAGGCTCTTCTGTAATAATCGTTAGGAAAGTTTTCTCATTCGTTGGTAGGCACTGATTGCTTTTGTGGTAAGTGGGTATCCTTCAAATATGTTATTATGTGCCTAGCTTCTTTCCAAATAAGGTGAGCTTTGTCTTGCTTACTACCTAGAGTCTATTTTATACTTTTTACTATGATCCTTACTGGATATGTCGATAAGACGCCTTTTAATAAGAATTTTAGTTAGAGCCAATTTAGAGCCAATATTAGAGTAAAATTGTCGTACCTACTAGCAAAGTTCAAAATAAAGTCTAGGGAAACCATCTGATTTTATTTTCCTGTGTACTTCAATGTTAAATAAAATACTAAAGGATTTTTAAAGGGGGTCACTAAACACGGAACGCATTCTGATTCTTTTTACAACATCTTATCATGTGCCTTGGATAGCGGGAGAAAATTAAGACAAAATTTACTTTAACTATTACAAATACACAAACTTGCATTACAAACTGAGTACCTACCTAAGTATTAACTATACATGTCTCAGAGCGCAGCCGGCGGTGCAGACATCCATTGCAGTCGGATTGAATCCCCCAGCAAGTTTAATTACATGTTATGAAGTGATCCATCGCAACTGCAACTCGAGCACTAATGAAATACACTAATTCTATTTCACACGAACAAACTGCTAACTAGTTGGTAACTGCATTCGAATGTACACTCAAAGTTTAGTGGTGTAAGATTGAGTTTGCTTTGATTAGTCAAAGGTTAAAGAAGTTAGGTTTTAGATTGGTGATCATTACTTGTGATTAATTGTGATACCTCGATTTCAAGTTAACTTAACAGTATGATAAAGAAAATTTGTCCTAAATAAGTACTTCTGACCACTTCAGTGATAAATCAATTTTTAATTTTTCTTGTATCTATGACGATGATAATAGGCAGCAATAACT
Organism: Autographa gamma; assembly: GCA_905146925.1. Classification (NCBI taxonomy): domain Eukaryota; kingdom Metazoa; phylum Arthropoda; class Insecta; order Lepidoptera; family Noctuidae; genus Autographa; species Autographa gamma. The sequence goes on from LR989870.1 coordinate 394,312, forward strand.
AAGTAAATTGATGATACAGTTTTTTTAAATAATCGTTTTATATAGTCTAACTAGACTATGACATTTACGCTATGTTCCCTTAGTTTGGAACCTATAATTATATTTAAAATGAATCCTATTAATAAATCTAGCCATACTTCAGATTTCAGTGCCTATCCAACAACTACTCAAGTCAATCACCGCCCAGCTAAGATCAGAGGCTAATCTTATTCGGGCGAGTGTCGCTAGCGCTACCTAGCGGGGCACCCTAGAAGCGCCACCTAGCAGCGTCACCTAGCGGCTACTAACTTGCCTCAAAGCCTATTGTTAGCACCACTAAAAACTTGGCGAATTTCACGGAATTATATTACGAGGTAACGTCAGACTTAGGGTTCCCACCAAGATAGTTATTTATTTCTTCAAAACTGATTTGATGGATAAGTGATTCTGTGGATATTTTTTTTCAGGACATACGATTTCTTTTTACCATGCTTAATTTAGCTAGCTAATAATTATGAATTCCCCTTTTTGTAGAAACCTTCAATATCCTGTCTCGTATCATCACTAGGCTTAACACGCAAAATATTCAAAGGTATAACGGATTTTGTTATAGGCTGAAAAAAATAATATTCAGAGTATTTAAGCCAAAACTCCGCTATAGTAATATAAAACTATATGCACTGTGCCAACCAATTTATTTGAAAACACAAACTTTATTAATCACCTGATACTAATTTGATTTACCGATATTATTTCTCAACTCTAAGGTGGCAACCCTAATGAGTTGGCTGTGAGTGAAACGTCGACAAGGGTTGCGTGACGCGACAGCCCCGGCTCAGATAACAGTGAATATCAGTATGAGGGCTGGCGACGGTATTACATATCTTGCAAAAGCAAAGCAACAGCGTAAATTGCACAATTATTACTGTCAAATCACATCGTCGTAAATGGTACATACATATCCCGATAACGTATTTAATACAAATTTGATGGCAATCATTGTACAAAATTTGCTGTCAATTGTCGGGTGGCTTTTTCTAAGTACGTAATAAGGCAGCGTTTCACGTAGGGGTATAGTTTTAAGGGCGGTCTCATACAGGGTGTAGTTTTAAGGACCGCCTGACGTCATAAGTGGATTGTCACGTCCTTTGATAACAATAAAGGGTGTGTTTTGTTAGATATTAATAATGAAGGTTTAATTTTGGTAGTACGTAGATAAACGGGCATACTTTGTTATTAATTAAATAATTAAATTAAGCATCTCTTAATGAGATAGACGTTTAGATGGTGACCAAAATATTGTTGCAACATTGCCACACGAGTATATTTTAAAGACAAGTCGACCCGTTTAAAATTGCTGTTTTAATCTTAATACATGACAAAAAATATTTTCAAGAAAGACTGAAACTGTCTATGCCATCAATAAAATAGTTAAAAAAGTAACGAGTTCCTAGCACTACAGATTGTTCGACACTCAGATTCTACAAAATGTCACCAAAAACTCCTCCATTGACATCCAATCGACGATTCCAAATTAGCTGACTCAAGACCCAAAATGCCTACATCACTTCCCGAAGACAATTTATATCGACATCTGAAATGACCTCCCTAAGATTAAATCCAACATATTTGGGGCGACCGCTCGACACACGATTCTCATAAATCGGCTATTGTGGAGCGCACCTCTATTTCGGTACTATAGAGGTGAGCTCCAATCGTTTTCCGGGTCTGCGAGTGATGGCAATACATTACTCTTGTTGACGATAATGGTTTATGAAAGAAAAGTTAAGTATTTTCTGAACTAGTTTTGGCCGTGACTTTGTCCAATTTTTGCTTAAGAGGATTTGTGTCAAAACTGATAATATGTGAAAGCCAGATGTAGGTTTTTATGTGGGACTGAAAACTTATTGTTGTATCATTGAATATATTTATTATCTACGAGTATATAGGTTCTCAAATGGGAGATTAGATATCTCTTAACCAAATCGGCATCAATTATTTTTCAGTTTGGGTCAGCAATTGTAAAAGAAACAAATACAGAATTACGCATTAAGTTAATTAAACAACCATACTTAAAACATCACGAAATACAAAATTTAATCCATCAAAAAAGAAACAAAACAATTTAGATATCCGTAATTAGAAATCAACATGTAACATTGGTATTGTTTTCAAATTCCCTTGATAGCGTGTCCTTGAGGCGAGGTCAGGCTGTGACCTTGACCCGGCTGTGACCTTCCGTCGAGGGTCCGTCGATGAGGAGATAAAACACGAAGGTGGCGCTGATAACTTGGTAGGCTTAGTGAGGTTGTTGAGAATATTAGTGGGATAAAATAATAGGCTGAAAATTTTGAGTACACCAGTGATATTATGCACAAGATTCATACTATTATGTTATTTCCGTGTTTCGGAGAGCACGTTAAACAGTAGGTCCCGGTTGTCATACATAGATACATCTTTGGCAGTCGTTAAGTCAATTCTGACAACCAGTCTTACTATGGGATACTGTGTTTCCTAATAAAATGGGTTGTGGAGGTCAGATAGGCAGTCGCTCCATTCACATGCGGGACTTGTTGACCGAGGTGTGTGATTCTTCCATGCCACGGTCTCGTCGACTCCCGATTAGGAAGGCGGTTCACTGGTGGTCTGCAGAGTTGGCCGATCTGCGACAGGCCTCCATGGCTGCGAGAAGAAGATATCAGCGCCTCCGTCGACGTCGCCAGAACCGGGATCTTCAGGGCGAGGCCCGGTTTCACCTGCTATGGGTGGAGGCGAAGAAGGCGCTGAAGGTCGCCATTGGGGCGGCAAAAGATGCTGCGAGGGAGGAGATGTTGGAGGGTCTCAACGCTGATCCTTGGGGGAGACCGTATAAAATGGTACGCGACAAGCTTCGATCTATTGGTCCCCCACTAACGGAGACCCTCCCAACTGATCTTTTGGACAGGGTGGTTCAGGCGTTGTTTCCGAGCGCCGCTTACGTCACTCCGCCCATAATGAATCCCCCGTACGGGCTGGGCCCATCGGAGGCCATTCCCCCGCTGACCTCAGAGGAGTTTACGAAAGCGGTGTCCTGCCTGAGTGGCAAGAAGACAGCCCCCGGTCCTGATGGCGTACCCGCGCGGGTTATGGCGATCGCCACCTCTCGTTTGGAGGAACGGTTTCGGGACCTCTTTAACCGGTGTTTTTCTACTGGGCGGTTCCCGAAACCGTGGAAGGAGGGCCTGTTGGTCCTCCTTCGAAAAGATGGGCGCCCGGCCGATTCCCCGTCGGGATATCGGCCAATCGTCCTATTGGATGAGGCGGGCAAGACCTTTGAGCGGATAATCGCGGTTCGCCTCAAGGATCATCTTGCCGGGACCGGCCCGGACCTGTCTGAGGCCCAATTCGGATTTCGGGAGGGTCGGTCCACCATCGACGCAATCCAGGCCTTAAAAGTCCAGTGTGCAGAGGCAAAAGAGAGAGGGCAGGGAGTGGTGGCGCTATCTTTTGATATAGCTAACGCGTTCAACTCCCTGCCTCACACTGTAATATTGGAGGCCCTGAGGTACCACAGAGTCCCGCAGTACCTGGCGGCGCTTCTGGCTGACTACCTTCGAGACCGCAAGGTTCTTTTTAAAAGTAAGGACGGTAGCGTCAAGAGCCGCCGGGTGGACACCGGAGTTCCACAGGGGTCGGTCCTTGGGCCACTCCTGTGGAACATAGGTTATAACTGGGTGCTTCGGGGTGCCCTCCTCTCAGGCATGGGTATCTTCTGCTATGCAGACGATACCCTAGTCACTGCCCGAGGAAGGACATATGGGGAAGCGGCGCGCCTGGCTTCTGCTGGCGGCACGCTCGTTGCCAATAGAATGGGACGTCTGGGGCTAAAAGTAGCCCTGGAAAAGACGGAGGCCATATATTTTCCGGGGCCTCGTCAGCGAAAGCCTCCTGATGCGCATGTTGTGGTAGCTGGCGTCAGGATTGATGTGAAGGCCAGGATGAAATACCTGGGCTTGATCCTCGACGCCAAGTGGGAGTTTGGCCCCCACTTTCAAGGTCTTGCGGCGCGCCTCCTTAAAGCGGCTAACGCCTTTTCGTGGCTCCTTCCTAACTTGAGGGGGCCACGGACTAGTTGCCGCCGCCTATACGCCGGAGTCCTGCGCTCTATGGCGCTTTATGGAGCGCCAATATGGGCGGACACCCTTTATAGAAAGGAAAACGTGGCCCTCCTGCGCAGGCCTCAACGGGCAATAGCTCAACGCATTGGGAGGGCCTACTGTACGGTGGGGCACGCAGCAGCATGCGCCCTTGCGGGTACTCCCCCCTGGGAGCTAGAAGCTAGGGTCCTGGCCGCTGTTTACCACCAGACGGCGGCCCGGAAAGCGCTCGGGGAGCGCCTTGCCCCAGAGGAACGTAGCGCTGTGCGGCGCGAGGCCTACGGCGAAATGGTCCTCCGTTGGCGGTTGGATCTCGCCAGCGCCCGCTTCGGACGGCGCGTCACCGAAGTTGTGGGTCCACTCTTGGACCAATGGCTGGAGCGACGACACGGTTTCCTCACGTTCCGTTTGGTGCAGGTGCTGTCCGGGCACGGGTGCTTCGGATCGTACCTGCACCGGATTGGGCGTGAGGAGTCCCCTTCGTGCCACCATTGTGGCGCAATGGAGGACACGGCGCAGCACACACTCGAGGTCTGCACTAGCTTCGATACTGAGCGCCGTGTCTTGCGTGGAGTCGCTGGCCCGGACCTTTCGCTCGCGGGTGTGGTTAGTGCCATGCTCGCGGACGATTGCGTCTGGCGGGCAGTGTCTCATTTCTGCGAGACTGTCATTTCGCAGAAAGAGACCTCGGAGCGCGAGCGGGAGTCTGACCCTTCCGCTCCGTTGCTCCGCCGACGGCGGGTGGGTAGGGCGCGGACAAGAATTGCCGTAGCCAGACCTGTCCTGGGGGGGACGCAGAGGGCGGGGACGGGGGTCCCTCAGCCTTCTTTGCACGCGTCTCCTTCTCTGCTGGGTGGGGGTGGTGTAGTGCCATACACTGCCCCCGCTGTCCTCCCTCCGGCATAGGAGGGGGGTCATGTCGGGCCCGCCACTAAGCGGGCAGTCACCGGGGGCGTTATGGAGCAAAGACTTCGGTCGGTCCCGTAACGCCGCCACTAAGGCGAAAGATGGCACCAGGTGTTTTGCCGGAGTAGTCAGAGCCTTTTTCAAGGCTCTGGAAGCCCGGACTCTTGCATCTTCACCCCCCATGGAGGTGCAAGGCTGGCTCATAAATGAGTTTCACCTGAATAAAAAAAAAAAAAAAAAAAAAAAAAAAAAAAAAAAAAAAAAAAAAAAAAGGCAGTCGCTCCATGCAAAATACGGTATTCAGCTGAATCCGGTAAGATTGGTAGCCGACCCCAACATAGTTGGGAAAAAGCTCGGGAGGTGATGATGAGATGATGATACATAATTATGTTATTTGTATAGTTACCACCGTTTAAAACAGAATTGCGCTGGTAAACAAAAGGACTGACTTTACACTTTAAACAATATTGAATTAGACCTTACTGACTAGACTAATTTTCATTAATTCTGACTTACCTTATTATAGGCAACATAAATACATAGTAAGGTACATTTTACATGTATTTTTTACCAACCTCAAAAAGGAGGAGGTTTTCAATTCGACATTATTTTTCTTACGTTTGTTACTCCAGAGCTTTCGACTGGATGAACTGATTATGATGCTATTTCTTTATTTTAAAAGTTAGTTCTTCCCATGTGGTCCCATTTTATTTGGTCCAGTTGCGATAGTGGGAACTATGAGCAAAACATAAAAGACTTATTTTGAAGTCGGTTATTTTAATAAGGACTATTATACCATGAATTTTATTTTTTTCTTAAAAGTTAGTATAACGGTAATTTAAATAAAAATAGTTTCGGTCAACACTGGAAAGTCCGCAGCATGTCCTATAAGGCAGACTAACCACGTTTAACGGCCGCACTTATTCTTACGCTAAGACCCAGCCAAGCTAAGTGGCGACTAAAAGCTTTGCAAGGGTTTAAAAGCCTTATAACGCGAATGTTTTGACTCTACTAGGCTTACACTTTTAAGTAGGTACGAATTTGTGGATTCATGAACCAAAAACACTGTCTTAGAAATGTTGTTAGGATTATTTATTTAAGGAAAAATGTGTTCCTGTACACAACGCAACAAAGTTGTTAAGTAATTAGAACATCCTCACTATATACAGGCGAAAGTAACTGAATCTGTCCGTGTGTCTAATACTTTTTCATTGCTTAACATTTTAATGAAACTTAGTAAGGGATATGTTTGGGTCTCCAGAAAGTTATATGCTTTTCTTGTTGCCGTGATAATGGACACCCACGGACCTGCGTCTCATTGGGAATAGTAAGTTGTAAATATTTTGTAATTTCTGCTTGCTAATAGAGATATAGCAACATGACATGATAAAACCTAATACAAAATACATCCTTTAGGATATTCTAACCATGCTTTAAATAACATCTTTATATCCATAATAGAGCAACAAACATATATATTTAGCATACGAGCAGACAAGTGTACCGTTTACTGAACAAATGACGGTGCGGCACGCGAGCACTGCGCTTCGTAAACTGTTAAGGCCATAGACTTTACATATACATAGACCGCTACTATCGCTAGTTTCCCCTTGTGCCGAGCGAGAGTACTTTTTAGTCTGTATTTAGTACATTCGTTTACTGATTTAAGTTATTTTTCGCGCAACTACAGACTTACGAGTATAGACGAAAATAATGTTTTGACATTGTTAGGATAATATTAGTGTTTTTTTGATAGATTTATTAAAACGGCAAGCTCGTTCTTCATACATAATTCACGACAAAACTAGTTCATACTAGTGCTTACGGTTCAAACTCTGATAGACTCACTCTTCAGTTTCTTATCTATACTCTAAGGTTAAGACTCACTCAGTCTTGAGTGGGGGAATGTTTGGTGAAGGTTGGAACTATTGCAAGATTGTCTGATAGGGGCTCGATGCAGTATCAGTTTTACAATGCCTTGTAGCTGGCAGCATAGATGGAATGATAACAGACTAATTGGTATAATATAAAAGGGGTAAATTTTGTTGTTATGTTAAAATTCTATTTTGTATTTACCTACATAACACTTTTTTATGCGACTGCGCGACGCATGGAACTGTATTGTGTTTATCAGCCTTTACTTAAAAATATGCTTTACTATATTTTATTAGTGAGTATCTTTTGAACGCTTATAAGGTGTTATATTGAACTGCTTCTAAAATTGGATGACCGCACTTTACAAAGCACCCGGAAGCGACTTAATTTTATACTATGTAAAGATAATATTAGCCAGTTTTTTTAAGGTTAGCGATGTTAAGAGTCCCCTTTACATACCTCAAAAAAAAAGAGTTTTTTATTTTCAGAAAATTTAACCTGAAATTGAACTATTCCATTATAGTAAACGCGGGGGTAACTAAGGTAAGGATCGTAAATTACCCCACTAGTAATAAGTGTCTTGGAACGGCGGCAGCAGGCAATTGGAGGAGCGAAGCAATCGAGCGAACTTAAGTTATTGCACCCGTTGCTAGGTTTGGGCGCTTGCCACTCGTAGAGCAGGGAGAAGTAAAACTATAGAGAGCGCATATTGCTAACAGCCTACGGTGCCAAGCGTAGACGAATTTTGGCTGTGTGTAGTAGTGTACATTCGTTTATTGATTTCAATTATTTCCCTTGCAACGACGAATATTTAATTTTATGCCATTATGGATGATTATACTTTATTTTTATAATATTAGATTATGAGATAATTTTGTAAAACGTTGCGCTCTTCTTTGAGGTAGATATCTAGTTCATATTTTTGTTCACGGTTCATACTCTTATATGCACACTCTATAGTATGTTATCCCTCCTCTAAGTTGCCACTGTTTCACGAGCACATAAACGTCGGGACAAGTGTAATGGAAAGTTTTCACCTGACGTGGATGTGTGAGGATTGCTTTGGTGTATGTCATGTTTTTTAGGGTTAGAGAATATACATTTCGTTTATCTTTACTTGCTGAGCAGATTATTGTTTGTCTTGTTTTAAATGTTTCGATTGTAAATCGGAAAAGGCTGAATAATATTTGTCATCAATTTTGTAATAAATAAATAGAGTTGCGGTTATTGAGCTGGAGCTAATTTTATGAAGATTTTTAAAGGGTAAAAATAAATAAAAATTTAAAGCAACGTTCAACAATAATACCACGTCTTACCAGTCAATCTCCAAAGATTGTCATTGCTTATCTTTCCTACTTCCAAATCTAAATGCCTTTACTTAATTAAAAAACTATCAAAGCACTCTATTGACAAACAAACATACATAAGCTCACGTCTCAACATAATAATATATTCACTCTACACTCCATCCAATTTCTCAAAACGTTAAACATTTGACTTCCACAATTAATTCATGTCGAGACAAACAAGCAGTGCGTATTAATCTGATAAATACGTTCGTCAAACAGCGAACATCAAATAATGCCTACAAATGGAATTATACAGGCTTTTCCTTTGACGAGGTTAACACATGAAATGGGAACTACTTGCCGAATTATTAACACCTGATTTTGGGAGCATTTACTTGGTAAACTGGTGTTTAAGAGATACAGGGCCCGAGTCCGCTATGTTAAAGTCAATGGGTGGCAGGTTAAAGAATGTCTCATTGTACTTTTATTGTGCCTAAATTACGACTTCAGATAATTTTAGTTGAATGATAAATGTACTCTTACTTGCCAATGTTCTCAATGTAGGACTGCCACTGACTGTTCATTGTAGAATACGAAAATTTGGCACAAAAAAAGTACACTGGATCGTTCATTAATCAGACCATTTATTATATTATTACCCACTGACTTTGAAATAGCGGACTCGGGCCCCAGAAGTTCATTGTTGGTAAAGAATCTTGTGGTCTAGTATACAAAGTGTTACCAAAATATCTATTCAAAAGGGGTAAAGAGTGCATCTAGTATAGAGTCAGTTTACAAAATTTCAGCTCAAAATGAGTTGACATACAATTTTTCGAATATTTTTAACTTAATACGTAAACCTTGTCAGTACCACTTATAAGCCCAGAGGGATTACAGCGACCTGTTTTAATATAAATACGTTAATTTAAAAAGTCCTTTATTTTAACTTCGAGTATGTTGGTTCAATATTAACATAATGTACAGAATTCGTATCTGTCACAATGATAATAAAAATATTGTTTTTTTTTTTTTATAAGCCTATATTAGATCCCACTTCTGGGCAAAGGCCTCCCCTTTCTTCTTCCAAACCTCTCTGTTATAGTATTATATTAAAAAAAAATTACTTAAAACGTTACATAACTTCACATTCATGGCATATAAAGTTCCACATCTTAAATTGGGATACGTTTAACATTTCGCTACACCTATCAATATCAAAAAGATCGCTTCATATTTTAACTGCAAACTTCCCAGACTTCTCTAACTAGGTAACAGGAATTGGCGCGCTTTGTGCATTACACTAACTTTCCATCAATTTGCTAAGGTGTTCGATTCTCATGCAAACGACATTCACCCGTTATCGATGTTCTGTCAGGAATATAAACGGTGAATTTCACGTACGAATTGAGTTATTATATGAAAGTTTTATAATGACCCGCTTGTTATCATAAAATAAAGCATGAATACTTATGGCAACATGACGTTAAATACCCTGCTGTGAGACCTCGCATAATGTCTGAACCTTAATTGGGCAGATGCACTGCAGTAACCAGACAACTGATCAACATACTCTTATAGTTCTAAATACATACATATTATAGATAAATTATACCCAGATACCGAACAAATGATCATGCTCCTCACACCATGATTTATCCTGGAGAGGAATCGAGTCTAAGACTTCCGGTGACGCAGTCAGGGTAACTATATGTATACTAGAACATCAGACCTGACATGACTGTCTATCTGTCGCAACTTTGCTTATTAAAATGAAAGAGATAGCAAGCAACATGATGGTTTCTTAAAATGATGAGTGTCAAATTATATGTTTTCAGCCGATACTTTTTGAAAAGAGTATATTACTTCTTACATTGTGGGATGAAAGTATATTTATCAAAGGATATGTAATGTTATGTAAAGCTAGATCGGTAAATTTCTTAGGATAAAGGGTTAGGGTCCAATTTCTACAGGAGATAAGAATTTGGGATCGGTCTTTATTTCAGTTTTTCACTATGTAATATTTGAAAACTGACACATAGTAGATAGGTGTAGAGAATACTGTTTATATGCAACAACTACCTAGTTTAAAGAAAATTGGTGACTAGAATATTACACCTTTTTCGTTCAATTAATTCTAGCAACTAACTTTACACTAAAAATAATCTCAAAAATAATTTGGCCTAATAACTTTAGTTGCCGGAGATAACTTCGGTAAATGAGGGGGTAATTACCCCTCAGCCTGGGAAAATTACCCCTCCGTTTGGGGTAATTACTATCAAAGTTAAGGCTGAAGCCAATTAGGTCACAACTTGATGAACTAGTTCCAAAGGCTTGCTGTGAATACACTAAATTAGTCTGGTATTCATTTGTTAATAAACATAATTGTCTGGCAAATTGAAAAGCGTTTCAAGCTAGACGAGTTTCAGACAGTTTCAGTGCAGGCAAGCACCGATGTTGCTTTAGTTAAGTACACGGCCTGTATGATACCAAAGTTGTTTTAACCAACTTTAAAAGGAGGTGGTTCTCAATTCACCCGTCTATTCTTTTGTTGGCTTTGATACGCGATATTTCCCGAAATAGTATATCGATTTCAGAAATGAAATTTTTATCGATAGGGTATTTTCAAAAGTGGTCTCATTAAAATTTGGTGCTATGTTATATTAATGTGCAATTTGAGCTATATAATAATAATAATAATAATCCAGCCTATAAACGTCCCACTGCTGGGCACAGGCCTCTTCCCATATAGAGAAGGCATGAGCATTGATCACCACGCTTGCTCTCTGCGGGTTGGCGATTTCAGATCCCAAATTTTGGAATTTGAGCTATGCTTACCTGAAATGATTCGTGGTCGGAATAAAGAAAGTCATATTCATAAGTAAGAAAAACACACAATGATATGTTCCTTACTACAATATGAAACGACGACCGAAACAAATATTTTCATCTTGCAGGCAGTCTCGACAGAGATTTCCACTTCACATTCTTACGACATGAGATTAAGTTCATATTAAAAGTTCTTTAAATTCTCGCACGTGCAATATACTGCAAAAATCCAATAACCTACTAATGTTGTAAATGCCTGAAATATGACACATGTCTTTCCGCAGGAATCAGTATTCTACACGTGTATTCCCCGTAACGTCCAAATTGCTTCAGGTGATAAATTACACCAAATATTAGTATCGGTTTTGACGTAAAGTTTCTTGTAATAATAGCGTACCTTATATTATATCGAAGAGATTACCGGATTAATAAAGTATAGCTATACAGCTTCCTCAGAAAATGTTGTCTACCCCAGTTAGATTGTCACTGACCAACATTGCTGCTCCATATTTTCACTGACATTAAAATTGTCATCTGTCCGTGCGTGGCACGTGTCAAAGTATGAAACGGTGTAGTAGGAAAAGTCCTGTTAAAGTCCTTACTTTTGTTAAAATATCTTCTCAGAAGGCGAGCGATGTTAATTGAAATAAATAACCGCTTTTAAAATTTGTATCTTGAATGTTCCTTACAGGCCTGAAAATTTTCCCACAGTTTTATCATGTGTACAGACTCAAGAAAAAATAGAATTCTATATTGGTAGTGGAACCTTTGCAAGCGTTACCCAAAATAGATGGTGTTAGGCGCTTCAACAAGGTCAAACTTTACTCAATAACGTATCCATCGTAAAGCTGCTTCATAAAAAATGTGCTTATTTTTGATCCCTTATAACATAAGGTGGTGGTAATCAGTAGTGGTTGTAACTGAAAGCTTTTTAATTTAATCAAATGATGATCAATATGTTATATGAGCTATATTTTTCTCTAATTTCAGTATCTACCTCTTTGAAGTCTTACTGAAATATTATATATATAACACCTTATAAGCGTATGCTGAAAACTGTAAGCTCACATTAAATGAATAACCCCTTTACAGTAAAAGTAATTACTGTTTATCAATATTTCTAGGTTTTAGATTAAGTTACTGCATGTTTGCTATACAAACGACTTTTTTAATCTGCATTCATGATTTTATCGCACAGGATCAAAAGCAAAAACTAGCTACTTTTTGACATTAACATTGTTCTTAAATCGAAACTCCACAGAACAATTAAAAGTTTTAAAAGTCAGTACTTTTTGTCTTCGCAATTAATTGCCTTAGTTTGTCTGCCATTGTTAAAAGTCTACTTGTATTTAAAATTCATTTAAAGCTTAAACTATAGGGTGTATTAACATAAGTGGGGGTGTGTTTGACCTTGGTGTGGTGAGGTCATCACGTGACCTACTGGATTCCATGGCCGGTTGAGGGTTAACTGTGGGGGGTTAAAGCGGAAGTAACATACAATCTTTTTTTCTTTAAAAGATAGTTTGAACATTCGAGTTAATTGAAGAACTATTTGCTTTTGTATTTCTTTTATTTAAAGTGCAACACAATGGGTTTCGGTGTTTATTTTTAACTAAAAAAAAACTTTAATTATAATCAGTACGGAAATGATCCCAAGCTTTTTAAGGGAAAGCCAAATATTTATTTTAAAATACAATTTAGTTAGACACTTGAAGTCTTAGCAACATTACCTCTGCTTGATCTCAAAAAATATAAGTATAATCTATTAAAACATTATTTACTTAAACTTTAATCTAACTTTAAAAAAAACAACAGCAATAACAAACGTAAACAAAAAGAACTCTTAATTAAACAAAGAAATGTATCTTTATCTTTGTAACTGCAATGTTGTTAAACTACAAAATTTACTTATCTTTTAATTCCGGCCTGCATTAATTACATTGGCCGACTTCCAAGAGGAGGTACTTCTCTCATATTTCATGACACTTTTCTTTTATTCTTTTCTTTTCTTAAGAACACATCTGGACTGTAAGGGTGCATTAAAATTTATGGGAAGAATCGAGTTTCATCCCATAAAATTGAATAAGAAAGCGTGGGGTGGAAAATGCGGCGAGAATTGAAGCGATTCTTTATATTTTGTCTTTTGTTTTTATAAGATTGTAAAGTTGAATATGTGATCAGGCAGAAAAGTCAAGAGAAAATGAATTAGTACATTTTAAAATTGTTTCCCCATTGACATACACACAAATCTAATATATAGGTAAAAGTTACAAAAAGTAAGAATTTAAATTTTATCTACTTTAGATATCGATTTTACTCATCATTTTTGTGGGATTCTAGTTGTTAAGAAACATTGGAACCCACCGGCCTCCAAAGCCGCAATAAAGATTTCTCTTATAAAATAAAATTGATTATTAGTTATATACTTTTTAAAGGACTTCGTTATTAAACAAAAATAGTCAAAATTCACCATCTTAACTAACAACCGTCAAGAAACGCATAAACTTAACGAAAAAAAGCTACATATCCATGACAATTATTTTTCTCTAACTATCTCGGCGTCCGGTTCTGTCCGCCCCGGATCGTAACGGATCGCGTCGGATCGCACCGGACCGCTCCCGGATCGCTCAGCGCTAGTAATTGGAAATTCCTATCGCAAATGATAACCTAATATAATTTATAGAATGGACCCATTCAAAGGCTTGAGGAAACTTTACTCAAATTAAAATTGTTTGAATAGAGGACATTATAATTGAGGTGTAAAGTATGAGGGCTAGATGTGTATAAGAGGGAGGTGGGTATAGACCTTTTGGTTTTACATATAGACTAAGACACCTAAGCATTTTACACTATTGGATTAACCACATTCCAGCGAAAACTCTAAGAAAAATAGAAGATTTTTTTAACCCACTTCAAAAACAGGTTTCATCGTTTTGAATCAATTATAAAAAAATAAATTGTTTCGTTGGGTTACAGCGCAAAATTCTAAATCTCATCTACACTTTAACATTTATCCGTATTAAATATTTTAAATGCTTTTGCAAAACTGCGCATTATCACAACACTATTGTGATGACCATTAAGTTAAAAAAAATTTCATATCATTTCCACCAATATTCATACAAAGATTTAAAGTATTGGGGTACGCATACTAATATCAGAAACTACAGAGCAAGCCAACCCTATAGTCATTAATATCGGGCGGAATTCCAAACCAATGTTAATGAGATCTTCCTCACGGAAAACCCAATTATACTAAATTCAAGGAAATTATACTAAACTGAATGAAGGTAAGATTGGCAAGATTTCGTAACCAGATCTACTAATGTCTCGTCATTGAGAGCGGGTTGAGTTTAAAGGAAACACTTTTAGTTTGTTGTTTAAAGAGAATAGTTAACAGCAGTTAGCAAAGTTTTAATATGCAGTTTTTATAACTTTCAGTGAAATAAAAAAGTTCTCGGAATAAAGGAAAAGAGGTATAGGTAAATAAAAAATCAAACTACTTACAAACAACTAATTCTTGTCTAGGTATTTAAAATAATACTTTACTACTAGGTATATTTTCATCTTTGAACTTTCTTATTTACCCACCTACGGCAAAGCTAAATACAAAGTTTTAAAATTTTGTTGAGCTACATTTTTTAAATTTTTTACACATGTCTTAGTATTTACTACTATTCCAATTCTTATTTTCATTTCTATGTAGACCTTCTCACTCATACCAGCCCATATACGTCCACAATCTACATCAACAATACAAGATATTTGAGCTAAGTTTAGCTCACTCATCGCCAGTCGACCGGCGCTGGCCGCCAGCCAAGCCTCAATATGGATTATTGAGAACCTAAGTACCACTTAATGTTCTGCTGATCTGCAACTAAAGAAACACTTCTTAAAAACCTTCTGAAACTTTCATATTCTTTTAAAAGAAAACTCTTCTATTTTTGTGCGCCATTCGCTCGTTTTAAGGTCGTAGAAACAAACTCTTCTAAAACTAAATGTTCTTGCGACGCATTTCAACAATTATTTTCTACGTGAGTGCATTTGGGAACTTAATAATGATTATATCTATCCTTTATCCAATCGAAGTATCCAATGTTGACTCAATGAAAAGTTTGTTAAGAACTAATCTTTAAAATAATATTTGCTTCCATATTTTGATATTCAGAACGAATTTGAGACCTCAATATACAGGGTACGAGTAACATCTGATCTATCTAAAATTTCAACATAATTGCGCTTTGAATAGCTTCACACATTCATTTCATACCAACATTTGGATCATCGCGCGAAGTTGAATAGTCTAAATCCTACAGCTTAGAGTACCGACTATATTCCGTGTATGTTGTGTATCATTAACGTATCAATTGCTGCTAAACGGTTATAGTATGGGAATTCAATTACAGCTGCAGTTAGGACTCCCATTAATGTGGTTTAATCATCATTGATTGATGAAGAGGCTCCAACCTGATGGTAGTATTAATCAGATTAATACTTGGCGGGACAACATTTTGAGCGTGAACAGTTAATTTGGCAAATTAGAGTGCAAGTTTGACCGGTAATACAGGTTAACCGCGCTCGTCAAGGTTGGACTGTGGATGGGTGACCATTTCTAAAACATATAGACATCCGTGCCCCAAATAGCACGTTAAGCCGTAGGTCCCGACTGTCATACATAGATCTTTGGCAGTCGTTAAGTCAATTCTGACAACCAGTCTTACCATAGGTTCCTGTGTTTCCCAGTAAAATGGGTTGTGGAGGTCAGATAGGCAGTAGCTTCATGTAAAATACGGTATTCGGCTAAATCTGGTAAGACTGATAGAAGACTCCAACATAGTTGGGGAAAGACTCGGGTAATGGCGGGTTAATTTGACAAACGCTTAAGTTGATGAGCCTTCCAAAAACCGAGGGTTAACCTAAATATTGTAATAACTCAATCATGATTTATGAAGGCAATTGCACTTTCTAACTTAAAAATACGTATCCAATACGGGTCCGATTGATGGTGTTATAAGTGGTCGAATGAAGATAAATTAAATTGGTGATAGTAAAGTGTTCATGTCATTTATCAGATTGGATCAAATTTGAATTTATGTACAATGAATATAAATGAGGAAGCAATATTCAAGTAGCATACAGGAAAACAGGAAAAAATGTACTTATTTGTCGAACCTTTACTAATTTGTAGATATGTATGATCCATGTAAGACTAGCCGACCCCAACATAGTTTGGAAAAAGGCTAGTCAGGAGAATTTCTAGATAACAAAAAACTATATTGTATAACATTGTAAAATAGAAGCGAAAACTCCAGAAGATTGAAATAAAAATGTTTCAGCGACAGATGCCGAAGCAAAGGCTATTAAAATGGAGCCTCAACTAAATGGGACTTAATTCGAAGAGGACATCTTTTTTTTAGAACGGTTTGCGGTCCTCCGGGACCTCTTTACATAAGAAACCCACTTTTCATTTCAATTTGTCTTCCGTTAGCTTCACGATGAATGTTTTAAAATTCATTTTTAATATCTCTGTATGAAGGAAGCTGGCGTTTGTTTGGCTTTAATTGTATATATATTTTTTTATCTCATATCACAACCTCCATGTTCTCGATTTTGTGCCACCTCAAATCAACCCCCGCAATACATCTAAGTAAGAAGATTATACAATTAAAGTATAAATATTAGTTATTATTCAAATAAATTTTTAAACATCAACCATAAAATCAGCTAGAAAACTACATAAGAAAAATCGAAAAATGAGAAATGCGATGGGACGTTTCGTTTCAGAGTTCCTTTGGCTCTATCAGTAGACTACCTCCAAAGAACCACAATATTTTTAATTTACATAAGTATGTAAAATTTCCACTCAATCGGAGTTTAAGAAGTGGTTTTCATTTAGCTTACAAGATTTAACTTCGACAAACATACATACATACGTACTTACATTATAAGTTACTGAAAAGCCTGCAATTTAGACAGCTTAATGCCAATAGGCTTTTGCCTTTTTAAACCGTCAATCCACCCTTTGAAGTTTTTTCTGTGCATATTAGTGTCAGATCGCAACGTATCGAGCCATCTAAAACCGATTTGTATTCAACTCGTTAGTGTAACATGCATTCGGCTCAAATGTTCTGCAATCCCAGCAAAAAATAAAACCTTACTAACAAGCTATTGCTTTTGTGTCATCGATACGCTTTTACACTTCATTAGCGAAAACATTTTCTGCTGAAGAATGTTTTCAAATCAGAATTTTATAAGAGTATTTATTACTTTTGTCAATTCATCGCCATTGTAATCAAAGGAGGGATCCTTGTGGTTGATTATGAAATCATTTTCATCAACGGATGCTTTTGGAAGGTGTTATAAAACACTTCATTTTCATAATATTTTGCTTTATTTATCCGTTATTTTTAGCGCTTAAACCCATTGCAGGGAAAAGGCCTCCCTTTCCTTTTTCCACATGTTTTGACGCATACATTAAATAAGGACATTTAAAATTAAGTTTTTTCGTACTTTTCCATTTTCGGCTTTACGCATCCTTTTACTAAAAACTGAGCGAAATTACAAAACATTTCGGGTCCGTTTGAGAGACATTCGGTGTTCTGCGGTCAGTTCTTAGTAGGGGTCCAAAACAATAAAAACCTTGTGTCTACTGGACAAAGCTTCCTATCTTTATGTAAATGTTCGAACCCTTTGCATATAGGTAGTATACAGGGTGTTACCGATAGGGTATAGCTATCCAAAAGGGGTCAAAATCAAAATAATATGTTTTTAAGTTCTCAGAAACCAAAAATAAGGCACTTAAGAAACGTTACGTTAAAATCTACTGACGCTAGTTGCTCGATTCCAAAGGGTGAGGAGTACATCTGTCATAAAGAAGGTTATTAAAAATTTAGTTCAAAATGTCTATACTAGGAGTGGTTTACCCTCCTTTTAGATTGATATACCCTTTCGGTAACACACTGTATACCCATCCAATCTTGTCTTCATGTAACAACGTAAGGATCTTTACAATGTCAATGAACCTTTGACGTCTGATCGACAGTTTGCAATGATCGATATTGGTGTTGGCTGTTTCTGCCACGATCTGTGAGAGCTGTTGGTATGCTTTGATTTGTAGAGTCATCATGTTTGTATTCAATGAATTTAAGAAAATGATGAAATTAAAAGAATAAAGCGAGGCGTGAAACATTTCTGTCTACTACACTTTTGATTCTCAAGAAAATCGAAGATTTATAGACATAAAGCACAAAAGTGAAAAAAATGAATACATTTCTTCTGTATTTTTAATAGCTTCATAAAGTTTCAAAAGCCTACAGTTATTTCAGAATTTTCTTTTCCATTCCTCTTCAAAAACATTTTCAGCCCTTCTTGGAAACCGCGGTCAATAGGGAAATATAAATTATTCACTATAAAACACAACATGAACATGACACATGTTCCCATTTCACCATCCATTGCGCATTATGTTCTGTTATTGTAACGTCACTCGCGTGTAAAAGCGTCAGTGTAGTGGGAAGATAACGATGGAACGACAGCTGAATGAATACGTGGGTGGGTGGCTGAGGCTTGCTTGTTTTATGATGTTTTTGCATTTTTAGAGCATGTAGTGTCGTCTGTTATTATTTTAAGTGCCTCTTCCAGTTAGGTGGGTAATAAAAACTGGTCTTAGAAATTCGAAACATGTATATCTATAACAATTTTATGTTTTGGATTTTTTTGTACTTAACGTTTGTTTTAAATCTTAGACTTGAAGATGACGTTTTAAAAATACCTCAGACAAAACAGACCTTAAAGGCACGAAAGGTTTTGAAAAAGCACACAAATAATATTGTAAGTAATTTATTTTTCTTCAATTTTTCTTAAAGAGATTTTAAATATCATATAACCGAAATTCAAACCAATTAATAGCTGCACTCGTCAAATACCTACCACTTGACCTGCAAAGCTCAGAAAACTAAATAAACCAGCTCCAATAACCATCAAATTATTTCCAGCTTCATTCGGAGTATTTAACACCACTCCAACCGACCAATTATTACACACTTAAATGCCAAATATAAAGTACAAAGGGCCCTTTTACAAATTACACCGCTTGACATAAATACGGGTAGGTTCGGATAGCGGGCATTCACGGTCAAGCCATCAAGTCAAATGGCTTTATTCCAAGCGAAAAACAAAAGTAAATGCGAAAATAAAAATGAAAATTCATTGATATACGTTACTCAAATCTTATTTCCATCTCGTCTTACCATCGACGATTCCCGTATATACCTGAACTCAGATCCATTTTAAAAACAATTCGCTCTACATTATAATAATCCGGCCTTTAAAGGTCCCACTGGGCACAGGCCTCTTCCCATATAGAAAGGCACGAGCATTGATCACCATGCTTGCTCACTGCCGATTGGCGATTTCAGATCCCAAATTCAACTTTGCGCCAAGATGTACGGATTACTGAAAGAAAATTGACAACTTTTTGACGTCGCTCCATTGGACTGAAGTTTTACCAACTGGCGCTATCGTGAATGGCACCTCAACAAGCCCATTATGGAGCGGAGATTAACGATTCTTTTAAATTCCCTTCAGCAACGAATTTCAATCTCGCTGCGGTTTGCAACTTTAATGTAATTATTTCAAGTGTTTTCACTCGCCTGTGGTTTTTATATTAGTCTGTGCTTTCAACAGCTGAAGGCTTTACTGTATATATTGTGTATATTGTGGGGTTTAAATGTATGGCCGTATGTTAAGGTTGCCAGTTAGGGAGGGTTAGGGCCAGTTAGAGATTTTATGTTATTATTATTATTTATTATTAAATCAAATAGAACGGCCGAAGCCAAATTTATTTTAAGAAATGGTAAATAAGTGGGACGTTTGAGTGATGAAAAAAAAAGATTGGGTTACATAAATTAGTTTAAAAAACTCATCCATCTGTTGGATTAAACTTTTCTCAAATCGATAAAGTAACTTCTAGGAACTTAAGGTCTTTCTTGAAAGAAAACGATAAGACAAGAAACCAATCAAGCTCAAAGCTTCTAGGTTCCAGTATTAATTGTTTCCGTGACCAGAATCATTGTGGGAATAACCTCACAATTGCCATTGCTAAGGTTTTCAAATAAATGAAGTAATAATATACCTTTACAAAATGAAAGAATAACAAAAAGAATTTCGTTTCAAAGATTTTCAATTAAAAGTTGAACCCGTTGTTTAATATATAAGGTTTAGTTTTGTTTGCCGGGATTTTTTGACAAAAACAACGTGTATTTTGTATGCAAGTTTATTCGCAACTGAGATAGAAACAGTATTGACAATAGTGGACTGTATTATAAATCTATAGATAGCTATCCTCAACACCTATCTATACTCTCGACTAATCTATTTGTACATTCCGCCCGCCAAAGAACATAGTTCTTTAACTATACCTACTTAAACACAAACAAAAAAAACTTAGTATATAAGTGTAGATACAATTTCAAAACGAGAAAAATATTTTCAAAAAACTTAACAAAAAAAGCACTTTAATACAAAAAAAAGTCACCTTAATACAATCTGTATCTTTTTTAATTGTAGTAGGTAAGTAAACATTAAAATATCTCCGAACGCGCGGCTCAAGCCGGGTTCGTATTCAAGCAGGTACGTATAATGATAACAAACAAGTTTTTATTAGTAGGTCATTAGTAATAACTCAACTGAACATTTTAGTGAAGGTAAATAGTGGGGTTGTTAGAACTCATCATAATATGGATAATTAGCACGCAAAACATTCATAACTACTGTTTTTTTTTGTATAGCTAGGTAAATTATTACATTAACAAGGTTTTTAAACAATATAACAAGATAACAACAATCGATTTCATTTAGTTAAAATACAAATTTTGCTCAGTGGACGCTTATACTCGCCAGTCTTACACTTTACAGATACAACTCGGGTTACGTCATCAGGTCCAGGATATTTTTTAACAATTTTACCAAGTAACCATTTAGCTGGTGGCAAATAATCTTCCTTTAACAAAACAATATCGCCTATTTCTGGTTCATCACGTTTAGTGTTCCATTTGTATCTTTGATTTAAATTAACTAAATATTCCTTGTACCACCTATTCCAAAAATCCGTTACAATTTTCTGCGTTAATCGCCATCTATCCAAACCCACAACATTACAATTAGTATAATCCTCATCTGCAATATTTAACAATGATTCGCCTACCAAGAAGTGGCCCGGTGTCAGGGGTAGAGGGTCATTTGGGTCATCACTTAACAAGGAAATAGGTCTCGAGTTTAAACACGCCTCCACCTGCGCCAGGACAGTCGACATTTCCTCGTAGGTGAGTGTACTATTTCCTACTACCTTTTTCAAATGAGTCTTAGTTCCACGCACCGAGGACTCCCACAACCCGCCAAAGTTAGGGGAGTGGGGAGGAATATAATGCCAGGTGGTCCTTTCTAGGGAAAGTAACTCGGCTAGTTCTCCAGGAAGAGAAGATTTGGCACTATTAAACATTTCCCGCATTTGTTTATCAGCACCAACAAAATTTGTGCCATTGTCACTATATAAGTCTTGGCAATGGCCTCTACGAGCAGTAAATCGTCTGAATGCTGCTATAAAACCCTTGGCAGTCATGTCGGTTACTGCCTCTAAATGAACAGCTCGCGTAACCATACACACGAATATACAAATATAGCATTTATATGACTTTGCTCCTCGGCCTGGCGAAAATCTGATGAAAACAGGACCACAGTAATCCACACCAGTAGATTTGAATGGCTTACTGGGTTTCAACCGTGCCTCTGGTAGCAGGCCCATTAGAGGAGTAGTCTTCCTCGTGGAGTATCTCAAGCAAATAGTGCACTCTCTAAAATATTTTTTAACGCGGTCCTTACCACGTAAGATCCAGTACTTAGATCTCAGATAATTTAACATAACCTGTGGCCCACCGTGTAATGTTTTTGCATGAGCATTCGCGATTAAAACCTTGGTAAGATGATTGTTACCAGGCATAATTATTGGATGTTTCGTGTCGTAGCACGCATCGGATTGTGCTATGCGTCCACTTACTCTTAGTATCCCCTTTTTGTCCAAAAAGGGACAAAGAGATCTTAATTTACTCTTTTTTGGCACACATTCTCCTATCTTTATCCGTTTAATTTCATTTGCAAACTCTCGCTCTTGGACTTGTTTAATGCAAGATAACAAAGCCTCGTTCATTTCACTTGGTGTTATTAATATATCTAGCTTAGATCTTTTATCCTTTTTTAACTTATAATTCAAAACTCGTCTACAGTACGATACAATTTTTAATAATTTATTTATCGATGAATGTTTAGACCAAATAAATTCTTCGTCAACATCAGTTTGAACGGATAAAGATTGGATTCGCTCCTCTTCGTGTGTGTCTTCTATCAATTTATTCTTTTTAGACACTGTTAATTCCGACAACCAATGTGGTCCTCTCCACCACAACGCATGTTCACTCAACTCATTGGGTTGCAGACCACGCGAAGCACAGTCTGCAGGGTTTGTCTCTGATGAGACATGACTCCACTGGTGGTAATCCATAATATTTAGTATAGTGGATATTCTGTTGCTGACAAATGTTGCCCAGCGACTTGAGCCTCCCTTGAGCCATGCTAATACTATGGTGGAGTCGGTCCACCCATAGAGATGTGATTTTGGTATTTCCAAAACTTGTGATACTTCACATATAAGTTTGGCTGCTAAGGTGGCACCACACAATTCAAGCCGGGGAATGGAAATTTCCTTTACGATTGGGGCAACTCTTGTCTTTGCGGACAGTAAATGTACATGCACTGTGTTTGAACTATCAATCACTCGGATGTACACTGCTGCTGCAAAGGCTGATTTGGAAGAATCTGAAAATACGTGTAACTCTCTCTTGCATTCTGTTGTAAAATTTACCCACCTAGGTATTTTAAGATTTTTGAAATCCCTTAGCTCTTGACGATATTTTAACCACTCATCAAGCAAGTCATCCGTTAAACTATCATCCCATGCAAGACCAGATTTCCAAAGTTTCTGAATTAAAATCTTAGCATTCACTACCACTGGGGCAATCCAGCCTAAAGGGTCGTATAATCTCGCGACTTCAGATAAAACTTGTCGTTTAGTGGTTACATCTTTAGGTTCAGGTAAGTTTACTACATACTCAAAATCATCATTCTTCCTGTTCCAACTCAAACCTAACACTTTAATAAGATCATTTAATTTAATAGCTTGACTTTCACTCAACTCAGTTTTTCCAATTTGCTCTAAGAATTTGTCACTATTGCTACTCCATTTTTGTAACTCGAAACCACCCTTTCTCATTAAAGCATTCATCTCCTCATAAATTTGAAGTGCCTCATTGACCGTATCACCCCCGGCCATTAGGTCATCCATATAATAGCACTGTTTTGTTATTCTCGCCGCTAACGGATACCTTTTCTCTTCTAACTCCGCAAGTCTGTGCAACACCTTGACAGCTAGATATGGCGCGCATGCTGTACCAAAAGTTAACCGTAATAATTTGTAATGTTGTATTGGTTCCGACGGGTCTGACCTCCAGACAATTCTCTGGAAATCTGTGTCTTTGTCCGAAACCTTTACCATCCGATACATTTTTACAATGTCGGCTACGATACAGATTTTGTTATGGCGCCATCTCATCAAGATATGCCTTAAATCTTGTTGTAATCTCGGTCCAACAAGGAGCTCATCATTTAGTGATATATTGTTATCACCTTTGCTCGAAGCATCAAAGACAACTCTTACCTTAGTAGTGTCTTTGTCTTCTCTCACCACAGCATGGTGAGGAAGATAAACACTTTTAGAATTCTTTAATTCACTCTCAACAAGCAGTCTCATGTGATTCATACTCAAGTACTCACTCATAACTTCATTATAATCTTCTCTTAACTTTGAATCTTTCGATAGCTTTTTCTCAAGATATTCTAACCTCTTCAATGCTCTCTTTTCTGTGTTACCATATTGACACTTAGGATCGTCAGTTGCAAAAGGTAATCTCACTATAAATCTCCCTTCATTATCTCTCACTGTTGTTAAGTCAAACAAATCCTCACATACTTTCTCACTATTAGTCATTTCTTTCTTTATTAAATTAGGCTCATCCTCCATTTCCCAAAACCTTTTAAGTAACTCATCTTCTTTCACCTGCACATGCATGCTAATGAGATTATCTTTTGCTAACGTCCGAGAGCCCTTTGATATTCTTCCTGACAAAATCCATCCAAAGACAGTGTTTTGTGCTATTAAATTACAATCAGGATGCCTCATAATACCATCAAGTAATATTTCGCCATAAACCTCTGCACCTAACAAAATATCGATCTTACCTGGCGTCGCGTACGTAGGATCAGCTAAAGGAAGATTGTCAATCTCTGTCCATTTGGAAGTGCTAACCTTTATTGAAGGAAGTAATGAAGTTAAGGAATGTAACACATAGGCATTAACTAGGATGTAACTTGCTGGATTTTGACATGATTCCAGGCGAAGAGAAACCGTATATTTAATCCTCATACGACCATCTCCCAGCCCTGACACCCAGCCACTTACTGGTTTGCGCACAAGACCTAACAATTGTACAGTTGATTCTGAGACAAAAGATGCCTGCGACCCTTGGTCAAGTAAAGCACGTATCAATTGTTTAAAACCGTTACATCGGATTACCTTAACTTTAGCCGTAGCAAGCAGCACGCTGTTGGGTTGCAGCTCCCCTCTAGAGAATGTAGCAGTTATGTTTGTGTCACCTCGTGTTGTACTCGCTTTCTCCTGTTGTGGTTCACTCAATGGCGCGGCGGTAGCCTGCGCTAGGCTACTAGTTGGCTCCTGGTTCTCCCTCTCAAAGTGTAACATCGTGTTATGTCTCCTTCCACATTTCTTACAGCTGAACGGCTGACGACACTTAGCTGCTGCATGAGTTGGGGCCAAGCAATTAAAACATAATCTACTCGTTTGTACGAAGTTCTGCCTTTCTTTAGGCGTCATAAGGCTAAAACTCTTGCACTGGTTGAGATAATGAATTTCATGACACATCGGACACTCTTGGTTAGCCTTAGACTTAACCTCTTTCTCCTTCTCTAATGACGCGTGAAAAGATTTTGACTTAGCACCAAGCTTAACCTGTTGCGCGGCGCGGTTGCCGTTCGTATCTATCATTTCTAACGTCCTGAATCTGGACTCCAAATAATCTCTTAATTGTATCCAAGTGGGTAGCTCATCACTCATCACATTTAACTGTTGCTCCCATTGTTTAACAGATTCCGCATCCAATTTCGAAACGACTAAGTGAACGACAGAGGCGTCAGCGTAACTGGAATCCGTACTAATGCCTAAGTTTTGCAAAGATTTAAGACAGGTCGATGTCGTATCCAATAAACTTCTGATCGCAGTGGCTGACTCGTTTTGAATTTTCTTTGTGCTAAATAAAGTCCTCATAATAGCATTGCAGTTATAACGCTTATTATTGTATCGCCGAACTAACTGCTTCCATGCTTCTTCATAATTCGCATCAGTTGTCGAATAGTTACATAATAAGTTTAATGCTTCTCCACTCAAATTGGACTTGAGGTAATGTAATTTCTGAACCGATGAAATGCTCTGATTATTATGTATTAATGAAGAAAACATGTCGTAAAATGTTGGCCACTCTTCATATTTACCAGCAAACGTAGGTAATTGTATGCGAGGTAATTTTATATCACTGCAATTATTTTTCGCGTTGTGGGTAACTGCTGGATTGGAAAACGAACTAACTGATGGTAGAAATTGTTGCAAAGCTTCTCGCAAATTCGACTTATACTGCACATACAGCTCCTCAAATCTCTCATATTTCCCTTCTGTAAAATAAGCTGCGTTCTTATTTTTTGCTTTTGCAACTAACTCCTTGTGCCCGTCTTTAAAATCTTGAAATAGTTGTTCTAATAACTCCAATCTCGTTTCTATGTACTGACGTTTAATTCTTTCTTTCGGCGTTTTCTTATAATTTCTTTCCGCTTTAATCAAATTATCGAACAACTCATCTTGTAACGACAAAAGTTCCTCCATTGTGAGTAACCAATAAACTCGCACAGCACTCCTAGCAAACACACACCGATCGGTTTTAGCACTTAACAGTTTTTAAAGTCAATCAATATAGATAACTCATTTATTAAATGTTTATAACTTCGCATTTGTCTTAAAACCATGTGTCCCGACAACTCGTTATCGCACTCAGGTAATATTCTTTTGTTCTCGCGGGTCGGCCGGGCTCGATGGTCATAAGCACGATCCGGTTCGAATATGGACCAAAATGTTTAATATATAAGGTTTAGTTTTGTTTGCCGGGATTTTTTGACAAAAACAACGTGTATTTTGTATGCAAGTTTATTCGCAACTGAGATAGAAACAGTATTGACAATAGTGGACTGTATTATAAATCTATAGATAGCTATCCTCAACACCTATCTATACTCTCGACTAATCTATTTGTACACCCGTTATTTCTCTTTGTTTTAGTATTCAGACAGTAAGGCGCCCAATTTCATCGAAATTAGTTGAGTCGTTTGCGTGAAGAAATGTAAACAAAATTCAGATAAAAAGGTTAAATTTAATTCATTGCGTAGCATCAATTCAAGCAACTATTTTTTCTTATTTATTGGCTAGATAACAAAATAATATGTCTACGATTTCTTTCTTTGTTCTAATCCATAAAAATAACTAATCCACTAATCCAAAAGGAGTCTACAATAATATCATCAAGTCTTGGATTCTATCGTTTAACAAAAACCTTTATTACTTAGATTTTACGTAATTCTAGAATTAACACTTCGCCTTGGGACCTTAACACGAAATTAAGTTTTTAAAATAACATCAAAGACTTAATGAAAATTATAAAAATTCGTGAAATTGTCTTAAATTTTTTTATCGGTGCTTAAGACGTAATAACTTCTATGATTAACTAGACTCAGTTTTAAAGCTAGACTGAACGAAATTACTTGAGAATTTGAAATTACTTGTTATTTTTTCATCTGGTATCGTCGGTCTTAACCTTCTTAAGTTTTAAATTACAGAAGTATAATTCAACTATACAATGAACAACTTAAACTAATTTTTTAAAACTTAACATATTCATATTTTAAGTTTTAAATATACTCTATTATTCATAATATAGTATTTTTTTCTGAATTGTAAAATTTTGTTTTACATATTCTTTCAAAACTTGAAACAAAACACTTGGCTTATAACTCAGAATAAGAGGTAGTGAGAGAAAATGAAGATAGATCTTATTCACATAAAGCGTACCTTTCTGGCTCTCATAAATTGGAGGCAACCCTCGGCCACTCAACGTGGAGGAAATATTGCCGCCAGTCAAGCGAGCCATTTTTCTAGTTCTAACATTTTCTAAGAAAAAGACGAATTTTAGAATATTTTTTTTTGCAAATGTTTTTATTTTGGTGTCATCCTAAACTGTGCCTAATAAAATAAATAATAATCTCTGAAATAACAATAAGGACAAAAAAGAAATGATTTTTATCGCCCAATTCTCGAGACAGGTTTACAGAAACCACGGGACATGGCTAATAGCTGAATAAAGTAATGCATAACTATACTACTTCATATAATTTTACCAGTTAATAGTCATATTTGTGGAGACTAACAGGATATTTTAAATTCCAACTAAGCAAGAACTACAATAATGCCCGACCATCTAAACAGTGTAAAAACTAATCAGCGGGGATTTTAAATTGTCCACGTTTTTCCCCTATTTAAAACGTGCAAAAACGCTGCGAGCATGGATTATTCTTTAAAAACAACTGCAATTTTATTATAGAGAACTTCTTTTATTATTTTTTCTCGAGAATTTTCTAGTTTTCTAGGTCCGAGTTTGTTTTGCATTTAAAAATGGGATTTCGTTTTCTGTGCAGGTCCAAATGGATCGAAAATGTCAAATGTTCTGCAGTTGTTGTGGGCGTGGTGTCAAGCCGTGGTGTGGTATTAAATACCAATGTATCATACAGAATTTGCAGAATTCAGAGAACTTACCACTTGTCTGTATGATGACCATCTTGTGCCGCAGAGGTGTTGGTAAACCACGGCCTTTGAAACATAGGTATTTCATCATTAATTGTTCCGAATGTGTATCGAAGACTTCTGCTAATTCCCACTAAGTAATTCGTTTCTCAATAGTACCAAACAGTATCAAAATGGTTTAATTCACAGGTAATAATATATATTTTTATCACCACACTTTCATGAGATTTTCGATCACGGTCATTAAAATATTTTGTTTTATTCATATCATATTATGATTGTAACACCGGCCAGAGTCTACTCTTATTTTCGTAGTAATTAATTTTCTAATCGTTCCCCTAGATGGCGTATTTTAACCTGAAATAGTAGTCGGTAGTAGTAATCGATTGATGGTATAAATAAGCTGTTCAAATTATTTTTTGTCGATACTTAATTATTAATATTTAAATTGGTATCAGGTTAATTTATTTCTTTGTATTTTATGCCTCAATTTATAACTTGACTGTAAACGTAGTTTTTATGTTGTCAATTGTTTTTTTTTTAAGTCATTTTTTCAACAACCGGCGACAAAAGCAAACTTTTGAAATCCATTTCGAATGCCCAATATGACGAGTTGCAGTTTCAACTTGTTCAGAGGTCCCAGATGTTAAATGGTCCTAAGTAGCCGCTCGCTGGCCCGGTCCCAATCTGTCCCTATTAGTCCCAGCTTGTGTGCTTATAAATAACACTCGTTTGTTTTACTTGCAACTACGAACAAAGCCTAGAAATAACTTTAATGGCAACTCTTAAACCTGGTTTAGATGGTTTGGAAATATCGTGTGATTTGCAGTACATTGCTGGTCCGCGCGGCTTTGGAGTTATAAGTGTTTGATGTTATACAGCAATGTACTGCTCGCACGTTTCTAGCGTCGTCTAAACTAGTCTTTAGGTAGAAGCTCCAGCTGAGTTTAGAACGAAGTGTTTCGTAATTCGTGAGGGTTAAGTTTGGAGTTCTGGACACGCATTTAGTTTTACAAGGGATGTAAAGTTTGATTAGTTAATTGAAGAACAAGAATTAGAAGTGGATTTTTGGTAAGTATGTAAACTTAGTCTAATATTAGTAGTTATATTCTCTTACAACCCTTGTCATATAAAGCATGACCGCATTATTATGTTTCTTTTTATTAATTCTTTTGAAGAACGTGGTTCACGTTTTACTAATCTTTGCATATGTTTCAAATATTTAATAACATAACAGGTGTTTAGAAATAAATAGGCACTGGTTGGCTGACACAGATACACAAACTTAGTGTTGGAATGAGAAATTCCCCAGTAAGTAACTAGAAATAATATTTGCACCTTAAAAAAATATATCCTTTCTTGTAATATTCGTTTTATTCATATTTTCTCGAAGATACCACAAGACGTTGAATCAGCAGCGTCCCTCATGAATTGGATTTAAATTGAATAAACCGAGACAGCGCGAAAACGTAACATTTCTCGAGAAAAAGAACTACAAACTACGAGCGTAATATATTTCTTTAAAAAACTCAGCATTGTAGGAGAGTGTATGAAATTCTCGATACAACAAACTAGGTCAGGCTGAAATATTACGACGTACCAACATCTGGGAAATTTTATTAAAAAATAAACTTTCCTGATTATAATCAAGAAGCAATTTCATTTAAATTTTTACGGACCGTGAGCGGCCATGACACCGTTTCATGAATTTCTAGTTCATGTTGTGTCGGGAAAATTAAGGCGCTGTGTATAGTAAAAATGGGCTTTTTCAAACAGTTTTTTAGCAAACTGTATAAATGTCAGAGCAGCTAAAAAAATATATGTTAATTTTCATAATTTTTGTGAGATAACCTTTATTTCCAAAACACGATTTCATTAATTTTTCTCGATAAAAAAAATTCGTAAACATACCTCTAAAATGGATTTTCAAAAAAGTTTTCCGGTATTACTGATGAACCAATCTTGATAAATTTTTCAACAGAAACGTAATAACTAATAATGAAGATAACCTTTATTTTAGTTTTTCAATTAAGGTAGAATTTTTCCAAATATTCAGATATTTAATGAAAAATAACACATTCCTGACAAACTAAATATGGCGTTTTGTTCGCTTCTCTTTCATTCCTACGCGATCAGACAGTGTGCGCTGAGGCGCGGTGCTAGACGGACCTGTGTCACTTTTTTTCTGATTGACAGATCTAAAATACATGACAAATCGAAAATAATTTCATGAAATCTGTCAAACAATGTCATATAATGGAATTTGTAAAGTAATTACTTACTGTTTTTTGCACATCTAATCTCTTTTCTATTGATCCTCTATAGAAGCGTAATTTGAAAACTTTTGATGAAGTTACATTGGTCTAGCGGTCGCGTGCTTATATAAATTTGCGATGCGATAGCTGTCCGCAGGTTCGAACCTAGCAATAGATACTTGTTATTTTGCTTCCATGTTTTTTCAATGATGTATTTTTGCACTTTTTGTGTAATTTTTAATAAATTGTTCAATTTTAATAATAAAAAAAACAATTAGTAATTATTGATTTCTAATAAGATGCATATTTTTTTCATTTTCATTCATGACAACTTTTTCATGACTAAGCTTATACATGGTGTACAATATTGAAGTAACTAGTAATACCAAAAGATGTAATTGAACGCAATAACGTTTGTAATCATTACAATAATGAAGTAAACTGCTGTTTTTTAATTAATGTGAGATATTTGTGAGGAGTCATTTATTTAATGAAAAATATTTCGGATCTGACAAATTCAGTATATGTATGGCGTCTTATTTTGTATAGTGTAGTATAGTTGAAAGACGACGAAAAGTGTGCGCGCAGACAGAAAAAAAAATACTTTGCTCTGCAAAGTATTTTTTTTTTTGGTAGAGATCTTTACCTTTAGCCTGAGCGTAAACTTTGACTGCTTCACCGGACTTTTGGCGAGGACCTTAAGGCCTCCAGGCAGAGCAATAGGAAAAAACTAATTACGTCAGCAACGTCCTCGAAGGGCACCCCCTGCGGGGTTCGGGCCTCGACTTAGTGCGTAGCTAACAATCTTAATAAAGCAAAACAGCAAGGGATGGCTGGATCTAAGTTTTTATTATTTAGGGACATATTTTTATTACTAGTTTGGAAGGCTCGGGCCAGCTTGGTCTAGGGACAGGAGGATAACATTTACGTTACTATTATTAATAATACGCGACGGGCCTCGCCGGCGAGGACGTAATATATGGCGGTTGTATTTTGTAATGCTGCTGCTAGCTAAATCGAATGCTTCTTGGAGAAGCGTTGTTTTATCATCGGGGTAGGAGAGAGTATGTCTGGGGTGTTTAGTCTTAGATATTACGGAAGGTACGGGTTTCGGAGGAGTCGAAAAATCGAATCGCGGCGACTTTTATGAACTGCTTGATTGTTGGCAGCTTTAAGTCACAGTGCAACTGCAAGTTACGGACGTAACCTGGAGCGCCTGTGGCTCTACGCATGAAACGGTTTTGGAGAGTTTGCATTCGTTTGAGTCGATAATCGGGTACGTGAGAGAATACGACGCTGCCGTAAGTCATGATGACCTGTGTCACGCACGCAGTGTAGATTCTCTTCTTATAAGTATAGTAAGAGAAAGAGTTTACTGCGCTTGCTCAACATAATAATAATAATAATAATAAAATGTTTATTTCCAATAAAATATTCACAAGTGGTTCATATACAATACTCTAGGGCTAGATCATTTAGATTAAATAAATTTGAACAGCATCCACTGCCGAACTAGGCTGAAAGCCTGTGTGTCGGCATCTGGTGCCACTCCCCTTAGTGTATGACACTATACTAGCCTTAATGCTAGACCATCACACTTATGGAAAAAAGGATAGTTTCCAATTACTTTACAAAAACTTAAATATAAGGTGTATAAGTGAGCCTCTCTTTGTGTTTTATGAAGAATGTACGTGTATGTGTGTGAGAGGATGTGTGCAAGGATACAAAACATATAGATACTCAACTTATTATTAACGTGATACAGTTAGGAGCTTCTCAGTTTCACTATACCCCAAAGTTTGCAACCATGACGTCAATTTGTTTTTACAGTTAACTTTATTTAAAGAATAAATAGGGATAACTTTGTTAACTCTGTTATAAATGAAGGGTCCCAGGAAACAATAGAACCTATGTGCGAATGAGGTGTTGAACTTGAACTTTATGGTGTCGCAGACTCGACCTCTTCGACGGTTTATATCTTTGCCAGAATCATAAGGAAGTTCATGGTGCTGTTTTAGAATTATGGCTAGCAAAAAAAGTTGCCTGACTGTTAACACTTTGCATTTTTCATAAAGAATTTTTGTTGGATATCGAAATGGTCGAAAAGTACTTACTTTTAGAATAGCACGTTGTGCAACTTCAATACATTTAATTGTAGTGGCTGGGGCTCCCCCCCAAGAAGTGATGCAATATGTTATTAGAGACTGACACAGTGCGTAATAGACTTGCTTTACTAGATCGGAAGGAGCTACATGTCTCAGAGTTTTAAATATTGTGATGAGTTTGCGGATTCTTCCAGTCAACACCTCAAAGTGCTTTTTAAAGTTCAAGTTCGCATCTAATATTACACCTAAATACTTAATATGATCGGTGCGCTCTAATTTTACACAAGAGCATTGATTGCTCACAAAGCTGCATTGATGTGCTGTCAAATAGAAATTATCCTGGAACTCGCAATTGTTTTTGATACAGAAGGTTATGTACTTGGTCTTTTCTGAATTCAGTGTTAGCAAATTCTTCCGTAACCAAATAGAGACACTATTTAACGTCATCTGGGCCTCAGCAAAAACTTCATTCCAGGTATTCGCCGAAACTAAAATGACCGTATCATCGGCGTAGGAAATCAGCTTACCATTTTGTAGCTTCATAGAACACAGATCATTTATATAGATGTTAAATAAAGTTGGTCCAAGGACGCTACCCTGAGGCACGCCACATATCACCTGTAAGTCGTCACTCAAGTGTCCTTCAAGTTCCGTGGCCTGATATCTACCAGTGAGATAGCTCTCAAACAATTTTAATTGTGTGCCCCTTATGCCAGCCCGCTCTAGCTTCTCCAGCAATATGAGGATAGAGACCGTATCAAAAGCCTTCGTTAGATCCAAGAAAATAGCCAAGCATTTACGCCTTTCATCCAGCTTAGTGACAATATAATCTGTTACAACATGAACCGTATCTGAGGTAGATCTAGCGCATCGAAAACCATATTGATTTCCAGATATAATATTATATTGTTCTAAATATTTAGTTAACCTACCATTAATAATTTTTTCTAAAATTTTGGAGACTGAAGGCAGCAATGAAATAGGCCTATAGTTAGTAATACGGTCTCTATCGCCACCTTTATGAATAGGGATTACAATGGACTTCTTTAAATGATCCGGAAAGACCCCGAAACGGAAACAAAGATTAAAGATGAATGTTAGTGGTGAAACTAGGAATTTTTTATATTTCTTCAAAAAATTGTTTGAAATTTTGTCCCATCCAACAGCACATTCAGTCTTGAGGCCATCAATAATATTATTAACTTCATTGACATCTGTTTCGGTTAGTGCAAAAGAATTAGTTTGATATGCGCAGTCGAAGTTATCATTACTAAAAGTTCTGTCGTCTGTTAAGCTTTCAGCTAAGTTTTTGCCGATATTTATGAAGTATTTATTAACTTCTTTTACCGATAATTCTGGAGTTTCAGCTATCTTCAACAACTCTCTCGACGGTTGTTTCGTGTTAGAAGTGTTTGCTTCAATTAAGTCGGCCGAGAGCGAAGGCGGCTCGCGCGCGTGCAGCTTTAATATGAGCTATAAAGGTAAGCTTCCGATCAAGGATTACACCCAGGTATTTGGCTTGCTGCTCCTAAGGAATAGGCTTGCCGAAGAGGGTGATTGGTGGAGGGGTAGCGGGAGGCTGCCGTTCCTTGCTGAAGACCACGGCTGCGCTCTTGGTAGGGTTGACTTCGATTCTCCATTACGTGAACCACTTCCCGAGGTTCGTGACCGCGGTCTGGAGAGTATCGCTAAGGGGCTGGTGCCTGAATAATAGATGGCCGTATCGTCGGCGTACATTTGGGGTTTGCCACTGCGAGGAATGTCGCTAACGTTAGTGTGAAGAGAAGTGGTGAGAGTACGGAGCCATGAGGGACTGCGGCGCGGATCGGGTGAGGGTCAACGCGATAGCGAAAGGACCGATTCAACAAAAAGTTTCGGAAGATGAGCACAAGACGATCTGGCGCCTCGAGTTGGTAAAGCTTGAAGATCAAGCCATTGTGCCAGACCTTGTCGAAAGCCTTTGCTATATCGAAGAAGAGCACGCCAGTGAGTCTTCCACGCTGAAAACCAGCGCTTATATGCTCGACTATGCGGTGGACTTGTTGGACGCATGAGTGTTGGGTTCTAAAACCGAACTGCTCGTCTGGTATGAGACTCCTGGACTCGGCACAATCCATAAGATGGGAATAAATTATTCGCTCGTATAGCTTCCCAAGAACCTTGAGTAAGCTAATGGGGCGATAACTAGTGGGCTCAGACTTCGGTTTACCGGGTTTGTGGATGAAGATGACTATCGCCTCTTTGCACATCCGTGGGAAGAGATTGTTGTTCAAGAGGAGTACGCCGTAGGCTCTCGGCGTGAAAGCATGTCACTTTTTTGTTTGAAATGTCACTGGCGTGTTGTAATCCATCGAACGAAGCCCAAGGCCATGCTTTGGAGGCGTGGGTGGTTTCACCTACCTCTCCCTCCTTAATAGAGGGACGACGCATATGTGCGGGTGGCTGCACGGAGGGTCCGTGGTTGATTTCACCACCCCAGCACGTAACGCCACCGTTGCGTATAGGCAGGTCGAGCTCGTGGAGAACCTATCCGATCACCGATACATACGGATAGGGTTCTCCTCTCAGTCAGCACAGGGTACGCAAGGGTGCTCACCGTTCTCGAGGTGGTCCATTACCTACTTGGACCTCCAGCTAGGAAGGCGGTTCACTGCTTTTCTGCAGAGCTGACCGATCTACGACGTGCCTGCTCGGCCGCTAGAATAAGCTATGAGTGGCTTCGTCGACGTCGCCAGAACCGGGATCTTTAGGGTTCAATCCGGTTCCACCTGCAATAGCAAGAGGCGAAGAAGCCGCTGACAGTCGCCATTTGAGAGGGAGAGGGAGGCGATGTTGGAGGGTCTCAACGCCAATCCCTGGGTCAGACTTTACAAAATGTTGCTCAACAATCTGCACCTCATTAGTCCTCCACTGACGGAGACCCTTCAGACTGATCTCATTGGTTCAGGCGTTTTTCCCGAGAGCCGTCAACGTTACCCTGCCCAGGTTGAATTCAACCTACGGGATCAGCCCATCGGAGGACATTTCCCTGCTGTCCCCGGAAGAGTTTGGGGACGCAGTGTCCTGTCTAAGTGCAAGAGAACGGTCCCCAAATGCTTGCCACACGCCTTCTAAAAGCAGCTAATGAGCCCCAATATAGGGCTCTCTTTATAGGAGAGTAAACTTGTCTCTCCTGCCCAGGTCCCAACGGCGCATTGGGAAGGCTAATTTTACGAAATGGAAGACACGGCATAGCACACATTCGAGGTGTGCACTGCCTTTGAAGCTAAGCGCCGTGTCCTACGTGGAGTTCTTAGCCCGGACCTTTCGCTCGTGGGTGCGGTCAACGCCATGCTCGCAGACGACTCGTCTGCCTTAGTGTCTTATTTCTACAAGCTTGTTATTTCTCAGAAAGAGACCTTGGACCGCGAGCGGGAGGCTGACCCTTTCGTTCCTTTGCTCCGCCGATGGCCGATGGTGGGCAGTGCGCGGACGAGAATCTCTGTAGCCAGACCTGCCCTGGGGAGGACGCAGAGGGCGGGGACGGGGGTCCCTCAGCCTTCGTTGCACGTATCTACTTGGGCGAGTGTAGTGGAATGCACTGCCCCCGTTCTCCTCTCTCCTACATATCCAGCACTAAGGCAAATGATGGCACCAGGTGTTTTGCCAGATTAGACAGAGCCTTTTTCAGGGCTCTCTCTCGGACTCTTGCATCTTCACCCCCTTGGACATGCAAGGCTGGCTCATAAATGAATATCACGTGAATAATAAAAAAAAAACAAAAGAGGTTGATAAAATTACTCTTTCGTACACAAAAAAAAAAACCTATAAATATACAAGTTTTACAGGTGAGTGTTTGGAATATCTGCAGTGTGAGGACTTCAAACCACAAAAGTTATTCACAAAAAAATAATAAGTTTCGTTACTATTCGAAACACGCTGTATCTCCAGACTGAACCATCAAGCGTAGTGTACGTTTTTTTTAAATATTTTACTCTCGATACTGAAGAAAAATATAGATTGTCATAAAACATATTGTTCAGGTTTTCAATTATTATATACATATTTTTTTTTTTTCAGAAAATCAGAATATGTATTTGAAAACTAATTCTAAAAATAAATCAACAACATTAAATGTTGGTTTTAAAAGTAAAAACACGATAATATGCAGTAGGTGCATAATACTTTAAAAATAATAATCCAAAAATTTATGATTTTATGGGGATTCGAACCTACTTTTCGCACTCAAAAGTAAACATAGTCAAACAGGGCTAAACTTACATCTAATCAAATCAGCGAAACAAATTTTCAATATTATAACACCGTTACGCATCGGACGAATTCGGAAAAAACGAGTAGCAGGGTCGGGGCTACTCCGTCCCGCACCTGCCCGCTTCACCCCTTCAATAACGTCAATGCTGGCTATACACAGCGCCTTAACGTATGACTGGCGATCATATTGAAGGCTTATATTCCCTGGGAAAAGTACACAGGAATAGTACATCCTACAATTTTTTTACTCTCTGTCTTATGTCAAAATCTCAAAACGCTTCAACTCATAATGCTAAAGTTTAAAACAAACTGCATAGCAATATCTCTTTCTTACCTAAAATAACCTACAAAAAAAATGCATTTATATATTCAATTAAATTTTTTCACGTCTGTGTATACTGTCTTGCCCTTTGCAGCACAAAGGGCAAAGGTTT
Organism: Autographa gamma; assembly: GCA_905146925.1. Classification (NCBI taxonomy): domain Eukaryota; kingdom Metazoa; phylum Arthropoda; class Insecta; order Lepidoptera; family Noctuidae; genus Autographa; species Autographa gamma. The sequence goes on from LR989870.1 coordinate 431,391, forward strand.
CTCATCTTCAGAAGACAATTTAAACAAGTGAAAACTACTGAACCGATGATAATGCAACTTTGATCTCCATAACTCAAACGTTATGGAACGGTCTGAAACTAAAGAGCTACTGAAACTGTTCACAATATGTGTTATGTTTTGATAATGACTGACTTTAAAGTTAAATACAAATACATTTAAATGCACCAAGCGAATCTGAAATAAAAAAAAATAGTAGTAGATTAATCTTCGGGACTTAAAATCTTAATATAAACCGCGAAAAAATCCGTAAAAAGTAGTTTTATTTCAATGTCTAACATTCGCGTAAACCTAAGAAACCAATATAGATTAATCTTTTTTATGTAAACGTTACATTTCAATAAAAATTATGAGAGACACAATTGTCATAATGATTTAAGTTCACACAATCAAATACGATTTACTCGAGCCAACAGCTCCGAAGGTCATAAGTTATTCAATAATCACTCGACAAGAGCCCTTCTGCTCAAACACAATTTGGACATCATATTGCTACGGAATTCAAATTAAATTACATTGGATCCTATGGTAACAACATTTCAATATAGCGTCCCACATATGAGCGAAAAAAGCGTGAAAAATATAGTGAGGACTCTTGATAATTCACTTCACATTATACATACGGACCCACATTTAGGAAAATATTTTCTGAAAAACAAACCAAAAAGGTAAAGGCTAAATTACACGGCATATAAAATTCAGATTTGGCTCACAGAAAGCGAGAAGCCGGGATGAAGCGGCCATTTAAAATTCTGATGCGAAAGACTCTGCCTGTTGAGCTCACCCCGTTATATTTTAACTGACTTCCAAAAAGAAGGGGTTTTAATCAGACTTTTACAGTCGGTGGTATTTGCTAGCGTTTATTTTAGAGAATTTGGTTTTCTGTTTGCACCTGCAATTTTTATCGGAAAGTGTCAAAAACGGTGACGCAGAAATCTCTTTCGGGTAAGTAGATATTTAATATTCTATACACATACACACATCAGCTATATAACAAACTCCAAAGGTAGATATCAAAGTGGGTCATTCGTACACGGTTAAATGGGCCTCGTTAATGTCCCTCTTAATTAATGAACTCGTGTTTTCATGACAACATCCAAAAATACTTTATATCTCAGAAAAAGTTATCATTATCATCATTTACTACCCTAGCTATTCATTGGGATATAGTCCAAATTTTTAACGGGCCTCATATTTAAAAATATATTTTTATAAACGTCTTCCTAGTGCTTTTGTTCCTTCCAATATTCCCATTTCTAGCATACCTATACCAAGTGGCAAATAGGTATAATATCAGAATTTCTATCGTCCCGATTTCACAGTACACTGCTGCTCATGTAGAACCGGTGTGCTCAACTGTGGCAGCTAACCGTGGCAGCTATGATGTCCAATTCAGATTCACGCAGCGTGCGGCCGTTGTCTCGTGAATACTGCGCTAGTATTGTAGACGTCTATATTATGTACTGTATTGACTATCTGGCTTCGTGGGAGTGTCTTACTTACACCTGGTTGCGAAATGCTAGTCGATTTAATCAATTTTCATTGTTACAAGCTTTTCTTTAAATAGCAAGGTAATGTGTGTTTCTTTTGGAGATCCGCCACGAACCACTTCTGGACATTTGAAGGGATGAAATTGAGCATACTTATAATTTGGTGGTAATATAATTGCATGGTAATTTATTGAAATTTTTGTGCCAGAAGGTGGTCAGACGAACTTTTAAACAAAACAACGCAATTAGGTATATACTGTTTGAGCTTTTTTCATTTGTTTTTTTAAGGTTTTTCCTTTTAGGGTTTATTACTCTCTTTTCGCATTTTTATTGTTTCTGTGCGAGCAGGGTTGTGGTCAAAAGCTAAGCATGATAGTGACCGTATATTGTATTCATATACATATTCTACAATAGTAAATCATTTGCAAGTCAGATCTGTTGAGGTATTGATTTCTCATTAGCTTCCGATAACGTCTACAGAAATAACAACAAACTTTTAATAGCTTCATACTGAACAGGTTTATTTTCTTCAGAACGAATGATGATGGAATAAATTTTCATTCTTTTATATTTCTAAGAAAGTAGATATTATATACAGGGCCGTAGCAAGTTTTATTTGATTTTCTAGGAAAAAGTTGCTAAGAGGCTAACAAAGAGAATTTTTGTAAGTGTCAGAAAATAATATAACGTCTCGATGTTCACATGTTTGTGATATGGATAAAATATATTTTGTAAATGTGCTAGTAATATCCTACTTATGTTTCATAGACTTGAACGAATTTAATTCCTAAGTTAAAATTAAACGATTTTTTAAATAATCTCTAAAGTATATAATAAAGTCATACGCCTGTTAGTTTTTATTTATGTATTTTTTTTTTAGTATAATTAGAGTTTGTTCTTATATTACATTTAATTGTGTAAAAATACAGTCGAATTGAGTAAAAAAAAAGTCATAAAAATACCATAAAAAATATCATGTCTCAATGGACTTCTGTAATGTAAAAGAAAAACATAGATATCCTGAATTGAGCAGATCCGCCCTTTTTCGAAGTCAGGTAAACGAGTAAACCTTGCAATTATCGTCTTTTATAAAAACTATAAAAACCTAACAGGCCACTAATAAGTTATTAGGCTGTAATACCGAGAACCATAAATATTATGTTCGATATCCATCGCGAACGTTACGTCATAGTCTGTCGACACCTTTACCTACCTGTTCGTTCTGAGAAACAATAAATAGAAAATTATTGTTAGCGAATATCTGTAATATTACGTTCAATATTTTTGTTGGTTTTTTCTTTTGGTGTTAATTGTCACACATTACATTAATAACATTACTAAATACAACCAAAATGAGAATAAATAATACATGATCGTTGATAGTAAACATCAACATATTTTTTATTACATAACATACCACCACGCCTGTATCCCCGAAGGGTTAGGCAGAAGTGTACTAATGTACACCCACAGTTCGCCGGTATGGTTTAGGTCGAATGTAATAAGGGGCGAGCCTATTGCCACTAACCGGGTAGAAATCCAAACTCCGGCCTGCAACTGAGAATTTTATAGAAAAACACAATAACACCTTGGTCGACTTGGTAATCAAACCCAAGACCTCCAGCGTAGCAGTCGCGCTTAGCAGCACTAGGCCAACGAGGCATATTTTTTATTTCACGCATTAATTGTCCCGCCAGTTGACACAACAGTTAAACTACAGGAATGTATCATAATGTGACTCATTGGACAGGGAAAGGGTTAATAGCCAAACTACAGACGGACAGATATTAAACAAAACCCCAATATTAATTATTCCAATTATAACATGGATCAGTAACTCCAACTATCCAAACAGTAGTTTGAAACCAATTTTTCTATACCCTCTGATCGCTGGCCGATTTGAATTTCAATTAAAGTCAACGCCGTCAGTTTTAACCCCTCCTCCCCCTCCCTTTAGTTTCAATCTATTGATGTAGTGCTTATGGGTTCTGAACTTGTTTGACCTGTCAGATTTGAAGGATTTGTCTTTTGTTTTCCATGAAGATTTCCTCGTTTCAGCTTTGTTTAATAAGCTTGGTATCAAGAATCAGGTTTTTTGGCGATGTAATGAGGATGTAGATATGTCTACCTTATATCTTAGGAAACCTCTTAATAAGATATAATAATATGCAGTGTTGAATGCTGGAAATATGTATTCATATAACGCAAAGGCCTATGAAGAGTGTAATTTTAATTTTCTTAAATTAATGTACTGTAAACATTGGGAGCCAACAGATGGACGGCGTCGCCGAGGCCGGCCCAGGAAGAGGTGGTGGGATGACTTAGTCGCATACCGCGAGGGCTGGCGAGAGGCGAGGCAGGATAAGGTAGTATGAATTGGGGGAGGCCTTTGCCCAGCAGTGGGACAGTATAGGTTAAAAAAAGGTACTTTTCGTACCATAATTGAGTAATTTTTTTATGTAATACTTGTCCTCTATTAACACCAGCAAGACATCTGTTGATCACTTTTCTCTACAGGTATACACTATACGTATTATTTTGATCATAACTAACTTGCAACATAGCTTTCTTGGAATGTTTCAGCAATTAATTGACTACTGTATTTCAGTGGCTGACGTAACAATATGATAATAATGTTACCTGGAAGCCAATCAATAGTTCATCGCCACAACAGTAGCTAGCGCAGAACTTTACAAGTTGAGGTGTAATGTCTGATGTAATGTGGGGTTAGTGTGGAGGTTCACAAACTTTGTTGAAGGTAGTACGGAGTAGAAACTGTTGAACCAGCCTTTGTTCTAACGTAAAACAGGAAAATCGAAAATGTTTCTACAAAAACCTACACATAAAGCTGCAACACTAAAACTGGTGGATAGGTTTTTTTTAATGTTATCTGAGAAATAACATAAAAAAAACTTGTGATTTCTTGAATTCCGATTTCGGTTCAGCCGTTTAGGAGTAGCAATACACACAGATACATACTTTAGGTCGGGTGTTAAAAATAGTCACTAACACATCTAAAAATACGTATAATTGTAAAATTCTTATCTAGAATAAAAATAGCAACAACAAGTACCATTTAGCAAATAGAAAGCACAGCCAAGTCCCATCTATTTCAGATCTAACGTAATCTATATTTAGCGTATTCACTAACTTAGGGGCTATTGTACGTAAATAAACGGAATAATAGACCTTACGTCCGTAGTACCTTTGTATAGAGCACAAGGTCCGCGAAATTTAGATCTCAATTCAATAAGGGAGAGAGTTTCGACGGTTCGATTAAATTATTTCGGGACCCAATTGGCCGGAGTAGTGTTATTCGATTGTTACGGTTGTAAGTTGGATACTCGAGGAGAAAAAGTCGCCTTGACGAAAATTATACAAGTTCTGTTTATAAGATTCTTCTGAAAATAAATTTACATAAAAAAAAACCTTTTCCTAGCAATGCAATTCTTCCTGTAAGTTTTTTTTACCATTATATGATTGCTTATACGCTTCAACATATCTGATGACAGGGAGTTAGACCGGTTCCCTGTCAGCACCGGCATACATTGTAGCTCAGTAAGTTTGCAGACAGCTAGTAGCATTTTTCGATTGACTAGAATAGAAAAAGTCTGTGTTTTGTTTTTGAGGGTTACCTAACTGAAAATAAGGGAAAAGAGCATTGGTATCGCCATTGAATGCTATCATGTTTTTGCGTGACTCTTGATCCAGGCAATAAAAGGAGATCTCGTTTTAAGATCTAGATCTTCTATGGATTCAAACGAAAGACAAAGACTTCAAGCCTACTTTACGTTGCTACAAAGCCCTTTTTATTACTCAGTACTAATTTAATAGATATTGAACCTTCTCCCAAAATAATGGGTTCCATATTGAGTTCCCACATAATAGGAACAAAACAGACAACTCTCTTTATTAGCTAATGCATATTCAATCACTCCCGACAATTTGCGAGCAGAGTCAACCCGGTAAAGGTTAAGCGGGTGTCGCCGTGGGCACGAAGAGGATTGGTTCCCATTCATAATTAACAGGTAATTTGTTGACGAAATTAGTATTTGTTTGATATTGGTAATCGATTAACATGAGTAAAAATAGTCCCTTTTTAGTATTCTTACAGCGTGCTATAAGTTAATGTAAGGTAGCTTTGTGAACCAGCAGCAAGTCACATTGATGCAGCATCGAAATTGTAATAATAATAATAAGTCTTTATTTGCAGAACACAGGTGTTAACAATAAAGATGGTAAAAATATAATATAATAATAGGACGCTATGTTCTACCTATGTAAAAAATGCAGGCAGGTTCGGTATTTCAGCATATTGTCATAGGGTAGTTTTTATGTTGTAAATAGATCCCACCAAAATAGCGTATAATATAAAAGCTAGTTTATTAGAAATACAGTCTCTTAGAAAAAAATGTCGTTTATATGGCTTAGCAGTATCTTTACATTTAACATCAGTTAAATTAATACATCGCGATTCCGGAGAAGCGTCCCTTGCAAAGATGTAATTCCCGGTACTGTGAGACTAGAGAGATAACTTAGAAGTTAGAGCTGTGGCTTTATACTACAGTATAGTTGTTCATCAGACTTGTATTGTAAACTTTAAAGAGACATGCTCGCTACAAGTTTTGATTAAAAATGTTCAGTTTATATGCCATCCAAAAGTATATGACATTCAGTGCTTTGTGCAGTTTCACTATATTCGCGAAGCTAGATTTGCGGTGATTTCGAGAATTTCGAAATAACTAAAAATATAACAACCCCCATAGCTGGGCACAGGCCTCCTCTCTGTAGGCAAGGAACGAGCATCTCACCAATTTCTTCAACGCGAGTTGTTAAATTATTGGGATCCAGGATTTAGTTTTTTCTTTCATCGATTTTCAATTGTGACATAGAATAATTAAGAAAATAAGAGCAAATAACTATGAAAGAGTCACATTATACTTACCCACATTTTTAAAAAAAAGATAGATGTTTTAAATTTTATGTTACAAACAGTTGTACAGAGCAATCATCTCGTTTAATATCTGTCGTCCATGCTAACAGAATGTGTATCATGATAGTATTTCCCCCGAGCTTACACAGTACACTGTACAGTACACCGCGTACTCGGAGAACACCGCGCCCCTTGATGCCAGTACTTTGTACACCGATATAATATACCAAGATTGTAATTAAGAATTCTGATATTTATGTCTTAGAAATTGTATTTATTGTAGTGTATGCAAGAGGGATTATCTTTTGAAGTGAAAACTGATTTAGCGGCGTTGTACACTTTTTTTGTACTTAATGGGTAAAAATGTTAAACTTGTATAAGGACACGTGACCTGATCGAAAATTCGTAAGACGGATGACATGTTTGTGTACGATAGCGCAATAAATAAATATTGTTTACCACCACATAAATGATCGTGCCTTTATACCGATAAAGTCTATCTAATTTTTAGTACTGGCATTCCGTACTTAAACGACATTTAGTTATCATCACCTTTGAATAAGTAATAGGTAAATGGATGTAATATATTGTTCTAGTTCTCACGCTTGATGTTATTACGGAATGAAAGCCGTGAAATAGAGGCTATTGCCATTCATAAAATTCATTTCCAAGCCAAAATTTCGAAAATACATTGTTGACGTCGAGAAATGATTGATTGCAGATATTTTATGCCGGACGAGTGAGTGGATACATCGATACATACCTTTTTTATTTCGATAGATTATAAGTAGGTAGGTATATGTAGATTATTATCCATCCTTACATAATGAGATGAAAGTAATTTTGTCTGTTCCGTCACAGCTAAACCATTGAACCGATTTAAATGAAATTTGTTATGGGGTTTCGTAGCTTTGTTACCAAGAAAGGAAATATTGATAAAAGACAACCATGCGAGCGGAACCACGGTTTGAAGCTTGTTGATATATTATTATTTATTATGTATATTATTATATACAATTCTTCTGTGAGTGTGTATGTCACTGAACTTCTCTCAAACGAAAGGACCAATTTTGATGAAATTTTTTGTGTGTTCAAGGGGATCTGGGAATGGTTTAGATTCACAATTTTGTCCGCTGGACAATGTTTTTTTAATTCATTTTTAATTTATTAGTAGTTGTTGATTTTGGAATGTTTTACATTGGATCCGACAGACGGCGCTACCATCGCAGTGTCAAATTTTAAATAATATTCGAATTTTAATTTTAGTCTGTCGCGACAGTTAGCTCTGCGATCAAATTAAAAAAAAGTTTTGTTATCATTGTGTTATTGTAGACCATGTGACAGGACAACGTCTGCTACGGGTCCGCTAGTTATGTATATTTCTTTACACAGTCTGTGAGTATATTCATTTATAAAATTACACTTCTAATTCAACATTCTCTTGACCACTAAACATGAAACGTAGTGACAAACATAAAAACAAGCATCTCTGCCCACGCCGACACAATAACCTCAAGTGTGTCTAAGTAATTGCAACCTATAACATTGTAGCGGGGAACGGTGCAGAAAGAACGCCCTTACAAGGATAAACCGGATACACTGCTTGCAAAAGTAATGGCAGCTAAGCCTACGTCGTGCAAGTTTTATTTGTACGTGTTATATGGTTTGAAATTTGAGTATAATTTTAATTTTAATTTTAAGAATTTACTCTTTATAAAAGCAGTATGAAATAAAATTAGGCTGGTTATGAAAAGCTTGCAAGAAAGTTGAAGTTATATAACGTTTTAGCAATTTGCTTTATTTCTAGATTGTGAGGAAAATGTGTACTTATTGATTTCTGAGTTTATGCGAATGTTAGACATGACCATTATACCTGCAAAGGTGTCGAATCGTCGGGACTTAAAAACTGAATAAACACGGTAAAATCCTTAAAAGTAGTTTTATTTCAATAAAATGTGATAAGTTCTGTTAAATTTTGGAATTCGTAATGTAGGAACAATAAAAATACTTTTAAGTTCAGCCTACAAATAGACTAACCTAATAAAGAAGTGTTTGCAGCCACGGGCTAAATGCCAAATTATTAATGTATTGAGTCTAGACTGCTTGATATTCTTTCATTTTTGTCATCTAGGCAAAACTACTGTTCATAATAGCTCTTCTTTCGTTCATTTAAGACCTTAATCACCCACTACTAGGAATAGGCCTCCACTTTTTCTCATCTCATTTAAACTATGTATTAATATTGGTCGTGGTGGCGTAGCGGTTCAATGAACGAATTTATATGCACAAGATTGCAGAGGCTTTTTCAAAGCTTTATGTTCTTTCATAATTATTCTAAGACACTTCTGACAAACGATGAAGAAAAACATCGTGAGGAAACATAGATTCCAAAAATTTGGGATCTGAAATCGCCAATCCGCAGTGAGCAAGCGTGGTGATCAATGCTCGTGCCTTCTCTATATGAAAAGAATCCTGTGCTCAGCTGTAAGCCGTATATAGGCCAGTTTAAAATTCATATGAGATTTAAAGAAAAGCAATTAACACTCTCGGAAAATTTATGTAAATAAATAAATATACCACCTCTATTTTTACGTCCCATGATAAAAACATTTCTCAAAAGATCTGCCGAATTAGTAATGAATTAGTCTTCAGTTCCCCTTAACGACAAGTTGAATATTAAACGTATTATAACGACGTCTATCCACACAATCAAGCAGTTTACTCGAGCCCGAAGTTCCGCGAAGGTTACTCATAACTTATTCAATAATGGAATCACTCGACAATAGCCCTTCTTCTCCAACACTTGGCTTGAACGTAATGTTAGGCTGCCCCTTAAATAGGTCATCAACCTCTGTTTATTCGGTCTATTGGTGTTTAGATAGTTGTTGATTTGAAAAGTAAGTTTGTGTTGCTCAAATCCAATTAAAAATATAAAAGAGCTTGTCACTTGATAATGTATTTTTAGATGACCCAAAAGCTTAGTGTTGTTCTACTCTTTTTCATTGGTTGGAATTTACCTGCACAAATAAGATATACACATAAATGGAAAAAAAACCCGACTTTAGTACCATTTATTAGGGACCACCTCTTAGGCACAACCGCCGACGGCAAGATGTCAAAAAAATAAAATCGATCCGATCGATCGATCGAACCATGTCGATAGGAGAACTTCCTCTATTGAAGTCGGTTAAAAATACGGCATTAGATATTTTTGCACTAAGTCCATGAAAATGTATACTTGCCATCGATAATATATTTTTAGATGAACTTAAACTGTTGCTTTTGCTAATGTACTTATACTGTTAGTTTTTCTTTACTTCTGTATTTTTTTATTTGTTAAAATACACCCGCAAAGAAGACATTGAAATGTCTCTGAACCCTTTTTTTATTGCTTAAAATGTTCAGACGAAGACAATTTAGAAAACTGCAGAATTTCTGCTTAGTAACAGGCGGATTCTGTTCAGACAAACAAACGGATGAATCTACGGTTTTAATATAAACATTTGAAGGCGGATACGTTAATTCTATGTAAGTACGAGTATATTTGTAAAATAAACAGTTTGGGATTTTTTCAGCATGAGTGTATAAACTGAAGTAGTTGAGGTATGTAGGTGATGTTGTATTTTCATGTACTCTGTGTTTTAAGATCTTGTAAAATTTTAGTTTTTTTTTATGATTTTCTATTATATATTATAGCTGTGCCCCACGGTTTCACCCGCGTTAATACCTATATCCTATGGATCCCTAACTTTTTTGAAAATTTAATTTAGCTTATGTTACCCGCAGATAGCGTAGCTTCCCAACAGTGAAAGAATTTTTCAAATCGGTCAAGTAGTTTCGGGGCCTATTCAATTCAAACAAACAATCAAATCTTTCCTCTTTATAATATTATTATAGTAGGTATAGATGAAAGTGGAATTGGAAGATATTGAAACATAGCCTAGTCTTGGTGTTGTAACTTGTGTGGGTACTTGTAGATAGTATATGATTAGGAATCACTGTTCAGAGCAAAAACATAATTTTTTTATAAAGTTGTGAACTCCACTATATAAAAATATATAAAACTAAAGAACTTACAACTCATCCACTAAGTTTCAAGTACTATAAAAGCACTTTCGTTCAGAATCGAACCGCGACCCAGCACTTACCCAGCCGGTCGGCAACATCTAAGCCTCCATGCGTTACTATCGCGCCCCGAGAGTGCGACTATCTTTCCTTATCGACACTCACAGCTACGCGATAAACTATTCACACTACTCAGATACACTCTTAATTAAAATATACTATTTAAAAAGTTTCATGACAAGGCGGTTTTTTGTTTTAATAATCGAGGATCATGGCCATATGGATGAATTAAAACAAAATTAAAATCAATTAAAAATACCGCGTCTTCGTCTATGTAGCGTGTAGTATGGTAATGTGTTGTAATGAGTAAGCTTTAATACTGTAAAATGTAATTGCCTTTCAATAGTATTTTGAGTAGAAGAGATTGTAGAAGATTTAAAAGCGTTTTTAAGTAGCCCAGTGTTTGGCTTTTGAATAAAAAGGCTAAAGTAAAAAAACTTACTAACTCTTTATTTTTTGTTACCCTTCAGGGCGAATAAGACATGAAAGAAATATAATTCACGGGAATAAGCGCGTGCATGAATAAATACCTTTTTTGGGGCTTGACGTTTCGACCGGGTTATACCGGCCGTGGTGGAAAACAGACTGATGCAGCGCGATAGTTTAAAAGTTTATATTCAAATTAGATTTAGTATAAGCTATTAGAACTCTAGAATCTATCTTTCATACAGACAACCTTGTAATCTAAACTAAAAGTCCTTTAGAAACCCCAGCTGCGATGAGGTCCTCTTTCACAGTAACTTGTAACGAGCGTGTAATCAACACGAGTACGTTTTCGTAGACTATGCCAGTTCCACCTGAAGCCAGGACAACCTATTTATAGATGAATGCATCATAATAGGTTCAATGTCTAATAATAACAGCCTGAAGTACTCGTGAGAATGAAAATACTATTTGATCTCTACCACGTTTCCTTATGTGGGTTTGATTCGGATGCTAATTTTGGATTCAGGGTCTTCTATAGTTTTTTGACTAAATCTAATATTGGAAAGACTCAATTAATGAAACAGTAAATAATGTAGTTCAGCCTGCAACTTACATAATATTTATTTGGATAACATAGTACATACCTGCTGCACACTATACACCTGTAAACTATTTTAACTTACATTTAAATCACTTCCGATTTAGCTATAAATTTTGCTTAGGTACAAATTTGCCAAAGCATAGTCTGCTTACGTAACAATTGTTTATAACTATTAGAAATAAACGTATTTATAAACTTTTTCTTAAACTAGGCATTTTTTCCGTTTTTCACCACGCAGAAAAGCTCATTCTTCTCTAATTCTATTACACATACAAAATTACCTAAGGATAAAAGTAAACAGGTACAAGTAAGAATACCCATTACCAACACGTTTGTTGGTCTTTTTGTGTAACCAACCCAGTGCCAGTAATTAGGGACGAAAGCTTCGGCCGATGTACTATAGTCAGAGTATTGAAGTTATTTTGATCAGCTATTGCTTGCAGCAATGTTTAATTTAATATTATGCACCTGAAAATGTGTATTTATAAAAAAAGTTTTATTTAACTACTAAAACAGTGTTATTGCAGTCAATTATATCATATGGTTTGTCCTCACAGAAGGCAAGCCTTTATCAGGTAGAGTATAATTATTTTTTTTCTTTAATTACTAGAGCTTTTCTATGTATTGTGAAGCAGCTACCTATTTCACATTTGTTAGAACACATTATTGTATAGACAGGTTGATTCTACATCGACGAATTTTAAATGGCATAACCTCAAAACATTCAACTCCCAGTCCTACTTTACATATAATCAAAATTCAGGTCCCTACATTTTTAGGGAAACACAAATTTCGATCAAAGTATTGAAATTACGTCTTGCGTACGTGTTGAACATACAAATCCACTTTATAACAGTAAACAAAAACATTGGGCATTGTTTACATAGTGAATAATATATTGCAAACGCCGATCTACGTCGAAACTTACAAAATATGGCTCCATTTTCTGGCAAACGAGACAGGCGGAAAAACGCGTGGCTTACAATAATGTGTAATAAAAACTTTGCGCTAACTCACCGTTCCTCCCCCGCAGTCGACGTCCTCCGCCATCGCCGAGCACCTGTCACTACCATAACACTACTCCACTCCACACATACAAACAAACAACCGAAACTAACTCCTACTTTCAAAATAAACTTCCAAAAAAACAATAATTGCAACGTATTTTTGATTCGCGATTCGAATTATGAATGTTTATTTTTGAAAATGGAACCGACGCGTCCAGTCGGTCTCGGGGCGTCGAGGGGACTGGGTGCGCGCGCTGCCGGCGTCGCCATGGAAACGCAGGTTTGCGTACAGTACCTAGCCGGGGAGATAAGTGAGTCGCGACTCATGGAAAACTTTGACTGAAAGAGGGTGCCTCCATGTTTATTATGTATGCTCACTTCTGTGGAATGCATAACCTGATTTAGGGATGACGTTTCATTTTAACCGACAAAGAGGGAAGCTTTTAATTCCGTCTTGTACCAGTTTCTTATGTAAGCCATGTGGCATTAGCGGCTTTGGAAATGGATCAGGATTTAATTTTGTTGCCTACATCGAAGGAATGTACTTAAAATCCGTATTGAAATAAACTAAATACTGATGATTACGAAGACATTTTTCACATTTATCGTTAGTTAAAAAGGAATTTCAAAGGACTTAGGTATTTGCCCCGTTATTACAGCGACTATTTCGTAATATTATTATTAACTTAGGAACTAAGTCGCGGCAACTTGAACACATTTCACGAAGTTTGTAAAGTCTTCCTCGACGTTTCGTTGCTAATTTTCAGTTGTAACAGTTGCTACATTTTGCTGTATTATAAACCTATTTCTGGATTGAAGATGACTACCTACTTATTTTTAGTTTAGAACCAAATTGAGATAGTCAGATACTTTACACATTGCATTACAGGATTTCTTCTTGATATGGTAGAATTGAAAATAAGTTACAGATTCAGTTCAGGGTTTAATAATCAGCTTTTGACTCTTCAAAAGTCAACTATACCTGATGGTGGAAGTCCCACTATCGATCTCTCCGAAAATAGCCAGCGCTCTGGCAGTTTGAAAATAGTATATAAAGAACATACGAGTACTTCCTATATAAAAAAAAAAAACCTTTAAAACTGAGCCTGATAACCAAAATATGTTTTCCATTTTATATTCCTTTAAATTGTTGTCGTAGAGTCGATTAGATTACCCTCATTAGATTTCGTCTAAAACTCACAACTTCCTAACACGATTACTTCAGTCAGAGTTATGTTATAAGGACTTACTCGAGTTCATAAGCATGTTTAAATAAATTTACAACAGTACCTTGTGCAAACGTTGAAAGCTTTTGACAAGACACTTGCTTAAAAAGTTACCCTTTTGAAACCATCCAGAATATTACGTCAATCCTATGTTAATGTTAGTTGAAGAACATTTCGGTTTACGAATCATCATGTTCAAATTTTTTTACAGATGCAACTGATGTATGTATTGTGTGACCTTATGAGGTACAGATAATGAGAGCACTTCTACTGCTGAACTGAAATAAAATAAGCCTGACACAAATTATGAACTAGTAAATAAAAAAGCTTTGTGACTTCTCGTTGGGGTCTTCACACTCATCGATTCTCATAACTAGGGCCTGAAATCGTTTGACGAACTCTATGTGTCTGTTAGCCCAAAAAAATATTTTCCTATCACCGAGATTCAGCTGATGTTAGAAAACAATCGTAATAGTTGTGATCCGCGAACAAGGCATAACAAAGTATAGCATTCAAGTAAATTGAACTTGGGACAACAACACCGATTTATGTAAAACTGGTCAAGCGCCAGTTCGACTCGCTATTAGAGTTCCGTGAAAATTAAATAAGTATGGCAGTCAAAGTTTTCAACCGAGCAAAAAAAGGAAATGGTTATATTTATTTTTTAATGATTTTTACGCGATACATATTTTTCGGAAATTTCGAAATGAATTTATGTATATTTGAGTATTGTTATCGTAAGCTGTAAAATGTTTTCTTTAAGTGCTTATTTCAATCCATTTTCTGACGTCAAAGTCGAAGTGTAAATAGAAAATTAATCCAATTAAGCATAATATTTTACTATTTAATCTAGGCTATTGACCTTGCTATCGAACCTAAAGATTAAAACCTACACAGAAATAAAATAGAAAGCTTAAAATAAACCGTAACGAAAAAGGACAACAGTTTGAAAGCTTCTCAGTCGAAGGTTAAAGTTGCAAATGCGTCAAAAAAAGGATCCAAAAACATCCATAATAATTATAGTTCTACGGAACGCCAAAAGCGATATAAAAGCAATATAAAATAGAAAGAAGGTCAGCAAAAAAAATAAAGGAATCGTGTTTGTGTGAATTGTGCTGATTGTACTGAGCGGGGAGAGCTGTGACGTCACGGAGTTCCGGTTGCTATAAGGGTGATTTTCGCTTGAATATTGAATTACCGTCGTTTGCTATAAGGGTGCTTTTCCCTTGAATTACCGGCTGTTCGACGAGGGAAGGGTTCCGTCACGTTTGCGTTTGATGTCGCCGCCTTGATTGAACAAGTTCTTACCATTTTTTTCGGTCTCACTTCTCAGTTCTAAAGTTATGGTTGCAAACGTGACTTTTATACAGGATTTTATTCGTTTTAAATTAAGTTTAAATACAATTTTAATTATTATTATTTTCCTTACAATTTAGTAATGGCGTCTCCACTGGCACTTAGTTTGATTTTTGTCACCATTTTTAGGCATTGTGATAAAAAGAGAGCAATATATTTTTTTGGGATTTGAATAGATTAGAGTTTAGGTTATTAACTAAACGTTACGTTATGGCCCAGACGGAGATGGCAGGACGAGCTGGACTTCTTTGATAAGGTGTGGATGATCACGTCTCTAAACAGAGAGAAATGGAAGGAGGGTAGAGAGGTCTCTTCCCTACAGTGGGACAGAAATAGGTAGTATAGAAAAATCGTTATGTAATTTCTAAGATACCTACTAATCTAACTAATTTAAATTCAGTTTAATTGACACTAAAACTGTAATAAAAGTAACTTCTTAATAGCTGATAATAATCAAATGCTTCGGGTTAACAATGTCAACGGTTGCGTGACACCAGTACTTACAAATACAGGAAAACAGAACCTTCGGCAACTTAGTTACTTTGGGACTTAATACTGTATCGCCGGTTAATTAATGACATTAAATACGTGAACAAGGGCAATACTCTGGTACAAAGCTTTGATAGAGTTTCAAAGCAAAATGTTACATCGATGACAGAAAATTGATAGGTGGAAAATATTTTTTAGGGTGTGACCGGATCTCATACATACATAAACATACTATTACGCCTGTATCCTCGAAGGGTTAGGCAGAGGTGTACCAATGTGTACACCCACAGTTCGCCGGTATGTTTTAGGTCCCATGTAATAGGGGGCGAGCCTGTTGCCACTAACCGGGCACAAATCCAAACTCCAACCAGCTACTGAGAATTTCATAGAAAAACCCAATAATACCTTGGTCGACTCGGGAATCGAACCCAATACCTCCAGCGTAGCAGTCGCGCTTACAACCACTAGGCCAGCGAGGCAGCTCGCCGCCGCGCCGGTGACCGGATCTGAAATTTAAAAATCTATTTAGTTCGTAAATTAGATATTACAAACCGAGTATCTTAAGTTAATTCTTTCTTTCTAACTAGTTTATTGTGTCTACGTGTTATTTTTTTAAACTTTGTTATTCTTTACTTTGTATTATGTGTAACACTTTTATTTAGTGTAGTTACATTAACTGTTATGAGTGTATGTAATACCGGAATTCGCAGACGTGGCGGGATGACATCGATCGCTTTTTAAGTCATTGGTGTCATGTGGCTCGAGACCGAAATGTCTGGAGTCAGATGGGGGAGACGAAATTGTTATAACGCACCTGTTCGAAATAATTGCTTCTTAAAAAATCGCTAAATTTTACACTAAAAAAAAATAACTATCTTAGCTTTGTTGGTATAATAATATAATATTCCGGGACATCTCACACACGGTTGTCTGATCCCAAGCTAAGCAGAGCTTGTGTTATGGTAACCAAACAACTGATAGACATACTTATGATACATACATACATAGACTACATTATATGTTTCTAAATACCACTAAATTATAGATAAATTACACCCAGACACCGAACCAATGATCGTGCTCATCACACAAACATTTGTCCAGGGTGGGAATCGAACCCACGACCTCCGGTATAGCAGTCAGGGTCTCTAACCACTAGACCAACAGGCCTGTCAGTATATTTATGTGGTATATTTCTTAAAATTTGTGAATTATTTAATATCTTTCTGAAATATGTAACACTACACTTCAAACCTTATTTACCAATAGTAACTTCCAAAGACTTTTTTCAGTTCTAACTGTAATAAACTCGTACATTATTAAAGAGAGAAAAGTTAAGAGAATTCCTACATTTTCACTTGTTTTTCTCTTTTTCTTAAGGTCACACCACCAGAGGTTTGTTGAGGAATTAGGTTTATACTTAGAGGTCGATAGCTAACTTCTTTCTGACTGGCCTACGTGACCGAAGTGACACGTGACCAACATAACACTACTGCCTTAGCTAAGGTCAGGGTCGCAGGTAACGTGTGTATGATATTTATCTTCATAAGTATCCCGATAGGAAAGGTAAATCTTGTACACTTATGGCGAGATGGTTTTGGTTGCACAGTGAGAGTGTTGTAGGGAGATTAGCGGATTCAAAATAGGTGACTATGTAATAGTTTGCTATGGAATAGATCAGTTTTTTTTTTTTTGCCAACGCATTCTTTGAAATGAGGCTTTAGCTATTACTATGGTGTTTATAAGATTGCGTAGTTTAATAAGTGCATGAGTTTATGATGTTTATAAACATCTCGACAAACTCAGTTTGCGCTAGACCCACATTAAATAGCCGTAAAAGGGGCTACAAATTTAATCTCATAACAAATAACTTTATACCCAATAAATCTATTAAATAGCGTCCTTTTGTCGCTCGACACATGAAACTTGATACTAACAAAGACTTTTATTTTTTTTAAGGTATCTTAGTACAATACCCTCTTGTAATTGGACTCATGATATATGATATTCCTATCGAATATGAAATATCTACAGACACTCAGACTTCAAATAGTTTGTAAAAGAAAGGAATCTGCAGTCATTTGTCAAAGCGCCTGCTCGAAAGTGATAGCAAAGGGAGCTTTTACGAGTTGCTCCACGTTTTATGATTTCTTGTTACAGTAAGTCTATAGTGCTTTAAGGTGATGCTCTAAATTGCTTTTTGAAGTACTTGAGGGATTTAAGGTTAAATTATTACTACTAATTTTATTTAGATACTTGCTGTAAAAATAAATCTAGTGGAAAAGTACACGTTGAACTGTAATACAAATCGATGTTGTTAGCGTGAATTTTGAAAGACATTTACATTTAAATAAAATAATAAAAATCAGTTTATTCATAAATCATATCATATAATCATAAATAATCAAGCATATGACCGGAAAATGCATCCACCGAGCACAGACCTGTTCTTTTCATTGATTTCACAAGATATTCTTTTTATTATAGGTATTGTATCCCAAGGCCTTAACTAAAATAAAATCTGTTTATTTTTTCTTTCAAACTTCTTATCTTTCTATTAAAATAAGAAAACAGTTATCCCAAACTAACGAGACGAATTCAACAAACAATAAAACGAAAAGGAAACATCTTTAGACATTTATCCTGTCCAAAAAGCAAAGAATTACCCGAAACCTTCGGACACAGATAGGCTTTTGATAAAACAATCAGTTCGCATGAGCACGTATTCCAGGGCAAACAATAGGTGACCCAGACAGTTCCCATTGGTCACGTACGCGGCATATAAACATGGCAACACTGCGGTAAGGGCTGTGTTCCATTGAAAGGGGAGATGGGGATGACTGGTGATGAGATATGACACAGTCATAGTGTAGTTTTTTCATGGCATTCAAGTTCTTCTGAAAAAGAAGCAGATATATCCCCTTTCTACTTTTACTTCTCTTCAGGTATTTAAAAGTTTTGTTAAATTATTAAGCACAATTTAATTAGAAAAAGTGGAACGAAAGTGCTTAGATCGCTGACAAGTGAAAATATCTGTTCAGAGTCCGTACCCATATTTTTTTTATTTTTTCGGATGAGACGTACTTTATTTATAATATTCTTCAACTTTATTCTTATTTATGTACTTAACACCTGAAATACTATAATAATATATTTACTAGTAAAGGTTGCGCCTAGCCGTCAGTGTGCCCCAACGCTTACAATAGTTAACGACTCTGTTTACTAGTGTTGCTCTCACATAATGCCGCCTAAGATGACACGATAATGTTTTTTATTTGCGCCCAAATTACTGGCAAGAGTCGGGATTCGAGAAAACAAAATGCCATGTTTTTTTTGTATAGAATTTGTCCTTTCATATAAATTTTCACGACTTTCCTTGGATGTAAGTTGACCGAGTTATTGTCTACTTACTCTTATTCTTGCCTTCCCTAGAAAGGAATTTATTTATTTATTTATTCATCACTTTAACCTATCAATTTATATAGCTACTCTCATGTATCAGCACAGAATAAGTAATAACTACGGTATAAGTTAGTAATATATTCTATAAAGCCATTAAATACTGTGTGTCTATATCTTTCTAAAAACAAAATGGAGGAAAACTGTAGTATTCATTTCAATCAAATTAATCATTATTGGTTTCTTAGGTTTACGCGAATGTTAGACATTGAATTAAAACTACTTTTTAACGGATTTTGTTGCGGTTGATTTATTTAAAATTAATGAAGTAAGCAAAATACTCTGCATACAGGATCCATCTTAGACGAGTTGAACTCGCGTCGCAGGATTGTCAAGCAGTGATGCTGCCTGTATGCGAGCACATGCCTCGCGCTTCACTACCTCCCGCTACCGTGTTATGAGGTATGCAAGTAGCGATAGCAAAACAAGTTAAACTAATAAATAAACTTTATAAAATACTGGATGATAAGAAAATAAAAAAAAAATACAAAAAACACTAAATTACACCTGATGCGTATGTAGTTTTCGTCAAAAAATCTGTTAGTAATTCATAAATATCAATAGTAAAACTTTGAAATTGATACACATATCATCACGCCTGTATCCCCGAAGGGGTAGGCAGAGGTGTACCAATGTACAGCCACAGTTCGTCGATATGTTTAGGTCCCATGTAATAGGGGGCGAGCCTATTGCCACTTACCGGGCACAAATGATGATAGATTTTATAACATTATTAGGATAATTTTTGAGCTCAGACGCAAATGAGGGACTTTATATGTAAACTGACGTGATCAAGATAATTATTAGCTATAATTATTATTTATGAAGATGTTTTAGACTTATATAATTATGCAACAACATATTTCCTAAAACTTTTCAGAAGATTTTCCTTTGAATTTATTGATACTGTTCTTCATATACTTGTGGTTTCCTGTACTATTAATTTAAGAAAGTAACCTATTACATTACACCGTAGGGTTGTCATTTCCCCGAGGATGTGTAATGCACGCACCGTACAGGATAATCTCATTATACCCGACATTTTGCAAGGAGGTAGAAATAGGCATGTTATTATCGGTCAATATACAGCGATAACAATAATTACATTATGAGCGAAATTACAAACTGTTTTATAGTGGATGGAAAACTATGGAACATTATTTTGTTAAAAACATTTTATTTACGTTATGTTATATCAAGATGGGGTATGTTACATAGGATTTAGGTGATTTGAAAAGGAAGAGGTTCTCAATTAGTTGATATGTTTTTAGACGATGTCTCTGGACCGCAATTCAGCTATTTAAGAATTGCTTGAATTGACCGAATGACCTGCTTCATTTGGTAATTTTTGCGTTGATTGGCAGTCTGCTAACTGTCGTTACGATCATTATTTGGTTATTATGATCATTCTCTTCGATAGTTTAATGAAATTTTAATGTAGGCTTATCTAAATACGAAAATTAGGCAAACTGACAAGTACTGATCGACCATTGACATGCATTTAAAATAGCTAAATCGAGGCCGTGGTAGTTGTGAATCGATTTCAAAAATACTTTTTGTCATCGATTCTGTTAATTCTGTATAGTTGGCAGCTGATATTTTTTTATTGAAATCCTTTTTTCAGCAGTCAGCAATAAGAGTGTACTACGTGAGCGCGACAAATGGATGTGCGATTAACGCTTATGCGACAAAACTGTACTGCGACTCACCGTAGTTCGAATGCACGCTAGTGCGACACACTGAAGATCGACATCTCGCTAGTGCGACAAACGATTGCGCGACAGTAGTTCGACACTACGGTAGTGCAGTACGTTGGTGCAGTATTGCAGTAGTTTGACACCTAGCAAGGGTAGTGTAGTACGTTGATGCAGTATTACAGTAGTTTGCTGAGATAAATTTTGAATTACATATATTAAATAAGTAGATATTAAATAATCAAAGGCCGTCGCTCGCTTCGCTCGCTCCATTGCAAGGTCACAATATCTAACCTAACCTAACCTAACCTATTGATCTCTGACACAAAGTTGAACCTAACCAAGCAATGGATGTCTGGGCCTATGTCGGTTCTATATGTTTATGTTCTATTTCTTCATATCGCACTAGCGAGATGTCGATCTACAGTGTGTCGCACTAGCGTGCATTCGAACTACGGTGAGTCGCAGTACAGTTTTGTCGCATAAGCGTTAATCGCACATCCATTTGTCGCGCTCACGTGGTACACTTCAGCAATAAAGTAAAAATATTTTTGATGTTTTTTTGTTGTTTCTTCTGCTACTAGTACATCCATCTGACAAATATGATGCGCGCGTTCCGCCTCACTGAACGTGTTTACAGCGCCGACGATGTTTGTGTATTAATTTCTGTAATGTCAACTCGATATTGCACTACTGCACTGCTGTTGCCTATGTAATTGGATTTCTTTGTTCTGATTTTAATAGAAGGAACGTGTTTATGTAAGTATATATTTATTTACTTATCATATAGGTTACAAGCAGGATGGATGAGAAATTATTGATTTGATATCGGCATCAAACCCATGGGACCATTTAAGTAGCATTAAAATACAGATAAGACTGTGTGTGTTCATCTATGTTATGAGCTGTCAGTTTCAAAATTTTGTCAAAATCAATTGCGTTGTTTTCAAACAATATATCTACCAATAAAACAAAAATTGATAAAAAAAAATCTTTTTCAGATATCAAATAAACGATTTATTTCTCTACTAACATTTATCAGACGTTTTTATCATAAATAAATATTGAATATCAATAACCAATAAGCTAAGTAAAACATCATAATATTATTTAAAAGCACTTTATCTTTCAATTTCCTTAATACTACTTACAATCTCCAGCCCATTGCAGTTCAGTGAGCAAAAATGCAGACACGAATACTATCGGTATAAGATCAGTACCTGTACCATGATCTGTTAAAATAGGGCTGTTGCTTCTGTGCGAGCGAGACAGCGCTCTACACAGTGTAGAGCGGCATCTCGCTTACACAACGATTTATTTTCCTGCTTGAAGAGATCATAGTAGGGGCCTGAAAGCCGTTATGAAACATTTCCTGAAAGCCACTTACATTTGTAGAGTGAACTGAATTTATTAATATCTGTCAATGTAAGCGAGATTTTGTTTGAGAAGTTTGTGTAAATGGTGGATCGTGAATATGAAATGGTAGAGGCGTTTTTCTATAATATTATTAGTCAACTTATATCTTTCAATATTATCGCCGTTCCTATGAATACACTATAGATACCTTATTTAATTTATCTTTTAATATCATATGGAGTTTCTAATAAATCTTTTTTTAATGTTTTTTTGTACTATAACCAATTGAAATACCTTACTGGACATATTTGTCACCTCTTGTGTAATAATGGTAAATGATGGCATTTTCTACGGAGGTATCTAATCAAGTTTTAATTTCTTTTTTTTTATTTATTATTAGATTATAACCTACAGAAGCTTTTTTTCACTTGTATTATAGGAATTCTGTAGTTTTTTTCATGTCGCTAAAATCGCTTTACACGAGAATATTTCATACAAACTATTTGTCATTAACTTGTTTTTTATATAGTTCGGATATTGTTGTCGACTACACGCGATGTTTTCACAAACTCCGGCAGTTAGTTTGTTAATTAAAAATTGTTCTAGATACGACATGTTTTTGTAGGTATCTCTCACAGCTGCGGAATTTTATAGGACTAACTTTAAGCTTTGTGATGAAAACATGTGTTTTAACTTCAGTGTTCCGGAGTTCAACGAGCTTACAACGTATGTTTTGATGGTCCGAAACCTTTTAGCCGACTTTAACAAGGGAGGTATTTGTCAATTCAGCGGGATCTTTTTATATTTTTGGCGTATTTTTCCGATTGCTCGAAGATGCTTAGACCAATGTGGTTTTTCTTTTCGATTTTTTATTTGTCAGGTGGTCTCATCACAATTTAGTCAGGATGTAAATATTTTGGTTATTTAACTTATATTCTTAAAAATATCCGGCAATAATCTCGATCGCAGCTATTACTAGGTACTACCGCAAAACTTGTATTGCATATAACAATGAATGAGTCACTAAAATTGGTGTTATTATGGTATGTGACCACAGAATGTGTGGTCTAAGGTTTGTCATGTTTCTGTTAACGGATTTACAATCGTAGGCTTACGTTTCATTCATCATGTGTCACTGATATTTGTCATCTATTTCCGCCTATTGGTTTCTTGACCTCGCGGTGTTTAGCACTATATCTAAGATAATTATCTAGTTTCTGTAAAATAAAAGTAGCGAAGTGAAAAAATCATAATTGTTAGAACATAGCACAGTTTACGGTCGAGAGCATCCCCTTCATAATAATGACAGTCTACATTACTACTTTCTAACAAAAAATACATATTTACATGCTACAGCAAAATATAAAAAAAAAAAAACATTAAAAAAGTACTTCAAAATACATTACAATTTAATAAAGGATCCAGGTTGCTACAACAAAAAAATACTCTAATTTAATAATCTGGAGCAAAGTAAACAAAAATTCTGACATTTTGTCAGTTCTGTCAGGTGATGGAAACAAAGCTTAAATCCAGTGGTTTCAATAACAAGGAAAACGAGGCGATGGAACCAGCTGTAAGGTTTACTGAGAACGAACATAACTGGTCAGTAGCCGTGAACTTACCCTTTGAATAATATACGCGTGTGTCATTGAAGACAGTCATAAGATCCTAAGGAATAAAGACAGTTTTTCGCACTACGATCCCTCAAAATGATAAAGTTACTCTTCAAATCACAACAGGATTTATTTGGAGAAAGGTAGCTGAATCTATTGCATTAAAGTTTTTTGCATTTGTTATAAAAAGCCTATTTAAATCGACATGGAACGGACATTAGATTTGCCTGACGGGGATGTCCAGTGGTCGAAATAATGAATGGTACTGAATAAATCAAAGATGCGCCAATTTTATTTATCAACAAATAAAATGTTTAAATCCCTAGTTAGTGAATTAGATACGTCGTGATACCTTAAACTAAGTGTGAAATATAATACTACTTTTCGGTCAGTTCCCAATTTTATTTTAGGGAGAAGTAAACCAAGTATTTCAAAGTATGTCGATTAATAAACCTCCCATTTCAGCTTCGCTGCATTTGAGAATTAAGGGATTCATAATGAACACCAGAATACAAGTAAGGTAGACCTTTATTAATGTATCTATAACTCATAAATTGATTGCTTTTCAGTGACACAAGTAATGCAGGATCTGAAGACAGTGAGCAGGCAGGCTCAACGTCTTACTTCACGTCAGAGCTGGCGTACTGGAACCACACCCTGGAGCTGCGGAGACAGATGATCAAGGACGAGTTTAAGTTGAGTGACCAATACAGTTCCGAGTAGAATTGGTATACAATACACCGCAGGGCGACGAACGAAAAGCAACCGTACTTCTTGGTAATAAAGGAGTATTAATGTCGAAGTTGCGAGTAATGTGCGTTGGACTGTACCTACAGGAATTCCCAGATAATGTCGCTGTGCTTTTATGCATTTTTTGTAGTTGAATTTAAGGTGCCGTCTTAATGTATACGACACGCAACATGTCAACTACATACGCATAGTATAACATTTAGGTCGTTAAGTTTACGTACCTGGAATTTATTGAAACGTTCTTAAGGTATGAAGAGTGGGAAAGGAATATTCCGATCGTTCGAAAAATTTAACCTTTTCAAAGATATGTAGAGTAAGGGTTATACAAATTCTTGACACCTAATCTCCAATCTCTTATGCTCAGGTGCAATGCGCCACTTTATTTCCATTTACTTTGTAGTAAAATATTTATAACAAAGTTATCAATCAGTTAAGTAAACTTCGACAGAGGTAATATATTCTAAAAGTTAGTATGTGAAGTTAATAAAGGCGCAATCTAGAAAAACGTCTGAGATGTTTTTGAGAAAAAACCTAAAATTGTGCAAATGATTTGTGTCAAAAGATTAAAATTTGATTCTTGCTCGCATAAAATAGTGCTTTTGTCTACTTGTAGAACTAAAACTAAATAATAAACTAATTCAGGTACTTTATCAAAAAGTAAACAACCAACATGTATTACCAATGTCATTTTATTTGTAGATAATTAAATACGATAAATACTGGCATTGTATCTACGACAAAAAAATGTTAGAAAAAGTCCGATTAGCTCATTGGCACAACGAAACATAGTTTTTCACCACATTTTTTTCTACTTTTTTTTATCTAACCGTTTTCATTCGTCGAGAGTGAACCGACATTTTGGTAATTGTCTTAACGAAGTTTAAACGTAATTATAGACAAAATTATTTATAAAAAATATCCATTTGTGTGTTAAAAGTCGTGTGTGTTAAAACCTCACCTTAAAACAGTCATTCATACAATGAGTCACTTCGCAACTTATAAAAACTAACAGCAACTTCCCTCGATCCTTCAGTGTAGAGAAAAGTTAATTAAATTCACAGATAGAGCCCGCATTTTTGTGAAAACTATATTATTGTGAGACAATTTATTTTTACCAGTTTTATTCGGTTAGTGGGACAAGTCGGGTCTAAACAGTGGATTAAAATGTCTATCAAACTGTTCATTTGTTTGGTAAGTTTATTTAAAACTCTTTCGGTGTTTTTGCTTATATTTTTTGTTCGGTCAGTTTCACTTATAAATGATTTTTAAATTGGTGCCTAGATTATTGCCTAGAATCTAGAATATCTAATTAAGATGAAATAATAAGATAATGTCACTTGAATTAGATGGCATTTCGAAGATTTATGTATTAAACATGCATAAAATAAATCTGAGACCATTTAAATAGTCTATAAAGTTCAACAATGTTCATTGAACTTTATGGAGTGGAACACCTACGTGAATAACTTGAGAGAAATAATAATAGTCACTGTTCATACAGATGCTCGTTCAATCTTCAACACTTTGTTATGTTACTTATTTGTAGGTGATATGACTTAATATGGTATATCAATGATTTTCATTTGATCAGGCATCTTAGAAAGGACTGTTTCTGTCCCACTACAGAACCAAGACTACTGCTACTCGTTTATATCTTTCCCTTTAGTCAGTTTAAAATGATCTTACCTACACCCGACCTATAATATACAATTTAACACTACTACCTACTACTAACTATAAACATAATTCCAAAGAGAGTAGCGACGTCAAATAGGTTCGTTATGTCAGCCGATTTAAATACATCAATATGGACCATTAGTTCGTCAAAAATACTGAAATAACATAAATACGCGAATAAACTAGAGGCAAAAGAGTTTAACCATCTGAAACTTTGATGTTTTATCAAAAAAGTGATGATATCCCTTATCAAAACCAATTAAATTTTTTTTTTCTGGGAAATCGTTAAATACTGAGAAAAACCTTCCCCTTTCATAATTGATGATACAAATAACTACTAGAATATTGATTAAAATTGTATTTTACAGGCTCTTCTCTCAAGCATCGCGGGTCAAGATCACAAGGACCTGATACCAAAACTCGCACCGAACACCTTTAACGAACTAAGAGGAGGAGAACAGCAGAAAGACAATTCACAAAATTCTGCAAAAGACGCAACAGAAACAGAACAATCAGACAGACAACCACGAATAGCAGTCATCACAAACTCCACAACAAATCTAGCCACCAATAATAATACAGATAAAGTTAATAAAACAGAAAATGAAGTAATAGTCGCCTCAAGTTCTCAAGTAAAGACAACGCGGCCATATTCACAATACGAAGTAACAGAAAAAATAATCGATATACCTAACACCAGAACGCCACTAGGACCTATTGTACCCGACTACACAGTAAGACCAGCGCTAAACCTTGGAGTACCAGGTATACAAACAGCAGACAACACAACAGAAAGTCCAAATAAAGAAGATAATAATAATATACAAAATAAAAAGAACAAATTCAGTATCCTGCATGTTAATGTGGAGTATGATGACAAACCCAATGAAGTGCATGACAATAAGGTGACGGGAATACTGAGAGGGATTAAGGAGTATCTGCAGAATATCCACAAAGGTATCTATAACGGTATCCATAGGTTTTTCCATAAACATGACGATGCCCATGGGAGGTTCAAGCGAGAGGCGGAGAAGGATGTCCTGAAGGTCGTGTAGTTTTATATAAATGTGTGATGATTAGATATAATTTGTTTTTGTTAACGTTAATTAAATGTATTTTGTTGGAGTTTGTGTTTATCTCGAGATAATGAAGGAGGAAAGGACAATGGCGAACTCCCAAACAAATTTTTGTTGACATAATTTTGTTGCGTCTACTAATAAAAAAAAACTTAAAATATAGAGTTTAGATTTCTGAACAATATTGTCTTAAGGCTCACTGATGAACGAAGTCACAAATAAAAGATATTTAAGTTTTAAAGAATTTGAGGTCAGGTGTTTTGTCATTTAAGATTCGTTCAAACTATAGACTTTACAATATACATAGACCGATACTATGGCTAGTTTCCCCAAGCGAGAGCACTTTTTAGTCTGTATTTAGTAGATTCGTTTACTGATTTTATTTATTTTTCTTATAGGCTTTCTTTTCTTTCTTATAGATTTTGTGCATTTAACAATATAGCAATAATGTTAAATGCACAAAATCGTCTATAAAAAAGCTGACCAAATGCATGAATGAAATAAAAAACAGCATTAATTCTAACAAGGGATTGTCAAAGAAATTAAACAACATATATATATTTTTTGGTTATTTTTCTTCGTCATATTTTATTTCATCCTCCCTTATCACGATATCATCCAGGAAACCAGCCGGTGCTGAGAGGCTTTACACGGCTTCCCATCGTGAAAAACATATCGTCTTTTACACGCAATAAAATCCAAAGTAAGAAGTAGAATCGGAGTTAAAAGTTCACAGCAAAATGTCGTCGTAAGTGGTAGGTAATCGAATCCTTAGGCAAGCGCACTTCACAGGAGAAATGTTTCAAGTCCATAAGCAGTCCAAAACAAATATTAAAAATAAAAACATTAATAGATACAACAATAATAGGAGTAACGAACGTATGAATTGACAGATCACAAACAATGTCAATTGACATAACTAAAAATGTCACATTGATTGTATCCGTTGTTGTTGCCATGCTGCAATGCTGGAATGAAGTTTACGTTATATTATTTTGATTTCATTTATTTATTTCGGTAATGTCGGGAAGAAATAATATGTCTTTAGATTATTCTTGTTCATAAAACTTCAATATATTCTAAAAAAACCGCTTTTTTAATTTACTTTCGAAATATATTCGTATGACTTAGTTTAGATTTAACTTTCACATGGCAACACTCCAAGTACAATTTAATCAATTGTATTTCCAATTTAAAATATATTTTTCATAGATTTAGACGCTATTTAAATAAAGCTTGATAAAACGTAACTAATTATTTCATGTAAATCTGTAATGACGACGTTTGTAGACGCATAAGAATTACATCAACAATTATTTCGCCATTGTCCTTTTTCTATAATAACACATAAACCCCAGATTGAGTATCAATATGGCTTATGATCGAGTAGCGTTCACACCGGTTTTCAACCATTTTAGGTCCCGGGTTCGATTCCCAGACGGGCTAATATAAAAAGCAACAACTTTGTACGGACTCAGGTCTGGGGTTGTGTGATACTTTTTTTGTATTTTATTCCACAACGCAAATGATTTAGCTACTTAAGGATCAGAGTTAACAAATGTGTTGTTGTCCACATTTATTAAATATATATGTCACGGTAAGAGTGATTAATTGAAGATTATTAATAATTATCCAGTATTATTAATAATTACCGGAAGTCGAGGTAAAAGTGATAAATTAATCACATTTGTCGGTTTTTATTAATAATTTAACCCTAGTAGTGATAAATGTAATAAGTGGCCAAGGGTTGCGGGGCTGTTTATTTAGTATGCTTGGTTAGGTTCAACTTTGTGACGGAAATCAATAGGTTAGGTTAGGTTAGATATTGTGACCTTGCAACAGAGCGAGCGAAGCGAGCGACGACGTATGTACCCATCACATATATTTTTATAAATTAAAGAAACATTAACCAAGTTTATATGTATAAGTCATTGTATATGTCAGGGTAAGAGTGAATAATATAAATAAATACCTGCTGGTCAAAAAACATTGGGTTTTTATTTATTTTATCACTTTTACCAATATGTGTCGAGAATTATTAATAATTACTACTAAAAGTAATAAATTTCGATTGTTTATTAACATTTACCAAAACATGTGATTATTATTAATAATTTTGTAAAATTATTAATAATTTTCAATTAATCACATTTACCGTAACATATACAAGGTGTAATACAATTGATGCTAGTTAAGGAAGTAGTCGGTTCAGAATAGGCATCTTAATCGAATTCCGAAAAAAAAAATCATGTTAATTTTTCAGGAAAACTTCCTTCACAAGTGTTGAATTAGAAACATAACAAATCAATTGAATCTTTAGTTTAAAGTAATTTGAACCTTAAGTCAAACGAATAAAGTCCAATTTGTATTTTTCGTACGTCGTTAGTTTTCTTACGCACACATAAACCATAAAACATTTTAAATATGTAAATTGTTAGAACGCGAATAATAAATATTCAAAGAAATTTGGAACTTACTGCAACGAAATAAAGCTTATCTAAATGTACTTCCGACTTTGAAGTCGGCATTTTACATTGTTGTGTCAAAAAGACGCGAAATCCCTAAAAAAATATTGTACGTCATTTGCTAATGTAAACATAATGCATGCGAGTGAGACGCAAACATTTCCCGCCACCCTCTGACCAATGAGCGCCGCACGCGCCGCGGCCGCTCGCGCTGCAGCAGCGCCAAGAGCGGCAACCGCCCGCCTAACATCAAAGACGATTAGTCATCCGCCGACAGCGTGCTGTGAATGTTTTGTTATTTATGTTGTGACTTGTGACCTTGACGTGAAGTATTGCACCTGATGGATAGGTAGCTGGGGACCCATGTAGTGGTCTCTCTGATAAGGGGAGTGGACGCCAGAGGATTTTTATTTGTGGCTGTTATAAAATCGCTAGTACAATAATTAGGTAACAACTGTCGATGACCTCAAAAGTAAAATAAAACTCGCGTTTGTGACAGTGAACAGTGATACTCGAGTACTAAACTAACTAAAATACCTTGAAAAAGCCGGTAAGACTTAAATTGAATCGAAAAATACGGCAGATTATTGAACCATTGTTGTGAATGTGACGAAGAAACAAAGAAAGTTAGTGTTTCTACATAATGTTCAGTTTTGTAAGTACCTACAACTTTTTTCTAATTCCTTTTATGCCGCGTTTAATTACCTACGAGTGTAATAGGTACGGCGACTCGGGCGCCAACCCCTCCACGCTACGTTATTGACGATAAGTACCTACCTACATCTCAAACGGTTGAAAGTCGCACACCGATTTAAAGTAACATACCGTTATTATGTCTAATTTATTATGTTTAATTTACTTCTTAACACACACATCAAACATCGAATCATCGAAACGTCCGATCAGTCTGGATGTGTGACGAAAACATAGAAACCTATTTTACTAGTTAGAAAACTGTCAATAACTTATACCATGATAATATCCAGCTTAGTGTGAACAGTAGTTAGGTATTAGAGAAAATTTGAGTTTAGTTAGAATGTTCGATCAATGAACTAGTGCCTAAACAGCTGACGAACAATCGAGCGAGCGCGCCTGTGTGCGTGCGTAGGTTAATACGACCAAACGTTCAACGTAAAGTCGGGGCATCTATTAGATGAAAAATTTATAGGTTTGGTTCGTCTAAATTAAATTATAGGCCACATAAGGATATTATAATTTAATAATCTAATTGGGGTGTCTGAGGCTATGATCAATATTATTTTACACCTTGTATATAGCTATAAAGAAATCAATTTCAGAATATACCTAGAACAGACCAAAGTCAGACCAAAATTAAGTTCAATTTAGCATTGAATATTGTATAAAGCAAAGCAACATAATTGCTCGACAAATGACAGAATATCGACGAAAGCGAATAGTTCAAACCTGACTGTTTCTTTGTGGATGCCGCTGTGTGGAAACTTAATGTCATAATTATAGGCCTTCGTATGACAAAGGGACTGGTATTGTTGTTGCTTACTGCAGGCCCTATGTATGGCTTAGATTACTAGCAAGGATATAATAAATATGGCAATTTACTACAGTATTCTGTACAATTTATATTTTTTTCAAGGCATCAGGAGTATTAGATTTTCGTCATTTAATAGCTCTAGAATGATTTCTTTTTGTTATTTATTACGTTGCAATTTTGCGTTGGACTCGATACGAAATGCCGAGGAATGACTGCAAAGGACCAATATGGGCTAAATTGATGCATATCATCTGCGAGTTTTATATGTAACTACGACTTCTTTTAAATGCTCTCATGGAGTACTCAGTAAAAAATACTTAATGAAAAGGTAAAAGAGATACCAGTATACATTACAATGTAACTCAACAGATTTCTATTAATTACGTGAAATAACAATACATGCGGGCCTAAAACGCATTGATTAAGCCCTTCGACAGCGATGCCGTAATATACGAAAGTGAAACTGTGCCGAAATGTGTTTACATAGATTACATGGCCTACTTTATGAGGAAAATCTATTTTTCTGATTACAGGGATTTAAAAATCTAAAGTCACGCACTCTGTAGGATTGTGTCCCCGTGTTTACTTTGTTATTACAGCTGGGAGAATCCTTGTGCATGCTAGCGAGAGAGGGACCTCCGATTATTTTTGCCTAGTTGGTAAATCTTACCTATTTGCCTACGTGTATATCAGTAGTTCAATGAGATAAGCTTACACAAAAATGATATGACTAAGATGGCAATTTGTTTCTCGATATGTGAGAACTCATATAGTATATTTTACACACGATTTTACATATTACAATGGATATTATAGGCAGTTCATTACCAATGTCAATTAAATATAGATTTAAAGTGTGTCGCGATAGAACCGTGAACCATACTAGCGTACTGGTTATTTAGGCTAATGTCACATTAAATACTTCTTAGATATGATTATGTATATTGATTGGGTTTCTGCATGAGTTGTAGTTCAATTACATGTTTTCCTGATACTGTGGCTTCCGACCCGCTTGCTTTTTAACTGACTTCGAAAAGGAGTAGGTATTCAATTGGACTATATATTTTTTATGTTTGTTACCTCTAATCATTTGACTGGGTGAATTTGAAGTCGGTTTTTTGTAAGAATTATTGTTTTGTCGACCACTCGAAGAAGCCAAATTGCTACCAGCAGTCCATGTGCACATTATTGTTTAGTTACAGAATGAAGCAGTTCGTCGCACACGGCCTTCCCACAACATTATATATTTTACTTCATCACTATTTTTTTATGAAATAAAACTTTTTCTACCCGTGACCATGAAACCTGCCAAGGAGTCGTCGGAGAGCGTTGGTGCGTCAGGTGTGAGAGGTTGGATGTTTTGTTGTGTGTTTGCTCGTTCTGGCGTTGCGCGGCCGATGTTGCGCGCTGCCTTTTCCGCCGGATATGAACCGACCCCTGGGGTGCTGTCTTTTGTAAAAAAAAAAAAAATATTGACGTTTAATAAGTGCTACTTTGTAGCCTAAGTTAAATAAATGATTTTTGATTTTTTTTTTGAAGTCGAAACGTCGGGACCTAAAATCAAAATAATGTCTAAAATTCGCGTAAACCTACGAAACCAATATTATTTATTATTTTTGTACCTTTAACTAAGAGATAGGCGCATTTCTAGTTGCAGAGATTTATGAAATACATGGTAGAAATAAAGTATAAAAAAATTGTAGGTATGCGCTTAAAAGCCTTGCAAGGCTTAAGAAGATTCCTGAGCTGCACCAATAACAAGCAATATAAACAAAGTATTGATTACATTATTATTATTCGATAACCCGAGCAGTGAGCTCCTAAATTGCGAGTCGCTAAATTTTACCTGAACCTCCGGACTTGGTCGATGAACTGAGGAAATGTTTGTAGTCCTTCCTATATAGAGCTGATAAATACCCCAACTTTTTATTAAATGTTATTTTTATATAATAATCATGGAGTTTGATTTTGATTAGGGATTAACGTTACCTTTTTTATCACTCCAGCTCTTTTTATTGGGTATGGATTTTTAATCATTTTTTTAAATTAAAAAAGTGTAGCATTTCTGAGCAAAAGAGACTTATATGAAAGCACAGGACGGCCTTCATCAGAATTATTCATCTTGCAGCGTGGGTATGTGGGTATTCCGAGTAGGGTTATTTGAATTAAAAGCGTTATCTTGGAGACTTTAACAAGTTTACTTGAAATATAACTAGAATCACATAACAATAATCACTAAGGCTCTAATTAACACTCAATCACACAAAAGTACTTAGATTTACACAATGGATAGCGATTCGTCGGAAAACGTGGTGCGCCAGCGACCGCTCTATCATCTTCTCTATCAAGATGGCCGCCTCGCTACCATCGACTCGACGCTCCGCTAGAGTGACAGAGACAAGCTGCCACTCTTGATATTGAACCTCCTTGTGTGCGCCGACACGGCCATTCTGACATACGACCGTCCTCGGGCGTTATTGTTTTCCTGGAACATACAATGCTTAATCACCAAGACATCCGCTCGTCCATCCTGCTACAGGACTTCACATGGATTTTCGATTGTACCGTCAAACACAGAGTCAATCACAGTTAGACATTGACATGAACAAGTGCAAGCTTTCAACCAGCCCGTAATGGGTCAAGCCCGGACGACACTGTCCCCATCGGCTTGTCAACCAACAACAACACATCTGGACTGGACGAGTGCATCCCTTCAACCAACCCCACTGGGTATGGCCCGGACGACACTGTCCTACCGACCAGGATCGACTATAACACATCTGGACCGGACGAGTGCATTCCTTCAACCAACCCCACTGGGTATGGCCCGGACGACACTGTCCTACCGACCAGGATCGACTATAACACATCTGGACCGGACGAGTGCATCCCTTCAACCAACCCCACTGGGTATGGCCCGGACGACACTGTCCTAACGACCAGGATCGACTATAACACATCTGGACCGGACGAGTGCATCCCTTCAACCAACCCCACTGGGTATGGCCCGGACGACACTGTCCTAACGACCAGGATCGACTACTTTAATCATTTACACATTCTTATACACATACAATATAACATAGGTATCCATTGTTATGGACGATCTTGTTCATTAGGAATTTCAACTTCATGTTCTACATTAATACGCACAGTAACCGGATACCGTTTATAAAGACTTTCAATCAAAAGCGAACAAGATGATCCACTATCGAATAGAATAGGAAACCGCTCACCGGATTCAACTGTTAAGTGATCAGTGGCTGGCCCCATAGTACAGGCACCCAACCGGCACTCGACTTTGCCGCTGCTAATCTTGGTGTCTTTTTCCGGGCAGCGAGCGGCGATGCGACCTGGCTTGCCAAAGCAGTAGCGCGCAGGCGACAAAGCTTTGTTTCGTACACCGTTGCCTTGGGTATCTTGCTGTTTGTTTGTTGATTCGCACGTCCTCGTACGACTGTTCTCGCCAAGATTTATCTGTAAAGACCAAATACAAGTCTGTAGTACCCGTCTGGGCACGTTCGTCCATCCCTGACTAGCTACCCATTTATAACACCATGGACTTTTATCTTTACCCCTCACATCTGAATGAAACACACTGTTGCACTGGGCGAACTACTGACCAGGTGTCCCTTCGACTAAACACCAACTCGCATGGTGATATAGAGTACAACCACACTACTCTCAACTACTTAAAACAATAGAAAGTGGATCACCGGATGATGTAGTCGAGGTGCTCCTTGATGAACGGCGATGAGCTCACGGCGAATCCCGTCGTAACATCTTAAGACATTTCCATCAGCGGAATGCGTACGATGATGTCCCAAAAGAGCATAGCCGCCTTACTCGCGGTGTCTTTTACAATACTCTCTCAATGCTCTTGTAAGTGCCATTAGTAGATCGACGCCATAAAGATACTTCTTTTCCACTATTATTTTGTTGACTGGGGCGTGGATGTCAATCAATCGGGATAAAAGCGACAATAGTTTCATTACTGGGTCACGTTTTTTCTTTATGGTTGCCTATCTTTGGCTTTACTATCGTTCGATCCCACTTCTGATGAAAGCACAGGACGGCCTTCATCAGAATTATTCATCTTGCAGCGTGGGTATGTGGGTATTCCGAGTAGGGTTATTTGAATTAAAAGCGTTATCTTGGAGACTTTAACAAGTTTACTTGAAATATAACTAGAATCACATAACAATAATCACTAAGGCTCTAATTAACACTCAATCACACAAAAGTACTTAGATTTACACAATGGATAGCGATTCGTCGGAAAACGTGGTGCGCCAGCGACCGCTCTATCATCTTCTCTATCAAGATGGCCGCCTCGCTACCATCGACTCGACGCTCCGCTAGAGTGACAGAGACAAGCTGCCACTCTTGATATTGAACCTCCTTGTGTGCGCCGACATATAAAAAGGTCATGAACTGTTGTGTTTTGTTTTATTCACCAAGTAAATAATAACAAATTATAAGGAAACAAATACCTACAAACACAGTACCTAAGCAAAATCCCTGCAAATTATTGTGTCCCGAATTAAATATGTTGGCTTTGGTAGAGATCTTTGCAGTTAGCCTGAGCGCAGGCTTTGACTGCTTTTCCGGACTTTTAAATATGTTGGCATACAAATTGATTACAAGGTATATTTAAAAAATCGATCTAAACTACCTTTATTAAAAAGTCAAGTAATTCAATTATCCTCAAAGGGAAATTGGTAATAAAACGTTATAACATATTTTTACAACCAAAATTAATAACAATATCTTAATACTTTAATACCTTTTTACCGCAATCCCTTCAACACAATTAACCAAAAAATAAAATTCATAAAAAAAATTACTAAATAAATCCGGTTTGCGGTATATTGTGTCGGTATCAACAGCTCTGTATACATACAGCGCTCGGGGCGGGGTCACTACCCGGGGATGCTGCGCAGTGCGAAGCTGCGCCGGCGCACGACGCACGCGCGCAAACACCTTCCAAATTCGAAATATAAGTGATTCTTTTTTATTGTGTGTGAATTTAAGGTTTGTATTTTAATTTTAACAGTTTTTTTATTTTGTTTTTATGTAAATTCTATTATTATTATTATTTTATACCGTTATATTTCTTTATTATTTACTTTAAATAATATTTAAATTCGAAAATTCAGTATTTAAATTTTATCGTTTATTTATATTTTATTTAAATTGTCTTTTACCGCTGTAACGGCTACAGTTAGTTAGTGAGTGTTTGATCTAACTTGTAGATGAGTAGTACGGGACCCGTAGCACTTAGGTCCAGTCCTTGAGCAAACAGACCCCGTTGGCGACGAGACACGTACCTCATTAACATGCAAGATCTAAAACATTAGCTTATCAAAAGCCTTCAGTAAATGTGTTCCTTTAAATCAGATTTGTGTGAGCTTGATTTTTGCGAAAGCCATTTGGGCATCTATAGTCAACTCTATAGACTTTTAAGGTAACGAAAAAAACAATTCTTGCTCAACAATAAATTAAATATTTTCGACTTTCGTCAATTTTCGTGATTGCACTTTTATATATTTTTTATATATGTAAAACGACATCTTTTAGAATGATTTCGACGATTATACAAAGATTTATTTTGGATAGTCCAAAAATGACTAACTAATCAATATAACCATCCATCTAATTTAGATATTATTATCAAAAGTCAAATGACAATTGAGTATCTTTATGAATCAATTGCAATACAGCTTACTCAGTCTATCATTGAAGGCTTTAGTCTGCTAAAGGCTTACAACTAATACGTTTACTAGAATGAAAAGCTTTTAACTTTGAGGGCATCTAGATTTCGCTATCAATGACACTGAACACTAAATCAACACTTTTACAATGCACTTAACTTGGATGCGATCTAGATGGAGGACACCTTTTAAGATCATACTTCATCAAGCATTGTCCTTTAGTGTCGAGACAAGCCTAAAGGGTACAGATTGCAAAAGAAAACTGTTTACAAGTCACACTTAAAGCACTCCGGGCTTAAATATCAAAAGGTCTTTCATCCAATGATATTTCTTTGTTGGAGTCAGCATCCAGTTTCACTGTATTCAGCTAAATACCATAAAATGCCTCTCTGATCGCGCCTACTCCTTACAACAGTGGGCTAATAACGAAGAAACAAATGCAGAGTGGTTTTATTTTTGAGTTAGACATAATATATAGAGTCACAACAACCCAAAACTTGGGAGACGATGTTATTCACAAAACACTCAGGCATTTGTTGTGATATATACGTTGGGATTGCAGTCTAAACTCAATGACAATATAAAAGTCATCATCTTACCTAGTATTAGCAATAACTTTC
Organism: Autographa gamma; assembly: GCA_905146925.1. Taxonomy (NCBI): domain Eukaryota; kingdom Metazoa; phylum Arthropoda; class Insecta; order Lepidoptera; family Noctuidae; genus Autographa; species Autographa gamma. The sequence continues at coordinate 468,996 of LR989870.1, forward strand.
TCACCCCACAATTGTATGGAAAAGCTAATAAAAAATTATTACTTTATGAGGTACTATAATCATAAGAGATTGAACGTGACCATGCATAGCAACACCTAAGAGGTCTCTTAGAGATAATAGTGAATGTTGCTAAGGGTCAATAGCGACCTCTAGAAAGTGGGGTAGGACTTATTGCGGAGAAAGCGAAGGGAATTGTAGCAATTGCTCGCAATACACTTTCAGGACAGAGATACTTTATATGTCATCATGGTGTATTACTGTTCGTTTAGTTTACGATGCAGAAAATAGGAAGGAGGACAACTGTGGCTTTAAATGAGTAGCCCTTCATCTACCCTAAAGAGCAAAAAGTCCATGAGGATTGAGTCCAGTGAAAAAAAGCTTCCATAAAATTTCTGTACAAACAAAATTCCTAATTGCAGCATGGTAGCGTTTTCACTCGATCGAAAATTTACAATGAAACAAAACATAAATGAAAATATAACTATTCTCCATGCACAACTATCTTTCAATCTAGAAAACATAAAAAAGAAGTAAAAATCAAAATTAGATATGTGTCATCACATACCTAATTTTGGATATCACAGTAAATAATTAACTTAAACAAGTTTCATTTTATTTTTCTTCTTACATTTATGAATAGGGAAAAATTGAGTTTAATTGTGGTTTGTTATGAGGGTAGCCTCGCTAATCGGTTGGACTAATCGTCGCCATATTTAACGAAAAGGCTTAGCTTCCTGTCAACGACCGAGCAATTAGATTTGCTAATCTTCAGATTATGAGCTTTTGTACTTTTGCTTTTAAAAGATTACTTTTTAGAAGATTTGTTCTTGTTAATGTATTTTAGACAGCCAGTTACTCAGTCTGTTAAGGCCAGTGACAGACAAAAAAGTTGACTACTATATAATTTATATTATTTTTTTGTATAAATTAACTAATCCTCGAAAACTTGATTATGTTGTTAGTTTTGGCATTAAACTAGATTCTGCAAACTTAATTTAGTTAGTTTTGAAAAAAAAAAAATTTGCACTTATTTTTACATTGTTTACTCTTTACTTATTGTGCTAAATAATGCAACAATTATGCAAAATTTGGACAAAATCACCAACACTTCTCTGAACCCTAAGAAAATTCCTAAAGCACTTCTGTTAATAAATCAGAACCAAGGAAGCGACCAAAAACAATGTATGAGAGAAAAGTTTTCTTTATTAACCTGTGTATCAAAACCTGGACCTCAAATCAAAGCTGGCGACTTTGACAACCAAAATCAAAAAGTTTTTATTACTCATAAACGAAAAAAGGCGCATTTATTAAGAAAAGTTACATTCAATCTACTGACTCTAGTTGCTCGGTGTACGTCACTCGAATGAGGTCGTAAAAGAGATTAACCCATTAAATAAATCCAATAACCCAAATAGATAACGCGACCTTGACGAAGCAATCAAGAGCAAACGTCTCACAAACCTATTAGAGTCAGCTGTTGGAATATTGACAGGCCCTGTCCGCGAACTTAACAGACCTAAATACATCGAATTATGTACATAATCAAGTATGTAAATCTCATAATTTATAGTGTCAAAATGTATGAATAATTAATTAATGATCTATTTATAACTCGATTTTCTGTTGTTTTAGAAATTATGTTCTAGACAAGCTAGTCATCCTCCATTTTTGTTTATTACTAAACTTTTGTGTTATTCCATTGTCATTTTCATTGTGGTACAGGCGCAAAACCATTTTTCGTGTATCTCAAATAGAATATTTTTTGTTGTTGGATGGAAGACAAAAAAAATGCATGCTGCCAAATTAATAACAACAAAACAATACATTTAACTTTATTATGAACATCAAAATCCTCACCCATTATAACCAATGTCTGCAAAATAATACGGTGAACATAACCCATAAATAAGGATTTACAACATAGATTACAAAAGCAATTCTCTAATGTCGAAGAAAATACATCGTTACTCCAATAACGGCTATCAGAGCAATACAACCATCCACACAAGTTTTGCAAGAATTTGAAACTCACCACGCCTCTGTGTCAAGGCAGGGTAGGTTCATTTTCGTAATTGGTAGTTACTTGTGGCGTGGGGTTGGTTGTACAATGGTACAATGGCAACAAGGAGTGTGCCACTTCATAACCGGATCTCAGTAACGGTAGGCACAGGAATCGTTAGATCCAGCCTGTTTATGTATCGAACTCGTTTGAGAATGGCCTAGAATATGCTCGCTATTTCCACGGATTCCATTTGCACTTGGATATATATTTGTTACTTAGTTGTGTTTTGGTTGCATTCTCTTTGAAGTTATGTTATAGCGCCTGTACTTAATATGCAAACTTAGAAGAGCATGCTTTTTATAGTCCAATTCAAGCATGAATATATGGTATCCTTAAGTCACCTGCCACTTATGGATATTTTCTTATGGATCTTTAAATTTAATCCTGCAGTAAAAGAACACAGTCCGTTCTTTTTTCAAGGAAAAAACACGGTTCTAAAGCTCCAGCAAATTTCGTCATGCTTAGATCGGCTACTCACCGGGCAAAACATTTCGTGTGGTATCGCTAAAAATATATAAACGTGTACAAGTTTCACAACTCAAACTTGAGTGATATAAAAGTTTATTTTTAAAGTGAACCTGATACAGACACATGAGAAACCCGTATGACTCTAGATGCGAAGAATGACGAAAAAAAAACGATTGAAAATCTTAGATGTGTCTAGTAGAAAATGTCATAGGTCCCATATATCATGACCTCCAGCCTCTTCGTAAACAAACCTAATAAGGTTTCATACACAGAGTACGGCTGTATACCGCCGACAAATAACGGCGAGCATTTAATGCTTGTTTTTTCATTACATTAGGCCCGAGTTAGGGACCGTGTTCACTGGGATGCCGTAATATTGCTGTTATAAAACAAACGCGGTGTCCAGAATCTATTGTTACGAAGGTTTTGTAAAAAGAGTATAAGTGTAACTTAAAAAAGAAAAAAAAACATTTAGTTTGAGATTTCTTGTATATTGGATAAGTACATAATTTTCTAAATATTGCAAATGAGAGTTGTTAGTGACTATTTACGGCAGGATAAAATATGTAGCCCAGGAAACTTTATGTAACGTTTTATAAAATCTTTTTTTTCTTGGGACTCAATCTCAGACCTTATTTCTCGTTGATTAAAGTCCATGTTTTACATTTTTTTGCCTTCTCTTACTTGAATAGTTTCTAAGCAACAGCTATCATCTCAGGGCGATTTAGAGAAGAAAAATAATTTCATACTGCAGAAAATTTAAATCATTTTTGTTCCCAGAATCCTGTACTACTTCTATTTATTCTATTGAAATATCAATTGTACCTTTCTAGAAAAACAAAGGACAAACAAGATTAATTCGTTATTTCCTGGCTCCCCTGAGATTTCCTGGCGAGGTTAATCTCTACTCCGGAGCGTTTTCCCTAACTTGTCCCGGGATAATTCCCTTCACTCATGACTTACGACTTTAATTATATTACTTTATCTCGGTTTGGTGCTGACCTCAATGGTCTTTTGATTGGTAATCATGGAAAAGTAAGACTTTTTGATATAAAATATGAAGGTAATAGAGCCCCAGGAAAAGAACTACCGCTTGAGGAAGACTCAAATTCATGTAACTTTTACTTAGGTAAGGGCCGTAAAGGTTTCAAAATGTCAGAATTTTAAAAGCCTTTAAAATTCCTGACGGTCAGAGAGCTGACGATTTTTTGTATTTTTGAAGAAAATGTTAAGTTATTATCTCTGTATTTATTTTGTTTAAAAATTAAAAATGAATCGAAAAAGCAGTATTTTTCGCAAGACGCCAATGTGAGTCTTCCTAACCCTCACTCAGACATTGTCTGATTTTTATAACCATCTTTACGGGTTATAAAGTTTATGGCTCGCTACTTTATGGCGCTCTCGTACAATGTACAAGTACAGGTTAAGTTTGCCGAGCCAGAAGATTAAGGGTTAAGTGTCATGGCGGCCCAATCTCGCGGGAAACGAGACGATGTTGGAGAACGAAAACGTTTTGTTTTTCAGCTTTTATTGGTTTTAGCTTATGATTTTTCATTTCAAGTTTAAATGGCGTTCTGATGTTTGAAATTAAAAATGGACCTGCATGGGACATATGGTGGTCTTTTGTATCAAAATACTAGTTTTAAGTTTACATGGGGTGACACGTATAAAGCTATCTGTTTTTAGAAATTAAAAAAAAAAAGATTATCGTTTTTGAGAATAACATTCAAAATTATATTTACATTTATAAAATGTGGAAAATATTATCTCAAACGATTATGCTTTAACAAAACCAAGTGCCAGAGTATAAGAGTATATTCCACTTTTTTGAATGTCGGATTATTGAAATATGTCTTTTGTTACAGATATCAAGATGATTCGGCACACGATAATTCTAGTGCTCTCCTTACTCTCGCTGAGTCTGGTAAGTATGTGACACGTTTTATCACATTTCATATAGCCTTATCTAGTACCTTACAGTAATAACTATTTCGTGTCTGCTCCAATTTCTATACGATGAATTTTTTCATAAAGTCAACGATCTTTAGAAGAAATTTGATACATTTTTGTCTCTCATTTCTCATTTATTTAAATATCTTAAGTGATTCGAACAAGAAGCAAATAACGCCCTTATTTTTTTTTTAATCTAGTTAGTACATGGTCTTGAAACTGTTGCGGAACTCAATGATCAACTTCTTCTTATCGGGTCGATGGTAAACTAATTTATTAAAACTCCAATAAGCTGTGCCCAGTAATTGGCCACACTAATTGCAGCATCATTGGCGAGGTTTAAGTCCTCCAAAGTGCAGGTGTCCGGACACTTTGAGCACTCTAGCAGGTCTAGCTCTCTCTAGCATGTTCAACTGAATGTCTAGTACTTCCACAAGAAATACTTATGGAGACTTCCAACATGACAGATAGTGATTCAGTGATGAAAAATTATAACAATCAAAAGTATTCCAACATCTATACCAACATTACGGAATAAAGATGGGCTAGATCGCGACAACAATTTTTCTTGTCTTTTTCCTTTCGCAAATACACGGCTATAACAAAATCTGTGTCTAATGAACAGCAAGCGAGATCATGAATAATTCACGACAGTACCTTCGCGCTGTCATTGTCTCATACCCCGTTGATTTCACTTTTACCTAACACTGACACACTTTTATTTTAAGTTGGTAAACTGTATTTCATTAATACGTCATTACTTTCATTGGTACGGGTTATCCTCCTCTTTAGAACATTTTGTTGTTTGAACGTGTAGAAAAAAACCTCAGTTGTTCACGTGCCAACTAGGAAATCTTGAGTCCTAAAAAAAAACAGAATTGTTATGATTACGAAAGATAAACCTGAGGAGATTGACGATGATCGCACCCCAAAGCCAACTCTATTTACCACGGTTAAATTCTTAAAAACATGTTATATATAAATGCTGACCATATCATTCACCCAACAGAATAACCAAACCTCTTTCCAGGTGGAATCAGCAAAGCAGCAGGTCCAGCTATCAGACTCGTACCTCCCCGTGGCAATGCAGGTGATCTCCCACCTCACCGACCAGATGGCTTTCGAGGTCAAAGAGGAAGCCACTCCCAAGCCGCCATCCAAGCCGACAGTCAAGCCGACCATCAAGCCGACGGTGAAGCCGACCACGAAGCCGCCACCAAGGCCCACCACTAAGCCGACCACTTCTAGGCCGTATGTCACGTACCCTGCGTTCTCCAAACCCACGAATACCTGGTGGACTGGTTTTACCACTAGGAGGTTATATCGCTTTGTATATATCTAAGCAATTAAGTTCGTACCCAAACTTCTCTCAATTTTGAGCCACTGTTATGTTTCATATGTGCTAATGCTCGTGCCTTCTTTGTCATTTAAGATTAATTCAGTGATGGATAAAGTTTAAAGAACGTCTCAAAGTTGAGTTTCGTTTGAGTATACATTGTTTAAGCTGACTTCGATAAATGTGAGCTGCTTGAAGAGAATATTTTTCAAAAAAGTTATAAATCTTCTCCATAAATGGCTGTTGACAGGTAGACATAATAATTGTAACTCACAAAAAACTATCTTGATAATTAAATATTATGTCACATTTATCGAAGTCAGTTATTTTAGAAATTATGTTTTATTATGGTTGTGGATGTAAATTAAGGTTTAGGTATGGTTATGTTACTATTTTAGTGTGATAATTATTCCGCAACTTAATAACTAAACTAGAAATATTGCAAGTCACATCGAATTAAAAAACGAGGTATATTTCCATCATATTGATTCGAACTCGTAATTTTATTAATTTAAAGTAGAATTTCGTAGAAATTCGATTAGTAAAGATTAAACATTTTCAATGTACAAAAAAAATAACTGTGAAATACAATAAGCATTTCAATTCCACAAGAAAATTGAAGTTAAGAAATGATGGAAATCAGAAGAATCATCTTGGAAATTGATACCTATTGTTATTGTTTAATATAAATTGAAATCGCTCATTTTTCTTTCAATTGTTTTAGGTAAGCCATGTTGTTTTTGTATCAATGACCTTAGCAGACTGCTAGGCTAGGCTGTCTATATAGCTCAGTAGTAACCATTTTAATGTATGTTTTGAACCAACAAAATCAGACTTGTTTAGCTAGACTTCTTTTGTCTTTTCTTTGCTTTCTGGAGTAATTTTTGAAACAAATTATAATTCGGTAGTTTGGGAGTCAAAGACTTAAATATGCTTTAACACAAAAACTTACTTGATCCTTCTTAGTAAGCAATACATTCTAGTAAATGTGATAACTAATGGTCAAATGTGTGGCATTCTCTAACAAATCCCTTCGGTAGACGAATAACACATCGACAAACTTTAACCAACTTCTTGACAATATCATAGTATTGTTTATTCGATTTAAATCCGGTAGAACTGGAAACCGATTCCAATACTGCTTGAAAGTCTACTGTATATTAAATCAAACCAATATATTTTTATTTCAAGTATAAACGAAGGTATTTTGCTGTCAGTATTCTGATTAACCAAATCCGGTCGAATAGCAGGCCGCGTCAAACAAACATAATATTACGGTGTTTTTTGTTGGGATTCGCGTCACATCGCCAACTAACGGTGATGGCTACTGGCAGCCAATTGGACCAGTGTTGACCAGTGTGATGTCATCTGTCGATCGGAGAATGTTTGAGATAAGTTTACTTAGTTGGTAGTCTAATACTGGGATTATAAGGGATTACAGTTTAGGAAAGTTCTATGATGATGGGAAGGAATTTCTTTATATCTTTGTTAAACGTTGGTTTTGGTTGGCACTCCTGTGATTTTGTTTTCTTGCTCAAATTGTTTTAAGGGTGAAAGGTGTAAATACTTTTCGGATTGCAATAATGTGTCGTGTTAAAGTAATGTTGTTGTTAAGTCTAGTAATTAGATAATGGATAATCGATTAAATTTTTCTATAAAACTAATAATATTCCAAGCATGTAACATTTTAACGGATCTCGTCCTAATTGTTTTTTAATTGAGAACTAATCTCCACTAAGATAATATTTTTTTATGAATGTAGATCGCACTTTTATTATGAAAGAGTTTACTCTTACATAATGGAAAATATGCTTTCATGTCCAAAAACTTCTAATAAATTTACTAATTAAATTCCAGACCAGAAGCGACTACCCAGCACCACAAGCCAGGTCTCTACGCGCCGTTCTCCCCACCCAAACCTTCCGAGCGCTTCCCCTGGGACCAGCGCTACGTCCTCCTCCCATTGGAGCACAACTCGCAGTACACCATCTTGAAGCCGCACGGCTCGTCCAATAGGAACACAGAGCCCCTGCTCTCCATCCACCATGAACAGATCAAGCCAATCATGGAGCCGGCTCCGGAGACAGCGCCCCTCCTACCTCCACACAACGACGTCAAAATCTCCAGCAGATCTGATGGGTATGACCTTGAGGAGCTAAATGAAGAGAATTTGCAGTATTTGTCTGATGATGTGCGGGAGATGATAAAGACGGCGAATGATCCTCGGAGTGATAAGCTGGTGGATGTGTGGGAGGGCGTGCGGCAGGGCAACCAGCCGATAGCCGCGAAGGCCAAGCTGTCGGCCTCCAACCTGAGGCTGCTGCTGCTGTATGACCTGCTCAGCAGGGAGGCGAAGAGACAGCGGTTGTCGGATTACAGCGTGAGTCACTTTTCTGTTATTGAAAGATTTTTCTATTCTGTTGCAGAATTTATTTTACATTGCATTCTTATTAGACGTAAATGGTGAACTCCTGGGTAGATAGTATTCTGGTGTACCTACCTTGTAAATATGATAAAGAAGTTTTAATTGATGCTGGTTTCAAGTTTAAGGATGAAATTGATATTTCAAGTCCAAATCGTGATCAATTTTCGTTACTAGTAAGTTCCTTCGCCCTACACTACGATAACAATAGGCTTATTGTATCATCATTACTAAACATTTCGATAGTTTACTTTGAATTAATTCCAAAAGAAGACTTAAATATTTCAAGCGTTTGCACTGCTTACCCCCTTAACACAAACCGCTTGAATGTGTAAACAAACCGCGGTCAACGTGCCAATTATTTCGCGTTATATTTATTGACTCAGAACTGGATTCGATCGTTTATTCTAAAATATGCTAATGTAGGTATATGCTAACGATCCAAACAAGATTGTGCAATACTAACCATTTTACCTGTCTTGGCTCGTGATTACCACAATTTTAATTTATTTATTAAACCAATGTTTTTAAGCTTAGATATCCTTTTAGTTTACTTACTTCTTTAACATAGTTAACCGATTTTCTAGGGACTTGGAATCGAAATCTCCAATTATTTGATTGCTATTTTCTTTATTACAAGACTTGGCTCATAATACTTTAGGTACAAATTAAAGCCTTAGCCAAATTGACAGACAAACACTTTTATTATAGATGGAGTAAACAAGACATAAATAATAACAAATGGATCTATTGGACATTAGATTTTATGGCAACACTCAACTGGGTTAGTCATTAAGAACTGAGGACTGTTATTATAGGCGATAAATGTTGTGTTCGGATGTCATAATGATAAATCATTAATTAGTCTAGAACAAGGCGATTATTAAAGTGTGACTGAGGAATATATTTATCCAACTTGATTCATTTAAGTTCCACATTTTACAATTTAGGGAAGACATTGTATCATAATGAAAATAGAAAAGCATTTAGTGAACTCAAAAATATCTTAAATAAAATAGAAAAAAAATAAATATATAATTACTGTTCTATATTTACGGCCTAAAGATTATAATAAGATGCTATCAACCTTTATAACGTTTATATGCTATTATCCTTTGCAAGTTGCAACAAAGTGATTTTTTTAAATCACACAATAATGTAACAAAATTTTAGTTCGACAATATTTATGATACAAACTGCGACATAATTTAAATTTTCTCTCAAATCCAACAAGATTGTTCCACGTCAAAGAATTATAACTTGACTAATAAACTAATCGTTCGCCCAAAGAGTTGTAATTGAATCATCAATAAAACCTCTTTGGGAACTTTATACAAAGTAATTGAAGTTGTGAAGGGCTGATAAGTTGTTATTCGCCGGTCAAGGGACAGGGCTAAACGTTCAACTTTTACAATATCATCAAATGTTTTATGTTTTTCAGGCGTTTGTTATGGCATTCTGCTCATATCTTTTTCTTCATCTTTAGTGCTTTTTGCTGGGTTTGGTTTTGTAGCTTTAGAGTTGTAATAATTATGATGTCACCCAAATAATTTTTCATATCCAGAAAATGTTCGAGGGTGATAAAATAAAAATAAGCAGTCTTATCATAAAACTATCCCCAAGATTTTCTATCAACTTTTTTCAACAGTACTCGGGGATCATATTCAAATCCTCCTTCAAGTCTTTCTCTGAACTAAATTATAAGAAAAACTGTAGAAATGGACAAGAATTGACAGACATAATATTAGAATGATTTCATATTGCGCTAGATACTTTAAGTTTCAAGCCCTTTATAAAAGTCGATTCTTAGTATAATCAGCGGTAAGTTGCAAATAAGCCTGTCCTTCCTGACGAAGAGTTAACATCGAAATAAAATAGGTTCAACCTCATTACCAGACACTTGGCATCCGTCCAAGATAGTCACCTTCCCCACAACCTTCTACATCAGACTCGAACCGTAAACCTCGGACAAAACTTATTTATATGACACACAAATCCGACGCCAAGATTACAAGAAAAAACAAGTCATCCCAACTTAGCCATGGTTGGGACACTTTATGACCTCTTTATGTGGTCCTAAATTCCGCTCCCCATACATTGACCCGAGCAATATCTTTATAATCCCATAAATAAGAAGTCGGGTCGAATTTATGCCGAAACAATATCGTTTTGTGATAATATTGCTTGTAGGCTTGTAACTGCAGGGCAAAGGCCTGTTACACAGATAAAGAGTTAGTTTTCAGGGGCTCGAAATAGTGTGATGTTTCTTCTCCTTCTTCCATTTGGTTTTTTTGTCTTGTAAATTATAATTAATACTGCTACTAAAATGATAATAAAAACATAAAAAGCAATTTTGAGAATGTCCTATTGATTTTATTAACAATCTCGTTTTTTTTAGCTATTCTTAAAACAGAAATCTGTCACCAGTAGAACCAACAACATTATGTTGATTTGATCAGTATCTCACGAACCAAAATTTGGATTACGCCTTCTGATTCCATAAATATTTGGTACAGCCTTCGTGATAATAAAATAACTCCTAAATATATTTACGAGTATTTTTCCTTATTATTGGGCACTAATAAAGCAGTTTGGGGTTGAAAGACCTTGTTGTGAAATATCCTCGGTTTTATAGTGGTTTTATAATCCTCGGCCCTTTAGTGTTATTTTAGTACATTTTCTTGTTAAACATGCTCTCAATTTCATGTTATAGATATTTTGACACAAGGACAAAGTTTATTTCTTCAAACATCATATTATTAAGAAGACTGGACATGGTGGTTATACGTATTACCAAACATAAATGTGTAAAACATTACGTGCAAAATAGATTCTATTGCTTTTTTGTACCTCAGATCCCACTGCTAGGCAAAGGCAGAGGTCTGCTACTTCTTATTCAGAATTCCTTCCTTCCTTGACCTTTATCAGAAAAATGCTCAGCAGAAGACCAAAATACCAACGTTCTAATAAATATATTATCCATTCTTCCAGGGCTTCTCCCCCGACGTGATGAAGAACCTAGTGGAGTCGTCTTCGGGCGGCGCGCGCGCACAGCTGCGGATGGCGCTGTCCAAGATGGTGGAGCGGCGCGACAGCGGCCACGAGTACGCGAACAACAGGGCCAAGGAGATGGTCGAGGAGCTGGCGAAGGACGAATCGGGGCTGTCTGCTGCTCTGAGGCATCTGCAGCCCATTATATATACTTACTAGGTTTAGTTTTAGTTTGGTCTGTCTCTGTTAGTTTAGTTTTGAGTGATTATGTGATTGAATGCCATGAAAGTTAAAGAAAACTATTTAAATGGTATTTGGATCAAAGGGGCCGAAATTTTAAAATACCATCAATCGTGCTGAAACTTGCAATTAGCAGCAAACAGCGAAAATAACACGGTTCACAATAAAGAAGTTGCTGTGAATTTCGACAATTGTGCGTCAACCATTACGTACATGAAAGGTACATGACCTTTCTCAAGCAGGTCACAGCGCGCAATGAATTTACAACACTCTGATTGAGTGGTTGTTCCTGATTTGTTCGGAAGATAAATTAACAAAGACAGATAAATAAAAGCTAGATATACGATATATAATATTAATACAACATTTTCTCGAAGCTCAACAAAGCGGAGCTAAGCGAGAAATGAGCTGAATGGAAGCCTCCCACAGGAATAAAGGTGCATTTATATTAAACGAATAAATTATTTATCGTAGTGATAATAATATTACTAGTAGTTTTAATATTTTTTATTTTTACTTTTATACTTTTTTAAGATTATTTTTAAGATCTTTAGGTATCTACAAATCTGAAATTAAATCGTACAATAACAATTAAGGCAGTACAGGAGTTCATAGATTAGAAAGGATGCTAACAAGCTAAGGCGTAATGATTGTACAAAGTAAAAGAACGGTGCAATCAAACGGAATGCACAATTTCCTTTTCGCTGTGCATAGAACGCCATCTGTTGTACATTTCCGAAACTATTTACCTTAACTTACATGCTTTTGAAAGACAATTTGAAAGTATAGGTACTATTATTTTGTTTTTAATTATTCAAATGGGTCTTCGTTTCAAAAATAACTAAGTTTGTGCAAAATGACAAAGATGCTTCTTTATTATTTTGTCAACTCCTGCTTCTACTTTAGATACACTTATTTCCATCGTAAGATAAATATTGTCTACCACAATATACATTTATAATAAGAAATAACTATTACCAAATAAAATAATAAAGCAATTGATGTTTTAATTAAATATTTACATACAACTATCCCTTAATTCAGCCTTGCGTGGAATTTAATCCTAGATTATATAAAAAATGTTAGTTATCCGTTAATCTTGTTTAGAGAACAGAATGATTAATAAGATACCTCATAGATTAGGTCAGAACAGTTCTAGGCAACGAAAATAAATAAATAAAAATAAACATTATTTTATTTTACGGCACATAAAATTCTGACAGATTTTCTAATGAAGAACTGACAAAATGCAAAATTCCCCGGAAAAATCATCTAGCGTTGGAAAAATCAGCCCATGTAAGTCGATCAATACATACATACATATAATCACGCATGTTTCCCGTAGGGGTAGGCAGAGACCACTTCTTTCCACTTGCTACGATCCTTACATACTTGTTTCGCTTCATCCACTGTCATAATTTCCTTCATACATGCTCTTCGGTTTAGGATACACTTGAACATGAACAATGAAATTATTTTATTCCGGAACAGTACTCAGCTACGCGGACACTATTTCCATAAACGTTGTACAGGTTTCAGAGAAGGCTAGAGCTAAGCCTTAATGAAGGATAGATACCACTCGCAGAATTTTACCTATACACCGTGAAAATTGAATGGTTGTTTTCCCGCGGCAGGACGATTACCCATCAGTAGTACTATCGAAATACAAAGTTTAACTTAAAAAACATAATGTTTTTTTTTTTCAAATCATTAAAAAAGTATTCATAAACTCGAAAGAGCGATAATCAATAGTAGTTCACTCACTAGAGATAACGTAGGCACCTGTAGGTAACACGAAACGCACACGCCGCCGCCACGTGTTGTCGGCAAACTTACAAAGAAAGAATCAATAATAAATGTTCAGAGGAAAATAAGCTCTCGGTCATGGTGATACGGTATAAATTAGCTTGCATGCACGCGGCAAGCGCCGAAACACAATAGAATGCCGCCAAATGTTGCGCTCGGCTTAGTACCTATTACTTATTAGTTAGTGTTCTGTGCGCGAACGTCGATGACGTCAAGTGATGAATGTGCGATGAAAGTGCTCAACACAGAAGGACTGCATCCTTATCATTTTATTTTCGTGGCGGGCCACACCCTTGGCCTCCGAGGAGCCCGGCCTTGACTCCCTTGGACTTTTATTTGTGGATTGAGCTCAAGAACTTGGTGTATCGTGAGGAACACCAAACACGCGACTCTTTGATAAGTGCGATAGTGGACGCTTTTAATATCGTGAGACGTGACAGAGACACTTTAATGAAACTGAAAGATAATCAGTTAAAACGTGTTCGTTTGTGCATTGAACGTAGTGGTTTACATTTCGAACAATTACTCCGCTACCGTTAAGTGTAAGTACTCGTACTTTGTAAATAAACATTTAAAAGTAGGTTAGGTAATCAAAATCATTGTAAATAAGTTGATTCCATTTTTAAATACCTACGCCTTAAATACTTTATTATCAAATTCCGACTTTTTTTAAAGATACCTATTTTGATTTTTTAAGTATTTATGACGATCCTAAGCCCGTAAAAGTTTGAAGCGAAAATTTGAATTACTTATTGGTTTTGTGTTTTATTAAATCACGAGTAGCGATCAGCTGATTTACACGCGAAGTGCAACGACCGCGCGGCGTTCGGGGTAACCGCGCGCCCGCCCGCGTAGGTATAGCGCGATGTATTACTACTGGTTGAAGTCACTTTCGAGTTTTGTTTATAACAATTGTTAATCCGCCATTTATTGAGTCTAATTTTTTTTATATATATTAATCGATTGTATGACCGATACAAACTCATTTCGCTTCGGGAAAACAACGACCTAATATTCACGCTGTATAATATTCCCCAAAAATTAATAACATCAATTTGATCAGGAAAATGATTAAAATAATCCTGTCTCAATCAAGCGAGTACCTTGAGGCATTGATTCCTAAATCCAATTAGAGGGGAGCCACTGGAGCCAGTCAAACGAAAATCGTTTATTGGATTAAAATAAATAGGTTTCGTCTTTGTTACAATGTAATTGGAGGTCAAATATCTTTCGACTTTTTAATTCACGCTTGATTTGATAATATAATGAAAAAGATAACGTTTAGAGAATGTAATTTATGATTGTTTAAAACTTTAAGACAATTATTTCGAATGGTTGCTTCTGTAAGGCATTGCTCACTATCATTTATAATTGTTATTTGGCTTAGGCAAAAACGTAACAAAATGGCTTTTTCTCGCATCAAAACTTTTAGGGAAGCTACTTAGCTTACCTACTACTGTAAAGTTGTCACTCTCATTCAAGAACTAACGTCTGTCGAAAACTTCTTTTGATTAACATTGCCATTGCCAATTTATCTTTTCTTATAATAAAGGACAACTTACACACGGCCATCTAATCCTAAACTAGGCAGAGGATTTACTAACACAACCAGTTATATCATATTTGTTACAAAACCTTGCACAAACATTTACCTAAGTCTATTCCTCATCTCATTATACAATAAACCACTGCACCAGACTTCATCCACTGCTCAGTGAACACAAGACAGTTCAATCCAATCAGCATGTCCTCCTAATTGTTCATTGATTAAGTAAACACGGAGTAATTAGTGCTCAAGTTACCAAACAGATGTAGTTTGGTCAGCGATGGGCACACGCTGCGATGAGGTGTGCTTGTTTGCTTGCTTGTGTGTTTGTTCCTGGTTAGTGATGGTAGATTGTTGTACGTGAGGTATATAGAGGATGGCCTGAGATAAACAGATGACGAGGTTCAACAAATTTTGGGTACGATGCTGAAAAAAGATTGTAAAGAACAAATTTAACATGAGTTATTTGTATAGATGTCCGTTTCTGATATCATAGCTTTCAAATGGATGGACTAAATAATAATTTGTTTCGTTTGATTGATGAAAAATGTGATACGAGAAATCGAGGGGATAGTTCAGAAGTTTTGGCTTCAATAAATTGGAAATCGTTTGTTTGTAATAAAATAGATTCATCTCAGAGACCAATACATAGAAGTATAAAAATAAAACGCAGAACAGCGTCGAATTGAATTGTATCTAGTTTAAACATAAAACTGTAAGGGATCCGCGAGATTTCCCCGAGGAGCATGACATCAACACTAGCCTTTCTGATGTTCACAGCAGATTGCCTTTAGTGCCGTGCCTCGACGATAGATGGCGCTGAATTCAGTTACATTCGTGTGAACTTGATAAAGTAAACGTTTGTATTTGTTTTTAACCAATTTCAGCTAATTCGCCTTTTCTAAGAGTAAGATAATACAGATAAGACAGAAAAAAAATCAGCGTTATCATTATGCATAACTGGTTGTTTTTATTTTTGACCAAAGGCCTGAAAAACATATAAAATGAAATCTTAATGGAATCCACGGAAAAAAGTTGAATGAAAGAACAACAGTATTTTATACAGGTATTTATTTATACCAATTTAGATAGATATTTATATCTTAATATAATAATAGACCTAAAAATCATACAATCTCCTGTTTATATAAATAAATATTTTGACTATATTTGTACATCATGGCACATACAATTTAATTTGTATTTAAAAAGAATTTTCACCAAAATACATTATATTACAAAAAATACAGGTACGAATAATTAAAAAGAAACTTAAAAATAAAAAATTAAGTACAAGCTGAAGTCTTAAGACATTCTTTATCTCTTAAATTACTGAAAAGTATTGTCAAAAACTATTTTGAATAAATTTATGCTAATAGCCTCGCGACATAATAATAGTAAAACCAAAAAACTCTTTTTTAATATAAGGTTCGAAAATTAAGTACATTTAAAACGTATTATCTACTCCTTAAAAAAAATAAAAAAAAACGGTTTTTGCCTCATGACTGTCACACAAACATCCAATACCTATCAATTTAACACTAACCGAATCAATTTCGAATAAACAAAATCTTGAAAATTCCATCCATAAAAAATCTATCCTACCCAATTTTTAAAATTACAATACCGATCACGAGCTTGAATTTGGCCTAAACAATGCCATTAAACCACCCCATACCAATTGTATTATACTTCCAAAGAATTCCAATATATACACAAAAGGACCTTCTTTCGACTCTTTCGGGCCTCTAGGAGTCTCTTCATCATCCCATTCAAACGAATCATCTAGTTCATTGGCTGAACTATTCTTAGTCTCAGGTTTATCACTAACCAGTTTACTAGACTGAGCTAGTACTGGCAGATAGCTTGAGTAAAGAGTTATTTTCTCTGGTTTCTTTTCACCTTTCTTTAAACCTTCAACGGATAGTTCTTCGACGTCTCGTTCTTTAGTGATGTCGTTGTCTATTGGCTTGACATCTTTCTTGTTGGTAAGGTCTCCGTCGTCAAGGAGCTCGATGTTGTCCCACGATTTTGTTGTCGTTTCGGGTTTGGTGGCGTTGATGCCCAGGAATCTGGAATTGGAAAACAGAATCATTTAGAAATCAAGTACATTTGAGTTTTCGATTAAAATTCGATTATGAGTTTTCATTTCTTCATTCTAAATTATTATATTTTAAACGCTAGGAATGGCCTGATAAAAGTTGGTATTAACTTAAAAAAATTGTGAATCATTTGTTATATCAACGCTATGGATATTATTGGATATAATGAACTTCATACACCATTGAAAAAAAGGTCAGGCATAGCGTAGATTTTATGTTCCAGGTAAGACCTTTTTTGCAATCTATCATTATTAAATACATCAAAAACAAGTTTATTATTAAAAATATTACCTATAAATAGGCGAGGTGATTCTCTCAGCAAGATTGTTGGCAATCTGGTGGTAGACGTCGAGCGGCGGGTTGGTGCCCGTAGTGGTGGGGTGCGTGGTGTACACCGACACCACTGACTCCTCCAGCGGCTGGCTGAGGCATTGTTGAGACAACTGGAATGGGAATAAAATGATAATTTAAGTATATGTATTGTGAAGGATTTCTTACCGACTACAACAGGAGGAGATTGTCAATTCGACAGTATTTTTGATACGATGTAAGGCATCTCCGAAAAATGTTGATCGATTTAAAAAAATGACTTCGATAGGCATTTAATTTTACTAACATTGTGGTCTCATATATTTTTTATTGAAGTCTGTTCTCTTCGCTATCTAGAATAGGCACATATTATCTTAGGACCGAGGAGCAAATCCAGAATGACACACTAAAAAGGAAGACCATTTTAAAACCATCCAATGACTATCCTCTAATCCCCTAGGTCCCTTATACACCTAAAAAGATAATGACACAAAAGATATGGGTCCTATTCTCAAGGAACACGCCACTTGGAGCTCTACTACCCCGAAAGCTTTTAACCCTAAACTGTTTACATAATTTATCTACCCACGTACAGCGTTAACACATCGCTATTCAAAAAAGGTAAAAGGTATCGAAAGATAGATATTCAGAAAGTCATCATAAAGGAGGGAGCAAAAGGTTTGGTCCTTTTACCTAATATTGGTATTTTGCACATGCGTTAAATATGGTGTGTAAAGGCTTGTACAATACACTAAAGGCAATACCCTAAACGACATTTACCAAGAATTTGAATTTACCCTTAAGTTAAACACTCCGTCTAAACACAAAACTAGTCCGTCTAAATAAAACAGATGCACACGTAAACTTAATTTGAAAATACATCATACAAAATACATACATACAGACGTTTATTACAATCATTATAATACTGAAAATTAATGGGATCCCTTCAAAACCTTCTGCCCAAACGCCTACTTTGGGACACTGAAGCTACTAGCGCCATCTCACGTACGGACGATAAAGCAACAGAATTGACGACACTTAAGGTGAATGTTAAACACTTTTATAGTTTGTTAGTTACCTTTTGAACTAACATTTTGGCGACACTCGTGAATACATTATGCTATATGACTGCAAATGTTTTGTGAAGGGAAGGAAGGTAGTCTAAATATTTTCGTTAAAGTTACTGGAATAAAAATGTTTGTCTACCTTAGGCAGTGGGAAACACTGCAAGATTTAGGTATTATTAAAGTGGTGCATGCTGCATGATTTAAGTGGTAAATTATGTAATAAGCATAGCAAACAGAAAAAAAAACATAGTATATTTCCAATCCTATACTGTCTCACTAGTGGGCAAAGGCCTTCCCCAAGTCCTTCCATACAGCTTTATTCCGCACCACCTCGAAACAGCCACAAATAAAACAAAAATCGGTGATGCGTTCGATATCTCGTAGATCTACATATATTATTCAACCATATTCAGATCATATACACCGACACGGAAACGAACCAACCTCCGTCCATACTTGAACCCACCCATCAGTTTTCCGACCGCGTCACGTTACTTAACGTGATCTAATCGATGCATCCTTGTGGCCAATGCCACCACTCTACCACTGTGCCACCGGAGCGAGGAGCTATTCGCCTCACGTACACACAATGGCACATTTTGTTGTATGGGATTAGCTGGTCCTATTGTACGGATTCTGGTCCTTTGGGAATATTAATCACATTTTTTCATTTGTTTGTGGTTCTTTGTTGTTAGATTTAAAATGAATGATGTTGAGGTATTTCCTTGTAGATAAAGTAATATGTAGTTTATTTTGTCTCCCTATGTCTAAGTTCACCGGTGATTGGAGTTCGGTATCATTACTAGGTATGTTCGGGTTTGTAATCTACTTTTATGAAGACCTAAAAATCCTAAATAGGATTAATCTTAAATAGGATTTATTGGTTAAGTATAAGTATTTTATACATTTAATCAGTCTCAATCTACTAGGTATTCAGGTATTCTTATCAAAATGTAATATTCTAAGCAATTATATTCATACTTAAAAACAGCAGCGACGAAATTGAACGGACTTTTCACAGTAACTGAATGACTTTCAATTTCATTTTCTCCAACGTTACCTGCCCAAAAGGACCCGAATGTATGTAATTGACGAGGGTCAACGGACATAATTTTAATACATGCATTAAGTGTCCATTCAAAGTAATGACATTAAATCATTGACGTCATTTGTGACGTATGTTATAAATGATGTCTGACGTAGATAATAATATGGATTGATTTAGATACCTTTTATGTTCGATCCTTTATGACTAATTAACAACCAGCCCCAGTTTTGCACAGTATCCAAAATTGATCGGTTTTTATGTTCTATCTATAACATATTTGTATTATACGTATAAACCTTCCTCTTAAATCACTGTCGCTGAAAACTGTATTAAAAACTGTTTAGTAGTTTAAAAGATCTTAGCGACCAGACAGCGGAAGTGACGTCACTTTATACTATGTAAAGATATCAAATAACAAACAAAGGGTAAGCTACAAAGGTGATGCAGCTTCCGTGTTTATCTTGTATCCTTATGACGCTCTTATGTAACAGGAGCTAATTGCAGTCCCGCCTAAAAGATCTAAGAATGACTGAACAAAAATACTGGTAGGCGAATAGAATAAGTGTTACAATAATTAGTGCTGAGCTTTCAAAAGTTATGATGGCTGAATACACTATCGATGCTATTGTATGATATAATATGGAAAATACATAAATGTATGGAAATGCTAGATTTAAATTTAGAAGACATAAATCTGTAATAAGTATAACAGTTTATTGTTCCTTATGATTTAATGTCCAAGGTGTTAATCATAATTTCGTCTTCTTTAATATCTGTCAATGTTACTATGTACAAGTTATACCCACCGTACTCTGTAATACCAAATTCTTATTTTACATGAAATCCTAAATCAGAAAAGATTGAATAATAAATCCACACATAATTAATGTCGCTTTAATTTTTAATATCGGCCGGATTAACAACAGTATGTCGGAGGGCATTACCAACCCCTATGCCTATCTCTCCTGAACCTTTAGATTAAAACAATATAGGGTTTAATGGAAAACAGAATCAATTTGGTTTTAATCCAATAAAAATTAAGTATTAACTATCTACTGTTTTATGGTGAAATTAAACAAAAACAATGATGAAATAACAATATTGTTATTTTTTTCTTAGTTTGCTATGCATTGGATAATACTTTAGACATCAAGACGTATCTGTCAAGGATCTTCGGACAAGTCCCGAAATACTTATTGGTTGTCTCAAATAATATTTAATTCTAAATGACACCTTCTAACGGGTGCATAGTTTTATAATATTATGTTACACTAGGTAATATATATGTATTAGATAAATTGAAAACTGCACTAAAACCGGTTGCATTAATTCTTAACATCTTATTTACTACTAACAGTATGAATTTAACTGTACATAAATAAGTATGCATAAATTACTAAATAAAATGCATCCTAACAATATACAGAAAAAGCTTAAAATATAACAGTCCATTGACCCGTAATGACATAATAAGGACCATTCTGACCTCGGCCTGCCTAGGCCATTGATTGACAAGCGAAGGCCGGGTCAAGTCAAGTCAAAAACAAACCAAATCAGAATTGAAGATGCGTACGAGAGTGACCTCAAGCCGTATTAATGGACCTTGTACAACATCCCGAAAAGCATTTTCCTTTTCCGAAACGTGTAAAGGAAAACCCCTTGTTAAATACATACCTAGATTATTTCAGAAGGTAATTATTTTTACATTAACGTTCGGAAAAGGTTTCGTATTTTTAGATTGTTGCTATTTGTATCTATTGTTGTTTATAATTTTTCTTATTTATTGTGTAGGCTTAGTTTTTTATTATTATTGTAAATCTCTAAAGTTTAATTTCTAATTGTAATAATGTATTGAATAAATAAAGACATCCCTTTGTTGTCTTTATTAAGAAATCATAGGCGATGTTTTTCAGTAGGTAGGTCTATTTACAAGCAGACTTTTAGTTGTCATTTTTATATTTATCTCTATCCAGAATATTTTGAATAACATAACTGTGACAGCATGTGCAATAATCCACATGAGTTTATCCCAAAACATTATAAGCTGACTACTAAGCGTTGCGCGTCTCAGAGTTAATTAATATTTAATCCTTGCTAACAGTGAGTAATAAAAAATTTAGTGTAATTGAGAATTTAAGGGACCTTGGAGGCGCAATAGAAATAATTTTAAACGAATTCAAAAAAAGGAGAAGGTTCTCAATTCAGATGTTTGTACTTTTTTTGTAAATATATTATTAGTTTGACCTATCAAGAAGTTTTTACTTGTATTTTACAAAACAAGAATAATAAAACCTACCCCATACATAACCCCCTCACACCCACAAACACCTACCAACTAAGTACTACATTTTATAAATATTATATACTTATAAGTTATGCTAAGTTCTAATTAATGTAAGTTATGATAAGTTTAGTACTAGCCCTCATATTTGCTATGCCTGGAAAAGGCCGTTAAGCTGTGCCTGTTATTTCACTAAGACCTATGTAAGACCTTAACATGCAAATAAAGATTTTGAGTTTGAGTTTAATATTTTTTATTAACATAGTATTGAGATATTATTTCTATTAATACAGTCAGAGTTTTTTAAATCCCACTAATATTGATTAAGTAGGTACTCTACTTTAATAATATTGTCGGTCAGCGAACCACATATGAAACAAGTTTGGAGGTCAGAGATAACGAGACAGCTTTCTCCGTCAATTACTTGATGATCATAATAATATTACTTATTAATATACACTTCAAAATCAAGACTTTTTAGTTGATAATATTTAGTTCAACTAAGTTCAAGTTTTCCTATTAGTTTGAAAGAGCGAATTAAAAGTTTTCAGGCAACTCAACTAGATTGGCAACATTTTAATTTAACATATAACATATCATCACGCCTGTATCCCCGAAGGGGTAGGCAAAGGCGTACCAATGTACACCCACATTAATTTAAATATCAATAATAATAATAATTATATGCTGCAGTCCCACTGCTTTGCAAATGCTTGTTTAAATATTATAACAGCAACGAAATGAGCATTGCTCATAACTCTTGCTCTATTTGTAGATTGAGAACATCATATTATTATTTTTGGGATCCACTCTTCCCTACATTTTATTCTTCGCCGATGTTTAGTTTCGTCCAAGAATAATTAAGAAATTACATAAAACTTTGAAAAAAACAAAAAGGTTATTTTCCGGGTACGAACCTGCAACCTTGTACACAAATCCGTTTATTGAACCGCTAGACTACCATGGCATCTATAAACTAAAATTAATGTTATTATAATATTAATAACATTATAAATAGACTTTCCCACGCCCTGCTTTTACCATACACATTCTTGAGATGTTATTCATACATGTATTATAAGTTATTCAATTTATGTCAACATTATAGAGAAATGAATTACCTTTTCTATAAATAGCTTCACGATATTTTTAACCGTTTTTTTTTTTTTATAAAAAGGTAAATTGGCTGCGTCAATTATTGTTATTTTTATATATCTGAGAAATGCACTATAATTCTGTCTTAAAAAAAAACGATGTCTTCTCTTTAACACAATATGAAATTCACTCTTTAGCGGAAATCGAATCTACGACTCTACGCTGAAGGTCAAACAATTAGCATACGGGCCAATGGTTTGTTAAACTTAAATAAGATTTATTTTTTGTCAAGTTCACCTGATAAGTCGGTCAATGGTGCTACATCAACGATAACTGTTTTTGTTCATTTATTAATAGCTAATAATAAACTACTAGATATAAGCAAGTATTTGCGCCTATTAGAAGTTTTATTTTTTACAAAGAATAATTACTACCTTCTTCGAGACGGCGTTTGTTTATGCCATTTATCCCAATCAGTTTAACAACTTAGTACTATGGTGACAATCAGACAGTCACACAAACAAAACATATTACATATTATAAAGTAGAACAATGTAATAGAGATAGAAATACATTTATCTAATATTCTTAGGATGATAGTACGACAAAAGTTATGTAAGATAAATGCTTATGATAGGCAGTGAAAAATCAATTACAACCGGAAAATCATTCGTGATTGTTTTCTTTGAAAACTGATATAACATCGTAACAGAATAGTAAACAAGATAAGATGACAACAGGTGAAGAGCAACTTGATGCGGTTACTAAAAGGATGGGTGGTAGTGGGTTTTTTTTTTTCAATGTTATAGTAGTAGGTAGAATGAAGAGATGTAGAGATGTTTCCTGAAATCCAAACATTTCAATCTTAACGTTTGTTACTGAAACTGAAATGAATGAAGACGTCAGAAATACTTTAAACATTAAGAAACAATGGTGTTTTAAAATATTATGTCTTGTTGAAACTGATTCAGAACACGCCTTACATAACTTTACATAACTGTCTACTCATAACAAAATATCACGAAAAACAGGTAATAATCTGAAATATTCTGAAATATAGATACAACTTAGGTTCTTTTTTCTGTCTTACTTGAAATTCCAATCAAACAAACTGCGATAAGAGAACTAAACTTGCTTAGGTATAGCGTACATTGTTACGAAATCAAAAAATCATAACACTACCATTTGCAAAGCCGGGAAAAACAATAGTAGCATGAGGTTACTGCTAATGGCTAATGGTGATATAAACCAAAAGTCTAAAGAGAAATATACAATGAATATAAAATGTCGCCCAGCTCTGAAACTCAACGGGGTGTAATATTTAATATTTTATTTCGATCGAACCACGACTTTTCACCGAGGAAAAAAGGAGAAAAAGTTATAGAGTGCAATGAGAGGTTTTGTTTTTGGGACATGTGGTAAACGGTTTTTCTCACTATCATAAGTGCGATAAAAACACTAAAAAGAAGAGAGAAAGAAAACCCATATTTGCCCAAACATTGAAAAGATGGATGAAAAGATATCTAAAAAAAAAAAACAATGTAAGTTACATTACATACAGTCCATGGACTCCATTTAAGAAATATTAAAAAAAAAACAGTATTTGCGTAAGTTCTCAGACCATAATAAGGTATTGTAGTAACACACGTGCTTTAGATTCCATAAAGCAGGCTTTGCATACGATAATAAAATGAACAAAATAAGGTTTTACATGAATTCAAAATACTTCATGCTGAAGCATGTTAATTATTAATGACTTGTTTTTATTAACAACTATCTAATACAAAATCAATGAACACATTATTATTATAACTTGAAGCCAATGTCAAATCCAAAAAGATCTCATCTTGATATCACAAAGTAAAAATTGCCTAACCGGGAACCGAACCAACAACATCAAGACTACACTAAAGTTGAAAAAAAAAAACTCACCAAAACAACAGCGAAAAAACTTTCAAAAATCTTCATTTTAATGAAAACGGAAAACTTTTTTCAAAAACGTCCACTTCTTGCTCCGTCTGAATCTGAACAGGCGATAGAGGCGGGCTGCGCGTGCGCACATCGATGCACGAGTGCTGGATGCGCCGGCGCAGGTGATCAGCGCGACTCCGTAGGCTCACCACACGTGTAGGGGCACATCAGGATAAGTTATAAGGATAATTGTTTTTAGGAGAGAATGATGTAAGAATTGGATTGACATACTTTTGGTTTAATAGTAATTTGTACGTTTTCATTCAGTGCATGTTGTGTTGATGCGTGTTTAATCTACGTTAATGTAGTGTTAAAGTCTGTTAGACAATGGTATAATAGACATGATCGGTTTACCTGTTCTTCAGTGAGTAATATGTCTTTATTTGTACATAAGTACAAATATTATGTGGGTTCAGGCTTCCATTGCAATCTTTTCTAACTTTGTTTCTAGATACGAGGGTGTTATACCGACTACTCTGAATTAGGTGTAACAACTTATATTACCTATATTTTGCATTAGCAGCCATAGAATAAAATAATGATAAATATTGAGCACCTATACCACTCGGGTCGGTCACGATAATCCTAGTAAATCACTTTATCTATTTTAATAATATCAGATCACAAAAATCACCAAATAACTAAATTTATTTAAAATGCCCCTTCGCCACACCAGACACGTCTCAAACCATGGTCACAGTAGCGACCCTGCTTCGTGCTCACCCAACCAATCATTACCATTGTTCTTCTACCATTTTATTGACATAATGTCATAATCAAACGAGCCGCCGGTTGTTTTGACAGGTTAAGCTGCGTGTGGCGCGGACGCGAAGTGGATGGGTGATCAGGGTTAAGTTATTAATGATTATGAGTTAAGCCGATGTACCTAAAGCATTTTCTGGTAATGTTAAGGTAGATATTTTGTATTTATATGGTACTCAGGTAATAGAACAGGTAAAAAAAAAAATATTCTTCTGTGATTAATTTTGTTATAATTATTGCTATTCTTTTTGTGCTATCTATTTACTTTTGGATCCATTCTTTATCAGAATATTGCAAGCCTTTTGATGAAGATTTATTTGGGTTTCAATATATAACATTTAGGTACCTATAAGTGAAGTAAATACGTCATAGTTTCTGCGTGGGAGACATTATCAAGGATTGTTTTCATACCTTAATAGTATTACACAGTTTATTATGATAACTTCAGCTTTACAATAGATGTAAACACCAGCCTTTCCAACATATGGGAATCATTAATTGTAGGCTAGAACCTAAAGAATACTTAGAGTGCTAGCTAGATGTAAGGATATGTGATAAACTAAAGGTTTATCTGGAATGCTCGTTCTTCAGATTTGGACGCACCCTTACTGAATTCTTGATTCACTGTCTATTGATAAAAATATAAACGAAAATCCAGATTTTAGAATAGATTATAATTAAAACTTAAAAATATATATATATAGTTCGTATGATTAAATTGTGATATTATTAATTATGTTTTTACACTATGTAAACAATAACTGTCTTACTATTTAAAGGGTTAAAGTTTTTTGTGTTCTTTCTTCTTTCTGGTCGTTCCCTCAATGCTGAGGATCGTGACTGTATGTCAATCATTTTTGGGTTAAATATCATTAATTAATATGCTCGACGATGATTCAAAATTTTCACCGCTAAGTAGAAATGTTGTTTAAGTGTCAGGAAAATATCTCTACATACACAAAACAAAAAACTGCAGTTAACAACTTTTCTTATTTACATACTTAACTCTGTTAACACCTTAAGGGAATAGAGGCGTGATGGTATTGATATACTTTTACTTGGTAACTAGAAAGAAAGCGATATCGAACAAACTCTAAAAACAACACACGTTAATGTATTTGTCGAAACACTCAAACTACTCTCAACAAATAACTAGTTTGACTTTTTTATGTTTGTTTGAAGAACTTGCGAGAATTAAGGGCTAAGGTACAACAACATTAAATACAAGATAAATGGTAAAATCAATATTTCTAACTACCTTAATACCTACGTAACAAAAAAGTAATGTAGGTAGATATTCAGAAATATCATTGACCGACTCTAAACAAGATTCCTTTTGTCATGTCCAGCGTAGAATAAAACATATTACCTATAAGACGGCTATAATTGCTCACGATGACATATTTTTTCTAGTAGCTTGTAACTCTGCCGATCCCTTATATTCTATATTATATTCCTGGACAATTCACACACGGTAATCTGATCCCATGCTAAGCTCTAAGAGAGCTTGTGTTATGGTAACCAGACAACTGATAAACATACTTATATATTTCTAAATACATACATATTATAGATAAATTACACCCAGACCAGAACAAATGATCGTACTCATCACACGAACATTTATCCTGAGTGGGAATCGAACCCACGACCTCCAGTATAGCAGTCAGGGTCACTAACCACTAGACCAACAGGCCCGTCAATTATTAATATAATTACCCTTAATAATAACAGGCGTCATAATAAACTGCAATTAGCGCCATCTGTTAGTTCACTACTGAAACGTTTCATAACTTTAGTTCAACTATTCGTCGCTAGATGGCAATAGTTCTGATAATAAATATTTAGTAAAGCTTTGATTTTCAATCACAAAATTACATGATCATTATATTATTTGTTGTAAACTAAAATATTTAAATTAATCGTATAAACGATTTGATATATGGAGATACTGGCCTCTATTTACTAACACCACAAACGAAACATAACTGTCAATGTTACCATGGAAACGTGATGTCAACAATTATTTCGTTGATTTGTTTTCATCAAAATGTCTAATAAAGTAAGTACTTCTAAAAGCTCATTTGATCGCTATACTAGAACTTCTAGGGGATCTTCGCTTAAAAGTGAAAAATCCTATAAGAGTACGCATAAAAAGGTCATCACTTCAAAGAAAATTACTACGAATTGTGCCGAAAGTAAAAGTTGTTCAAGCGGGGTAGTCAGTAAGAGTGCTGTCAAGCCTAAGAAGACGACTAAATCTGACTCGACCGTCGTTAAAAAAGGCCAAAACAATGTCGTGGACTATTGTAAGAAGTGTGGCGACGATAAACCACAACAAACTAGGGAAGAAATATCCTCGATTCTCAATACGATGAACATTAGATGTGTTAATAATGACAACATCGTCAAAGCCGAGAAAAAGCCCTCAAAATCAGTCCAACAGTACTATAAAAACGAAAATTTCTATACGTCTGGTGACTCCGGACATGACACTAACGGAGAAAATAAAAAGACGTCGCTCGACACTATTAATGAAGTATCAGAATTTCAGGACTTCACAGAATTCCGTGACGTCACCGATGACTCCGTATTCCACATATATTCCGACTCCAGTGATGGGGTCACATGCCTTGACCCAAGCAGTGATGACAATATCAAAAAGTTAAAAGAATTCCGATTGAAAAATTACTTTGAATGTCATTCAGCGAAATCTAGGATCACATCCAAGGGCAGTGTGACAAGTCTTAACGACCATAAGTGTGTTTACCGATTCTATTTGAACGATCGCTTATTTCCCGTTCCATTGAACCTTGATCACAACAACAAAGTCAGGTGTGTTGAGTGCCACCTGCCAATGGACATCAAAAGAGAGGATTCAAGCGAAAAAATCAACGGGACTATTCAAGCAAAAGTTAAGCTAGGTTCAACAGACCCTCAGGACATGATTCTTCTCTTACCTGTCAAAGATTCTCTTATCATAGAAGAGAGAAGGAAAGAGAATAGAGTTAATGACGATTATGTCTATTTCGGCGTCGTAAAACTAAGTGCTGATGGTAATTCAGTATTTAATAGGACTTTGCCTGAAAATTCTTTGGCTCTGAAATACCAGAAAGGGTACCAGGAGTACACAGAGGATAGCAGGTACAATTATAAGAAGATTCAAGAGGATGACGTCATCATTATTTAGTTAAGATATTATTTTTGTTTAATCTTAGAAGCAACTATAAATTTGTCTGTAAATTGCTTACTTGTACGAAAAATTACTGTATTTTATTATTTTGACTGTAATAAAGTTAGTTTTATTTATAAAGTATTACTGTTTTTCATTTAATCATATAATGCTTCTACGTCTAGTTAAAAATAAAAGTGTTAATATTATTTACCAGATAGAAAGCTACGTATTTATTTCTTGATTGAGCTGGTTATTGCTCATTTGTTAATCTAGGCGCTTACAACTTACAATTCTTTAGTCAGAGATTATAACCAAAACATTATGGTAAAACTGTAAACCATGTCCCTACTTATTATATTTCTCTATGACCATGTCTTTGTGACTGAAACTGAGTTTAATACACAAGGTATGCCTCGCGGGTTTCAATACATAGCAATAGAGAGTAGGTATAGTAGCCAGAAGTTGTCAAAATCCAAAAAAGGAGAATTTATAAAAATACATAAATATTGATGAGAGCGTTTGTACAAAAAAAAGAAATTTTAAACATCTTCTTCGTTCGTTAATAAATATTTTTAGGCAAAAGGTTAATACCAGGATGTACCTACTTAGTGATCATATTTTAATAAATCGGTAGTAAATAATAAACAACGTCTAGTTGGTAACCTTTTGTAAATAAGTAACTAATTATAATAATAATGTACGTCATAGAATTCACAAATATAATAATTATTATCTTCACCAAAGCTCAATATAGAAAAGTCGAGATAATTCCACATTTTTTTAAGTTCCTTTAATTTGAATTTTAATTATGTTTTGCCAATTCTTGACCTTGAACTTTAGAGTTATTTTATGGTTTATAATTGACGCCTATTTAATAAAAAAGGTGGTTTTGGTAATAGGTATATTAAAAACAAAAAACATGTCGAATTATTGTTTTGTTCGCATATTATTATGTGATTGATTTCCTAAATTTCAGAACGATTTCAGGCAGGGTGGATTTAAAAAAATAATAATTAATTGACACATTTTTGATAGCAATAGATACATGTTTAGCTAAGTTAATTGTTTAAATACTGTTTTATTGTTTTATACTTATATCAATATTTTTTAAATATTACTTATAGCTAATGGTTTATAAAAGTAGATTTTTCATTAGGATAGCGGATAAACATATAAAATCCTTTAAATTTATGGTAACTTAAGAGGAGTTAAGTATATAGAAATTAATAAATAGTAAACTTCTAGTTTTCATTTTAATATGGCTTCATTCTTCATGTAAGTATTTATTACTTTGTGTCGTTCAATAAATAAATCTAGTAAAGCTTATTAAAAGCTTAACGTTTGTTCTACCGATTGTGAAAAAATCAATGGTAAGGTTTCAATATTATCTATAAATAACCCATTCTTGAAATATGTCGTATACCAAACGGCAATTTCAAAACATTTTATATCTTTAACTCCATCTACCGCGGAAAATTACTACAATTATGACTCGAATTTGAGAAGCAATCGTATTTCGTAACGTTTCCCGCGCAGTAAATAAATATGGCGGGTTCCGCGCGCGCGCCTCAGTCGCCACTCTTGTGCGCATGCGCGGGTACTGTCACTTTCGTTCTAAAACCGCGAATGTGTTGCTGAAGTGAAAAATAAAAGAAAAAAATGTTTGAATCATTAATGCTTGTGGTTTTTTTGACGAGTCTCGTGGGAGCTGAGAAAAGTTTACGTAAGTATTATTTTATAATGCAATGTAACAGTTGTTTGATAATGATTAGGAGGTGAAGTTATCGAATAGGCTGTATGAAGCTGTGCACTCTCTGCTGTCGTCACAGACGGTTAACTTCGAAAAGTTTACTTTCATTGCAGCTTGTACTTACTATTATTATTAAGATACTATACTATTCTCGTTTGTTATAAAACGCAGGATTGTAGAAGTACTTTCGCAATTAAGTACACCGAATAAAGTCCAATAAAAAACAAATGATATAATTATAACGTTGGAAACCTAGATAATTCTATAAATTAAACTAATTAAATTACGATGGACCTTCAAAACTCATTTAAAAGCAGCCAAAGGTCAGTATTTACATTAGTTAATCTAGAATCTAGACAGTTAATATGTAAGAAATAACCTTTTTGTAAAGCTCATTAGTATAACTTTCGCGTTAAAGCTATAACAAAATACCTTGTTTTTGCTTTGCCTATTACGTGACGAGATTTTTATAAAAAAGGCAAAAGATCTATTGTCTATAGACATTTTATAATTCTGCAACTTTGCAAACTGTAAAAAGTCCTCCGCATATTTTTTTGATTATTCGTGATCTGCAGATTAATATTGTTTCGAATATTATGACTATGTATAATATTATGATTGGTCATGTCAGTTGAAAATAAGAGTACAGGCACGATGTATGCTATTTTTTAATGTAGTATACAAATCAATGCGAAGTGTAAAACGTGGTCTTTATCAAATTGTGCCAAAATGCTTGGTGTGTATTATGAATTTGATATTTGAATATTTCAGAAATAGGACGTCCTTTTTGTAGGCCGGTACCGATTAAAATATTAATAAATATTTCCTAGCACGTGTACTTATACCAACTTATTTTTTATCAAAATAATTTTATTTTTCTTCTGAGAGTGAATGCCAGTAACATTGAAAAATCATGAAAGTATGAAAATAGCTAGCTATTAGATAACCTTGTGTAATTAGTTGATAACAGTTACCAAATAGTCACAAACTATGAAGGTTTTACACTTATAACTTTAGACATATTTAGTATTTAATTAATTAATTAAATGCTAAAAATACGCCACTTTAAATAATCGTATATGGCTCACAAATAAAAATCTCTAGAATATATATTTTTAATACTGCCTTATGTATACTAATTAACTACTAAAGCTTAATAGTTTTTTTTTTAATAAACTCGAAACTACTTGAAACCTCTCATAGCTATTGAATCATACACTAAAAAACATACATCCATTACATCCAAACGAAATCCCATACATTTGACAAAAAGTATTGTAAATGATGCCTCCTGTGAGGATTGAACTCACGACCCCTGGTTTACGAGACCAGTGCTCTACCACTGAGCTAAAGAGGCGATAGCGATGCGCGCTAAGTAACGCTCCCCTAGGCATTGTACACTACTGGATAATTAACGTACATTACATTTTGCTATATAATTCTTCAGGACATAAATCATTGAAGTAATTTTAATATAGTTAAGCAAGGCATCCTTTAATTTATTAAACCTATAATTTTTAAACCCTAAACTCGTAGCTCGACAAAGTATTTTTTTTAAGTTACCTCCAATAGTGTTCTGCACTTTATACTTCTATATAAGTAATTCTAATGTTTTTAGAAGTGTATGTATGTGTGTCTACTAGCCAAAACTAATCTTAAAGCATTTTTACAATGGCATTCTTAACCTCATAACATGATGGATGCATTAGTAAGGTATCGACTTCTAAGTGTTTAATAACAGTACGTCTTATTTGTTTTACATTAATACTTTATTTTTATAATCGTTACTACTAAAATATTAAGGACCTTGTAACTTATAACAAATGGTGAAATGAAACATCGTCAGGAAACCTGGATCTGAAATCGCCAATCCGCAATTGAGCTAGCGTGGTAGACAATACTCGTGCGTATTCTGCCTGTGCCCAGCAGTGGGACGTTTGTAGGCTGGAAATTTTATACCATTTACTAAACTCCTTGCCCAGTAGAAGAAGAGGCACAAAATCTTTTGCCGTACCTTTTCCAAAGGCATTATTATTTATGCCCCAGTAAACCTAATAAAATTAAAAGGCGGTTATTCTCACGGTTATTCTACAGAAGGAACATTTGCTATGCGATATTAGAAGTAATAAATATCTGTCAGTAACTCGAAGACATTGGGTGTGAGCCAACACAGGAAGGCTGTATTTTACTCTGTGCAATTGTTTACTACTTTGTGGTGGAATTGAATTACTGTTCGCTTTTGTTTACGGCCGTCTTTGTTTATTATTTACTGTCAGAATCTTTACTTTTGACAAGTGGATCTGTCAGGCCTGTTGGTCTAGTGGTTAGAGACCCTGACTGCTATACCGGAGGTCGTGGGTTAGATTCCCACCCGGGACAAATGTTTGTGTGTAGGCACGATCATTTGTTCGGTGTCTGTGTGTAATTTATTTATAATATGTATGTATTTAGAAATGTTATTAGTATGTTTATCAGTTGTCTGGTTACCATAACACAAGCTCTGCTTAGCTTGGGATCAGACAATCGTATGTGATATGTCCCGGAATATTATATTATTATATTATATCTATTGCGTTTGCATACATAGCCTTAATTATAATATCTTACATAGTTTTAGTAATAATAACTAATTTTGAAGTAGTAAGCAGGTAATCCAGTTAGATTTTAGGAAATCTTTTTCTGTTTGCTAGCCCAACTCCAAGAAGGTTAGAAAAGGTTTAAGTAGTTGAACCCCAGGGCACACATAGTTATAAAACAAACAGGAACAGTGTACAAACCGACTACTTATCTCAAATTACATTAACTTGCACCCAACCTCTCACACTTTACTATCTTATTATATACAGAACCAAACATCTATGAATACCAACCACAAAACAGCACAATAGGCCGTACCAAGGAATCAGGAAAATGAACCTTAAGGTTATGTAATAAGACTGTAATTACCATATTGGTAGTGTGTACTTTACTTATACCTTTAATAAGAGGGCTTACATTTAAGCAGTGAAAGCTACCGAAGATATTCAAGTTATCGCGAACAGAGTTGACGCGGAAATGCGTTACATGAGCGACTACATAAGTAGCAGTAATAATATAATCTTGTTATGTTTGTTTGTTGCTCAGAAGTCGAAGATCGAAGATATATTGGTAAATGAACATAAACAAAGTTATGTCGTAGTGGCCTAGCGGTTTAATGACTAGATTGATGTGCACTAAGTTACAGGTTCTAACTCATTTCGAACAAATACCAATGAGATTATTACAGAATTATAGGTTCTTGAGTAATTATTCTAAGACAACAAACGGTGAAGGACAACATCGTGAGAAAACCTGGATTCCAAAAATTGGAGTCTGAAATCGCCAATCAGCAGTGAGCAAGCGTGGTGATCAATGCTGATGCCTTCTCTATTTAGAAGGAGGGCTGTGCCCAGCTGCACGACATTTATAGGCCAGCTTATTAGTTTTTCCGATATTTCTGGAAATAGGATTGGAGCTAGCTTACGTCCTAGAAGATGATATCAAGCTCCTGTTTACCAACAACAGCTCATTTCTAAGGTTCCTTTTCACTCAGAGATCTGACCACCAACAAAGTATGTAGCGAGGTTGACCACACATGACCTCTGAAGACAAACCTTCAAAGATCGTAAGTCAACAAGATCTGCCTACCCCTAAACAAGTTCCGAATAAGTATTATCTAATTAACTTCCTCCGCTGAGTCACATAGAACCAATAACCGCGGGGTCAGACAATAGCGCTCAAGGTGCGCGCGCGCATAGCAATGAGCACCACAATGCAACTATTTACATGCAGCGGGCATGATGCATGCCTTGACCTATCGGGACAAGTCTACCATCAGATGAAGAAGGATCTTAAGACTAAACTAATAAATAAAAACCCTTTTAATATATTTTTGTAACTAATGTATTTATTTCTACATAGTCTGGGCCTCGATTCAGCTATTTTAAATGCATGTCAGTGGTCGGTCAGTTTACTTGTCATTGTGCCTAATGTTCGTATTCCGATAAGCCTAGAATAAAATCTCTTAACTCTCGAAGAGAATGATCGTAATGACTAATTAATGATCGTAATGACAGTTGAGACTGAAAATTATCGTAAAAATGACCAAATGAGGCAGGTCATTCGGTCAATTCAAACAACTCTAAATAGCTGAATCAAGGCCCTTGAATGAACTTGGATGGAGAAGTATGAATGATAATGTTAATATGTGTTTTCTATCGTAAAAGGAACCGGTGATAATCCGTTTATTAATTTTACGTGCTAACAATTGAAAAGCAATCTCTGATCGCAACCTCTAGCGCGCTAAATAAGAACTCAACGATCATATCGGTTGATAGCTTGTTGACATAGTAACAATGACATAATATATTCCTTCAGGTAATATTTCTGAACTTTACAACGTTTACAACTACCAGATTTGTTATTTTTTATGAATCAAACGGGTTTATGCTCTATCTACTATGTGTGATATGTGACTGCACTAACAGCGGTGTAATGGGTCGTATTGTGCGCGATGCTCTGCGGGTTCGATCCCGGCATGAAACAAGGGGTCAAGCAAATGCTTGTTCCAAGACTGGGAGTTCTTAAGGCATGTGATTTGAAAACTCCTCGTGCCTCAAAGATTATCTTTTTTAGAATGTCAGTCGTTGAACCAAAAACTGCCGAATGTGATCACGAAATAAATTTTATATAGCTGTCTTCATAAGTGTGCAAGTTTCCTCACGACGTCTTGTCCAACCCGTCACTTTCATAATTCAAATCACATAAAGAGCAAATCGCCTCAAAACAGTGCAATAACATATTTATTTGTCTGTATGTCTGTGCGGTTGCAC
Organism: Autographa gamma; assembly: GCA_905146925.1. NCBI lineage: Eukaryota > Metazoa > Arthropoda > Insecta > Lepidoptera > Noctuidae > Autographa > Autographa gamma. The sequence continues at coordinate 504,230 of LR989870.1, forward strand.
ACCACTACGAAGGTCGCCTGGCTTCGCTTGCGACACGCATGCTTTTACTAATAACTGCGAAATGTAGTAAATATCACTCGTATTGTTCTCTGGGGACTTTCCATTGACATCGAGAAAAAGTATTTTGAGTTCAATGGTAATAATAATGGCAGTATCAGTTTACGAAGAATGTATGAAAAGTGCGTTGACAGAGACAAAAGTCTGAGACTGGTCATTGTGAAAAAACAAATGCGGGATTCATTTAAAATAGAAGAAGTAGAAATTTGAGTATAGATATAGTTTTAAGGAATCGTATCTCAAAAAAACGAAAATATTTTATTTCAATCTGATTTAAGTCGAAGAAAAAATTGCAAGAACAAAAAAGTACAAAGCAATAACACAACAAGTAAAAAATAACTTTTTTTATGTTATGATTCGTTTCTACCTCAATTTAAACGCCAGATAAGACTCGAATTATAAACCTTTAAAAATCATATCTAAATTTGGCAGTTCCAATCATATTTTATTGGTTTAAATTGTTATTCTAAAACAATTTGCCTACACCAATTAAATCAAGAGTTTTTTGCTCTTTTATAATTAAAAGATGTTCAAAATGTCAGTTTTTTTTTACTGATACCTATATTCATTTAGCAATTATGAGGTTAAAAACCGGTTCCAACCGTAACTATAAAATCTGTAATCTTTATTTTATAATACCTGGCTTTTGATCAAAACTATTTAATTACAAAAAAGACTATTATCTAAGGAATCCAAATTGGATATTCTAATCAAAGGGTATTTTTTTTAAAACATAATATCTTTATTTGATAGTCAAGTGATTATTTTTATAAAAGCTATTATAATAACATCCAAATTGTCGGCTTTACTATAAAATGACTAAAAAGAAACCCATGAGAAACAAAATTAAATATTTTACTTGAATACTTCTTCAAATAATTACTGTTACATTTTGCTAACGCGCAATTGCTTAAAAATGTATTTGAAATAATTACTATATCAGATATAAGTTATTAAAAATATAGAGCTGTTTTACAATCAATAAATTAAACATAGTTTAATAAAAAAAAGTTTTACAATCCAACAGTTTAAAAGTAAGTTCTGCATAAAGATCACAACGTACAATCTGCTAAAAAAGTTCCTTCAACATTTCGCTTCATTCGCCTTCAATGAAACGCGAAACTTTCGCTGCCCGCCGTACATCATTGGCGAAACGAGAGGAATCACTTTCGACATTTCTTTTCACAACGGACCTTGACCGTTGTCGATGTGTCGAACGTACTCTTACGTAAACATTACACATATTTACAGCTGTACATAGGTTACAAAGTTGGAGGCTTAAGATAATGTACTCCATTTTACTTCGCGGTACATTGCAAATGCGTTCTGTTCGGTCCCAGGGAGAGATGGGAGCAGTCTGGTTTTAGTCAGCAATGCCTTGCGTCCTGTTGGAGATAGCAGAAATCTAGAAACTGACAGCGTGTAACGCTAGGACATATTAAGTGACCCAGTAGACACGTAGTGGAAGTAAATAATAGTGCATACAAAAAAACTGACTTCAAAATAAGTCTTAAATTATTTGTTATAGATCCTAAATGGACCACATGGGAAGTCCACCAGTCATAAGTTCTGCGATAACAAACATAAAAAAATAAAGTCTAATTGAGAACCTCCTCCTTTTTTGAACTAGGTTAAAAACAGTTCTGAAGCCACTTTGGTTACATGAAACACAAGCGTTCAGCTGAAGTCAAAGAAACTAGATGACCACTTCAAAAAGCGATCTCAGCTGAACTCTGATCATAAGTTATAGTCTCATCAAATTATTAAAAGTCCTATTTCCATTTTTCAAACCAGGCATAGGTACTATTTATACAAACTATCTATAATACAAATAAATAGCCTCTCTGCCAATGTCAGTGTTACATACCAACATTACCAACGATGCGCTAACAATGTTACGCTCGTAGTGCATGAATTGGAAACTTTATCAGGAAGCACGTTCTGTTAATTGTGTAGGTTACATGCTATTACATCTGCTTACACCGCCTGCATTAACTAGGGAGGTACGTAACGCTCATGTTTATAAATACCTAGGTTATGTACAGGTCTATCTGTTACGCCAATATTACAGTACGGTGCAAACTTAATGGCGGCTCTAAACAAGTGGCGAGTCGCTGCGCAGTAACAAACTTATGCGCCAGCGGGGATGCGGGGCGATGTACTGCGCAGCGTGTAGCTAACTTCAGAGCCGCCATTAAGTTTGAATCCAACTATACCTGCGTTTGTTGCGTTTGGCTCTTTCTGCATAGCTGTGGTGAACTTGTAATTGTTTATTTACTTTTACTAAGTAGTGTTCTTCTTCTTAGCTGTCACGATATTACTCTATTTAAAATAGATCTTGCTTCTGTGAAAGCATCTGGGTTCGATTTCTAGTCGGAACACATTGTGTTCAGTAAGAGCCTGTACTTTATCAAGGCAAACTAAATATTTGTTGTGTAGTTTTAGTGGAATTACATAATTTTGTATTTTAGTTAACATTTTTTTTAAGATGATTCGCTACACATAACAGATTAAAATTTTAAACCCTTTACGAGCGCTCCTTTTAACACCTTACCAGCCCTACTTTAAATAACAAACTTAAATACTTAATTAATTTAAATTCTAAACACATCGCAAGGGAAACCCTGATGACTTCAGTAGACCACAACATGGAAAGAACGGTTTTCTTAACGAGGTGTGAGATGATATAATTTGTGCTAATCTCATTAGTAAATATACCCATACAATACTTGGTATACATATTAAATTATTAAAAGTCACTCATCTTTGTTTTTAATAGCATATCTGATTAACAAGCCAGCGGATATAAGAAAAACAACACTGCCCATAATCATTTATAATACCAGAGGACCTGGACTTTGGATTTTTAGAGATCTGTACTAGGTTCTGTGGGTTCTCCCTTAAACTTGAACGAATAAGAATCTTTCAATATATTAATTTATTTCTATGAATGAGTATCGAGAGAGTGCCTTAATATTATTTTCAAAATTCCAAAGAATTAATTGCTTATTAATAATGGATTCATGATCACAACGTTTTAACATAAAACATAATCAAGTCGCAAATTATAGCAACATTGATGTAAATTAATTCTCATAATGGAAAATTTTAATTAATTATGATATGCATAACGTAGATATAAATAGGTAAACAAATTGCGCTTTAAAACAACATGGTGTCCATTTATATAACAAGCTCCCATCAAACATTTTCTCTTACAATTAGCGATTACAGATCTCAATGTTCTAATCTAAATTATAAACAGTTTCTTTCCAAATGAAACTATGTATTTGTGAATATTGATCAAAAAATTAAAATAACGCACAAAAATATTAAACGCTTGTTTGACTCATTTTAGTTAGTTTAAGTAGATAAAGATTGCTTATTATATACACCAGTAAAACACCACTCAAATTATTATAAAATATTAGACTAATTCCTAACATTACTTTGACATTTTAGCCATATAATTTAGGTAAGAACAGCTAAACTATATCTAAATGACATAGCAATGGTAGTTGCACCGCGGTTGCAGTCGCTAGGACCAGTTGCATAATGACATGACAACGGAGGCTGCATTACGTTAAATTCAGATGACACGAATTACGTTGCCAAAATACAGGTATAAGCAGAAGGTTCGCTATAGAACTTAGCAGTAAAAAACTCCGAAAATAGAACTGTGTTTTATAAACAAAATGTGTAGGTATTTAACTTTTTATCAATCCTAGATAATATTCAATTAATTTCTACATTTCCTAATTTTCTACAAACTTAATTATTGGGTGCTGCTTTTAGCAATAAAGCAAATAGCGACCAGTAATTACCTTTGTTTTATTTGTAAAGACCTTTACTTAGCAGTGAAACTAATAATCTAGAAATGACGTCCCCCACAAGTCTGTATACTCCTCCTCATTTATTCACCCTTTTGTCCAGAAAACTAGGAAAAAATCGAGACCAATGAAATTACCTACACATTCAAAGATATAACAGACTTATATTTCTGCGTCACATGTGATGTGACATCTGCAAGCCAGCTATTGGTTACAAGGCCGGCAGTCGTCGCCGCGTTGCCAAACGCTAGCCGTGGAAGTATTCCATAACGTTGAGTAACTATTATTATATTTCTATAAAGTCTATGTAAATAGGCAAACTAATAAGTACCTTTAGGCTCGGTAAATAAATCTGCAAAAATTGCAACAAGTTTATTAGTTTAAGAAACCGACAATGTAAACGACTGGTTCGTTATTGATAGTTTAAACTAACTTCCGTATACTCTACTTATCTCTAAGATAGAGTTTCTTAGAGATAACTGGCTATCTGTCGCTCCTGTCATCCTTAACATGAAAGAAATAGGTTGAGAATTCTTTATGACGAACACTCAAAATTAATTCGGATTTGAGTATTCGATCAAAAGTGACTTGACGCGTTAGTGTCTGCTTACCCCAATGAGGAAATAACTGTGACGAAATCTGCACCAAGTTATAAATTTAGAAACGTTGCGTGATAATTGTTGCGTGTGTTGAATATTACTGTTATCTTGATGGAGTCAATGACCTTCTCACGGTCACATCGCGAAAGATGACGGATTTGTTAATTCATGCGTTATATTGATGTCATAAGTTAGAGAATCAAAAAAGTCCGGCTGATAATGATGATGATGATGAAGTTAGAGAAATTAAAGCTTAGGAATAATAAGATAAAGGAAGGCTTTTTTCAGATATACCTCTATCATAAATTTGGTATTAGATAAAATTAAACTACAAAAAGGACACAATTAAGCTACATTTTCCTTCGATAATGTGCATCATAGCCACAAAAGAATCGAGGCTATGTTAGTTGATAGGAGTTATAGTATGTGCGGCAATTAACATTTATCACAATGACAAAGCTCCAATTCTAATAGTCACCAAAGAACAAACACCGGATGTTAATATGAATAGAATAGATGAATACTTACTTAAAGATTTTATGTTTTTTACAGCTGAAGACTTCACGAGATGTCGACAGAATGACCCCAAACTCAACGACTGCCTCAAAGCTGCTGTTCCCGATGCATTAAGAAGGATGAAGACAGGTAAGAAGCTATAAATATAATCGTGTATTTAACCTACTTATGTCTCAGCTACATTCTTGAATATTTATCATCAACATAATATCAGGACTAACCTAACCTAACGTAAATAAATGAACCAAATAATTATCAATTTAGTTAAAGATGAAAAGTAAAAGTAGGAAAAGGACTGAAAAACTAAAATTAGCGTTTCGATCTGAATTTTATCCAAACATGTATCATTACTCTTAGCGACATAAATTCCATTTATTCTATTATTTTTTTTGACGCTAGCTAATAGTAAACTAAGTTTCTCCAAATGTGTATTGCTCAGGAATCAAACCGGTATTCTTGCTCAGCACCACTCACTGCGCTACACTAGGTACGCGATAGGTCAAGCGCACTCTTAGCACACAATAGCAGCTGTGGTCGGTTCCCTTAAACGTGAACAAAAGAGTTGCAATACCTAGCGTACGTGAGGCACCTGATTTGGAACAACCTTCTCAAGATTATTATTAATGATCAAAGGACATACAATACAAAGAATTTAGGTCCTAATGGCGAAGTGGCTGAGGTAGGACTGGAAGGCCATGGGTTGCTGGTTTTGTTCTCGGGCATGGCTAAATGTTATCAGTACCTACAGTGTTTACAAATTCAAAATCATTTGCTGTCAGATGTGAACTCATGCAAGAACAAAGTATACATGTAAAAAATAAAATAATAAATACAAAATGATCATTAAAACAAAATAAATATGAAGATTAGAGAATTAAATTAAAGAACAAATTTTATTTATCCCTGCAAATAAAATACTCTTATTCTTTAAGACCTATTTGCGCCACCCTTTTTAACTTTAACAGCTGTATTTTTAGACTTCACTCTTAGCCCACTGACTAAACAACAGACTAACTTTTCTAACCACCGCTACCTTCCAGGTATCTCCTCGCTATCAGTACCCCAGATGGAGCCACTGCTGGTGTCGGCCATCAACATCGACTCCGGCGCAGGCCCCGTGGTGCTCGCGCAGAACTACCGGAACATCAAGCTGCACGGCCTCACCGACTCCGTGCTCACTAGTTATAAGTGAGTAGAGCTGATTCAAAGTCAATGTGTTTATTTGCAAACTAAGTGTTAAAAAGATGTTACAAATGTTTTTTCAAATTCAAAAACAGTATACTATAATGAAGACCTACAGTCATACTGCGAGGTTTTAAGGTAAGGAATATGGAAAGATTTGATGGAGGCCTTTGGCCAGCAGTCATACAGTGTTGGCAAAATAATTAAAAAAAATGTAAAAGCGAAGTTCTAACTTAATATATCAGGTGAAGCAGTGAAAGTCTGGTTTAAGAAGAACGACGGAAAAATAATGTATAGTTAATATCTAATAGCTTCAGCGCGGTGTTTTTCTTTTTTAAAGGTACATAAGATATAAAATTTTACATTGTTAACTTACTTCTTCGCTTGGATCTACACCTAAACTTTATTTTATTTAAGGTGACACGAGTCATCTGGCGAAAATTATAATTCCTTGTTAATAATTTATTTGTTATGCTTTCAGGGCTGATCTCAAGAACTTCCGTCTCAGAACGGACTCCATAACTCCTAAGATGGAGTTCCTCGCAGACTACGTGATGAAGGGCAGGATCCTGGTGCTACCCATACAGGGAAAGGGTATAGCGAATATCACTATGGGTGAGTAGCGACATCTAGTAGGCGATAGAAAAACTAATATTCAATGAAAACCAGTTGGTTTGCAAGAAATTATGTGTATTCTCATTTTACTTTAATTTCAGTTACTAAATAAGTTTTTATTTTCATTTAAAATTAATGCGAATTGTACATTAACATTGTAGTTAGGAGCAGTTTACTAACTGATCCGATGATTAAAAATCCATACTTATATCACTGGCTACAAAAACCACTTAGATGTGAATCTACGTATACCTGCTGAACTGCACATAATCAAAAAATCAAAATCAAAATATTTTTATTTCTCATAAACCAAAAAAAAAGGCGCTTAAGAAACGTTACGTTAAAAACTACTGACTCTAGTTGCTCGGTTCCAAAGTGTCATTCCTATAGAGAAGAGCCGGCAAGAAACTCCATAGGTTACTCTTTTAAAAAGGTTAACAAATATGTTATGATTACATTAATTTTAAAATATGCGAAAACAACGTAAACAGCAGAATGTTTAGATTAATGTAAACTAAGACATCCAGAATGGAAGAAAAAATAAAATCGAACATTCAACTCAATTTACATTGCCGTCACATTTACAAAGGACGAAAATAATATAATAAAAGAAAAATCTCACGAAATTAAAGAAAAAATAAAAACATGCTTTACATACAATCAATATGTAGTCCTAATCGAATCCCTAACAGGAATGTCAAGGCATGTCAAGTGCCTTCTGAGAATAGAGGCTATGGGGCAGCTAACTGTAGTAAATAAGGTAAAACACTATTAGCAGACCGCCAGGGAGGCCACATATGCAGATGATACTAATTCCACGCGTGCTTATCCTCTACGTAGTCCCTAACCGTATAATACGCCTTCTTTATTAGTTTTGACTTAATGCACGTTTTGAACTTTTTATTAGGCAAACTTGTTATCTCTTTCGGTAACTTATTATAAAATCGAATAGAATTTCCTAGGAAAGATTTAGTATTAGTTTTGGTTAATCTATATCTTGGGACTACTAGTTTATCTTTATTTCTGGTAATTATATTGTGGTGATCACTAATAATGGACGACCTCCGTGGTCGAGTGGCGTAAGCACCGGTTTCAAGGTGTAGCTAGCTCTGAGGTCCCGGGTTCGATCCCCGGACGGGTCAATGTAGAAAGTCACTTTTCTACATTGTCTCGGGTCTGGGTGTTTGTGGTACCTTCGTTGTTTCTGAATTCCATAACACAAGTGCTTAATAGCTACTTACTTTGGGTTCAGAGCAATGTATGTGATGTTGTCCGCATTTATTTATTTATTTATTTATTATTTATTAATACTAAAACTCTGTAAATTTTTACGAATGTACATTATATTTTCTAATATATAGAGAGCTGGCAAAGTTAGAATATTGATCTCCTTAAATGTATTCCTTAGAGACTCGCGAGGGCTCATGCAGTAGATTGCACGAATTGCTCGTTTTTGCAAAATAAATATAGACTCCACATCCGCTGCAGAGCCCCACAGCAGAATGCCGTATGACATTATGCTGTGAAAATACGCGTAATAAACTAATTTAGCAGTGGGAACGTCTGTTAATTGCCTAATTTTCCGAACTGCGAATGCAGCCGAACTAAGCCTTTTAGATAAAGTTGTTATGTGAGCACCCCACTGTAACTTAGAGTCTATTGTAATACATAAAATATAACTTTGTGATACAGACCTTACACATTCGTCATTGTTCCCAAACGGTAATACTATCGAAACTGAATTAGCATTCTCCTATATAATTTTCCATTTCATCTCTCCATTTCAGTGAACTTGGTAGTGAAGCACGACCTGATCGGCGAGCCCCGCCAGCGCGACGGCGAGACATACATGCACATCCGCGACTACCGCGTGCGCTTCCTGCCGCAGCGCGTGCTGCTGCACTTCTCCAACCTCTTCAACGGAGACAAGCGGCTCGGCGACCAGATGAACTTGTGAGTACACTTTGTTTGAGCTACACTCATCATCTGCCCAGCCTTTTTCCCAACTTTGTTGGGGTCGGCTTCCAGTTTTACAGAGTGACCACATTTAAGTTTGTTCGTGAGCTAGCGCGCCAGTGGCGCCAACTAGTGAGCGCAATAATGTAAATTTTACACCTAAATGCGGTCGAAAGCTTCTTACTTTGTTTTAGTTATAGCACAGGAGTCGAGGTCCTTGCTAAGTGAAACCAACTATGTAATGAGAAAACCTCACTGCAGTTGCCCCTTCACATTTTTCTAATTTAATGCCTGACTATTTATAAGCTAACCGGTAAATGGTGATTATTAATAGCATAAAATTATCTTTTAGAATTTCGACGTTTCTTAATTTAAATCGGACTTTGCCTAATTTATTTATATTTCCAGGTTCCTGAACGAGAACTCAGACCTTGTCTTCAATGAACTGAAGGAATCCTACGAGAAATCCTTGAGTTCCGTCTTCCAAGATGTCACAAATAAAATATTCGATAGTGTGCCAATGAACAAAATATTCTTAGAGGACTAATTAGAGATTGGTGTAGTTTAAGTAAACCTATTAGTTAAGCTAAAATCTAGAAATAAGACACCTTCATGAATTCTTGTCTATTTATTGGAGCTGCTTTAATTAGACTTTGTAAAAATAACTAATTAAGTATAAGTAAATAATTTTATATGACATGCTGTTTCATTTTGACTCGCCTAATTCAATATTTATCAAGAAGGTTTTGGAATTTTAGAATTTTTAGTGCCGTGACATCTATTGAGTGATAGGGGTACCAAGAGTTCTGGCTTTACTTGTTACAACGCCATCTCTTGACTGATTGCTAAACTAAGTTAAATGTAGTTGGGCCGGTAAGCGTGGTGACTTCTCGGCTGCATATAAATTGGTTCCTTCTGTGGTACTTTTTTGGGGCTGCGCTCGTTTAGCTCAACATCTGGCGCTGCTTGTTGTTGGTTTATGTGCTGCGCGTTCTTTATGCATATAGCCTTGCAGAAAGCCTCGTTTATAACTACCACTGAAAGCAAAAAATAGTTTTACTATTCGTCGCTAGATGGCGTTACAATCAAATTACAAGACTTAAGTGTAAAATATTTGCTATTAAACTAATAAATTACAACTATTAGATATAAATAAATAAAATGAAAGTATGAAAGGACTTGAATTGGTAAAAGTTTAAACAATGAATAGCCGAATCTAAAGTCGTAGTCTCTTTAAGAAACGCAAATTTACGTCAATGTATTAAACAAAATAATACTAACATATTACTACTAAAAGTAAATAAATTATAAGCCCTAAGATTATTCCGTCATACTCCATTTTAGCGATCTGAAAAATAAAAAGGCATTTAATAATGTGTTCCTAATCAAGAATATTTTTGGACTTAAAGAACGTAATCATACGTTATCCGAAATGTAAAACTTTCTGGTACTTAAGACCTGACTGATATAGACCTTATTCCTCTATACTTATCACCAGACTAAAAACTACAAACCCAACAGTTATTCCAGACAGGTCAAATTTTCGATCGTAATCTTAGTAATCAAGAATCTAGCCTATAAACGTCCCACTGCTGGGCACAGGCCTCTTCTCACATAGAGAAAGCATGAGCATCCACGCTTGCTCCCTGCGGTTTGGCGGTTTCAGATCCTAAATTTTGGAATCCAGGTTTCCCCACGGTGTTTCCTTCCCCGTTTGTCAGAAGTATCTTTGATTAATAAAATTAAACTATTTATCTTACCTTACGACTAAGAATTAAGATCCTCAATTATTATTACTTGATCAAAGCGTAGGCCGGGCCCGATCTACAACCATAAGGCAAGCGTTAATAGGTACCTGTTGAGCCTATAGTATACTCTTAGAAACCATTTAAATTTGTGCCCTTTTAAAAACTTCAATGAGGAACTCATAAATTCCAATAAAACAATTGTAAATTTTAGAATTGTCCCAATAGAAATAAAGAAAAGTAATTGATTGTTATTCTTGAAAAATTGTACTATAAAGTTCTTATCGAACCGAAAACTAAATAGTTAAAATATGTCAAATGAGTGTGCGAGGATATAGAGTTTATAGGTTATAGTCTGATACCTATCTAAACTACCTAGTTTCTAAGTGTAAAATGCTGTGAAAACCTAAGTTGTCTTCGGAGGACGCCTTTAATGGCCTAGTCACTATAAATCTTATATATAAAAATGAATCGCTAAATGTTTTGGTAAGCGCATAACTCAATAACGCCTGGACCGATTTCGCTAATTCTTTTTTTGTTGTATTTGTTATTGTCAAGAGAAGGTTATTATGAAAAAAAAAATGATACTGATTTGTTGGATTTATCTACGCCTCCAATAATATAAAGGCACCGGGAGCGGGACCTATGGATTCACGCGGGTGAAACCGCGGGGCACAGCTAGTTGCAGTATAAATATTTAAGTTCTTTACAACTAATGTAACCTAACAACCAACCAATTGTTTTCTCTAGCTGACCACTTTGCTGATCAACTATTGGAATATTTATTTTCACACTCAACATGCACAATCGCACAGATGCACAAAGATTTTAACTATTTCTTACAAAGTCCCGACCAGAGCAGCGAAAAAGAAGTACTCAAATACCATGTCGTATATCGAACCAACTTACTTCGAGAAGACCAGGGTACAAGCAAGCTGCCACTCACTAGTTTCTCTGCCCCGATGGTCTTTGCGGTCTGGTGGCTCTGACCATTTCCCGGAGAGAGAGGACTGCTGCAAACACTATGACGAGGAAGAAGGCAGTCTCCCAAAAGTGACCAATTAGCAAGTTGCCACTGCTCATCTTAGAGATGAGCTGCAAGGGATCATGGGCACATCACGGCGGATTTCGATTGACAGAACCTTTGACAGTTTTTCTTCTCTTTGAGCTTGCTTGAGTATTCTGTGGCGGATCTTTTGGTATTTAACCTTTTTTGAGATTTTTGAATTGAGTAACGAGATTGGATAGGATTAGAAATGACTATATTATAGAAAGCTTGAAAGTAACGCCCGTGAATGAAAATGGAAAGATGAGAGGTCACCGTTTGTCGTGGTATGGACGAGTTATGAGTATGAATGTGGATGGCCTATGTGGTATGAAATGGTAAGTTAATTCTGTGCGGGAAAAGAATCACCTGTGGTTTAATGGAACTAATATTACAAGGGTAAAATAAATAAAACATGATAATAGCTTAAGATAAACGTATCATTTATTCCAAGAATAATAACAGATATCTACGACATAGTCACCGTAGCATTATGTCAAAGAGAAATAATGCAAATTAACTTAACTTCTTCCATCTAACCGCCATTTCTACACTGCCTTAAAATATTCATAAACACCAGTACTTCAAGATTTCAGATTGTGTTTCACGGACCACTTCTTCTTCTTTTCGAGTCGATGGTAATCTTATTTATTAAAAATTTAAATACGCTGCGGCCAGTAGTTGGCCACACTAACTGCAGGGTCATTGGCGAGGTTTAAGTCCTCCAAAGTGCAGGTGTCCGGACACGTTGGGCACTCTAGCAGGCGTGGCATTGTCTGGTCGGAAATGCCGCACTCACACCCGATATCAGAAGGGTCTATGATACCCCATTTTGCTAGATTGTGTTAAAGCGATCTACCTGGCTTCGCAATCAGTTGAATGCACTTAAAACAATATTCATCATCAACTTACTATTCATTTATTTATGTCACCCACAGCATAATACAGCAACAACATAGGTACACTATCCCACTTTCACAAAGCCTAAAAATTGTACCGATAGTCCGTAGGTAATTAAATGACTTAAACAGCCCTGTTTTAGAAACAGTTGAGTAAACATGTTGCTCAGCAATGAATGTTAAGCTTTTGTTGATATTTGAATTGTTTTGTCGTAAACACGATCTAGATACACAATATTTCTTCTAATTTAAGATTGTTTATCAGAGCCGCGCAAAGCGAGGTAGAACAAATTTTACGGCGGACCAACTTACTTCGAGAAGACCAGGTTACAAGCAAGCTTCAATCACTAGTTTCTTTGCCCCGACGGTCTTGGGGGCCTGGTGACTCTGACCATCTCCCGTAAGGAGAGGAACGCTGCAAACACTATGACGAGGAAGAAGGTAGTCTCCCAAAAGTGAGCTATCAGCAAGTTGCCACTGCTCATCGTAGAGATGAGCTGCACTAGATCATGGGCACATCACGGCGGATTTTGACTGACAGAGTACCACAGAGTACCCTACTTATTATATTTCTCTATGTGACAGAGTGTTTGACACTTATTGCTTTGCTCTGTGGTTTGACACTTTTTCTTACAGAGAGAGTAAAGCTAAGACCGCACTACGGCTAAACCGTCGCGTATTTTGACCGCCTCATTTTAGAGTAAAGGAAACCTAAGGCCGCTGCGCTTGAATAAAGAGCACAGTGTCTGTCGTGGCCTATGTATTTTGCATGATAAGATTAGAGGAGTAGGATTAGGAGTAAGAAGATTCTTTGCGGAAAAAGAACCGTAGTGGTGTGAAAATAAAAGAGGGTACAATAAATAAAATACCAGCTTAAGATAAACGTATTGTTTATTCCGTGAATAATAACAGATATCTATGGCATAGTCACTGGTAACATTATGTCGAAGAGAAATAATGCAAATTAACTAAATTCCTAGCCTCTAACCACAATCCTTACACTGCCTTAAAATATTTATAAACACCAATACTTCAAATTTTAGCTTTTCATTTGAACAAAATTTAGAATATTTAAATATTTTGAGACAGTGTAACAATGGTCTAAATTTTAATTTTCTGGACATCCTATTTTCTTACAGCTTAATAATATTCCAATATAAGAGTAATAATTAGTTATATTGTTGTGAATGTCCATTATTCATCTGTTTACAAAAAGCATTTTTTATTCAATAATAAATATATTTTTTATTTTGCAAAGAAAAATAAAACTCAAATGTCTTTTTTTAATTATTTTTATTGGTTCAAGTAAACAGATGGTATAATTTGGTTGAGCGTTATAAATTGAGTAGGTTTTTGTCATTAAAAGAAATAAGTTATATGTATTGAAAATGGATAAAAAGTATTGTGTAGGATAAGAAGGACTAATTCTAGACTAGCCCAGACGGCTTCTTTTAGAACTATAACATTTCACTAGTTTATTATAGAAGAAAAATTTGTGACATCGAAAAGACCTAAAGACTTAAAGATCAAGATTCCTTCTTATTTACTTCAATCATTAATTTAATTACAGTTAAATTATTCATTACAATGACAGAAGTAACATTTAAATGAAAATCTTTATTTTAGCCACATAATTATTGCACGATCATTATTTACTCAAAATAATTATAGTTTTTTTTCTGATTTGACTTATTTTTTGTAGGTAATTATTTAATTATTGTGGCTAAAATAAAATTTCCTGATGCCAATCTACATCTATGTCTACATCTTTGTATCGGACGGTCTTGTGGCAACTACCGACTTCTATTCTTTACATAAAGAGTGCAAAAATATCTTTCTTTCAGTATTCTACAATGAGGTATGAGTATGGATGTTTTAAGTCGACTTTTTTTTTCATAATTTTGAACATGACATTACAAAGTTTATTTAAAAAATCTAAGTGACCAACTATTTTCTTTTTATTAAAAACACTACAGATTTCTATAAGCTCTAACCCTCACAACCTACATAAATGAGATTACTTTTAAACAAAAATTGCCAAAAATCCCGGCTTATCCAAACTTGGAATGATATAATTGTTAAATGCAAAATTTTATGTCAAATAATTATTTGTCTATTAATGATTAGTAATTTCCGGGTAAAGTTACAGAAAATATACCTAAAACTTAAAACTATTAACTTAAATTAAACTTGTCATCTTGTAAAATAAGTACCGAAGTACTTATGAAATCATTACTATCAGTAATATAATAATTATTATTTCAAATAGTAATAATTTGACATTGGGAATAAAAAGTCTTTATGAAAAAATAAAGATTGCACCAAAGTTAACTTAAATATTAATAAAACACAAATGTCTTTGAATTGAATATAATGTAAATTGTGTTTTATATTATTGAATAAAATAAAATGTTTCAATTTTAAATTAACTTCAATGCAATTTGACAATGAAGGCTTACTTGCACTTACTAATGTTGCTGCCAAAGGTGAATTATGGACTTAGCAATGACATTGGTTAGTGCAGTTGCTAAATTATATTAGAAGCTATCTTTTACAGACTTACAGCTAAGTATTGTAAACTGTTTGTGATCGTGTTTATACGAAACAATTAAAATATCAACAAAAGCTAACATTCATTGCTTAGCACCATGTATAACCGACTTTTATTAAAATAGTGCTGTTTATTCATTTAATTACCTATGGACTATCGGTACAATACTTAGGCTTCGTTTGAGCAATAATTTTAATATTTTGAACTTTATTTTCTAGTGAAATAAACTTAACAAATATTTACTTATTGCCATACATGATTTTACCAACGTCGATTTTAATAAAAGTCGGTTTTTAAGCAAATAGATGAAAATATATTAACGGTCGATGTCCACCATTTGACCACAAAAACTTGTTAAAGTTGTTAGTACGAATTCTCTAATCGATAAATTAGTACTTAACTATCGATAAACATCTAAAATCGTCGTTGGGTGGGTGACACCACTAGCTGTAATTTTAGCCACAGTTTTTAATGTGATCCCATGGTCTTTTACTACATCACTCGTAGCATTAAGTCAAGGCCGTGATAGAGCCAGTCTCATAAGCAAATACCATGGATGATTAATGAACAAATTCTGATCTTCAGAATATCAGACTTGTTTCACACTACAATCCATGGAAAATAGCAAAATACGCGATATAAAAAGACTGGCTAGTGTCCTAATCCGTACAAAATCATAAGCAACCATTATTAACACAAGGATATGCGATATTAAGTCAATACAATTTTCCTTCATTTTATCACACTCCGCCATTACGGCTGCAATCCATCACTGAATAACCACCACATTTATTTGAGCTGTCCTCACATTTATAACACTAATATAAATAGTTCACCTATCACTGGTTTAGTCGGCAGTGTCCACGCTACCTTCAGACTCCTGTCATTGGAACTGCGACGTGGACGTGGACCTCCTGCATCCAAGAGCGACCGGGGCCGGTATCCTAGAGGGTCCGTTCCTCTGGTCCTTCCTCGGAGCAGCCAGCTGTCTGGTGCTGGTGGACCTCTCCAGTTTCCCATCGGACATGACCCAAGCTGAAGTGAAGTCAGCGTAGTCAGAGTCCTTAGAACTAGTCCTTGATAGAGAATCGTCTCCTTTCGAGTAAGTCCTAATAATCTCCTTCATCTTTTCTAAGACTGAAGCGTCATCTTTGGCAGTTTCTGTTGATCTTAGAATTTGTTCTAGCAAGGGACTCAAAGGCTTATTGCTTGGTGGGGACCTAAGAGTGGCACTGCTGGCTCTAAGAGGAGAATTTCTTTTGAAAGCCTCAGTTTGAGGTGTTTTGGGCCTCATTTTGGGGGACTTGTTCGGGTTGTCGAAGGTATCAGCTCCTATGGTGGGTCGTGACTTGGTTTTTGTTTGTGTGGGGGCAGTCCTGCCGCTCCAGGTGTTTCTGGAGGTTGGCGGCAGCTTTGGTGTTAGTTTTGGTGATGTCTGCACCGGGGTCGCGGTGTGCTTGGGGCTGGGGGTGTTGCCCCGGCTCGGAGTGCGGTTCCTCACGGGGGAGTGAGGGATGCGGCTGGCCTGACGACTTCTTATCGTTTTGGTCGGAGACTCGGTAGCAGCCAGGGTGGGTCGGAGGCTCTTGCTGGGCGAGTTGTTGTTCTCGGTGACCACGATGCGGTCGGGGCTGCCTCTGTTGGACTTGTCATCGATGGAGCTCGGCTTCCTGCCTCCGTAGAAGGTGTCTGAGAAGTCGGTCTTCCTCAGGCCAGTGTTCAGGCTCACGTGATCGTCCACTCGTTCTTGCTTGTCCATGTGACAACCGTCGTCTTGGTCGAGACGCTCTGGAATAAGAAAAGAAAGGTTTGAGAATTTGTAACAATTTATTTTTCCTTATGTTTGAATTTATCAGAAACATTATACTCAATATTTCCCAACAAGTCCTTTGAATAAAATCATTCAGTACAATTATCAACGGCCTCATAATAACTACAATCTAACCATATTTGCAACTATTACACAAATGAGGTCCTTTTAAAAACCGTTTAATACTGATTACTTCAACACCTTGCTTAGAACCTGCGAATTATTCTGCTGTATAATTAAAAGCAACGAGATCTTGTTACCTACATACCCACTCAGCCCTGTAAAGCTCGCATAAAAACACTATCTAATTTACTGTGCCCATGTTTAGAAGATAATAACAGTTAGATTAAGTTAATAATTCCGACCATATCAGGTAAGGTCCTAGACCATATAAGTCGGCGGCGGCAAGCCACTTCCCTTTTCCGCAAATCTTGAGATTATATTTAATGAAATATGTTGCAAAACTTTAAGTTTTTGTTGTAAAACAACTTATTTCCTTATTTATACAAAAATAACAGTTGGAATCAGTCATTGAGGGATATAGTAAGTGGGTGAATTTCCCAAATGCCTTATTTTTCTGTCTTCGTTGAAATTAGTATTTGAAAAAAGGAATATAGTTCTGAATTATTTTTTTTTAGTATTCAATAGGTAGTTATTGGGTTGTGGCAAAAATATGATTTGCCTAGGACTATTACAAATGTAGAAATAAAATACATAAACCTCTATTTTTTGCAAATCGGTGCTGTCCCACTACTTTTTTTGCAAACAAAACAGCTTATACACTAATAAAAATGAATAAATTAGCTATATAACTTATTCTATTTCATAGAATATTAGTTTTTTTGTAAATATATAGCATATTTTATTACATAATTAACGATTATTATTACTGAGAGGCACAAACGTACTTGTCCTGAAAAATTTTCTCATATCGCTGGACAAAAGTAATTCAAACATAACTTTACATCGACGAGTCGGACAGCATCCCCACCCCAATTGTATTTCCCTCATTGGTGTGTGCTAGTGGGCAATCAGGATAGAAGTGGGTTAAATCGCTGTATATGCCCACCAAAACTGTAAGAACGCCATTGCAGGTACTCCCGGACAATTATTTTATATAATCGGTGGTTGCATTTTTCTAGTGTAATGAGTAGCTTTTTTATTGTTGTTTGGTTCTAACAGAGGTAGTAAGTGAATTAGCTTCATTGTCTGTTATTGAATTTATCCTAGATATTATGCATTTTTTATTTTTTAAATTTTCTAAAAAGTGTATATTTTCTCATGTCGCTGTTCTCATATCGCTGTAATCGGTGGTCTTTTTTACCACCGATGTGATAATTTACACCGAAATGATAAGAAAAAATCAATCGGTGTCATATATCTCATATCGGTGTTTTGATTCGTGATCAACGCACAGTTTTGTCACATCGGTGGATTGCTTTATCATATCGGTAGATCATTTTATCATCTCGGTGAGTCGTTATATCATATCGGTAGATCCCGTGTCATTTCGTTAAGTATACAAAGAAACAATGGCACATATATATCCCTACATACAAATATATATACCTACATACAAACATTCGTACATACAAGGTAAGTTTACCTACATAGACTGCCAAAATCATTACCACGATACCACTGGGTAGTAGAAGATGTATAAATAAATGTATCATCAAGGGAGGTCTGTATTCGGTAATACGTCCATAGGCTGAGATGATGATGGTGAGGTGGAGCAATTGAACACATTAAAAGTTTCTATGGCAAAAAAAAAATAGTTAAAAAAATAGTAAGTACGTAACAATAAATAACAAAATAATTAATAGCTAAAAAGAAATCATAATAGTAGCTTAATTTTGTTTAAGAATGCCGAGGCCAAAACTAAAAGATGAGGAGAAGAACAGGTGGAATAGGTTGCTGGAAAGAATAAGCAAAGCTTAAATCAAAAGCAATTCTGTGTTAAGAGAGGGGCATTTAAGAAAACGTTTAGCTAAACTTAGACATGAGATTTTTGTTTTTTTTTTCATATTTCATTTTAATAAAGACAATGACAATAAAAAAATCATTATTTTTAAATTTTAAGTACTTCTAGAAAACGTAAAAAGTAGGTACATAATTTCAAAAATACATTTTTATTTTTTACCTAAGAACTCAGTTCTCTTTGGATGTGATCTACCCTAAGTTCAGATCTTCATTTCTAAGTCACCTTTAAGTACCTACTAACTATTTCCTTTTTGATGTTCAAAGGTGAATAGATTATCATATCGCTGGATAGGTTAATCATTTCGGTGGATACACTTATCATATCGGTGTACAAAAAAAATAATCGGTGCCGGTTTTTCACATCGGTGGAAACCAAAATTCAAACTGAATTTTCTCCTCAGTCTTAAATGATACGTTGATGATATTAAATTTGGGGATGTTTTGTATCCTAAAGATTACATAAAACCTGAAAAATCTACAAAAAAATAAAAATTGTAAAAGTTCACCGATATGATAAGAAAAATGGCATTTGTTGAAATTCACCCAAGTATTATTGATATTGTGAAGGAGACACTAAACTGTTGATAGTCCATTTATTATTTTTATTCAACGCGAATTTACTCGTATTGCTGTTGACAGCATTTCATTTCTGACACAACATTTAAGTTAAATTTACAATAATTATATGACTTAAAGTGGCTAAATTCCTAGTTTACAAAAGCAATTTATCATAGAAAGTAGCCTTCATCCTTTCTTATCAATCTCACGCGGTAAAGTATTACAATCATATAATATCCAATGCTACTGACTTCGAACAATACAGTTTATCTTCACGCCTATTATATTGAAGTCACGTGCAGACTCACGGGGCAGGTGCACGCGTGCTGCTGAGCAACTGACGTCGTAATTAAACATCCGATTTGACAGTATTTATTATATTGTCTGATAAAATATGGGTCTTAATAAAGCAACATGTTCTGATATAAAGAAATCAATAAAGACCTCAACACCCGGGAAGTCCCTAGCACAAGATTATCTTTGTATCAAAAGGTTGTCATAGGCATTCAAATCTCTTCAACAAAGAAAATTAGTTTTTGTATTTCAAATTATATTTAATTTTGTCGAATGCAGGGATCAAACTCTCATCGCGTTCACCTATGTGGTACCTATTTGACAAGGATAACTTTACGATTAGTATACCTATCCTGACAGCAAAATTTTGTTAATTTTTTACCATTCTATAGAAACATTTCCATCAATCGTTAACTGATATTCAATTTATATTAAATGTTTTATAGCTGGTCCTTAGGTCCGCGCCCACATCAAGAGCGGTGACAATGTCGTCAAGTCGAGTGGAATGCCGTCCTACCTTGCTGGACTCCAGCTGACTAACATGTGGGCTTCAATAGGTCTGTGTAACGATATGTCACTGCCGGTTTAGGTAGAACAAGGGAAGTAATGTGTTGTGTCTTGTTGGTAGGTAGGAACAATCTATAGAAAAATGAACTACTCTTTTTTTGTTTTTATCATATTGGTAGTAATCTCACAATAATACAAGATCTAACTAGTTTTTTTTTTTATATATAATTTGCGAGAGTCCCATTGCTAATTTAAATATTACTAAATCTACTTCTTTTAGATTAACTTTAACGCGTTCGTAACGTAAAAGACTTATTTTTATTTTTTGTCCTTTTCTTACAATAATAATATAATATGTAAGAAAAAGATAGCGATTGTCCAATTTTGTATAAATACAAGGTGAATCAAATCAGTGTCACTACCTAATAAAATCCATCCATCCAAAACTCATGATTCGAAAAACATTTATTAACTGAAACATTAAATAATTTGCATATAAATTTGCATATTTCCTTCAATTTTTCAAGAGCACGCCTTCCGTATGGTCTAATCATGTTATTCATTAGAAGATAACATCGCTCGCAATTAGTGTCACTTGTTTATAATTATAACTCCGTGATAAAGTTAATTAGGAATGCTTGTGCGAGATAAACTTATCGTCTTAGACGCACCGATGTTATAATTTATGCGGTCTTCTGATACTAAGCTACTCAGTCCGAAATGTAAATTAAAACTTATATATAATTAGATAAAGAGTTTCAAGTATATAGAATTAAAACATGAAGTAAATATTACAAACATTACTTTATGTTTTAAATACTTTTAAATACTAGGAATCTTTGGTTTGTCTACTCTAAATCACAATGAACATTTTACTAGATAATTCTGCCTACCTTATTTCAATATCGTAATATTCAGAAGTGGACTACCAGTATAGGGGATTACATACTATAAGCACACCGTAATGACTAGTAATAAATAGATAAGAGTTTGATAGAAGACAAACATTAGATGATGCCCTTCAAAACAGTTTTGATTGAAATTATAGTGCGCAGGCACTTAGAATAAGTGGCTTCCATATAAGCCACTGCACTTTACACTAAGTTGATATGACGATGAATAATTCCAATTATCATATCTCCACAATAAAATCTATTGACGCAATACATATTATTATTAAATAATGAATGGGCGAGGTGCAAGTATGGCCGCCTGACATTCGCGGGCCGGAGGACCAATTTTGGGCGCACAAGGACCACTATTGTGTTTGTGCGCGGATTTGACGCAAACGACCGATGTTGATGACCGCTGGGTGATTAGATAAAATGTTAATGTTAGTAATTGCGTTAGAGAAAGGTAAGGACGTACTTTATACCGAATAGCTCGGATTAACGATACTAATGACCCGATTGTGACACGTGTCCTTCATTAAAGACAAATATTTAAGTGATTGAAAGGTATTTACTTGTATTGCCTGACCTATAAGATAATTTTAAACTACACGTTGTACACTAGATGACTAGACCACAAACGCCTTATTTAATTTATTATAATTCTATTTATAGCGCCATCTATAAAAGGAAGTGGTCACAACAGAAGTTCCGGCTTCATAAACTAAGCTCAGTAGATCTTGATACTTGAAGAATGTAGTTTACAATAAAGTGTCAAGTTTGTTATGTTAATGTCAGCTTATGCAAGAGTATCTGATACACGGATGGCCATATAAGTCTAGAAGTGATCGGAGGAATGTCTAAACATTTATAGATGCCATTTGTGAGACGAGTTTAATTTATGAAGATTAAACAAGGATCGATATCAGGAAAATATTATGTGCTTAGATTATAATTAACTATACTGTATGAATGTTTAAGAGAAGTTAATGAGATTAGTTTTCATAATAAAAATGTTCTTGGAAACAGACCAAAAAAAAATTGGTCCATTTTCTCTCATGACTTTAGAGGATTGTATTTTAAATAGTGTCGCATGTTGTAATAGGATATTCGTGAACAGTTATGCGTTACGGAACATTCATTTGAGGACAGGACAGTGCAATTTAACGGTACACTGCAAATTGCGAAAATAATTGCAGGATGGATTATGTTTGCATGTTATAGGCGATAGCGGTAGCGGGTACCTATCTCTTTACCATGAAGTCGTATAAATTCAGCTGTAGATTCAGCAATTATTATTTATCATTAAAAGATAAAGGAAGACTGATATAAAAATGTTTACACTATAATTTTGTGTAATGTG
Source organism: Autographa gamma (assembly GCA_905146925.1). Taxonomy (NCBI): domain Eukaryota; kingdom Metazoa; phylum Arthropoda; class Insecta; order Lepidoptera; family Noctuidae; genus Autographa; species Autographa gamma. Next base: position 526,630 of record LR989870.1, read on the forward strand.
TACAACATAATTTTATAATGTATCGTTTCATATTATCTTTTTATTAATGAAACCTGCCAATTTCCTATTCCCAACGAATTCCTTTTGGTTATTATAAAACAAACATCATCCTTTATATTTTCGACTATAAACTTGTTGTTTATAAATACCGACGTCTGACAAATTACAATGTTATTCTAAAATCGCTGTCTCTTATAACTTGACTCCCTTAGTTAAAACATTATATATATCCATACAGTTGCACATCCGTATTCGCAACGTTACAATAGTCATCACTTACTCAAATTTGCTCAACACTACACAAATACTATGTTTTACTTTCCACATAATAAGTTTGTTTTATGTGTCTAGAGTGACAATGTTTTTATGCTAACTTGAGTATATTGACTGCAAGTCATGATTATGCATTTAATAACGTTAGATAAGTGTGCATTGAAATAACATTATTACTGGCACATTAGACGTATAATCACAACTTTAATCTAACATAATTTAAATCATGATTATGTGCTTCAAAACTATTAGTCTCAATATTTACGAAATTCTCGATCAAAATCAAAAATATCTCTTTGGATTTGTCTTTAAATCAGCATTGCTAGAAAAACAAAAACTATCGTAAACAATATTTACTTGATATCAGAAGCTTGTCGTAAAACTACTATCTACATAGAAACCGCAAATTAAGTAATGCACACATTAAAACTACAAGTCACACCTCCCAATAAATACATCATTTGCACAATATTACTGAGTATTTACTTTTCATGAATATTGCACAAAGTGTTTCCGTTCACTTCGACATTTCGACATGTGTGCAAACAAATACACGGACGTACCAATATGGAAGCATAAATACTATATTTAAGAGTAGTCATGATTGAGAAACCAGCATTTTTATTTTAATAATGAAAACGCGGTCGCACCAAATGCGACTCGAAAGACCGCGGCAAAATAGCTGGATATAAGTGAAAGAAAGACGAAAATGATTTTGTTTTTCCTTATTATTCAGTTTATCAATATAGATAATAGCTATTGTTATTTTTTTTTTATTTTATACGATAGTTATTTCTTTGAATGATAAAATACTAAGCCAAAGGTTAAAGAGTGGTGCAAATTATACTCTAGATTGTCAGTGACATTTTATCTCTCCAAGATCTGATGAATGACCATAAATATTTATTATAAAGCCATCGAATCACTTAGGAATTAATTAGACTTGACTGGATGAAATTAGTGCTTGTGCCAGATTCTAGACTGGACGTGCAAAATACCCATCTAAATTAAGTTCGCTTTGGTATGATACGAAATTTTTACACAAGTGAATGTTAATATTCAAAGGACTTGCGACTTGTTTTGGGTAATTGAGAATAAACAGAAACTTACCATTAAATTCTGCGTCTTCAATCGAGTTTTGGCTGTGCAACGAGTATCTGTTCGTCGTTTTCGTCGATGGAGAACCTTGTGTAGACCCTGCCACTACACCAAGACTCCTGTATCCCTCATCGGAGACCTCAGAGCCGTTATCAGACGCGCTTTCAGCAGCAGGTGCCGGAGACACTGGTCTAGGACTCTTATTCCTAATCCCATGAGGAGTTGGAACTAAATGGTTTGTAACCACGATTTTGGTCCTTCGGTCCGGAGAAGACGATTTCCTGCTGGGGCTGTTAGCACGAGGAGCGAGATGCCTTCTGCCCGGGGATACAGCTCTGTCTAGATCTCCCAAATACGGTAGACTGGTGGGAGCTTCACTGAGTCTGTGGTTTGATTGGTAATGGCCGGATTTTGGTTCATCATTGTAGACTTTAGAGTTGTATTGCAGAGACATAGGCTCGTAGGTCTTTGGTTCGGTCTTGGTGTAGGGCAGGGAGGTTGGGCCGGCGTCTGGTCTTTCGTATGTGACGGTGGCGCCAGCGAGGTCGTGCTTGGGGCGCGCCAGGCGGGCGGAGAGCGAGGTGCGGTGCTGGGCGCGGCAGCGGCACGGGTCGTGCTTGTCCAGGTAGTGGGCTAACGTGTCCCAGCCACCACCAACACGGACCATCACGTGGGAACGAAGAATCTGAAAAAAGATAATTTATTAGGTTTAATATGGTATGTAGGTAAGTCGTGAGTCAGGATTTCTCTATTCATAGTCGGTCTCAACTGAATCAATGGATAGTTTATTTCAAGTCCAACTGTGTGATGATAAGTAATTTTGTGCCGATTTCTATCACTTCAGAAATGCGGCCAAACATCCATATTGGTCTTTACAGTTATCAGAAACTCAAAAGATCGATAAATAACCCGCAACGTACCATTGCTCTTACTTTAAGGTCGACACTGCAAATAGATCCACAGTCCCAACTAGAGAGAGCATTCAATTTGGAAACCGATCTCATGGTTCAAGTTAAAGAGCGTGAGGCCGATGTAGATCAAGTTACAATGGAGAATATATTAAACACAACGAGACCAGCAGAACTTGGAACCTGAAGTACTCGTTTATTAGAAATTCCAAATAAAGATTCGCTGATACCGTGAGAATGCTGCCTTGATAGTCCCAATCAATACAAGTCTTGTGACCTCGATCCGCCTGCGTTCAGTTCTAGCCTTGCATCCCTTAATATGGATCGATAGATAACATCCAATATACACTGACTCCCTTCTAAATACTCGCTCCTAATTCGAGGTCCTCCTAAATTTGGCATTGCATAACCGTTCACTATATGATGAGCTGTCTTCTAATATAAAGCGTGTGAAATAAAAGGTCAGGTAAAATTGGACGCCATAAGGTCGAAAGTCGTTTTCTACAATGAGGCGTCCATTCGATTTGACCAAAGAAGGAATCGAACGGGATGAATCATAGGTCCGTCGTCAAAGGAATTGGAACATTATTTGTATAACCTTAGATGTCAAGTTGGTTTGGTACTAATGAGTGTGCGAGTTTTTTTCTTCATTAAAAGGCGCTTGTAGGTCTATTTTTAGTGCTAATGAATATAGCGTTTGTCGTTGTTTGTTACATTCAGGCCAAATGGCAATGGCTTATTACAAAATAGCAATAGCAATTTAGATTTTGCTTTCATAAGAATATTAGGAACAAGACAAAAAAGATCCTTTTAGAAATATATTATTTAGAAATTACTTTTACTTATAAAGCATAGAAAACAATAATTATATAAACGTGAAGCATTACTTGCTAGGGTCAAACAATAGATGGGAGAGCATTAATCAAGATAAATAGAATTTCTTATCAATAGAACATTCCTCGAAACATATAATATTATTATAAACCCTAAGTACCGCATAGTTTACAATGTTTCGTAAGGTCGCCGTCATTGCGACAGATCTGCGCGTGCGCAGGCGGACGTCCTTTGTCCTCTGTTTTGGTCATTGTATTTAGAATATTACCGACTTATTGCAGAAACAAGGTAAAGAGAATTTAAGTAAGTAAGGAGGGCTTGCTACTTCGAAACTTTTTTGGCCGTAAACTACATGTAAATACAGTTATTCCTTCAAAGGTAACTGGATCTGGACAAAATCTAGAATCTAACTTATTTTGAGAAGATCATAAAATTAACACCATTTCATTTGTTTATATTGTCGTTTTACTAAAGAACATTTAATGTGCTGTGGTAACAAAAAACGTCCAAAACGTCCCACGACTCCCCTTCGTCGAGCTTTAATTGGGTTAAGTCTAGACAGGATCCAAGTCGTTCTGACTGAGAACAGGAAATACTAAATTAGAGCTCTTTTTCTAGATACAATGGTTACTGTATTTAATGGTATTATTAGACCACCCAGAAAGCTTTCAATCACAGTTCTGCCATTTGAATTATGCACGTCATTATGGTTTCCGGCGTTATCTTTGTGAGTATCCTACTACTACTGTCATTATAATTTATGAAATACTATAAACGATTTCAAATTATGTGCACTCACCCTCACGAAAATCAGCATCCTAGTATCACCGATCCTGTATTTACCCTCGGACACCCTCACCATCGGGAATTGGGTGGGACAGGAGCATCTCTCCACCAGGTCTCTCACCCTCTCGTCCAAACTCCTCAAGTCATTTGTCACCAGCTGAGGCTGAGGACCGGACGGCACCAGGCCGAGGGCAGAGTCATCAGGCCTCAGCTCTTCTCCTGCCAACTCCCTTTCTATCTGTTTCTCCATCTGTACCAACAGAGGTGCTGGCATACCAAGCACTGAACCTTTCCTTGCAACTTCTAGTAAGCATAATACGACATGCTTTTCGTTCTTCCTGAGGCACAAGTCATCAGTTTCGAATAGCAGGCATTCTAGGATGCCGAGAGCTTTTCTGCACCAGTCGATGAAGTTGGACAGGTTGTCTCTGGCGAAGAAGGTGCCAGCCTTGGCGGCAGGGAGCATGTTGACAGGAGGTCGGGTGCGGAGCGCGCGCGCCAGGGTCATGGCGTCGTCGGACTCCGGCTGCGGAGACTCCAGGATCAAGCGCGCTGAGTCGCGGACTGCGTTCGCGTGCTAAAACAAAAGAAAGATATCAATTAGCATAAATATTTTTAATAGTATACAAATAGGTGGGGGAAGTTTTTTTTATTCAAATGATGTATAAAGGGGAACTCTAGATTTTCTGCGAAGAATTTCCTGGCTGGGATTTCTTATGTTTTGTCTTTTATTTTAATAAATGGCATTTCGACCATCACATAGTGATATTTTAATTCCTTGGTGATAAATACGTTTATTAATTAACCTTGACTAAGACTAGACCTGCATTTATTGAAACAGGTGTTCTAGTATATGATACTGTAATTATATGTTAGCAAACATATTGATGATCTATCGATATTTATTTATACATATGGCTATGTTCACGGCCGTACTCTTGAAGAGAGAGGCGATTGAAGGTTAATATATAAAGAGACAAACCTTAAACGATTTGAAAGGATATATCTATTAACCTATTTTGCTTCAGTCAAAAGGATTTACCACTCAATTCATGCAAGCAGAAAAACGGGCGTTAGACATTTTGTTTGCATATTGGATGTCAAAGGAAACCCATTATTTTATTTAAATTTTCCTTCAAGTCTTCCTTTGATGCTTGTTTCTCATTGTTTTCCTACACCTCTTTCAAGGAACCAACTACATTTGTGTTAGGTACAAAATCAGCATTGCAAAAGGCTCAGGAATGCCATCCTTAGCATCCATACATTCCGTCCACAATTATCCACTTATGCTCAGCATATTCCGTGCTTAGCATCACAAACAAACAAACATATATTTGTGCAATAACTGCAAGACTGTCGCCAGTCGTAATGTATGTTTGTATTACGATATTAGTTCACAGTTAGTGATTATTCACGTTAGGTTAGGCTGTAGATATAATGTACGAAGGGCTTGATAGTACACAAAAAGAGCACTTTTTTACTGTGACAGAAAAACGTATGCAGGGAAAATTTCTCCAAGTTAAAGTTAGTAACTACTAATCCAACTTTTGGCATGTAGTGCGGGTTAGAACAAAGGGTTCAGAGTTCAAGAAATTATGTAAGCAGTTTTTTATCTTTTGATAACAATATATTTGACAGTAAAGACAAAAAAAAAACATTGAAAGAGTGTTGAGAGAAAATCTTCACTTCATGTACATGTATTCAAGTTAAGTGGTCTTGTCCAATCAAGTATTAGTTTCTTCTGTGGTCAAATTCATTTAAATCTAAGATTCTAGCATAAGCTTAGATCTTAGTTCTCCTATGAATGGACCTTTAGCTCATTGAGTTCAGTAAGCGCAATGCGTCCGCAGTTTGCATAAACAAAGTGCTAAGAGCAGTATGTGGCAATAGTTTTCAATACATTTACATGGCGCGATGTCACTTACTCGACAAATGAATGCGTATTAAAACTGCTCACTTATTCATGATCGCCTGGTACTTAGAAACTTTGTTTGTTGTTATTTTATTGTTATCTAGGAGTTGTTGGTATTTCTTTTTTTATTGATGCAATTACTTCTTTAATTCTTTACTAAAACAAACGGTGAAGGAACACATCGTGAGGAAACCTGGATAACGAATATTGGAGTTCGCTTATCCGCAATGCAGTAGCTCTAGTAAAAGATGCATGTGCCCAGCAGTGGGACGTATAAAAAACCGGCTTATTATTTATTATAAAACTATAACTGTAACCTTTTCTTCTACTTAAGGATATTTAAACTCAGTTTCCAGGCATGAAATTATTACTTTTTCGCTATCGAACTATTATTGGCATTGAAACTTCAATACTCCATAGATCCACTTAGGTAACTATTACACTTATAATCTTATCAACAATTTACTATCAATATTCAAGCATCAAGCCTACAATTACAATAAAATAACAAACAAATAAATCAACCATTCTGTCAAAGAGTTTTTATGCAAATGCTCAGATGGGCATTACGCTGTAAATGTATATTAGTACGTAATTACACGTTAGGCGCCGCTTAGTTTAGCACATTGTATAGATTATAACAGGCTATTACTAAGATATTAATTCCGAGGCTAACTATCTATTAACGATATGTTAATATCGAATTATTGCAGGTTTTAATCTATTTTTTTCTTTGCGTAACTGTTACTGGGGTTAAAAGTGTTGGAGTTATTTGGTCTGGTTCATTTATTGGTTTTAACATTGGTACTTCTAAATATTATTTTTGTAGTGTAAAAAACATCGAATACGGTGGATTTTGTATTAGATTTAATCATAATATATCGAAACATAATACATTTAATATCAAAAAATATATATTGAGCCATGTATCCTTTAGTTTGAAAGTCATTCGGTGAAAAATTACATTATCATCTAAAAACTAAAGTTTAAAAACCTTAACGAAATCTAATATTCTATCTAGATAATTCTAGATCATAAATCAAGACTTACGATACCACCTGTTATTAATCCATCAATTTAATGACTTTTAATATTTAAGACACGTTCAGGCTACCTAAGAGGCACTCGATTCTTTCGTCAAATAATATGGGACGAGGACTAAAACCTACGCAAATTAAATGTCATACATACAGTCATACACACTTCCATACATTCTTCAACATTGCGTTAAGTAATTTCAAGAAATTACTGCTCATTATAGAATTGACTTTTGTCTCTGAAACTTAATAATACGATGCAAGTGTTTCGAGGTGTTTTTATCGTTATTTACACTGTTTATATAAAAGATTATTGTTTTAAATTAGTGGCTGAAGATTTTTATGTTTTTTCGAACCATTATTGGTCTGTTGCACTTAGGACCGAAATTTTGGGTCTTGTATAATATTGGTCCTAATGATGTTGGTCCTTATCGGCGGAAGGAAATTAAGAAAAGGACCAAACTGTTTCTATATAACAATAACTAAAATATAATAATAACCGTATCGTCTAATGAATAATTCAGCACAATTGCTTTTGTGTAATATAATGGTTTTAATAATATACATACGCTCTTATTATTGTTGTTTTACAGAACACCTGCTCGTTGCTGCTGCGTAAATAATATTTGTAAAACATTAGAAACTAAATGGAAAACTTGACACTTCAAAATCTAAATCTTCAGCACTTTGAAACAATCATGAATGTGTCCTTTCATGAAAGTTATTTAAGCTTCAAAGAAAGCATTTGAGTACTAGTCTTAAGTGGCGCAAACCGTTTACTGATATAATGAAGCAGTTAATACCAAGGTTTGCCTACCCACTGTCCACTTAATAACTCCAATAGTACATTTAAATGGTACATTACTTTTAATATCACGTAGGTGTAATGATATGTTTCGATCTTTTTATATTGATTTTGTTGAAATTGATTTTGAGTAGGCAACCTTTTTTGAATAGGTAATCCGACTTCAAGGACCAAATAATATTACCTAGTGTATTATTTTTTCTTCTTATGTTTCAGTTAGAATAAATATTTTATGATTGCTTCTTTGTTCCTCTAATTCTGGTATTTCAATAATAGTTTTAATTGTTTTAAGCCAAGCCTGCGCAATCATCAGTCTTAATTGGACTTTACTTAAAAATACTAACAATTCCTTTTGTTTTTTTTGCCTTTTAAAGCCAGACTACGGAAATGATTTAAAAGTTATTGTTTCATACAATTCGACAAAAAACATTACTCACTTAGATCGAGTTTCTGTACATTCAATACTTCACAATAATTGACACATTGGTCACTTGCAACCAGTATGATTGGCATTTGCAAGACAAATAATTTAAAAGTGTAATAATATTGGCGCCAGTTATTTTTGGTCCTTTTATACTTTGCCCTTTAAATTGTAGGTACTTAGTAGTAACAGATATTTATCCGACTGTCTTACAGGGCCACACACTTAGACTCTTGAATAATATAGTTCTATAGTTTCTACAAATATTTGTCTTGTACGGAAATCAAAGTGACCCTGTTAGTTTTGATAGCTAAGCACTAAGCACTTGTCTACTGCGCTTAAGTGGCTATATATTGGAACTAAACCCAAGACTGTAATTTATTGCGTCATTCTACAAAATCAAAACTTCCTAATTTTTTCATATCTTCTTCATGTGAGTTTAAAAAAATTCTCTCATAACGAAAAGGTATTTTTGTAAAATTTAAAGTTTCACTAATATAAAATAACTATCTTAAACAATGCTTAGCATACACAATTGAAATCTCCATCGATAGCTAGTGATGAGATGGTAACAAGAAGCGCGCATGCGCACACATCCCACAAAGCAGCCCACGCCTAATGCATGACGAGAAATTATGATGATTCATTATTATTCCAAATTATATCTATCACTTACTAACTGTTCTCGATAACTATCAATATTATGAAGGTGGTCTGTGAACTTGGTTTGAATTATCTAAATAATTTTGGTCCTTGTGTCCATGGTGCAAAATAATTTTAAAAACTAAAATAAATGGGTAAAGTAAGTACCAATTGAGTAGGTATTTATATCATATTTCCGACTAACAGAGAATTTAATTATTTTAATAACATAATAAGTTAAGAACTGTAAGACCAACCCGACTCAAAGGACCAGACACGTTATTTCCACAAATAACAACAAAACTGAAACCAATAGTAATATCACATCCATTTAGTGTTAAGTAACATGATTACCTCACGCCGGCGCCCATTTATCGGCACATCGATTCTAATCAACCATTGTCAGCCGAATTCTATTAATTAGTTCAAGGCTCACACCTACTGAAACTTTTTATCTGACACACTGATCTTATACTTGAAAACGTGTTAATGTACATGAGTATTACGGCTATTGAATTTGATATAAAACTTTAATTGAATAAAACTAATGATTTGAAAACTGTTGAAGTAGAAGGGTAGTGAGATAGACAGCTCAGTATGTGACGATAAAGTACTAAAAGAGACTCAAAATCAAAATATTTTTTTCTTTAAATAGGCTACTATATAGCACATTTCAAACGTCAATCACAATAAAAGAACCCCAAATCACTCATCCTTCACAGCTTCCTAAGTGGCCTGGTTGTGAGCAAACTCCCCAGCAGCACTCTGTCTCTCAAGTACTACGAAATAAATTGAATTAGGGACAATGCCTAGTAAACAAGTGTTTAGGTAGACGTTTAGAGCTGGACTGTATCTAAAACCTATTTCAATGATGACACATTTCCCTATAACTGCATACACGTGCAAATAAACATCAGCGCTAATTGTCTACATCTTAAACTGCAGCCAGTAACACATAATTACGGTAGAATTGCTACGATAGACCTCCACAGCGTTTATCTATTAGTCATCTCAGTTTTAATACCACGAATACGTATTATTACGAAGATTATTAAAATATAAACATACACTCTGAACACTGTAATTGCGTTTAAACAAGACGTTATTCCGCTAACAAACGTCCATACTGTATTTAATCAAAGTCTCATCTTGCATATTTTTAATTAACATTTCTGAGTCATGAGTGGCTGTCGTAAACTACACTTTACCGTCTTTAAATTTATCGCGATGCATAAATTGTCGCATTAAGTACATCAGATGTGTGTACACTTGACTCAATTAAGGTTCGATACACCGCTGCACCGGCTGGCAAACCGGAAAGATCGGGAGTTCAAGGCCGCCTGATCGGTTTCGCTCTCGTTCGGGAGAAATTCCGATGGCTTTTACTTTTGTTTCGAGATCCGATCATATCTTGACAAATTTTCCATATCTTTTCTTATTTTCTGTATCGATTGTTTAATTCTCAATGAAAGTGATGAGCTTGTCTTTTTAAACAAGTGAAATTTGTCTTTATCACCTACCCTCTTTTTATTATGTTTGTTTACGGAAGACATCGAAGGTCGACATTTTGAAAGTAATTATCTGTTTCCTGTACATACTAGTTTTTTCCTAGATGTTAATTTATTGAAAGGCTCATTAATTATGATTAAACGTGAGGGGAAATTTGATTACGGTGATTTCTTATTAAATTTTGTAGTATATGTTATAGAAAAACGTGATGTAAATAATTTTTGAGTTCATGTTATTGGAGAAAGTAACATTAAATTACATTTCGTAGAAGTCGATAGTTTTGCTATTGCTGTTAATAATAAAGAAGAAAATGTCAAAGCACTGAACAACACATATCTTACATAAACTAATCTACAACTTGTCGAAGAAATTCCTTATCAATAACAATAAATGAACATTAATTTAGGATTGTCAGTACTTATTGGTCACGATAAGACGTTACGAAGGTCACGTCAAAGACTATCAATAACAATCAATAAGACAGGTCTTAGGTCTATAAGGCGTAGAACGCACAATATCAAATGGTCCATTGAATTAGAACAACAATTAATCATTATAGTAAAGATCATTGAGACACTTGCTTTAAATTCCATTGTTTGTTCCTAGATGGAGATATTTGCACTGCATCATTAAATATTTGTTTAGCTATAATTTTCATTGGAGTTAATGTCAATATTATGGTTGGCATTGGCATTTCATACCTTAACGTTATTATAATTTCATTTATCTCGAAGACTATTGTTTTGACCTGTGTTATTGTTTAGGATTCCAAGGCATTGTCAAATGGATTTAAAAAATAGAGTCATTCAAAACTCATAAGTTCATCGTCATCAAGTAGTATTTTCTGAAGTCACTGACAGAATAATTTCGACCTTCGTTCTTTTAACACAGTAGCCATAATCTCCGTGACAAATGAATTACTTCAGCTGTAAAAAGCATTTAACAACCATCCTCCAAAGTTAATTAAAACCAACTTTGTCGTCCGAATACCTTTACGTGAACGGAAGATCATAATTAATGTGTCAAATTTTAATAACTTCCTCGAGGAAACTCCTTACTGGACACTGGATGCTTTAAGAATAAAAATGCCTCAATTACTCATGGGTCGTTGTAACTTTTAAGGGTATATATAGTCTGCTGTGATCGAAAACTAAATGTTAATCAAACTATTATTGTAATCCCATCGTAAAACTATGCAAATAAGGACCTAATCATCATTAAAGTATTAATTTGAACAATCGATAAACTAAAATAGTCGTTAATAGAGGAACTGGATAATAAAATGGCATCTGTAACATAAGCTCTGAATGATTCATCAAACACGGAAAGTTATGATCGACATGAGTCTTGATTCTAGTTCCACAGTTTCAAGGCAACGCGTTGATCCGCATTGATCTTATATGGTGATAGCCGGCTACCTGTCTCATGGCAAGGCTCAGATGCTTGATATAAGGCAATGTCATGGTCGTCTAATTTATTTTTATTATATATTTTTTTGCTAACATCAAACGTGATTTCAGTAAGGTCTAGGTCAGTATGTTAGTAGAAGTTTGGTCAAAGGTAATTTGTTATTGTCGTTTCCTAGGTTTTATTTGGTCATGATTTTATCTATTGCGCTAATAAGCTCAAGGACTGGCAGAGAATTATCAAATGTTTTTATTATAATGACAGGAACTGGAATGGTTTTGTTTTTGTAAACTTAAATTACACATCATTGTCATGAGCATAGATCACAATAAAAAACGGAAATCGTGACTCTGGATAACGAGCGTCCGTGCTCCCTCAAGCATAGACAAACTAATTTAACTTGAGATGCAAAGAATTTAGAAATAGCTCTGAAAATGTGCTACTAATTTCGAATTCTGTAAGACGAGAAGTCAACGTGTAAATAAATAAGATTGATAGCAGTCAAAGACCCAACGCAAGGGTATTCGAGATAAAAATAAAAACAGTTTATTTACGATTATTTCATTCGTTCCATCCATCAACATAATAATGATCCTCATCGCGTCACATTAAAACATTTTTTTCTTCCGTATTTACGCCTTTTAGGGTAATCAAAGTCGTAAATCTCGCTCGATAGTGTGAATTTTTATATGAGTCAGTCACCCCTGGCAGCAGGCGCGACCTTGCGCGGCGTGCGCGCGGCCTCGACTGGCGCGCGGCCGGCGCGGCACAGGGCGGCGCGGCGCGGTGCAGCCCTTATATGGCGGATCTCGCGCCTGCGCACTCCGCGCAACATGGCGCTTCCACGTCACGTGGTACATGCATCTAAATTTTCGCATTTATTGCTGTCCAGTAGGAAATTGAAGTGTTTTATGTCTCCTTGAGTTTGGGAATTCTTTGGCTATATCTTATATTTCTTCCAAAATAGGCGCGTAATAAAATCCGATGGTTTCCTGTACTTGAAACACTTACATTATCTAAAGCCCTTTTGTTTATCTCAGATACGTTTAAAGCTTTACGATAAAATGTCTAGATACGGCCCTGGTTGCCCGAAAAGGGTTAATTTCTTCGCATAAAGTCGTTGCCCTCAAGAAACAGGGTCTATATTAGCAATTTGACAACGTGCGTGCAGGTAATAAAAATAATACTTGATTTGGGTAGATAGTCATATGAAAGGTTCCTTAGAGTGTTTATATTACTTACTTAGGCTTGAGGTTAGCTTGCCCTGAGGTGTTATTTATAAGTAAAATACTAAGTTTAGTAGAAGGAATTTTAAAAGCGTTGAATAAGCTAAAATACTATGAAAAAACCTTCGTTACCTAATGAACTTGAAATATTAAAAACAGTTCTAATTAGTATGCTTTTCTTTGACCTACTTCCCATGTTAATAATACACTAAACGGCTTGTGCGAACACGTGTGGTAAAAAGCCCACAAATGGGTGTTGCCAGTAATTTGGGTGTAATTGTAAAACTGTTAGCTGTGCTTATAATTACGCTATTGTGTGTGGGATAGCAGGGAGTGATGACCTCCGAAACAAGCGGTTACATGATCTACATAATAAGTGTGTAGAATTTATATATTTTATTCTTAGTATAAAAATTCAAAGTGGATCTGCTTAGTATTTTTCAGAATTTTTATATGTAAAAATCAATTTAAAGCTAAAACCATGTAAATTAAATTCTTAAATAAATAAAAAAATCTTATAGAAGAAGTAAAATTTAAAACAAAAACTCAAAAAGAATCTGCGATGGCCGGGAATCGAACCCGGATCAACTGCTTGGAAGGCAACTATGCTGACCATTACACCACCATCGCAGCTGAACGAAACGTCGAAATTATCGTATATATTCGCGTGCCAGTATCGTCACATTGCTGTCATTTTAGAAGAACCATTTATAGCTTTTATATTTCTGCATAATATAGGTAGTTAATTTTAATGAATCAATTATTTCAATAAATTCCTATGAGTTTTAAACATTTGTTAAAAAAACTTAAAAAGTACATTCTAAATTAATAAAAAAAAATATTTGTTTGTTATATGTTTAGTGATCGTGCACGTCGCTAGATGTCGCTGTATGTTGTGTAGTTCTTATCTAACTGTCACGACTATAAAGTATGATTCATTTATGTCCGCTATTATCTTATTTTAACCTTTCTGTATAAATCGTATCAAATAACATTATATTTTGATAAAATCGTATTATTATATAAAAATGAAAAAAAAAACATTATAATATTGGCAAAAAAATAATTTTGCAATAGCCTCTTTTTTTAAATATAAAAACAAAAGATAAGTTGTACAAAGTAAATTACATAGTAACCGGAACGAAGCGATTAGTCGTAACTAGCTTTACAAGGGATAGCAAGTACGTAAACATGAGATGCGCGCGCGCACCTCCATTGTCGCACAATCACTTTGTAGATCGCCGCCGGGCGGGTCGTGATCTCTCTGATTTGTGGAGTAACTACACGTTACGGATATAAAGGATAAAACAGTAAATTGCTAGCTTGCCTAGATACAAATATTGTAATTTACTTAGCTACCTACTTTATAAGTAATGAACCATAAAAAAGTAAAAAACTAGATTTTTACCCAGTTCATTTACGATTTTGGTCTTATAAGTATATATAGTCCTGTAGTCATTTTTGTAAACCTTCATGAATGTGAATTAATTATTTATAACAATAAAAAATACAAACATCCGAATTGAGAACCTCCTTCTTTTTTAGAAGTCGGTTAAAAATTAAGCGTGACAACATACTTTTATAAATATAGAATCTGAAGTTAATACTACTCCTCCAAATACATCAAATCTAACTATCCAGTTTATCATCAAGCATTTAATTCCAATCCAGCACGTCAGTCCGACAGTTGAGTTATAATAACAAGCAGTTGGATACGTGTAGGAAGTGAGATCAGTTCGCGGCTCCCCGGGCGCTTCGTGATGCCAGAGTTAGGAGGGGAATGTGGCTTCACTGTGTTAGGTTATGAAATAGATAAGTGATTTGATGGTAGAAATGTGTGAGGCATGTGATGATCGGTGAAGTAAATAATCATTTTTCAAAAGACCTACTAGAAGAGGGTCGGGGTTTAGGTCCTTACCTAAAAGTATAATTTACAGCAACATCTCTAGGATTTGATGGTTACCTTATTTCAACAAAAAAATCAAGGGTTTTACACATGAGTTTTATACCTGTTTGACAAGTGTGTCTGTGTGTCTACTACCTATCTCATAAACAAATGGACTAATTGTAATGGGGTTTTCAAAACTTCATAAATTATAGCTAAAACCATATTTTGGCATCGTATAGTATGACGATTATATTATTATGTTTAGATTTTGAAAGCTATTAGTCAATTTATACATAATGCGTTTACTTACATTTTAAATTCTATCGAAGAAAAATATTTAAGTAAAACACAATACTTCCCTAAATTACTCACAAATATCAATAACGTCTTCATATCCTACATGCTATAAGTAGCTGGTCACCATGGGTCGCGCGGCACCGTTTGTCGCGATAACCCGCGACCCGCGGTAATTGCCGCGAGAGGGCGCGGCGCGGCGCGGCACGACGCCTCACGTTCCCACGACCCTACGACCTGATATGTTTGCAGTTTTAAGAACTATTGTTGCACTGACCAGGTGAAGAATAAGGTGTTATTGATTGTAAAGATTTTGATTAGATTTTAGTTTTGACATTCCACAGCATTTAATTGTTAGAACAGTGAAATTGTATCATGGACCATGCATATCTAAATAGCTGTATGCTACGATTTTCTTCATGTTAATTGATTTTAAAACCCGCAGCGTTCACTAGTATGTTTACGTCAAAATGTGAAGTAAAAAACCATTATTATTAGAGTGTAAATTAAAAGAAAAAAATCTAAATCTAAGTACGTGCTTCTACCTTAGTAAGTACCTACCATACTCATAAAATATACAAAAGGCATACATGACGAGTGGAATTAACCAAAAAGGCAGGTTCTTAGTTACGTAAAACACCTGAATGTATTAAGACTACACAAATCAAAACATAATTTATATCGTAAACTCAAGCAATCTTTCAGTAACTCGATATTACTGTGACTGCGATAAATAACAAGTATCCCAACAAATATATTAGCAGGTTAAATGCCTCAGCCGGGCACCGAACGCCGAATACCGACGCCTACGCGTTGTTTAGTAAACAATTTTGCGTAATTTTCGCCTGTCTAAGACTAGTTGCTGGTTTCCGAGGGGAATAGGGTTGGTAAAATTAACGGACTTCATTTTATTGAAAAATGTCCTAAACCCTTCCGTTAGAAATCGTTCGTAGATTAAAATTATACTCATTGATGACAGTTATCGACGATTATTAAAGTTACTTGGTAGTCTAAATTAAATAAACGAATTTTGATTTCATTTGACGGAACTGGAGGAAACCTTTGCAGAAAACCGAGCAGTGGGAAAATACAGGTTAAAAAAAATAACCAGTTATTGCAGAAAAACTATGGATCGCTTAAAAAATATCATCTGGTTGACAAGACGACCTGAGAACAAAACAAGTCTCAGAATAAAAATATACCTCCACTTTATTGATTGCCGTGTGTTTTATACTTTAACATAAATTTTGGAATAGTATACATACATACATATAATCACGCCTTTTTCCCTTATCCATTGTAGGCAGAGACCACTTCTTTCCACTAGCTACGATCCTTACACAGTATGTATGTAGTTGGAATAGTATGTATGATTAAAATGCGACAACCCTACACTCGAGTAATATTCATCTAGCTCATTTATTAGGGCGAAAAAGTAACGTTCGAATACCAAATATTTCATTGGACATTGAGTAATTTGATATATACACTGTAGCGAATTGTCAATCTTAATGGATAGAGGTTTTACAACCAGCGGACAAGACATTATTTGTTAATAAGTATAATAGCTATTGCAAATTAATGAAAACCTGATTTACTATCATCCTACAAATTCTTTAGCTAGTATACAATGATGTACTATGATTACTAGAAACATAAATGCAAAAAAAATACAGAAAAATATTTTGTGTAGGACAGTCTTCTAAAATTCAACTATAACAAATCAAAAACATAACACTTCTTTCTGGTTTTGCTACAGTCGGGCAATAAATAGAATTTTACGCAACATGAACCACCGGAAAAATATTTAACAATCCTATCTAGTCTACATCCTCCCATCTCATATAATCTATCCGTATAAAGTAGTTTTATTTCAATATCCTATCTACTATAAGAAGAAAAACAATTTCCCGATCACAAGAACTCACTAAAATTCGACCCTCCAAAGTTCCAAATTTCCAATCAATCTCATTTAATACATTTTCGTCATTTCGTAACATCTTAACCCTGTCCCCGCTGCCGCAGTCACCATCAGAGGCACCTAACCCTCCGCATTCCTTGCCAGCTGACCCAGTTAGTGACAAACGAAGGAAGCGACGGTTGTCGTACGTCGTCAACCATTTACCATTGTCTACCTCTCGCAATGGCGGATGAGTGTTGTAAGTTGGATGTTACGGTGCGTGGTTGCTGGTAAGTGATTGTTTTGTTATTAATATTGTATTAAGATGCTTGTATACGAGAGATGTATCTGTGATACATATGTTGTGCTAGTCACTAGAGATTTTTTAACGCTAGGGGTATTTATACCGGATTTTAAGCAAATCACTACTTATTATATTAGCAACCAGTTTAATGTATTTTACTCCTAAGTAAGTATTCAAATTCATAATAAGGTACTGATCCGGTAAAATGGTATTCAGCTGAAAACGGCAAGACTGGAAGCCGATCCCAAAATAACTAGCAAAAAGACAGCGCAGAAGAATTAGCGTCGAAAACGACAAGACCACACCACCAAAATAACCACAAATTTTTAACGACTTTTTCAAAGTTGTCACTCTATTCTTATAGTTTAACCATCACGCTAGTAGGGCAACAGGGCGAGCAGGAGTAGGCGTCAACCGTTATACCTTGTCTATATTCAGCTGGGGAGATAAAAATAACTGTTTATAGTATTGTCGCCTTGTTTTGTTTGAAAGTGGTCCATGCTTGTTTAGATAAAGGACAAGATTGTGATATAGTGGCGTTGTGTCGATTTGAATCCGTCTGTGGCATATCGGAGAGAGTGTAGTAGTGGCAGGATAAAATGATCAAAAGACACTGCCCTACGTGAGGAAGAAAAATAAAGTACTTTATGATTTATTTTGTTTCTGCATCACCCTAAGGTTGACTGGCAGAGAATGCCAATTGGCATTAAGTCCGCCTTTGATAATAAAAATATTAAAAAAATAATGTAAAATCTCAAAAAATTGTTGCAGAAATTAAACTTAAAACATTTACAATAAGTAATATAAAAAATAAAACTAACTACACAAGAAATAAGAAATAAAATATGTGAAATCTAGATTTAGGAAATCTAAAATTGTCTATCCGCATTTGTCCTTTCATCATCGTTTGTGCCTTCTGTATAAAAAAAAAATAACTTAATATGCAGTAAGACAGTTACAAGCTACATATTTCTTATAATTAAAATTATATCAATTTATACTATCTCCTTGTTTTTTTAAACCCTTCTCAAAGTATTTTTAAGCACTCAGATATTATCGGTAACATGTAAGTAGGTATATTTTATATTAAATGTGATATTAAAAGTCATTTAATGTCGAGGTCCGACAGAGATATCGTATGAAGCCTTCATTACACGTAAGTATTAAATATACAATAAACGCGTAATACAGTAAGTCAACTTTGTAATAACATTGAAAGTAACTAAAACCAGTCATCCCTTCAGGAACACTACGAGTACAATAGACCGCAGAAAAAGAAATTATAAGTAAAAAAGACAATCTAAGAGGTTGAAAAGTTACGGATTTCATAATTTTACAACGTCGCGTCGTTATAAAGTAAAACGTCTGTTGTTACCACTTATGCAAAAGGTGTCACCATGCAGATTAGTATGTAAAAGAGTGCAGACGAGTACCTTTTGCATTCTTATCTATCTCTAACTCATAGCGGAAACTATTTCATGAAGAATGCAATTTTTTTGGTTAATAATCTTTAAGAAGTTTAACTACTAAATATCCTGCAATACGACAACGTACACAAGCAGCATTCGCAAATCTCTTTAAAACATCAGTCGCCATTAAGATCGGAGGGCTCAGTGAAATATATAAATTATACTCTTCATATTATTATACCCAGTGACGTCACGGACCTTGCTCCGATCGACACGTCGTCATTTAGATAACGCGTTAATTGAATATCTTTACTGCACGGAATTCAATATTAAAGATTATTTATTACTTTATTATTTCATACATTGTTTAAGGTTGAGGGGTCATGAATCCGGAAAAGATAGCCGTAAGTAAATAACTTAGGTAGATTGTTCCCGTTATAGAGCGTATGAGGGGTTTTATTTTTAGAATTGCATGTCTGTATCTGCATATTATGATAACAAAAGAAGATGAAAACACTACAAAGTGGAAAATAAAAAATGGAATAGAAATATCACATCGCGGCACATTAGCTGTTTTATGAACTTTTTCAAGAAATCCTTTACACGTAGTTTCAAATCAAAAAGTAGGTATGCCTGAAAGTGGCCACTTAATCTCAGTGTTTTTTTCCATACTTCCTAACCTGCAGTATCTAATATAGGATACTAGTATAAATATTAATATTATAGAACGGGGATTAGCGCGAACATGCATAAATACCTTTAGGGCTTGACGTTTCGACCAGGTTACACCGGCCATGACACCGCATCTCCAGTCTGCTTGCGACCACGGCCGGTGTAACCTGGTCGAAACGTCAAGCCCTAAAGGTATTTATGCATGTTCGCGCTAATCCCCGTTCTATAATATTAATATAAACATGCAGCGCGATAGTTTAAAAGTTATTACTAGTATAAATATATATTAAGTTAATAGTAAAATGGTGCTCTTCCCCGTTCGATACAATATGACTCTCGTCTTGCTAAACTAAAACGTATCGATGTAAACAAAGATGAGTATCTCGATAATTGCTCGCTCGCTCCTTAATCGATAGTAGAGGTCGCGTTACTCACTGCTGACTGTAAACATGTTTGTTGTGGTTGTCTGTTTGTAAATATGCGCATCACGGCTTGAATGGACCTATAAGACTGTCTATTACTAAGCATAGGTAATGAAAAAAGATTTCTGAACATTTCAGACTAGTTTCGATCGCTGCTTACTTAGTTTTGAGTGTTTGAAGAGAGTTTTAATACTTACTTATAAATATTGATGTAAATATGGATGTAAATTTTACAATACAAAATTTCAGTATGTAGATTTCACTAGAATAATAAATTCAGACCTTGCAGATTGAAGAAAGCCTCTTCATATATTTTTGCATCTTTTCTGCGTACGATTTTCACTACCCTAGTGACTATCCCCAATTTAACCAAGAAAAGTCAATTCTGCTGCCGATTTTCTTGGCACCCAATTTCTTCACCACAAAAACCCTTTACCATATAAAGCTGAATTAGTCATCCTATATCACACTTTCCAAGTCAAAACCACCTGAGTACGAACAGCAGTTCTTGCTCAGTAAGTAGTAACCAAATGAGTTGGTTACCGGCGTGGAAGTTGGAAGTAAAAACGTAGAGAACCATGAAGGTTGAGCGTGGGCGGCGCGCGGGCGGGTAACGATACAGTTTTACTTGGGGATAGGAAGACCATGGGAAGGGAGTATTGGGGATATGTCAGGAAAGTTTAAAGTTCAACCCGTTTGGGATTGAGACCCTAGGTCCGTGGATTCCGATTGCACACATGATTTTTAAAGATTTATCCAAATGCATGGATGAGACTTCGCATGACCTAAAAGCTGGCTACCAAGATCAAAGAAGAAGTTGCTATCTAATGTGGCAATGCTGCCAGCCCTTTGGGCAAACTCCCAGACGACGGCCGTGAGATCTTCAGATTTTTAAACAATTTGATGCCTTTGTATTTCCTATCGTACAACCATTTTTTCCAAAATAAACGAACGAATAGCTCTTAGAGTTTTATTTTAAACGTAATAAATAAAGGTGTATCTAAACATCAAAATAATGGTCACCGTACTTAACCGCGGCGCTTGTCCTAATAGCGGATTATTATCACATATAAATTGATATCGAATGACCAATTACGTTACATTCGAGCCAATTCCCGCCGCTGAGCGCTTACCGCATTTAAATGCTGCTTACAATTAAGTAGCTGTTTTGGAGGCTGTGAACGGGTTGCCCGACGTAGGCGGTATCACTTGATTTTGGTTTTGTGACGGTTTTGATACAAATGTAGTGAAGTTAGATGTTATACAGGTTTATTGAAGAGCCCATTTGATAAGGGACTAAAAAATAAGCTACCTATGTTATGAGGGAAGTAAGTCACATAACTAAACAAGTTATGAGTGTGACTGTGAATTGGTATACATGCAGAAGAAGACCGAAAAAGAGATGGATGGATTGTGTGATGGATGAGAATGCAAGGAGTGTATGCTGAAGTGACGAGTACAGATGAATGGAAACTGAATATGCATTGGGCCGACAGCAAATAATTTAGAAAAGAGCAGATGATAATTATAATGAAGAAAGATTGGGCAAAATGTGCCTTGGAGAGATTACCAGGTGCAATAAGGCGGCCTATTGTGATTGTGCCATGTTTCTTCTTTATTATTATAAATAAATAAATATTGGACGGGCCTGTTGGTCTAGTGGTTAGTGACCCTGACTGCTATACCAGAGGTCGTG
The DNA here is from genome assembly GCA_905146925.1 of Autographa gamma. NCBI lineage: Eukaryota > Metazoa > Arthropoda > Insecta > Lepidoptera > Noctuidae > Autographa > Autographa gamma. Next base: position 548,073 of record LR989870.1, read on the forward strand.
GGTTCGATTCCCACTCTGGACAAATGTTTGTGTGATGAGCACGATCATTTGTTCTGTGTCTGGGTGTAATTTATCTATAATATGTATGTATTTAGATATATATAAGTATGTTTATCAGTTGTCTGGTTACCAAAACACAAGCTCTGCTTAGCTTGGGATCAGCTAACCGTGTGTGAGATGTCCCAGGATATTATTATTATTATATTATTAACAGTGCACCAAACATGAATAAGAATCCTTAAGTTATGTATGTAACCTACATACGATATAAAAACATATTGCTTGCAAAACGAATCGTGATGCCTGATATAATTAAAAACCACAAACAAAATTGTGTTAGAAGTTAATTAATAACGAAACCGTTTTACAATTAACTATTTAGTAATATGTAATGTGAGTTTCAAGTATGTTTGCAAATATACTTGCATAGTATCATAGTTGAAGTACGGGTATATGCTTTGCTGACATACATACATACCATCACGCCTGTATCCCCGAAGGGTTAGGCAGAGATGTACCAATGTACACCCACAGTTCACCGGGATGTTTGGGTCCCATGTAATAGGGAGCGAGCCTATTGCCACTAACCGGGCACTAATCCAAACTCGGTCCTGCTACTGAGAATTTCATAGAAAAAATAAATAACACCTTGGTCGACTCGAGAATCGAACCTAAGACCGCGTAGCAGTCGCGCTAAGAACCACTAGGCCAACAAAGCAGTCACTCCTTTCAGTACTTTGCTGACAAGTTAGTGTAATATGTAATATTAATTTAATAAAGAATATGAAATCTACTTTTTTGTAACATTAAATAATTAAAAATAAACTAAACATATTATTTTCTATGTACAAGGGTCGATTTCGTAAACTTAACTTTTTCTTAATACTCAGAAAGGCCCATTTTACTATTATTGACACCTAACTGCCATCAAAAGTAAAATAAATCGTATAAAATACACACACACACACATTACTTTCATCATTAAAGCAATAAATAAAAACATTAAACATGTTATGCACTTCTCACAAAAATAACTAAACTGCAATAAAAACGAAAGTCACTTTAACAACACCATGTATGTACAGGCATGCACAAAATTGTTAATGAACTTTCTATGTCGCGTGTGTACTGTCACGAACATCAGTGATTTGAAACAGTTTTTTGAACTTAATGAATGATTGAATTATTAAATAATCTTGCATAAGATTGGAATAGCATTATCATGTAATTTTGTCACCTTGGCAGGTGTTTTAATCTAGTAGATAGAGTAGACGAAGAAGGTCTTTTTTTTATAATGTTCTGTCTATTAAAGTGTCTTGTAATTTCTATATTTGTCCAGAAGTGGCGTTATTTAAAATCTTATTTTCAAACTCAAATTCTATTATTTTTCTGTACTCATGTATTTCTACATTTATAAAATACTTAAAAAATCTAAAATCCTAAAAATATTTAATTCATCATTTCTGAAATGAGAGTCTTGAAATATAAATTAGCAGTATTCTAAACATTTAGCAATATTTAAAACAAACAGGTCAAGATCGATTTTTGAGTTTAATGTCGATTTCCAAATCTTGTCTGATTTCAAATGAACCAACTAATTAGCTCTTTAATTAACTCATTTTGGTATGCTATCGAATTCTGTAAGTGACTGCTATGTTTATAAAAGGTGGGTATTACTCACGTTGATTTGCGTATGCCCGACTAATATAGGACTCATACAGAATTCTTAATCATGAGCTCTTTATGTCAATGTTACAAATATTGAGCTAAGGGGAAAAATGGGACAGCGTTTTTACTTCATCATATATAATTGTTTTTTTTACTATTTACAATGGGAAAATTTATTTTATTATCCATATTTTTATTTAGGGGTATCGTATCCACTATATTTTAATTTATAAAGTTATGACCAATTGGTATAGAGTAACTTTGAAGGAAACTATTACCTCAGCCGTGAACATCAAAGTGATATGTCGACTTAATAAACCATTATTAATTAAATTATTAAGAAATCGAACTAAGGAATATTAGAAATTCCTCCACTCGAGTACACTCGAATTTACTTCAACCACAATAAACGTCAAAAGCATTGGTATGAATTGTCTTAACTTGTTACAAAATCACAAATAACTTTCTAAGCACAATTAACAAGTAACAACATGTAAAAGATTCACAATTACTCGGCGAAAGTATCGATGAATTACACAATTGAATCGATTCTAGCATCGATTCGCCTCGGCTCGTTATAATCTGTAATCGAGATGTTTGTCCATGAAAGTCGCTTCAGGCGTTCCATACGATTTTTAATCGTAAAATTTTCCCGCGGTTTATTTATTATGTAAGTAAAAGTCGTGTGACTTTTTTTAAGTGTAGTTTTGTGTTTATTTGTCTGCACAATGCATTGTACATTAGACTTTGAGTATGGTATGAATTTATTCGTTTAGATCTACATACTAAGATCCCACGCGAATAGGTCAGTTTTGTTTAAACTAGAAAAATATAATAGTTACTTTATCCAGATATATATGTTACGGTAAATGTGAGTAATTGAAAATTATTAATAATTTTACAAAATTATTAATAATAATCACATGTTTTGGTAATTATTAATAATTCTCGACACATATTGGTAAAAGTGATAAAATAAATAAAAACCCAATGTTTTTTGACCAGCAGGTATTTATTTATATTATTCACTCTTACCCTGACATATACACTGACTTATACATATAAACTTGGTTAATGTTTCTTTAATTTATAAAAATATATGTGATGGGTACATACGTCGTCGCTCGCTTCGCTCGCTCTGTTGCAAGGTCACAATATCTAACCTAACCTAACCTATGATCTCCGTCACAAAGTCGAACCTAATCAAGCATACTAAATAATCAGCCCCGCAACCCTTGGCCACTTATTACATTTATCACTACTAGGGTTAAATTATTAATAAAAACCGACAAATGTGATTTATTTATCACTTTTACCTCGACTTTCGGTAATTATTAATAATAATCGATAATTATTAATAATCTTCAATTAATCACATTTACCGTAACATATATATATCTTAATACTTCCAGTAAAATATTAAGTTTAGAAATATTTTTGATATGCATATGACATCAGTGTATCATACAACATATTTACATAAATTCCACGTATCCAGATTAATAACCATATTACCTTCAAAATATGAATGAACGTGTTGCGTGAATTCGCCGAAACTGCTGCACCAATTACGATGGAACTCAACAGGAAAGTATAGTTTATTAATATCTTGGTTATAAATTACGTATAATTGTTTGGAACTAATCCTTTTTCTGAGAACTAAGTAAAATCTTTTTTATACTTGTCGGTCAATATTATAGGTTTTATCTTTAAGTATTTACGGCATTATAAGAAGGGTTTACCAGGAGGTGGTACTCCTTATCGGAACAATTTTTTTTATTAAAATATTTTTATCCCATTTTAAGTATTTTTAAACTCATTATTTTTCATGATTGTCACCTGTCATCATTACAAAAAAAAAAATCCACTCATCTTTTTTTTTCTTATTTTTAATATATTTCTTTCGCCTTATAGTTTGTTGCTCTAGGTGCAAAAACAAAGATTTTGAGTGAACGCTTGATAAATGGATTATAGCCGGGTGCGCAAGTAACCGATTTCTTGGTCACGGCGCACGGTCAAGGGCGATCGCGGTTCGCCACACCTTATTGTCTTAGAAAATAGAATACTTCGAACGTATTCATTATTATTTAACTTTAATTAATGTTATTTTATTTAAAACAAAGGGGATTTTTTTTGGTTTTATGGAATTGACTTTTGTAGATAAGTGTCCTTGATTATACAGGGTGTTTTTTTATTTAACCTTAGTTTTTATGTTTTGTTATTGTTGTTCTTGCTTTTCATTTGGAAAGAAAAAAACAGTAGAAAATCAAAGTAAAGGCATCATCATAAATAACAGTTTCATAAATCTGAACCACTTGTCTTTTTCAGTCGGTAAGGTGACAACACCGACTACCAGCCATAGTAAATATTTACCCAAAAAAATATGTTTCTAAAATTATTCCATTTGTGACCTTATTTCGTAAAACTTAACAAATACTTGTCGTTTCAAATTGTTTACAGTGAAATGGATTGGACACGCAAGGTCACGGCCTTTTCGCGAAAAATACAAAAAACACAAAATTAGCTTAACGACGTTAATGAGCTCTAATTAGGTTGCAGTCTAACCGTGACTTTAGGCTTTAAATGGTCAAAATTTCGACCTTTTACTTTACTTTATATTTTTCGGTAATACTGCAAAATTAGGTATAAATTATTACGCAACTAGAGTCATTTAATGCTAAAGCGAGGTTTACTTAAGCTTTAAGGATTTTAATTGTGATTTGAGAGATTAAAAATACCCGAAAAAAGGGCAAAAATAATCACTGTTCTGTGTCAGGTACCAAGCAAACCGCTCACTATCAAATACTTAAAAAAACGCAATATTTTCTATCTGTGTACAAACCCTGGGCCCTATGACCGAGGATTCAAAACTGCAAGAACGAAACTATAACTATTATTATTTCACTAATATGTTTGTGAGAACTGTACCAGTTCTTCTCATTACCACGAGAAATTAAAGAGTAGGGCATTGTTTAACATCATAACACAATGCCCTTGTGCTTGTTACAATGTTATTTATCTGAAGTAACTCACCCACGGTTAATATGATACGAGATATTCACGTTAGGCTTTCATTCGAAACTTACCTGTAACAAAAATACAATTAAATTAGAAAACTGATGTAAGTACATTAATAGACACACATAGGATTTGTGTTGAAAAATTCTTAGCTATGAGAAATACCTAGCAAATAAGGCTAAATCTAGTCGATTTAACTACCTATAGGAACAATAGGTTAGAAGTATTTCCATAGTATACAGGAACCTGACTGCCTCGTTGGCCTAGTGGCGCTAAGCGCGATTTCTACGCTACAGGTCTTGGGTTCGATTCCAGGTCCACCAAGGTGTTATTGGGTTTTTCTATGAAATTCTCAGTAGCAGGTTGGAGTTTGGATTTGTGCCCGGTTAGTGGCAATAGGCTCGCCCCCTATTACATGGGACCTAAACACATCGGTGAACTGTGGGTGTACATTGGTACACCTCTGCCTAACCCTTCTTGGATACAGGCGTGATGATATGTATGTATGTACAGGAACCTAAGTAATCTTAGGAACCTAAGGAACCCACGATTTCAAAATTCTTACTAAAAAATAGGGTCAAAAACAGGAAGGTAAAAACCCCAACTATCGTCCATCGTCCAACAAATCCAAAAATCAAATTCAAATATAGAACGAAGGAAGCATTCGTAATTCCGGTCACATCGCGTTCGGGTGTTTCCGCCGAGGATTCGTGCGCTCGGTGAAATGGCATGCGTAGCTTAGGGAATGCGCGTGCGCACGTCGACGACACTTTGATGTCACTGTTGTGATTTAATCGGCCCGTTATCTTTGGTGTTCCATGATTGACTTGAGTTAGATGTCGTAGTGTTTTGTATTGTTTTTTTTTTTTTTTCTATTTATTGCTTGACGAATATAAAATTTACAAAATTGCAAGTTATCAGAAAAGCTTTCGGAAATGACACTTCCTTTATCATATTATTATCTAAGACCTTCCAATAATAGATAATAAATATAATATGTTAATAATAAGATAAGACGATTTGCATTCCAATAACAGCAACAATATGAACTTATTGCATAATATTGTTACAATCACAAAGCTGATTAAAACGGCTAACTTGAAGCAAGTGCAAATCGACGAAACCCGAAACTTAACATCGGCTTATAACATTCCGGGCGCATAACTACAAGACATAATCATTTATAACATCTATATTTGATAACTTAACGATCTGTAAAACAATTCTAGTCTAAAAAGGATCGAAGGTCATCAAAAGTCATATTTACATTATTCGTTCATCGTTAAAACCACGATCCAGTCTCAAAAACTAATAAATTATTTTGTTACCAACAATAAAAAATATTAGAGCATCGTACTGAGTAAGTGTGGGAGGATATTTATAGTCAATGTGAACAGCCATAATGGTCCTGCTAATATGATATCGCCAAATTACATTAAAGATTTAGATGATCACAAATCTTAATGTCAGAACTCTGCATGGCTCCTTTAATTAAGGCGATTGTGTTCAGTGAGTAAGAAATACAAGTAGAAATAGCCTAGACCATCGGTTTTTAACCTCTGTAGTTTTGAACTTTTGAGATCCGGTACAGCAAAAAATATAATCGAATAAGCATTGGATTAAAGTGTTATTGTAAGGCAAAGCGGTGTGTGGGCTTTAAATTGGTCACCACAGATTACATTTATTATAATCATTTAATGTTTAAACTGTTATGTCAAAAAAGCAGACCAAATAGATGAAGAAACGAAACCAAAAATATTACTTAAAGTAAGACTATCAGGCAATGTTAACAACGTATTTCATATTAATTAGCGCAATATAACCAAATCTCAAAAACCATCTACAATTTGTTTCAATTGCAACAAAACGTCCATTCTTAAAACAAAAGACTGATTAATCTTTAAAACATACTATTTCACCAGCATCGAAATTACTCAAAATTGCTAAAAATATTCGTCGGTACGATCTTATGTCACTTAAATGAAGAGATAACATCAGTCATGCAATACCTACATTGTAGAATCAAATTAAAGTGGCCATTTGATACAATTAATTTCGTTATATATGTGAGAATTGAAGACAATGGAATATACTGAGTCATTTGATAAAATTTCAAAGAAATGTTAAGTGAAACCGCAGATTTTGTAATAATTGGGGATTTTTGTAGGAATATTACAGTTAGTGGTATTTATAATAGTACGGGATAATGATGACTAACTCCAGTTGCGTGACGAGAATCTATTCTAAATTTGCTGACTCGCTCTAAATGTCACATACCTTAGTCACGAAATATGAACTTCTCGTATTTCTAGTACATTTAAAAATAATCTGACACATTTTGAACCAACATTTTCTACGTTTTTCATTTAAGCAGTTTAATTAAAAATATTCGAAGTGTATTCATAAATGTTAAGGTAGAATTTACAGAAATACCCTTATTAAGTGTATACTCTTTCCTATGCGGGCAACTTCAAAATGTATGCCCATTATTATTTCAAAAAAAAAATCCCAATATCAAAAGCTCTTAAATCCCTTACTTCTATAAAAAAAAACCGTTTAATTTCCCTAACCTATTTCCTTGCTCCCAAATCGTTAGATCCACAATTTTCGTTTCTAAATCGTTTCTTTGTACTAAGACTAAGTTCCAATACAAGAGGCTCTCCATCGTGAGTCGAGTATCACTCGTGAAGCGTTGGGCGCTTGCCACTCAGTGTAACCTCATTGTTTGCGGCCAACTTGACTGCATGACGTCAATTGATCACATTATTATTTTATAACACGAGTGTCTATTGGTTTGAGTTCATTATGTACTTTGTAATTTGATTGTTTCAGTAATGGTTTATGATTTTAGGAGATCGTTTTCGTTTGTCAATGAGTTTTCGCTTGGTACTCAGGTAATAACTTAATTGTTTCTTATTGTTTTTAATTCCGTGCGATCAGATGCTTTAAGCTATCCCTTTTAATTTCTCAATCAACCCTTTTAGGTTGTATACTAGCTTCTGAATCAATGAAATTGTAATATTATGTAATTTCGAATAATTAAATTTAAATGTCCGACAACAGTACCATTCACCCTATATGCAGATAAGAATCAATGTGAAATACAAGTCACTAGAGATGATTCGTTAGAATAATTGTTACAATCACTCTTAATGGATTTCAAGTCATTTTGTGTTCTTAATTGATGTTAAAATGATGCAATATGGTAATTAGAAGATGTTATGTCGCGACTTATGCAATGGTCACGGTATAAAGGGTTTGCAAGACTTTGTCCGTAAATCAAAGTAAATTGGACAATGGAATTAGTTTTTACATTTTTCTTTATGAACTTTAATTGCATTGCGTAAGTTTCATGTACAATTGAATTGTTAAGTTTTTTCCTCATTGATTAATTTCAAAATGCAAAAAACCGTTTTTTTTAAACTATTTAATCAATGGTCGATAACCAAAATCTATTACGATATCACCTAAATAAAAATTAAGGTAAATACCCCATTTATTGCCTAACGGAAAACATATTATTTCAAATGTCTGATTGAATTCTTTGACATCATCGGTATATCCCATAATAAATGGTTGTATTCGCCATAGACCTGTCTGTCATTACAGGAAAAAACATCCGAAGTTTGACAAGACAACAATGGATTACGTCATGGAAACATGGACTACATGTCAGATTAGTGTTAAAAGTATTAACGTATTTGTAGAACATACTGGTAAATAATAAATAAAATATGTACTTTATTGAAACTCAAGTTAGTTGTATTACAGCATAAAATCAACGAAATGTGAGTTTGTGGACGAAAGTCTTGCAAAAATGTTGTACTAAATAAGTAGACCATGAATAGTTAGTCCCCAAATTAATATCTAAATCATAGAAATTTGAAGATGATCCGAAGTTTTCACCCCTTGGGCTTATATCAACAGTAAAAAAAATATTTTTAAGGTTCTAGAGAGTTTAATCTCAACAGTTTGGAGCCGCGTTACCAGCTAGTACCAACAGTAGTTGTTTATGACTAAGCTTAGAAAATAATTACAACACATGAAGTTGCGCAACAAGTTTCCCAAATACCAGTCGATAATTACACCTATAAAGCGAATGTAATTTTACGACTACCGTCCATTTTAAACTCAAATGATCACAATTAAGAGCGGATACACCAAAAGGGGTTAAACTTTGAAAGTGGAAGAAAGTGATCATGCTTGCCGCCTAAGGCGTCAGGTGATAAACGCCGCCATCTTGAGATTATGGCGTATTGTCTCTGCTCACAATGAGTTTGTGCGGACGGTTATTGCGACACTCACCCTACTTTCTTATCACATTAGGATTGAGCGCAAATAGAAGATATAGCTCCTGATCTGGTATGTAAGAGGTAGGCTGAAATGTTTTTAACAACAAAACCCTTGCAAGTCACTAAATAGCCAATCAAGCCATAAAATAATGAAATGTCTGATTTGTTTTCTTATTTTTACAAGTAATTTGAATTATACTATACATATTAGATACAGCAGATCAACATAAAAACATCATCATCATACAGCATAGTAATCACAACTCTTAATATTTAGGTACTTTATAAGTAAGTATATTTAAAAAACTTGTTTAATCGTTTCCTCTAGATATAATAATTTTGTCTAGCCGTTGCACTCACAGTGCCAAATACCAACACCATATTTCATGACAACTTCCTCAATTTAACTTTTACTATATATTTTCAACGCTAATTGGTGTAAACACTGACAAAAACGCGAAATATTCGTTTATAGTCAATTATAAATCAATGCAGTATTAAATTGGACAATCATCTCTCTTTTATGGTAATATCGGTAATGAGTCTGCGCAGGCGCAGGTACAGGTGTCAAGTGCCTGTCACTCGCACTTCCTGATTGAAAGACGACAAATGTGGTGTTTACCTTACGGTGTTTTTGAGTGATGGACGATTATTGGGAGTTTTACCCTACGACTTTGCTAGATCTATGATGAGTTTGGTTTTGAACAGTAGAATAGGTAAAATTTATTGCTTAATTAGTCATTTAATTAACTGTTGGTTTTCTTTTACAATTATTATTGTTAGTAATAGCACCGCAGTAATTCAACATGCAGGCAGGAATTGGTGCAAACAATAGAATTTCTTTAACGAGAGCTGGCCCATGTATTTTTTTACATAAGTTTACCAATTTAATAAGTGATGTAACCACGACAGCTTATGTTTTACATTTTTTGTTTGTCTGTATTTGAACTTGGGCGTATGAGAACCATAGATCATTTACCATAGACCATTTATAACGGAGTGACGTTTAACAAAAAGTGTGACATGTACGTTGATTGTTTTGTTTCTTTGATGTTGCGGTACTACTGTCAGTTTTTATCTGCGGTTTCCAAGTAGGGTGCTATTGTGTCTGTTAGGAGATTCTTAGTAGATGGGTATAAAGTTCTATAAATGGAAATAAGTGAATCTACTGCACGGGACTGGGGGCTTTTGTTCTTAAGAATATTTTTTACGCAGAACCAGATTGCAGGGTGTTTATTTTGTGCTCAGTATCTGTCTAACTTACTAAGGTATAGTCATAAGGGTCTATTTACTAAAGCTTTACCTTACCATATTTATCTATATAATTATATTTATCGCATAAAAAGTTGTTACCATTTTACACCAATGTGTAAACAAGTCGACGGCAATCAAAGTAACAAAACAACATGTCTATTTAAGGTAATAGTCGTAATGAGGCTGAATGTTACACACTGACAGCTGTCAACACTGTCAACCCGTGATATTGACACTTCCTGATCTGACAGTGACAGTAGTTACACCTAGGGCTACCTGTGATACGATCTAGAGGTGAACTGACAATAGTGTAAGGTTCTTCTTAGATAATGTAATGGAAGTTTTCTTGGTACTAAGTATTACATTGTTTAATTGTATACTTGTATTTCCCTACTGCTATTGACAATTTTGTTTTATGTAACACGAAAATTATTAGGTCGTTTTAAATACGAATTTATATTATATTTTATGTAGTCACTAAATTGTCTTCAAGTAACTACAGGTATATTTTTCAAGACACGATTTGAACTTACAAATAGTAAGCCATGTTTAAACTGTAAGATAAGTCCATATTTTCTAGTTATGAAACACATAATAGCACCAGGAGCTTTAAGATATAGCTGAAAGAGACAGGTAGCTTAAAAAATCTATCTTAAATTAGTTTTTCAAACTCTTCAATATCTCTTCCTCTAGTGTCACAGGTAACTTCCTGAGTGAAACAAAGTGTGAAGCGTCACGCATTCAATTCCCGTGTGAAAACGTCCGCGTATTTCCTGAGCATGATAAACTATTGTCATTACTTAAGTGCCATTGATAACCGAGTGGTTTTTAGAAGAGTTTCTATTTAAAATATTGTTTGACGGAAATGTTAGACTAGTTAAAAAGTTTAGGTAAATGTATAAGCTGTTTACGGTAATGGAATTTTTAAGTAAAGATGGTATTATGTCACTAGAAGTTAGTGATCAATAGATTACCACTTCTTCCGGGTTTCAAAAAGAGTATTTAATAAATATTATTACCTTATTTTTGACGTGGTGACCTTGAAGAAAACAAATAAGGTCTGAGGATTTTTTTCCTAGGTACTTAAAGTATAGCATTATAGGGCGACATGTGACACTATTTTCTACAAAAAACGTCGGGACTAACCAGGTCAGACAAAGTCAGCAAACTATTAATAACCGCATAATCTTTATAAATAATCTTTCCTAAGCATTCGTGTCATGTCTCCCCATATCCTGACTAGGCGACGACCAGTATCGCTTGACCTTTACCTTCCGAACTAATGTTAGAACTAGTCGCAACGGACATAGGTCTAGTTATGTCAGACGGTACTAAGGAAGGAGCTTCCATATTTGGCTAAAAAATTGATTGCTTCTCCAATGGATTTTGAACTCTGTTCCTTCGTTCTAGAGTACAGTTTTCAATGGTGTTTTGTTTATGGTTTCGACTTATAGGCTACTTTGGTGGGTTGCATAATAAATTAGACGATATTTTGGCTTAGATGTAAGATAGTAGTAGGTTTTGTTAAGCATTGTATGCAAAGTGGAAGAGTTTTTGGAAGGCGCTATATTTATTTTTGGATGGAAGTTTTTGGTAGAAAGATATTGGGTCACATCCCGTTGAATCATATACTTTTAATGCTTTTAGTTTTTTAGAAAGTTTTAATTTTGAATTTGAGGGCGCTTAAGAAGTGACATACTTTTTTAATTGTTACAAAAAAAGGTTATTCCTTTATGCCTAAAGGTATTAAGCTATATTTTCATAGTTACATTCTTCTGCCTAACCTTATATAAAACAAGCTTGTATATAAACGTTATGATAGACATGCGTCACCCGCAATATGATTATGTCAAACGAGTCAATCTGGTTGCCAGAGACAATAGACTGTCAGAGACAGGGTGTGACGTCATTTATACATAGTACCTACCAACTAACATGTACTATAGATGAGATTTATATGTAAATAGTGTGCATTGAAGACTACAGACTACAGTTGAAAATATAGGTATCTTCCAGTGTTAAGATGTTAATTTATAACACATTTTCCGTTTTGGTGTTTCTTCTTTTAATATTTTATCCATACTCAGGCTGAACTATAGCCAACAAAACCAAAGACTTGACCCCTCTTAAAAGACCTTAAATAAACAGTACCTTCAACACTCACAATAATGATATCTCTCCACAATTACATTAATAGCGCGAACACTCAGAACTATTACTCAAACATTACATGCCCATACTTACTACAAAAACACGCCACTGACACCCATTCATCACTTAAAAGACTTCTGACTATAATTACGGTCCCTAATGACATCAATATAAGGAATTAATTATAGTTTAAAAACATTTTATTGTCCCTCTAATTGTCGATGGCTATCCAATATGGCGACCTGTCACTTTACTGCCGGTGTTGCCAGACGTGATATTTTAATTCCGTAGAAGAATTTGTTAATTGAGTGGATGAATATATTTTTGTTGACGCTTGGTGTCTTGAGGACGAGAAAGTCTAGGTTAATATTATAAGAGGTATGTTCTTTAATTTACTTTTATTTATTTATGATTTTAAGACATCAACTTTCAATTTCTGTGTCAAGTACCTTTAAGATTCCAATTAGGAGAGAAAACAGTTGTCAAATTATTTGTCTAGTTATTTATCTTTACGCAATATAATAGCTACTTGAGACTGACAGACATTTTTTATTTTAAGTTCATCATTCAACGAATCATGTTAATGATACATACAAAATACAGAAAGGATAATTTTATCCTATTCTTACATTTTAAAGAGGTCATCCCTGGCAACTCATAATTGACCAAAACACAATTTAAATATTTTTAGTTTATCAACACCTTAATATTATTATTATTACAATTACAACACACTTCTTTTTAATTGCATTAAAATTATTTTTAATTTCGTTTATAATTGAAATACGAAAAACCGTATTATGGAGCCAATTTCATATCATTATACATATTCGTAATAATTACGAGGCTGTATACTTTTAAATTGTTAATTTAATTTCAAAATTCTGGTTGAAGAACAATTCTGAAACAATTTTGGATGTGACCTAGGGTTTATGGTGTGTAAAATTAATTTAATTGAAATTGAAAAATAGGCAGTTAATTTCTATAATATTATATTGATAATAAGCTTGTTTACCTAATAACTGTTTTTCAATACGATGCAAACGCAACAGACAAATTAATAATAAACAAGTATTTTATTGTTTCAAATCTGATTTATTAATATTGTTCTACTAAAGGTATTCCTCTCCCTTTTCTTAAACGTCTGTAATATATTAGCTTGAGTCTGACTAAAAAGAGTTCTAGTTTCCCCCTTAGTCTGAATATAATAGTTACAGTTAAAATAACCGTAATAACGAGTAAGGTTAAACCTGTACAAGACAATTACAATTGGTTTACAAAAAGGTAAAGTTCAAAGTCAGGCCACGCCCTCTTCTGTAAATGTCAAATTAACTGTTAAGGCCGGTTCATACTACGGATGTTGTGATAAGAAATGTAGGGGAAGTTAAAGGAGACAGATACGCTTTCATACAATTTTGGGCCAGAATGTAAAAAGATGAAATTGGTGTGAATTGATAGCTACTATATTAACAAACAATCACTGAAAATATGGCAGATTTTGGCAATCTGAGAGCTGAGATAAAAGAGATTAAGTTTAAGTAAAAAACTATACTTATATGCCTTAGAGTATAGGTAAGAAACTAAAGAGTGAATTTATCATGGTTTGTTTAGTCCGCTTAGCAGTCAAGGTTTATGATGGTTTTGTTTTTTTTTTTATAATTTGGACAGGATTTTGAATATTTCTGTAGAGTGGGAAGGAGATGATGTACAAAAATGAAAATCGAATTTTATTAGTAATTTTATTCATCTTCTATTATTACAAGAACGTCATCTAAGAATTGTGCAGGTGGTACTATGTTATCTAGTAGAGGTACTTAGCCTAACTAAGGTACCATATTATTGACATCACATGGGCGCAGCAGCCCACAGTCCGTTTGCCTACGATGTAGTTAAAATAATATTTTAATATTGCTTCCCTACGACCGACGTATATACGAAAATATCCATGGTTTTGACATTGTTAGGATAATATTAGTGTTTTAGATAGATTTATTAAAACGGCGCGTTCCATCTTTATAAAAAAATCACAACAAAACTAGTTCATACTAGTGCTTACGATTCATACCCAGATAGGCTCACTCTTTAGTTTCTTGTATAATATATACTCTAAGGTAGATAATTCGACACTCGTCTAGTGTCGAATGTCACACGATGTCAATGTCATGCATGTCCAGTCAGAGTTAGCACAGATTAAAGAATACAATAATCGATTAGTAAATGTGAATCGATTTATCTTAATTATGTAAAACTTAATCTCTTAATACTCTAACTCTAATGGATTTAATTATTTTAATTAAATGTATCATCTAGTGAAAGCATTCTCGTAAATAGTATGAACTCTGTTGATGATGACATTAAAATGTCATCATCAACAGAGTATTTACTTAGACTATTTACTTCGTAACCCAAACTTAATTATTGGATATTTCATTTTCCAGATTGTAAATTGAGTTGATTTTTCACACTTTGAAATAGAAAAATATAGCCTTTTTTTTCAGCCATGTCTTAACTTATTACAATTTGGCCCAGAAATCCCCTTCTCCTTTGAAGATTAATGTAATATATGTAATTACGAAAGTCCTGGAAAATAACTATTTTGATGATATTTCGTTTTGTTGTTTTTAAATGAACTTGTTTTTTTTTGTAATGAGCATTTTTCGAATGAATACTGTGGCACTAATGCTAAATATTTTACAGGAACGAAACTTAAAACGTTTACTATGAACAGTATTCGAAAAATGTGACTGTAAATATTATGAGAAGTATAAAACCAGACACGCAAGCAAATTGTTTCAATAGCCTAATTAAAATAACAAAATGTTTTCATCATAGTTACTAACTTTACATACTTTCATAACAGAATTCCAGAATACTTTTTGCGTATTTGTAAATTAATAACTTTCCAAAAAAAAACATTATTTTTATATTAGTTTTTCTACTTGCTTACATACACAGGAAAATATCAAGTTTAAAACCAAACCATCAAAACATTTTACATAACATTAAAAATAATTACACCAACAGAAAACTAACTACGTTCAAGAACTTTTACTTTCCGTAATAGCGGACACCTGCTCGTGTGAATCGCCCTTAACAAATAAATCACCAATCAGAGCCCATTAAACATTGGAAGCCATATTAACTTATTTACGAACTTTTTCCATGTTTTCACATTAAAACGTCACTTATATTATGTTGATACATAATTAAAAAGATCGAAATCTCACCCGAGATAATTTGGATTGATTAATTAAATATTTATACAGGCAATTAGCGTCTCGTGTTTTATGATTGCCAACCTTTTAAGTTGAAAAATTACGGTAATTATTAGCTTGCATAAATTAGTGGAATTTACGGCAGTGAACTTTTGATATTATTATCATATCCAAAAATTAATCCAATTATGTTTAATATTAATATCACTTAGGTACACCAAGATGCGCAATTATAATTTGCGACCTCCGTGGTCGAGTGGCGTACGCACGCTCTGAGGACCCGGGTTCGATCCCCGGACAGGTCAATGTAGAAAATCACTTTTCGACATTGTCTCGGGTCTGGGTGTTTGTGGTACCTTCGTTGTTTCTGAATTCCATAACACAAGTGCTTTACAGCTACTTACTTTGGGTTCAGAGCAATGTATGTGATGTTGTCCGCCTTTTTTTGTTTATTTATTTAAAGCCTGTTTCCGGGATCAAAGCTATGTTTTAACCGAATTCTCGTCAAGATTGGTTCAGTATTTTAGGAGAACTTAACCAACAAAAGATCCTTATAAGGAAATACATACTTTAGCATTTATATTAAGATTGAATCGTAGTTGAATGTAGTGTTTATTGTTAGTTTATCATCCCACACGAGTCGTTAAGGTAAGGTAAGGTAAGCGGGTCACAGGTGCTCTCGATAAAGGTAACAACAAGGAGTGGTTCATAGCGAACACAATCACTCCGTTATCATGGTTATGTACTAGAGATTATGTTCTTTTCCATTGGTTTCTCTACGCTAGTAACTTAAATCGCAATCTAAATTAACTGTGATGTTAAAGTTCTTGAGCAGCTTTTTCGACGTATTTTTGACTGTTCTTGTTAGTTCTTTTTGGTTTTAACATTGGCTTTATCTGAACCTCGGCAAAGAAAGAACGTGTCGTTAGCATTACGTTATACCTTGTCTTGGGCAGAGTCGAATGTAAAAATAAGTGTAGTAGCTGGCTAGCAACAGAATTTATTAAATTAATATTAGACAATTTATATCCAAAAATAGACAAAAAATAGGAATTAATGTTAATTCTAAATTCGAATAACCTTGTGCTAACTTAAGTCCGGGGTGTAAGGGGGCAAACGCACATCTTCTGCCCCAAATGCCAACCTCACCTGCCCGTGGTGCACCCTGCTGGACAACGGACGAGGCTCTGGCGACCGAACCGTTGGCGGTATAACCAACTAAATGCAGAGCCAAATATCTCTGGCCAGTGGCGGGCAGCAGCGTCACTGGTGCGAGGCTCTGTGCTGCGCTCACCAACCCGCTTGCCTAGCGTGGTGAGTACGGGCATGTACCCCTCACGAACCGAAGAAAAAAACCACGGCCCCTAGTTCCCGGCCGCCCTACTATTCTGGGTCACGGCAGCGGCCTCGGTTACGGTAGGGCAGGGGGTGCGAAGAATCCCCGGGCTACGAACGGCTGCCACAAACCACTGACCTTGGCGACGTACAACGGACGCAGTCTACGGCTGGATGAAGGCCTGGTCGAACTCGAGGAAGAGCTTAAAAACATCAGATGGCATATTCTAGGGTTGTCAGAAGTTCGAAGACAGGGGGAGGACACGATGACCTTGGAATCTGTTGGATACGTTGGACAACGTGTTGGAGATATCCAGCGTGTCGACCCGGGTAGCGTACCTTGTACTAAAACTGACCAAGAGGTACTCCCTCAAAGTCATACAGGTATATGCGCCGACGTCGACAGGGCATTCGGATAATATGGTCGAGGCCATGTATGAAGATATATCCAAGGCCATACACCATACAACCAAGACCCACTTCACCGTTGTCATGGGCGACTTTAACGCCAAAGTAGGAGTACAGGAACGCGACGAATCGTGTGTAGGACAGCACGGCTATGGAACCAGGAACCACAGGGGGCGAATGCTGGTAAACTTTCTAAGTATGGAGGGGCTCTTCTGTATGAACACCTTTTTCCAGAAGAAGCCCCATAGAAAGTGGACCTGGCTAAGCCCAGATGGTAAGACGAAGAATGAGATAGACTTTATCATGACGGACAAGAAGCATATATTTAGGGATGTCTCTGTGGTAAATAGGTTTAACACCGGTAGCGACCACCGACTGGTAAGAGGCACCCTAAATATCAATATTAAGCTGGAAAGAAGCCGCATGATGAGGTCGACTCTTCGTCCGACACTGGTCCAGGTCGGCCAAGACTCCAAAAAATTCCAGTTGGAGCTCCGAAACCGATTCGCAGCTTTGGAAACTACTGAGGACGTGGACAAAGACCTTGATGGCGTGATTGGAGTCATACGCGAAGTGGGAAACAGGCACCTGAAGGGAAAGCGAGCGTGCCGAGAGGCCAAACTTTCGAGTGAAACTTTGGAACTGATGAGACGTCGACGGGAAAAGCCAGAGGAAGCTTTGTCAGGTACCAATAAAAAGATCCGAAAACTGGTAAGACGCGACCTCCGCAGCTACAATACTCGCCTTATAGAGGAGGCGATTGAGCAGAATCGGGGGTCGAAAGTCTTCACTAAAAGACTGGGAAAAAGTCACCTGACAAAGCTGAAAACCTCGGATGGCAGAATCGTTTCATCGGTTCCGGAGATTCTGGCTGAAATCGAAGGCTTTTACGGCCGACTGTACGCATTGCATTCCCTACAGCCGCAGCCCGACGCGAGCGACCCAAGAGCCAAGCTTACCCGCCACTTCACCGAAGATCTCCCAGACGTGGAGGAGGATGAGATTGGGGTGGCCCTCGGACAGCTTAGTAATGGGAAGGCTCCCGGCGTAGACGGAATCACGTCTGAGCTCTTAAAAGCTGCAGGCCAACCTGTGCTTGGCGAACTTAAGAGGCTCTTCAATTCCGTCATAGCCAATGGGACAACTCCGGAGGCGTGGAGTGGGGGCGTGGTTGCATTATTTTTCAAGAAAGGTGACAAAAGTCTCCTGAAAAACTATAGGCCAATCACGCTCCTAAGTCACGTTTACAAGCTGTTCTCGAGAGTCATCACAAACCGTCTTTCCGCAAGATTTGACGCATTCCAGCCACCGGAACAGGCTGGGTTTCGCAAAGGTTTCAGTACCATAGACCACATTCACACGGTGCGGCAGGTTATACAGAAGTCCGAAGAGTATAACCAGCCCCTGTGCCTGGCCTTTGTGGACTATGAGAAAGCCTTCGACTCGGTCGAAACCTGGGCTGTTTTGGAATCCTTGCAGCGATGTCAAGTCGATTGGCGGTACGTGAAGGTGCTAAGAAGCCTGTACAGTATGGCTTCAATGTCCGTCCAAGTACAAAACCACCGAACAAAATCCATCCAGCTGCACCGAGGTGTTAGACAGGGAGATGTCATATCTCCGAAACTCTTCACCAATGCACTGGAGGATGTGTTCAAGACGCTGGATTGGAACGGACTGGGCATCAATGTAAATGGCGAATATCTTACGCACCTTCGCTTTGCCGATGACATAGTTATTATGACAGAATCGCTGCAGGATCTGCAAAAAATGCTGCACAGTCTTAACGCTGCTTCGAGACGTGTGGGGCTTGGGATGAATTTGGCCAAGACAAAGATAATGTTCAACAGACATGTCATCCCGGAACCAATTAGCGTCGAGGGCACTACGCTTGAGGTTGTCCAAGAGTACGTCTACCTTGGGCAAGTACTGCAACTCGGTAGAGACAACTTCGAGCGGGAAATCGCCAGAAGAGTGCAGCTTGGCTGGGCAGCATTTGGGAAATTGCGTCATATCTTCACGTCGACACTGCCGCAGTGCCTGAAAACCCGGGTGTTTAACCAATGCGTCCTACCAGTTTTAACCTACGGAGCCGAAACGTGGAACATGACAGTCAAGTTGGCCCACCGACTGCACGTCACTCAGCGTGCTATGGAAAGGTCTATGTTGGGGATCTCATTAAGGGATAAGATCCGGAACGAGATCATACGACATAAGACCAAGGTGACTGATATTGTCCAAAAATGTAGCAAGCTGAAGTGGCAGTGGGCTGGCCATGTCTGTCGCAGAACCGACGAGAGGTGGAGCAGGAAGGTTCTCGAATGGAGACCACGCTTAGGCAAACGTAGTGTAGGACGCCCCCCGGCTAGATGGACCGATAACCTGAAGAAGGCAGCTGGCAGTGACTGGATGCAAAGGGCGGGAGATCGTGAGCTGTGGCGTTTCTTGGGGGAGGCCTATGTCCAGCAGTGGACTGCAACAGGCTGATATGATGAACTTAAGTCCAACTTATCTATCTTCTACCTACATGGCTTGAAACATAAATAATTTTACGACATATTTCACACGGATACAACATTCACACCACGTTTAAGAGCACCAGGGCACCGGCAGAACTCCAGCCAATACAACGAATATTGTGAACAAACCGTGGATGGAATTACAATTATGTTCAAACTCATACAAATTCCTCAGATGTATGATGTATGGCTATTGTTTCGGATTTGAAATATTTTCGCGTTTTGTTATTTTTCGCTTGTGTATGGAATTTTACATTGTGTAATACAGGTGTTGTACTGTTTATATGTATGTATAGCTTATAAGGATAAAGTCATAAATGTTCTGTTCTCCCGATCGCATATTCAATTACTAGTACTTATAGCCACCAAAATAAAATTGCGTACAGGTTTAACAGAAAAATAAACGAAATAATATAAAAAGTTACGCAAAACTTTTCATTTCTTGATGACAAGAACATTGTTATATAGTATAGTCGTAGAGTGCAGTGTTATTTATAAGTACCTAGATAATACGTCAATATTTGTACACCGATTCGGTAGAATGTATGATACTCTGCTAACCATAAAACATCTTGTAACTACTCACTACATTCTAACAAATAAATTTTTATTTCCTTCTTTCTTTCATGTTTTTTTAATTCAAAATAGTTTGAAACAAATCGCAAAACCTCTCCAACAATCTGTATCACAAGGATTTTTAAATTATTCATCGAGACACAAAAACCATTAATCCGTTTTGTTTTATTTACGTTCAATAAAACTTAAGGAAGTTAAACAATCGCTAATAGCTCTAAATAGTTAAAAGCTAATAAAACAAATAATCTCTTAAACGTTGTTTTTCCTTTTCAAATCAAAACATAAACTAATATAACAGTTTAAAAGCAATCAAACAATAAAGTATGTAAATAACTTAATAGCTGCGGCAATGTACAAGTATGTACAGAAAACCAAGTCCTTGTAGAAAATGGTAGGTCACATCAAATGAATAAGGATCTAATTCGGTAGAAATAGTAATAAAATTTAATACAAAATGGAAGGTAATTTTGATTATGTTACTTCCTACCTTAGTTTCGAACAGGTTATTATTGATATAGGTACAAGACATCGGATCAATCCATAATTTTTTCGTATTCAATAAACATAACCTACTGACCGTCTCTTACATTCCTATACCACATTTTCAATTATTGAAACGAGTGTGGCTTCTGCAGCTCGCCTGCTGCACGAGCCAGCCACCTGCGCCGGCGCCTCCGCCTCCGTCATTACCGATGCTATCAACAAGGACGAGCTGATAGCCGATCGCTCGTGCTTTATGTTGAAGAGTTAACATAGAAGTTTTGATGGCATAAAGAGGTAGGTAGACTTTGGAAATAATACTGAAAGGTCCATCAATTGTAAGCCAGCGTTTAGTTAGCTATTGATAGACATTTAAGAACGTGTTAAAGTAGTGTAGTTTCAGTACTCAGACGTTTAAGTTACTTAATGATGGGCCTGTTGGTCTAGCGGTTAGTGACCCTGACTGCTATACCGGAGCTCGTGGGTTCGATTCCCACTCTGGACAAATGTCGTGTGATGAGCACGATCATTTTCTATTCGCTTTTATAATAAATTACCAGAGAGTATAATTCATTTAACCAACAAAAAATTTAAAACATGCGTGAAATCCAAACTGATAGGAAAGGCTTATTATAAAATTAGTGACTATGTAGAGGATAAAAGCGCGTGGATCTAGGACCTTCTGCACATGTGGCCTCCCTGGCGGTCCGTTAATTCATTTGTCATGTTGTTTAATAATTCTCGATTAGCTTCCCCACGGTCTCTATTCTTAGAAACCTTTTGACATGCCTTGACATTCCTGTTAGGGTTTAGTTAGGACTACATATCTTTTGTATGTAAAGCTATTTACTCAATTAGTTATAATTTTTTTATTTTTTATTTATTGAGTTTAGTCTCTTTTTATTATTCTCTTTCTTTCGCACACGCGACCTTTGTAAATGTCACAACAATGTAAATTTTGTTGCGATTAAATTTTTCTTCCATTTTGGATGTTATCTTTTACATTGCTATTTACGCTGTTGTCGCATATTTGTAGATATTTTTAATTAATTGTATTGGTATCATTGATGTTAACCTTTTTTTTAAAAGAGTAACCTCTGGAGTTTCTTGCTGGTTCTTCTCCATTGGAATGACATTTTGGAACCTGCAGTAGAGTCAGTAAATTTAACGTTTTAAAAGAGCCTTAACAAGGCCTACTTGAAATAAAAATATTTTGATTTTGATTTTGATTTCATTCATCATTCATCGCCAACAAACTGTTGTGCAGTTTGGCGATATTTTAGTTTATATAGTAAATAATGTCCATTTTGATAAATAAATAAATAAAATAAAAAAAAAAAAAATTGTTCTGTGTCTGGGTGTTATTTATCTATAATATGCATGTATTTAGAAATATATAAGTATGTTTATCAGTTGTCTGGTTACCATAACACAAGTTCTCTTAGAGCTTAGCTTGGGATCAGATTACCGTGTGTGAATTGTCCAGGAATATATTATAATAATATTATTACTTAAATCATGTTAGGTACATTTAGGGTTATGATATAACTAGGTTACTAAGATGTAAAGTGCCAAGTTTAAATGGAAATAAATTTATCAATCCAATAATAAATCTAAGGTAAACTATACCAATAAACTGTAGTAACTAGTACTAATGTATTAATACAGTTTAACAGTAAATGAATCACGCCGGGTGTGTACAAGTTAAACGGTTTTAACTGACATTTACATCGTTAAGTAACCGCACATAAGTTATTAGAACCCTAGTTAGGACCTATTAGGTGCTCTATAGGTCATACATGTGAACTATTGTTCTAGCCTGAATTTTTCAAGGGGCAAGTCAAAAGGGCAGCTCTTTAGATTGTGTAATAGGTAGTACCAAGGTTGTTCTCCCAACTAATAAAACAACTTTTAGCAAACACATATTAATAAAAAGATCTTCATATCACAATTGTATAATATTGCTAGGAAAAATATATATTTTTATTCTATTGCTAGAATAGTCTACCGCTTATTTTGTTATCATCAATGACTATAAATTAAATGATTGCAAAATAAATCAGGTCTTCTTGCAAAATACATTTATCAGAAAATCATTTTAAAACCCCGGCGTTATGACTGTTTACCCCTTAAAACAACAAGCCTTAATCATATCCTTTACAATAGTATTTAAATAACAGTCACTTTACATATTTTGCATACACTCCTTTCACCTGCCAAAAACATCAAGAGATAAATCTTACAGTTATCTCAAGATACAACTATCAACAAGTTAGATCCGACGATAAGTAATCTATTGTTGGATACATGATTGGGTTTTTGTTGACCTCGTCTTAATGTCAGACTGTGGTTTTTAAGTATCCATTTATGTGCTAAGTATCTGTTTGCTTATGTATGGATTGTGAAATTTCTAAAGTCAATCTTAAGGAGTGCTTTTTAATTGTTCTATTAAATATGGATTTATACATACAGGTCATTCTGAGAACCTCCATTTTTTCAAGTCGGTTAAATAATAAATCCTAAACCTTCTCCTTGATCTAACAAACTATTTTCTGAAAACCGAATCAAAATCGGTTCAGCCGAACGAGGGATAATCGCGGACAAACATACATACATACCGGTCAAACTGAGAACCCCCTTTTTTGAAGTCGGTTAAAAATTTGGATTGACTTGAGACAAATTGGCCGCGTTTTAATTAAATACCTATTAGAGAGGTTCATAGTTTTGTCTTAAATATTACAAATCCATATTTCATTTACTTGAAGTACCTATTTCTTTCATAAGTTTGTAATTTTTTGAAACAAATAATATCCTTAATATATTTTGTTTGTCGTCAATTGTGTAATATAATAAGTCTGAATCCAGTTTTAGCCCACACAAGATAACACAGTTCTTATACATATTTACTATGCAAATAACATAACTCGGTTGGACTGCAACAAACCTGCTCCTTATCAATTTAAACTTACTTAAGAATACATTAGTTAAGGGATTCGCAACAAGTCCATTGCTAGCGGCGACTTAGGACCGTGAAATTTGCTAAAATTTCATCATTATTTTGTTCGGAGAATCCATTAAATTTACATTAAAATTGGAGTATTTTATTTAGTTTTAAATGCTTGTAGACTTATTTTGTTAACATTGTAGATGATTTCATAACGTCGTTGACAAGATATTCAGCAAACTTTTTTTTTTAAACTGTGTACCAATTTGAATGAGAACCATTTTTTTTTAATTATCAAAAAATATAAGTGCTTTGTAATTGTTGTTCTTTCCCGTATTTTTTTTGTTTCTCACAAGTCTTTGTCAATTAAATTGCATAAATAACCCGTTAATCTCTCATGCACCATAGTTATAACAAGCTTTGATAAACATCCATGACTTTTCAGTTAAAAACAACCCTTTTGTTGTAAAACAATTTCTTAAAACCGTGCTATATTTATTTAGGTTATGCCTGCATTCAAGCAAGAACTCTTCAAGTTGTTGACTTGCATGCATAATTATAATCTACATGATTCACTCTACACAATAAGTTAGTCACGAGTCCAGTCGCCGCCTGCCGCGTGAGCCCCGTCACTTCCGCCCGCCATGTGTTTGATAAACTCCAGTAAATGGGTTACTCAATGAATTAGTTATATTTAACTGTTACTGGTTAACTGGAAGTTCGCCATTCATAAGTAGTGTGGATAACTTAAGTAATGGTTTTCTCGTAAATGGTATAAAGGGTGGTGTATTCGATTCCTGTGTCATATTTTCGAAATGACACAGTTACTTTCATTACTTAATTTGCGTGATGAGAATAAAATAAATCTAAGATTACCAACCGGCATTGATTAAATAAGATGACAGGAGTAGGATGTATGCGACTGACAAGAGACAGAAAAGAATGACATAAATTAAGGTTGCCCTACATAACACGTTAAATCTTTTTATCTTATTTTAATGTAGGAATATCATGCATTTCCTGCAGTGAAAATCGCTAAACCTAACAACCCTCTGAAATTGTATCTAATACCTAATTATTCCGTAGGTATAATTTTCACATGCTCACTCCTTGACCTCAAGACAAAACCAACGGTGAGCACTAAAAAGTAATATTTTCGAGTATTTTTGCGAAATCCACAGAGCATAGAGCAAGAGCGTAGAGCATAGAGTAGAGGAGTGGCCGAGGGTCAGGTTGCGACAAATACGAGTAACACTTGCTAATGAGTGTCACAACACTAGCACAAGGTCGTTGAAGCTAGCTACCGATTATCCATTCATACGTTATTCGTTAAACAGAAATATGTACAAGAATCCTATGAATACGAAATAAGGTAAGCGGAAAATAGGTCATAGATTTAAAATCTGTTTAGTTTTATTTTTAAACACTAAAATTCCAATTAAGTTGCCGAAGATTTTGTTTATACCCATCTTTTGATAGTATTATACAGTTATTTAATTACACAATGCTATAAATCTACTTTTTACGGATTTTTTCGCGGTTTATATTAAGATTTTAAGTCCCGACGTTTCGACACCTTTGCAGGTATCATGGTCACGGGCAGACTGAGGTGGTGTTCGTCTTGACGGTTGTTCGTTCTACCTTCATATTTTTATTAATTATTTGTGTTCAAAGATTAAAACAAATAAACCATTGCTTTGTACTAGAATTTTCTAATGTTTACTAACACGGATTTCGCATTACAATATTTGTTTCTTACGGGAAACTCATCGACTACCGTTAAAAACAAACTTAACATACCTAAGAATTTAGTTATTCTTTACCATCAAAGACTTAAGATAAAAATAAAACTATCATATTTTCCTAACTGTCGAGCTGCATGTTTATAGTAACATAATTCACGAGAATAGGCGCGTACATGCATTTATATATACCTTTTTTGGTTTTTATTAAAACAATTTTATCATACCCGGGACTCAAACTACCATCACTTAAGCAGTACAGAGTTCATTGAATCAAAGTTATCAAAGGTTAAAATTAAATACCTATTGGGCATTTACACATGTTACAAAATGCAATTCCATTAGAAACAGGAGAACAAATAGTTTTATTACAGTTACTCACTGCATGAGTGTAGCTTATTTATTTATTAACTACAAACACTTACAACTCATCCTGTAAAAATGTCTGTTAAAATTTACAACGAGTTTCAAGTATTCTCTGATAAAATATGATACTTATGTTTTGAATCATCAATGTAGCATATTTTTCAGCAGAGAATAACGTGTGCTATTTTGAAATGGTTTCAATTATTCTATTCAGCCATTTGTAATCTTTACAAAGGGATGTAAAAGGGTCAATTGAAACAATTATTTTTTAATTAATGAATGCGAAAAGTTTTCCAATTTCCATATTTTATTTTACGTCATTCCATTTCAAAACTTAAAAAAAATGTTAATTTAATTCCTAAATTTTGATTTAAAAATCATTTTTAAATCCTGATTTAGTGTAATATTATTTTGAATCTAATATTAAACTTAATTTACCCTAAAACAGTAGAAACTAATTACCTATTAAACTAAGTATTATTAAATAATACTTAGTTATTATAGTGCATTATTTATGCACTATAATAATTAAGGTTTATATTTTATCACTAACTAGCGGCCCGCCCCGGCTTTGCTCGGGTGCAACGCTGATACCAAATATAACTACACAATCGTAAAGTTCTGTAGGGCGAAGCACAGCCTTGGACGCACTATTTGGTATAGGCACGACCCCCGGCCCCCGCGCGGCCCTGAGGTTGGTACCGCCGCAATCGCTATGCCCCTGCATTTTAAATTTGTAATATCTTCGAAAATATTCATTTAAATTACATGCTGTAAAGGGCAATATTGACCTATACTGCGTGCACAATTTATTAAAGGTACTTAATTGGATAAGGATTAATACGGTTTTGCTTAAAATCGCTTTTTCGTTAATAAGTAATAAATAAACGATAAAAATGGTTATTGTGGGTTATCCTCAAGAGATAGACATATGCCATCGCGGACTTTTTTGTAGATCTTTTTAGGGTGCACAATACTGTAGTACATTATTTTGATCTATCTCATAGGGTTCAGCCAGCGTTTGCAATGAAAGCGCAAAAAATGGGTTCATTTACGACCTTACATTAGAAATCTCTAAGATTATCCGTATTCCTCTACTATATTATGCATGTATTATACATATAAACCTTCCTCTTGAATCACTCTATCTATTAAAAAAAACCGCATCAAAATCCGTTGCGTAGTTTTAAAGATCTAAGCATACATAGGGACAGACAGCGGGAAGAGACTTTGTTTTATACTATGTAGTGATTAAGGTATATTA
This sequence comes from Autographa gamma, assembly GCA_905146925.1. Lineage (NCBI taxonomy): Eukaryota > Metazoa > Arthropoda > Insecta > Lepidoptera > Noctuidae > Autographa > Autographa gamma. Next base: position 575,302 of record LR989870.1, read on the forward strand.
TAATCCGTGACTCACATGTTTTTCAATTTAGTTTTGTAATGTTTATAAAGTGATATCTTATTAATAATAAAATTAGTGCTTATTTTGACATTGGTACGTTAATTACTGGGATATTATTATACTATTACATGGGACCTCAACATATCGGCGAACTGTGGGTGTACATTGGTACACCTCTGCCTAACCCTTCGGGGATACAGGCGTGATGGTATTTTATGTTTATGGTTATATATTATAACGACTGTTTAGTCGCATGTATTAAGCAGACTTTTATACTCGAAGACTGGACAAAAAACAATAATTTAATAAATTCGTGAGACGAACATTTAATTTTATTGATTACTGGCTGATTTTACATGGCTTGTAATTTTCGTTAAAATATAATCTAGGAATAATTTTCGACTTGTAAATTCTGAATTTCAGGCGACCTTTGGCTTAGAAAATATTCTTTCTGCCTGCAGACTTCATTATATTAAATACGAGTAGCTTATCCTCTTGTAAGACACTAAATTTACTTCTTGCTTACCTAATTCTTGTCATATTTTATGATCCTTACGACAACGGATGAGAGAGGTATATAATCTTAATAGTTTAATAGCTGTTTAAGTTTATTAATTAATACTTTTATAACGATTATCAAACTTTCTTTTTAGTATAATTAGTAAAGGTTCTCTGAAATGTCACAGATTATATTCCTGACTTGTAATTAGGGCAGTGTTTAACTAATATTTGAAGATATTAAAAAAAAAACACACACAAATAACACGATAAATAAATGATTAGTCAGTATAAAAGTGTTAAGTTTGATGCTTACTCAAGTTATTTTTAATTTATTATTTTTCTCTTTGAGAGAAACCTTTTAATGATCTGAGATAACCTTAGTTAAAGCAATATTACAGTGTAACTCTAATGATAATTGACTGAATTAATTATTCTGTTTCACAATTAATTAATGTATTTTAACTAAACTATTACAAAATGGTTTAATCCGACGCACAGTTTACTGATGTTGTAATGTTAAATCTTGATTGACAGTTAATTATTTTAGATTGATTAGTAGCCATTGTTTGGTCCTGAGTTCGATTCCCGCGTGACGAATTTATGTTTGTTTGATGTTTATAAACATATTAGCGACTTAGATAAATAGGTGTCACAAGAGTTAGATTCAAGGCTAATATAATCCCAAGATATAGTTTTAGATGAGATATTTAGATTAGCCTCTCTATTATCTTTAAGCACTGTATAAAATTTGAAAACAAATATTTAGCATTATTTAAATCTCTGATGGACCATCATAGAACATCATACCTACTCCATTTCTGACGTCGGTTAATGCACGTCACCGTACAAATAACATCTTAAAGTTGTCAATTTTGACGCACAGCACAGCAGGCAACATATAAATTCAATACAATATATTTAATACGCAAACACAACTCATTATTTATCATTTGCATTGATCGGTATCTGTGTTATCTTGCACTGATAACTCAATCGTTGCAAATCTATAACTTTGTCTGTCTTGCCAACACAATTACGTAAATACAAGACTTGAATATACATAATTATGTCGCTATATAATATTTGATTAAAACTACCGCAGAGCAAAGGTCTTTTTTTATAGAAAAGGATCGGACTTTGATGCCACGCTTCCTCATTGGAGATTTAATTTTAGTATTACTATCTTTCCTTAATCCATTGGTCAGTGATACAGATAAGGGCACTTTAAAACATGTTATTAATAACATGAATTCTAACTTGCATGAATCCAGTTCAAACATTGATATTTCACATATTCTAATTTCGTGAAAGGCGGAACCCGCACAAAGAAAATTTCGGTTACACTAAATCGCGCGAGATCGCGCGTCAATTGTTTCGAAGAGGATTTGCGCTTATGTACGTGACACATACACATTGACATATTACAAGTTTTGATTACTCCAGAATTATGAATATATATATAACATAGACAACTCACAGACGGTCATCTGATCCCAAACTAAGCAGAGCTTGTACTATGACCAGAAAACTGATGAACATACTTATACATGAAATTCTAATTGTGTTCGACTATGTTATTACGCATGATGTGATTTCCTATAAATAAGAAAGCATAGAATATTGTTTAATATGCTACATATGTAAGTATGCTTGTATTATGTTATTCTTGTTGGAAATCCAAATAAATAAATAAAATACATGTATTCCTAACACATACGTATAGTATAGATAAATTACACCCAAGCACAAAAAAAATATCGTGTTCATCACACAAAGATTTGTCCTGGGTGGGAATCGAACCCACAACCTCGGGTATAGCAGGCAGGGTCACCAACCACTAGACCAACAATCCAGTCATTTAATCCAGGGACTATTCTTGGCAAAGGAAAGAGTTAGTACAGTTTAATTTCGCTACAATACGGACTCTAGTATTTACACAACCGGAGTTATGTTAGTCGGTCAGTCGTTATCAGAGCCTTATCAAGTGCTGAGATAAGGTGCACCGGCTTGTAGACGCCTAACAACGTGGTTATTTATCAAACGCATAAGATATATTTATTATATTAAATATACCGCTTTATTGACATAGTGACAACAAAAACATTAAAAAACTAAAAGAATCAAGACTCTATAATGTTTTACTAATTAATAATTACAATTAAGCAGGTGTGGAATATGGAAATAGCAACAGGACAACTAAGTCCAACAATTAATGTACAGATTAAAGGGTCAATAAACTTACAAAATAATTATTTAGAGTTACAGGAAGTTGATTAAAACTATTTGTCATTACACTACGAATTGTGCTTGAATAATCATGGATATTTTTTAATATTTACAAAGCTATGTGTCAATCTATAATCTAAAGTAAATATTTATCATAGATAATATATTATTGGCCTCTTTGTCACGATAATGGTAAGGAAGTATCTAATACTAACGCAAAAATTACATGTTTGTCTAATGTTTTATTGGTAATGTCAAACTTATCGGTAATTGCGTAGTTTAAGGAAAATTTAGTATTATTGGTATTTTCTATTAATCATCTAATATGGTAATAAAAAGTACTGGCAATTCTACTGTTATTTATTTCTGCTTTACTGCGTACACAATTAGGTAAAGATAGGCGTAAGGTTTAAGAAAAGAGAGGCCTATGCCCATCAGTGGGCGGTGCAAGAGCTGTGTATGACAATGATGATCATGCGAGATACTGTTTTACGGATTCCAATATTGCAAAAATTGTTTACCTTTAAGAAAACATAAAGTATTGAAATGTCGATATTTACCGGACTATAAAGTATCTGTGAGTATTAACTCCATAAATACAGTATGTAACTGATATTACAACGATTATAATTATTTATTGGCATGCAGTGTATTTATTAATATTAATTCGCACATAACTTCTAACAAACAAGCAGGAAATTATGTTTATCTAACAAACACTTACAAAAACTATTAGATATCGATACTTCGTCATAAATCGCTTTATCTTAAGCTATTACTATTTTTATCTGAAATTTTATTTTTCTTACTTCTTTTGTTTCATTCTAATCTAAATAATATTCGATTTTCTATTGTTTATCGAATATTTATCTATTTTATATAATCGGCAAGCTTCTCACGTTTTTGTGCGCGACGTCTTAAATTATAAAACGTGGGTAAATATTCTCTTGTTTTATTTTCGCGGAAGACGGAATGAAAATATAACGTTCAGCCAATTATAACATAATTTTCTTACAGTATAGTAAATTACGTCTCATTACATTTGTCTGTTTACGTTTTCATTGAAATTCGAGTGTAGTCATATTTAAAGTAGGTACTGCTTCTGCCCATAGCAGTAAATAAGCTTCTTTAAGAAAACTTTAGATATAAAGGCAGAAGAAATTGTAACTTCATTCCTCCCATATAGCGTTCAGCATCTAAATTCATCTGAACCCAACAATTTTAGTTAACCATATAAAATATTCAGACCGAGTAGAACACAGGAAAAACATTTCCTGTCTTTTTACTTACTTAATTAATTTATTAGCCACTTGTAATATCGAAATTTAAACTTGAGTGACATAGGAATTAACACCTACAAAACATACTTATTATTATTATCATTAAAAACACTTACCCTGCACAAAGCGACGCCCGTATCAAGTCTGTCCAGAAAGTTGTCGGCATTGATCCTGAGCTCGGGGTAGAGGACCGTCAGCCACTCGGCCAGGTCCTCCTTCATGGCGTAGAGGTACTCCTCCGAGGACTTGAAGGGGCGGAAGGGCCGCGCCTCCAGGAGCACTGCGCCTGCGCTCGCCATCGTGAAGGCCGGTCAAGGTTAGATGGACATTACTGGTCTGGAACAAGAGGTGGAACGTTCATTTGATTGTATAAATAGGTAAGTGGTAGGTATACCTATTTTTTTTTGCTAGACAATGCTGTCCAAATGGAAAGCAATACTGGGGGAAAGCCTTTCCAAAGTACCATAGTCTATTTAAATTCTTGTGGTATTTGATGTTAGTAACACGTAAACAGACATCAATTTGACTTGAACCATTGGATAACAAAAAATATGAAATTATAGCTAACTAACTGAAAACTTTGAAAGCAAAACAGTTGGTCTTTGAAAGACTTTTGTTTGTTTACATGTTATTAACAGTATAGAACTTGCGAAAAACAACTGCGCGACGTACTGCGAACTCGATTCTCGAATAGATCCTTCCGACTTATATTGCCTATTGTATTATTCTTATATTTGGCGGAAATAACACCTTATTATATTAAGAACAATATAAAATATTATCTTATTTTGTAAATTAATCACGTATAATGTAATAAATAGATTACTATCTAAATATAATCATAATTAAATAAGTAACCTCAAAGTGAATGACGTTTTATATTTAATCAGGAAGACTTCAATGTATTCTGAAACTGCATTAATCTAAGATAAGTATTATATCTCACAGACAAAATAACGTTGAGTTACAATAAATAATAATTAAATAATGTTAAAATATTAATACTCAATTGTAATTTAGGAATTTTAGTAAGAATTTAATGAAACAAATACTTAACAATCACAGTGCCTACCAAAACGAGGACAAACAGACAGCCTAGTTAATTTATTGGTGTAAATATTTCATCCTTGACTGTCGCTGTATGATTTGACAGTTAACATCTATTACTCGTAATTAGCAGCCAACCAAGAACCGCCATTTGATCCCGTCACAAACTAAATTGTTATTACTCTTTATATAAACGTCTAGACAAGACAAATGTGGTGTTGAGTTGAGCAAAAACTTATTAAACGTACTTATTATGTTAATTAATAGAGCTAGTAAAAATGTGTTATTTATTATGGTGAAGTAATACTATGAAATGATATTTATTTATTAAGAGTTATGTTAACATAATTTTAGTTGACTCGTTTTGATTTAATTTGTGTAAAAAGGCATTTAAAGAGAATTTTTTTTTATTTTATTTTTTTATTTCACACACACCTTACATCTATCATTACAGGTCTTAACCTAATTCAATAGATGAAGTTACACTAACACAATTTAAATAAAATAAAATAACTTTCTAATAATAACTAAAATAAAATAACGTTCGTAACTATTTGTCACTTGTCCTTTTGGTCAAAGGTCAAATAAATTATTTACTTATATTCCTGTTAAATACGAGTTTATTAGTATTAAAACAATACTTAACACTTTACAAATGACTTTTTCCTTATTTCAAACCATTACTAATAATATTAAAATCGGACCAAAGAAGGATTTTTCATACATTTTCCCTTATATTAAAACTAATTATTGGCTTCGATAAGCGTTTGATACGAACTAATAAACCTAAATTAGTTTAGTAACACGTTTTACTTTATTAACCATTTTATTCTTATATTCGATTTAACAAAAACCTTTCAGAAGTTTATTCTTATCACATTAAGAGCATTACTCAAAACTAACATCGATCACAGGCATGAAAATTTAAATAAACCAACGAAAACAGACGGTCGAACAATAGATTCTAATCATGAACCATTTATACATCCTGCCGATCTATGATAATAATATCCTTTTACTCAGCTGTTTATACTACGGTCCAAACATTATCATCTCCGCCAGTCATTATAACAGCATTCATTCACACTATACCCAACACATTACCAACTATAACCGTGGTAGCCGTTCACACACTGGCCCTTTCTTAACCAGCTCTAGCAACACAGCCAACTATAACCTAAGCAGTAGTTCACACACTGGATCATCACCAATTCCGCCGACTATATAAAGTCAGCTGTTCAGACACTGGCCCATCCTTCAAAAACATCGATAGCCATTATAATAGTACTGTTCACACTGGCCCATTTTTCACCTTCTCCGCCAGCTATATAATGGAACCAGTTCGGCGTTCACACGCTGGCCAATACATAACCAACTATAACCTTTTCAGCCGTTTACACTCTGGCCCATCCACCACCAACATCGTCAGCTATATAATGGCGCCGTTCACACTTGCCATACATCACCATCAGCTTTGTGACAGTTCATTTACCCACACGGTCGGGCGCCCGCCGCGGCTCACTGCTCGCTTTCGCGGGTTCCACTCCCGACTCGGGTAATAGCTGTATCGCGATTTATTGATGTCGTTACGTCAATAAGGTGCTTATTAGTTAATAAACTAAATAAAAAATCTGCTGGACGTCCAGCGATTTCGGTCCTAAACTAGGTCTCAGTCTATGACGATTTCTTGATAACTAGTTCAATTTCGTTACAAATCACTTAGATAAACAGATTTTTCTCTGCCTTTTTACCTTCGGAAAACATTACTTAGCTTATTATTTTTTTCCAAATTCCAGCTGGAAAAATTCACCAAGACCGCATCTTGAGTGGTCACCCCACCTACGTCAACGTTTACTCATTCTGACTCAACTGCATTAAGAAACTAGAAGCAGACTCCAATTGCTGGTGTAAACGATGTACCTTCCGTGTCGCGTTTGTCTAGACATTTTTTCACCCTTTTTTTGCTATACCATGTCAATAATAATTCTTACACGTAATGATTGAATGTAACACATTGCGCATGCGTGTAGATCATAAGCTATGATAATTGTGCGTTTCTCGTTGCATCTGCGGGTAATGAGCCTTGAGCTATGCGCCTGTAACTATTATGTATATATAGCGGTAAGAGTTGGCGGTATTACACCTATGAATAATGGGGTAAATTGAAATGTAGTTGCGTATTCGAAATATTGGAATGGAAGTCTGTAATCTAAAGATGTCAATGGCAAAAAGGCTTTGCAAAGCCCTGTGTTGCCTTAGCGCCACAACATGAGACTTAAAAGAGGCTTATCAAAGAACCATCGAAGTGGTCACGTGATAGGCTGGTAATATCAAAAGAAAACCATTGAAAAAAAAAACTATCTCAAAAACAACTGTCTATACTAAACCTGTTGCCTAAATCTTAATCAAACATAGATTAAGAAAACTAATTTGCCTCACTACGCCACCTATTTATCCCAATCTAATGAGGTCGATATAATCCAAGGTAGTCTCTTAACCTAAGATTACCCCACTCAGCAGCAATGCGAACAATTCAGGTTGTTTTCATAACAACGACCCACATAGCTACAGTATGATGGTTATTACAGAAATTCGCTAAGCCTCATTAGAACACATTTCTTATGGTTTCATTCTATTGTAATTAAGGATGTTGAAATTTTTACAACAATAGTCGGTACTCAGTCTACTCAAATCTACAAAAAGGTGATCTTTAGATCATGTAATGTGGTTTCAAAAATAACTAGACTTATTAAGTATTTTTTTATAATTTCAAAAAATAACTGGAAAATTTAATAAATGAGAAATTAAAATTAAGAGAAATAAAATTACTTATGCTGCTCGACTTTGTTTAAAAGTATTTAATTTTAAAACGGTTAAATTATCATATTAAAAAAATGCATTTAAGATGAAGGCGATATTGCAATTTCTACATTACTCTTAGAAGTTAATATCCTTCTACAATAATTTTAAGACAAAAAAGCAACTAAACACAGTAAAAGCTGTAATAAAACAAAAGGAGGCCAATGATAATAAAGCTCGATCTTCATAACAATACATAATGAGCATTAAGTTATGCAGCACTAAGTCTCGGTAGGGTCAGCAGCGAAGACAATGGCGGATCCGCGGCCGTTGCGCAAGCGCACGCTCCGGTGACTTCCGTTGTCGCGAGAGTACAGACAGCAAAAACAATACTAAATTAATTATTCCTTAACACTTTTTACCTATTTTTGCTATTAAATATTTTGGAATGATAATCATGTCTGTCTTATGAAAGCCGCCTGTTTTTTTATTCTTTTTTTGCATTTATTGTTTTAGTAGTATTTAGTAGGTGTAAAAACAATTGTCGAAATATCATGGTTCATGAGATACAGACGTTTGACCGACGGGCAGATAGAGGAGTCTTAGTAATTAGGTTTAAACCTTTGGGTAGGGAACCCTTAAAAAAGATATGAAGTATTAATTCCGTTTTCTTATTTCAGCAGTATTTTTGTCGCAATTTTATAGTGACGTTGTTCGATGCTACCATATGTCAATGTAAGAGATTAAAAACAAACAAAGATAATATGAGATAATGATATCATTGAGATATTATTATATTTATTGTGCGTAATATAGTAATATATTGTTTTATCGGTCAACAGTAATTTACAGCCACAATTATACAATATACTTTGAAATAACTTTGTTTTATGAACGGACGTAATTAATAAGAAAAAGGACGTAAAAACAAACACTTTTTAGGTTTTATTGTTTTTAACAAAAAATAACACATTAAAGTGAATTTTTAACGGAAATTGGGCTGCATTTTATTTTTAATGGCATTGAGATTTTTTTTACAATTATTTTTTATTATTTATTGTTTTTTTTATGACGATTGTTTTGCAATCGGTATTCAGTTAGTAGGCTAATCTGTTTACAGCGCATCACCCGCGTCGTATTTATTTAAAGTTCGCCACCAACACACTTTTGTGTGACTTTACACTTCACGATGTTTCGTTCACGATTTTGACTGATGTATAACATGTTTAGATGATTTTTTCAAGTAATACTTAGATTTAACAGTACAAATGAAAATGCTTTAAGTTTTGACGCTATGTTCATGATATTTTCTGTCACAATTCCTTTAGTCGCTCAAGGGATAGTCAGAGGTAAAATATTACAAAATAGCAAAAAATAACTTCTATTTTTAGAATTTTACTTGAGCCTGTCGTAAAAAACGGAATAAAAATACAGACTAGTTTTGCGTTTTAAAATGCCAATAGAGAATAAAGAAACTACATTAACCCCCTTAAAAATTCTCCTAATTTGTTCTATTGCCGTACTTTATAACTATGAAATTTCCAAAACACATATCCAAACTGCCCTAAGACTTCCTGATCTAAGCTAACTGGGCATATGACGCAGCCTTGTACCACGGAAGTGAGGCGGCCTCGGACACATGATAAATCGATAGCTCTTATCGAAGACTCATTATTTGTACATTCGATTTGTTGCTTATTTAGGTGATATTTGCCTATTGAGACATATGATTTCGTTGTAAAGCAAGAAACTATTTCTTCTTATCTGTAGTAGAATTAGTCATTTTTAGTTATATTTTAAGAGTTAAAGGAAATGGGCAATGATAGTTAATTGTGCATATATCCATAATTATACTTCCTTATTGCTCTACATTGGAAATATATTTCAAAATGTGTGAAGTTATTTTTAGACTGTCTACTAGCTAATTTAACTCATAGCTGAGAAACCCCCTTTTTTTCTTTCATCTTATTTTTAGAAAACTGAAAGGGTAATAAAAATTACAAGTAAAAGTATTATTTTCTTTCAAGCTAATCCTAATAGGTTTTAATTTAAGAAACCACAGATCATTTCTCAGTTCAACGGCCACAACCGCAGATCAATCGTCACTAAAACGCTGTCATTAATAAGCCTTAGGCCTAAAGTGATTAAAAATGATTCACAGTTATTTGTAGAAAATAAAAGTGATTTATTATTAGTTTCCTTATCGCCGGCGTTTTCATAGTTAGTGTGTGTCATTTTATTTCTAACTATAATGACACTATCTGTGATGTCGAGACTGCTTGACGTTAATGGAGCACTCGATCACAAAAACCATAAAATTGAGTGGTCGGTTAAGTCATACAAGTTTGAGTCACATTGGAAGAAGAATCAGAAATGTATGACTATTTCCATTCAAAAAAATGCATGCAATTATTGAACAAACATATCAAAGAAAAGTAATAAGATACTGAAAGTGAAAGACAAGTACTAATGCCAAACCAAAACGTAGATGGAAAAGTAACAACACTACAGCAAATCTAAAGACAGCAATAAATCAACTCAAGAAAGCATTATTCCAATCCTAATATACTTTTTCTACTAGAACCAAAGACACATGACAAGTAAATCGACTTAATAAAGAAACATCAAATCTATCCAAGGCATTGAAAATAGGCAAAACTAAAAAAGATAAATCCAAATTACAATAAGCTTTAGAATCGAGCAGAAATGATTACGATAAAGAAACTCACATCGATAAAATTCCAAGTGGAAATAATTCAAAGTTAATGTACGAATACAAAATTTCTTTGGACCGAAGCGAGATAGCGTCCGTTATCGAGTTTAAATCGATAAGCAGTCGTAAATCGATTCCTATATTCACGGTGATGGGTTTACGAATCAACAATGCTTTGGATAAACGATAATAATGTTTGTTTCGGTATGGAATTGAATCCGTAAAATATATACAATTAGTGATTTCGAGATTACTTTAACTAGGGAAAATGAGATTTAAGAGATTTTTCTGGTTTTTGTTACCAAATTCAATTGCACAAAAACCATCATCCGGATACATATCCTTGGTTTGATCAATCATTAAAGATAGGTCTAAAATGTAAGTGATTTTTTTATTAACATATTGGACTTTATAGTTTATTATTTTCTTCCTATTGCTATCAAGGCTGATATTGAAATTATCATCAACGTTTTATACAAAGTCACAATAATCATCCCATATTTCTCATGCGTAGATTCGCGACACAATTCTACCAAAACTGCCAAAACGCGTTTTTAGTAACGGTCCATAATTCCTAGGAACATCACATACACATCAAACCGGAAACTGTGGATTTTTTGGTTCAATAATTCCATAATTGCTCAGTTTATGCTAACTTATGTGTAGGTGAAGGATAAAACTGTTGGTTTTCGAGTTTTTGATTGAGATTCTAAAACTCAAATTTGCTTCAAATGGATTTTGATTAAAAACGTGTTAAACTTGACGGATCTTATGAACCTTGGTCCAATCAGTGTTATAGAAGTTTGTAATACAAATTACAATTAATATCACGTTGTGATTAAAACGTAACTACATTTATATTGATGTGGGTTAAATGTCAGTGTTAAGATACTAGTCCTAACAAAAGTTACATTTCAAGAATTTAAGATAACGTAGTATACAAGCAACGTTTCTCTTTGTAAAACTAAAAGTTGTAGGTTAGACAAACAGTAATGTAGGCGAACGTGCGATAAAGGCACATCTGTTAACATCCTCGCGACGTGTGAGAAAAAACTACTATTTATATAAAGAACAAATAAGCATCGTCATCCATATTGATTCGACTCACGCGCAGGATTTATATAACAAAACACTAACAAAGTAGTTTTAAACTTAGAACTATTAGAAAAAAGAAAGCAAGGAAATCAAATTTCGAAAAAGTAGAGTTTGAAACGGCAATGGACGACAAAATCTCGAAATTGGAACTGACAGCGTTTGGAAAAAGAATGAAAATTTCAAAATTTTCAATTTTAAAACTGGAACGAAATAAAAACAGTTTGTAACTTTGAATGTGTCAACGGCTTTTAGTAAAATGTAAGATTCGTCGCACGTAGACTGGTGTACTCTTAAAATAACATGTGCGAACTTAATGCTCGTATTCGAATACCAAGGGAAGCATTCGTGATATTTTCGTTCGCTACAAAGTGCTGCTTCTCATTTTAATTATTAACATCTGCTAAGTTAGCCAGCCATGTTCGTTTGCAAGAAATTAGTAGACGGTTTTATTAAAAAGTACTGGGAAAAGTGTTATTACAAATTTAAATATTTTTTATGATGTTAGACTTGTGTAACTTAAGATATATTTTTTGTTTCCGAAGAATGTAAAAAATACGCCGATTATTAGAGTGTCTTTACTTTATTTTAGATCCTGGTTTAACTCATTATTAGTTATTTTTTTAAATACAGTTCAAATGAAATACGAAAGTTTTAAAATCATGGCGAACAGGCTTTCAAATAATAAACCAAAACAGGACCTGTGTAATTCCATATAATTTTCTTATTTTACGCGGAAAGTCAGTTGCTTGACCTCTACAACCAAAATACAAGGTTTTTGTTTCAATTATAAAGTTATTAGTAAAATCCTGTTTGTACGTTTGATCCCTGGTTCGTTGTAAACATTAACATGTTAATTTTGAGCCAATCTATATTGCATTTAACACTTACCTAGTAAGGAATTATTTACAGATTTATAGCCTCCTTTTTATTTAAATAATTAGAGCAACGCATTTATTTATGAATATTTATGCTACATGTTTTTAATTTATGTCAATTAATTTAATTTGCATCTTGTTCTGTCTGTACTTTTAATCAAATGTGTCTGCGTCAGTAGTTACATTTAAGATACTTGAATAAGTAATTAATTAAATAAATAATAACTTATAATAGGGAAGGTATACTATTCAAAATATTTTCGTAACTTGACTAGCAATTAGAAGATTATGAAGGTGAGTATTCTTGAGTATTTTATTCTAGAGGTTTTTCAGTTTATGTATTCTAATAAAAAAAACATTTTGTGCAGTTTTCCAGTTGCAAAACAAAAGGGTACGTAAATAGTCGTCTGTTACATAACTTATTTTATAAAATGACATAAGTCCCAGAGCTGTCCATAAGTCTCTAAGGAGTATCGATGTTTAGAAACTATTATCGATAAGCTAATGATAATATTAGTACGTAACTATCCGCAAATAGTGTTGATAACTTGTTATCGACAGTAAATATATTCAAACGTCTACCAAATTATAAGTATTGTAAAATTGCGGAAATTTAGTAAACGCAATTTTTGATAGTTTTAAAAAGATTTTTTGTTAGTTTTTATGCGATATCTTGTTAATTGTATACCCCAATTTCTTTTTATCATATTTATTGTGTATCTGAATGTAACTGTAAATATTCGCATTTAATTGTGCGAATGTATTTTCATAACTTCTAAGTCGAATTGCATAGTTATGCGAATACAATTGTTTAAAATGCAGAGACATTGAAATAAAAACAAATATAATTACTTTTTGCATTTATTTTATAACTGTATTATTTATATTATTGTGTAGAAACTTGTCGATTAAAATATATTCTAAATAAGCACTAGCTAATCATTCATCAAACAAAAAATCTAATATCTAATTTAAATTAATAATTTATCTTAATTCGTCACAAATGTACATAGTTACTATGATAGTGCCAAAATAATACATGCTGAAGATTATCGGTTTTATCGGTTTCCAGATAATGACGTCACAGATAACCGATATTAAATGAGACATCAATAAATGGGGCGCAATGCAGTTGCAACAACCGGACTTGATATTGTTTTATTAGTATTTTATCTAAATGCTTAACTGCCTCGTTGGCCTAGTGGTGCTAAGCGCAACAGCTACGCTGGAGGGCTTGGGTTCGATTCCCGAGTCGAGTCGACCAAGGTGTATTGAGTTTTTCTATGAAATTCTCAGTAGCAGGTCGGAGTTTGGATTTGTGCCCGGTTAGTGGCAATAGGCTCGCCCCCTATTACATGGGACCTAATCATATCGGCGAACTGTGGGTGTACATTGGTACACCTCTCTGCTTACCCCTTCGGGGATACAGGCGTGATGCTATGTTATGTTTTTTATCTAGATCGTTTATACTCAGTTTGTACCTACTTGGAACTAACATTGTCGTAAAGGTAATTAAATTGCAAATGTAGTAATAATGATTTGTGAGATTCGCGCCAATGAATGAATGAATGATATTGGAACAAAATAATATTTTGCGATTTTTATTTGAAGTCATATTTTCCTATTTTCTGATTATTTTTTTTTTGAGAGACTAGTTAAAAGGACTTAAATGTATAATGCAACAGATTCAATGTTGAAATTCATCTTAAGAATGTAAATTAATTATTTTTATCTTACATGTTAATTACTTTAACCTTTTATAATGTTCTTATTAGCATGTGAAGCAATTCCTGATAATTATAATAACTACTCTAAATAGGAATATTTAATTAAATTAAAATGATAAACATTTCAAACATTTAAGTTCGAGTGTTTAAATTATATATTTTTTTCAGACTTTTATTTTATTACGAAATCTATTTCTACAATCAATCAATAAAGTAATAGAAAAAAACCGTTACTATCAAATAAAAAACGAACCTTAACAGATAAAAAAACCTCGCCTCGTCCAAGTCGTCACACCACTATTTTAAACAAAATCCTTTTTTCGCCAAAAAAATAACACAACACTGGTTTTTTATCAAATGATCGCGAGCTGCGCTGTGCTATCGATGCGTCGATAGGCCGCGAGCGAACGCGTGTGGCTTGCGCGACGGTGGCGGGTGGACTGGCGCTCGCCGCATCTGCGCGCGCGGTCCGCGATGCGCACGCGCACCGTACCGACAGCGACAACCTTGAATGCAATTTCGAGATTTATCTCAAGTTGGTCCTTTTTTCGCTTTTCTTTTTGTTTGGTATTTACATTATTAGTTAATTTTATATTTCTTGGAGTAAAATTGCAAACTTTATTAAATTATCGCTAACTTGTTCCGCCTAATAATATTATTATTTGTTTTGCCGCCTTTTTCAGCAGACGTCAGATTTTTGGTATAGTTATAGTATTTTAAAAGTTTGTTTTCGTTCTTTTGGATTATTTCTCACTATTACCTTCTAGTTAAACATCGATCAAATATTTTCGCTTATTGTAACGAGACGTAATGGTATCCACAATTGCCATACCTCTATGAACTCAATGCAGGAAACCTTTACTAAAGCTTAGAAGTATTCATAACAAATATTTGATCAATTTATGGGACAGCACATAGCCGACATGTCAAACGTATCCCCCTGGCCCAGTGAACAGATAACAAGGTTGTTGCCCTTTTTCACAGTAACATACACACACACACGCATTGAAAGATAAGAATCATCGCGAGATTTTGATACACTTAGCGCCACTTTACATGAGAACTTGGAAATACATATTTTATATGTTTATATTGTTCATTTTATATTACATTATTATGTTTAAGTGCGTAGATAGCTGATAACTAGGTATCGTACTCAGAGCCGTCAATAGTTTTTAATTAAGGTATTCCTTGTTATATCTAAAGGAATGCTTAAATTCAATTTATACTTAGGTTAACTCTCAGTACCTGAGGGGATGTTTGCGTATTACAGCTTCAGTACTAAGTAATTACGTTTTTGTATACGGCTGTGTCTTATTATTGTGACAAAATTGTATCAAACATTATCAGGACTTCCTTATGCAATTCCTTATAAAAATAAAAGCTAATAAAATACTTTTTTTACAGGAGTTTGCTTTTCCAATTTCTTTCATAATTTTCCATACAATTGCTCCCGTCTTGAAAATCTCATATACTCAACGATGCAACAATGCAACAATCTTGAAGTGCATAACACACCATAAAGTGATCGTAAATAATTTTCTAGTATTTTCTTGTATTGTATCGTAGTAGTAATACGTAACAGTAAGATTTCCCTTCTCATCGCGTTTTCCCTGGCGACGCGACGCCGATATAAAACAATAACACTACATGACTTTCCCGACTGTAAAGGCTGCGGTCACACTGGTAGCGGGGAACTTTTAATTACTTATTACTTAGTAAATTGAGCAATAACGCTCTAAGGTTTTTGAAAGCCAAATAATTTTACTGAAAAGTAATTTTGTTTTTTTGTCAGTTCAACAATACAAAATGCCAGACGTGAATTTTATCTCTCGAATAAAATTATCCGTTTGAAAAAAAAACCCCTTAGGATGGATTTATGGTAAACATTTTATAAAAAGATAGTGATTTACTTGTAAGTATATTTATATATGGAATAATTTCATACGATAAAAGGCATTATATTTTCCTCTCATTATAAAATTTTACTCGTCAAAAATTTTATGTCGCTGTCAGGTATTTACAGCCGTCATGCATTAAATACAAACTTATTAAGTCACAGCTAATTTAATTTAATGGTCACATTTGTCGTTACTCCTTACGTAGGTTTGTTTTATTTGTCGCACAACCTTGTTTGTATTGCAAGGAATGCCGTAATGCCTAATTCCGATAACTATGGAAGCCGTAGCCACACGTATGACGTCACACGGTAACAACAAATAATTATAATTAATTACATTAAGCATGGATCACGCGCTCCGCAGGTCAAACTGAATGCATTACTAACTGGAGTTGTTTCTCACAGGTGTAGGTTTCACCATGGTAATGAACTAATGAGTTTAAAAGGTCTATTTAATAGTAGAAGATTGATATAGGACAGGGTCCTGGCTATTATAACAGATAGTAAAAAGACAAGGATGTTGACCTACAGTACAAACAAACACAAGAACTTTTAGAACCAGAGAAAAATATCGGCCATTGCCAAAAATTAGCCATCATAACCGTGCAATATTACATTAAAATTAATTAATCAAAGAGTAAACAATTTCAAATAACCTAACGCTTGAAATAAAAGCCGGATTTTAAATCGCTTGTTCCTCCAAATTTATAGAGCTAATAATAATTTAAGGGACCAAAACTTCTCCGCAGGTTTACCCTGCTTATCGCTAGCAGTGGGGCTCGTCCCATCGGATCACCACATAACCAGTGATTATATGTTACCAACAAGCTTTTACCATTGTCATCGATTAGAAAACTCGGTAATGTGGGAGAATCATTACTGCGACTAATGTTCGCTTTTTATTGAATTACCGGTTGTAAGAGCTGTGTAATTAAATAACATTATGTATTTATATCGATTTTATCTTCGCTTGTAAGATGACTTAATAAACGGTAATCGTTTATCAGCAGCGAGTGGACTGATCGAGTTTCTTTTTCATTAATCTTCTCTTTAAGAAAATTGTATTTTTAATCCTTGAATACCCAAAGGATACCCAAACTAAAATTAAAAGTTGTGGACTAAACAAATATTTTACCAATCGGGAATCGAACCCGCAACTCGTAACGCACGGTGGTATTAAGCGTGATTGATATACCACTCCACGCTATCCGAGCAGTAAAATTCTGATTTCTAATTAAAAACGTCTCGCATACTCTGATCATTTCGCTACCACCTTTTATGTCTAGTCATCATATCACCAAATGTCCAAGCATTACAAATTAAAGTACGAAGATAACAGTGATAAGTTAAATTAAATGGACTTCGGAATGACAGCACGTATTTACCCGATAAATACTAGATTACCAAAACTTCAACACATCATTTTCCACCCGTCATTCTTCACCTTCGATAATAACAGTTTCAAATACTCAAAAAACAATTGATTCACGATTCTGGCTATTCATGCAACCGAATACAGTAATAACATTGTAATTGTAAGTTTCGGGTAACAGCAGAAATAACTTGTTACGCATATTTTGAGGAAACCCTGACACTTGAGTGTCTTGAGTCACTGGACGCTGAGACCTTCAGGGTCCCACGCGACTTACTCATAGCCCTTAAAGGGAGATTATGGCTTAAAGGAATATTTTTAGACCTTGGCCCTGGAGTAAGGTCTACCCTATACCTAGGTCTTTTAGTATGCCGTTCAGTTCGGTACACATTTTTTTTCTTTTATGGGCTACTTTGGGTTCCGATCAATGTGTTAGTTGTTTTCAACATGTATTTGTGTTTTTAATATCCGTCGTTTTTCCTCGTTACTTGACGTGAATGGCACGTATCTGTTTCTTCTGGTTTCTTTGTAGATCCTATTTAAAAGGACAAGAGTGTTTAAAAGGCAGCTACAATTAATTATATCTGTATATTCACTGAGTGGACATTCATATCAAACTTTGGACTGCACGTTCATTTGAAGCGAGCATTGATACGATTCGCTATAGTCGAAATCAACAAGGAAGCCATTGTTACATTTAATTAATTACTAAAGAAGGAAAAATAACAAAACAATATCTAGTCCTTAATCCAAATTATTTTACAAATTAAGTGAAAACTATCCTCAAGGACACGTCGCAAGCTAAACCCAAGACGTCCCATATAAACAGAATGACTAAAGAGCATAGGTATCAGCAGGAGAGATACGAGCGCGTCGGGGCGTGTTCAGAGATAACAGAACGGAACCAGATAACAATTATATAAAAACATCGTAAATTGTTTATAGGGAGCATACTGTTATCAGAAGTTATAATGCTTTCTTTCTGATTATAAACGCATGTACGAAAACGCGGGATATATCTTTACTTATCGCGATACTTAATAGTGGTATATAATGAATATTACTAAACTATACATTGTGGCTTTCATTATTTATAAAAGCAAATCTTTACTAAAAAGGTGGCTGGAAACCTAACCGTGTAATTATTTATAAATGTTTATTTATTTTTATATTTCAAATTCAAATTTCACATTTCAAATTCAAATTTCAAAATTTCAAAATTTCAAATTCTTTATTTTGCAAATAGGACTACATTCAATCACTTTCACACGTCTTCTTAATCTAGATGAGGTCTATTATTATGTAGGTATTTTTTCATGACCACAAAGCTGTGATCAAATCAACTTCCACCATTAAAACCCCATCTCTATATGATTTTCTCTTCAATGTATAAGAATTTAGAATAATTATTGCTAGAGAGGTTGTAATTTGTAGTCCTAGGCGAAGACTTCATTATTGTCATAGTTATCATAATATTAAAAAATCCTTAACCTCCATAATACTCGTATAAAGAATAATGCTTATGTGCAAATTGAAGATCTCTCCAATTTAATGTCTCGGGAATCCTTCATAAAGTTTACTGAATCGTTCACAAAGGTTCCAATCGGTTTGACATGAAAGTGAGCTTTCATGAATATACATGAAAGTCGTGGAACAAACGGGACAGACTGATGACTAACGCTGGGCGGGAAGTGGCGACACGCCGCCCTGTGTTACCAGGTAATTGCTGTTTTATGGAATAAACCTGAATTAATGAAGAGTTATAAAATGTAGCTTTTCTAGCCGAATGTATGGAAAAAATCTTATCTAAGGTCGGTCTAATCGATGCTTGGTCTTTCTCTTAGTGACAGTTACGGGCTCCGTAAATAAATACAGTTTTTTTTTACCACATATGCAGTAAAAAATGGTACGTAACCTTTTCCTGCTTAAAAGTGCTTTGATAATTATTACTTTTTATCACGTAGTTAAAATCACTTTTCATAACGTAGATAGAATGAAACCCTAACTCGATTATCTTTGACACATTACACCGGAAAGCATTCCCTCCCTCTTTTCTAGGTTATTATTCACACGCTTTATCAAAAAAACTTAGTCATAGCTAATGAAATAGGGGAGAATGCCAGCAATGCGGCTAGACACATAATTCTGAACATTTCCTCGGAAACACACACACACACGCGAAGCTCACTCACACACGCACGTGTGAGTCACTTCCCCACGGATTTCCCCATTGTTATCGAATTCTGTTATCTGTTTCATGAGTAACTAGTTTTTTGAAACCTTTAAAGCTATATGGCATTAGCTATAAATAGTTATGTCATTACATTCATATTCATATTATTTCTTATGTTATAGAAGTCGAAAAATTTTGGTAGTAGCACAAAGACTTTTAATAAACACTCAGTCAGATCAAAACATCTGCTTAAGCAAGGGCTTATTCCAGGTTTTAATTTCTAAATGTTCCAGTTAATTTATTAACCAGTAAAGTGTTGACCACATTCAACCTACACTGAGGTTGCACTACAAAATGCAACCTCATCACAAATCTCGCTTATACCACCAACCATTTCCACCACGTCAGTCATCTACCACATAACTGGCGGTCAGTGGCCCATAGTGAACATAACGCGAATACTTCGCACCTCAGAATCACCTGGCTTCCCGCCAACTGCCTGACACTTTCCTATTTAAACTAGACTGAGACTAATCTACTTATTACGACATTCTTATGACTGCTTTATGGAGTGCTTACTGCTTACTCATTCCCACTTCGTTATTCAGAGAAAATAGGACTGTTTGTATGTCTATGTAGCTCCACTTTTCATCCATTTTCTCTGACTATAAAATCATGACTCTTGTCTTCTTGGGGATAGCGCGAAAGGACCTCAGACAACAAACCTTTTGGGCCACAAGCCATATAGAATGACTAAAAGATTTGCAAACAGGTGTAAGAAAAATTTAATTATTTAACCTTAAATTTCTGATCAAACATTGACCATGAACCATAAAGCAATATTAAGGCTCAAATCACATTCGACTCGTGCCTCTATGTGACATCGTTGCGTGCGAATATGTGTTGGTACACTATGACATAGATCGGAAAATCTATATCACGTGCATACCAAACATTATGGATTCCCAAGGAATAATTTATGAATCTATGCATTTGACCCTCAAGGTATAACCAGGATGTGGAAAATGGCACATTGCCAGCGCCCTTAAATATTCTACTGAGAATCCTACCAATGACCAGCCTACAACATCCAAATTGAAAGTACCTTACAATTTCACATAGCCTTCTCAAAACTTACATAACATTAGCATACGATCACGCCTGTATCCCCGAAGGGTTAGGTAGAGGTGTAGGTACCAATGTTTACCCATGGTTCGCCGGTATTTAGGTTCCATGTAATAGGGGGCGAGCCTATTGCCACTAACCGGGCACAAATCCAAACTCCGACCTACTACTGAGAATTTTATAGAAAAACCCAATATTACCTTGGTCGACATGGGAATCGAACCCAAGACCTCTAGCGTAGCAGTCGCGCTTAGCACCACTAGGCCAACGAAGCAGTTTCAAAACTTTCAAGGTAGAAATATCTAATGTTCAAGATGGTAGACTTTCTTGGAGCTAATGAAATTATTTCATTCAAGAATATGTGAGTGTTCTTCGTAGTGACCTGACCGTATACTTGTCTAGTCTTAATCTATTGCGCACACGCATCGCGCTCTCCTTTGCGCCTGCGCTGGCACTCTGCCAACCCCATTCCGTACCTGTCGTGACTTGTTCATCATGTCATTAAAGTTTTAATATGTAAGTATTCTAATCGTTTCCATTATTTACCGGCTGGGAATTCTCGGTGCAGACGACGTGATTTTAGTTACAACTGATGGAAGTAACTGTATCTTCAATGTAATGTTTTTTTGTCCTTCGTTCAGCAGAAGAAGAAATCGTGTGATTAGACTGGAGTTTACCAGAATTAAATCCAAAATTACTCTAATTACATACATTCCAAATTTATTTTTTTACTCGTGAAAAAATCCAGTTTATCTCTACACAAAGAAGAATTGCAATGCTCAAAGATGCCCCGTTCTCTGTATGAAAGTCCTTTCCCTAGCTTGCAATGTAATGTACTCGTAAGTCACAACCTGTTATCCATTAACTGTGTTACTTATTTACACAGTGGCTTACACTTGTACCGGTCATGAAGCTTAGATGTAATCAGGAGTCAGTCAACTACCACCACGTCGGCATTTCAAGGTCGACCACTAGAAATGCCCGAGGCATATACGCCTCACATTTCAGTAATAAATAAATTTAAAAATGGCCACATGACATCAAGTTAGAAGCATCCAACGCGGATTAAGATTTATGATGTTTAAACCATTTAATGATACGTTACAGAAGATATTAATTGGGTAGATTTTAATGACCTCTTTCAGACCAGTAATTGACCCTAACATACTTAGTTTAGCTAGTCTGGTGAATGTTGTAATAGCCGTAAGCTGTCGGCGGGAAAACCACCCACATTTTATTTCAGGGCTTTCAGATTATTTTAGAAGATTATTTAATTTCGTTTTGGAATTAATTGGCCTTAGTCCTTGACCATTTGGACCATACAAAGTTCTATCGAGGCATACAATGTAACCATGAACTCATTCACATTTTTGTAGTAGTTAGCTCTATTTTAAAACACACAGATCTGTTCTTCAGTTTAGTAAGTAGTATCATGTCTTGAGTATTTTTAAGCCCTGTGGCATAAGCATAGCCTTCCTTATATTTAACATATACAAAACGAATAAAATTTACACGTTTCTAGTATTCAGTTTCTATCAGCCTACAACCTGACCTACGCCAATCCCATTAGCCGTGCCCTGTCTATCAAATTGGAGTCATCGACCATTTAATGTCGACGCAGGCGCCGGTCTCGTCATCTCTGTGACCTGGCTCTCTGCCAGCTCCGTTAATACCTGGCGTAATGTCCATTAATGCGACTTCCTCCCGCTTGCATTCCACAAGGATGTTTGATTTATTTAATGTTCAGTGCGAAATGTTGCTTTTGGAATCGAAGATGAAGGGTTGGAACGGAAATAGTCTTTGAGGAGGAAATGTTTGTGAAGCCGTAGGTCGAGTTTCCTGATTCCTTGTTTCGCGAATACTTGCCCATACTTAGACCAAGATCACTAGAAATTTTGACCAGGATTGGGCCAAGACAAAAAATTATTGAAATAAAACTGTGAGGAAATGGAAAGTAGTAAAGTCATAAGGTACCAAATATAACCATTTAGCAAAAACCTCACAACGTAACCGACGGCAGTCTCCTTTGAAATGACAAGATACGTGTGAGAATGAAACATTAAACCCAAGCCATCACTCACCTTAATACCTACACAGTTAGCCAAAAGTCAAAACTCACATTATAAATAAACATTCAAACGTATGCAATACCAATGAATTATCGATACACAGCGATAGACGAATGTGATCAATCAAACAGTCATTTCGTATAATGACCGCCTGTGGGGATAGTGCGCAACCGAACTTTTACCTAACTATTATTAATAGGAGTTTAGTTGGACATCTTTATAATATTTTTGCGAAGTAATATCGCCTGGAGGGTAAGCATAAGTCTTTGTTGAGACGTGACGTTTCAATTAAGTGGTGCTTGGAGACGGATTTTATTAATGTCTGCTTACTGAATTACGATGGCGCGGTTGGTGACCCGGACATAGTGGAAATAAAGCTAAAAAGTCTAGAAACGATGGTTTTTTGCATTTATTATATTCTGCGTATTAAGTACTGTACTTTCTAGTAGCTAAAGGCGTTTAGAGCTTTGACGAGAGAAAAGATTACCATTGGAAGTAAAAAAATGGTTATTTCAAAAAGGTACTTATATTCTTAGGACATGACGTATCTTCTCGGATATTTTGCACAAAAGGACAAGCCGTCCTGATGGCCTAAGGCATTTTCTACCCGTCGACCTTCACAGCCGTAGGTGCAGCAAGTAATTACACTAATACTATTATGTTTAACTACTCAAGAAAATGTCAAGACATTCCACACAATGGCCGCCTTCCGAGATACAAAACATTAAATATTCATTATTTTGTATAAATATAGTCACGACAGTTGAATACACGAAATAATTGCGACAATTCCCACGGGTCCAGTTATAATGGGTTCTGTATCTGTATTAGAATAATTAATATAATATTTGACCCCTTGGGATTGGATATTGATGGTGGCCCAAATGTTCTAAGGATCTAATTACGTGTTATTTGTTAGAGATAGCAAGTGGTTGTTTATTGCTATGCTATGTCGCGGAATTGTTAGGTATTGATCAAAAATATAGTAATAAGGTTGATGACCCCAATGACGAAGTGTAAGAAATTTAGTTACCTTAGGAAAAAACACTTTAATTGTAAAGAAGAATAACGTATGTTTACATATATTGGATGTAATATTCATACATATTAGGTAACATCTCTGAAAAACTGAAACTAAGAAATAAATTTCTGCTTAGCTTTTTCCCAGGTTATTATGTGTTTTCGGCATCCACACTCACCGGCTAACACTATAAATAACAAATATTTTTATTTATTTGCATAAAACGCGAAACAGTATCTGATTTTGCGTAACAAGTTGTCCACTGTGATTTAGCAATGAACAAAACATATAATACACTATATAGTAAGCAATTACAATTAAAGAAAATTGGATCAGAATAGCTTAAAGCGGTCATAAATATGAACGTCTTAATAACAACACAAATCGTTTTGTTTAATCTCCCCTAGCAATAACTTTTGTTTGATTAAGCAAATTGAGTTTCCTTTTTTTTGTTCACCATGAGTAATATTTCGTGATACATCGCAGTAATAACAACCATTATTTCTTATATTAGCGTGTTATCAAAATATTTGTATTAAAGTACTACATTTTGTCTTATAACGAGCGAAGTTATATCAATTTGCGGATTCATTAATAATAATTATTTTGGTGTCTTTAACCTTTTCCAGCTAGAATAACTGACTTAAAGTATAAAAAATTTGTTACACCTATTTTTCTTTCAGTCCAGAAGAGCAAGCCTAGCAATGAATCTATCTGCTAGTACCTTCGATGCAAAAAAAACTTAGTCCTTTCAAGAAATTCCTTTTTTTTCCTAACCTATACTGTCCCACTGCTAGGCAAAGGCCTCCCCCAATTCCTTCCATACTGCCTTATCCCGCGCCACCTCTCGCCAGCCCTCGCGGTGTGCGACTAAGTCATCCCGCCACCTCTTTCTGGGCCGGCCTCGGCGACGCCGGAAATTCCTTTAGTTTAATTTTTTTTTTACATTTACCTGCATTTTATTTAATCCTTGTGAAGCGAGGAGTTTCAAAAACATTCAAAACACACGGAAAAATCCCATTAGAGTTAGAACAAGCATTTGTGGAATACTTTTAGTCTTAGCTCCTTGTGCATAGTGTTAGTTAGCGTTTTGTTCTATAGCTTAAATAGCATCTATCCGTAGAGTCAAATATATAACTTTTTTCATATATTAGCAATAGCAACAACATACCTAATAGATCACCACCACATAAGTACGCTCATCTATCTCTCGATGGCCAACAAATGGAAAGTGAGTCATTAACATTGTCGCAACTGATCTGGAACATGACCTATGGCTTACTTAGCTATGTTACTATCATCCAATCAGTTTGCAATCGCTTTATAATGGTGCAAAGTTATGTTTGCGGGTGGCGGGAATTGGAACTAAAAACATTTTGAAACCTCGAAATAAAATCCTAGTTCTGAAATTTTGTTAGTTAGCTTACGTCATGTGTAGTTTAAACCTTCGAATAGATAACAAATTATTTTATTTACAATGATATAGACATATCAGTCCAAAATGGTAGCAAAGTTAGAAAAAGCGTGCAAACCGTTTGCATAAATTGTTTGCTTTCCGAAAATTGCCACTCTTTCAATCTTAAGATTGGATTTTTATTTTTATAAAAGTACATTATGGAATAAATTAAAACCAAAATTCTAAATTATTCAATTGTCTATCAATAGAATCACTATCATAGCGATTCTAGCGCCACCATTACCCGCATTTGTAACTTTGTAAATATGGATCGTCGCGCCACTATGATTTTTGATAGATGATAATTTATGTATGATATTTTGATTTGATTTGCTGTAAGTAATATGTATTGGCACATTTATGATTGCCTTTATTACATAGCAAACAGCAAGATGCAAAATAACCTTTTGAAAATGTATAATTTGCTGAAAAAAGAAAAAGTATGAGACTTTGATTGCTTTTACTTACCATTTTAAACTGTTATTGTATACATTTTTTACTATTCGCAAACACTACTAACACACTTAAAAAACAAAAAACTTAGCCATTTCTCTTTACTGACTAAAATACTACATATTTATGCAAAATCCTTGAAGACTGTAGAGGAAAGTAAATATTAAGTTAAGAGTCATTCATCAAACATGTTAGGACAGTATTATGCGACATGTCGACGTGCGAAGTGTCGGCGTATTAGCAACAAGTGGCACAACTGTACTTATAGGGGTGAGTTAATGCGGAGAGCGGAAGCGATTATATCTGAAACATCTTTGGTGCGCATTGTAACGTAGACTAGAATTGAAATAATTTATTTAAAGCCACTGAATGATTAAACTACTTAACTGAAGTTATTAAGTACTAAGATTTGTTACTATTTCGCTACTATGTATATTAAACTAGTGAACCCCAGAGAGTAAATAAAAAACAATATCCATAATTATTTACTTAATTAGAAATTACAATTACGCCAGCATTTTTACAAGCAATCGATTGGTGGTGTTTACTAAAGCTATTAACTGTTTTATAACTACATGGTTTCACATTTTACTACAAATCTATTGCATACCACATCCACCGTAGTATTTACAAACGCTAATCGCTCTCCGTATCACCTCGCCTTTCCCTCGCCGGTCCTTAGACCGTTACAACTAATGTGTGACAGTAAGTCCTTTCATTGGAAAAACAAATAAACTTCTAGCTTCAATACACAGCTACGAGAAATTTCGCTTTTTGTTAAGTATTATCGAACTTTCAACGATTAATAAAGAAATACCTGCACATACACTTATACAAAAGAAATTCTGCTTTGCATACAAATCCTGCAAATTAAGTTGTTTGGGTCAAGTAAACAACAAATTATAAAAATAATAAGTTATAATGTCTATATTTTTAGCTTATTTGGTGCCCATTTTTTTGATTTTATTGTGAAGCCAAGGGCTTCAACTATTTTAACACCTTTACTTTTAAATTAAATCAAACTACTTGTTAACCGTTTCCTTAAAAAGAGGTTGTCAATTCGGATGTTTGTAGATTTTTTCTGGGCGATCTACACAGTTCCATCTAGATGAACTCTGCAGCCAATAGCATCTTACATCATTTATAAAACCACCCAGGCAAATAATAACACAAACAGCTATAAAAAAACTAGACATTAATTATTTTCCAACAATATGGCACAGAAAAGCGATAAAGTCTCGACCTAGACCCAATTACGATAATATAGCGATAATATCGCGATATTTCGGCCGCGCGGGGTGCGTGGGCGGCTGCACGAGCATCGTACTGGTTGAGTAATACTCGAGGCTTGTTAGCTGAGTGCTTATGTTCGTAAGGCTTCTTGAATGGACCCTTAGGCTGCCTTGAAATCTTTGAAGGTAATGGAGGGGAAAGGAAAAAATCATATCATAAGAAAATTGATGCAGTTTAAAATTAACTATTTCTGCGCAGTTTTGAATATGAGACCAAATAGAACAGAAATGTAAAACTTAAATACTTATATTCATTCTGACATCAGGTAGTATTTTCACAAGACGGTTTCATAACTCAGCAGTAAGCGAAATTGGTGTTTAAAACTGCTTTTAACTTTCAGTACCCATGCGGGTTACGGCAGCTAATCTAAGTTTTAGATACCTAAAACTTAGATTTGCTCTAATGATCCTACTAGTTCTACAACTTTTCTATTATAATCTGCATTTCAAAGTGTCAAGACCTTTAGACCTTGATATTTTGAGTTCCTGGTTCAATAGCAAGGTGTGTATAGTCCATAACCTCTCACAAGCAACTTGATGATGTGATCGCATGATGACACAGGCCACAAAAAACCTCGGTGAGGTCATAGGCCATTGTCAAAGTTGTACGGTCAATAGGAGTATGGACATTGATTTTACATGATTTTAACAATAACATTGTAAATAAAAGATATTTACTAACAAAGATATGCTTAGGGTAATATAAGGTATCAGTGTTACTTATGGCACTTAGAATTTTTTTGTACATAGAAGAGGATGTCCACGGCTCCAACCAGAAATAAATGGAAGGAGTCTGGAGAGACGCCTTTGCCCTGCAGTGGGATAGAAATGGGTTAAAAAGTAACTAGCGCATCAGATGCCCTTAATGTATGTATTTTTAAATTATATAAAGTAG
Source organism: Autographa gamma (assembly GCA_905146925.1). Lineage (NCBI taxonomy): Eukaryota > Metazoa > Arthropoda > Insecta > Lepidoptera > Noctuidae > Autographa > Autographa gamma. The sequence goes on from LR989870.1 coordinate 603,321, forward strand.
TGTTTTCTTGTACCTGACTGGAATATAACTGGATAAAAAACTGTAAGAATACGAATGAAAATGTTCCAGGGATTGTTTCTAACTTTAATACAAGTAAAGTCACAAAATAAAGCATTATAGATAGACATATAACTTATCCACGACATCAGGAAGGAGAGTGATGTCATCTTATTGTACAGACAGCAAAAACTAGATTGATTGTATTGAATCATGTGCACAAAAAATATTAATGTACGCAAAAGGTTATTAATTTAACATGTTATTGTTTTTTTACTGAAGGCTGTGTTATTGTTTATGTAAATGATTTTGAGGTGTTGTGGTAACGCCTGTCTTTCACAAGTCAGGGGAATAGTGTGGAGCTTTTTGTTTTTTTCGTCTAGAATTTTGCCCAAACTGGATTAATTTGTCATCAGTGTAATACTATAGTGTAAACGGTAAGAAAACAGTGCTAGCTTAAAAAAAATACGGGGCTAAGTCTTCAAATAGCATTTGAAGGTTTATGTTTAATATACAGTCAGTGAATAAACGGGTGTTGTGACGCAAATTGGGAGAGCCCTTTGTCCAGCAGTGGACTATGATTGGCTGAATGATGATACAGTCAGTAATTTTATACGTTGAACCAACTGAATGTATCGCCAAAAATTATCTAAGATTGACCTGTATCGGATGAAGCATAACGTTCCCAAGAACGGAACCCTCCCTTTTTAGGAATAGATTTGGAAAATTAGGTCAGCTTTATTTGGAGAAGTCTAATCCATATATGGCTAAATTTAGTCGACTCCTATCCAATGGGATCCACTTCCTAATCCAGGCCCACTTTAACATTATCTGGGTCAGAGGAAGCACAAGGGTCCCCGTGTCCTGTCACATCCTGCGATCAATAGCCCGATGTATCAGCCGGGATGAATGGCATGTTGTTGTAGACCAGATACAGGGAGATGCGATAGCGAGTGTACTTTGATACCGCTGATAATTTAAACTTTCTGCCCGTAAATTTGGTTAGCCAGAAATTTTTGACAGATTTAGTTAAATAAGTAGAAATTAAGTTCTAGCTGCGTTAAATTAACTGAAGAGCAACCAGGACTAAGTCTAATATGATTTTTTGCTCTAATTTCATACGTAGTCAAGCCTTCTAAAGGACCATGGACCTCAAATATATTTATACTTTTAGGACCATTTCCAAAAGTTTCGTTCTTAGATACATTAAAATATTACTTAAAATTATTTAGTTAATAAGTTATAACTTAGTTTAATTGATCACTGATCTCATTTTATAATTGAATGCCAGATCTCATTTTATATTTATTTTTTATACTATTTAGTTAAAACCATTGTGTTAATTGTTTTGCATGCCGAATGGCAAAATATGGCTGACCTAGATTAAGTATATTTTTAAGATCATATGTAACCCATATTTGCAAAAATAAAATTCTATTCTATTCTAGAACCGACCAGTGCATGCATCAGAAAAGTGACACAAACTCAAAAAATTATAAATAATATTACCACAATGTTCATTCCATTCCTAGATAAAACATACTTAACAGCACAAAAAAGCATACATATCGCGTTAGAATAGAAATTAGTTTTTCCTAGTCAGCGTCAAGTTAATCAAGAGACTTTTAGCGGGGAGTGTCAATATCAGTCCAAAAACATTGTTCGTTGATAACGAACTGGATCACTCAAAATAATAACTTTCCTATTACTATGTATATGAAACCATCTGCAAGTTTATCTGTGGCAGCAAATAGGTCGCGATGGTAATCTTATCAGATGTCAACGACCGGACAAGTGGTGCACAATGGCTGCGATTTGTATCGCTCCTGTGACCTAGATGCGGGTTCGATGCCCGGGATACAGGGAGTGAAGTTAGTGGATGTATCAAATGTGTGTCAGGTCTATTTAGAGTTTTTATATGTAATTTAATCCTTGTGTCCAGAAGTCCAAGACCAAAATCATACCTCACAAACATTTGTTTATTGAAATGCAGCCTCTATGGTAGTTTGCGATTGCATTCACATAAGTTGGGGAAACTTTCTGAATTTAATCCAGTGGCTGTTAATGGAATACTATTTATTATTGTACTAGGCATAGCCCATATTCTTCTGCCACGTGTAACAGAAAGAGAACTCAATTTACCATAATTATTTAAGTGCAACATTAAAATCAAGCCACTATCACCACAAAAACAACTCTTGCGCAATATTTATCAAATACATGCGCTTGCGACGATTACGGACGCATAATGCGGACAAACACAATAACCCTTCGGTAACCCATTACGACACCCTTCATATATCGCGCACGTGGCTTCAAAGATATTAATACCATTATATTTTAAACTTTAATAATAAGACAATAAGGTAGAATATAACTTAGCATGAATCACAAAGAAAATTTAAGCTTCTGCGCAGTTTACTTTAAGACTCCTATGTAAAGGATTTGGAACTCTAACTTAAGGTCATAGAGTAGAAATTGCGATATGTTTGATCTTAATTAATATTTGTTTAGCTAAGTAGAAAAGACCTAAACTTAATTTACAGCTTTGTAAACACATATGCGTACTCGCATATGAATAATAATACATGCTTGTTTGTCGCTAAGTTTGTAACGATGCGGGCGATGCCCGGCTGCAACACGTGTAAAGTCATCCACACAAGTGTTAACTATTATAGTTTTTTTGACCTACATATTTTGCTCCTCAATTTTTAAATAAAAACTACTCGCAACAGCAATCCTACCAATGTAACTTTCTAAGATTGTGCTTTTGACATGTTGATTTATGTAAATAAACAAAATCAAGAAATCAATCGGAAAAATCAAAAATTTTTATTATTTGCTTGTAAGCTCATAAAAACATTCAAGTGAAGTCACGAGTAGTTGCTAGTTACAAATATCCGTCTATGTTAAGTTAAAACTAGACATAAATATACAAACACAATACCCTGACTGTTACAGGCCATTTCTGCTCAAAAAATTTTGAATTCAAGCCGATTGCACCCGACTGTACCCGAGCTAAGCCGAGGGTTCGTTCGGGTGGTCTCGGGGGCAAATCGAGCTAATTCCGGAGATGCTTTTTATTGGTCAATAAAACACCCTTGTTTGTTCATGTATAGGGAGAACAGTTTCGTTTAAACTATCTTCTAAAACATGTTCATAAAAGTTGGAATAATAACATCGTAACAATATTTTTGTTTTGGATGCTTCTTAAAGATACGATGGAAGATAGTAGCAGAAAAATGGAACTTATATACTTTGATTTTTATTAAGAATTAATTCTGAAACTGATATGTACAAATTGACTACTTGATAAATCAGTGATGATATGGAAAGAGAACTATCAACTGATCAAAATTCCTAATCAGGCTATCAAGACTTGTATACCTAGTACTAATATCAGACGTTACATATGATCATTTCTGTAACTTTGTATTCCATCCTTGTCTAGATTATAAGTATTTCCGAAGAATATTTTTATGTAAATAATATCTATCCCCTTTTATTAAGAGCGATTTTTTTTCGAGAACCTACAAATATATTGCCATCGATGATGGCATCTCAAGATAGATCTTATAGCATCTTAAGAATCGACTGTCCCCAGTAACGAACAACGCAAATCGATCGACTAGAGAGCAAGGAGCATTATTAATCGATCGATTAGCGTGACAATGTTCGAGGTCCCGATCACGCGCAGGAAGCGATCAGATAATATATTACACATCGGTATGTAGGCAGCATAGGTGACCTGCGCTGGCGCCGGCGGTGGTGCCACTGGGCGAACAAATAACAGAAATATAGTACATTCTATTTGTATTATGTAAATGAATATAAATTCACCTGGAATGAAAATCAAAGTCCATGAAGATTGTTAAAGCCTCGCGTAATTGATTCCCAAATCTCATTTGTTTTGAACTAAAATTGAAAGCTCTCACAGTTTTCAATAAAACCCAGTCATCTGACCTTAATCATGACATGTTCTGAGTTACCTGAGTATGAAGGTATAAGCCTTAACAACAACTTAAGTATTGCACATGGTCTTATCGATTCTAGTGTGGCGATGGAATTGCTAAAATTTCTAGTATAAGATGCACTGTGTAAGAGGATGCGACTCTATTCAGGCGCGGGGGTTTGTTGAATCAGGGAATACTGACACACTAAAACACGGTTGAGGCTGCTTGAAGGCACTTTTATTACAAACACACAAATCACAGGAGTTTCTTTCACAGATTCACAATTTCACAATTACGGCGGGTAATCACAGCAAGGATTTAACAATATTGAGAGTATGCACACAATTGGGCATTACGACCGACAATACTGATTGCAACTACTGAACTACTGCTGAACTACTGCTGAACTACTGCTGAACTACTGCTGAACTACAAAGCTAATGCGCAACACACCTACTCTTATACGAGCGGTCGTAGGCGGAGTACTCGGGTGGGTCACCCCGCTACTCTCACTGCCCACCTGCGGCCAAACCCGGTCGCAGGCGGAGTACGCGGGTGGGCCACCCCGCTACTTGCACTTACTACCTGCGGCCAAACACGGTCGCAGGCGGAGTACGCGGGTGGGCCACCCCGCTACTCCCACACACTCGCCTTCGTTAACCAGTCTCAACGCCCGTACAAAAGTATGGCTGCGTTGCGCAATCGCTGACATTAACATATGACTACATTTTGTCATCTTAATCTAATCTACAACTATAAATACTGTGCTCCTTAACATCTCCACCCCCCGTATGAGGGTTCAACCGACCATACATCCATCGGTTGGGAGCACTACTAACTTAACGACGGGTCTGCGCAGGACACCGTGATTAGTCTTTATATCTACGACTCTAATGATTCCGTCCGCACCAGGGTAAACACTTTGGATGACTCCTCTTGTCCACTGACCTCGTGGTCTGTTCTCATCCACTATTATCACTACGTCATTCACTTTAATATTCGGCGCGTTCGCCGTCCACTTATTGCGGCGCTGCAGCGTCGGCAGGTACTCGCGCAGCCACCGCTTCCAGAAGGCGTCGGCCAGCGCGTTCGCCCGGCGCCACATGCGACGCGAGTCCTCGTCGCGCTCGTAGCTTCTCACACATGGTGCATCTCCCGCGGCAGTGCCCAGCAGGAGATGGTTGGGCGTTAGAACCACTGGCTGGTCTACGTCGGTACTCACATAGGCGAGGGGCCGGCTGTTAATTACTAGCTCAGCTTCTAGGAGGAGGGTGTAGAGCACCTCCTCGCGCGGGGCGCGCTCACGCATTGTTGCCTTTAGTGCGTTCTTAATAGAGCGCACCAGTCTTTCCCAGCATCCACCCATGTGTGGGGACGCCGGGGAATTAAAATGCCACATGATGCCGCGGCTGGTCGCCTCATTCTTCACTCGTGTCTGGTCTAGCTCACGGAGGGCGGCACGGAGCTCGGTGTGAGCCCCGACAAAGTTCGTACCTCTATCGGAGTATATGTCTGTCGGCCGCCCGCGGCGCGCAATGAGGCGCCGCAGGGCTAAGATCGCCGAGTCAGCGCTCAGAGATGATGCTAACTCTAGATGCACAGCACGTGTGGCGAGGCATGTGAACAACACGCCCCACCGCTTCTCTCGCCGTCGCCCAATGATCACTTCCATGGGGCCGAAATAGTCGACCCCACAGTGCACGAACGCTCTGCGGGTCATCTGCAGTCTGGAAGTGGGTAGATCGCCCATCTTGGGCGTGCTGGGTTTCGCCTTCTCCACCTTGCAGCGCTGACATGACGCGGCGACAGCTTTCACTGAAGACCGCAAGTTCGTCACCCAGTACGATTCTCGTATTTGGTTCACTACGGCCTCTTGATTTGCATGCATGGCCGCCTCGTGATAATGTCGAATTAGGAGGCGGGTGAGCTCGTGTTTGCCGTCCAGGATGACGGGATGCCTCTCGCCGAAGCTCAGCTCGTTGCAAGCCTTCAACCTGCCACGCACCCGCAGCAGTCCGTCTTCGTACATCATTGGGTCTAGCGCGTGCAGCCTGCTGTTGGCAGGCAACGGGCGGGCGCTCTGCAAAGCTGCAATGTCCGCCTCGTAGCTCTCCGCTTGCGCTAGGCGCAGCAGTCGAAGTCTCGCCTCGCCGAGGTCGTCGGCGGTCACGTCAGGGGACCGCCGACGCTTACGGCAGCGCTCGGAGAATATTAATATTCTGGCCACCACGTACAGAGCCCGCGTCCATGTTGGCAGCCGGGCGTAAGTCAACACCGGCTCTGAGGGAGTGCTCGTCGCGTGCACCTGCTGAACCCGCTCGAGATCTGCTTCCGCCACTCCGCCAGAGTCGTCACACACCGGCCACTGCTCCTGCGGACAGCGAAGGAACGACGGGCCCTGCAGCCATTGGCTACAGTCGCCGGGCCAGTCAAATCTGGTTGCCTTGTCGGCTGGGTTCATCGCCGAAGGGACCCAGCGCCAGTGTGACCTCTTTGACCTCCTATCTATCTCGGCTAATCGATGTGACACAAATCGTTGGAATTCGGTTGCTTCCGAGTTTATCCATTTAAGTACTGTTTTACTATCAGTCCATAAATTTTTCCTATGTATGACAGTGCCTAACTCTCTCTCTACAGTGTCGGCTAACCTGCAAGCTAACACAGCTGCCTGCAGTTCTAACCGCGGGATGGAGACTAATTTCTGTGGCGCTACTCTAGCCTTTCCTATGACTATCGAGACGTCTCGGCTTCCAGAAACGTTTGTACCTACAATGTATACTACGGCCGCATACGCGGACTCACTCGCGTCTCCGAAAGCGTGCATCTCCAGGTGGCCTGTACTCAACCCGTACCACCTGGGAACGGAGACGTCGGCAAGGGACTGTAGGTTGCTCAACCATTGGAACCAACAGCGTGCCTCTGTTTCCTTTAGGGGCTCGTCCCATCCTATGTTAGTCTGCCATATCTTTTTCATTAGCACACGAGACTGAATCACGCAAGGGTACAAAAAGCCTAATGGATCGAAAATCGACATAATAAATCTTAAGAATTCACGTTTCGTGGGTACCACCCGCCCCTCGGTTATCTCCTTCGGTAAACGTTTAAAAGAGAGGTCGAAGGCCAATTTGTCAGCGGCGGGCGACCATGTTAGTCCAAGCGTCCTCTCTACGCCGTTCTCGCCTTTGTCTAATGACACCTTGTCTGGGATCTCGGAGCACAGTCTGTCGCGCAGCTCCTGAGAGTTCGTGACCCACCCCCGTATGACGAAACCGCCCTCGGCGTGGATGTGGGTCACCTCCTCGATCAGCTGACCGGCTTGTGCGACTGACCATGTGCTGTCCAGATAGTCATCCATATAATGGTTATTGTGTATCGCCGCGACTGCACCTGGATGCGTGTCTATGTACTTGTCAGCGTTCTTATTAAGTACATAGATCGCTGAGGTCGGCGATGACACTGCTCCGAATATCATGGAGTTCATTTGATATATACTCGGCTGCCCGTCACCCTTCGGTGTCCACAGAAACCGCTGAGCGCCGCGGTCCTGCTCTCGTATTTTAACCCGCAGGAACATGTCGGCTATATCTGCTGTGAAGGCGACGGGTCCTAACCTAAACCTAAGCAATACCCCTAACAGCGGGTTCAATAGGTCAGGTCCTGTGAGGAGTTGGTCGTTTAATGACGTCCCGTTATATTTAGCGGCGGCGTCAAAAATTAAGCGTAGTTTGCCGGGCTTGTTGGGATTAGTGACCCCGAAGTGGGGCAAGTACCACACTGGTTCGGTTCCGGCACCTCCTTCTACTCTACTCGCGTATCCCTCTGCGATCAATCTATTTATTTGAGCTTCGTATGCCTCTGCGTAGGCCCTATCTTTACTAAACCGACGCATTATGCCCGCTAATCGATGGCGTGCGCTTTCAAAGTTGTCTGGTAACAGAGGGTTGTCCCTCCGCCACAACAGACCCACCTCCCACGCTCCGTCCACTGATTGACGGCTGGTGGTGTCAAGGATGCGCGTGGCGCGTTCCACGTCCTCGTGCTTGCGTGGCGTCTCCGATATGCCTATTGCTTCTAACTCGAACTGTCGCTTAACTAAGTTATGTAAATCTTCGTTCGACTCTACAGCACAGTTTATCGAATGCTTAGTGCGTCTACCTAAACCTAGGGGCCCGTGCACAACCCAGCCTAACGAGGTCAAAGAGGCTACTGGCTTACCTGACTTCCCTCGGCGGGTCTCCCTGCCGATCAGCAGCTCCCAATTGTCCTGGCCCAGCAACAGCAGCGGCTTAGCTCCCTCCATCGCTTCGCAGCCCAAGTCGCGGAGGTGGGCGTGCTCCAACATGACGGCGGCGGGCACAGACTGAGAGGGCAGGTCCATATTTTTCAACGTACGACACTTGATGTTATGAAGATGTCCGTTGGGACCGCGCACTTCAACACTTAACACTCGCGACTCACTGTCTGTTATTTGATGTCCGCGCGCACTTCGAACTGTCAATGGCACTCGCTTGCCTTTCGCGTCCCCGGCCAGAGAGCTATCGATGAGTGACACAGTGGCGCCGTCGTCCAACAGCGCGTAGCAGGGCTGCTCTCTTCCTTCGACGACGATATTAACTGGGAGTATCTTCAGTAGCGCCTTCCCAATATAATCACTTACGTTAGTGACGCTCTCTGGCTTCCGCTCTTGATGCAGTAGCACATGGTGTGCGTAATTGCATTTGGAGCACTTCATCCGACGACAGTTTCTCTTTGAGTGCCTCGCGCTCAGGCAGTTAAAACACAGCCGTTTTTCTTTGACGACTGCCCACCGATCGTTCATTTCCAAAGCTCCAAACTTCTTGCAGGCCTCGATCGCGTGCTTCTCCTGGCACACAATGCACGGTTCCTCAGCGGGTTGTGACCGGGTGCTGTTATCTGCACTCACTTGCACATGCAGGCGCTGAGGATACTTCGTCGTCTTCGTTGGCGGCACGCTGACCCGAGGTCGACTTGTCAATACCGCCGGTTGATTCATGTCCATTTGGATGTAGAATGATGAGGCGCGCGCGAGATGACTCAGAAACTCAGACAACATCTCTAAGCTCGGCGACACTCTCATATCTAAGCCTTGACCGGTTGCCATTCCCATCGCGAAGTCGCCGTATTGTGCTCGTTGTACGGGTGTGAGCTTGCACAATAGTTCACTCACTAGCTGTGGGTTGTTTAGGTACCCGTTGGCCCGCACGCTCTTTAGTAACGAGACACAATTTCTCACGGTTGTGGAAAATCTTCTTAATTCGCGACCGCTCTCCGTAACTCTCGGCAGCTCGCGAACCTTCTTGAGTGCACACTCGAGGATCAAGTTCGGGTGCCCGTATTCTTCGTCTAAAGTCTTAATAATCTCCGACGGGCTGGCCGATGCCCGTAATAGGTCTTCGACTGCTACTCTCGCTTCTCCTTGTAGCGACGTCTTGAGCCGAGCGAGGTTTTCATGCGGTTTAAAGTCGTAGAGTGTAGTCGTGTCAAAATACATATTCTTATAACACAGCCACTCTGCCGGGTCACCTTTAAATTGCGGCAACTCATACGCCTGTCTGGGTATAGGCCGTGGACGCGCAATGCTCGCGATCGCTTCGGCCAGCTGATCAATTTTTCGGTCTCGCGTCGTCTTGGTCCTGTCCGCCTCTTCCACGCCCGTGTCCCACTCAGTTGGGTTATGAAATGGTGCGTGCGCGGCACTAGCGTGTACAGCCGTGGGCGCCGGACGCGCGGTGTCACGAAGCGGAACGGTCGCGGGCGCACATACGATAGGCGCGGGCGCTCGCTCGGGCGGCGGCGCAGTCGCGGACACACTCGCGTCCATATTAGCGTACGGACGTCTTATCACTTCACTTAGTATTTCTGAGGTAGGTACCTGAGTTTGCAGTCCGGGCGGCGGCATGTCTCGACTTGTCCGAACTTGCTCTTGACTGGTTGCAACAGGCGTGGTATGTGTTACCCACTCCTCTACTCGACACACTGTATCATCCGCTTCGGAGTAAATCTCCTCGTCGGCGGCGGCGTCGATCTCTGCTAGGTCCGCTTCCAGCTTCTTCTGCACTAGCTTCTCCTTCATGCGCACTAACTCCTTCTCTGCTTCATATTCGGCCCTGCGTCGTAGGTAGTCGGCACTCTTTGGGCCGCTCCTCGATGACGCTACACTGGCCCCAGATCTTCTCGCTGTCACCGACCGCACTGGCGTCGACATGTCCCGGTGGTCGACAATACGTCCCGGGCCCGTCAGTGGGATGACTTGCGTCTGGTCTTGATGCAGAGTTGGTGCGATAGACGGCGAACCCGGAGCCCTATCCGATGGCACGCCGGAGTCCGCTTCGATAGCCCGTCTTCTCAGGGCTTCAATACGCCGCAACTTGCTCCTGGTTGTAACAGCGCTCTTCTCACTCATCGTGCGTGTCGACGATATATCCGTAGTCTGATTCCCTGATCCGGCTCGAAGGACCAAAATGTGTAAGAGGATGCGACTCTATTCAGGCGCGGGGGTTTGTTGAATCAGGGAATACTGACACACTAAAACACGGTTGAGGCTGCTTGAAGGCACTTTTATTACAAAACACACAAATCACAGGAGTTTCTTTCACAGATTCACAATTTCACAATTACGGCGGGTAATCACAGCAAGGATTTAACAATATTGAGAGTATGCACACAATTGGGCATTACGACCGACAATACTGATTGCAACTACTGAACTACTGCTGAACTACTGCTGAACTACTGCTGAACTACTGCTGAACTACAAAGCTAATGCGCAACACACCTACTCTTATACGAGCGGTCGTAGGCGGAGTACTCGGGTGGGTCACCCCGCTACTCTCACTGCCCACCTGCGGCCAAACCCGGTCGCAGGCGGAGTACGCGGGTGGGCCACCCCGCTACTTGCACTTACTACCTGCGGCCAAACACGGTCGCAGGCGGAGTACGCGGGTGGGCCACCCCGCTACTCCCACACACTCGCCTTCGTTAACCAGTCTCAACGCCCGTACAAAAGTATGGCTGCGTTGCGCAATCGCTGACATTAACATATGACTACATTTTGTCATCTTAATCTAATCTACAACTATAAATACTGTGCTCCTTAACATGCACTTTTAAATGAATATGCGTTTTCAGGTCATTTATATTAAATATAAAGCTTGTTACCAACACCTGAAACGTTACAAGGACCACTCTGTCAAGAGTGGTCCCGACAAGGAAGAAGAAATATAGGGTCAGTTTTATAAAAAAAAAAGAATATTCAAGAACAAAACTAGTAGTCCCCATAGCCATATACGATAACTTGCATATTCCTGAAATGCAATGAATCTGCAAATATTTATTTGCAGATTCCTAACTTCTACTTCTGCCGATACAGTTTCACACGGCATCCGTCCTGACCCGCCGGTTGACACGGCTGTCCATATAAAGACTCCTTGCTGATTTATTTATAGCGAACATTATCTACGATTACTGGCGAGCTTTGTACGCCAGCAGCTAAAAATATTCGCTAATTACATTCTTTGGATCACTTGATAGCCGACACAGAATGTACTGTGGCCATATTATTTAGGTACTACTGAGTGTAGTCATTGAAAGAGGCTCTTTAAATGTATTTTTGACCTCTTTAAAGATCGGGTTAATGGTCAATGTTTTTCAATGAAAGATAAGTATGAAAGAGTCTGTTTAAGGATAGGTGAAAGTATTATTTTTATGGGAGAGATAAAGGTTAGTGCAAGAGCACTCGATGAGTTCACGTGAAGGAAGAAATTATACATAAAGTGAAGGTTAGAAGATGCAAATATAATACTTTTGTAATAATACTAAAAGCTTTCAAAAGAATCTTGAACTTTTTTTTGACCGCGATAGCAGCTTTTTTGATGAGTTTTCGTAAAAACTAGTCCAAATCCTCTTTGGGCTAATGTTTATTTTTCCTGCTCTGTTTCTAAATATGTAGTCGGCACATCTTAATAAAATTATACGCTAAAATTCATTATAACTACTCCCCATCCCAACACTTATTTTCAGGTTTCAACTACCTTTCTGTTTGATAGCTGTAACATCAATCCTCTAGATAACACGGCAAACCTCATAAAATGTAGTCTTTCAGGACCCTCAAAAAAATATTTTTTCATTTTCCTTTCGCAGGTCTGTTAGAAGAGATCTACAAGAAATAAGTTGTACCTTTAAACACACATGTGTAACCAAATGTTGCCTACTCAATTACTCGTGTACATAAATGTTAAATAAATAAACGATAATGCTTATAACAGTTTAATTAGCTATTGTACGTAGAAGTCACATTATCCGCTGCAGGGAGGGAATGCGGTGAGTCAGCAAGGATGGCCGGGGTCAAGGCGGCGCTCTGACCTTCCGGCAACGTCTAATGTCAGGCCGTGACGTCACATCGGACTGTAACATGGTGAACAAGTAAATGCAGGTTTTATTGTTGTATTGCAGTTAATAGCACATTACTGAACCGTTGTTTTACAAATTGTTGGGTAAATAGCTCGTTTTGGAGCAATTTGAATATGGGATGGGTTTCTTCTCAGAATGAAGGGTTAGACCTTGTTCCGTATGTAAAATTGCCGAAATTGGTGGTTGAGTGAATGGGTTTAAAGGTACCAAAATTAAATCTTTACTGGCTCTCATGAAATACGATCGAAACAGAAGTTTGTAGGTTGCGGATATTTACGCCAATTTAGCAAACTTATTGAAAAACTTGAATTTGATCATTTTAATGCACATACCTAAGTAAGGCTCGTGGCAGTAAGGCTGTTTCCCCAACTTCCGTTTAACCAATTTCTATATCAACACTCAGTCTTTCTACCTAAACCCTCCTACCTAATTATGTAAGTAATATGTCGGTTGTTAGGTCAGTATCCATACAAGACTACCTCATAAGGTATGTAGTAGGTAGTAGTGTATGGAGCGACCTACTTGCGACAATTGTTTGTGTGTAATCCAATTGATTACGGCTGACGACTGTGACTCACTTGCCGACTGGATTTAGGTAATTAGGGTGGATTGGGGAGAAGTGGATGTGTATTGATGATGGATTGGTAATCGAAAATGTATCAGTAAGGCAGCGTGTCAGTAAAAATATGTTTGATAGATGTTTCAGTTAATGTGAGCAAAATAAGATTAAATTACTAAATAATTTAAAATCTGGCTTCAAATAATCATTTCATTACAGAATTTGTCAAAGGTTTTACTTCTGTGTCATAATTTTTAACGAGGCTTTGGCATTTTTATTTGCAGAAGTTGCTGTTATACTGAACTTTCATTTGAAGCAAAAAATTGTACTCATCGACACTTATGAATAAAAATTGACTTATTTACAAAATCATACCTACCTACTTACGAAATTAAATTAAGCGGGTTAGTCATAACACCTTTTTCGATAATATATCTACTGTGGGATACTTTAATCTAATTCAAGAATGCGCCGGAATCGCGTCTCGTAACTTGATAATTAAATTAGGCGTTAAAAATTAAACTTTGTCAATGAATCAATCATGTCAGTATTGCCAAACCTCCTCAGACCTGCCAAACGCGGAGCCGCTGACATGCGTAGGAGTGTCTCCGATACGATCCACTGATAACATACTTAATACACCTCATTGCGACTTCTGTTTGCCAATCAGAGAATTGGAGACATATCGAAATATCGGAATCGAAATATCGAATAAGAAATATCGGAACACTACTGCAAGAGAGTTGTCAGAAGAAACTGTATTCAACTTGTTATGATTACAGGATATGTGGCTAATTCAAAGCAGAGACGTCTGTTCTTCCAGCACTGTCGGATCTGAACTGCTCTCAAGTAAGACATCCAGTTTACATTAGTTTGACCTACATATTGTAAACTCACCAAGAGAAGTCACGGCATGCCCAGGAGAAGATAGAGGGACGAGCTAGACTCCTTTTTCGAAAATATTGAAATATAGACAATAATACACCAAGACCTTAAGAATTGGAAGAAGGAAAGGGAGGCCTTTGTCATGCAGTAGACGACCATGGCTGAAATAATAATAACGACCCTGGACGATTTTGATCCTATTTTGATAATTACCAAGAAGAAAGTGGTATCTCTTATGTAATAATATAGGCTCTTGTTTAAGTCTGCCTCATGTGCCTTAAACCGCCGTTATGTGAGTTTTAAAGTAAATTCACATACATTTAACAAAGTATAAGTTTAATATGAGTAAAGTCGGTGGCGCCGCGGTCAACGGACGTTAGATTTGATAAGATTCTGAGAAACAGCGGGTCGTATGTGACGCAACGGTATCCTTGCCGAGTTGCCACTGAGTTTATGATTATGTCAAAATTAAATAATATAACTAAACTGTGTACCTTTTATTATATAAAAAAAGACTTCATCATCACTCAGAAATCTTATTCCTTTTTAATGAGGTCGTTTTGTTAATCGGTCAGGGGTTCCAAAAACATTAAATTTTTATGATAATTATTAGAATACAATTTTCTGGTTTAAATTTATTTATTTATTTAATCATTTATGTACACACAACTTGACACAACACATTAACAGGGAATATTTCGTATTTAAAAATTATGTACAAAGGTACTGCTACTTTTTTCAAGAAATTTTTGCCAGCAGACCCGCGAAAGGAGAAGTCGTCAATATTGGCAGTCAAAGTGTGCGACTGCGATTTATTTATTTGCAATACTATATTTTAACATCAACTTTTAAACACCTCTGCATTATAAGGCATAAGTCAAAACAAGTTGAAACAACAAAATAATTCTGGTTTACGAGCGGCGCGTGCGCACATGGCCGGCGACAGCGCAGACGCTTGTCGGTAGCGGATTATGCTATTAATAACTTAGCTTAGAATTCTGTGGTATTTCCCCTATTTCTTGTGACAATATTACTGTTTATTGCATAGTTTACACATCGTAAGCCATGTTACTAATAGATTTGAGAATTTTTCAGTTTATGGGCGCTATGACTCAAATACTCAATGTTCGGACTTCGAACGAAAAAAGTTTGATCTAGTGACGAAAAAAATATATTTTGTTTTTGAATTATTTTTTTAAAACTGTGCTTTTAAGCCTGTTAATATACCAACAGAGAAGAAATAATATTGTGGAACAAAGTTTTATTTAAAGAACAGAAGTTATTTTTACCGCCCCTCAACGAACACTCTTTCTAACCAATACTTCCTGGTGTTCTTCGGAGAAATGTCAAATGGGTAGCATGAACCAAGAGGTGTTTTCAGTTCGAATCGTTTTAGCCGGCACCTAAAGGGAGGATGTTCTCAATTCGACCGAAGTTACACTATGTTAGTAGTATTAATATATTATGTGTAATACATGTATTACCCAAACTGTTCGCAGAAAGTGGTAAGATTTTGTTCTACTCATGGTTGGTACTACCATAGTATACATATATTCAATATTATAGACATTAAGTAGAATATAGAAAACTATTTAGAAAAGTTTTATTTCAGTGATATTTAAGCCAAATTTTTAATACAAAATGAACTGGCAGCAGAAATCCCCAAAAAATATTTGTGTAGCTTCGTACTTTTTAATACGGAACTCCAGTACAGAAATAGGATGTATTTGGACCGCGCATCAGCGGGACTGGCGACGTCCGACCACTCCGTCGATCAGATGTTCTGAGCGGACCGCGGAAGCGAGAGGTCACGGCCCTTCATTAGCACTCTGTCCGACACTTGTTTGGGCATGATACTGACTCATCAGGGTTTATCAGAGGGTATGTACTTGATAACTTGAGTATTCATGTAGATAATGTATATATAGAACCTAATTCAGCCGTAATTTAGCCATGAAACCGAATATCTATATTAGGAATCAATAAAAGGATTCAGAAAAAATCTATTAAATAAATATGTAAATGGCTAAATTACGGTAGTGTCAAAAACTTAAACCAATAACAAAAGTTATAAAATAATACTGAAAGCCTATTAGACGATGCATAGATATACCTTTTTTACGAAAGGAATAGGTACCTGCCATTGACATTTTTTTTGTCAATGAGCTCGTTCCTGCCTTTACTCTAAGATTCAATATCATACACCTCTGCCTACCCTCTCGGTACATATAAGTATATACTTAACGATATACATACTTATATAGTAAACTGTAGTGCAAGTACTGCGGAAGAACCTTAAGTTCCAACCTTTATTAAATTAGGTTCTCGAGTTCTGGCCATACTTGGGCACTAGAATGCGCGTGATTCACTCACACTTATTCATCATAACAGTTTGTAATTCCTTGAATACATAGATCACCATAGTGTAGCAATATTGAGAAAGATGTTTATGGGGATTTTAATGTGTTAATAACAATATTTTGATGAGAGTTAATTAAACAGCTGCTAAATATTTATAGAAAAGTTATTCAAAAATGAATGTAAGTATCTAAATAAGTTGCTTATGATTTTAGATTTATTTCTTTTGAAGATAAAAATACAAAATCGTCACTATCCTTATTTTTTACACCTAAGAAATGTTACAATCAAGACTGGTCAGGTCAAATCACTTGGGGTGGGTGAACAGTTTTCGATGATATGAACCTTAAGTTAATGCTCCAACTAAGTTCTAAGTAACTTAAACCCAAGAAACCTTGATTTTTTTCTAAGCTTAAATACTTGGAGATCGACACTACAACCTCAAGCACGGAAGTCCAATCATCCATCCACTGGACCACGGACCGTCCGTCAATAATTGTACCACTACATAACCATATAAGGTAATCAAGACGCTTATGATTCACTGATCTGTCAGCTCCGCGCACGCGCACACAGCAAATTCTTTGGAATGCATGACTTATGAACATTGATACCTTTTAGGTTATGATCCTTGACCAATATTTGAGCATTGTTGCAAATAATTGTGACATGTTTTGTATTTTTCTGTGGAATTTACCGCGGTTTTTGGACTATAAAATTCCCTTAGATAGACTTGTCATATTTATTTGTATAACTTGAGGTAATACTATTTTTCAGCGAATAAAATAACAAGGAGATTTATAACCAAACATAATGCAGGATTTTTTTAATTTTTCGACTGCTCTGATCACTATTTTTTAAGGTATTTTCGCGACCTTTCAATCATGTATAAAATCTATCTTCAAACAGGCTTCTAATTGTCACAGGTTATAAATCGATCAACGCTCGTAATACAAACGTTGCCAAAACAAGGCTAATTTATTGAAGGTACCGAATTCAATCGGATTAGGAGATTAACAGCCTATTTTAGGAATGGTTCATTAGTCCAAACAGCTCATTATTTTCAGTCAACTACACACATTAATTAGTGCGATTAATTAAATTGGTTAGCATTTATAATTAAAATTTTCGTTATAGTTCTGCTTATAGTCCTACTACATTTTCGGTAGCTAAAGTCTATAAAATAGTACCTTTTTTGCCAAGTGATTTTAGAATCACGTTATCTTTAAGATTACTCTGAATAGAAAACTTTTTACAATTGTAAAACTTAAAAAATGCTTTAAGCTGAAAAGTGCAAATAATCGCCAAACATTCATGGGGGTGATTTAGATACTTCTATGTCCTCTAACTCTAGATACCCGAACATCCATACTTTCTGACACACCCTGTATAACTCAATAATCCTACATTTCATCACATTGTTAACAAATAGCCGCCCATCATTGCCATCCACCTTAATTAACGTATCTCAACATAGCAGTAGTAACGTTTGCAAATCTCGTAACAAATCAAAGCGTTTTTGGCAATAATAAAAATGGCAAGTTTGTGCACACGACACGTAACGCTGTGACCATGATATCGCACTAGGCCGGATTTTTCCGGATTAATCCAAGATGGCGGACGTCCGAATATCAAGGGATTATGCCAGATTTGTATTTCGAACGGAGTTCTACGGCTTCGAGTGATTTCGGCTGACTGAAGCTAGGGCTTAAGTTTTTACTGAATCTAGTTTGGTTTACGTAATATGTCTTTCATGAAATGTTTGCAAAATAATGTTTTATGACCAATATTTTTTTATATCATTAGATCGATTTTAATATTTTCTTCAACTGACCAATATTGGAACAGTGTGATTTGTAAAAAAAAAACAATATTTTTATAAATGCTAATTATTAGAATAATCAAGTACGCAACTTTTAACCGAGGGTCCTGATATGTTTCTGTGTTTTTAATTGTCAGCACCGTATAGGTGACCATTGAACGATAAACAACAGATTACATTTAGTTTCTGACTCATCATCATCCTCATATCACCCTATTGCAGTCCACTGAACACACTTTTCCCCAAAGAGCGCACGATTGATATCGTTTTTTTCTATTATGTGTATTGTTGTATATTATATGTAGTGTATCCTTTTTGTCCTTCAATAAAGTCCTGGTGTGATGATAAGATGGTCCCCCTAGTGATGTTCATCGTATCTCAGTGATCGTCACGTACTGACAACACAACGCTGCGTTATGGGTGGACCAGGGATATTAGAGCGCCCACTGACACACTGTTTTGGTCAGATTTATTGTCATGTTACATGTGATTAGCAGTAGGCTTAGTTTGAATGGTCTTTCAAAATAAATCAATGGATTCCCGATTAGGACCTATAAATAAAATAATTCAGTGCTACAATAGGATACTTTGTTACCCAGTACATTGGCTTACGTTAAGGGTGTCAAATTAGCAGTCGCTCTGTGTAAAATAGAGTAGAGTCCGGTATGGCCGGAAGCCAAACCCACCATAGCTTGGGAAATACCTGGGCAAAGTAAGAATAAGAAATACTGAATATTATCGTATTTAGATAACCTTTCTTTCAAGGTAAGTTGTAACCTAACCTTCTGAAGCTATCCTCCCCAGTACCGGTACTCCGTGGGTGTCTCGGCATTCCTCGCGGTTTCCCAACGACCGGTAATGGCCGAGCTCCGATCTAGACGAGATATTTGTAATTGCCAGGACATCTCTGCCACAAGGATTGCTCAACAGATATTATAATTGTTGACCTATTCAATATGTACTATGTTGTCTGCGTACTTCTGATATGTTTTAGTTATTTAAGTTACTTTTCAATTATTTGTAGACTAATTAGTCTACGTTTTATGTTATTATATTTTTATGTTAGCTATCGATTACGCAGACTGTTGTCAGTTATCATAACTAACACGCGTATTAACGGTTTTTTTTAAGTTTCCTGTGGCTGGACTGACTCGAGAGTAAATTATCGACAAAATCTCAATAAGCCATACAAGTACTATTTTGTCCCTGACACTTATTTCCAATTTAGAAATAAGCCTTTTTACAGTTGCATAACTTCTACCATATAATTTGTTTTTCTTGAAGGAAGCAGAAAGCTTTGATAGTTCTCCTTACAATTTTCATGTATTTTATTGTTTCATAGCGTCATGGTAAGCCTCGTCTCGTTAATTTATTGCTACTTTAATAAACAAACCAATGTCACGCAAAGACGCTTGTAATTACATAAGCTATGATCACATAACTACGTAATAACATTAATATAAAGCTCGCATAGATGCGCGTGCGCACGATAAACAATTAACTCGTTATAAGGAAGTGTTTACACTAGACACTAGGACCCGCCGATATTAATTATGGTAAGTGTCATGTGGGAGGGAACCACGAGTTTATCCATATAATTTTTATTGTCAAAAGAGTATTGTTTTGAATTTTCTAAATATATGCTTATGCAAGAAAACTAAATAATTTATACCAATACAAATATAAGGAAAAACTAAGAAACTTTCAATACACACAGCATTTGCCATTAGTTGGCCAAAGAATTTATGTCAAAAAGTATTCGATTTAATGAGTCCTTGCATACATATTATTATTTCCCTTTTCTTACCAGTGTGCAGTGCTGGATTGACAAACATCTGCTTACCTGCAAATAAAAATATAGCATTAATTACTTTGTTTTATCTAATTTCAGGATCATCATTATACATTAAAAACTCAAATAAATCCATAATTATTGTAAATGCCTTTTTAAAAGTGACTTAAATCAATTATTATAAACTGATTCACGAAAGTCCCAAACATAGTCTCTACTTTTTTTTTACTTAAAGCGCCAATTAGCTCACCAATTAGTAACCCCATATAATATATCCTTGTACCACATTACATAAGACATCCAGTACCGACAATGGGAGCACGTTTCTCCCACGCCATGTTTTTGCGCGGGAGACCCACACGCGCCGCGGTTTGTCTAACCGCTTCGTATTGGACATGTTTAGTTAAGACGCTCATCTTTAGTTTTACATATGTTTTTATAAATATATTAATCAAATTCAAGCCTCTTTTAGATGGTTTAATAAGAGACTATGTCCTAAAAGTATGTGCGTGGCCCATTTCACTATAACACTTTGTAATTTTGAACTTTCTGTTTCCTATATTTTTCCCAAATCCGAATTTCGTCTTTAAGCTTTTCTAACCAGTCTGCTTCGAATAGTAATTTTCTGTAGGTAGTTAAGAAGACTTGTTAATGTGTAAATATCTACGTTCAAGAAACAGACAAGCTTACTCGCTGTTTACATCTTAGCGACACCAAAGCTCAATCCACATGAGGATAGGCGTTATTTATGGTAATACCTACTAAAATATATCTTAATTCATACTGTTCCTCATATAAAATTGTAATAAACTTAATAAGACAAATACATAAACAATACAAAACACATCGCAGTCTCATTGATTACATTATGCGCGTCGGCCAGGCGCCTGCGCCGGCGCACATCCTCAGACACGCATAATGTGCAGCACTTGATGTGTCGCCGACAATCATGATCTCATACTTTACTGTTAGGGAAGTATTTTTATAATACTAGGGAAATATATGGGCTTTGCTTAATTGACACTTCATTATTGCAAAAAAAAAGTCTTGATACAAGGTGTTACCAAAAGGTTATATCTATCCAAACTCGTGATGCAGGGTGTTATCAATAGGTAATATCTATCCAAAAGGGTGAAGAGTACATCATACAATAATTTTACAGAATGACAATTTGGTTTTGGTTAATTAAATAATTGATATCCAATTTTCCCCATATCCTACTCCTATAATCTGTAGTAAGTATTTCATTGTAGGTGATCGCGGTATTACATAACTATAATCCTAGCTTTTTCTATATAGTCTATTTTTATTCGTTCAAAATATAAAATAACGTTCTTCATTCATTCATTCACTCAATAAACATCACGATATTCTCCACAAAACATAAGTTTTAATCACCATCACTTCTTCTCAAGTAACACAACATAAGTAATGCACTCCTGACATTTGCCCCCCACATGTCATGCATTCTCGTTGCAATATCTCGTACAAATGTGATGAGGAATGTGGCGCCCTCTGGTGAGCCTTGACATTGTCAAACATTAACTGAATGATTGAGATTCAGTTCATTCCTCTAAACTACAGATATGATTTGGATCGTATGAAAATTCAACTGTTTTTTCGGCCTTTTCCTGAACTACTTAAGGTTCGCCTTTCAAAAGATTATGTATGTAGGTAAGTATGACTTCTATCTTAAAAGTATTGAAATAAATAACTCCGCCCCTAAGATGACCCTTAAACTAAATTATTCAAATTCTACGTAATTATGCGTTTGTTTGATGTGAATACTGCTAAAAGACACCTAAATTAAACTACTTAGAAAATGCAGTAAAACGGTTGCCTTACTAATTGCAGAATTTTTCTGAAGTAAAATTTAATAAAATTATATACCTACCAACCAACATGTTAATTGAAGCAAAATGATTTATTTAAATACACATAGGTATACGCAATCAACAAGGCTAACACACATTCTAAATTAATGAATACATATATCTTCATAACGCAATAAAAGGACATTCTATCCTGACCAATATTAGACACATTATAATTAACGCAATCAAACAAGCTTTTGTCAACTAATCGAAGTTGTCCCTTTTAATTGCCATAAATCATAGGTCACGTGCGATCTGCGCATGCGTGCAATTGAAACTCATATTAATGAACAATGAACAGTAATTAGTGGACAGATTTATTTGGATGCATTGTAATTGAAGAGTCAAGGTCAAGAGTACCCTAAACCGAAGAGCATGTATGAAGGGAATTATGACAGTGGATGAAGCGAAACAAGTATGTAAGGATCGTAGCAAGTGGAAAGAAGTGGTCTCTGCCTACCCCTACGGGAAACAGGCGTGATTATATGTATGTTTGTATGTATGTAATTGAAGAATGTATCCTTGGAAGATTAATAAACCTATTTAGAGGCACGAGTCAAGATAATGTAAGCTTTTGTCCGCAAGAATTCAGTACTTACTGTGAGATAAATAATTGACATCGTTTAGAGCATTTATAATCCTTTTATAGGTAGTAGAACGCACTTGAATTTCTATAATAAAAATTACAAAAAAAAAACAGACCCGATCACTTCACCTAGCAAACAAAAAAGAAGCCATCGAAATCGGTCTATTCGTTTAGGTTCTACAATGCTACAAACAGCCCAACCGACCGACTGTTTTTCTCTGACTAGGTTTAAATTATTGTCCTAGGGGTGTCACTAACTTAAAACCACATAAAAGATATGAATGAGAGAGATTGGATCATGAAGTTCCGGAAAGATTGAGAATCGAAACGTTTTTTTCCCACATCAAGAATAGCACATAAATCTAAAAAATCACATTTTTCTTCAAAAGGTAAGGACTGATTAATATACGAGGTACTATAGAAGGCATTGTGTCATGTAACAAGTATATCGGAGTACATTCGCAGCCGCGCGCAGAGAATGGCATTTCAGCAGTATTTACATAAGTCGCGGCTCTTATCGCGAGCTGATGACTGCGCCAGGAATGTACAGGTGCTCACAGCAATCTAATGTAATTACTAACATGGGTTATAATTATGTGGGTACTTGCGTAAAACATAGGGAAAGTGTCAATCAACAATAACTTTAGTAAGGAAAATAGCTCAAAAGTTGTTTTAGAACTTTGAAGACGCTTATCGCCATTCTCATTTTGATGTAGTAACATCTTACCTAAAAATGTTAAATGTATATAAGCAAGGGCATTTTCCTCAACAATTTCTTCTTTGTAGAAACAATGTGTTTTCTCTTATAAATTGGATTTTAATTCATTTCACATACAATAAAAAACCCATACCCTTTCGAGGCACCTTTGGTACGTTAATAATTTAGAGTCCTAGATGCGTAGTTTCCTTAATGTCATTCGTAAATAGAATTCGTAATAATTGATTATGTGCCTCGAAACCACCAAAAATATCTGTTATAATTATATTTTCTTTAAGTAAATCTCTTCAATCTCATATTAAATCATCTAAGTCTTAAGTGTCCACCTGTACCGCCCAGTGGGCAGTAATAACAAGTATCTCCGATAAGGCATCGATCCGTCCGAACACAATCACACCATGTTTATACCTCTGGCATTCGCGAACAAAGAGCTAAGCCAACACTAACCTATTCACTATACCTAACAGAAATATCCTAGTTAATGGACGCTGACAGATTTCATTTGCAAAGGATTATGGTAATCGTTTGTTTTGCTTCTGTTTTGATATCAGTTCTAGGATTGAAAGGATCGGGTTATAATTGTCACAATGATGGACAAAGGTAGCTTGTTACTTGCTTGCTTACTACGGTTTGGCGATTTCAGATTTCAAGTTTTTGATCTGGATTTATGAATTTTCATTTTATTTACTCCTTCTTCAAAAAAGCTAATTCTGTTGTAAATTTTTGTCAAAAAACCCCTCTTTATTGTAAAAGAGAACAGACCCCTTAAATTACATCACCCACAACGTAATTCAATTTTAGTTTACCCCAAACACAGACATCGTGAAAATATGTATCTACACAAACATTGCGTGAAAACATACAACATTACAATCCCCTTGTGTCAACACGGCAAAAACCATCTGTTAGGTATTCTTCCATTCCTAGAAAAGTGTACCACGTGAGCTCGATAAATGGATGTGCGATTAACGCTTATGCGACAAAACTGTACTGCGACTCACCGTAGTTCGAATGCACGCTAGTGCGACACACTGTAGATCGACATCTCGCTAGTGCGATATGAAGAAATAGAACATAAACATATAGAACCGACATAGGCCCAGACATCCATTGCTTGGTTAGGTTCAACTTTGTGACAGAGATCAATAGGTTAGGTTAGGTTAGATATTGTGACCTTGCAATGGAGCGAGCGAAGCGAGCGACGGCCTTTGATTATTTAATATCTACTTATTTAATATATGTAATTCAAAATTTATCTCAGCAAACTACTGTAATACTGCATCAACGTACTACACTACCCTTGCTAGGTGTCAAACTACTGCAATACTGCACCAACGTACTGCACTACCGTAGTGTCGCACTACCGTAGTGTCGAACTACTGTCGCGCAATCGTTTGTCGCACTAGCGAGATGTCGATCTTCAGTGTGTCGCACTAGCGTGCATTCGAACTACGGTGAGTCGCAGTACAGTTTTGTCGCATAAGCGTTAATCGCACATCCATTTGTCGAACTCACGTAGTACACTCTTCCTAGAAGAAATACTTGCTTTATGACGGAACCTAGTTTTCGTTAACGAATAATTAATGAAACAATAGACATTCCAGTCACAGAATCACCTAGTAATGTACTGGTGCCGAGAATTCAACAAACAAACACACACAATGTATATTTATAATTACTTCGGAATACGAGGTGGATGGAATTCTAATTTAACTAATGAAGATGTGTGACAAAGAGGGCATCATTTTGCAACGGACTGATATGCCATGAGATGTGTTAATACTGATATTACTATGCAGAGTAATAAGAATATACAATACTAGCGGACCCGACAAACGTTGTCCTGTCTACATGGTCTACAATAACACAATGATAACAAAACTTTTTCTTTTCTCTACCCTCGTTTTGGACATGCAAGGAGTTTAACCGTATTCAACAGAATGTTCTGTTTTGAGTACCGGTCATGGTTTCTAAATCACAAGCGTAAGTTAAGCTGTGTTTGACAATTCTTCTGTTTATGAATGAAGTAGTTTGTTTTTTACTACTTAAAGTCAGTTATTTTTGTTTTGATCGCAGCGCTAACTGTCGGGACAGACTAACATTTAAAATTTGACACTGCGATGGTAGAGCCGTCTGTCGGATCCAATGTAAAACATTCCAAAATCAACAACTACTAATAAATTAAAAATTAATTAAAGAAACATTGTCCAGCGGACAAAATTGTGAATCTAAACCATTCCCAGATCCCTTTGAACACACCCAAAAACGTTCATCAAAATCGGTCCAGTCGTTTGAGAGAAGTTCAGTGACATACACACTCACAGAAGAATTATATATATAAAGATTTAAGTTATCATCATCATCATCATCAGCCGGAAGACGTCCACTGCTGAACAAAGGCCTGCCCCCTAGATTTTTAAAAATTATTTGAGTTTAAAAATAGTAATTTATCGGGTCTTAGAAAACATTATGTAAAATTATAATTTACTTTCATATAAAATATTTCTTGCCTGTAAACTGCCATGAATAAAGTCAAAATAAATCATCATCAAAGGAAAATGAAACACTACTCCCTGATCTCTTTTTATCACAGGTCACGTTGTTAATCAGTTTTCTTATTTTCCCGCAACTGGAAAACTTCTGATGCCATTACCATCTAGAATTCTGTCACTTTCTCAAGATAAACTAAAATGGAATATCCAGGAAAACTAGATAAGTAAAGCCTTCCATGGAAGCCGCTATTGTGGTGGAAAAAAACATGGCATCTGATTGTAAATGGTAATTCCTTACGTAAGACTATAGCATTGTTTTCCATACTTATTTAGATGATCTGATGTAATTGATTTAAATATCTTTGTTTGTGACCTTCGTGTAGGGTAGATAAATAAGTCAAGTAGTTTTGAAAGCGTAAATACAATGGATAAAGGGTTGTATGAAGTTCAATGTTTTCGAAAACTGTAAACAAACCTGACTAGTGAAAATGCATCTAATATAAACATTTTCAATAATATATTGCGAGATTTACACTTTGTTCTTTTATTAGCTAGCGCAAATGAAATTAAACTGAATGTAAAATTTAAGTTTTTTATTCTCATCTAATTGGAGACTTCTTGCAACCTATCAAAGCAAAATGAGGAACTAAGAAACTTACAAAAGACTTTAAATTTAAGTATGGTAGTTACAAATCACACTTCTTTCGTCATGTTCCACTTCGTCCGACACACCGGCCCATTTCCGACACAGTATGATTGATAAACCTCGCGGAAGAGAGGAGAGGACCGCCCTTTCATTGTCCTCTCAACTCCTCCCCGTGCCACAACCAATTAGTTCTATTTAAAATATAGGCGTTTTGTTTTTGACAGAGATCATTTAAAAGTTATTGACCCGAATCTTCATCCCGTGTGGAAAATTGTAGTAGGTACCTGCAGGTTTATTTGGAAAAAGATAACATTTTCGTAAACTATTTGGTAGTTTCGAACACTTTGAATAACACTTTAACAACTAGGTCGGTTAGCTTGGGCACTTGCTCTTGTTGTTGCAGTAGCTCGAAATTAAAGAGTTCAAGTTATTAAAATACATCAATAGACTCTATTTAAAATCACTATTTCATCAAGTATCTAATAGCATAGTCAACGCTACGCGCTACGTAAAAATGAGGATGGAATACACTTATGAAAACTAAGTTCATTTCAGCATCTTATAAAGCAAAACCACACTATATCCCCCAACAGGAAGATACATTAAAGCTCCCATCCACTAACATGGAAATCAAATTATCAGTGCAGCATGCATCCGAACAGAGCTCTTTTGTTGCGCCCCCATGCGACAAGTGCATCTAATGCATACAGAAATACCGCGCCATCTGCACGCCATAACATGTTGCGTAATGCGATACTGCACCAGGGTTGGCCATGGGAAAAAATGGAGGAAAAAGTAAAAGCAATTTTTTACTTCTTTTCCTTGATGTTGAATTTTATTTTTGCGTGTACCAGTTTTACTTTCTTTGTATTTTTAGCTCAATAGACGCATAAGAAGATGTAAACCTAATACTCAGGTAATGAATTAGATTTTAAATAGATAGTGTTTTATACTAAGAAATAATTCATTGTCAAAGAAAACCTACATTTCTGTATTGTTCCTCGGCTTTTAATAACCTCATTCTGTGTCTGTCTGAACGCTATAAAAACTATCAAATCGTATTGCATGCTTTTCACCAAGCAACAATGTGAAAAGGAAAGTTTGATTGTGTAATTCAATAAAGTTTTGTCTAACTGTGCGAGTTTGTCGGACTTAAATAAACGTAAAGCAAGTCTTTTTACTTATTTTGTTAATTTGAAAATTATTGAAATAGCAAAAAACAATAATCAAGTTAAAGTAATCTGGGATCATGGGACGTGATTGCCAGCCCTATGCTGCACATCTGCCTTTTAAGGCGCTCCCAAAACGTACTCTGCTCACATCACATGAGGCATGGTGATTCTTTTACAGCGCGGTACTTTTATGTTACATGCATCCTGCCAGTTACGACATAGTCCCAAATACAGTACCATTTCATACCGTACTCGTTGTGAAATAGAAAATAAACTCATTTTTCTTACTTCCCGTTGCTTATTCGTTGCAAGATCCCAGACAGTCATTTGTTTATGGTTTAAACTGTGCCACATTTCATATTCTTTTACTTGGTAGTCACCAAAGTAGTGTGAGCTTGCAATAGTCGCTCCATCCCTGCATTCGTAGACCTTTTAATAGAGGTAAAAATAAAATCTGCCACCATAGTAGTTGCTCTAAAAATACCAATCTAAATCCATTACATCCGTCATCACAAATAAGCAGGGGTTAAAAACAAGGATGTTAAGGGCATAAACAGTACAACACAAACAAACAACCCAACATAACATTGTTACAAAATTCAACAAAAGGTTTACAATCTCTGAAAATAGATATTTGGAAACCATCTAAATTATACCTTAGCCTTCAGACTTTTAAGTTGAATTTCTATTGTGTTGTTGTTGACAGATTACGAGATTTACGGAAAGGATGAAGGATATTGTATGTTTCCAATTCGTAGCAAACCGTTAATCTTGCTTCCAGGATATTGGTGTATAAATAACCTTTCTTAACGTGTGGTCTGTAGGAAATAGGGGAAATAGCATTCAATCTTAGTTGGAGGTTCATTGTAGGTGTGATTTTGTGGCTATAGTTCATTATAATGGTAATATGTTAATGTTTTGGTCTAAAATCATGTGGAAATAAGGATCTAAAATTTCACTAGGATCAGTTTAATACTGAAAGGACCTTAAATTTAAATACATTAGAGTCTAGAATCTATAGTTCATTGTAATGGTGAATCTTTTGGAATAAAATCCTGCGAAAATAATAAGGTTTTTTGTTCACGTAATTTACTCATTACAGCTCCTACCAAAGAGGGGGATCAGATCCGTAAACAAAGTTGGTTACATTTACAGGCTAAAACTGAAATTGTGTTACTTAAAATTGATTTATGAAATAAGAAAGTAACTAAACCTACTCTTAACCAAAAGCTTTTTTGTAAGCCTTAAAATTAATAATATTTGGAAACCTGCTCACTTAAACATTTTTACGAGTCTTTATGGCAATCGTCGTGCATCAATCTTTTTATTTATTATAACATCCCTTTATCACCTCCCACATCAGTTAGGTTTACCGTAACACAAACTACAAATCCAGAAAATCTTTATTGTAATACATAACCATAGCTTAGTATTACCAAAACACATACCGCTATCTACCCTCTGTTTGACGAAAGCTAATAAAGATCGGAACACACGGAGTGATTCACGACCCGATGCAGTGGACGCGACGAGCGACGCCGCGGCGGCGCATCCCTTGTGTAAACAGTAGTGATGGGACACTCGTATCGATAGATTATGTCGATAAAAAGTAATTAAGAAACAATATTTGTGTTTTATAAAATTAAATCTTGTTTTCAGTAAAGGACATCATCCAT
This sequence comes from Autographa gamma, assembly GCA_905146925.1. Taxonomy (NCBI): domain Eukaryota; kingdom Metazoa; phylum Arthropoda; class Insecta; order Lepidoptera; family Noctuidae; genus Autographa; species Autographa gamma. The sequence goes on from LR989870.1 coordinate 632,281, forward strand.
TTTGGTCCAAAAGTGACTACCAACAAATATTATGTTGTATTCTGACAGGGCTTGTCCTCATAAGCATTTCTTAACACGACGCCAAAGCTGTAGCAAGGCTGCCCGTAATTTTATGCAGGGTCTGAATTTTCATACATTTTTCGATCATATACCAAGATATTATCGAATAAATGAATTTCTAAGTGGACATAGATTGTCTTCAAAGTTATATAATTTTATTTCCTTATATAATAATGGTCAAGGGTAAATCAGAGAGTGTACTTTTCCAATTAATGAAAAAGTACACAATAGCAATAAATAAACGCCAATTAGTCAGTTGTTAATAAATTTTGAAATATTTATAACACTTGTCATTACATTACTTATTCTAGATAACGCTTAATTTATTATAATTACAATTTAAATGATCATTACAAATCTTAATCGTGAACATATATTTCAAAACGTACAAAATCTTAAGTGCTGTTGTATCGTGACAGGTATTATAAAAAACATAATTTTACACTTACTATATTCAAAGCCTTTCGTTGTTATTAATTAACTGCCAATTAAGCTCGCGTCAACTTGATCATTTTAATATCGATCAGTTGGGCATTCTGACGAAACCTCCGAATTAAACGGCTATTACATATAAATGGTAACAAGAAATATGATGTTATCTGATACTTATCTCGCAATCGAGTAGGTATCTACTATATTGTAATCATAATGAATGGTGACAGGTCCTAGTTATTGGTTTGAGCATTACTTTGGGAAGTGACGAAAAGTATTACAACGATAGGCATCTAACAAACAGGTCGTATGGTAGCAAGTTGGGTTCGCATACGTATGTTCGATGCCGAGGCATTAATTTATGATTTTCAATAGCTTTATATTTAAATCTATAAATGGCAATCAGAAAAGTCCCTAATTTTGTTGCAAGTGAGAAAATAACGGTGCCAAAATAAAACAACACAACAATTTTGCTAAATCTTCTGCCACACCCAGAAGATTTATCATAAGAGAAAATACCTTAAAATTGAATCTATATTTATTAACATTATTTGACTTAGAACAATACCCTTATTTGGTAATTGCGTAAAAAGCAGTAACTGACTTTCTTCTTTGTTTAAAATGAATTTAAACTTCAGTCATTAAATAGTTGCATTCTTAAATATAGCTAAACCCGTTTGAAATTAGGAACTGACTTGATTAATTTTAGCTGCACAACTAACCTTTAGTTAAACTATTTGCATTTCTGTCACCTTGCAAGGTGACACTGTTAAGCAGGTTTTACACGTGCGAAGTGTTTAAGCAATATGATCGAGTTTTTTACAATAATAGTTTATGTTATTTATTTAATAAATACTTCAATAGTTTTTGTTCATGGTTTTTGCGAAGAAATATATATCCTTTACTAAAGAATATAAAAAGTAATAAGCCTGAGCTTATTGATAAAACCACCTATAAAAAGGCGTAAAACCAAAGACACGTAGGTACAACTAATCAGAATAAAAACATTTCACAATTAGCTCTAAATCAATGGCATAAAAGTTTTCGTAAAACCTAAAGAAAGCAGTATTAAAATTTTTAATAACAAAAGTTTATCTCCTAGAGATAGTACTTATTCTATTTTGTTGCAATGATTTCATCAATTTTCGCTTAATACTTCACCTGGCCTTTTTTCCACTTCTGTCCGATTTTTGAATGCTGTAACTGTACTATGTCGTTAGTAAAATCAAATGTAATCAGCATATTTTTTCAGGTTTCGTAAATATTTCCGTATTCAACGTCACAACATGAATAGACCAGTGTCAAGCCTACCAACGTTCCCCATGGAGTAGCTTTTATCAGCATTACGTCAATTGTCTTTTACAGCCGGGCTCATATCAACCCATTGTATTATCGATAGCAACACTAAAAGCTTTGATTGAGAAACGAAAGCTTATTTATAAGCTTCTGAATACATTAAATGTTGTGAAATGGATTGATTTTTGAGGTTTATTGTATTTCCTTAACCGTGATTGCTTTTTAAACTACCAGTCTATGCTTACTTTCTTACGAAAGGTTTTTTGACCAATCGTACACTAAAAAGTTTTACTTTAACGTCAACTTCAAGGCGTTTGTGGTGTGAGTACCGAATTGCATCTTCCATCAAGTTCTTCTTCTTCAGAATGTGGTGTTCCGTCGCTTCCGCAGACAAGTACCACTAGAACGCACTAAGAGGTAGGGCAAGGAAGATTACTAACTTAATATTAATCAATATATACTAACAACTTTTGTATAAAATATCTAAGTTTGTCTGTAAGGGTCTATGGAACCTTAGCAGAAAATAAATGATTTATTTTAATAATAATTGGTAGTTAACAATTAAAAAAATGAAGAGACTATGTGAAATAAATCTGCATTTTAACCATTAAGATGTTTTCAAACTGACGTTTTAAGGCTGTGCTACCAAAAGAGCTAACTTCTTATTTATAAAAGCTTGATCATATGAACTACCTTTTACTATAAGAACTTTTATGCTTACAAGAGCAACCACGTCACTAACCCGTCTCACCCACAGTACCTCCTATCACTTGACTAGTATCATGTGAACACCTCACAAACATGTCAGGTCTGCTCTAGAAGCATAATGAGTCGACAATGAATGCGTGGGAGGCACATACCTACGCCATGTTAATACAGTTAGCCGTACAAATACGTTTAATAGCTGACTTATAATGGGATTCATTTTGTTTGACGTTAGTTAGTCCTTTAGATTGTCGCGAAAACATGGGATTTTTAAACGGATATTATTGCTGAATAATTTATCCATTTATGCGTTGTATTTCCATGACTCTGAGGTAAATACCTATTTCTTATAAATTCAGCGGTGTTTTTAAGATAATATAAAAAGAAAATGTTTACATAATCTTATACTCTTTATATGCTTAACCACGTTTTATATCTATAAGAAGAATATAAATAGATACTTAACAAAAAATTAAGCCCAAATTTTATTTTTCATTCATCATGTAAGTACAAAAAATTGTTAAAAAAATCTGTCACATTGATTTAAACGAGTTATTAGTTCTTGTGATTAAGATATTATAATCCCTCCAAAAACTTATGCAAATGCTTAGGATCTAGCATACAAGCTCGCCCCGTCACCTCCCCTGTCAACGGGAGTGTAATTAACAATGATTATCATACGCACTTCTCTTCCTGGTCTCTTCCGCATCCGGTGTTAATATAACGCAATAATTATGCTAAAGGACAACCTTTCAGCTAGGAAAGTTCAGTGGTTTGGTCGTTAGGGGTCCGTGACCAAATTGTGAAACGAAAACTTAAGATCAACTCAAACATTCTTAGAAATATTATTATTATTGATATTGGTTTCTTAGGATAACGCGATTGTTCATTGATATAAAACTAATTTAACGGATTTTGTCGCGGTTTATTTGATTGATGAAGGAAGAACGAGCAATATCTTCTGTCAAGACGAACGCCATCATTGTACCTACAAAGTTGTCGAAACGTCGGGACCTATAATCAAATAAATCGCGACAAAATCCGTAAAATTTAGTTTTATTTCAATTATTATTGTTATTTATTTGGGACCCAGCCTTTCCCAATGTAGTGCAAAGGCGTCAATTTCCACTTATCAGGTTTCTAACAGGCAGTGGCTATTAATAGAAATATTTATCGCAAAAAATATAAATGTATAAAATAACCCAATAACCGTATCAGCTTGTTTATATTTAGTTAAAGATAAACAAGATACGTTTTCGTCGAATCCGTTTCGTTTTGGTCAAAAAGTCAATAACTTAAAAAAACTTGCAGTATACGGAATTTCAAGTGCGAAAGTTCAACGCACCTGACCACTTTTATTTATTGTAACTTTGACATTTAGTGAGATATAAATAGATGCAAATCTCGAAACTGTGCCTGAATAATTGCCGTGGAAGGATACATCTCCTTATATAGCTGTAACATTTTCTTTGTCAATTTAATGTACAATGTATGTACATTTATGTCCTACACGTAAATTACTGTTAGCTTACCTTTTTACAAAACATTTAATAATAGTTTACACTTAATTTTTATCGATAACTAAGTAGATTAACGATGTCCCATCTCTAAGACAGTAAAGCCGACGTTAATGAACTTGGATCGTTTGAAAATAGAACGGTGCGCAGGCGCCGAACGCAATGCACATCACACTGGATCTATATTGTGTAACATACATCGGATTTATTATCAACCGATGGAATACACTTGTTAGTTATTATTACAAGAGCGAAAGTTTTACATTTATTTTAGTCCGTTCCCAACTGTTTATAAAAAGAGATTTAAGTACGTATTTGACAATAATATTAAAGATCGAGGTAAAATTGTTAGTGAATATTGAGACATTATTTCAATAATGACTAGGGCTACTTTTACTAACAATAATTCCAAAACAGTCTACTTATAAGAAGAGTCCTAGGTTTTACCTTTACCTATTGCTTTTTAGTACAGATTCCTCGACATCTACCTAGTGTGTAAACGCTAGTCCCTCAATTCATGCTCCAACCATTTCCATCCCTGACCCATATTCTTTGGACTCCTGCCCATCGACAATACCCCTAAAACTAGGTTACAATTCATTGACCTATCTGCTCCCAAAAACAAAAATCTTTATTTTCTCATCATCACATAAAATTGTAGGTGCAGTTAGTAATTAGGCTCTTATTCTATTCTAATATACCTGGCTGGTTTGATAGAACCTGACCTACAGCTACATAATTTGGTACCTACGTTAAAACCTTTTTACCAAGCTGCACCAGAAGGAGGATTATGTTTTTCCCACGGTATCCTTTGCCTAGTTTTAGGTGTATCTACGTCAGCTGTCATATGTGAGAGTCGGCACGTACACACACAATTAGCAAGCTGATAATAAATAATCTCGTTTTTACAATTTTACCACTTATTTTCAGCAAACCTTATCGACTGATAACAATTACGTATTACGGGTATTTCAATTGTATTAGTAATTTGTATTGACGTTTTAGTGATACTGTTACACACCTGTTTGTTCCCTTAAGGAAAACTAAGGTGACCTAGGATAATGACGCATGTAATTTTTACACACTATTATTCCTTCCCATTCTCAAAACTAATAACTTAATGTACGCTATGGGATAGGAGCAATTCATCTAGTCTATGCTGATTCAGTATTGTTCAAACTGTAAACTGTATTGTTGTTAAAATCAAAATAATAAAACGTTTTTGCTGACAGATTTTGTTGTAAGCATGAGTAGGATCAACGCTACTCAAATCTAAGGCTTTATTTAGGCAAGGAAATTAAACAAAGTTTTTAGATAAACAAAGAATATTATACCGTCTAAAACATAATTTATCTATCCCGTATAATCGTTTACAAATACCGAATTACCTCAACAGAAGATGTTTCGTCACGCTAGCGCCATCTATCCAACAACACATAAACTAAAGATAAGCAGACTGAAAATCATTCATGACTGTATTTTTATCCAAATCACTATCGGACATATGTAGTGCAAGGTTTAATTACGTATTAAAAACATTATCTTGTTCAACAAAGGGGCTATCGTAAATTATTGATATCGATAGAGATGTCACAAATACAAAAAGAACCGAAATTGCAAGGAATGAGAGCTACGGAATAGGGAAATTCCTCGTTCCCAAAGTATTAGGTAATTAATATGAATATATGCATTACAAGGTATTCATTTTTTAAATAATGTAACCCACAGTCCATGGTGTAGGAAAGTGTTATGATTAATTTAAAATAACTACCGTATTCAGAGATTTCTCACCATAAAAGGAATCCAGCTCTCAATATTATGAATATGTAGATATTGTTATAAATTAAAGCTGTATTTTAATTAAGTCTTTAATAGAAATGCACAATTATTTACAATTGAATATATAAACTTTAATCGCCTTCAGCCTACATATCTGAAAACACTAGCAGAAATGTCTCATACATTTTATCATCACTAGCTATTATCATGTAAGAAATGTATATTATTATTATTGCTTATAATGTACCAAAATTACATCTCAAAATAATAAAACAAAATTCCTACTATTATTACCGACTGTCAAGTACCCTGTAAAATAAACATAAACCCTTTAATGTCCCTTGCAGCTGCGACATTGAATTGATTTCAGTCATTCAAATTAATGTTATTAAAACAATGAACTCGACATTTCCCCTACGGCAATACCAAATTATTAAGAGGTTATCAAGCGAGTTGAAATTGTTTAACAGTACTTATACTTATAAATTATAGGGGTTTGCTTATTACGTTTGTGTAAGGTAAGGTACTAATGTTTTCAATGATGGTACATGTATATTATTGTTTCATTTGTTCCATAAATAGATTTACGTTCGGAATAACTCATAATATGTAATTTATAATGTTTTGAAATAAGAAGAATCTTAATAAATGATAAAAGTAAATAAGATTCCTAATAAATGATAAAAGTAAATAAGATTCCGAATCTTTTACTCCTGGATTGTGTTGAAAAGGCTTAGAAAATATTTGAGTATAAAGCAGATCCAAATGAATACTTATATCCGATAAAGGTTCGTTTGAGGGCCATTTTTAAATTATAAATAACGAAAAGCGTTACAGTATTAGACAGTATTAGATAATAGGCCCATTAGTAAAATATATTGAAGGGCCTATGACCTAAGGGTCGCGGACCTTACGGCTATTGCCCCTATCGGAGAGTAAGTAGTGCCCTAATATAAGTTAATTACTAAATCGCCCGCATCCCTACGCGCCCTCGCGACTCGCTACTCGAGTTGAGCTGTTGACCCGACGCCCATTCAGATGAATTCACTGTTTCCGATTGAGCTGGGACACTCGTCGATATTGTATCGATGAACTAATTGATTAATTAACTGTAATTCAGAATGATTGTTATTTTATTAAGCAGGTGCGGACGAGTTTTTCAGAATAGATTATATACTATAATTAAAAATGTTGTGGTCGATACTGCAAGTAAAAGTTATAGTCATATGCTTTATGAACATTTAGCATTAGCGACTAACAAATTCTTATAGTTTACCGGAAGAGATATCTTCTTTTTGTAAGTGTTCTCAACATCTTTAAGAAATGCTATGGCCACCAGCATTACCCGGAATATAATATCCAAACAAAAATCCAAGAATCCGAATTCATATCACGTCTCCAAGAACTTGTAACTGAAAATGACATAAGAATTTCAGGCAAAAAAAATACAGTTTACTCTTTTCATAAACTCAAAGCAAATACTACTTTAGTATTTAGTGAAGTTATATTTAAATTAAAAATAATGACTGTAATCATAATTTTGTTGACCGTAATTTATTAGGTTATCAAGTGAAAACATCATTGATAAACGAGCCCACCACTAATCAATCAAGCGGTCTGGGAACAGCGGAAATGCGCGTATGAATGCATTAACGTACTTAGTTGCAGCGTCGCTTGACTGAATGATGCATGGATGTTGATGCAGATCACTTTGAGATTGCATGTATACTGTAAACAGTGCATTCTCTTTGTGGTTTGTGTGTCCACAGCTTTTGTTGGTAGTAGCTTTTGTTTTTGTGGATATACGGCGTTCCCTTTCGACGTTTGAATTTGGGTTGTTTGGGTGGGAGAGGCCTATCCAGTGTTTTTTAGGTACAGAATGAGCTCATTTATTTGTCTCACGTTATACTACTACTAGATGCAGCAGATTATGTTATCAGCTATATAAGTTCAGTAAATTTTTCATCATCATCATTCAAAGACCTTGTCCTCCCACTGCTGGGCATAGGACTCCCCGTTTCATGCCATTTTCTAAGGTCCTGTGCCAGCCTCATCCAGACACGACACGGGAATTTAACTATGTCTTCGACCCATCTGGCTCCAGTAAATGTTTACTTATGTATTACTTACAAAGCAAAATATACTTAGCTGTCTTTATTCCTTGACAAAATCTTGAAGACTTTTCGTACAAAACCCTACGGTACAAGCAATTCCTATCAAAATATTCTCAGTTGCAAAGCTATATCCAAAATTGACACAGACATGAATGGAATGAAAAGCAAACAAATTTGATTCGCAGAAGTTGTGCAAGCTCAGAGCGAATACTTTTTATTTTAATAAAACTCTGAGTAAAACGAATTTGAATTCGTTAGTCTCTCCTGGAACTGCTAACGAAGTTACTATCAACATAAAACGAGAAATGATACCTTGAAATGTAATTTAAATGTAAAAGAGATATTCATTTTCCAGTGGATACTTGGCCTAGTTTTTCATAACTTGTGAACCTACAGACTGTGTTTTGATTCAGCCTATATTTTTATATTACTGATGATGTTTTTCAGAAGATTTTTTGACGATTTATTTGAGTAAGAATGTTTCATGCATTGGCCAGGTGCATGATTTTGGTACAGATTAGATACACTGGTGCAGAATTATTGCAATATTACATGACTATGCAATTTTAAATGTTAGGACGAAGATGACATATACGTATTGCATATGGACATAAAAACTAAGGAAAAAATACTGTTAAATAAATATATATGTAGTATCTGTGTCTATGTATGTATTTACTTATATGTATGTTTTATTATTTGTAGCTTTATACATTGAGTCGCACACTTTGACTGCCAATATTGACGACTTCTCCTTTCGCGGGTCTGCTGGCAGAAATTTCTTGAAGAAATAAGCAGCACCTTTGTACATATTTTTTAAATACGAAATATTCCTTGTTAATTTGTTGTGTGTACATAAATGATTAAATAAATAAAAAGACATATTATGAACTTTGTTAAATAGTTGAATGTCAGCTTTAAACTTAAAAGCGCATTCTAGATTTCAGTAATCGTTTAACATTCAACAAATACAAAGCGCCTTATCAAAATACGTCACCATTCCATTTGCCTATTCACTGAAAGGCTGACTCATATGGATGTGTCATACTACACATGCTTTTATTATGCTCGTTGCAGGGAGGGAAGTCACAAACAATCATAACTGCCCCCCTCCTCCCCCCACTGTCGCATAAATGATAAACATGTAAACATACAGGCAGTTAAGTAAATCATGTAAACAAAGAAAGCATATGAACTTATATGTTCCTTGTGCAGTGAATACAGAAAAATGTGATTCAATAAAAGCCAGGAATGTTATGTCGCCTAAAATTGGTAGACTACCCAAAATGTTAGGAGAGGGAGTACAGACACGCATCTTCTTTTCAAGATTGCATTTTCCTCATAAACCACTGTACCAGGCGTACCAGAGAACAGTCTATTTAAATTGTCATTAGTACTTAGAATCACCTTCTTAGTGTTCGGTACGATCTTAAATAACTCTTTACTTCAATACTTGAAGTTCATGTCTATGTTACGAGAATCCTTTCCTTATCTCAATGTGTGCATTCGAATCACAACAGAGCAGTGACTGCAAACATTTGTAACCCTACGGCTTAAGAGCGAGCAACGCACAGAGCTGCACTTGCGTCTAGTGGCTCTCACAGCTGCAGACGTGTAGTCTACCGCCCGCCCTCGTCTGCCGCCCTAGACTGCCGCCCGCCCATGCTATCGATAGTAATTGTTATCGATACGATGAGGTTTTTGAGTCACATTAAGTATTATTGTAGTTTTGTTGTTATTGTATGTAAATTCACTTATAAATTATGTTAAACTGATAAGAGATAAAATGAAAGGTGATGATTTTACAAAATTGCTTAAAATTTGTTACGGTCATCTATGTATATCTAAATAGGTAGGTACAACTGCTCTGACTGGAGGCCTTAAGGTCCTCGCCAAAAGTCTTGTGAAGCCTGCGCTCAGCAATGATCTAAAAAAAAATAGGTACAACCTTACGCAAATCTTTTTTTAATTATACAGTTTACCCGACTGAGGTGAAGCTAAAGACGGAGGGTTATTACAAGTCATATCTTCAAAAGACTATAAGTTAAAGTGTTTCCTAAAATATTAGGTATCACAAGTGACCATAAAATACAGGAGCTTCAACTCTTTCCTCCCTTTATAGAAATAAATCCTCCTCATAAAGATCAAACCACTTGCCGCTGTATCTACACTTTACAGGCCACATAACGCCACTTACATGCAGTGCTCTCACAAGCCGCAGACGATCGCGTGTCGACCGCCCGCCCTGGCGCGGCCGCCGATGTCTGCCGCCCGCCCTGGAATACCCGCTCTAGTCTGCCGCCCGCCGCAATACAATCGATTCGCAGAAATTTTGACTGCATGCGTTATTGTCATAATGCAATTGGAAATGGCCGTTAATTTGGTATCTAGAAATCATTTTCCAATATAGATTGTAGCCTAGCAGTGTTATTGAAGGTCTATAGGTTGCATATGCTATAATCAAGGGCATTCTCACTGGACTAGTAATAAATAAGTAATTTAGTATTCACATGTGTTGTAGGTAACATACAAAATCGATATTTCAATAACTACTAATATACTATATTCAGGTTAAATCTCAAACATGAACTTTTTACACGCGACTGAAGAGGTTTACAAATTAGGTCAGGGTTTCTCAACCTTCTGATATATTCCCAAAGGAGGTTGTAGACCTTTGACATTTCCCTACTGAATTTGTGTGCTTTTGTGAAACTTTCAGCTCATTTAGATTCTCTAAGGGAATGGATTGTAGACTGAAACGTGAAAAGAAAGTATAGATTTCTGTTTTTATGTAGCTATTTGTCCGTGCTATGAGTAGACAGGTTGACAATAGATCAAACTTCTTCATATAGATCTTGGTAAGAATAGTACATAACAATAAACTTAAAATTTTGTTAATCATTTACCTTCCACTGCAGGGAAACAATTACAGAACCTATTTGATTTGAGTAGGTTCTTTTAGGCTACGTAGCGTAGGTACTTTTTACTAATTTGAGTACCTCTGTCCTAGACGGTCGCGAGTGGCGTGTGCCGCCGACAGCGATCGATGTCAAAACCGGCGCGACGGTATAATTACCGCGGTATTGTTGCTTTATATTACTTTAGGGATTTACCTAGACTTTTTAATAATTTAGGTACGAAGGTATGGTGGTAAAGTTAGTTTTTAGGTAAAATAGAGTATTAATTTTAGTAGTTTGCAAGTAGTTTTTACATTTTCCAAATATTATTTATTAATTTCAGCCATAATAGTCTGACTGAAAGCAAAGGCCTTGTAAATAGTTAATAAATAAATACAGAAAAATAAGGATAAAAGTAATGTAAAGGAAACCTTCACATGCTTTCTTTGCAATTAAATATTTGTTGATTGGATCTGATAGTATAATTTGCTTAAATAATTTCATACTGAGTGGGACTGGTTTATCACAGGAGAGTAACGTTTTATCTAAACGGGGCCTCTACCTGCAACTATGGAGTTAACGGGGTTAATGATGATATTATTATTGTGAATTTTATCATAATCAGGCAAGATAATAATTTTGTAACATAAAATCAAATTGATTCATCATCAAAAAAATATAAAAACAAATTGAATAAAAAAAAACAATAATTTAAATTAGCTAGAATTATTCATGACCCTCAACTTTATTTTTATCTGCCAATGATAATGACGTCACTAGTACCACGCGGACTCACCACGTGGCAATCTAGTTGTCATAAGTATATATACAGTCTTTTCGGCCGGTCTAACATCTGGCTCTGTGGCGCAACGGATAACGCGTCTGACTACGGATCAGAAGATTCCAGGTTCGAATCCTGGCAGAGTCGCAAATTGCTTTTTTACGTTTTTACTACATGATTGTTCATATATTTTGTGTTGAATTGTAAATAAAAGTTAACTATTATTTTGCAGAAAATTATAGTAAATTACATATTATATTATGATTACATTTAAATTAGAATATCCTAAACATTGAAGCTATTTTCTTACCTATAGTTCATATTAATAAAATTATAGATCAAGCATCAATATATTTATGAAACGATTAACTACTTATACAAAAAACTAAACTACCCTCTAATAAAAATAATAAGGCCTATTCATGTTTATCGCCAACTAAAAACTATTTACTAAAGAAAACAAGGGCAATACCATAATTATAATTTTTGGAATGAAAAGAGGTTAGTATTTAAGTCAAATAGTTTAACTAAAATATCTAGATATCATTCGAAGGTCACATATAAATAGCCGAAATAAGTCCCATTAAATATGTCGATATCAATCAATCAATCAATCAGCCAATCATAGTCCACTGCTGGACATAGGCCTCTCCCAATTTACGCCACAACACCCGGTCCTCCGCCTTCCGCATCCAGTCCCCTCCAGCGACCTTTCTCAGGTCATCGGTCCACCTGGCGGGCGGGCGTCCTACCTTACGGTTGCCGAGCCGCGGTCTCCATTCTAGGACTCGTCTGCTCCAACGGCTATCGGTCCTTCGACAGACATGGCCAGCCCATTGCCACTTCAGCAAGCTAATTCTACGAGCTATGTCGGTTACCTTGGTTCTTTGTCGGATGACCTCATTTCGAATTTTATCCTTCAAAGAGACTCCGAGCATAGCTCGCTCCATAGCCCGCTGTGCAACTTTAAATTTGTGGACTAGTCCAACCGTTAATGTCCACGTTTCGGCACCGTAAGTCATAACAGGTAGGACGCACTGGTTGTACACTTTGGTCTTCAGGCATTGCGGTATAGGCGAAGAAAAGACTCGACGAAGTTTGCTAAACGCTGCCCAGCCCAACTGAATTCTCCGATCGATTTCCCGCTCGAAGTTGTTTCTACCAAGCTTGATGACCTGCCCTAGGTAGATATACTCTTGAACAACTTCGAGCAACGATCCTTCGACATATATCGGTCTCGGCCTGATATGTTCATTGAACATGATCTTTGTTTTATCCAAGTTCATGCCAAGACCGACCAGTCGTGAAGCTTCATTTAGGCCATGCAGCATCTCGCTTAGCTGGTCCAGCGACTCTGCTACTATGACGATGTCATCGGCAAATCGAAGGTGCGAGATGTGCTCACCGTTCACATTTATACCCCGTCCAGTCCAATCCAGAGTTTTGAAGACATCCTCGAGCGCGTTGGTGAACAGCTTTGGGGATATAACATCCCCCTGTCTCACCCCCCGACGCAGCTCGATCGGATTCGTCTTACGGTCATGGAGCTGGACAGTCATGGTGGCGGTGTCATATAAGCATCTCAGCACCTCGATGTAGCGCCAGTCAATACGACATCGTTGCAGGGCATCCAGAACCGCCCAAGTTTCGATGGAGTCGAAGGCTTTCTCGTAGTCCACAAAGGCCAAACACAGCGGCTGATTGTACTCTTTGGTTTTCTGCACAATCTGCCGAACAGTATGGATGTGGTCTACGGTGCTAAAGCCTTTTCGAAACCCGGCTTGTTCTGGTGGCTGGAACTCGTCGAGTCTTGTAGCGAGGCGGTTAGTGACTACTCTCGAGAACAACTTGTAAATGTGGCTCAGGAGTGAGATAGGTCTGTAATTCTTCAGCAAGGTTTTGTCTCCTTTCTTGAAGAACAGAACCACCGCACTCCCACTCCACGCTTGTGGTGTTAAGCCTTGGTGAATGACGGAATTAAAGAGACTCGCTAGCTCTTTCAGGACTGTGGTCCCACCGGCCTTAAGGAGCTCGGTCGTAATTCCGTCATCACCCGGCGCCTTGTTGTTCTTTAGTTGTCTGAGAGCTGCCTCTACCTCGCCCGGGTCGACATCCGGGATGTCCTCGGTGTAATGGCGCGTGAGTGGGGCTCTGTGGTCATCTACGCCTTGTCTCGGTGGTTTAGTCGTCCGTGATGCGTATAGGTGTCTATAGAAACTCTCAATTTCCTCCAGAATCTCGAACTTAGAGGTGACGGTCCTGCCATCCCCGGTCCTCAGTTTCGCCAGATGGGGTCTGCCTAATTGCTGAGCGAAGACTTTGGTGCCTCTATTTCGCTCAATCGCAGCCTCGATCTTACGAGTGCTGCAGCGTCGGAGGTCACGTCGCGTCAGTTTCCTGATTTTCAGGTTTAGGGACCGCCTATCTGACGAAGACATCTGGGCATCTGGCGTTTCTCGTCTTTCCTTCATAAGTTCGAGAGTCTCTGGTGAGAGTTTGGACTCCCTTTTACCGCGTTTTCCGGGGAACAACCTTCGAGACACACTCTGTAGCGTTTTGACCACTGTGTCGGTTTTTTCGTCAACATTGTCCGTGGTTTCCAGCAGTGCGAAACGATTTTGGAGTTCCAACTGGAACTTATCGGAACCTAAAGCTATTTGGGGCAGCGTGGGTCGGAGAGTAGGTCTCATCATCCTAACTCTTTCAGCCTTAAGGTTGATATTTAGAGAGCCTCGGACGAGTCTATGATCACTACCGGTATTAAACCTATTGATCACCGAGACGTCTCTAAATATATGCCGCTTGTCCGTGATGATGAAATCTATCTCGTTCCTCGTCACATTATCGGGGCTTCGCCATGTCCACTTTCTGTGGGGCTTCTTCTTAAAGAAGGAATTCATTAAGAAGAGCCCCTGGGACTCTAGAAAGTTTACCAACATTTGGCCCCTGTGATTTCGGCGCCCCACGCCGTTAGGTCCGATTATCGTTTCGCCGCGTTCTTGTACTCCCACCTTGGCATTAAAATCTCCCATAACAACGTTGTAGTGAGCCTTCCTGGTACCATGTAGTGCCTTCGCTATGTCTTCGTACATGGTTTCGGCTATCTCATCAGAGTATGTCGAGGTCGGCGCATATACCTGCACCACCTTCAGGAACTTCCTGTCGGTGATTTTCAATAAGAGGTACGCTACCCTTGTCGACACACTACTGATTTCCACAACGCTGCTTGTGAGACACTTGTTGACCAAGAAACCGACACCACCCTGGGAGGGCCTATCACCTTCTCGGTAGTAGAATAGGTCACCTGAATCAAGGGTTATCGTGTCCTCCCCCTGTCTTCGGACTTCGGATAACCCCAAAATGTGCCAGTTTATGCGACCTAATTCTACTTCGAGTTCGGTGAGGTGTTGGTCCAGCCGTAGACTTCGTCCGTTATACGTCGCCAGGGTCAGTTTTTTGAGGTGGTGGTAGCCTCCCGTAGCCCGGAGATTCTTAGCACCCCCTGTCCCGCCGTTACCGCGACCGCTACCTTGGCCGGGAATAGCGGGACTACCGGGAACTGGGGGCCGTTCTGTGAGGTGTGGCTCCATCAGAGGTTTCGGCCTACTAATGCCACGCTGGCCAGACGGGTTGGCATAGGGTTTGGTCTCGAGTTTTCCTTCTCTAAGCAGTGATTGTTGGCTCTGCTCAATTTTCCCTTAGTCGCCTTCTACGACACCCACGGGATGAGATGGGGTGGTGACCTTCGTATTCTTTAGGTCCGTCACCACACGGACGATAGTCTCCAAAAAATTATAGTATTAGTCGTAATTGGTCTAGCGTATGAGAATAGGGCAAAATTATGGCTTGTGTAGGATTTAGATGGCTTATAATGAATTATTATTGGCAAATAAAGGGCAAAGAGGGGACGCTTTGATTCTCTTTAAAAGTAGGGTTGGCAATAGGCTAGGAATTGTATAAATAAGGATATAAATCAAATTATATGATATATAGGTACTTCTAATAAATGACTCAATTGTCTTTCTTGGCAGCTTCCTTCTATATCTTTATGACTTTCTTAGTCATTCTGTAATTCGATTATTTGTGATGAATAGTAAAATTTATAGGGCTATCTAAAACGAACTTTTAATGCAAAGCAAGCACTTCATTTTTTCGAATTAACGATCCTTGAATTCTATTTCACCAAGAATCTCTACCTTGGTGTTGTAGGACGGCAAATACTTAACAAATGAAAACGTTCTATTAAGGCCTAATTTTTCAACGCCAGATAAGTTTATCCGAGATATAATTCTGAATTTTGGGCAGTTCGTCAGTGCATAAACAATTAGACGTGTAAATTATCTATCGATATAAATAATAATGCAGCATATTTAATTATAATAACAATCAATAGTAACCACAACACCAACATAAGTCACGGGCACTGTATGGTGTTATAATGGGCAGCACGCCATGGGTGTCGGAACAATGACAGCTAAGGTTAACCGAGGGACGCCACTACCTGCTTTTGTTAAGAGTAACTTGCCTTTTAGATAAAGGTTCCGTAGAACAGGAGTAGCGTAGTATTTATGGTGTGGTAACTGATTGTTCGATTATGCCAATACGTATAGATCTGTCGACCAAACTATCGCCCAAAGTGCGCCAGACGTTTAGTAGCTGTCCGAATTATAGGTTTTCTACTGCAGCCTTGATTGTTAGGTACTTCAAAGGCCATGTTCAGGTGAAGATTTTATTAGTTTCCTCCTTTAGCTTTTGGGAATTTATAAAATTATCCTTACCTATAACTTATTAAACACGTTACACAAGGCCATAAGGATGTTAGGGCCAGAGCATTTATGATACAGCTTCGTCATCATCCTCATATTCCGCCATATTCCGTATTCGTCTGTAAAACCGTGGTTCCTAACAAATTATAATTAGAAGCTCCGCATCAATTCTAAGGATCCCTAAAACCACAGGTCAGGCAGGAACGCGCCAACTCTGCCTCAGATCGTCTTATAAACAAAAAATGTAAATAATGGCCCGTGGGACCTCCGACTGAATAGCATTACTTTTTCTCATTCCAGACCTTTCGTCTTCTTTGATTTTGTTGGTAGATACGTGTCTGCGAATATATGCAAGGTATAATCTTGTTATTGGGAAAGGAATATTCGGCTCCCAATAAATAATTTGGGTTGGTGTTATATTTTTCGAAAAAGGTGAGAATTAGGATACAGCGAAATGTGATTAAAAGGGTCGTGGTATACAGTATGAACTTTTGCGAGTCCTTGATCATCTTCTGCCTGGTTTTTTCTCAAATTATGATGCAGGTATTCGCCTTTCAAACTTACTAGATTAAGCGACATATCTGTATTTTACATGCAGCTACAACCTATCTGACGATTTGACAGGATAGTCTCATGAGGAGATCAACATCGGTTGAAGAATAATCCATACATAATAATATTGAAATAAACTTCGGGTCATAAACAAAAGTGCATGCGTTAAAATCGTTGCTTTGACAAGTTCAATAGGCGTGTGACTTATCTTACGGTTTGCGTTTTCGATCCCCGAGACACATTTGGGTGGTCCAATGATCGACATCTGGGTGGTTGCGTGTTTTTACTTAAACACAATCACGAGTAAAAAAAAACGAAGTCGGGGTATACCAGAATAATGAATGAATCACTGTAACTAACCGTTTTAAATTCAAGCTACAGGCAATCTGCCAAACTTTTCAGTGTGATTCAGAGATCCAGTGAACCTAATTTAATTAATACAGAAAGTGGGATGACTAAGTCGGAACTTAAATATACTCATGTTAATTTACGAAGAACAATACAGATCATTTTTTGGTGTTCCACATTGATATTCAGTCTTTAGGCAAGCAATGAACACTCAAATATAATTTGCATTTTAAGATTGGACATAAATTAAAAAAAAAAAACAATCAATTATAACTAGCTAAATCAGATAGGTACATGTCATCTTAAACCAAAATATGACACTTCCAAAATCTATTTACAAAATGTTTTCAATTAAAAAGGTAATTAACGTCATCTTCGGACGGCTTAAGTAGAGCTTAAACACACAGGAAACATGAATACACTTACCTTCAACAAAGCGAAATCACACAAAACCTAGATTGTTTTTTGTCTAGCACACTGCAGCCACCACAGAAAAACTAACCTTAATCACTCAAAGACAGGGAATTTAATCAATTTACCGCCAAAATTAGACACACAGATAACAAATATCACACTTAACAATCTTTTTTACGATTATAACCTGTATTTTATGTTATAAATGTTGCATTATTTGGTCATAATGTCGCCACTAGCCCGGCGTTTGACAGCTGACTGGCGGAATTCGGGCGGCGACGGGCCCGCGCATGCGTACTGCGCGCCAAGGGGACGCGGCGGCGAAAATTCGCGGACCCGCTATCAGCTGATAGGAATGTGGTTAGGGGGAGAGTGAATTGAAGATGGTTTTATTGGTTCGAGGTGTTTGAACCCGATAGTAAATTATGACGCTTTAAGAGGAAAGAACGAAAAAGGGGAGGTCTATGCCCAGCAGTGAGAGGGCAAGGGCTGTGGATGATGGTGATGCTGATGAAGAAGAAGCTACTATATACTAGAAGATAATATATAGTGCAAGAAACCATTGCATTGTACCAGATGTTGCCCTGCGCAAACACGTCATCATCATCATCAATTTTTTCAAACCCTTATCCTGATTTGTATCTCACATTTGGTTATCAGTCAAATTAACCGTTTTCAAGAACCCAGTTATCTGTGTATAAGTACACAGAGCGATATTCCTTATAAACCATTTTTTTTTTTTTCAATTAAATTAATTAGCAAAAAGGTTTTATACATGTTTCGCTTCTTAAACCTAGTCCTTACGTATTAAATAGCGTTAGATCAGAGACCTTAAACTCAAGGCCGTTTAATTTAAGTGTCCCTGGAGCAACATGTCGTGCCCTGTTAGTTTAATCTCCTTCCACGCCGTCGAGTGAGAAATTTGTGAATTATGACTCCATCAGAAAGTGCGCTAAGTTGGGACATAATTTAAAATGGCGTCTAACGATAAAGTGCTGAGTTTATCTTGATAGTAATAAGTTGGAATGGACGTTTTCACATAGACTTACCTATACAGAGTATATTTCTGAAGAACACTGGCAAAAAATACTTATCTACTTACCTGAAGTAAAATATCCACGATTTCTATTAGTTAGTATGCTTAACTAATTTAACGTCTTGGTTATTTTGAAATAGGTTGGTAACTAGGTAAATTTATCCACTAGGTCAACAGGTTACCTACTCATATTGTAAATCGTGGCAAAACAATTTGCTACCCCCAGTACTTATGTCCTGTATATTGTATATTTACGTAAAAACATTTCACGCTACCTGAATTGAGGTTACAGCGTACATTATATTCGCTGAAACAACACGATAAATCTCACCCATAGCCACGCTATAAAACTGCCATAAAAAGGTAAGGGAATGAGATACCCTAATATATTGCACGGCTAAGATTGAGAGCATGTTTGACTTTATTCCGGTACATAGGAACGTTATATTTAAGACCATACTTCAGAACAATACATGTGAAAATCAAATTTTAATGTCTATGTTTTATTTTTTTAAAGTTACTTCCTCACTAAGGAACTTTATCCTTATGTGCATAAAGAGAACTCAGGCTTAGAAAAAGCATATTTTTTTTGTGCATTACACAAATTTCACTTTTCATGGAGAACACCTTAATAGGTATGTAATTAACTCATACAAATAAGATCAACAAATTGCATGGTAATTAGTGGTAATTTTTACATTAACTAAACAATATATAAAGCTCATCAGTGTCAGCCATTTGTAAACATAAACAATACAGACCTTTTTAATCTGTCACCGTCGAATAAAATGGCGGTTGGCGCGTAAAAAAATAATGAAGTGTGAAGACGACCTCTGCTGCTAGTTAATTATTTAGAGGAGAGTTACTGATTTAATTAACACCCGATTTTAGGGTACACCGGTACAAGACTAAAATGGTTTCAGAGAAAGATTTTCACTTCGTAGCCGTGAAAAAGCCTGTTATCGTTCTCCAGTTAAGTAAAGTCTTGATCCACTTAGGCTATCGCCCTTTGTCAAATTGCGAAATTAAGAAATACAATAAGAAGCTATGATATTACCATGTATAGGGTTTTATTAGTTTAGATAAGGCTTATTTACGATACCTACTTTAATAGAAAGAGGAAAAGTTAAGAATAGAAAAGCATTCTTGAATACATCGATAATTTCCGGAATCCTGATAAGTGATTCCCATGGACATTATATAATCAAAGTTCCCATGCAAGACCCATCTTTTGGCTATAACAACAACAATTAATAATGAAAACACAAAGTAAAGTAATATAGAGAAACCTCGTTACATGTTATACCTACAGGTATGTCAGGTGTTTGTTTTATTGGGAGCATCGTCCGTTTAATACTGGCACCCAACGAGGCGCTGTTTTGATGTATTTTTTACAAGGCCCTTTTTTGGGGCAATTAAACGCAAAATAAACAAAAAGGTATTAGCTATACGTAATTATGTTTCTTATTTAATACAGTACCTACATAAAGAATACAGAATTATATGACCAAGTTAATGCTTTTGTATTGGTTTCACCATATAATGATGTGCTTTTGCATTTATTTTTTCGTGTGTGCATTTTTACCACATGTTCATCATACATCATCATCATAGGGCTCCCCCAAGGAACGCTACAGCGCACGATCTCCCGCCCTTTGCATCCAGTCACTGCCAGCTGCCGTCTTCAGGTCATACCTGGTGTGTTCCACATGTTAATTTCAACATTTTCAACCGTGTGTATTTCATGCATTTGTGTATTAACCTTATGTACTACATACAGCCTATGTTGTTTTAGTTAATTCAGCATATATTGTGTAATTCATCCTGTATATAACAGTTTCCACCATGTGTATAGCACCCGTTTGTGGCTTTACTATAGTCTAGAAACAAGGGACTTTAGGCTTTAGGTATGTCGTGCCATTCGTTTTCACAAGTGTATGAGTAAACTTTCCCGGTAAGTACCTACCTTTCTAAGTAATAATAAACAACACACCTAACATGTGCCTAACATTATCACGATATTTTTAATATTCTGATGCCGTAGTATATTACACAAAATAAGGTCACGTTACATTTCTGCGTGCCGCCGACACGCGCGAGCGTGACAACGAACAATACCGTCGATGGTACGTCAATAGGAGGCTAGGCTTTACTGCTAGCGGGAATAGATAACCTTGCCAATACCTAGTATCTGGGAATTTACGATCGATAACCTAAATTCACTGAAGGTCCGTCAGTGTTAGGTACCTTCTGTAAATGTCTATACTGGTAAGAAGTCTTAATTTATTGATCAATGTAGGGTGTTTCCAAAGGCTTAATCACTTTAAACTTTACCTTACCGAGAACCGCTACTGTTCAAGTGCTCAAAGACTAGATAAACAATAACATTACATTAATTTAACATTATTAACATTACCGCAGAGAACCCGCTTGTGACTTAGACAATCCTATAAAGTTATCCATATTTTTTTTGTTATTTTGTCCCCCCAATAATTAAAAATAAATACTGAAAACCATAACTTTTGATTATCTTACCAAGTAACTTTATTGCCTGATCGCTCACACTGCCACCTAGCGGCGAGCAGCAACAAGCTGACAATACCGGACCGGCGTCGTCCACGACGTTTCCGGCACGCGTCGGCATCACGACACTGAAACGTGGTGATACCGACACGCGACGCCATTGTTCGTACAAACAATGGAACTGTCGATAGTTAACTACATAAAATGTTATGTACGACAGAGAAGAGATGCCTTGTTTAAAAGCAATCATTGTTGTCAAAACAAGATACATTGCTAAGAGAAATCTGTCAGGCGCTGCACGCAACTACTTGAAAAACAGTTCTAACTTTCAGCTATTAAATAATACTAAAACCAAACACTTTTTAAAATAATCTTTATTGAAAAATAATCATATCTACTTTTTCATTAATTACAATCACAGTCAAATTATTAATGTTTATTCACCAAAAGGTCCCATTTTCACAATCTAAATCGCACATTTAGTATAAAAACGGTTAAAATGGTCCTATTATCTTGATGTATATGGACTAGAATACTAGATGCTGTACATCATTGTGCAGCCTCAGCTCTCTCTTGAAGCAGGGTTTCATCAACTTCTGTAGAGAAGTGTGTGTGTCGATGTGGCCGACGGCGCTCCACGTGAATGAAATTCCTGTTACACAATATCATACGTAAAAAGTTAAAAAAGTAGCACTACATAGGTACCTACTTAAAATTTTACATAAAAACTGTTTTGAATGAGGTCAACATAAGGAAAAAGGCGCCTATCATATAAGGTACTATTACTACAATAAGTAAAGTTGTTCAGATACAGATAAAAAAAAATGATTATTTTGTTTAAATTTTTGGTAATTGTTAATTTTACCATTCATTTCCACACATGCGTAACTGCGGGCAAAGCTAGTAAATTTAATCTCTCGTAAATTTAATCTTCCTAAAACACTTCAGCTATTGTGTCTAAAAATACCTACTATCGAGATTCAACTTAAGGCAGAAACATACTTACGTGTCGTGGCGTGGCGTGGCGCGCCAGAAGCATATCGGTTTCATACATTTGATATGGTCAGAAACACACTTACGTGTCGTGTCGGGTGACGGGTCGACATGCAAATATGTCTCTAACCATATTAAATGTAAGAAACCGATATGCTTCTGGCGTGCTTCTGGCGCGTCACGACACCCCACAACACGTAAGTATGTTTCTGCCTTTAGGCTTTTGTGTGAGGCAACAACAACACACTCACACATTAAGTCTCCATTCCTCGAGAATGTTGTCAGGACGAAATGCAGATGGGCACAGCTTTTACCCACCGCTACACAAAAAAAAACAGTAATAAAAAAACATGCGAGATTCAACAATATGTTTATTGTCAACAAAAATGAAGCTTATCTATTTGTACATAGTGGTTTACAATATAACATGTTACATATAATTATTTACATATGTATCTGTTTTAGACATCTATGTCTTACAGATTAATTTACAAACTAATGTTACTGTACCCTTTAACTACTTTGGAAAGACAGAAAAATAGAAAAATCCATTTTAGTGAATAAATTAACAAAAGTGTGTTAATAATTTAAAATCACACTATCTTTAAAATCAGTTAGTACGTAACTAAATTTTCAAGATGTTTTGTATGAGTTTTTTTTTACTTTCATCTCAAGACAGGTGATTAACTAATTATTATCAAATTTAAATGTTCTTCAACATTTCAAGAATCTGGCATTAGTTACTGGATTTATAAATTTAACTTTCTTAGCTTTTTTCAACAAACTATAACTAAAACTACTAGCTACTCAATTTGGTTTACTTACGATGTAATAGCCGATTTCGATACATTACTACGTTCATACATAATTACTATTATTACATTAGTTACATATTACCTTGATCATTTACTTCAAGTTACATTACATATAAAACTTGTAAGCTATGTAAACTTTACAAAAAGAGGCATAAGTCTTGCTGTGGATCGTAATATCTCACTTTATTACATAGCTTACAAGTATTATTTACGTACACAAACCTCAGTTAACATTACTCTTAACTATTAAACTGTCATACAGTCATAAACTCACAAAGCAAGCTGTCATTTATACTGGTTTTAAGGAATCTATATCAATTGCAAGAGGGACAAAAATGCGATTTTTAAATACAGATGTGGATTTTGGAGACAGAATGGAGCATGCATAATGCATATAGTATTGTACACTATATAATGTACATACATACATAATTATAATCAAGCCTATTTCCCATAGGGGTAGGCAGAGACCGTTTCTTTCCATTGCATCATACTTAAAATGTAATATTTATAAACACTTTCATAACTTTAATGAAAAACGACCAATATACCATAACTTTTTAAATACTCTTTTATAAGAGCATAAAGTAGCATTAAAACATTTATCATTTTAGTCATAATATCATCAAATATAACTCGATTTCCAATCGTTTGTGACCTTAAATATACGTCATGACACCACACACAACATACATCAACAATAATTTTTCACAAATTTTTCAGTCACAAAGTCAGGCACTTCTCAAAAACATCTCCATATACCATCCTCACGGCTCCCCACAGCAATAATACACATGAACCACCAGCTTCCGACCAAACCCCTTCGCACCCTGTTCCAGTTGCCCTGGAACAGGCGTACCCTATGCCTCCACATGTCTCAGGTCTGGTGTAACCACCCACCTCTCGAACAGGTGCAGCAGCTCGAAGCAGACCTCGGCCAGGATGAGCGCGATGACCATCCACTCCAGGCGCACGTGGTGCCGGTCGGCGGCCCAGGAGGAGAGAAGCTCGAGGAGCTCCACGCAGTGGGAGAGACGCTCGTTTAGTACCTAAGGGTAGACTGGACTTAGAATATTGATATAGAATGTAAACTTGGAATATGGAAAGCAGGCAGAGTTTATAAATACAGGGTTTTTTAAGATTTCTCTTCACGGAGTAGTTTACACACATGTAGGTAAGTATGTATGTATTGTTAAATTATGTTATGATATTACAAAAAACTATAAGGAATGATATTTTTTTTTCAGGTCAGTAAATCATTTCGACACCTTCACCAAACACTAATTTACTAATTTTATTTTTGTTAATTTCTCCTTTGCTATTCTATTCCTATTCCAGAAATTGTCAAAAACATGTTTTTGACCTTAAAATCTATGAATATTTTTTGACACAATGACAATAGAGCGAAGACTGCGGCATACAAAAAGACGCATAAAACGTCCCATCTTAAAATCATCACTAAGTTTCCATACCCTGGTCCGCCTGGAGATGGTGAAGTAGGCGACGGTGGTGGAGTACAGGCGCTCGAGCTGCTCCTCTTCCCAGTAGAAGTCAGGAGTGTCCAGTAGGTCGGACTCCACGTTCAGCATGTGCCGCAGGGAGAACAGCTCGCCCAGTTTGCGTACCACCTGGTTATGGAAAGAAATTCAAGTGTGATAATGAATAGGCTGGAATACGACTTGGTACATTTTACACTTTTTTGGTATAGTTGACGGGAATGGAACTCGTCACCCGATCAGCTGACTGGCCCTGAGGATATGGACGTGATGTCCCATGCGTTCGTAATCTGAAGGAATGAGGGATAGGAAGACCACACCCAGGGTGTGGCATGTCCGGAAGTGGGCTGAGAATGCGTAGCGATCCCGTGGCTGAGGTGGCGCGAAGACCAGGTTTGTTATTATGAAATCAGGGTCTTAATTGAAGTAAAGCAGAATAAGTACATACGGCCAGATTTGGGGCAGAGTCTTTGCCTGCACATAGACAATATATCCTGAAGAGGGATCCTGAACTTGTGTGGTTGAGTGGCGTACGCACCGGTTTCAAGGTATCGCTAGCTCTGAGGTCCCGGGTTCGATCTCCGGACGGGGTCAATGTAGAAACCAACTTTTCTACATATCGCCTCCAGCCGCGCTGACTGGATCATGGCGTGACTGACAAGCATATGGCACAGTACAGTACCTCCTTCTTATCGAGATGCGCGGCGCCGTCGTGCTGCATGGCGGCGGTGTGCGCGCTCACGGCGGCCGCCAGCGCCTCCAGCCGCGACTCCCACGCGCCCAGCCGCGCTGACTGGATCATGGCGTGGCTGACAACCAATTCAGCCATTATACAGTGTACCCACAATAACGCAACACCTGTCTAAACCGGGAACCATGTAACCCAAAATGCCTCTCACTAAGGTTTGAAATTAAAACATAGTTCAGACATAGAATGTTTGATTTATAGTCAGGTTTCTTTAACAATCCAGACTATGGAGGTCTTAGGCACTACTTTATAATCCTACAAATTCGATATTCACACATCGACCGACAAAAAAAAATCGGGTTCGAGGGCACACTTTATTACAAAGGAAAAAAGTACAAAGAAATATCTTAATATCATCACGTCAAGCTGCTCAAAACAATGCCTTAATAGCATGATTCGAAACTAATGCATCATCATAATATGTAATGTTCACCACATTTATCTATTCCATTTATTGATTAATTAAGTCATTTTATTGGAGACTCACCTGAATGTATACCTCTCCAAAGAGTTGTCTCGGTCAGGCAATAACACAAACGTCGACTCCTGTAGGTGACACTTCTTGCTGGCAACAAAAACAACTTAAATCAAGAACAGGAATACATATCTTGAAATACTAAGATATTCCAGCTGACGAAAGTCATAAAAAGTAGTAATGAATACACACTTACGCATTAGGTTGGTACACATAGGTCATGACCTCTCTTTCCTTTTCCACCACCTCCTTTGGATAGCTCTCCACTTCGAACCTGAAATAAATATCATGCATTACAAACCTAGCATTCTGCTACAGTAGTAAATAAATAGCTTGGATATTATTAAGTCAACAAATACTGAGATGACAAGTTGAAGAGATGAATGGAAGCTGAATACGCATTGCGCCGACCACAAATAAATAAATAATAATAAATAATAAATGCGGACAACATCACATACATTGCTCTGAACCCAAAGTAAGTAGCTATCAAGCACTTGTGTTATGGTATTCAGAAACAACGAAGGTACCACAAACACCCAGACCCGGGACAATGTAGAAAAGTGACTTTCTACATTGACCCGTCCGGGGATCGAACCCGGGACCTCAGAGCTAGCGACACCTTGAAACCGGTGCTTACGCCACTCGACCACGGAGGTCGTCAAATAATTTAAATTATTTATTATTTATTATAATTTATTTGATTTAAAAAATCAAATAAACAAATAATTGGGAACAGGGCAGGGAGATGATGAACAAAATTGGTTGATATTTGTATTGTGTCCCATCTTCATTCCATAAGTGATACAAACTATTGTGCCAAGAGCCGTGAGTAAATACCACATTATGTACCCTCTACAATATTACCATAAAAAATACATAATAATAAAATACATCAACAGTGAGCGATCTCTTCCAGACAACCTTTGGATGGACAGGAAAGACAGATGAGGTACATGAAAGTAACTAGTTACCTGTACTATATATCCAGGATTTTCTTGTTTAGTCTAGATTCAATTAAATTTAAACCCTTAACAATGACACTGTACTTAGTGTGTCCAATTACTTGAAGCATCAAATTGGAATGTCAGTTATCCCATCAACTTGAAGAGAAGAACAAGAACATACTACTTACTTACAGATTATTACTTGAATGTGTGTACTTACGGTCTAACAAAGTCCAGTACATTGTTAGCCTCCAGCTCGGTACAGTTCCAGAAGGCGATGCCGCCCTCCCTGAAGAATATGATCTCTCGCGGCTCATCACCCACACTGTATACAGGATTGGCGACCACTACACCTCCTATTTCATGGGCTTTTAGTCTGTAGAAGTAAATGTTAAGATTAAAAAACAATTTAAAATACCAAATACTACCTTGGTCAAAGACTAAGCATTGCTATTCAAGCAATGCTGCCAGCCTTTTGGGCACACTCCCAGTTGACAGTGATGTGAATTACTTTCAATGCCTTGTTTTAGTTTTTTGGTTTTATTTAATTTATAATTGCTCTTAATTCTAGCTTAGTTTTTATGTTATTGTAAATATTTTAAGTCCAATAATAAGAATCTTTGAATATAGTAGAAATATCCTATTAGAATCTTCTTTGTTTTTATTATGAGATGGGGAGACAATTTGTTACAATTCCTTCTTTACCGCAAACCAGGAGCCGACCAGTAAGCCACTTAATTATTTTAAGTTGAAAGGTTGATAGATTAACATGCATCAACCAGTGATCTAGCTACATGAGGAAATCACATTACTACATTGCATTTGCATCATGATTCAAATTGCATAATAATTGCATCAGATTATCCTCTTGCAATGACCTATATAAAATCCTTAATAAACTAATTAAGTTTATTTTCTAAAACTTAGGAAAAACCATTAATTTTATTTTTTTTCAAAAATCAAAGTATATTAAAATAAGTACATAAAATTTACTTATATTTAGATGAATAATACCTACAGTATTATAATTGATAGGTGATAGAATACCTAGGAGAATGTTTAAGAAACGTTGATAACCTTTAGCAATCCAGATCACCGGTTAGATAGCACTATCGCGTAGTAAGAAAATCAAAACTTTCCATAACTTTATCGTCATGACAGCATGCGTTTTAATAATATATTATGACTATGATTCAACCTACCTTCCTGGTTCATACAATTTCTGCTGCAGTAGAGCTTCCTTTAAACTCTTTAAGTCATAAGAGTTGGCTGTAGCGTAAGCCAGAGTGAGGTAGTGTCCCTCTCGGCAACTCAATTCGGCAGCACTCGCTTTCTTATGAACTATCTTCTTTTTTATCGGTAAACTGCCAGTTTCTATCGGAATAGTCGGCTGTATAGCATCGCTAGTATAGCTTCTTACTACCGAAGGCTTCACAATACTAAAAATATCATTTTTAGAAAATAAAACTCGAGTATTCGGCGAAACAAAATCGCTGAAAATATTCGCAGATAAACTTCTCGGTGTAGCGCACCGAAAGGCGCTAATCGCAATTCTTGATAAATACACAGTCATAATTATGCTTTATTATTTTTTCAATCTTAAAATAGTTTAATAATGCTTTTATAAATGCTTTTCAGCAGTTATTATATAAAGTTGAGGTTATGCTTAAATTTATTGTTTTGACATTTAATATGACAGCCATAGAGAAATATAGATGACAGCTGCTGGATATTTACAAGATTCGGATAAAAGGCTTTTGCGTTTTTGTCAGAGTACAAGTTTTGAGGATTAAACAGAATTACGTCGCTACTAAATGTTTGGGTCTAGCCCAAACATTTAGTTGCGACGAACTTTTTGTAGGTGTAGTTTATATTGTGAATAATAATTGAAACAAGACTATAACTGCATAGTCACTTTTATTACAACCATAAAACTACAATAAATTAAAATCCTTTCACCTCTAAAAAATATACTTTTTAAATATAATATACTTTTTAAATAACTATTACAAGAGTGAATTTAAACTTAACTTTAACTTTACTTAGGTAACAAATTCAATGCAACATAAATACAGACATACACTACTATTTACATAATCCAAAAATCGCAATTCATCATCATCTCGCCTACAATTTAACGGGCCATCTAGTCTTTCCCCTTTCCAGTCCTTTTTATACATGATATCTCTTTTCTCATTATTATTCTATAAGTGTATCTCCTCTCTGTGCAGTGAACAGTGTGTGTAGTTTCCTTGCGAACTCCGGCCCGAGCTTTCTGGCGCGGGCGCCGGGCACCGCCGCGCGCGACACTCCGATTGACGCTATCTCTGATACGTCACTGGATTGGAGAGCCTGGAGACAAATATACAATTTATAAACAAATACATGGATAAAGCACTACTTTTTGAGAATGAGGTCAAAGGAAAGCTGGCATTTATTAGGAGAGCTTTTTTTTCAACACGGGCATTTTTATTCATCGTAAACTATAATATGAGCTGCGTGCTTGTGTGTCTGATCTATGTAAATTACAAGACACTGGGTACAATATTTGGCCAAGTACACACACACCTGATACAAGGCCAGCGGCGTGGAGTACTTCGCGCACAGAGCTCGCGAGCTCTCCAGACTGGACTGCGGCAGCACGGCTATCATCTGCTGCCATAGTCTGCTTATACCAGTTACTCCTGCAAATAATAAGATAGTACAATGATTATGAGATTATTAATAGTCGAAAATAAAAATAATTTAAAACATAAAGGTTGTATGTTGTTTGTCACATTGGCTGTATGCTTGAATGCCTGTGCCTTGATTATGTAAAGCGCGGAAACGAAATATTTGTGCAGTTTACCGCCATTATAGAAAATAACAGTATGTTTTGTGTTTTTGTGCAGTGTTAAGTTAAATACAGCGTGTTTTATAGCTGTTCGCAGTTATTTGGTGTGTGTTCAGATACTATTGTAAATTATAGTCACCATCTTTATCAAGCGCAACACATTTCTTGTTGTCTCCCCGCATGTAAAACTGTGCTTGTTCGTCACACTCGCGTTTTGCTTTTCTGTAAGTAAAATACATTTTTATTTTATTTAAAGCGGCCAATTTAGCGACGGCATACAACAGTTAACTTAATTAACTTATTTCATTTTGGTATACAAGAAAATATGAGATACTATAATATCATACTTGAAGGGAGCTTCGGCGATGGCCTTGGTAA
The DNA here is from genome assembly GCA_905146925.1 of Autographa gamma. Lineage (NCBI taxonomy): Eukaryota > Metazoa > Arthropoda > Insecta > Lepidoptera > Noctuidae > Autographa > Autographa gamma. The sequence continues at coordinate 662,186 of LR989870.1, forward strand.
ACTGCACGATGACTAGCGCGAGCTCGTTAGGGGTGCTCACCACCACCGTGTCGCAGTTGGCCGATACCAACAGATCTGTGTACAACAATGTTGTGTATATTATATTTATTTGTAGTAGTCTAGAGTGGGGAAAGCTTTGTGAGTGGATGATCTGGTAAAAAATAATGCCATGGACAGACACGCTGAAAGATAATAATAATCCACTAGGGACTAACGCGTAATTCAGCTGTAATCGTGAAAAATAGGCTAGGAAATGTAATTATTTCTTGTAAACATACCTGTCAAAGCCAATTCCAAGTCGATTTCAGTCATTCGCATACGATTACTGTTGGAAGTCTTGCGACGATTCGTTGTTCTGAAAATGAGAAAAGGATACAGTTACTACCGATGTTACGTACTTCCTTTTCCGCCGAATATAAACCGACCCTAAGGGTGCTGTTCATTATATCATTTTTTACTTTCTTGATTTCTTTTTTGATTTTGAGTAAGTGCCACTCACTTGAAGTAGTCGTCAGGTCGGTAGAGCAGCAGCGTGAGCCTGCGGTCGGCCAGCTGCTGCGCCTGCGCCAGCTGCGGCGTGAGCGCGTGCCCGCTTACCAGCTCGCTCACCTCCTCCGCGCTCGAGATGTAGAGGGCACGGTCGCAGTGCTCGTCCGCGGGACTTAGACGCACCTACGTAATTACAATACTAGTAAATACAACATCACATACAGTGTGTTTTTACCCTTAAGTGAGTGGCAAAAGCACTTGTGCGTGTGTGCGCACAAATTTCCACATCCAAGAAAGGCTAGGTGGTCGGGAACTCAGAGCTGGTATCACCTTGAAAATCGGTGTGTACGACATTCGGCCATGTCGTATTCGTAATTTATAGTACAGAAAGGCATACCCATAAACTGGGTTGTCTATATACGTTGGTTACCTGTCCCTGGCTGGCCTCCAGCGTCCGCGGCCGGGTCCGCGTCCACACCAACAGCGCGGGGTCGCAGAGGCCGGGGTCGTGCCGCGCGCGCGCCCCCGCCGCCGCCAGCTCGCGCGACACGTCCGACATGTACCAGCGCGACCACAGAGTCGGGTGACCTTCTACCTGCATGTACTAAAAAACAAAAGCAGGAAAAAATAATGTTACATTACTACAATTTACATAATTCAGACTAAATGCGAAAAACCAAAAAACAACACAATTGAAGAATTTGTCCTGTATTGGTAAGTCTTGTCTGACCTTTACAGCATATAGTAGTAAGTTCGCATTACCTTCATACACTCTCCAGGCTTGTATATTTTGTTGTTTTCATCAGCCGCCTTCTTGGCAGCTTTCTCTTCTAGCATCTTCTGCTTCTTAGTCTTCTTCTCAGCTGCTGTGCTAGCTTTACTCTTGCCCTTGTCTGGAGAGCTCCCTGTAAGAGTGCTGGTCTCTTGTACATGTGGATGGTATCATTATCGGTTCTTTAAGCAGCGTGCATATATCTAAAGAGCAAGGTATAGAAACAAAACTATCTTTTGGACTTGCTAGTCCACTATGGGGTGTGATTAAGCCCAATCAACAAGGTCCAATAAAGCTTAATATGGGTTGCTCCCTACATAAGTAAATAAGTTAAAGTAGGAGATGAGGAACTATTAAAGTACTGACCTCCACTTTTGCGTTTCAATCCTTTTCTCTTAGTTGTTTTATCGGTGGGAGTTGGTTCCATAGCAGGAGGTAAATCTGTAGCTGTGAAAAAAAATATATACTATTTTATACACTTATTAAAGCAAAATAACATGAGATATTATTACAAAGCATAAATAATTCCTTATTACAAGAACCTACATTTTCAAACAGGTTATAGACCAATAACTAAAAGGTTTATTAACTTACATAGATCATCTTCATTGTTGTTATCAAGATCTGGCTCTTCAGGTTCAGTAAGTTCTGCCAGTCTACCTACAAAACATTTGTAATGAAAAAAGGTTTTATGCGAAGTTTAAATTTTGCTAAAGATTGTTTTTTTTTCTTACCATTTCCAAAAATGTTCCAATTTCTTTCACTAAAGTTGCTGCCTGGAGATACGATAGGAACATGGTCATCAATGATTTCTAAAATAAAATCATTTATATTCAAGATAGCACAGGTGCTTAAAAACCAACAATATTGTCACTGCAGAATTATTCCCAAGACCCAAGCAAAGATAGTAATATAGAAAATTATATACCATCATGTTGGGTAACTTTGACCCATTTTATGAGCTTTTTTTAAAATTACGTATAGAATTTTTAACCAAACTACTGTGAAATAAATGTTTTTAGTGGCTTTACAAAGCCTATTTTTAGAAATAGAAAAAATAAATCTATTTTTTTAAACTACATCTTTATAATCATTGAAAATTCGACGAGACAAAGTTAAATGGTGACTTGGGTAACATTACCTCACACATTTAATGATACGGATTTTGATGTTTTAAATTAGTTTTTGTTATATTTGGTGAACTTAAGCCTCTTTTTATGCCTTAATATGAAACAAACTAACATTATAAACGATTTTTTTTTTTTCTCAAAGATTTACGGTTGAAGACATGAAGAATAAAGTGCGTAGTTAGGGAAATCACTAGTTTTTTAGAGACCACGGGTTTAGAACTTATTAAGATCTAATCAGTCTTAAGAGTCTTTATAATTGTTAATTAATAACCAAACTAAGTTAACAAATCCTAATCAATTAAAAAAACTAACGTAAAAATTCAAAATAAAAATAACAAAATTAGCTCTTTACCAGCCTTACTCTCCCCATTCCATACAAAGAAAATCATCATTAATCATATACAATTCTTTCTTTCGGTCACTTTAGTATTTGGCAAATATTTCACGACATTATTTGGGAAACAGCGTATAATATCAGGCTTAGTAGGCAGCTTTCAACCCTCCATCGCCTCCTGCATGAGCGAAATTTTAAGCATTTTACCATCGAAATGTGTTATAATGATGTAATGTATAGTAATTTTTCACCTACTTTTTTCCCGCCATGATAATGTAAGTTTACCTTAAAAAATAGGCAACACTTCAATTATTTAAGTTTTCCCAGTACTTTAGTGGAGTTAGTTCAAACTGTCAGTGTAACTTTGACCCGAGTCAAAGTTACCCGGATTTGATAGTTCTAAAGGACCTTATGCACAGTTTTGCTAATATTAACAATATTCATTAAAATATTGCGAACATTTTAATTGTATTTAAGTTTTTAAACTTTAATTTACTGTCTGAACTGAAACTCACCTTTATTCAGCATCTAAGAATCGCAAAGCAACAAAGTTTTTTGAGAACTTTTAAAAAGACGTTGCGCACAGCCCGCCGTTTTTATTTTATATCTATGGATTTTTAACATTTATCAAATAATGACATTAGATGGGTTTTAGCGAAGCCCTTTATGTATCTAATAAAAAATATTTCTATGCGTAAAGTTTTGTACAGAGCCAGAAAAAAAAATATTAATCGGAATTGGAAGTGGTGAGTCAAAGTTGTACTGAAAGCTTAAGTTACCCAGATTGACCGTACTACATATATAAATTATACAAAATTTAAATTTGCGGCAGAATTTTGTTCTTATGGTAAAATAAATCATTTCATAGGTAGTGTTAATTACAGATATTGTTATATTGTGTGTAAATACTATTGGTTTTTTAAAGGGTTTGGGTACAATTTGTTTAAGATTCATGAGATTATTAGAAATACGTTTTATACCATCTAAATGATTACCGGCTTCTCCTTCGCTCTCGTCGGAACTAATATTTACAACTAAATCAGACATTTTAGATAAGTATTGGGTGTAATTCGACCCGGATAATTAACTGAACAGTTCTGAAACTACATTTAACTAGTTTAAATAATTAAAAACAGTGAAATCTCAATAACACTAAACAAAAATAAACACAGAAATCGATTCTCCCGTTGACAGTGACAAGTATGAAGTATGCTGGGATGCGACGTTTGAATTTTCGTTTAGAAACGAACCCTATTTAAACCACTCTTTAGAGATATACTTTGTACTGAATTTTTACTCATTGTTTTCAATAATATGATTACGTCCACCTCCAAAATTATTTACAAAGGCACAAGTCTCAAGCACGTTACTAACAAACTTCGACGCGCTTAACATCTATTTACCGATCATGTCATGTGACTCAAGCAAGACAGAAATGTATGGAGTCAGACGGAGAGGACGTTTGCCCAGCAGTAAGCTACCAAAAAAACAGATCTTTGTAGAATACTTATTAATTGTAAGTTAAACTTTAATCCAGTACCCATTCTTATTTTCATTTTTCATAGGATGGACTGGCAAGAGGCAGAGGAGAGTGCTATAAACAAAGGGACCAAGGCTTGGCACTGTGTTAAACAGGGTTGTGTGATATGTGAAACCCCTATGTAATACATACTGCCTTATTATGATACATAACTCATATGTTGTACATACTGCCTTATGTACATAACACCTATGTAATGCATTATGGGATACATAACATCTATGTAATGCAAGACAGCAGTTAACATTTTTTTATGTATTCAGATTTTAACATGTTTTGTTTTTGTTTAAATAACGTATAAAATACATTTTTAAATATTCACTTATATAAAAACACAAGAAGTATATTAAAACTATTGTATATTATTATTTTTTTGTAAGATAACTTGAAATTTTGTTTTTAAATAATAATATCATTATTTCTCAACGTATTTTTTTTACTAAACAACTTTTTTACTAATTATAAGTTAGACTACATAGCATAGCAAAAAAGACGTAATTTAGTATGTTTTTTTTTATGAGTCGTTTAAATAACGTTTTTTAGTTCCCTAACTGACGAATGTGTCAGAAACGCATTGCTTCAGCGGCCAACCCGGTATAAACAACCTTTCCTACCCATAACCTCATTATCTTGACCATTTGCGAAAAGAGCGGGAAGAAAGAAACAAAATGGCTGATTTGAAGGCGCGACAAGACCCAGACAAGATACACCCCACGCCTATTGATTTCACATAAAACAGTCACATTAATCATAAATATTAGATATCTTTCAGCGGCATTTTTGCTCAACCGCTAAATTGAGCACAGGTCAAATAAAGTTAACAATTTTCTTTTCATCAAGATTTTATTAGAATACTATAGTTAGTTACTTACTAACTACCCACATAAGTGGCTTTATTCTGGACTTAAAACAAAATGGATTTCATAAGTAAATTCAAAACAACTTTTTAAAATTAATTCGTTCTATTATTTATTCTGTTTTAGAGATGTACCTACTTATAAAAAAACTGCAAATGTAGATATGCTGTTTCGTCAGTCTCACAACCCATAAAATAAGTCAAAAGTTATGAAAAAAATAAATGAAGATAGATCCTTTATTAAATATCACCGACTGATGCATCATCATCTGCTAAGCCTTTTTTCCAAACTATATTGGGGGCGGCTACCAGACTCACCGTAGTCTCCCATCCACGGACCAACCATGGCGAGCGCGGCTAAACCTGCATTATCAGGAAAACCGTGCGGCTTACACTTCGCCACGAGCCCCTCACTGTTTTTATAGAAATTAAATCTACGGTTTGCCCTTACGTTATATCTAGATAAAAAAAAACAAGTTTACCTATTTAGTCCTAACTTATTGACCTCTCTAATTATTATTTTTTAAGATGTGTTCGAAATCTCCTCTCGACTTACAAAAATTACTTAGAAAACATGATTAGAAGCAAGTGAAGCAACGTTTGTAAGCCATAAAACCTCCTCTACGTCATAAAAAGACTTATAAAAGAGTCAGACGGTACGAGGCAAAAGTTTGGGCAAAACAATCGCGAACGGTACTTATCTGCCTACAGGGCCTCGATTCAGGTATCTTAAATGCATGTCAGTGGTCGATCAGTGTACTTTTCATTGTGCCTAATTTTCGTATTCGTAGATAAGTAAATAAAATATAATTGAGCTCTCAAAGAGAATGATCGTAATGACCAATTAATTATCGTAATGACAATTAACAGAATGCCGATTATCGTAAAAATGACCAAATGAAGGAGATCATTCAGTCAATTCAAGCAACACTTAAATAGCTGAATCGCGGCCCTGTCCCAAAGTTCGTCCTAATTGAAACAGTACACTCATGGAATTAACCTTTTATTATTCTTGTTTGGGAATTTTGTATTGATTTCGTTTTTGTTACGATGAGTGAGGACTTATTGTCCGATACTCCCTTATACGCCAAGTAAAGGTGTCTTCTTATTATGATTAAATGAATAAAGAAGTCATGAACAACTAAAATTATGAAAAAATATAGATTTCAACGGGTGTCATCGGCCTATGTTATTTATCTATGTTAATTATACCCGTTATGTGATTCTGTAACGAGTAGGAATCAACATGTGACTATATTTTCTTCTAATTACACAATTCAGTTCGATGTTTCGAAAACACTAAATATTAATCCATTTGTTCTGGATAGCGTGTTGCGTGTACACTAATACTCATAAAATCTTGAAAATCATCCAAATTCCTTTCTACTTAATTGCCATGTCTAACTAGAAACAGATCACGATATACCTATTGTCTATTAAATGGCTTTTTATAAAATAGTTCGCTTTTATTATGAAAAGCATTAAGTCCAATAGTAACCAAGGTATCCTAAAGGCTCAAAATCATTATTAAATTGTGTAATGACGCGACAATTTGCTCCCCGCATTTCTGAGCTTAAGAGGCTTCGTAAATGAAAGCGCAAACAATAGTCAGCAAACTACAACATCCACTCAAATCTCTCTCAATTTACACAAAAGAAATTACATTAAACAATAAAAATCTCAATTGCGGGTGCACCCACATAATTAATACCTGAACAACAATACCGCAAAAGTCAGTGCACGTTTGAGTTGGTACCGAGCTTACACAGCGGTTAGAAACCGTAAAAGAATAAAGAAAACATTTACAGACAGACACACCGACTAATTAGACCGACGGACACAAACTACAAACATCATAAATAACTTCTCAGTAGATCATATCGGGCTCAGGAAACTACCATTTTAGGCGCAAACAAATCACGCGACATCGCGTAGATATTTACATTCAAATAAGACAAATATGAACGGACCTTTTTTTTTTTGATCTCACGTGTCTGTTTGTTCTAAAATGTTTGCTCTATGTCTGCAGTGAGGGCTCCGTCCCTCCTCGGCCTCCTCTCTCCGACTCTCCAGTCGGGCTTTGTTTACGGGGGCGAGCGGGCGTTGCACCTCGCGTCCCGACATCGCGCACGCGTGACTAATTTAAAAATAAAACTTATATTCGCCGCTGCACATCCTGTGCGCCACACAAATGTTTTAAAACTTACTACTTATAACTTATTCATAACACCAACTTAGTTTGTAGACGCTAAAAAGTTTCGACTCGCATTCCTTAAATTCAAGTGTGCGAACTTGCGCAAAATATTTTGTGTTGTTGTTTTTTGATCATTGGATTCTTCTGCTGCACCTTTAATCATTGTGTAAGCATTTGGAACTGGGGTTTAGAGGACCAGATAACTTTAAAGTGTAATTGTGGATCTAAAAAATGGATGTGTAAATAGGAGAGCCAAGATGGATTGGCGCGAAAAACTGTTTGGGAAAGTGCTGGTGAAATGTGAGTCTGGGAACCAGAATGGTCAGTTCCAGAATGTTTCAACGCTGGAGGCTTTGTCTGACTGTGTGGAGGAGGGCGAAGGCGCCGTGTGTGGGATATACTTTTCGTTCGCGAACATAAGCGATGCTAGTGACGATTTCGGGGTGCGTTTGGAGGAGGTGTACAAGCGGGTGCATCCTCGCCTGAAGGTGGTGCAGGTGGTGCTGTGGGCGCACGTGGGCACGCCTGAAGGGCTGGTGGAGCGCGAGGCTGGCTTCAGGAGGAGCCTCACCGGGAAGCCGTGGTTCGCTGTGCCTTTCCACGATGTTGATACTAAGGTAAGGATTTAAAAGTAGTACATATTACATAAGACCTCGAAGCGAATAAATACTATCAAAGTAATAAGGACCAAACAAAAAGTTTTACTTCTACTTGTCTGAATTACTTCGATTTGATTTTCAAGCAATAACAATTATCTAGATGTTACATGATGATTTTGCATCTGATTCTACGAAAGCTTCAAATTTGGTTATAGTTTCAAGTATTCATAACCCTCTAAATATCCACGAAGGTCTCATGTTATCAACAAGCATTGTCAACGTATTTGCACGTCAGCTTTCTGAACGCTGCAATGTCCTCAGCCCGTTTGGCTTCGGTCCAAACAAGCTTTCATATCCAACACGCCTTTCATACTTTAACACTTTAAGAAACCTGATATCCTGATATTCCTTATAATATGATACAATCCAAAAATCCTTTATCTAGAGGTTTTTATTGTTACCCAATTACAAAGTACTTATACGGTAATCCTTGATAAGAAGATCTTAAATATATTTCAATTTAATGGCGAAATAAAACTAAGTCGCATTTTAATATTCGAGCATAATTGAGTTTTAAAACCATCAAACATTAATCTTCGCGAAAAACCAACATTAAAAGTTGTGAAGCAATTTAAACAAATCATAATAATTAATAAGCTAGCTGAACACACTGTAAACCACTCTGAACATCAAACGACTTAACTGAAACTTTGTGAAAACACTTCAAGAAATAAGCCTTTGATTCCGTTCAAATCGCTTTTAATGTTACAAACCTTTGAAATTTACTCTTTTTGAGGATTAATTAAGCTACAAGATGTTTTATGCTTTTATAAGCGCATGAAATTTTTTATACCTGTTAATGTTCATAACCTTGACTAAATTGAAGCAATACAGAAAAAGGGAATACATACAAACAGTCCAAATAGAACCTCCTCCTTTTTGGAACCCGGTTAAAAAAACTTGAAACTTATTAATTTTACACATACATTATGACATTCCTAAATGTGTGAGTTAAGTACGTGCATTGACGGAGGACATCGATGCGGTAACAGGACACATTGCATCAAACTAACCGCCATGTGTCGGAATATCATACACTCATACACACATGCATTACATACAGGGTGCGGAAATAACATCCATCATTATTTAATACGAAATAAAGAAGACTAACAAGCGAAACATTTAAGTTCGAAAAAACTGTTCTGATAGTCAAAGATTGACGCCAACATCTTGAATCAATATTGACATTTTAAATACAATGTCAAGAGTCTGACAAACACAGGTGCATTGGATACCAAACAACAGTTTCCTATTGCTGTCACTATTTCTTTTATATTGTAAACAACAAATGGAATTGCTCCGGAGGTTTACACGAATGTTAGATAATAAAATTTTAATAGTAATAGGTACATCTTACGGATTCTGTCGTGGTATATAATTAGACTTTAGTCCCCGACGTTCTAACGCCTTTGCAGGTGTCATGGCATGTTAGGTGTCTAAGGTGTGACTAGTCCACCCGTGACGATGACATCTGCAAAGGCGTCGAACCTAAATAAATTCCGCAAGAAGTAGTTTTCTTTCAAAAGATATAACTCATAGGTTATCATTTTGTGTTGATTTATTTATATTCTCACTGTCATAAAATTAACAAAATGTCAGAAACTTTTGACATTATAGTTCTCATTAAGTCACACTTGAGTCTTCAACATTACCACAGCCTGTACATAGTTAAGTTCTGTCACCCGCCGCTGCCGGGCCACGGTCGCGACTCGCATACGTATTACAATAATGGCTATAACATAATACTCGGTGTATGCTAAGCTACAGTTTTGCACACAATTGTCATCGTTTGATGTCATCCTTTAATTTGTTTGGCACATCACATGTCTAGAATTGCCGGCTTCTCATATTTCATGTAATAAAACTGCGGTAGGTACGCCTACTATTATACTATTTAAGAACTATACTAAACTTTGTGTAAAGATTCAACTAATAAAGAAAAACATCCTAAGCGAATTCATTTGTCTATAAAAAACAAGCAATCCATTTCAACGTCTACAACAAAAAAACAATTTTTATAGAGAAAGGAGACTTAAAATAAAGCTGTTGTTCTAACAAGCCAAAATTTATTTTTTTTCAAACTTTTGCCTTCCCAAATTAAATTACTTTTCAATTATCCTTGTTATCTTTTTGGTAATGTTTTACAACGAATGGTATTGATTTCTGCACTGGAAGATTTGTGAATTTCTCTGACCTTTTGGTAACAGCCTGTATGAAAAACCTCAATGTAATATTATATTATAATAAATACTTAATAGCTTCTTCTATGTCTTACTGATAGTCCAGGATAATCTTAGAAGAAAGTCTGACTAAGCTAAAAACATTTTTAATAATGTCGTCAACTCATTAGTGGAACCGTCTGCTAGCCGATACTCAAACATCGATGAGTCATTAATCAACGTCTTCCGCCTTCGAACGAGAGTGAGTGAGTGAGTGAACGAGACATAATACATCATTCAAACTCTTAGGTAAGTTGTCTGAGGACACCCACTTACAAGGTACTTAGGTTATGTTAGTTATTTTTAGGTCCTAAGTAATAGTGAATTCAATGAAACTATATTGCGAAAATTAAGGCTAGAACTGAAAGTTACTGACTAGATATTTTTACGTACTGTAAAATATACAAAATCTACTGAAAAGTATATAAAAGCATTTTAAATAAAATTCAATTCATCTTTTTGAAACAAACTTATATGCAGAGAGATACCACGTTAAGTACGAATCTCCTCCTTATAAAATCTGTTAAAAATATAAAAGGCTATAAGGTTTCTTTGACTACAAATAATACGGTATGCTTACATACTCATTGTGAAACATACAATGTTCTCTTCAAAGGACTCGCTAGGTAAAACCACCCTAATATTCCACCCCGACTTGCGGATACATTTCATACTGAACAGATCTTCATAAATTACAGCTAAGAACAATCTCCACCACAGCTTTGAAACGAAAAAAAAAACAAATCATAATCGTCCCAATCGCCTACACAGACACACAGGCGAAACTTATGACACCCCTATTTTTGCAGCCGGGAGATAAAGAAAGCATAACATCCCAGTTTTAATACGTCCATAATATTGAAGGAAGTATAAGTGATCTGCATAGTCTCAGGGCCTGCCTAGGTCGTGGGGGAGCAGTAATTACGAGGGCTGCCTCTCATGTATCACCCTAAATTACTTTCTACCCCACGAGGGGCGGTACAGGTGCGTTTCCAACGTAAACGTCAGTTTTAGAACGCCATTTTGATTAAAGTTTTTTTTGTTTGTTTTTAGAGATGATACAGTATTGAGGGATTATTGTTATAAGTATTGGTTATAATAATAAATGAGGATTTGTCTAGATAACAATGTGAAAGTAGTCTTACATTTACATCGATAGATAGGCGTATATCTATCGGTGTAAGTAAGAGTGTGTGTTATTGTTATTTGAAAACCTTTATAGCTAATGTCTAAAAGCTATAAAGGCTATAAAGTTCCCTTTATTTTCGTAATGTACCTCGAACTCTTTTCCTAGAGGATAAGTATTTTCAGACATGAAATATGGCACACTCTAATTCTAACGCTAACACATACATGCGGATTATACTAACATTTATCCCTCAACTAATTCCATTGTGCCAAAAACATTGAATTCCTTCCTTATTGTGCCAATCTATTGTAACATACAAATTGTTAACATAGTATGCATAAACTTTGTGTTATTGTTGTTATTTAATACAATCGAATAAGATTTGCACGTTGTATACATGTGAGGGTGTAATCTTAGATTACCGTCTTAGGATAATAAAGGCAGGGGTAGCAATTAAAGACGTTTGGTACGTGATTGGTTTTCTGATATAAACCAACAACAGTTTTTGGTCATTTATTTAACAGATTTAAAGCCAGTTGTAATAAATAACAACTTTTTATTGAGGTCTATTCTGCTCCATTTATATTCCTGATATAAATATAATAATAATATCCCGGGACATTTCACACACGGTTGTCTGATCCCAAGCTAAGCAGAGCTTGTGTTATGGTAACCAGACAACTGATAAACATACTTATATATTTCTAAATACATACATATTATAGATAAATTACACCCAGACCAGAACAAATGATCGTGCTCATCACACAAACATTTGTCCTGAGTGGGAATCGAACCCACGACCTCCGGTATAGCAGTCAGGGCCTCTAACCACTAGACCAACAGGCCTGTCATAAAAAAAAACTTTTTAACAAAAAAATTAAACCGCCGAAAAAACTGAAAAGCAAAAAATAAGAAACCTTTTTTATTTAATCTTAATAACTAAGTTCTTAAACGAATGTGAGTATACCTAAGTAATTTCGAGTCGGCGCCAAACAGGCAAATTAATTAATTACGATATTTAGGTACTTAATTTTTTTAGAAATTTTAATGTTTATCGCTGGAGATTTCATTGCATTGTTAAGTTGATTCAAACTCAAACTCAAAACTTTTATTTGCTTTCCACCATGGAATTAGTAGGTGGTAAGTAAAGAATATAATTATAGTATATAGCGTTTTTGATTTGGTTATTTCTTTATTTTTAAGGTAATTTTGTGATCTTTGTTAATTGATAGTTTGGCGCCGCCTCAAAATTATTTAGGTATACTCACATTCGTTTAAGAACTTAGTTATTAAGATTAAATAAAAAAGGTTTCTTATTTTTTTGGTTTTCAGTTTTTTCTTTTTTGTGCTACATGCTACATGCTGAATTATTTATTATTTTTAAAATAGATAACTACCTTATTTTAGTATTCAAATCTGTGAGTGAACAACAAATCACCCCTATTTTCCCAACCTTAGAGTAAAATTATATGGGACCAGCTTCAAGGTATAACCCCCTACCTAATAAAAAAAGATTTATCAAAATCGGACTTTTCTGTAATAAGTTACGCGTGGTCATATATTAAAATCAGTTAGTGAACAATCAATATATCCCTTTTTTTCTACCCTTAGGATTGGAATATTTTTTCCAAATTTATATGGGACCAACTTCTAGGTATAGCCTACTCAATAAAAAAAGAATTATCAAAATAGAACTACTCTGTAAAAAGTTACGCGTGGTAATACATTACGATCAGTGCGTGAACAATCAATTAACCCCTGTTTTTCCACCCTTAGGGTGGGAATTCTTTTTCCAAATTTATATGGGACCAACTTTGGAGTATACCCTTTCCAATAAAAAAAGAATTATCAAAATCGAACTACTCAGTAAAAAGATATGCGTGATCATACATAAAAAAAAAAAAATATACGCGTCGAATTGAGAACCTCCTCTGTTTTCGTCGGTTAAAAAAAACTACTAAAATCCGCCAAATAAAAAACATTTAAGTATAGGCATTTAGTTCAAAAATAAATAATATTTTTACGAAGTAGCTACATTCTAAGATCAAAACATACTGAAAGCTTTTAGGAACTCACTCAAGTGTAATTAATTACAAGACCAGTGATGTCATCTCCTAAGACACTCTTAGCTTCCATTATGGAAATGAAAAACACCTTTTTGCGGAACCTTCGAGCAATTTCGCTAATGCTAATAAGTAATTGTATTATCTTGGATGTTCCGGTCCGGAGGAAAAACATGAATCCTGCACGAAAACAATCTTACTACCTTACTTAAGTCAATTGAATTGGATAGTTTGATTTTATGCTTCTACCTGTACTACTACCCTATTTTATATGGGTAAGCACTTAAAAATACTTTTTAATTTGAAATAACCTGCGAAAAGTACCTTCTGTCCTTTCTTATAATTGCTCTCATATAAGCCCATATTAAGTTTCATAAGACATTGAGAAGCGTAGCAGAGAGACAGGCAGACAGACTTTCAAGTTCATAATATTAGTATGGATTAATTTAAACTTTATAACCTACTAGCGGCCCGCCCCGGCTTTGCTCGGGTGCAACGCTGATACCTAATATATTAAGTACACAATCATAAAGTTCTGTAGGGTGAAGCACAGCCTTGGACGGACGCACTATTTGGTATAGGCACGACCCCCGGCCCCCGCGCGGCCTAAATCGCTTTTTCGTAAATAAGTAATAAATAGACGATAAAAAATGGTTATTGTGGGTTATCCTCAAGAGATAGACATATGCCATCGCGGACTTTTTTGTAGACCTTTTGAACGTGCACAATACTGTAGTACATTATTTTGTTCCATCTAGTAGGGTTTAGCCAGCGTTTGCAATTAAAGCGCAAAAAATGTGTTTATTTACGACCTTGCATTAAAAATCTCTAAAATTATCCGTGTTTCTCTACTATATTATGCATGTATTATACATATAAACCTTCCTCTTGAATCACTCTATCTATTAAAAACCGCATCAAAATCCGTTGCGTAGTTTTAAAGATCTAAGCATACATAGGGACAGACAGCGGAAAGCGACTTTGTTTTATACTATGTAGTGATACATACCAAACTTTATCTAGGTAGCTAGCTACCTATTTCTTCCATCTCAATTTGGCAACTCCGATCCATAGCAATTCCATACCAACATTTCATTACACGGAATGCTGCGCCAAATTCTTTAGTCCGTATATAGTGTGTAATAAAAGCAATGTATTAAGATCCGAAGATTTCGGTCGGGCATGCTATGGGTCCATTAACGGTGGAATTTCTCGGCCAGGGGGTGCAGGGGTGCAGGGGTGCAAATGATGACCCCAGGCTTTCTGTAGCTCATAAAAGCTGAAATGTTTGTGATAATAGTGTAACTGAACATTAAGAAAGGAGCTTCTGGGATTGGTTTAAGGCACTTCAAGGAAATTGTTTTGTTTTATAGGTAGGGTATAAGTAGATGAGTTTAGCGATGTAGTGCAAAAACAGGAATCAGGTTAAAAATACTGCCGAATTTGAAAGTTTCAGTTAATGATAGTCGCCACATATAATGTGGCAATCTACTAATTAATCTAATTGAAATGAAAGCACCATCCACATGAAAAGCAGAAGTTTAAATTAAATCTGGTTGTTAATTAAATATAATGTCTCTTAAACTATTCTAAACAATTGGATGTAGTAAATAGGTTTACACAGATCATCGAATCTCAAGTGGTCACAACAAAAGTTATTTCCACTTTCCTTTTCACAAACTCATTAGTTTAGATGTAAATTACAACCTTTCTATCCTTTGAACCAAAACCTGCTTCAATTATTTGACCCTTTGCAATACAGAATACTTTATCACTTGTAAAGTATTTCTGCACGTACTTGGGCCAGCGAGCGGTGTCTCAAACCGGTCAGCACCGCTCTTACAATAGCGACGATCATGTTAGGGAGTCTCGGTCTGCGGACACGTGTTGTAATGCCCTTCATACGGAACTTGTATATTAAATGTATTAGGGTTGAATGGGAATTGAAATATGTGCAATGTGAAGGGATTGGGAGGTTTGGAAACTAATTTATGGTAGTGTTTAATTCCAATTCGAATTCTAAGACCAATTCGATCACAAGACATGTTTTGTCTTATCTAGGGAAGGACTTCAAAGGTCCTTCATTTGTAAAACCAAAAACAATCAAGTATAATAATTAAATAGGTCATGTGTCCAAAAACCCATCTGCTATTTAGGACAGAGAACAACTCCAAAATATCTTTCCTAAAGTGAGGAGACAAAAAAAAGAAACTTCAAAATATTATTGTTATATTTGTCTTTTCGTCTCTTTCTTCCTTGCAAGGTGCCAGGTATTATAACCAGTATTGCTTTTTGTGATGAATTAAAGTGTCACTACGTCAATTTTTTAAGACTAAATTATCAACTAATAAGTATGGACACTTTGCAAGGCCCTTAACCCTGCCCTCAGACAGTTACAGGCTCGTAAACCTTTATTATTAAACTTCACGTACACTGAACAAACACGACTGTGTCTACCTCTGCCAAATCGATAACAAAAGGTAATGGCGAACGGAAATAACTGCGATAGTCAAACAACTCTGGTTGTGGCGGGAAATATGAATTTTCAGGTTTGATGAGCAATTCAGCGAAATAGTGATACTTTTAAATAATTGATTAGTTTTGCATTTTACACTACACTATAGCTAGGGCATTAATTTTTTTTTAAAGGCGCTTGCTCCTTTGACGGAGAAAGGTGGAGCTAAGGTTTAACTATCCTATTAAGTTTGGATCATAATACTATAAGACGCTAGATATTTACACTGCATCTGAATTTAAACTGCCCTGAAAAATGTAACTATTTAATTTAAGGTCTGAATTCAAACCTTTTTCAATCCCTCCATTACGTTACGGTTTCAACTCTCATGTAAGTTGTACGATATATTATAAGATATAACTATTTGTTTTTGGGTCTAAATTCAAAGCTTTTTAATCCTTCTAGCTATTACGTAAAGTCGTTACCCCTATTTTGATTCTCTCAGGCTAAAACTGTTTTATACAAAGAAGTCTTACCTTTAAATTCGCTGCCAAAAAGACCAAAATCGTAATAAAAATCGCTAAATATATTATGTAATACATATCTAACGCTGCAGCCCACCAAGATATTATGTTGTTCGCCCGAGGGAAGACAGATGTCTCGTCTTAAGAACGCTCATTCATCCGGAACTAATCGTTGCACACGAGAACATAATTCACGACCTCCTTCAGCTTTCCCTGTTATCTCGCTGATATTCTGAGAAAAAGGTACGCGGAGGTGTATTGAATAAGATCAAGATTGGAGTATAAAATATAAGATTGAAGCATAAACTTACGTCATGTATTTTGGACCTAAGGTAGGTTGACATAAGCATAAAAAGTAATATGTATAGCTAAACAAGTCAATTAGGCTTTCTGGAAGTTCTGAGCGCAAACAAAACTACAGATAGCTAAGTAGATATTTTTTGCTCAGTTTGGCGTGATTTAGAAGGTCCAGCTTTTGGAAACATGTGTGGTCTCTTTTAAATTTTCCGAAGCGTGTCTTTAGTAGTCAACATGTTATTTAAGTTGGCACGGTCAAAATAATATTAAGAACTATTGACGTCGGATTCGTGTGATCACCACCCAAAGGCATAAGATTTTTAAAAAAGGATCCATGTTTCTGTAGTCAATCCTGGCAAGTGAAGTGAGCAGTAAGACTGCAAGTCTCAGAAACAATAGCAGTGCCTCCCGACATTGTTACACCGACAGAATTCACTCCAAGTTATGCAGACAGCTGAATAATTGGGGCTAGGGCTGTTTGTGGAGATCATCCAAATATAAGTAGGTGAAAGCATTTTGGCGTAAACGTAGGCATTTTTTATGAAAATTTTCCACGAGGAACAAAAAATTTGGTGTTTCTTTTTTTAATTATTGCGGATAAAGCAGTTCCGTTTTACATTTTTTATTCTATGTGTTTACTATTGTGTGTCAAGTTTTTACACTAATGATTAAATAAATAGGTGCTACCTAAAAGAGACTTTGAAAATAACCAATCTACTCCTGTCCATTTCTTCACTCTTTGGTGTAAGTATCTAGATACTTACACCAAAGAGTGAAGAAATGGATAGTATTATTAAGTTTTATGAACGAAACTCATAGCATACTCATAGCTTATAGCTAACTTATATAAACCTGGTTAAATTCCAAATAAACTAACGTTATCTACTTGAGTGTGTGCCAACCCTGGACGTATTTACGATGTTTTGTGCATTGTATTGTTCTCGGAACGTTGCTGCAACGTGAGCTGCAACTTACACCTGTGAACACTGACCTGAAGAACAATGGGTCAAGTGAAGCAACTTTATTAGGAATTTCATGACCATTCACTTTGAACTGATTGATAAAATGATAGACGCATACTTATTTAAAACAAGACAGATGACTTTAATGTTCATATGGGACCATCTCTTAGCTATATCCTAAAAATAGCAAAAACATTTTTTTAAATCGCATAACAAACGTAGCTACAAATAAATTAAATTAGTATTTCAAACACAACTTGACTTTCTGACCTCAAACTTACCACTCAAGGGGTCATGCATGCCCTTGGGCAGAATACATCTTTACATTTTCAAAATATATGAAACCTACATTCTTAACGGTCATAGTCCAAATAATTAATTCGTTTGTCACTATACGAGTGAACTTCTCAAGCCTTAATCTTGCCGTTTAAATGCTGTGCATATAAAACTCTCCTACCGAGGTAATCTCAGCTAGTCAACAGAATATAAACGGGGATGATTACCAAGAGGGCGTCGGACCTCCTGTTGGCACTCTTCAACACAATTTATGCACCCTCCATTGAGTACACCTAGACGACCACCTAGTATATTGATAAGAACTAAAAGCTAATAGTAATTCAACAGTTGAACGAACGAAAACAGAACTGGTTTTAATCAACGAGTATCATATTGAAAAGGTTTCATTTCAAAAGGGCATCGAAACTTCGAAATATCTTTGAGGGTGTGCACACGAACTTCAATCTGGAAATGAAAGGGACTGGCATAAAGGTAGCAAGGTAGCTAGGACACTTTGCTAATAAATTGGAAAGTCAGGTAGATACTGAAACTACTGAAAGAAAATATAACGTGAAATATGGGAGGAAATATCGTAGTGGGAGTTGTCTGAAATTGATTAATTGACCAAGCTATCAGATTAACTTGTTTATTTTACCACCGCAAAAAATAAAATTATAACTGAGTAGCTACTTACCCAAAATAACTATCCTTTAAAAATTTTATTCACCTTTTTCCCCAAAACGACAAATCTGGATTTACTAACGCAATAGTCCTTCAGACAGCCTTCAAATGTATATTTTTAATGTAGGCAAAAGCATTTGCTATCTCACATGATAATTTAAGATAAGTAACCAAAAATAACTTGAAGACTTAATGGTTACGTAAGAGATCTCTTATTAACGTTTTGTGTACGCCAACTTTTAAACTCTAAACCTAGGCAATCAATCATCTAGAAAATCAATAATAAGTCATTCTCTAAGTAGGTAACCATTACCGTGTCTAAGTACGGCACATTATATCTTTAGAAAACGAACCCCCAACAGCTTACGCGCCAATACCGGTAGTTTCCATTGTGGCCATAAACACGGACCCCGCGCACGTCACAAAGGGCGGGAATCACTATCGCATTGTTCCGGCGGCTTTTATCTGTAGGCCGGTGTGTGCTGTATGAAGCCTGGGAAAATTTATTTCTACTTCTTTATAAAGTAAAATCGCGGATTCTTTTTGGGGATATGGATACCAGATCCTTAGGTAAAACTTTTTGAACTTAGTTTGTATAGCTAGTTAGAATAAATTTTAATTAAAAGTTAATAATCCTTCTCTATAGCTATATGGTATTCAAAATATAATAATTTTGTAGTTCGCAGTAACCGCTATTAAATCAAGTAAAATCGGATTAAAATTAGGGTACATAAAAAGACCTTAGAATAATCCCAGCTTTTGAAATTAAAATAAATCCTCTTATCTAAAATAACCTAAACTTTACAGACTGTTTTAATCTAATGCTAATATAATCCACACCACATTTCATATTTATTTAATCTTTCACAATGCTAAACGTTTTTTTTTCTAGTACAAGCTTTGGAAAAAAACGAGTTTAACAAAGAGCCTTTCATTTGCAAACCCAAACTTTTCATTACTCCACCCTCAAAGTTTAGAACACTGGTTTGCTAGGCCCTTTAGTAAAAGCATGTGCCCTAAGTGTATATCTACGCATTGTTTTGACAGTATTGTCTGTCCGGTGCAGTGTGTACAGGGCTAACACAAGACAGACGCAGCAATGTATGATTTATGTTAGAAAAATGTGGAAGTGTAGTAATTAGCCTGATTATAAGTGAATGTGACTGGTCACATTCACTTAAATGAGTGACATTTCTTATCTGGATAAGGAATGTCACTCATTTACAAGCATGGCACATGCTTTACTTAAGACAGGTTCACAATAATCACTTATTTCGGGATTATTTCTTATTGAAAATTCCCTTTAGAGTAATTAGAACATTAAAATAAAGATAGGTCATCATAACTGTTAAAGCATAACTAGATTTCCTTACTAAGTTTATTTTCAATAACTTTTCCTTAAAAATACACAATCTTCTCGCTTGTCTATAAGCGGGTCTGTGCAAATATTTTTTCTTTTATATTACGTTTTCAATACGCGGCAATATTCAATCAAAGGGAAATTGTGAATAGATACATTTTCCGCGGCAAAAAGTTGTTAGTATAATAATAATATATACCAGTCGCTCCATAATGCTATGGAGGGTTGTCGAAATAAACTGTACTTAATTAGCTAAATAGAGTATCAAATTAATGTATCGAAGTATTAAGAACTAAGAACTAGTTTTCCCACCATGTATGTATATTCTCAAGGTTATATTTTGTACTAGCGGCCCGCCCCGGCTTTGCTCGGGTGCAACGCTGATACCAAATATAACTACGCAATCATTAAGTTCTGTAGGCCGAAGCACAGCCTTAGAAGCATTTTTTGGTATAGGCACGCGCCCCCCGGCCCCCGCGCGGCCCCCTGGCCTGTACCGCCGCAACCGCTATGTCCCTGCATTTTAAATTTGTAATATCTTCGAAAATATTCATTTTAATTACATGCTGTAAAGGGCAATATTGATCTATATTACATGCACAATTTTTTTAAGGTACTTAATTGGATAAGGATTAATGCTGTATTGCTTAAAATCGTCTTTGCGTGAATAAGTAATAAATAAAGGATAAAAAATGGTTATTGTGGGTTACCCTCAAGAGATAGACATATACCATCGCGGACTTTTTTCTAGATCTTTTTAAGGTGCACAATACTGTAGTACATTATTTTGCTCTATCTTGTAGGGTTCAGCCAGCGTTTGCAATGAAAGCGCAAAAAATGTGTTGATTTACGACCTGACGTCAAAAATCTCTAAGATTATCCATGTTTCTCTATTATATTATGCATGTATTATACATATAAACCTTCCTCTTGAATCACTCTATCTATTAAAAAAAACCGCATCAAAATCCGTTGCGTAGTTTTAAAGATTTAAGCATACATAGGGACAGACAGCGGAAAGCGACTTTGTTTTATACTATGTAGTGATAGTGATTAAGGGGTACCTGCAGTTCTACGCATATCCTACCAAGTATTGGTACTAATGCCATCAAGTTACGTTAACCATAACGTTGTTATTAATTTCAAGACATTTAAATGTCAAGTCCTTTCTAAAAATATATAAATAACGAATTATATTTAAAAAGGCCAGGTTATCAATTTTGACTTACTTTCAAAGTGATTTGGTTTTCAGACGTGTGTATGAGACAACCCTAGGTCACTATCATATCACTCCACAACGCGGCTCGCCTCGTGAAACAGAATAGGAAATTTCATGAAAACTGAACGCAGAGTCGGTTAAAATTTCAACATCACTTACATATCGTAAAGCTTGTCTTTGTTACAATATTTGTTATGTTTATTACATGTGAATTACGTGCTTATTAGAGGAAAATTCGACGATGAAATCAAAACAGCAACAACTTATTTCTTTTTGTATGTTATGTAAATAAACAATTTAAAGTGATGTTGAAAATGTATTACATCCTATCAAACTTTAAGTACTATCTGTAAAGGTATTATAGTAACTTTTAGTCATTTCATCATTCCCGAGCCTTTTCCCAACTATGGGGTCGGCTTCCAGTCTTACCGGATTCAGCTGTATACCGTATTTTACATGGAGCGACTGCCTATCTGACCTCCACAACACATTGTACTGGGTAACACAGTATCCCAAGGTAAGACTGGTTGTCAAAATTGACTTAACGACTGCCTAAGATCTTTGTATGACAGCCGTTTATAGTAACTTTTAGTAATCTTTGTTATACACGCCTCTGGGATACAAACGCATCTGTGCAGTAAAGAGCCGAACAATGTTGTGTTGATGACGCGATGACGTCACAATATGCAAATGTGGGCCAATTGACTGGCAATTAACGATGTCCTACGTCCACTCATTAGAGAGATCATTGTGATCACATAACAGGAATAGTGCATCAAACGTCGATACGATATAATTAGGTCAATAGGTATGGAAGAAATAAATCTTACTTATATCAAAGAAACCTTGGAAACGCGATCAGCATCGTTAATCATATATCAAAGCGAAAACAGAGAAATAAATCGAATTAAATTTACCAAAAGGAAGGGAGACAAAACAGCAATATTAAACAGTGAAGCAAGTCAAAATACCACAGTATTTTAGGGGCTAATTACTCTGTCTATATAAATCTCTGTTTATTTGATTCTTATTTCAATAAACAAACAGGTAATTTACAACATTACAACGCCAGTTGTTTTGTTTTTGTACATATTCCTATTTGATGTTTATCAGAGAGTTCGCAGTTTCCACACACATATATATGTATATCGCGTGAGAATATCTTGTCAATAATGCTGAATTCCCGTGCAATATTGAAGAAAGTTTTAATAGTGAGAAGAGACGTCTGTCAATCTTTGTAATACAAATTTTATTGTTCAGCAGAATTCTTCGTTGTAAAATTTTGTATTGAACTATTCGAAAATCCCTTCATTCTTAAACTAAATAAAATTAAATAAGGACCAAAGATTGGACCAGTCGAATTGCAGCACGTAGTTTACGTCGTACGTTTTCGTACGTTTTAGGTAATCTTTTATTGAAGATTATTTTTAATGTTAAAACTTGTGGTTGTGCAAAAAATACTACTTATAAATTACATTTAATTTATAAAAGTTTTAACAAAAGTCAAATACCTTCATTTGTAGAATACCGGTACGTTATCTGTTCAAAACTGTCATGGCTTCGTAAATAAATGGCGGGCGACAAATCGAGCGCGCTGCATTTTTGAACAATCGTCGGTTGTTGGGCCCCTCGCAAAAACCTAGCCATTGTGTCCCCGGTCATTTTGTCGTTAGGATTGAACTGCAATATACGGGGAAAAAGATACATTCAGCAGGTTTGAAAAGCCCTTTATTATACTCGACTATTAGCTTGGTATGTCTAACATAACCTATAGAAATCAATTTGGAATAGGTATACATGTTGATGTTATATTCACCAATTCAGTACTATCTTCAAATTAAGGGGATCGTTAAATATGTATCTACAAAAAAAGACCTACCTACTGCCCAATTAAAATCACCCTCACCTTTAGAACCTTTCCACTAGCTAATTAATTCTTAACTTAACCGCCAACATAAAATTCCTGTACTCTAACAAACTGTGACACAATCACACATTGTTCACAATCGTTACACTTTCAAACAATCAACATCGCGGGCTTATCAGATGGCAAGCGGGGCGTCGAACCCGTTATGGGCGCCAAGCACGACAGGTTCACTGAACCACAGGGGAGTTAGATCGATACACACCCTTACATTTTGAATTCAAACCGTGTATTAACCAAACCTAACCTTAATTATACGTTATCTTTGCTCAGGTTATGGTATTCGCGAAATTGAATGTCTGTTTGTATAACCCTGCTGTGTTTGTTTACCTACGGAACCATTTTCGATGTTGGTTCAAATACACGTCTCATATTCATCTATGTTACCTTAATTTAGACTATTTATAAGTACTATTCTTACATATTCTATACTTCTATTACATAAGTTAGACTATGATAAGACTGAAGATCTCCTTCATATTAAAAGATTTATTTACTGAAAAAATATGAAACCCGAAACCATATAGCTACATATAGGTTGTTCCCATAAATTCTATGTTTATCGTTCACCGTCTACGAAGGCTATAACTCACAGAAGCCTCTTAAAGTCAGACAAACAATTTAATATATTGCGTACATCTGTAGGCGACAGATTCTAACATTGTATGCCAAGAGATTAGAGTACATAACGAATACATAATACAAAAAATTTGAGGCAAGTCTGGCTTAATGTAATCGATTTTTCTAAACGTATTCCTTGAAGTTTATATACTAATTAAACGCAGATGTTTTTACTCTACTTTTCTTTCTTTATTTTCCTTAAAACTACTCTGACTAGTAGTCGGGTCCTGTAATTGTTTCACTGCTTGGAAAAAGTGACTATTGAAATAGTTTAATCGGTAGAAAGAATGTTTTGCTTATTGCCACTTCTATAAAAAAAATACTTTAGAAAAACAAAATGTAACATTTTCTGTAATATTTCTCGTGAAGGAACCCAGAAATTGTATAGAAATGTCATTTAAAAGGGAGCAAGACGCTACTCGTGTAGCTGGCGTTGTAGGCTGTCGTCTAGCGAAGGGCCCTTCAAAGCCCTTCAGTGCGGCCCTAGAGCGCTTTCTGCAGACATTTACACTGCTTTCAAGCGCTACACCCGATTTAAACACGCTTTTTATACACTGTAAGGCGCCATATTGCGGCCGCCATCTTGGTAATTTTAAATGTGCGTCCTGGTTTGCAAGTTTGAAAATCTTTTGAGTTACATAACGTTTTCTTAACTCATATTTGACGTGTTCTTTTTACTAAAAAATACCTTGCAGTAATGTAAGGGATAGATACATTATATTTTTGAATAATTAAAGGACAAAACCATGTAAGAACCCAGCCCCGTTAGTTTGAATCTCTTTGTATGTCAACTCATTTTCGTTAAATGATGTCAAAGGTTCCTTTTGTTACAGAAGCCAAACGAATGAATACACCAAAAATAACCGGAATACATTCCATTCTATCACATATTTGCCTTTATACTTAACATACGTCTTCCAGAGCCATTATATAATTTCCTTGACCCTAACCCAAACCGTTTCATCAGCATTCTACCGTATAAAACAAGTTACGTCAGTGTCACTGAAGGGTGGGTAGTGGCGCGTGACGGTGGGCTTGATCCACTCGGAGCATCCTCGACCATGGTGGGTACCGAATCACTTAATTAGGGTTTAGGCTGTTGGTGTCGATGACCTCTGGTGGGAAAGATTATGGTGAAGGATTTTCTTAGAGAGTGTAGTGCTTTTGAGTTGTAATTTAAGTAAGTTGTAAAGTAAATTAGAAGTACATCCTCTTTATATATTTTGAAGGCTTTAGGAAGAGTTGAAGAAGAGCGTGTCTTTGATCTACAATGGGACAAGTTACAAGCTTAATTATTCGTACGACTTTATAACAAAAAAAATAATCTTGTAGCTATTGGCAAATATAAGTAATCCAAAAAATATATAATGAATACAAAACAGCATAAGGCAAAGTTATAACTTTAAATCAATCAACGATGGTTAAATGAGAAACAACCACAGTTAGTTTTGAGTAATAAGGTGAGGGTTCATATAAGGATATATTATGTACTTTATAGTCACAGATAAGACAAGCTTAACCACTATCTTTGCCAAGAAGCGGCACAAGCCTTCGCTATCTGTAGTCCCCTCTGTAATAATCTCTTTGACATGGCACTTTTCCATTTTTCCACTTGACCGCAAGTGACTTGGGCCCGATCCTAAACCACTCAAGTGAAGACTATCGCGGCTCTGCAGTGCCCCGGGAATTATGTTTAGTGCAAAAGATATTTTATAGAACAGGTACTTTAATATTTTGGTCTTTGTTTTCCTCGTAAATACAGTAACTTCTATGTAGGTATAAAAGTTACAGAGAAATATTTTTTTTACAAATTAACGACGTCTAATTGGACATTGTGTGCCTTCTTCCTAAAAAGTTCTTCCTAAAAATATTGTATTATTTCTTTTCTTCATCGCATAAAAATACGCCTGTTTTTACTTACATAACAAAATACTACCAACCTCTAAAAGAATAAGCCAACTTTTGATAACCATATAAATTTAAAACAACAACACAAAAAGCCAAAAAACCTTCACACAACTTTTTAGTATTTTTACGTTCCAAAATATAAGTTCTTTCATATCGGACGCTAGGGAACTCAATTTGGTTCCCAAGCGTACAAGTTTACTTGCCAACAATAAGATCTGCGATAGAACGGGTCGAGCTTACGTGAGCTGAAAACTAAACAGATATTATCAACAAGATATTGCCTTATATTGTATAGATTGGAACTTGGATTTAAGTGGAAAATGAAACGAGAAAAACATTTAAAATACAGCAGAACCCTCTTGTTTCTCTTATGGAAAACCTTCCATATGAGAAACAAGAGGTAGAGAAATTACTTTTGAAGGAACCCCTTTAAAAGTAATCTCTGGCAAGACCATGATTTCATGAACTAAAACTCCGTAATAAACCGTGCAAAGTTATAAAATCAAACTATTTTCCCTCGCTCATGTCTTCATGCATTTTCATTCCTTTTTGTAGCCAACCAAGGATTTCACATTTTCCAGCCAAATCATTCCTGTATAAGCATATTACACGACCCTTTATCACTTATTTTCAATCTTTATTCCCCTTTCAAGTGTTACCTTTTCGTCTGATCAATGAAGCTAAATCCGACTTGTTACAGGATTCAGGAAGCGACGGAGATCTGATTTGAGTAAACCAATTACCGGAAAATATAAAAAGGAAAATTCTCTGAAATACTGCGTTATATTCCGCAAAGAACATGCAAAATTAAAAAATAATATTTATTCCTTTGATTTTATAATGTCATTTATTCTTGATAATTTGATATTATATTTTCATTAACATAACCTCAAACTATTTTTTGACAGCAACTCATCAATTTCCCGCCCAACCAACTGTCATTTGAGTCCGCGATGCATTCAGGCAAAGGCACCGAGTCTACAGCCATAGTTCATTAATCTGCGATATGTCAAATGACGGAGGCTCGAGGCTTTTAGTGTGATTGGCTCCTGCCCGTATTGTTCACGTCAATGGTTCCTCCGGCAGAGTTATGCGTGTTTTGAAAACTGGTGTTTTGTGAAGGGAGTGCGAAGTAATGTGATGGCTGGATGTGGAATAATAGCAACGAGGTTGGATTGACTAGAGCCAGTCTAACGTTCTTTGATCCGAGAGCACGTCTGTGATCACCCGCCAATTTCAATGTCACGTCCAATTAGTGTCAAAACTGAGCGCGCCGCGTTTGAATCTCCCGGTATAAGTGACAAACATTTAAATCAAAAATGGTGAATTGCGTGGTGCTCAGTTGTAATAAACGATTAAAGAAGAAACAATAAACAAAACAGTGACATTTCTATTCATCGGTTAGTAGTATGTTTATAGAAATTAACCTTTTTTTGTAATTATTTAGTAGGGCGAACCAGGGGGTGCGGGGGTTCGCGAGGGGGGGAGTCCGCTTCGGTCCCCCCCCTCAAAAATTCTCCGCGACCGGCTAGTGCGAGGCAGTTCCGTTAGATTTTTCGATAGTTACTTTTTGTCTCAAGTATTTTGATTAAAATTAAGTTTGTGTTCCTTGAAGTGATATATTTATTTAATAAAAAATTGTTTACCAACAGATTCTGTATATTCATGACATCATAAGTAAGATAAATAAATAAGATATACTTTTGCGAATTACGAGTTAACCAGCATTAACAAAAAATGTGATAACAGGATAATTTAAATATGAGTAAAATTAGAATAATAAGAACAAAATCTGATTGACAAACAATATTGTTCAAAAGTTTTTAGAATTCTACAAAGATCTTTTGGAATTAATAAGTTTTATGTTTCTGATTGGTAAGTATGCTTGAATGGACTTTTTAGGTAACTTATAATTAATTAATTTGATGCTGGTAACTAAAAATTAAACTTTATGAATTAATGTAGCCTACACTAATTCATAAAGTTGAATTTTTAGTTAATTTGTTTTTTTTTTTAATTATCTCAGGTCCTTTAAATGACTTTGTTAATATTCACACCTATCGATAATTTACTATGAACGTCTGTTGTCGCACGGACATCCCTAAGCGAGCGGGAACGCACAGATTAAAAAGTGCTTTCGTTTGTACCAATAGAAAAGTAGCGATAGTAGCAGTCTATCTGAATCCTACGTCGATGAATAATAGGGTTTCCTTTGCGTGTTGTTATAGTAGTGAGCCCTCCTTTGGCTAAAAGTATACGTAGCTAAATAAGTTTAACACGTATCATATATGTTGATATTTTATTTATTTTCTAGGCATATTTAACTTACATTTTACTTAGTTATTCGTACCATAAAAACCTAAACCTAGTACGTATCTTAACCAGTAAAATAACTTTATGTAGAGTCTACAGGGAATGTATGTATTAAACTAACATTTTATATACTTCTCTATCGCATATTTTCACAAGATATTTTGAGATGACTGCACAAAGCATCTCAGGGGACACAAAACTGCTGAATACCTCCAGTATGCGTACAGTCTTCGCAATAGCTGTGACCGTAAAATGTAGGGAAATATTCTGCACTGACGCAGATATTTGCGTTGCGAGATGTACGCTTGACGGAGCATGCCGTAAATGATAACATATGAAGTCATGTAAAAATATTTTTTAAGGAAATGTGAAAATGTATTCATGTTCAAAGTAGATTATACCTGACTTTCCTGCATAAGGTAGCGGGTTCAAATACAACAAACAGCAACAAAGTTTAAGTTTTTTTTTTCAGGCTGGAAACGTAACGAAAACTTTTTTAGAAAAATATTTACAACATGATCAGATGGAAAATAATAAGCAATTACTAAAAAAGGATGCGTCCGTCAAAAAAATATCAAAGTTATAGAAAAAAAAGGCGATATTTACCAAAGATTTGTTTACATAGTACAATACTTCAAAAACATAATACCAACATAACAGCACCATACAATGGCGGAACATTTCCGCGCCAACGCTTCTCCGCGTGGTGGCATTGTGATCCATCCTGCGTGCTTTTCATAGTTTACATCTACACCATGTTATTTTATACAAAATAAATATGACTTAAATATATGGATATTTTAAAAGTATTTTAGGTATGGTATGTTTTTTCATGGGACATCTTTAATGTTTTGTAATTTTTCGTACAGATACTTTCTACATACACTGTACTGTCTGTTTATAGAGACATGACGTATGCACTAGGAATAAAATAATACAGCCTTAAAGATATTGTTATATCTTAAGGCCTACCTAACCTTCTTAGGAACTACCTAGTAGATACCTTAAAAACCTTTATTATACCTAATTATTTGGCTCGTATCCCTTATTTGGTGACTTCTGCACTTATTGCTTCCGTGCCGTACCTCTACCCATCACTAAATAAACAATTAATTTACATGATTACTAAATAAAATCACTACTAACATCCTATATAATCCATTTCCTAAACCAACCATAATAATATAATAAAAGTATGCTCCATTACGGAGCGGCGGGAAACGCAATATTTATTGTAACGGCCAAGCGCCGGAAATGTTACAAAACGTTTCATTTTACTCACAAAAATATTGAACGCTTCAGGCGGGAACATAATGCTATCAGTTTATGGTTGTTATTTAAACACAAACAAGTATTAATTTCGGAAAGTATTTTTTATGATGAGAAATAATTTATTGGCGCTTATTTTCAGGTACAAGATAGTTTCGATTGTTTAGGTACCTACTTAATACTTCGAATTTAATTCACTTCATATGTGACAGAGATGGAAGTTATTATATACCGATTCATTTGAAGCCTGAAATGCCTTCTGCAGAAATTATAATGAATTTAAACTTACTTATTTTTAGATAAAGTAGTTAACAAAATACAAAATATTTAGATAAGTACCTCTGAATTGATTACTGTTAACGTTTGCATCAACATTCAACGAGTTTAGTAGAAGTTATTTAGTTAGTGAAATTTACCAAAGTTTAAACTGACACGGATGACACAATTATTGAAATCAGTATTCATATAAAGGTCCTCGAAATGAACGTAACAGTCAAATCACGTAGCTTCCGCGAGTTTAAATCCAAAATCAAATTGGTCCCAAATCGATACTTCAGGTCATAACAATATTATATGTTCCTTGTGGCAATTACGTTCATAACAATCTTATTACCACTCATGGTAGGAGAACATGTAGGACAAGCAATAAGGCAGTAATACGTGAGATGTTTTCTACATAATCTTTTGAAACAGACAGAAATATGCTGCTTAATTTTATTTTTTTTTGTTGATTTTTACACAATTAACAAGAAAAGACAACTCTTCTCACCTCGCTTGGACTTTCTTTTCTTAAGAGCGTGAAGATCCGTCCTATAAAGTGTCTTTACTTTGACGGTTTTCTCCCAAAATTTCAAACAGAATGGTAAAAAAAAAAACAAATAAATAAATAGCGAAAGTGCCGCAGGTCAGTAACTCAAAGGGCCTGGTTCCCGTCACTAGTCGCGTGGAATAACGCGCGCCTTCCTGTGCGCTATATTTAGACGACTAATTATTAACAAGGTGTGTTTTGTTTATGGTACGGAGATGTGTGGTCGATTCGTGTTTACAATATGGACAATGTTCAGATTGATATGTTTTACTGGGTAGTGGGTACACAGGACCGCAGCGGCCACGGTTACCCCACGTCAATTAATTAATTTAGCGTACATATAGCCGCATATTTAATAATAGACTTTAGTAAATAATAGCGCCCTTATTTCGAAGCTGTGCTTTATGTTCAGGATTGCAGACCTTCGTATTTTTACTTATTAAACCTAAGATTTGTCTATTCACTTCATCGTCATCATCATCATCATATCAGCATGTTGCCCACTGCTGGACATAGGCCTCCCCCAAGGAGCGCCACAGCTCACGATCTCCCGCCCTTTGCATCCAGTCACTGCCAGCTGCCTTCTTCAGATCATCGGTCCATCTATTAACTTGATTTAATTAAAAATACTTTATGATTTACATAGTCAATTAAAATCTTTGTTTTACTTAAATATCGTCACTTGAGCACGTACAATAGTCATGAAAGATACTCAGAAAAGTTTCAAATTAGAATTATTTGCAAATCAAAAATATCAAATTATTAATTCTTTGTTACGTTTTCTGTATCTCGTTTAAATTAAACAATATTGAACTTTTACGGAGATCAAAAAGTCAGAAAATATTCCTAAAAACATCGCTATTAATTTATAATGTAAGCCCTTAGGCTTCCATTAACCGAACCTTACATGCTTATTATAATTAAAAAATCGCGTGATATTTACACAGCCATATTCCTCAAGGGGATCAAAGTTCACAGAATTAGATAATTAACCTTTTGAAGACTTATTAAATTAATTATTCATGAACTGAAGATAATATACACAAAGGCTTGAAATTAAAATAATTTTAATACAACACAGGGGTACTTGAGTTTAGCTAGATTAAATTGACGACCGCAAACTTTGAAATTCGATGACGGTTCAGGTAAAATAGAATGGCAATATGTGAAAAGACGATTTCAAGCGGTCTAAGACCTGTATGTCTATTCTGTAAATAATTTCGATATCGAGCTTCACCTGAGTGACAATAAAGCTCATTTCAAAAGTGAACCCAATTGGCTTTGATTTAGAATTCAAATTCGAGAATACGTATTTGACATCTCACCGCGGATTCCGCTATCGACATATGAAAATAATGTTACAGAATAACACTACCGTTCCTATCGATCCATACAGGAGGCCTATATCCAGTGGCATACTTTCTGAAGGTAACAGCCTATTTCAATAACATATTAGACATATAATTTACTGAAGATCCTTAAAATCATTTTCAAATTCCTATCACTAGTACCTAGAAAAATCCTGCTGATGTTTTTTTAAAAATGGCTAGAACCGAACAACAAAAGAAATAATACATCAATACTCTCAACCAGTCAAACTCAAGGGAATTAGTTAACACAACTTTACGCATCCCAACTTCACCTTAAATAAAAGCAACTTATTCACAATACGTTTGAATAAAGAAAACGTGTTTTTCTTTTGCAAAAGAATCACAAGTTTACCGGTAAGGTTGTTTTGCCCTAAGTTTCGGAGTTTCCCCAACCATTGAACTTATTGTACACAAATGTAAATCATTTATATTCAACCTCCGTCCTCCGTGGTCGTACGTGCCGCGAATGTTCTAGAACGATATTAATTTCCTATCGAAGTATTAGATAACTTAAATAAGGGATGTATTGGATTTATTTCCCTTCGTGATTCTTATTTTATGGAAGTTTGAGAGCGGCTCTGAATACCTGGAGAGTTTTTCTTTTCTTTACGTAACATTTAATAAATCAACGGTCATATGGCGTTTTAGACCTTATTTCAATGTTTTATTTCAGGCACATCGGTAACTTAATTGAAAACTGTCATCTTTTGCGGGATCGAATCCCACAAAAGGTGACAGTCTTTCATCTCAAAATGTATAGTGTGGTACCTACTTTTCAGTATGGACTATTTGGGTAGAGCGACAAGTGACAGTTATCAAATTAGCTACCGAAACTACACTTCATCATGCCAATTTTCAGTCGATCCACTTTCAGAGTGAAAACGTTCGTAACCTGATGTTAATCAATTGGATTGATTACAAGCATTAGTCGGATAGATTATTCCATTACACGCTACACGCCCCGCGAGCTTCAATCGACCTGAATCATTAAGTGGCCACACATCGCCGACATCACGAAC
The DNA here is from genome assembly GCA_905146925.1 of Autographa gamma. NCBI lineage: Eukaryota > Metazoa > Arthropoda > Insecta > Lepidoptera > Noctuidae > Autographa > Autographa gamma. The sequence continues at coordinate 694,583 of LR989870.1, forward strand.
TTTTCATCGGAAATTGAATTGGACTGAACTTATAGGAGTTATAGGTTAAGCTAGTCTATTTTAGTTATCTGGCACAAATCAAACAGTGTATTAAGTAGAAATACTTTCTCGTTTACCCAATGGAAAGGAAACCCAATCGATTTGAGTTACTATTGACATAAAGAAATTTGAAACTTTGTAAATCGAAACCCTTCTATTTCTTTGAACACGATTTTCGATTAGTTGTCTGGCGCAGGCTTCTTTCGATCCCTTTTTGTACCGCCCATTCATGTACAGATATTTCCATCGATATCTATAGTTCTGTTCTATATTTACAACTGTTGACATAAATCTGAACCTTTTTTATATTTTGTGTCGTGCCTATACATACTTACATTTTCCTAAATTCCTTTATAAAACCTATATGTAGTGGGTCTAAGCGCGACTACTACGCTAGAGGTCTTGGGTTCGATTCCCAAGTCGACCAAGGTGTTATTGGGTTTTTTTATGAAATTCTCAATAGCAGGTCTGGAGGCTTGGAGTTGTGCCCGGTTAGTGGCAATAGGCTCGCCCTCTATTACATGGGACCTAAACATTTCGGCGAACTGTGGGTGTACATTGGTACACCTCTGCCTACCCTTCGGAGATACAGGCGTGATGGTATTTTATGTTATGTTATGTGTTTATAAGACTTATAAGCATTACAGTTTTATGAAACGAATGTTTAGTAAACAGGAAAACCAATAATGAACCCTTGCCTTACTTTGCCGTTTTGTCCACAGCGGCGTCTCACCCAAAAATACAGCATCGCAGTCGGAGTGCCAACGCTGGTGATCCGCGGCCGGCACGTGCGGGACGCGCTGCTGGACGACCCCCTGGGCGACCGGTTCCCCTGGCCCCCACCGCCGCTGGCCGAGGTCTTGCGGGGGGTGCAGCTGCAGGGCGATGCAGGGAGTCGGTTATACGAGGAGCTGCCGGCTGATGCTGTTAGGGTGTTCTACTTTGCGGCGCATTGGGTGAGAGATTATAAATGACATATAAATGTAAAGAGGAACGACCGCTTTATATGAGACTATTTTATTAAATTAAATATGTTTTTTTTATCGACCCTTTCGCTGAATATCATCTCACATAAAGACTAAAAGAAAATTGAGAACTTATTGAAGTCGGTTTCACAATTAAGTTAATAAAGCAAAGCAAAATAATACCCTTTTGTTTCTGAGTGAGTAGTCTTGTAACTTGTAACTTTTGCTTTGTACTTCTCAACTTTTGTTGAGTTGATTGATCATGACTGATATCGTGTTGTTATAAACTTTATGCAGTTACTCGTAGTTCCTTGCATTAGAAATGGTAACTAGATAATAAGATATAAGCTAAACTAAATAATTTAATAAATAATACACTTAAATGTCATTTTTTATGCTAGCGAATCTGAAAACCTCGTCCTAATTATTCCATTCATTTGCAGTGTCCACCCTGCCGGTCGTTCTCACCGAGCCTTTGCGCGGCGCTGTCAGCTGTGCGCAAGCGCCGCACCAAATATGCAAACACACAGCTTATACTGGTGTCCAGTGACAGGTAAGACACTATATCTTCATTTAGTAACTTCTGTAATAGCGATTTAGAATATTTACAGCTAGCGTATATTGCCGATGCGATTACTCCTTAAAATTAAATTCAAACAGAAAAAGCAAGGGGATATATATTAGAGATCGATAAAGAGAGGAATACTAAGAGTAAACTTCGTGCATTCATTTTGAATACAAAGTTAAATCAATATTCTCTTAGGATAGTTTCAACTTTCAAGTAATTACGGGGATGAGGGATCATCTTTGGAAGCAAGTTAATAACAGGAAATACATTAATATCGTATGTCTACTGCTTACGAAGTTATACTGTGAAACACCAAATTTACTAAACATACTAAACTATTAAAAAGCTTTACAAAATGTCACAACATTCATTTTCAAACTATAACTCCTACATATCAAACGAAACAATTAAGACGAACACAATCCTAATAGAAAGCATCTGTCCCGCTTGGTGTTTATAAAACAATGGCGGCGACGCTCTGTCAATTAACACGCCTTACGTCACAGACTGACTAATTAAACGGATAGGATTAGAGATCTAGACTAGTATGGATTATAGTTCTAGAAATAGAAGAATTTAAATTTTATTTGATTGATAATCAAGACCGTAAATATTTTAGACGGATAGTCTAAAATGCATGCAAGATGTTTGAAATATGTGATTTTTTTTTTACCCTTTTTCTTCGAAAACGGATGAACCAATTTTGGTGAAATATGGAGCATAGTCTACATAGACAGCGTATATCTTTTTTAATTTATATCGTAGTTTTATGTACCGTGGGGATGTATTTTATTCTTTTGTAAAGAGGTAGCGTATATAATTCTAATGCAAATAAAGAAGAGTCTATTCTTAAATCCTAATCATTAATGCATTCCTAATCAAGTACATTTACAGGTAATTTATGTTTTAAATGAACGGTTTAATTACTTTTCAGAACTTAAAAACGTTTCCGTAAGAGATAACAGATACGAAAAATAAAAAAAGGAAAAGATATTTTTTTTTTTATCTTTTTCTTTTATCCGCGGCATTGAAATCAAAGACAAAGTTTCGTTACATATTGAAATACTTTAATTAAATTATGTTAATTTGTTCCATTTATATCTGGACGTTCCTCAAGAAGAGGAATAATTATCAATTAATTTAACATTTGATAAGAAAATAATGTTAATGAATTGGGAAAAAAACTTGGCTGAAGACGACAATAAAATAAATCATGAAAATCGTAAGATATTACTTAAAGCCTCTTTTTATTTAACGATGCTATTGTGTAATGCAAAAGGCAATGTTACCTTGTTCTTCGAGAACACAGCTTTATGACATACTAGCTGTGTCCCGCGGTTTCACCCGCGTGAATGACTATTCATACACTATCTTTAAAAATTATAGCTGATGTGTTATTCCGATGTATAAGCTACATTAATGTAAAGTTTCATTAAAATTATTTAAAATACATTCAGTAGTTTTTGCGTGAAAGAGTAACAAACATCCACACATCCATTCTCACAAACTTTCACATTTATAATATTAGTAAGGATTTATTTACAATATTTTGTCATAAATATAAATAAAGACAGACGTACCCGGGGTATCGGCTAGCGACAGGACCCAGCGTGATTTATCTGCTAATAACTTTGACTAAAGGGCAAGAGTAGTAAAAACTGCAGAGAAGAAACGAATATTGTTCGCGCGGCTCATGCGGCCAATTCCAGACTATTATGGAGGTTTTCAATTCCTTTGCACTTTTTCCTCTCATCGTAAATCAGTGGTCTTTTAAATTAACTTTAAAGTACCTACAATAGACCGTATTACGATTAGTTAGAGTCCAAATTTGCATGTTTTTAGATTGAGGATTACGGTGCAGAAAAATCTCATGTGCTTACATTCTCATTGTCAATTGGAATCAATCCATCGGAATAAATAGAACGACAGAAAACAAAAACTCTAAATAAAACCCTGATGTCTGAAATACAGGTATTTCGTTTATTCTCAAACAATATTACCTATAGCAAATATCTTGACATCCTTAATACCATCATTTATCCATCATTATAGATTTAACCAAAATAACTTATTTGTTTGATTTTGTTATTAGCTTATCAGTAAACAAAACGCGTACTCAAGAATTAATTGAAAACTTGAGTATTTTATTTTATTTAATACAATAAGAAAGAAAGCTAAATAAGTAATGAAAAACTATACCTTGACATTCAATTACAAACAATGGCTTCAGTATTCAGTCCTCTCTAGTCTTCTTATACAATAAGATGTATGTATAAATAAACATCTGTATATTATTTACACAAATAAGACAGTTTGCATACTGAATAATAAATAAAGCCGCTGCGAGAACTCTCGAGTTAGACACTCTGGGGTAGGGTGACCAGGTTACGGAAACTGGTGTAGGGACACTAAACTTGTGTAAGAGACACTTCGCGTGACCCAAAGGCTGGCTTCTACCTAGGTCAGCGCATAAGTGTTGCCATACAACGTGGCAATGCTGCCAGCCTTTTGGGCACACTCCCAGTCGACAGCGATGTGGATGAATTTTTTAATGCCTTATTTTAGTTTATAATTTTTCTTATTTACTGTGTAGGCTTAGTTTTTTTATTATTGTAAATATCGTTAAATTTTTAATTGTAATAAAGTAACAAATGTTCGAATTCTTGTAGCTAATAGATATTTTCTCGGAAAAACTTGATAAACATACATACATATAATTAGGCCTCTTTCCCTTGTAGGGGTAGGCAGAGACGATGCCTTTCTCCTTACACACTTGTTTCGCTTTGTCCAATTTTATTATTGCCTTCATACACGCTCTCTAAAAAAGCTAGAATACTGGTAAAAGAGTGTTTTACTAGCTTTGCCCTGCGGTTTCACCCGAGCCAGTGCCTAATCTAGCTGTTCCCCGCTGTATCAGCCGCGTTAATATCTTATGTACAGAAATAGTTAATTTTTAAAAGCATCATGTAGACTCTAATTCCAATCTCCAGAAAAACCACACTTTAATAACTTTTTATATATTTTTCTTGATATTTTCAAACCTTTAAATTCATGGCGACCCTATCCAATGCAGTATTCATAGTCAAGACAGTGTCGTTATAACAAATTGATTCCATTTGCTTGCGCCGCTCGATCGCCGCTCGATCCCGGGCTTTTTGCAAACTTAACCAAACATTTCGTGAATAGATTAAATTGACTCCGGAATTTTCAGACTTATTACTTGTTTTTCCTACTGGAAAGAGGGTGTTTAAGTTTTTGTAGTCTGTTGTTGTATTTTGGACCTTAAACGGATTACGGTAAAGTAGTTTTTACCTTGTAGTTTATTTTCAAGATGGTTGAAACGATTTTTTTTTTATTTGGTTAGGTATCTGTTATAATTACTGGTAAATAGATATGATTATTTTATGGTCCATTTCCAATACTAATATGAAAAGTAAAAAAAATACGTCTCGGATAAAAAACATAGGTAGGTACTATATAACAACAAAGTTAAAACAAAATCCTCCCTCTAAACTTTTCCACATTATTTACCGGGTGCGGTTGTCATACATAACAACATTTATAGTTAGTTTGTAGTTTTACGCGTAGGCCTGCTACTCAAAACACTAAAATCGGTTATTTGAATAAAGTTTCAGTGGCAAGTGGCAACTGAAAGAGTTTGATCATTAAAATTCAAGTATTCGGCCAATGGCGGCCAGTGGCGGCTGTTCGGGATTGTTTGAGCCTAGCCCGCGCCCCCACTGCACCTGCCTTCAATTAGTTACGGTTACAAAGTTACAAGGGATTAATGAATTTCCAGTATAATGTTGCCAGTGGCTAACAGGCACAAGCTAAAATCAAAAGTCGAAAATTTTTGATGATATTTTCATAAAAATTAATTAATAGATGGAAACTCTCAATCGTTGAATTTTAATTAATGAAATTAAGCTATATTTAAGTTAAACTCCCTTATATAAAATGCTTTCGAATTCTTACTAGAAACAAAGAACAGTAGATAATCATATTTCCATATTAATTTGAAGAATATTCCAAAACTTTTAATTAAATATTTTAAACGAAAAACTTATTTAAATATCAATTATAGAATTCAGCCGTACCTTACAAATCTGGCCACACAATTAAAAAACAATTGCAATCCCCTTCTAAATTAAGAATTCCCTGACTACGCAAAATTAAATTCCATGTTCAAATTCAAATGAAAAGGAACAAAAAAAGTTTCAAAGAGAAATCGTTGATTGTAATTTGTGGATGTCTGCGTATGGCGAATGGAAACCATATTGAATCCATAGGTTAGAAACTTAGAGTATACATATGAAACTATAGAGTGAGCCTATCAGAGTTTAAACCGTAAGCACTAGTGTGAACAAGTGTTGTCGTGAATTATGTATGAAGATGAAGCTTGCCGTTTTACAAATCTATCTAAAACACTAATCTTATCCTAACAATGTCAAAACCATCGATATTTTCTTATATAAGTTTCTCGTTGCGCGAAAATTAACTTTAATGAAAAACGAAATATACTACGTTCACTAAAAACTCCTCTCGCTTGGCACAAGGGGAGGTTCCCCTATAGCGATAGTAGCAGTCTATGTATATAGTACGTCGATGGTTAGAATTCTCTCTTTATTAAAACTATAGAATTGATGACAGCTCTCATTAATATCTTCAAAGGGATCCTGTGTGCTGTGACCAGCTTTGATGTCGTTCAACTCGTCATTACATGACTTTTACTTTTTGCTTTCATGGGTGAGATTTGTGATTCCCACCCGATGAAAATTGGAAATTAAAAAGGAATAGTTTTTTGATCTTACGATAACAAATGTGTAAATGGGTAGAGGTGTATCTTTTAAAAAGAGTTGTTAAGGGATTTGATAAATAAAAAAAACTTGAGAGGTGTCAAGGGACACCCGGATGGATAGAAGTTCCTTTAATTTAATTTAAGATTAATTTGAATTTAATTTAATTCAAATAATTGTTAATTTTTTCCGTCTAGCCCACTTTCTCAACGCGCGATAAGGAACTTCATTCCAATTATTTTTGTCTTTATTTGGTTGTATAAGACCGAGGATATACAATAATTAAAAATCTTTTGACCAAACAGCTCTAAAGTAATGGATTATCATGTTTTGTAATAAACCATAGATTAGATAAGTATTATTGTAATCGATTTATTAACCCAGGCCATTTCATTTCATTATATACCCACCCTTAGAGATAGACTCTGTTTATTGAAAAACTTTGCACACTTTTCCCGGCATTTTAATTTCCGCATCCTCGTATAAGTATAGGTAAGACACGATGTAAGCGGGTTCTCATTAACCTCCTCAAAGGGATGCGATAGCCGTCACGCTCCGCGCACGGCTGGCTGTATGGCTTTGATCTTATAACGAAGGCGCATCACTATGCAACTGACAGTTTTTTATGATGACACGGCTTAGGCATGAGGCATTATGCCAGTGACATCCGTGAAAGTAAAGAGAGTTTAGTCTAGGTATATGACTTAGGTAGTATGTCTTATTAATTATTCATTAATTCCTCACATACTATGATGGATATATGGAGGGGAATAAAAATAATAACAATTCCTAAAAAATAAGTTTATTTATTAGAGAACAAACTTAAAAGAAATACTCAGTACAAGAGATGGTGAAGAGAGAGAATACAAATAAAAAAACTACATTTGTCGAATCTGTCATCGCCTGCCTATAAATGGTTTATTTTTAAGTTTTCGTATCATAGTCAGGGCTGCTTGCGTATGTCGGTGAATTTTGTCCAACCGGATCCTCACTAGGCATCACGTTGTCCTGACTATTCGTGGCATTATATCTATAACTAGACGTAGAAGACAAAGGACTGCAGTAAATCTGTTTCGTATCGATCGACATGGCTTCCTCCTCGGCGCGCGAGATCGCCTCGAAGCACTCCCTCTGCACTCGCAGCTGCAAGTACCGCGGAAGTTCCCGCGTCTTTTGACAGAAGCTGTCAAACAAGCTTGACAGCGCATCTTGTGGGCCGCGGTTCGTATCGAACAGCCTTCTCCTGAAGTCATCTCTAACGGCCTCTCTTTGCTCTCGTATTTTCTCCTTTTGCTGTAAAGGATCACTTACATTGATGGATATAAATTTCCTTTGTTTCTTCCTCATACTTGCTGCAGATCGTACATTTAGAACAGTTGATTCAGGGGGTGAGGAAGGAGGTCCCCCGTCAGTATCATTATTCGTTTCTGCTGTATTAAGACTATCGTTATTAGCGGCTGCTCTCATTTCAGCCTGTGGCAGTAAAAATTCCATTAAGATTTCATATTTCCAAGGTCTGGTCAGCTCTGTACAAGATTTTCGACGGCGCATAGCTTCTCTGTGGCTATCACGTAACTTTTTCCATAGTGCTTTGGCTTCTTTTCCTGTTAAAAATATATTAAATTCGTTAATACCTTTATCAATGTAGATATAACTTGAGAAAAGATTCTTGAAACAGGTTATAAGTGCCTTTAAGATTTGATGGTTTCTCTCGATTTTCCTAGGAATCAATCATCACTACTGTTCGTGACAACGGGATACCTCAGGAGTATAATCTTTCTAACATAAAATAACTACTTAACTAACAACACTCTTTTAATCAAATCAGTCACAAATGACGTAGAAATTGATGTAGTGCTGATACATAAACACTGGCCAAGTGAAAGTCGAACCCGCGCACGAAGGGTTCCGTACCATTATCTATAAAACGGCTTAAAAATCATGTCAGTTGTTTTTGTATGGCCGCTCAGCTTAAATTTGTTTTATTTTTTAAGTTATTATATTACTAAACATTAAATATAAAAACAAATTCGGCTTAAAAAAAAATATCAAAAATGTTTACTCACCGTTTGTCATTCCACAATCTTTAGCTATTCGTTTCCAAGTCATTTCCTTCTTGCTAATATCTCTGTATGACATATCATGCATATCCCATAATAACGGATAGAGTTTCACTTGTTCTATGAAGTATTCCATTGTAGCTCGTTAATAGACAAAGTTAGGCGTAGTCTGTGGTAAGTAGCACGTACTTAGGTGCTTCACAAAATGGCGTCGCTGCCGCTGTGCCCGTCAATACTGTGTACAGCCGTGCCCCGCGTGGTCCGCGTGCGCCACGTAGCGAGCGCGGCGTCGAACTGCGTGGGTCATGTGTCATGGCGCGCTCCAAGCGTGTTCGTGACGTCATCCGAGCATTCCGTGGCCGCGTGGGTGGCGTGGGTACGAGTTATGTAACTAAACAATAATGTTGTCAAAGAGCGCTATTATCGACAACAAACTGTTGTGCAGATAGGCGATATGGTATTTGTTTCTTTAATTTTAATGTTCATTTTTTATGGATAAATACTAATAATAATATTATTAATGGAAACGTGAACCCACGTGCATGTAGCTAATATAGACATCGTGCACCGCAGTGGAGCAGCGGCTTAATATAAATGAAAAAAATAGTGTAAGTAGCTAAATATTTTGTTATCAAATGTTAGTTGATTCTTTTGCTTGACGTGTCGATGAATGACAGTTGATTATCCATGCTACTGTAAAACAAATAACATTCATATATTTACTTGAGAAAATAAGTCCGTTCCACAAACCGAACTGACACTCTGCGTGATCTGTGTCCACGTAGCCAAGACATTTTTGAAGATTCGTGGCCCAATAGACCTTTCAAGCTAAAACGCATAGCATATGCGTGCATATCCTACCATTATATCCATTATCGCTATCATTTTCATGCACCGCAAAACTTAACATACGTGCAAAGCCTCTCCGTGTAAACAGCGACTCAAAGATTATTGCAAGCCGCCTTCTACCTACTTTCAATTCAACATTATCATCACTAGTCCGAAGGGAAATCACTGTAAAGCAGATACAAGTGTCTGCCCCATTCAAATAAAAACAAACAGCCTAGTGATTACCTTCTTAAGATCCCGCGCAAACAACATTGCACCTGGGGGAAATGAATTTGTTATTAGATCAAGATTTCTGCTCGATTTTAGTTATTTTCTATTTATGTCAAGTTGGTACGGACTCCTAAATCTGTTTTTAAACTAAACGCATTAATGTTGACATCCTTATAATTAATAGTAAACATCAAGACAAACAAATAAAATATTTACACCAAATTTACACGAAAAAATAAGTAACCAAAATGAATAAATCCAAGTAATATTATTGGTGTTTAAACTTAAACATAATGTACAACATAAGAAAAAAAGACAAAACTTTGGCTGAAGCACAGACGCACAAAAACCAGACAATTGGAGAAAAAAAAAGAAAACAGACTCATTGACCACGTTGGTATGTCTCGTTTTGTCTTTGGCTACAGAAACTAATGTCGTGGTCAACATATACGATCCGATTGACTGGCCCCGCGGCCCCGCCACGATTGCGTGTTGCTTCCAATCAATCAATCTAGTCAGAGATTAATCCCGCCTAGGCTGAATCAAACGACTGAACGCCAATGTAATATCCTGTATGGTAAGCTTGTGTAGAGTGGAAATTAATGTAACTGTAATAAATGTCCTTCTAAGCAAATACTTTAAGTATGTAGATAAAACTATAATAACATTAACTTGCTTTTCTCCACATGTAAGAAGAACGAGAAATAAGAAATAACTACTGCTCTCAAAATTAGTACAGTTTCATAAAATCAAATCTTTTAAAATATATTTTTTACACTTAAATAATTTAAACACGTAAAACGCTATCACATTGATACAACTCAAGCAATTCAAGTGGTCACAAATAAAAGGGGTGAGTAAATTATTTCCACACCCCTTTTTTCGAATTTGAGACTACGGGGCCCGCACAAAAAAAATACACGATAATTCTCGTCAAAAATATATTCTAATTATTTATTTCATTTTTATACTTATTCTAATTCTAAAAAGTCCTATCTTCTCTCCCGTACCTACGTCATCAAACACAAAAATATTTACAATAATGTATTACAGCAATCAGTATGTATCGAGAGTCGAGAGCTCCCCTAGTCTGGTGTGACGTCACAGACGCCAGGCGCGAGTCGCGACAGGTAGCCAGACTAATGGAAGGGGTGGCTAGGGCTGCCGATCGATACTATTGATGTACATATACCAATATTTTGATATCATTTTGTTGACCTTCATCAGTAAATGAGACTGCATTTTTTTAATGAATACTATTTTTAAGTAATTTAAATTAAAATATTTTGCTACCTTACTCTAATTCCTACAGTTGGAAATCGAAAATATACTTTTGGTAATAGCCGTTTATAATTATTTTTCCACTGCGTAGTACGTATTTCTCATTCTGAAACGAATAAATCCCATTGTTTATTTTTCTACTTAGTTTGTGTTTTTGAGCTAAATTATACTATCAGAATCTGTCTCTAGTATGTACTGCAATTAATCACAAATACATAATGCAGATGCAGAATTTAGAAGCAATTACCTAACAATGAATTGCTCACAAAACCTACACAAACAACAACTTTAGAGCGTCATCATTATGTAACAAGTAAACATTATGTAACACCCTTACCTACCTAACTCCCTCAGAAGCGATCCACAAAATTAATCGTTCTTGTTTTGACCCTTGCGACAGCCCTAATTAATAGGGCTGCCCTCCGACGGTTATTAAGCTTGTAAAAAGGAAAGTGTACGTTCAGCCTTGTAATTTCGGCGGTAAGGCAAATTGTAAAGTGAAAATCTTTGCGAAGAAATAAACGGTGAAAATTGTCACTGAATTTTTTACTGTGACAAGTGAGGTAATGACAGGATGACGTAATAGGCTTGACATTAAGGCTTCTTTTACGTTTAAGGATTTATTTCTGTTTATTTACGTGGGTGACTCAGTTTTGGGACTATTATTTCATGGATTTCATTCAAAACTTAGGTACTCATATTGCACGTTCAAAATACATATTTCAAACTCTAGATTTTACATACGAAAAAATAGGTAGCTACGTCAGATAGCGTAGTGGCACCAATGATCGACACTTTAAGGATCTTAATCGATCATAGTGGGTTTCTTTATTAAATTAAAGGTATATTAGTCACTTTTAAACCAAAAGTAACATTTGAGTATGGTAAGGTATATTCTTGAGATAAGAATAGAATGTATTATTTTTATTTGCTATAAACAGACAAGAAAAAAAATCAAAAAAATGAAAAAGTGTAAGAATCTCCAGTAACCGACACCTAGTCATTTGACTGTTACCAGTAATCGACACCCCAGTTATCGACTATTATCTATAATGAGTATTTGCCAAATAATCACACCATTTGACCACATTTTTAAAATAAAATTACCTGTTTAATAAGTACCTATGCATATTTTGTTACAATAACCATATTTCTCTTACTAATGGGTATTAATCATGTAAATACTCGTACAAGACAGAAGATATTGACAAGTTGACTAGCACTTGGTGAAGGGTGGTGCGATTTGGGGTCGTTTCATATCTGACGGTGGTGGCGTGCTGTCAGTCGCGTGGCGCTGGGTCGGTCGGGCGCATGATGGAGGATTCGGCCTTTCACACTGACCCGACGACGCGTCAGGTGTGGGAGGTTGGATGTAAAGTTGTGTGCTTGTTCGTTCTGGGGTTGCGCGGCCGATGTTGCCTGCCTTTTCCGCCGGATATGAACCGACCCCTAGGGTGCTGTCTTTTTTGTATTAAAATTTTGACGTTTGATAAGTGCTACTTTGTAGCTTAACTTAAATTAATGATTTTTTATTTTGATTTTGGTTCTGATTTTGTCTGTGTTTATAATTTTTAATTTTTGAATTGAACACTTCTTTAGCGGCTTTTCGTAATGGGTAAAAAAAATTAAACTCGCGTCAGGTTAATAAACGTTATAGTGCACTTTACACTTGTTATAGCCACTGGCAATCCTACAAGGTCAACATTGGCAAGTAGGTGTACCTAAATTTTTCATTAAACTAAAATTATCTGGATACGAAAATACCTGCCACTCACTGACTTAAAATAGAAACATCGGGCCCCTGGACACGTGACCTGATCGAAAATTCGTATAACGAAAACTTCTTTAGCGGTGCTGTACAGTTTTTTTTTTGTAATGAGTAAAAATGATAAACCTGCGTCAGGACACGTGACCTGATCGAAAATTCGTAAGACGGATGTAATGTTTGTGTACGATAGCGCAATAAATTTATATTGTATTTCTACCACAGGTATGATAGTACTTTAATACTGATAATGAAAGCAAATCGTGCAAAATTATTACCTAACCGTATGGTTTAAAAAACTATATTTTTTTTTTCCTTTTTTTTTGTAGAGATCTTTGCAGTTAGCCTGAGCGCAGGCTTTGACTGCTTCACCGGACTTTTGGCGAGGACCTTAAGGCCTCCAGCCAGAGCAATAGGAAAAACTAACTACGTTAGCAACGTCTACTAAGGGCACCCCCTGCGGGGTTCGGACCTCGACTTAGTGCGTTGCTAACAATCTTAATAAAGCAAAACAACAAGGGATTGCTGGATCTAAGTTTTTATTATTTAGGGACATAAAAAAAAAACTATATTTTTTATAAGTCCTGTATAGGACTTAATTTTTTTTTTTTTTTTTTCGGAATCTTTCCGATTTTTTTCTTGTATTAGGTTGACCTTGTCTGTAGCAACTATTTAAGTTCTAAAAAACAAGGCCCCACGACGCACCGTTTTCGAGTTATGAGCCTTTTACTTGAACGGCCTTTTAATGTAAACGGCCCATAAGTCGGAAACTGTGCGTCGTAGGGCCATACTTCTAAGATCATAAATGGTTTCTATAGATAAGCTTAATCAGATGCTGCAATAAAAATGCTAGAATTCTATAAAAAAAAAACCTAAAAAAGGGCTCCCAATTTTTTTTACTATTTTTTTTTGTTTTCTTTTGTGCTCATAGTGCCCAAGCGTATGCTCCAACTCCTACCCTCCGCCCCTAAGACGACCCACTAAACCTAACTGGTCGGGAGTATAATTTTTTCTCAGAGCCATCTCTAAAACCAATCATTGACACATATTATTTCCCAATAATCGTCACTTGTCGATTTCTGGTAGGTCAACTTTGATTAGTTTACTTCAAATATCTACCGAGAAGCAAAGTTAGAAGAGCTATATATTCACTTATCAAATGAAAAATGTTTCTAATAATTACTATCGACACGTGTCGATAACTGGAGAAAGTCAGTTTGTGAACACCAATGATCGACACCAACATTTTACTAATATTAAAATAATCTTGAACTTGTGTTATAACAAAATTCCACCCTTTAGTTCTTATAAAAACCCGTAAAACTCATAAATTTCAAATAACTTACAATACATTAGCATAATTAACAAAGAAATGTACTCCCTTCCTTAACGATTTCAGTAAGAAATGTTGTTTTTCTCGCCGGTACTCGAGCCACAATCAGTTGTCACACCGCTACTTTCAAATAAAACTGTAAATATCGCTCAAATGTCAATGGGAGCCAGTAATAAGTGTGCTTTCTATGTTACAGTGTCGTCAAATAAATAAATCGGTATCCTACTCTTTATTTTATTAAATAAAAAAATAAAGTGTCGATTACTGGTGCATGTCGATTACTGGTGCCACTACGCTATATAAAAAAAATTGACGATAACAGAATAAAATATAGGTTTTTAAAAGGTATTTTTACATTCAAAGCCCACTCTTCAGCAGTTCAGCTAAATAAATATTTAACCACAGTCAAAAATGCTACGAATTTTTATTAAAGCGAACTCACTAAATTGGGGATTTATTTGTTTTTCCCCCATTTGTCTGCGAACTGGCAATACTTCTGGCAGTAATGGCGGGAATTGGCGTATTCTGCATCTGTTTGCCGCCAATACACTTTACATACTTTTATTTAAATATGGAATAGGTATACAACTTTTTTTTTGACAGTGGACTACGTTTTTTAACATCGCAGAATAAGTGCTGAGCAAAGTTTTAAAGTTTACGTATTTCAATGAGAACTAGATTTACTTTTGACTATAGGTGTCTCTATTATCTACTAGATTATAGCAATATGGCACATATTGCTAAATATGTAACAAAAGGTCAATTTTGTCATCAGTTCTACAATAGGCTAACAAAAAAAAAATAATTAAAGAGCTAAATCAAAGCTTTTCTTATTAAGACAACCCCGAAATCTAGTTACAAAGACTCCGTACTTCACTTTTTGTGCATTATTTCGTGTGTCCTAAAAATGATTACGTCCATAAACCTCGTTTTTATCTCAACGGGACCAAGCACCAACTTTATACAGCCTCTTCCCTCAGAAAAGATAATTCTCGCATAAAACTGAATGCTTGTAATAAACTGAGGGTTTCAGAGGGAGAAAAGTCTCCGGCTGAGTTTTATATAACTTTTAAGTGTTCTAGATGTTTCGAAGTTTTTAAATTTAATTAGAACCCACACTTTTTTAGAATTAATAATAAAACGCAGATACAGCGGGAGGTGTTTTGAAAGCTCTTTGAATTTGCTTTTAGTTATGCTAGTCATTGAAAAAATTAGTTAAAGACTCATTTATTTGAATTTCTTTTCTCAGAAATAAATTAATAGATACATTGCAAATTGTCTTTAAAATAAGACATTTTTCTTCGAAATACAAAACAAATCAACGATAAGCCCGTTGTGTACAAATTGCAGAAAGCGAACTTATTTACACAAAAAGCTTGTAAAATAAAACCAAACAAGAATTTCCATTCTTTTAAATTCTATTTATAAAAAAGCTATTCACAAAAAATACTCTCACAGATCTTATTACATTTCAATCATCCTTTCCATTGGCATAATAAGCCAGTAGACGTTTGCACTTAAAAAAAACAAACGTCAGTGAAAAAAGGGCGGGAGTTTTGCGCGGGAACTGCGTACGGTCGTGGCAACATGGCCTTCTCCCTACACAGTCATCGGCTTAATTTAATTGCGTAGCCGTGCCATTTTGAATGGGTTTCCGCAACAACTCCACTTGTTTGTGTTGTAAATGGAATTTGTTGTAAATACGTATAATATAAACGCGCCGCTGCCAACATTTTGTTTTGATGCGAATGAATAGATGTTAAGTATAATCTGGGGAATACGGCGCTAAGTTGTTGAGGAAATTGTCACGAGAAATAAAAATATAAGTGCTTTCAAGTGACAAAGTTGTTGAAATACTTCGCTGTATTCTGGAACGAACAGACTTCGTTAGAAAACTAACTATACAGACTAGTGTGTCTTACATTACATAAGACGAGCTTAACTAAGCAACATTAAATTAATTAAACCCCACTTATTAATCTTAGCTGTGAACAAAACGTTGCACAACGTTTTTTAGCATGTTTAGTCGAGTTTTGTATACTATAACAATAAGCTAGATAATAATATATATCAGAGCTGTTCACAAAACGCTGGCGGGCGCCACAAATCATTTCCCACGATTGTGTTTCACAAATTGGACGGCACGATAAATTTGTAACATGACGATTATTATGTGAATGCTGTGTTCATCATTTCCTATCTATAGGATAGGTTTATGTTTTAATTTTGTAGCCTTTGGTACATTACATAATTTTATCAGGTTGTTTTGCGTAATTTGCAAATTTGGGTTTAATAAAAACCGCAAAAGTTTTGTATGTCGCAGAACTGATTGCCATAAAGTACATTGTAATTATTGGTATTCGATGTAATATTTAGCCTTGACACTTGAATAAAGTAATTTTAGAGCACAACTTGAGGTAACAAGTCAGAAACTTATTTTATGACAAAAAGTAACACCATTGTAGATGCGCCCTGAACGTATTAATTTAGAGATAATAAACTCTACCAAAATTCCAATCTATGCAACGTTTAAATTTTCCCACTAAAATACAATTTTACGTTTATTCGGGAAATGCAATTACCCGCGTTTTAATCCCCGCAACCCATAATATCACAACAAGGTATTATCGTATTCAGCCAACCCTTGAATTAATTCTGCTTAGTTCTTAATTAAAGCTAGCTGTTTGCACAAATAATTCTAAATTAAACAACAGTCTACTCCTAAGATTTATTCAAGTTTAATTAAGTTAAGATAAACCAAATTAACGGCTTGCAACTTTTCATCACATACCTATTTATTACAAAACTGACGATAAAATAAGATGTGAAAATGATTCAAGGTTTCTTTAAAATATGTTTTCTTCAAAACTTTAAAATTAAGTTCAGTAATTATTTAAGAAAATCTTTGTAATGAGGTCTAGCATGCATTTTATGTTAGCAACACTTGCGAAATTAATTAAATTTTGAATCTGTGCCATTTCTTACTTTTTTAAATGGCTTTTGGTGAGGCAATGGAACCCCTATAAAGCCTTATCACGGTCATGGTGGCAAATAAATCTGAATTAAATAGACTTTCCCCTTCATTCAGCTTTCCCGGGCTAAAGCCTGGCTCCCGTTGGAGACGGCGACCGATATTGAAGGGCTAAACCCTTCTGAGACAAGATTCACTCGGAGCCCCGAGTGAATCTTGTTCGTAGTTAACGGTTCAATCGCTTTGCCTTTATCTTTTAATGAAAAGAATATGAAAAGGTTGAGTTACTGTATTACGTTGCTTACCTACGCTTTATAGGTTACCCTTGTTAAATATTGCTCTTGTTTCCCCAAAGGAATATAACGAGCTAAAGGAAACCCACTGTCGATTTAATTAAAATTATGTTTGAAAGACAGAAAATTATTAATCATTCATTTTTCCACTCACTAAATTCATTAGTTATAAAGATCGGGTAATTTACGATACTTATCCAACATAGGTCTACTGGGAAATTACTTAAAAAATAAAGGAAAAAAAGATCGGTAAAACGTAAGCAATATTTCCCTGCAGACAATGCTACTAGTCGCTAATATTCTTACATCGGCAATCAATTACCGTTACGATGAAGTGGGGAGCTAACACACCAGACACAAAAGGTGGACAACGCTTGAGCGGTTGCTTTCGAGAGGAGCACGCATGGACGGTGATTATCCTTCGGCGGGTAATAGGCGTGCTCTCTTACTGCCTATCCCTACTAATAAGTTGGAAGGTATACGTAAAGGTTAGAGCATTTGTTGTGCAGCTTGGACGATGCTGAGAGGAATATCCAGTAGAAATCGCAGTTGTGTTCTTTTTTTGTTTTTTTTTTTGTTTGTTTTTAATTTTTATTATTACTTTTTATTTTATGTGTGTGCCTATAAGTGGCAGAATAAAAGCTTTTTCTTTCTTTCTTTCTTTAGGTAATTCTTTAGTCCTGTAAGTTTGTTAATTAACGAATCAGTAGCTTTATTATACCGTCTTTAATGAATATCGAACTTTTTCACATATTTTAAGAGGTCCTGTTTGTTACTCTTAATCTAAATAGTCGCCATTTAGAAAATTAGGATTTCGGGTTTACACATGAAAAATAAAGTCATTTTCATTAAAGTTATATTATTTTAACATAGAGAAGTAATTTTTAAATTTATTCTATTATAGCTAGCTACTTCCAGATTTTAAAAAGCTATGTACTGTTGAATTTGGAAATATTAACCAACATAATTTATGAAACAATATTTAAAAGCAACAAAAATATGTGGAGAAAACATCATTTCTTTTTTAAATGGGCTTATTTGAAGAATAAACCTTTTTCCTTACATAAACAACAAATGACATGAAACAAACAGAACCCCTCAGGTTTATCACGGGCCCGGGTAAGCCAGGGTGCTTATTACACCGGATGCCCGGTTATGGTATTACCGGCGGGTAAAACGCTGATTACGCTGGCTGTGGGGGCCCGATAAGCGCCAGTCAGATCGCACCGAACCACTTACGTGCCTTCATGTCTGCGCTACTTGGCTGTAAGATTTTGGAAATTAAGGGCTTTTTAAACCCTCTCCGAATTGCGTAACAGCACGCTAGTGTAGACAACAAGTGTGAAATATGCACCTCATCGTTGCATATGTAACTTGTAAAATCGAGTTTTGTTTGAATGTAAAAGGATGCAAGAACTCAAAAATAGGTAAAAATGTTTTCATTTGTCTCGAATTACGGCCTATCTTTTCCATAATACCTTATCAAGTAGAATTAGGAAATTAAGTAATCCAATTAGAGACAATTATCACTAATTCCTGACTTCTACCACCATTCAAGCTAACATCTTACCTTCTAATCCAGCAAACAAGTACCCAGTATTATGTTATTAAAGCTCAGGTGGAGTTCTCTATAATCCCCAGTCGGACGCTACCATTAGGAAGGGCTGATGTCCGCCCTCATAACTCACCCCCGTATAATATTAATAAAAGTATATCTATGTATGGGTTAGGGATGAGACCAATTTACAGTCGCATCGATTTAAAATTCAAAATGGACGCTCTATGAATTGACACTTTTGCGTAAAATGTGACAAAAGGGCACAATATGTGTGTGACCCAAGCTGATACTTACGTTTAAATTAGGTACGTAAAAGAAGATTAGAGGTGCTGTTTAACTGTAGTACTTAACTTTGTATAAGCAAGTCAACGTTTAAGTTTGCACTCTACTAGATGCTTACGTAATAACAGTAAAAGCAAGATAGTGTAATAAAAAGGATAAAGGATACAACAGTACTATTTCTTGGCGCCAATTATACAATGTAACATCAATTTGTGTAAACGCTTTGTTTTATTTCCTTTTAGAATTTACTGTTGTGTACCACACACACACACTTGAGTGAAGGAAAATGAAAATATAACCTCAAATATACATCAAAAGTTTAGTAATCCCCGACAAAAATTTAATCAAAATTCTTCATGTATTTTGTTTAGATATGCTAATGTAATTGTATTACGAAAGAAGTAAGATACAATGTTTTATTTGATATGCTTATTTTGGCGGGCGTCATGTCGCGTCGAAACGTAATGGCGCGCGAGTGAATTATGGCGGGAAATATCTTTGCAGCGTTACCAGAAGTTACTAGTCTATGGTTATTTGACTCGGTGGATACGGTTGGAAATAAACTCAATTTAGAGTTGGAGGGTTGCTTGTTTATTTGAGAATGTAGGGTTTGAGCGTTATTACAGAAGGGATCACATTTTCTTTTCGATTTATAGAGCTCGATCGTTTTTCTATACCTTTTAGTAATCGTGAAGCTTTGAAATCCATATGAAATTTTTCTTCTTATATCTTCGCTTTTACATATAAACTGTGCAGTAGCGCGCCGAGTGACGAGACTCGAATTTATACAGTAGGAAATTTATAAACTTGCGGATCTTGTTATCTTCCGGTGACATACACACACTGATTGACTACACATACTTCTTTTCATTTTGATCACAATTTTGAAAATTGTACTTGTGTCTAAATATCTAAATACACTGCCTTCAGTATTTAATTAAGAAAAATCAATCAACCTTAACCAACATCATAAAATCTGCCTTTTTCATATTGAAGTATGTACGAAGTATGTTTTTATCGTAACTATTTTAAAAAGTTTAGCGTAACCAACCAGTTAAGGTGATCCCACATCGATTATTAATAAGGCGCTCGTGCGTAGACGAGATATTTTTAATTTAATTCTGAAACGCCACAGGCTTATTGTAGGCAACTTCTTACGAAGACATATTATGGCTATTAAACCTTGCAAAACTTTATTGATAGCATTCTTTCACTACCTTACGAAAGTCAGGGATCAAGATAATTCCACCAAAAAGATCGTAACAACTCAGCCTGACGACTAAAGCTGAATTGGCGATGAGTGAAACTTTGAACATCATGAGTTTAATGTGAAAAGTTTGATCGTCAAATTGGGAGACAAACGACTTCCTGACGTCCTGGGATATCCTTAACATCTCGGAGTTATGGAGTGACGGCGTATAATATATCCTTCATGGTTTTGTTTTGTCAAACTTGTGTGTTTTGGGCACCTATTGATTTATGGCGGTTTGCCTTTCTGCCTTGAAATGGTCCTTGATTTATGTATGTAAGTTTCGGGGAGATAATCGGTGTTATAGCAATATTAAGAGATGTGGGCGTTAAAAATTGGTGGCACCGTAATATTAAAATAGAACTAAACACCTGCGAGTTCATCTGTGTATAAGATTCATAAAGGGTCATAAAGTTACTGACGATAAAGCTACCATATTTATATACCTATGAACTAACCTACTCGTATGTTTAAAGCTAGGTATAATAATAAGGTACTTCTGGATGTTCAAAAAAACTCTGTATATATACAGATTTCCTAAATCAGGCAACCTCATTTGAAACCAAACTTTCGATTCGTGGATTCTAAAATAAATCTTAGCAATACAACACCTTACCGCCCTTATTAAGGGCCTCTTTACCCTAGCTTCGTATTTCTGGCCCTACTCTACGCTGTACAAAGTTGTGTCGTAAAAAAGCAATTTGATCGTTCCCGCCTTCGCTGACAGCGGCAGAGTGTGTAATTTATGGTTACTTCCAACTAACTTGATACAATTTGTGAGAATACTATTATTTATACACAGGCTTGCTTATTCCTTCGTATTTATTGATGTAGGGGAGGATAAGTTTGGCTTACACATAAATATATACGAAACTCTTGGTAGGCCTTCACTGTATCATAATAATCCTATACATTTTCTATGAACCTACAATCTACAGGGTAGTACTGTTGAGCTTTAAATGGCCGCCCAAGCTTAGTTACTAACAACTTACTGCGCCACGAGCCAGCGTTTACTACAAATAAATAATCCCAGTCTAGACGTTGCGTGTAAAATTATGGCTGAAAAGCGCTGTAAAATTATACCACTAACACTACGAAGAAAATAAATATAAAGGTTTTGCTAGCTGTATTAATGAAAGCTCTATAATTTTAAATCGCCCCTGGAATAGATAGTATAAATAAACCTTTGTTTTTACGAAATCTTGCAGTTTCGTGGTAATTCAAGAACAGAAATAGACAACTTAAAATTTAAATTGAAAGTAGAAATCCAATCCTAATCGGTATTCATTGCCTCTCACTAGTTCTGAGCTCCGAGATTTACAAACCGAATCCCGTACTGAGGTGAAACGCCAGAATAGCAATTTATTTACGCTTGGCATCAATTTTCTTGAGAAAATGGAAAGAAAAAGTGTCAAGTCACTTTCATTTTGTTCCGAAAAGTAAATTCTATTTGAGTAGCTAGCTACCTACTTATATAAACCTCCACAAGTAACGCCAAGGTTCGAATGCTATAAAGGAATATGTAGAAAGCATGTAAATGTCTACTAGCTACATGAATAAGACCAATTTGGCAATGATAGTTATGACGAACTAAATTCTGGCGTGACATGTACAAAAACTATGTCCTCAAACTAAGGGTCACCTAGGCAAAACTTCATATCCGGTCCTAGAATATACCAACATGAGTATCTTAAAAAACCTCATTATTCCTTAAGAAATCAAAACTGCAGTCCGGTAAAGTAGTGAAAGCCTCCATGGGGCGAGAAGTAAAACTAAATATTAACGTTGTGCATTCTTCATATTATGGAATGGTTAGGGAATAATTGAGAACGAATTGCTTTAATTATCAATATGAAAGTTCTATCATTTATGTGGTAGAATACAATATATATTTATTGCGCTATTGTTCACAAACATGTCATCCGTGTTACGAATTTTCGATCAGGTCACGTGCTCCGACGCGAGTTTATCATTTTTTACCCATTATAAAAAAGGTAACAACGCCGCTAAAGACGTTTTGACTTCAAAAACTGTTCACTTATTTCTTGAACATCTTTCTTTCAGGAGCGAGCAATCCTACAACCGCACAGTCCAGTCGGTGTCCTCAGTGGGCGCGCTATCCGTGCCGTGGTCGGCCGCCGACGCGCGCCTGACCATGCCGGCCGCGCTCGGCGTCGCTGGTATACCCGCGCTGGTCATCACCGATGGCGCCGGCAAGATCCTCACGTCTAATGGAAGGCATCATCTCAGTGCTGATCCGCTTGGTGTGGTAAGTAGAAATGATATCGTGAAGGGAAGAGAGAGGAGATTTGGGCATCCACTTTTGGAATGATGCATAATGTTCATGCTTTACAGAATCGGGTCACAATTATTATAGAAATTAAAAAGTTAAATTAAAAAAAAAAGCTACACTAGAATTTGAATTGACATTTATTACAAAGATTGTAAAGCCTAGCTAGTCCGCTAGAACAATGTGCACATTGATATTTTTACCAGCACAGAAGATAGTGCAACAATGAAATCAGCATTTTAGACCTCCATTGACGGATTTCAATCATAACTATTCAATTCCCTGCGGCTTACAGCAAACTTGTAATAAAATTAATGATGAACATTTTCTCCATTCCAGAACTTCCCGTGGGCGCAGCGTCCAGTGTCAGTCCTCACTGAGCAGGCGCTTCTCAAGATGGCACGGCATCCCGCTGTTGTGCTCTTCATAGGTAAGGAAATAAGAAAACTTATTTTATGTACTGGTCGATATCTAAGTCAAAATTGAATGGATCTAGATACCTCTACAGTTGTTTCTTTATACCTAAGCTACTCAACTTAGCTACCACCTTTCATTATGTTATTTATTCTTTTCCAGATGACGAGGACTCCGAAATAGAATTTGCGGAATCCGTGATAACACCTTCAGCGGAATCCTACTACGAGGAGTGCAGCATCCAGTACCCCGGCTTCTGTCCCTACCAGAACTCTTCGGACGACGAGACCATGGACTTCGACTACCCCACATCACGTCACTCGCGGATGAAGAAGAAGCCGTTCAAACACGTCATGTTTTACATCGGCATTGACGGCACGGACAGTGCAGACATGCTGAGAGAACACATAGGGTTAGATGACGCTGTTCCGTTGCTGACCACCATAGACTTTCCCAAGCAACGTCTGGTCACCATGAAGTACGGAGACGAGATCACAACGGATTCGGTACAGAACTTCGTTGACGCGTATTTGAGCGGGAACGCTGACTTTAAGCCGTTGAAGCCGTACAGTGAGAAATGTTAGTTACCGTCTAGGGGGGTGACGTGACTTGAATTTGAATGATAAGATACTTCTTGTGAGCTAAATTAATCATCGAGTTACTATTCCAGTAGCAATAAATAATTTTATTGCTCATACATGAAACGAACATAAAAATAAGATAATTTACATTATACCTAAATAAAATATTTCAAGCAGTTTAATCGATACTACTTATATTTTCATTGAGGATCCTTTTTACATCTACAACTATCCTATCTATACGAAAATGATCATTTAATAAAATATTTGTGCTAAGCTAAATTAAGAATCAAAAAGTTAACCCTATTAGCCAACAGATGGCACTAAGTTAGCTATGGACTAGAAAACAAAAAGTATGAGATACAATTATAAACAGACCTACTTGGGTAGTAACGTTGTAAATGTTTTATATTGTAATAGCTGAGCAAACACTGTTCGTCTAAGTCAATAGAATATCTCATTTTACAACTTCAAGTCACGAATATCCAATTATATTACATTTGTTATTCCAGTATTATTTTAATAGTTGTCTTCTTTTTAGAAACCATTGTATAAATTGTTTTGATGTAATAACTCAGTAGTGGTCAGTAATTCATTATGTAATAATAATAACTATTGTTTGTGAGTAGTTAATTAGTAAATAATTGTGGACTAGAATTATAGACATCAAATATCAGATGGTAAATGGAAACGCCGATGATAAAATTAAGCAAATAATGGTAAATATGTATATTTAAAACATAGAAATGGAAATAAAATGAACGATTCATAGACAAACATTACAATTGTATCAAAATTTAAACTAACGGTTATGGAAAAGTACCTTTTGTCTTTCTGGATCTCAACAGACTATTGTAAAAATTATGATTTTTATTAAACACCTGCTATAGCCAAACACGGATTATTTATTGGTCTTGTCAGAATTTGACGATTTGGTCATAAACTTTTTGTTAGATGTAATTTTGTTAAATAATAACTATATATATACATTCACACAAAAAACGTTTAAGTTTGAAACTAGACAAAACTCTTATGGCACAATAAAGAAATAAAAAGGTGTTTTTTATTGATTTTTACTCCAATTTTATACAATAAGAACCGATTTTTTATCGTAGCATTTAAAATAAATAAAAAGTATTGAGAAAAGCTTCTTGTTTAATTATTTGGCTTTATCCCTGCATACCTATGACATGAAAGAAAGAGATAATATTGAGCGATACGATATGATCAAATATACTTTGTCTAAGTTAGTATACGTAAAGAAAAAAATATTATATTTAACAATAAATAAATATAGCTACAAACATTTCATGCACAAATGCAAACCGAACTAAATAGATGTAAGGAACGTGGAATGCGATGGTGGATGACACAAACCATACACAAACTATCAACATGTTGTGTACAACAAGCCAATACCACCAAACCTCAAATTACATTCAACCATCTCATGGCCCTTGGGCTCCGCTCGAATTAGTTAAGATTATTACAAACATTTACACTATAATGATATTAAGATTAAAAAATACTTATAACATATTTTAAAACTGGCCATCACGGGCCATCAGCTAAAATTATTTTTTTGTAATGCCGGCCATGCCATGATATTGATGGGCAAGAATGTTGAGATCTGTCCCAAAAAAAAATCTGCTATCTAATAGCATATATACTAATCGATAAATCAAAGATATTATTTTTGCGTCAAGTTAAAAGCAAATAGGTATTAATTTTATTACATCATTTTCTACTCCCAAAAAACAGTTGCAAAAAGGCTCATATCCAAAACACCACGCAAAGGTGTGAGTCGGTAAAAAAAAAGTCAAATTGACGCCAAAACCAAAGCCGCCATTATTGTGAAATATTTTTTCAAAATATATTTCACGTGCTCATATTGAGTGCAGCTAGAAAAACTACGTAAATAAGTAAAAATCTTATAAATCATGGCTGACAACGACGATCTTCTGGACTACGAAGACGAAGAGCAGGCAGATCAGCAGACCGCTGACGGGGCTACAGAAGCGGCGCCAAAGAAAGAGGTTAAGGGATCCTACGTATCTATTCACAGTTCTGGATTTAGAGATTTCCTGTTAAAACCCGAGATATTGCGCGCCATCGTCGACTGCGGGTTCGAACATCCCTCAGAAGTGCAGCATGAATGTATTCCGCAAGCCGTCCTCGGTATGGACATATTGTGCCAAGCCAAGTCCGGTATGGGTAAAACCGCCGTGTTTGTGTTGGCGACGCTACAGCAGCTGGAACCATCTGAAAATCACGTATATGTGCTCGTTATGTGCCACACTAGAGAATTAGCTTTCCAGATCAGTAAGGAATACGAGCGTTTCTCAAAGTACATGGCCGGCGTCCGAGTGTCAGTATTTTTCGGTGGAATGCCGGTACAGAAAGACGAAGAAGTGCTCAAAACTGCATGCCCACATATTGTTGTCGGCACGCCCGGCAGGATCCTGGCTTTGGTAAACAGCAAAAAGCTAAATCTAAAACACTTGAAGCACTTTATCCTCGACGAATGTGATAAGATGCTTGAATCTCTAGACATGAGACGCGACGTCCAGGAGATATTCCGGAACACCCCTCATGGTAAGCAAGTGATGATGTTCTCCGCCACTCTGAGCAAAGAGATCCGACCGGTGTGCAAGAAGTTCATGCAAGACCCCATGGAAGTGTATGTGGATGATGAAGCCAAGTTAACGTTGCATGGACTGCAACAACATTATGTCAAACTTAAGGAGAATGAGAAAAACAAGAAGTTGTTTGAGCTGCTAGATGTTTTGGAATTTAACCAAGTTGTGATATTTGTGAAGTCTGTGCAGCGCTGCATAGCCTTAGCTCAATTGTTAACAGACCAAAACTTCCCTGCTATTGGTATCCATAGAAACATGACCCAAGATGAGCGTCTCTCCCGTTACCAGCAGTTTAAGGAGTTCCAGAAGAGGATCCTGGTTGCTACTAACTTGTTTGGAAGAGGAATGGATATAGAACGAGTAAACATTGTGTTTAATTACGACATGCCTGAGGATTCTGACACCTACCTGCATCGTGTGGCAAGAGCTGGGCGTTTTGGTACCAAAGGTTTAGCTATAACTATGGTATCTGATGAGAATGATGCCAAGATCCTCAATGAAGTTCAAGACCGTTTTGATGTCAACATCACGGAGCTGCCGGAAGAAATTGAGCTGTCAACTTACATAGAAGGCCGATAAACAACAAACCTCTTCATTCCTTTTGTACCAGTGTGACTTTTTGAATGCCATGCAAGTTGCAACCCATTACATATTGACTAAGAATAGTACGCAGATAATTTGATTTACAAGTTATATTGATTGATATAATACTTTTTTTTTTCTTGACTTGAAACAGCTGGCATTCAAAAAGTAGTTTGTCTATGCAAGTGTGTTTCAGATTATTTGACTAAGTTAATGTTCACTTTTCTGGGGATGTAATGGATTGTGGTTTGGTTTCATTAACTCATTCATTACCAGACAAAGTAACTCTAGGATAAAGATTAATTAAAGTAACATTTGATATTGTAAATAACATACTTTTATTTATATCCCCATAATACTCCAGTGTTAGTTAAAAGCTAAATGATTTTAGTTACCATACAAGTTATAACAACTTTCAAGCAGGGTTAATAATAGCTTCCAAAATGTTATATTAGTCACTGCTATATGATATGATATCTAAATAAAATCATAAAATTGGGTTGCACTAAGTATCAAATACTGTTGGCACTACTTCAATGGTCCAAGTAGGTACCAAATAGTGCAGTATTACTAAATACAATGTACCAACAGAATTTATCCAATGTTTGAAAATGGAAGTGAGTTTGGTTTTTTGTAACAATAATTATGTTATGATAGGCGATTAATATTCCATTTCTAAAAAAATACTGATCTCATCTATTTCGGGTTTCAATATGAATCATCGTCTGTGTCTATATTATACCATGATGGCTAAACCGATTGTGATAAAACTCAGTAATTGGGTAAGCTTGAATCACAGAATGCAGTTTAAATCTTAAAATAAGACAGACTAGTTATTCGGCTTTAACAAGTTACCCTAGGACCTTGGTCTACAGCAATAAAACTACCCATTGTGAAAACTATAAAAATATTTATTTATACATCAACATACAGGCTGAGACAGGTAAATGAATAAATCTTGATATGACGTTATTAAAAATGGTGATTCTTCTATAAACAAACAAGTGATTAACTCTACCTGTTACACTCAGTACAAAATAAAACTCCAATACATTAACAACTTATGTTGATTACAAATTTGATCTATGTAAAAGCAACATTCTAGAATACATAGAATGAAGTTTTTGAGGGATATCCTTATTTCTATTACAATCACTTTGGGACCACAATGTTGATTATATTTCACACACATAAAAAAAAATTACCCTAACAAAAAACCCTTTACATAAAAGATACTACAAAAAAAAATCTTATAAATTTAACTAGTTAATTAACATAATTTTAGCCTCTTTTAATTGACACCCAGGAATAAGGAGTTTTTAGGGCCATCAAATGTTTTTTCATGAGTGAACCGTGTGATAAGGTCTAGTGCCCATTTGGGCTGGTCTCCAGGCACCATGTGTCCAGCATTTCTGACTAATATTTCCACCAGCCTGCCCGCTTGTTTTACATAACCTGCTACTTCACCATCCACCTTCCAGACATAACGCTTTGCAGTTTTGTATTCTTCAGCTCCAGAGAATTTTAAGTTTCTTAAGTAGTTGGTGGTTAAGGGATATGCTACAATAATGTCTAATTGGCCATTGTATATGACTACATAGTAATGGTCTAGCAGCTCTGATATCCAGGGAGCTACGGACTTCATGACATCTTGCTTGAGGTGCTTCTCAACTAATGAACCATTATTGAAGGGCTGGTTACCAACATGGATCATCTTACGGACTGCAGTTTTCTGCAACATCTTCCCAAAGTCCTCATACTGAGTGTAGTCCTTTGTGTGCAAGAAGTTAAAGTAGAAATTGAATCCTGTCATATTTGTGAAGATGCTCTTGCCATTGATCAGGTCTCCGTTCAACAGAGTATCAAATGTGGCAAAGGCCTCATCCCATTTACCTTGTTGGATGTACTTTTTAGTTTTATTTTCATATGCTTCAAATACTTTAGCTTGATTCCAGTCTATCAGACCTATCTGATATAAGTACTTGCCGTAAACTAGCTGATGTTCTGGGTCACTCAGACCATTGCCAATAGCTATTCCTTTCATGTTGATTTTCAACTTAGCTGAGGGATTCTTCTTATGTATAGTGTATGCCAGTGCAGGCACATATTTCCCTCCATATGATTCTCCCGTCACAAAGAACTTGTTTTGCTGTAATTCAGGGAAGAGCTGGAAGAACTGAATCAATGTGGAGTATAGCTGCTCACCAACCTGTGTCTCATCAGTGCAGTAGCCTCTGCTGTCGTTGGTGAAGCTGAAGCCTGTTCCTACTGGGTTATCAATATATATCATGTGGTGGCTCAGAGCCCAATTATACTTCCTCCTCTCGAATTTATCATTTCGAACTCTAAGAGGTCCATTTTCGGTGAATAATCCATACAGAGACGTCGCACCCGGACCTCCTTGCAGCCACACGACGACTGGTGCGTTCTTGTTATCAGGTACCATAGCCGGGAAGTACCAAAAGAATTGGTTAGAATTGTAAGTCTTGTTCACAGTAAAATATCCAGCGAAGCTTTTGATGCGCAGGCTTTCTGTAAAAGGCACACGTGCGAGCCGCCTGCCTTCTTCAATGTTTCCATTCTCAATATATTGAGTGAGGAACAATGGAGATCCTGGGTCTCCTCCATCGCGCTCACCAAGGTTTATCTCCGGATATCGATGAAAGAAACCATCAGCGTTTAAAAACAACTGTAAAATTAACAGAGCCCACAACATACACGCCATCTCGGCTTGAATAACTGCTGACCTAATGTATTGAGTTCACCTTTTTATCATGCTTATTAAGGAAAAATAATAATATAAGCGGTTGTTTATTTAACCGGCTTATCAAATTACCAACAACAAGACAAAGTTGTTTTTGACAAATTGACAGTCATTCTCTTGATTTAATAGGTACCTTACTCAAGTAAAAATCCATTGTTTGGACACTGACACACGTGCAATTTAGAATACTTTGTATATTTTAGTAAAATATTGAATAGTTTCATTGTATATTGTATTCGTAGCAAAATAATCACTGAATTTATTTTGAAAATAATACAATATTTCCCAATTACTTTCAAACGAAACGCTTAACGTCAATCATTTTTTCAGAGTGTCGAAACGTCAATCTTTGAGAAGTCAGAAATAAATATTTTGTACAAACAAAACCGAAGTTATCACGGTTGGTGTTTTTCTTATTTTGAGTGACTATATTTGTGATTGTTGTGACGATACTTATGCTAGTTTTGCCATCATAATGAAGCAAAATGTCTTTGGGACATTTGTAATAATCGGACTAAGTTGGTTTGTTATGGTGAATGCTGTGTTCTTTCCAAATGTTTATCCTAGAGTCAAATTGGATGCGAAATCCTCAAATGATGCCGGCAGTCCTCTCATCATAACACCTTATCTTAAAAAGAATGCGATCATTCTTGCGCAGAACCTATCCCGTGTTCCATTGACGGACAAAATAGGGTTTAGAAGTCATGCCGGTTTTTTTACCATCGACGAGAAACATAACGCCAATATGTACTTCTGGTATTTTCCGGCGTTCTCTAAGAAATTAGAGGCGCCTGTTATGTTGTGGCTACAAGGTGGGCCAGGCGGCAGTTCTCTTTTCGGACTATTTACCGAAGTAGGGCCCCTGATAGCTAAAAAGGAAGGTTTTGCTTTAAGAAAGTATCACTGGGCCCTGAACTATCATCTTATCTTTATTGACAACCCAGTGGGGACTGGGTTTAGCTTCACAGACAATGATAAAGCTTACTGTTCCAATGAAGAGTGTGTTGCAGCAGGACTATACACATGTTTAGAACAGTTCTTCCAATTGTTCCCTGATTTAAAGAATAATGATTTCTACATTGCTGGAGAGTCTTATGCGGGCAAGTACATACCTTCTCTGGGAATGAAAATCCATCAACAGAATAAGGATAAGGTAGAAATCAATTTAAAAGCCATGGCCATGGGCAATGCATACTGTGATCCTAAAAACCAGTTGGATTATGGTAACTACTTATATCAACTTGGATTGTTAGACTGTAATGAACTGAAAATATTTCTGAACTATCAGATGGAGATCTACACTCAGATTGGGAAGGAACATTGGGAGCAAGCTGACATGCTCATGGACAAACTGATGGATGGGGAGCTGAGCAACTTCTCATACTTTAAGCATTACACAGGATTTGATTACTACTACAACTTTTTGCAAGCTTCAGGGGATGATGAAATGACAATCTTCACAGACTTGCTGCAGAATGATAATGTCAGGCGCAGTGTGCATGTTGGTGGGCTGCCATTCAGTGACGGCCAGAAAGTGCAGCTGTTGTTAGCGTTAGATATGTTGAAGTCTGTAGCCCCACTTATTGAAGAACTGCTGTCTCATTACCGCATAATGTTCTACAATGGGCAATTAGATATTGTTGTGGCATATCCTTTGACCGAGAGCTTCTTACGTAAGTTAAAGTTTTCTTCCGCTGAAGAATACAAGAAGGCTGCTCGTCACATTTGGAGGGTAGATGATGACGTGGCAGGCTATATCAAACATGCAGGAAATATTACCGATGTATTGGTACGAAATGCAGGTCATATGGTACCAAAGGATCAACCAAAATGGTCTCTAGATTTAATCACAAGGTTTGTCAACAATGATTATAAGTTTAAAAACAAAGTGAAAAGTGAACTGTGAAGGGAATTTTAGAGTTCACTGTACTGCAAAATGATTGACAATCTTGCTTATGGTTTTATGGTTTTTACATGGTAAAAACCTATGTTCGATTTGGCTATTGGTGTTACTCAGGTAAAGTTACTTTTTTTTATAAATATATCGAGAACAAAATTACAATTACGTACCTACTTTCAAATTATTTATTATATCACTCACATTTTTTTACATTGTATTATGTAATTAATTAGTTAACTGCTGGGTCAGAAAATGCAAACAAACAGATATTATATAATAGTAGATTTAACTTACGGCTAAGTGTAAGTCGTACTCGCACACCGAAAGTTCCGTAACAGCCCTATAAATATATATAAAGTCCCGTACATTGATGAAATTAATCCATGTCGTGTTTATACACGTAAAATTATAATTAGAAACGTTTTCGGGGCCGCAATTTTGTGAATAAGTGCTAAATCATTCATCCATTGAGATATCGTCTTCACTCATATTCAGGAGAGTAGAAATATAGGTAGCTCATTTTGCTTAACTTCGATGATTCCTAGGGCTACCTGAATATTGGGTAACAAATAGATATGAGTACAAGTTAACTAGTTACAGCAGCTTGTAATTATTTCGCTTGAACGATTTATTATATCCGACTATACATATAACATCGGCCATCGCCAATCACATAATCCGCAAGGAAACTACTTTTTTGTAACTCTACGAAGTATTTTGACGAACAAAATGTCAATGTCAGACACCCGGTTTGATCAAGATGCAAGATCCCAAAACACTAATGGTGAACGAGGATCTTAAGTGTTATACCGACAATTTACCCATTTTAGCTGGAGGAGAAATATTAAGTACATACATTATCAGTGTGTGTGATAAAGAAGAGGGCGAACGGCGCGAGCCGCAGTCGTTGACCCCAACATTTGAATAGCTACAGCCTAACAAAATATTATCAACAGTTTCACAAAGTAACACAGTTACCCCAAAAAGGGAAATCGTACATTTTGAATGTTATGTTACTGATAACCGTACTGAATCTGCTGTGTTTGGTGAATGCTATATTCTTCTCCAAAGTATATCCGAGGATGAAGCTCAGTCCGAAGCGAACTAAATACTCCGGGGAGCCTCTGTTCCTCACGCCTTACCTTAACCGGGGCTCGTTTATCCTCGCTCAGAACCTATCCCGCGTCAGCTTGACGGAAAAGTTCGGCATAAGGAGTCATGCCGGCTTCTTTACGATCAACGAGAAAACAAACACTAATATGTATTTCTGGTACTTTCCGCCGACGTTAAAGTATAGAGCAGCGCCCATCATACTGTGGATACAGGGCGGAGCAGGAGGCAGCTCGCTTTACGGGCTGTTCACAGAGGTGGGGCCTCTCGTAGCTAAAAGAAACAGCGTGGTGTTGAGGAAGCATCACTGGGCTCTGAACCATCACCTCATTTTTATCGACACCCCAGTTGGAACTGGATTCAGCTTCACGGAATGTCCTGTCTGTTATTGCACGAACGGTCATTGCATAGCAAACGGACTATACCAAACCCTACTACAGTTTTTCCAACTATTTCCAGAATTAAAACACAATGAATTTTATATTGCCGGCGAGTCCTACGCCGGGAAATACATTCCATATTTAGGCTTGATGATACATAATGGAAATATTAAAGATAGCAAGCACAAAATAAATTTACAAGGCATGGCAATTGGCAGTGCCTACTGCGATCCCATTAACCAATTGGATTACGGTAACTATTTATACCAACACGGATTAATTGACCGTAAGGAGCTAAATACATTCCTCAAATATCAAATCGAGATAACAATAGCAATAAAGAAGAAGCATTGGTTGAAGGCGGACATTCTTATGGATAGACTAATGGAAGGACAAGTCACGCAGTTCTCGTTGTTTAAGCGTTATACGGGCTACAATTACTACTATAACTACTTGGAGGCGGACGGGAAGACTGACTGGTTGCACTTCATGTCTCTGCTGCATGAAGATGATGTGAGGAGGAGCATCCACGTGGGGGGCTTGCGGTTCAGCGACGGCGAGGCGGCGCAGATGCTGCTCGCGCTCGACATGATGCAGTCCTCCGCGCCAGTCATAGCGGAACTACTCTCACGTTATAAATTCCTGTTCTATAACGGACAATTGGACATCATCGTCGCCTATCCCCTAACTGTTAATTTCTTGCGGCATCTGAAGTTTTCAGGCGCATCACTATATAATAAGGCTAGTCGAAAGATTTGGAGGGTAGAAGGCAAAGTGGCGGGGTATGTGAAGCGAGCGGGCAACCTTACCGAGGCCCTGGTGAGAAACGCCGGGCATATGGTGTCCAAAGACAAACCCAAGTGGACGCTGGATCTGATCAAAAGATTTATCAAAAATGATTATAAGTTCTAAATGTGTTTATCTACTAATTGAAATAAATGTTTTTAACTTAATGAGTATGAATTTTAATTAACTAGAATCTCAGTTTTGTTTAAAGTAATAAGTCATCAAAACACGCATTTCCACTAACAATTAATGAAGAACTGTCTCTTGAAAGTATCTAAGCATTTTAATAAACTGATGCTTTATATAGAGATACTATTATTAGAACTACACTGGAATTGTATTTCTTAGTTTCTGATAAATGCGAGTTTATAAATATCAGCTTATATTGACAGCCATACTTGATAAGTCGATTCG
Organism: Autographa gamma; assembly: GCA_905146925.1. Taxonomy (NCBI): domain Eukaryota; kingdom Metazoa; phylum Arthropoda; class Insecta; order Lepidoptera; family Noctuidae; genus Autographa; species Autographa gamma. The sequence continues at coordinate 728,662 of LR989870.1, forward strand.
TTAAAAAGATGGGGAATAGGGACCAATATTAGTGCCTAGGTACGAACTAATTGGCCCATAACACTAAGAAAATGTGAGTGATATGTAAATAAACCAAAATTAAATTGTAATTCTTACGCTTATTTAGATGTTTTAAGACTGAAAGAAGATCTGTTTATTGGTATTTGGTAATGTTTCGAATATACTGTGATATTTATGATACTAGCTCTAAAGCTTGTATAACTACAATTGTTGTTTAAAAAAGTATATTAAAATTAGGAAAATTATGTATGAACACAAATTTTGTTAAAAAAGCTCGATCAAGTTATTTATACTAAAGTACCTACAATCTATGTAGGTATATTATATTAAACAAAAGTACATGTGTATTATAAATTATGTTAAAATATTATAATCTAGTTTCTTCGTAATAGTTTTTATATTCTGCTAAAGATTTTTCCTTTATAATGTAATCGTTTATTGTGATTTTAATTTTTACTTTTATAATAATATGTTTCTTAAAACTTAGTGTTTATTATTTTCAAGTGATTTTATGCGTATGTATTAAAAAAATATTTCTTGGGTTTGAATAAAGGCCTTTGCCCTACAGTGCTGATATTATTACATAATTGAACCTATTAAATTTGACGGGCCTGTTGGTCTAGTGGTTAGAGACCCTGACTGCTATACCGGAGGTCGTGGGTTCGATTCCCACCCGGGACAAATGTTTGTGTGATGAGCACGATCATTTTTTCGGTGTCTGGGTGTAATTTATCTATAATATGTATGTATTTAGAAATATACAAGTATGTTTATCAGTTGTCTGGTTACCATAACACAAGCTCTGCTTAGCTTGGGATCAGACAACCGTGTGTGAGATGTCCCGGAATATTATAATGATCTCTAAATCAATTTTTTTTTTATATTTTTACTCTATGTACGTAAAATGTGATATTTTTTAATTGGCAAATAAAATAGACTTTTCGTATCATTATTGTTTTATTTCATAAGGCAACTAAATTATTTATAAATAAATATTATTCACTAAATTCTTACCCACTAATTAATAAGAAACAATCACACAAGGTAAAGAACAGTAGTTGGAAAATTATATTCATTTTAAATCACGGCATTATACTCACTACATTATATTCATAATTATGTAATAAAACCAAGCAATCCTCGAACTTAATGGTTTCGAATTAAAGTTAATATAAAAAGAATAATAATATGTTAAATAAAAAACATATTTCTGATGTGATTGTTATTATAATACATTTTCATAATTACTAAGCCTCAGGTCTATTAATTATAATTATTCTTATGATAATTAAGACTACTGTTCTCTACATACAAAAAAAAATAACAATTCCAGACACACAACATATAATCAACTCCTAAAAGCAGACAAAACAAGAAAATAAAGAAAATTACAGAATATTATTAAATCATAAAATAAAATTATAATTTAACATCAAATGTGATTTATTATTTTATTAGAATTAGAGCGAGCCGATTCCCTGTTTTCGTAGCTATTATAAGAATTAAATAAAATTAATTAATTGAAAATAAACAAATTTAAAATAAATCAGACAGGTTTTATGATCAATGTCGAAAAATAGATTTTAATAATCGTAAATTTCATTTTTTTTTTTCAGAATGCTGGTACAATGCTGTTTTATTGACGTGGTATAAATTTAAATTACTTTGAATTGGATCGGTCGTAAATATTTCCACAATCGTCAAATATCCATCGATTCTAGGACATTTACGGATCAAAAAATCGTCGACATGCGTATTTATAACTGCAATTTCTTGATATTTTTTTTAAATATGAGCGTGTAACTTTCATCTTACTATATGAATGGCCTAAAAATTGCAATAAAGTTATTAGTAGGTAATATCCACACAGACTATTCTTAAAATAAAATGGCTGTAAGACTACCAAGACAAAAGCTAATATGGGCTCAAAATGTTCAGGTATCGTAGACTTGCCTAACAAAAAGCTTATTGCTATATATTATTTATATTGTGTACACGTACTTGCCTAGCCTTACCAAACCTTATTGCTACAGACTTAAGGGTGGTTATTGTGTGCTAGGCTAGTAAGGCGGTGAGCGCGTCTAGGAACTGCGCGCGCTGAGCGGTGGGCAGCGTGATGACGGACGAGTCCACGTGGTCGAGGGAGACGGAGGCCCCGCACTTTGTGGCCGCTTGCTCGAATGCTGCGCCGAACAGGCTGGGAGGAAAATGATCAGTGAGCATGTATTTTTACCACCTGACGCTAAAGCGGTGTTATAAGTTTGAAGTGTCTGAATGTCGGCATTGTAACAAATTGATCACTTATGACGTGTTTTTGTTTGAAAGCTGATGTCAAGATGACGGAAGGTTAAACCTTAGCACATGGCAAATCACGGTTATGAGAAGCAGTAGTGATCAAAATTCAGCACTAGAACATTGAAAAACAAATCAATAAAATATTTAAGCAATGAAAGTGATGCATTTATATCAGTACAGATTTAGTAGTGTAGGTACTAACTTCCTAGGCTCATGCTGGTATCTTGGCGGCACTCCCAGCAGTATGCAGGAGGTGGGGTCGTTGTGTGCGGGCGCGGAGGCCAGCACGGCCGTGTTGCTGCCCGCCGCCCAGCGCGCCGCCACGCCCAGCCACAGCGGACCGCGGACCACGCTCGCTTCCGGCGTACCCTGGTGGAGAAATAGGAATACTGTTCTGAATGAACTTCAACATGACGCTGGAGGCACGTGCCCGCCAGCCCAGCCGCCGGCTGTCGCTGTCGCCGCTGCTCGTGTCTAGCGCGGACATTACTACATACCTCCTGCACGATGAAGTAGCTGAAGGGTCCGGCGAGGTGCAGCTGGCGCGCGCTGAGCGTGGCGTGCACGAGGCGAGCGGCGGCCTCCAGCGCGCGCTGTGCGGCCGCCCAGCCCAGCCGCCGGCTGTCGTTGTCGCCGCTGCTCGTGTCCAGCGCGGACAGAGCGTGCTGGAAGCCTTCAGCTCGAGGTAGCGTTTCCTAGGGGTGAAAATACCAGTGTTATCCGTCAGTCATTCAAACAAATACAACGTTTCCGCGACGCCGTAAAACTGTGCGCATAGCAACCAACATACTACAAACAACCGTATAGTCAAGACAAAAACCAGCGGCGACGGCGCCGCGACGACTTGGTGGCGGTGAGACGGAGGCGTCGCGCGTGGCGGGCACCAGCGCTAAGGGGACACGCACCACGTTGCCGGCCAGTGCGCCGCTCTGCTCGTTGCTATGCGGCATGCCCGCTTGCCAACTCACAGGGCCAGGTCTGAGCGGGGGCTGGGGATGTGTGAACTTAGCTCTTACTCACGTGTTCAATAAGGCCCATAATTGCGTACACTATGTCCGTAGCTGCCAGCGTGGGTGAGTGCACTCTATGTAGTAGGAAGGTGGTGTGAGTGGGGTCTGGCAGCTTGTGCTTCGGGGCAGCTGTTTCCAGCGCGGAAAGGAGAGAGCGGCGTAACTCCACGTCCATAGAGCGGTAGGCTTGCCGCGCTTGTTGGAGTGGTATGCTGGAAGAAATAAGGAATATTAAGTCTAAGCAGATTATACCGAGTATTACATGATACAGCGGCAGGTTGTATGACAGCGGTGGACTCACCCGGTGTCGGCCAGCAGTTGCCGCAGCCGCGTCTGTCCGGCCACGGTGTGCAGGCGCAGCGCGGGCGCCAGCGCCGGCGAGTGGCGGAGCGCGCCCTCTAGCGACCAGCGCCGGTACAGCGGCAGGTTCACGTCCTTCTCCAAGCTCACGCGACTACCCTACGAATGACATAGTAGACTTAATAATATGGACACTTGTTTATTGTATGTTTTCCACAGTCCAATGCCTGTGCAAAATATATAATATCCTGGACCACCAGTATAGCGGTCAGAGTCACTGACCACTAAACAAACAGACCAGTCAAAATAGCTAGGGACTGGCTTCAAGTGAGGTACATACAGTGTGCGTGTGGTCTGGCGGCAGATGTCTCTGCAGATGGTCGGCGTCGAGCAACGCGGCGGCGGGCGCGCGCGCGTGCAGGGCGGCCTGCGCGGCTGCGGCCACCGCGCCCGCCCACACCGCCGCCCAGCCGCAGCGAGACACGCGCCACGCCAGCTCCACCGCTACACACGCGCTCTGCACGGGAAACGAAACGAGATGTGTAGTGGCCAAACATTATTTGGACACAATGATATTTTGAAAAACTGTAAATAAAGGACTCATGCCATGTGGATAACATTAATTTAAACTGTCATTAAAAGAATAAAAGCTTTACCATAAAATATAAAATAATATTTCATGCCATAATAATGCTGGATTACACTCAACACAAACCAAGTGCTAACATCAAAAATATTCAACAAAATATATCCAAACGTCAGTTACGTTAACAATACATAGTGTGTAACTCACAGGCTTCCCATAGTAGGAGAACTGTGTGTAGTTGAACATGAGCGTGTTGCGGCGCTCCTCCCAGGCGCGGCGCTCGCGCCGGCGCTCCACCATCGCCTCCACGCCCGAGCGACCACTCTCTGTCTCTTCATTCTATACAAATAAATAAAATTACATGTACTACTTGAAAATTTAATAGTATTACTAAAATTAAAAATACAGATATAACTGTAGAGAACTGTTAAAACCTGAATATTTAATTCAAATTCCTATTTAGAATATTTCTCTTTTCATCCAATATAACAACATCACCCAAAAATACAAGAAGAATATTAGCAAACACAGCATGTTACTATTTGCATTGTACTAGTTAAAGCAACTATCAATTTAAACCAAGTATACTCAGCTATAGTAAGTACTTTATAAGTATAAATAAATAGAAATTAATATAATCATATTGACATTATTGTAGTGTGTGTTATAAAACTATTTTCCATGCTGCTTACCTCTTCATCTTCGTCATCTCTGAATATATCATCAAAGTTGGGAATGTTTTCTTCACTGTCCTTATATACTAGCCTCACCTGTCAAATCACAACATTTATACACTAATAATAATGTTTACATAACTATTTAAATACCTAAAGTTTCATTAAAATTATAGCGGAAAGGTATGAAGTTTTTTTAAGAACAAATAGGTATCTATCTTTAAATACATTATACTACTAAAACAGTTAATAAATAAAAAGTTTATTCCTTATTGTAAACAATAACAAATAAGGTATTTACAGATACAACTTCTAAAATCCTTACATAACAGATGTTAAAGTTCTAAACTAGTTTGATAATACTCAAGTTCATATTATCTACACATTTTTGACAGTTGTCCTTTATAAAACACTAGAGTAAAGATAAACATGTACAGACCTGTCCATCACTATACACATTGCACACATCCGTGGGTTTGTGGGCGTCCAGCACAAAGAACACGACATCCTCGTCCGGCTGCAGGATGTCCACCAGGTCGATGGTTCCGCCGCAGTTCACCAGCACCACGTACTTGATCTCCTCGTTGTTCTCGTCGTACGCCTGCCGCAGCTCCGCTATACCCCCCACGGGGACCAGCGTATACGACACATTGTCACACTTAAACAAACCCTGCAGTATCTTACACGTACATATCGCGTCCACATCGTAATGCACTAATAATAACACCCTCTGGAACAAACAACAAAGTTTTAAAGTTCAGAAGTTGTCACAAAAAGTTTGGTTGTAAAATTGTAAACAACGGACTGTTTCACACAAAATACTCACATTCCCGAGTAGTACATTGTAGAAATCGTTCTTTATATCCTCTATAAACATCTTGGAACGTCATTTATGCAAAACTCATCAAATTAGGAATCCATTTAAAAAAGCATGAATAAAATAAAACAACTGTAAAAACTCGAAACGAAGAAACACCTGCAATAAAGTCCGTCAATTTGAACTGTCATCTGCCATCATGAATTCCCGCCAAATATAAGGCTGCGTTCATTTTGTTGTTTACTTTTAGTTTATTGATAGTATCAGCTGTGTTTGTTTTCTTTTAGATCGTAAGATTAACTCAATAAAAGAGATAGAAATTAATAGGTATTCTTATAAATCAATACTCTATATTAACAGCGCAGTAAACAAATAATGTTACAATGACACATTCCGTTTAATTTTATTTTGTCGATGAAAAAAATGACCATAATATATACATTTTGAAAGAAACTGTGGGGTATTTATGTAGTGAGATCGTAATTGATGTTATCAGATAAGTAATTACACAAGTTTTATTTCTCAAAATGTAAGTCTTCTCAAGCAAATTCTTAATCAGTAAAATGCTATTAAAAAATTGTTATCATCAAACAAGAATCATTAATTTTCAGGTGCTTCTCGGAAGAGTAGTGTGCCAACATTTTAGACTTTTTTCCTTAACTGCTTTAAAAATTTTAAAATATTTTTAAGGTACAGTAGGTAAACATACGGGCAGATTAGATTATGAAAACCAAGTAGATAAATTATATAAGTCATTTATTAAATTATTGTTGGGGTACATTTCGTTTGTTGTAGCTTGCGGCGTGATGCGAGGCTATTCTGTGAGCTATCGTTCCGGGTCTGAGCAAGTTTGTTGAAAGCGCTAGAAAATAGGACTGGATCAAAGATTCATCTGCTTCTTCTGGATATAAGTATTCCTTGATATCGTAACACAATAACTCTTCTGGACAGTCAAGAGCTCTCAGGCACCCTGCATATTCAGACCACAGTAGTTTCCGCCACTTCACATTGTGTTTCTGAGCTAATGGTACTAAAACACACGAAGCAAATGTAGGGTCGCCATAACTGACTGACTGAAACTGCTCCAACAGCTGTGTGTAGAAGTCTTGGAAATTATTTAAGCCGATCAACTGTTTATCAAAATCGAGCTTTGATTTCTTCTTGAATAAAATCTCAGTGCATTTCCGTAACAATATTTTGATTTTTGCGTCCAAGAACAGCGAGTTGTCGCAGAGGAACACACACATAATTCGGCAGAATCTGTCGGTCACATCAATGTCGTTCAGGAGATCGGGAAAACATAATTCGTTGAATAGGATCCATTCTAAGCTGCATCTTATAATGAACTCTTTGTCAGCAGCAACTCTTTCTGCTACTTTCTTAGCGTGTTCTCCAACAACTTTGGGAATATTATCGGCCTCTTGACTCTTGCTGTACAACGTTAAAATAGGGAAGTAAATCCAGTCTCTCGGCAAAATTGGTTCCAGCCAACTCCTGAACCGAATGTTTGGGCCCGTATCCCTGTAATTCATGTTCACCACTTTACTGTAACACAGCTTTATGTCTTCAATCGATGTTAAAGCTTTGGAGAAGCCATCGGCGTCAGTCAAATTAACGAGATGTAGCAATCTTTCGGCTGTGAACCAATGCTTGTTAAACACAACATAACTGAACAGGAAATCTAGTTCATATTTCTTGTCGTTCCTCAAAATGTAACACAGTTTGTTCGCAACTGTGTATAACAAATCTTTGCTCCCTTCCGAAATGTCATATTGTGTCGACAATTTTATTACACTGAAGACAAAATTAATTTCCATCCTCGTAAACCAGTTATCACAGAGACTTGGCACTTTATTGCTTAGTTTACTCAAATACGTTGACAGATGCCTCAAAAATGTTTCAGAAGTTTCCTTATCGTTCACGTAAGTTAGTAGATTGAATAAAGAAGCCAGGAAAGGTATTGGTGAGCCAACAGTAAGAACCGGTAGGATTTTCTGCCTTGAGTCTATGACCGATCCTCCCAAGCTCATCAGATTTTTCGTCAAATGTAGATCCTTATTTTCCAAACCGGATAGTAAATTAGAACTGGGAATAAGATTTTTTATAATCACATCGAATCCGCGAGACTGCGACAGATTCCGTAACGAGTCGTTTAGAAACTTCATCGGAAGATTTTCTATCAAGGTCACAGTCTTGCAGCAATCAATAGCTGAACAGAGGAGGCGCAAATGTCCACAAGTGTAGCTGTCGGCGACTGATAACTGTGTCATCCATTTCTGAACACCCTCTTTGAGTAGAGGATAGATTTGTGTCTTGTAGCTATCCATGCCATTCAAAATACATCGTAACAGACGATTCACAAGTTGTAGGACTACTGCAGCATGTGTTGCTGACAATATGGAAGACTCCACAAATATATCTGTCCCTTTCACATGTTTATGTAAAGCAGTCACTATCACAGGAGACAGGGCTATTGCCACATCTGTGCCCAGTCCAAAACACAGTATGTTTGACAGTGTACAAAAGGCTTCTATTTGTATCTTCAAACCATAAGTCCTGTCAACTCCAGAACTTATATATTCTGATATAGGTTTTAGAATCTCGTATTTAGTAAGCAAAATTCTAGTCACTTCTATAGACTGCAGTGACAGGATTCTTAGAAGCTTCAGGGCTGCTAATATAGGTTTTCCATTATACACAATGCTTGGATCAAATACAAAATTAGTACTTGTTACTGGAACAAAGTGCTTCACAATTGTAAACATTAGGTGGTCCATTTCTACAATCTTTAGAGCTAGATCCAAGGAATCTCTTGCTAAACGTGATAGAATTTGCAAAGAGTATTGAACAGAGTTAAAGCTTGGCTTGACAGTCTCTAAGATGTAATACAGTCTCTGTAATATCTCAGTTCTTTGAAGAGCAGTCATGATATCAATTTCAGCTAGATGGTAATCTGTGAACTCAGATTCTCGTGACTGCAACTCTTCTATTTCCGATTTGTCATTTTCTAAGCAGGGTTGTAGTGTCCCCTCTTCGAAACCAATCAAGGCATCCAGACTGGCTTCATCAATTCTGTTGTAAAGCAAATTCCGCATAGCTTTTAAAGCTGGTTCTAATACTATAACCTTATTGTCATCCATAGCTATCCTAATGATAAAAAACAGTTTGCTTATTGGTACTTCTATAATGTTCTTGTATGTGCCTGCACTGTGGTATTCTAGTATACCAGCTATAGTGTTAAGGGCCATGACTCTCTGCTGTGTGATGGTTGAGCGAGTTAACTCTATTAATTCTGTTATGGAGTACCCCGGTCTATGTGGTTCATCTCCATGGTGAAACAATGGCTTGGTCTTCTCATTATACTCTATTGAATATGGCAGTAAGTACCCATTGAAGTCAAACCTGGCTTCATAGGGCTCATCAACTTTGATTTTCTTACTCTCTTCAATACCTTTCATCCATTCCAATTTGTCTTTCTCTAAAGTATCAAAATGAAGCCACTTGTTTACCTTGGGATGTGATAGTACATCATTTTCCCATAAGTCATCATTTACTGTTGCACCAATTGTTTCAATATCTTCCATTTTATTGTCAATAGCTTTAGTAGGAACATTTTCTGATGCAGTGATTTTAGAGGCTGAAGCTTGCTGCCGTTTAGTCTTTAAAAACTCAACTAGTTTGGGATCTAGACTAGAAAGCAATTTTTGCTGTTCTTCTAAAATGTCTTGCTCAGACATCTCACTGAGCATTTTAACATTTTCACCATGAATGTTTTCGGCATCATTTGATTCTACAATAAAACTTTTTGGTGGCAAATTTACATTTGATTCTTTATCTGTGCTACCAGATGGTTCATCAATATCCATTCTTGTAGATTCTGTTTTTACAACTTTTTGTGCATTTCTCTTACTAAATATACTATCTCTCTTAGGTACTACAGGAAACCCTTGTGAGGGCATAATTTTTGTATCAAACTCAACAAAATCAGTCACGTTTCTCTCTACTATATCACCTAACAAAGAGGGCAGGACTTTAGGGTAATATACATTGTCATCTTCTCCGTCTAATACTTCCGATTTTTCAGTATTCTTCTCCATAATATCGCCCATCACAGCACTGGTACTAGAGCCGTCAGTCCGCGCCCTCTTCTCCGCCTGCCCCTTAAGACCTTTAGCCTGAGCATACTTCGAGGGCTTTCGACCAGTCTCATTACTATTTGGTCTTTTATTTCTTTCCGGACGTAAATTAGTTACCGCAGCAGCTGGCTGTATGTTCTGATTACGTTTCTCATTCAGAAACTCCTCTTGCATGCGGAGTATATCGTCTTCATCTTCACCAGGTTTAGGGCGTTTGAACATGATTTTATTTTAACAATTTATAGCAAGATTCATATAACAACTTTGAGGTTACAAAATAATTATTGTTTTGAACTTTTGACAGATTTTGCTATCACGTCATACTTTCTCCTAAAACATTTACGAATAACGCTACAAGAAAAAGTGAACTTTTTTTGAAATAATATTACGACAATTTAATTTAACTACAGCATTTTATATGTATCGAAAAATTGCTTAACAATTTTTATAAATTATTTATAAATTAAACAATTTTTTATTGAATAGCTTTCATCATGTGTGTTTAGCTATTAATAATCTGTAGCCTTTAACATTGACAGCTGTTGCACTTGTTGACATTTGAAAACACGTGAGAAGACTAACCAAAACAAACTAAAGTAAAAAACTCCAAAAATGCCTAATATCAAGAAGAGTATAGAGAAACTCAAGCATCCAAACAGTCGGAAGACCTTAAAAATAATCAGCAAAATAAAGAGAAACGAGAAAAATAATCAAAACAAAGTGGGCACTCATATAAAGCAAAACCTTATCGGTGAGAAGATTCTGTGGTTCAAAGAACGGATACCGGAAGGTTGTGTGGTTTTAAATAACGAACAGGCCTTACAGTTGATAGAGGAGTATTTGGCGCGCTTTGACGAGGAGCTTGAACAGATTGCTTTAAAGAACTCTGTTGGGCAAAGGAAAAACCGCCAACATGCTAGCAGAGAAGACATTATAAATATTACTAAGAAGAAAGAAAAAGAAGAGTTTGAAACGTGTGGCTTAGAGATGCCTGACCTCCTTGATAACCAACAGATGGAAGTCCTGAGGAATTGGAATGGAGAATTAAGGTTTCTGCAGCATTTTAAGTTAAGGAGAATAGCTAGAAAGGATTTAATAAAGTGATTAGTAAACATTTCTGAGCTTTTTATTATTAGCTTACTTTTCATTTTATGCTATTTTGTTCAGCCTTCTCTATCTATATGTAAAAAACTAATACTTAGTAATTTTAGTTAAGGCCACTACACATATGGATGATTTATCCACTGAAATGAATGTAGGTTTTATGTAAGTCTGTAGAACAAAATTACATAAAATTATTATTGCTTTTACTTTTATGTATGCCTTATATACATACAATTTACTCATTACTTACCAAAAAAATATTTCAATTTCCATGTTCATATCATTTTGTATATGGGTGATATAATTCTACTCAAATAATCCACAAGGTTGCATTTTTTCACCCAGATGATATCCCTCAGGTGGACAAAGCGGAATATACCAGTAAAGCAACAGATCAGCAGGAACCTTTTAACATTATTATTAAGAATTTTCTTCATCAAAGCCAATTTTATTTTAAATTTCATATTAAGGTTTACTTATTATGATTTAATTATAAAATACATTTAAGTGGCTCAACACTAAAATTATTTAATCTAACTGTATCATTCAAATAATTTTAATTAAATAATAATTAAAAAAATCTAAGTATGGGAATCGAACCCGCGCCACTTCGGTCAGTAGGTCTCTAGCCAATTATCAGCAATAACGGGTAATAATAACACATTAGCAATCTGAGAATGTAACTCTAATTACGCTATGGGCAGAATGGGCAGGTTTTAGTGGAACAATCCATGGCCTTAAATGAAAACACAAGTATGAGGAAAGATGACTAATTTATTAAGAACTATTTACAACTTCCATATGTATAGAGCAGGACAGAGATTGGAAATCAGCATTGAACACAACCTAGGGATCAGTACAATAGCGCAATAATACATTAAATAGCCCAGTGACAGTTTGGATGACGTGCGGAAACCATACAAAGACAATCCGCCATTTTAAATATTCCGTCAGTTGCTCTTACGATAAATAATTGGATTTCTAAAACACATGAGTCAATGAAGACTGTTTTTCAATCGTTTATTTATAGTTTAAATATGATCATGACTCAGTTTTGCATCACAATTGTTTTGCTAAAATATTCGCAATTATAATATGACGTCATTATGACTAGCATGGTTGATGTTCACTGAAAAACTAGGATGAGTCCAAGAATACTTTATAACATTGCGGTTAATAGATGCCTTGAAATTTATTAAGTCATTTTACTAAGTATAAGTAGGACAAATAAAAAAAAGTAACGGTAAAAAAATATGATGGTAACAAGTTGGCTTAAAAGATTGTCTGTGTAGTTTCCGAATCGTATCTTCGCAACTAAAAATACCTACTGATATGTCATACAAAATCAGTCACTATATCACATACGAACAATAAACCTTAAATCATTATTTCTATGCGCAAATACATAAGTCTCAAAAGCGAAATAAATGTAAAATTTCGAGTTCCGTCAATTCATTTTTGTTAGTAAAGTATTTCGAGATTGTGTTTTATTCGTTAAAAATCTTTGGAGGGTAGGACACGACCAAACTCGAAATTTTGAGAAATTATATCTAATTAGCCTAAAACTCATTACTCGCATATATTCGCACCCAAATAAATATAAACCCTAGCAGCATGTGAGGCAACCATACTTAAGTAAATCCTTTAGATACATTTGCAATTTTTACATGATTAAAATAAACATGATGTCATAACCAATAATTCGGCACGTTCCGAGACCTCACATGCCTTTCAATTAAAATTAATTAAGCTGGACAGGTAAACCAATACCTAACACTAAAGATGTACCACAAATTCATTCGTAGCACAATAAAATAATATGAACCTAAAAATACATTGAAAAAATTTAAAATTAAGAATTCGTTTCACGGTAAAAGATAAGTATTAAAAATAAATAATTCGATTTGGACATGAGACCGTATTTAAGCCATGAGCATAACGCTCTATTATGCAGATTATTTATGAAACAAATTGGTTGCTTCTCTCGTAGGCAGTTCAATGTCACTTTTCATACTGATCTCGCGGTCTCGCCTACACATGTAAAACCTTGTAAAATATACATATCTATAAGCTTGGTAACAATAACAATAGGTATAGGATGTATTTTGCTTATAAAATCTTAGTATTCACTATTTCCCGCCAGTTTGGTAAGTAATAATAAAAACTCTTTAATTGGCACCTATGCGCTGCTAATGAATCAATCAAAATACATTTTAAAAATTATACTATTAAAAACCCGGTCTGTTCTAATGGTTTTGAAGTTCATGTAGATTTATAGGCACTAACACAAAACTATACCTGATCATAATTCATTGCGTCATAGCAAATGTGAAATTCTATTGCACTTAAATTCTGACAACATTAGGACATCACATTCAGATTTCAAATTCCATACAAAAGTAAAAAATGTATGATGTGTAAAAATATCTCTATGATCTACATAGAAAGTTTTAAGCTGAATACATATCGCGACGTAGGTAGACTAGAATAACAACTTTCACTGCCTAATAAAAATCAAAATAGGAAAGGAAACGAGTCTATGATATCAATAATATTTATCGACGAAGAAAAAGGTATGTATTTCTTCACATAGCGATTCGTCAAGGGCACCTCACAGGTCATAACCAATAACATCGAATGGGCGACCCTGGTTTCTTAATCAACAAGACGTGATCCAATAATTGATTAACCTTCTAAACATATTAAGCGTAGATATCTAATCCGTCTTTATATGTCTAAACCGAGTAATAAACTATGTTCCTAGATTAAATGGACAAGATGGTGTGATTTAGAAACGTTTAGGTAATAATCCAATACTAAGATACCTACAAGTTGATCCAACATTAATAAAACTAACAGTTAATTTCAAAATACTATGTAAAAAGGCAGGTTTCTGGAAAACGGCTAATTTAGAGAAGGGATGCCGAAGCTTCAAAAAGGGATATAATTTTATTCAAAACCTTTTGCTTTTCGTATTATTTACTTTGGTTACATGTTTCTGCCACTTTTACTTTTCTTTCTATTAACATAGGATCCGTACGCGTTCTCTTGCCGGGATTCGAGAATCGCCCAAAAGGTTTTTATAAATTTTCTTAGTACCATAAACATTCTAATTTCAAACCGTTAGTTGTTTATCACGAAAAAAAAGTCTTATTAAGTTGCCAGCATGTTGGCATCATGGCGGACGTTTTAAAATAAGAAATCCCAGAGCGAACACATCTGTATAGGACGTTTTCTTCAGCCTGTCAGATTAATTTTACAGTGGATACTAAGCTAGCGACAACACATAAGTAGGGAAATAGGAAAAGGGGCTGAAGAACACCTACAGATGTATCCACTCGGGGGTAAATAGTTCGTTTTATCGTTTTTATTTAAACAATACCGCTGCTCTTAACTAGTAATGTTTTTATTTCTTTTTAGTTTTTTTTTTTTAATATGTTTTTCTATCCTTGAAGATAGAACTTATTGCTATTTATCTTCAAAATAGGAGTGTTTAGTTTTTAATTATTATAATTATTTCTTTCCGCAAAAGTAGTAACATACCGGTGAAAGTTTTTGAATCAAAAACTTACTCAAGTCGCTATTAGTTCAAATCTACGTATCTATGCAACTAGGCACTTCAATAGTCTATTAAAATTATGTTTAAAATTAGGTTAAACTAGGTATTTAGTTACCAAACGTTTATGTAGTTTGCAAAATATACGTTTTATATTATTAACCGTACAATTAATATTTCTTCATATTGTAACATTTAAAATATTATGTCGATAATTATATACATCGGTATTTCAGAACCCAGTAGGTCTCCCGTATCCGCAGAGGTATAACTTGATATCGCCGCGGATACGTTTGGCTTACATAATAGTTTGGACATTATCGTTAATTGATGAAGTCGATCTAATAACATTCTAACACAGTTAAAATTTAGTTTTCAATAAATAGTACCTCAATTCATTCAACATCATAACGTATACAGTAGAAGCATCTTTCGAAACTTATTTTAAATCTTTTTTAATTATTAACAAGAGAAGCTAAAGGAACTAACTCTTATTATTCCTATTTTTTTGTTCATTTATCTACAATACATCGGATCGATTTAACTTCATTAGAGAGCAAAACAGAATGACCGCAACAAACATCTCCAGACATGATATTCAAACTCCTTGCATAATTTACACTCATTTTAAGCTTACACAAACTTAAAAAGTAAAATGAATCAGGTGAACAACGGGAGGTGGTAGAAGTCGTAGCCTCTCTGTCCTCTGGCGGCGAGCCAGATGTAGACGACGTGGTAGGCGCCGGGGACGAAGCAGATCATGCCGGCCACGAAGAACACGGCGCCCTGGAGCCCGTTCTCCGGCTCGGCCACGGCGAAGGCGCCCATGCCGAGGAGGCCCACTCCTACCAGGAGTAACACGACAGCCGCACAGACTGTCTTCCAGTTCTCGCGGACCTTAGGATGGTTCCAGCAGTACATGGACTGCGTGGCCTCCACATACTCGTGTATCAGCGAGTCCGAGTCTCGAGACGTCGTGTCTTCGGTACATTTGTAGGTTTTGCTGCGGAAATACGGGCGCGTTAGTTACACAGCTTATCAATGTGAAATGTTGCGTGATAGACCTTGACTGGTGAAATGTAACTGATAACGAGGATTGTATTGTTTAAATAAATATTACTGTATTGTGTTTTTCTGAGTTCCTTGTAGACTGTGGTTTACTGCTATCAGCTATGTATAAAGTGGATGTTTCGTAATGTTTAGCAAGACTTCATGAGTTACAGCATAAGTAAATGTTTCCACATAGCAAAAAATATTATATAATTTTAATTTTCTTTTGCACTTTGTTGAGAATCTATAAGACTAAACATATTCTTTCTGGAGCTTTAAGAAAACAATGTACCTACTAAATTACCCACTTAGTATTTTAGTTTTCTTATTTATTGGTAATTGGTGTTTTTAAAAACAACAGTTGTTTTTAAATGCCTATTGACCAAATTTGCACACTTTTATCAATATTTATTAATAAACTTGTTATCGAAAACACAATACATACATAAAACAGTAAGTTGTTATTGTTTTGTAGACTGCTTGGCAGAAGTGATTAGTTAATAGCTTTTGTATTCAGATAAACAATAATTAAATCATAATAAAAAAGAAATTCTACAGTACACACTATTGACTATCTTAAATTGATATTACTACATGATCAAAAAATTCAAAATTCTTTATTTGACTTAGGCTGCAAAGTAGCGCTATCAACGTCAACACATACAAACACAAAAACGACAGCACCCTAAGGATCGGGTCATTTCCGGCGGAAGACGCATCATCGGCCGCGCAGCGCCAGAACAGACCAACACGCAATGAGACACCCAACCCCTCACACCTGACGCACAAACGCATTGTCAGTGAGAAGGTTCGAATGCCCAACCACGCATCCGCCCGCCCCGGCGCCACACAACCGACAACACGCGACGCGCCTCCGCCAGAAATGAACCGATCCTAATTCGCCCACCCTACAAAGATATTTATTTGGAAAATTATACATTAAAGAGATAATGTAAAATTTCATACTCAATACAGTAGAAATTACCCGCTGTAGCAAGTTTAAATAAATATCAAGAGATAAAATCGAAGTAATTATCATAAATCGTGTGTAAAATAAGACCACAAACCTGTTATTATCCAAACAAACAACAACAAACTCTGTATTAAAACCTTTTTCGTTAGCGGACTTCATGTTGACACAAATATAAAACTGGTTGGTAAGTATTTAATGTATTTCGCTAGCAGTTTCTCAGCCAACAGATGAATTGAAACTGAGTCATGAATTAAAAGTTGAGGAAGAAATACTGTTCTAGTTACTCATCCCATTAATTAATGACTGTTTAGTATGTTTTTAGGGACACCAACATGGACACCACCATGTAATAAAGGCAATTTTTTTTTATTGTCTATGCCATACTAAAAAACAGGAATTTTTTGATAGATAGATAATTTAATTTTAAATATGTTGTCACAGGTAGCTTCCGAGAAGCCTTTTATAGCTACAGCAGACTAAATTATAGAAGGGCTTCCATTCTGTTTATTGTATAGGCACAAACATATTTTTTATACTAAATTAATTAATTTTAATTATTCTCGTTGGAATGATGTTCTTTGATTTATCAATATATAAAGAAAATTCCTACTTGTGTCTTATTTATCTAAGAAATATTAATAGCAAGAAATAGTGATAAATTAAGTATTTACATAATTTCCATATCTTACTACAATTTCCTGCTTTATATTACAGGAAACAGCTTGTTGTAATTATTTTGCAACAGATCTTTAATTTAGTTTTACTGATTTTCCTGGAATTTATTTTAGTTTTCCTAAAAATAAATTTGAATGAATCAAAACTTGTTAGTTATAATTTAACTTGGATATTTTGATTAATCCATAATAGTGTATTACTTTTTTAATATGAATATTCCATGTTGGGGACATCCTGTGTATAAATCCATAACTTTGGGTTTGAGTATGCAGATAACTCTCCAAAATCAGTTTTACATGGTACAAGAACTGAGAAGTATTGTAAATAAGTAATTTTTCAGAAATTAAGAACAATGATATTTAAAATTATTTGAATTAAAAAAATCATACAAGATTACTCTGCAGTAATTAATCCTCTTTTTTAATGTTTACCTTGAGGACTTGCTTTCAGTGAAGAAATAAGAAATTATCTGGTCCATGTATGACCTTAAATGTATAAATAATACAATGGCAGGTAGCCTGTAGGTAGATGTGTACCTATATTTAATTTGTAAACTTAAGAAGAGAGTTGTCAAGGCAGGCAAGATTGTCAGGCTTCCTACTTGGTGGCTTGTTCAGTGAAAAAGTGATAAATGATCTTTGACTACAGAAAGGTTTACTAAGAATAAAATTTCTACTGTAGTAGAATTTGAAATGCAACATGCATACAGTTTTTAGTTAATTTTTGAATTCCAAATTAGTAAAGTAAAATTAGTAATATGTAGATATTACATTTTAATGACTTGACTAATAAGGTTTTAGTAAGAAATAAACAAGTCCAAATTGCATAATACATTTTCAAGAGACTTTTTAACTTAATATCGGTTCACAAATGACACCTACATCATCTATTCGAGTTTAGAGCGCAGTTTTAATCCAATTATAAGCTGCATAATCAAAATGTTTGATAAGACATGATACGGAACAGGTCAGTGTACACGATTAATTAGCGAACGTGAACAAGTAATTAGCGCTCTCGTGCGGCGAACTATGTCTGTAAACCATGTAACGGCTACCAAGTTCAACTGCCTCTGCCCCAGTAAGGAAATATGACTCACGAAAAGGTCACGAGCATACCGACATTTGAACACAAAGAAACCGATCTATTAACCCATAATTATGAGAACTGATGTGACTAACAAGGAACCTTAATAAGAAAATTGATGTTACCTGGACAAATATTCAGTTCCATTTTTATATTTGTTCTGTAAAGGCGATCTGTCCCCAGTAGCACCGTACACTTTAATGGCTTCATCAGTCTCCTCCTCGAAGGCATCGTCGATTGAAAAACGCTTGTCGCTGTTACCAAACGGCCTCGTCATTGTTAAATATTGTTGATAACTGTCTGGAGATGTAAATTAAACATCACAACGTACGGGACAAAACACAGCTGTCAATTTGTCATATCAACATGCGCCATATTGATTACAACCAATGATGTTATGATTGGAAACTGCTTTAGTTTAAAAAATATCGTTAGTTAATTTACTAAAAATAAACTTTTTAAAACTGTTTTTTTTTTCAAAGATTTCTGATATTTTTATTGACTATAATATTCTTAGTTGACATTTTCTAAATTACACTTTTTTGAACTATAAAATACAAGCTTGTGATAGAGATAAGAGACGAAAATTTGTTTTGGGCTTTTTCTTCATGTATTTGAACGTTTTTAATAATTTTATTGAAGTGAAAGTAATATTACGGACTAATTAATCACTTTCACTTTAATTGAACTATCCTTGTTACAAGCTTGAATAAGTGTATTTTTTATGAAGTGTGACCCCTAATAATGAAACGAGTACAAACAATATTAAAATTTTACACCTGTACTACAATATACAATGCCTTCAATTTATTCAACCAAAGAGAAGGTGATTAAAAGATAAACGAAGGATAAGATTGCTGGATAGGTCCTTGCTAAGTTATTTTTATTTTTTCTTTAAGATTATTTCTGTTAAAAATAAAGACATTGTTCTATTTAAAAAGTTTCTCCGCGTGTCGAGCTCTTCAAGATCAATTTCTAAACGTTTAGGTCAAAGTGACGTCCTGCGTCAATGTTAATGTGCAAATGTCAAACGCACATGGTATGTGTATTTTTGTTTTGTGTAAGGAAATGAAAATATAAATTAAAAATGGTTATTAAAGATTGGGATAAAGTGAAGCCAAAGCTGTCGGAGCCCGTGTTGTCCTGTGTTAGGAAACAGGGTTTCGTGGCCATGACTCCTATCCAGGCCGCGGTTATCCCGTTAATCATGTCTTGTAAGGATGTGGTGGCAGAGGCGGTGACTGGCTCCGGCAAGACGTTGGCTTTCGTTGTGCCGATGATAGAAATGTTGCTGAAGAAGCAGAAGGACACGCCCTTGAGAAAAGACTTCATTTATGCTGTTGTTATATCACCTACTAGAGAGCTAGCCACACAGATTTATAAGGTAATATTTCATGTTATTTTGTATTTACTAGATAAAATGATTCATCAAAAAACGGTTAAGAATTGTTCAAAGTAGTATATCTTAAGAAAATGAAGCATTTGCTTTTCAATTTGCTATGACAATATGTAAATTAACGAAAACTTAGTTATTGCACTTTTCCTTACATACCTTCTTTGTATAGTCTACTATCTACTATAACCTCACTATTTTACATGACAATTCCTTCTTCCAGGTCATAGAACAGTTCCTACAAGAGCCGGAACTGTCTGCGGTCCATGTAGCTATCCTAGTTGGAGGCAGGCCAGTGGAGGCGGACGTCGAGACCCTGCAGAAGGGCGCCCACATCGCCGTGTGCACGCCGGGCCGCCTGCAGGACCTGCTGGCTGAGAGGAAGCAGCTCAACCTGGCTGGACGGCTAAGAGAACTGGTCAGTTGAGAAACCACGTTGAAAGTTGATTACTTTGTATAAGTGTGCTGCACACATTGTATTGGTGTTTTCAATGGCTGTATGTTCAATTGATTAAAATGTGTTTAAAACTAGCTTTCTCTAGTAAAAATGGCAAGCAAAATGAAGATTCTAAACTAAAGTCTAAAATCTAAATCTGTTCATGTCTATCTGCAGGCAGATATTTTACATAAGAGTATAAGGGAAAAATACTACAAGCACATAAATGTTTAAATTTTAAATAACACAAAGGTCTCTGAGAACATGACTTTAATAATAATAATCTCATGAACTTAAATTACGAAGTATTTTAAAACTTTTATTGCCCACATGTATATAAAACATTTAACAGTACTTAATTCTCCATTTCAGGATATTCTAGTCCTAGACGAAGCTGACCGTCTCCTAGACTTAGGCTTCAGTTCGACCCTCACCACCATTCTCCAGTACCTACCTCGCCAGCGGCGCACCGGCCTCTTCTCCGCCACGCAAACCAAAGAGCTCCAGGACTTAGTCAGAGCTGGACTCAGAAACCCAGTTGTAGTCAGCGTGAAGGAGAAATCTACCATAAGCACTCCATTACTCCTAGAAAACTACTATGTAATAGTCGAACCAGAAGATAAATTCTTATTCCTTCTAAATTTCATAAGAAATAGGAAAATCGCGAAAGGTTTATTCTTTCTGCCGACGTGCGCATGCGTCGATTATTGGGCGGATGTGTTGCCAGTGTTCTTGCCGGATATAAAGATATTCTCGATTCACGGCAAGATGAAACTGAAGAGGAGTAAGATTCTGGAGAAGTTTAGGGAGGCGGATAACACGATATTGTTGTGTACGGATTTGTTAGCTAGGTGAGTTTAGCTTTTAATTAATGTATTGCGGAGAAATTTTGTTTATTATTGTAAGGACGAAGTCTCAGCAACTAGTGAAGATATTTCTACGAAATATTAGTTCCTTTTTCATTCCTCTCTAAGCAACAAATAGTAACTACTCTTAACGTTTACAACAAGTTACGTTTGCCACACGCCACTTACAATATATTGTACTTTATACTCATACAAACTAATCAAAAACATTTGCATATTATGATGTATTTACACAAGTTATTAAAGTAATAATAAATAAGTTCTCTAATTCTCTATTGATGAACTCTATGTTGCCTCCTACCGAACTGCGCGTGTTGAGATTAGAATACAAAAAGTTGCGTGAACATACATAAAAAAAAAAATATACGAATTGAGAACTTTCTCCGTTTTCGTCGGTTAATCATCAAAAAATATGTTCTCGTGATGTACTTCATTCACCAATCTTTCATCTCCAGAGGTCTGGACATCCCGGAAGTAGAGTGGGTCCTCCAGTGGGAGCCGCCCACGAACCCCGCGTCCCTCGTGCACCGCGTGGGGCGCACGGCCCGCGGCGGCGCGCGCGGCTGCTCGCTGCTGCCGCTGCTGCCCACTGAAGACACCTACGTGCCCTTCATCAAGTCCAACCAGATGGTCGAGCTCAAGGACTGGAAGGACTCTAAAGATGAGATCAAGATTAGCGCCAAGTTGAAGGAAAAAGTATGTCGTATTTTATGTCTGATAATTGTTCTGAACTTTGTTATTTTGTATCATAAACTTATTTTGAAAATAACTGGATTTGCTTATACAATAATCTTTTACCAAGATGACGGCTGAAAAGCCATTAAAGTAGTGCTTTCATAATAAACTACAATAAGAACAAGTTGTATGTCAGTACAAGTTTTGATCACTAGATAGTTAAAAACTACAGATAATTTGAGTATGTAAAGCTTTTTGGGTAACACCTTTGTAGATCTAAATAAAGTATTGTATTATTTTCAGGTTTTATCAATGCTACATGAGCAGCAAAAGAATGACAGATCAGTGTTAGACAAAGGCCAACGCGCTTTCGTATCACACATGCGCGCCTACACAAAACACGAATGTAATCTACTCCTGCAATTCAAAGAACTACCCTTAGGGCACATTGCGACCAGCTACGGCTTGCTAAAGCTACCCCTGATGCCGGAGATCAAGCAAGAGCATAAGGACCAGTTCGTAGGACCGAAGGACCAGATAGATTTCAATAGTATACCGTACAAAGATAAACAGAAGGAAGCCAGTAGGCTGCAGAAGTTGGAGGAATATAAGAAGTGCGGCGTGTGGCCGTCTAAGAAGAAAAAGAAAATGGTAAGATATCTAAACAAGTATGGCGCCTAATTTGAATTTACTTATAGTTATAAAAAACATATATCAGTGGTGTCTTGCCGGTTTAGTTTCCATTCCCGTAGATCCTATATGTTTCCTTAGGTTACATCTATTAGTCAAGACTTATTTTGTTGTAGGTTCATTTATGTATTCTGTAAAATTGTGTTGAGGATCAAAGACTACTATTTCAATAATAATTTTCAGATGCAATCCGAACCATGGGAACAAGCGAAACTGAACAAAGAAGAGCGTAAACTAAAGAGAAAGAAGCGGAAAGAGTTAAAGAAGAACGAGCCAGAAGGTACCAAGAAGAGAAAGGGTAAGACAGTGACACAGGAAGAGTTGAACGAACTGGCGGCTGATATAGCGCTCATGAAGAAACTCAAGAGACGGAAGATCACACAGGATCAGTTTGATCAGCAGTTTGACGGATAGATAGATTTGAATGAATATAGAGTATAATAAATACCTTTATTTAAGTTAAATTGTGTTTTATTTGATGTTGTGATCGCGCGCTGGTTGGAAAGGGTACTAGCTGATATTGTAAGTAAAATATGCCTAGTCAATATCATTGTAGCATTGGCCAAAAAACTATAGGTTCATTCTTAGGAAAATTGCTGAAAAAGAAAGATCGCTCATAATAAGTAGGATTATTGGACTAGCTTTAAATGGTTTGCAAGTGTTTCAGTACCGTAAATCAGTCGAAGACCTCCACCATGTTTTAAGCGCAAATACGTCAAATTACATACAGTCAGTATCTTGGGAGTTTATCTCCACAACCTGAATAAGTATCAATTACAATGGGGTATACATTGAGGGATCAAAAATAATACGACCAATGAAAATAGTAAAATAAATATATATTTCTGTTCAACTTCCGTAGCAACATTAATGATCTGAGTATTACCTATCAAAACACAACAAGGCACTTATCACCTATTTAATATAATATTGTCAATTTATGTAAACCCCGTACAATTTATAGCTCGCGAGCGTTTGGCACTGAACGTATAGCACCGTAATAAGACATAGTCATATAATCTTAGATTGTATAAAAATGGATTATACATATCATTAAATTGAGCTTAATTGTTAACAAGATAACAGTTACATATATTTTGAAACTTGAATAAGTATTTAAAGGTGAAATGGTACATCAATTTACATGTGGCAGTAGTGAAAATGAGAACATCAAATAACTTTTTTTCAGAGCTACAGTGCCACTAGCGCCACTTTCACACAGTGATAAGTTTCAGTACTATTTTCTAAATTAGCAATACAGAACGTTTGAAAAATATACTTATCAAAAGAGCTTATTTTTAACAAAGTTGTTTTCAATTCACTTTACATAAGTTATTGAATAATATGTTGTGGTTAGATATGGCCGAGAAAAAGTAACTTACAGTTTTTAATATTTTGTATTCTGTTTATTCTTTGTTCCCAATATGCATTGGGGTATGTTTCCAGTCCTACAAAATACTGCAGAATAACAGTATTTTACAAGAAGATATTTTTAAAATGACTGTTTTTATTCTTTAAATTCCTTCACTATTTAACTGCCTTATCCAGCCACATTAATCAACATTTATAATACTACATAGTTTCAGTTCTCAATACAGTAAATACATCTCTCTAAGTTAGCACCAGTTATCTAGGACGTCACCACACGGTTGCCATGGTTACACCTTATTACGATTGGTTGCCATGGTTACACATTCTCGTTAAGATTAGTTACCATGGTTACATATTCTTGTAAATATAAGACACTCCAGTATTTATACACTCTAAGATACAAGTTCTAGACAAAATTGTGCGTCTAATATTTTACTATTTTCAGTTTTCAATTGTCACATTTTCTAATAAAAAAGGAGTAGATAATATTTACATAAACGTGAATATTGCCATTGTATTTCAAACTCGTTTGTTCAAAGATAGTATAAGAGATCTATTTTCGTACAAATGTTTCATTGAAGATCTAAAAGTTAAAATAGTCCTTTAAGTTGTTTAGAATTTCATAATTTTCACCTATTTTTAAACGAACGAGCCAAAATTCATATTACACATGAAATACATTATTAATTAGGGAAGCGTCTCAAGCGGTGGTAAAAGAAAAAAAAAACACAATTACAAATTATTTAACGTCAAAATATTAACAGTCAAAATCCTAACGTAAAGGGCGACTATTAACAAATGTAGGGTAAAACCGGGATAGATGCCGCACTGGGATAGATGCCTCGTTTCTTAAAACTCAACTACCAGAGAACGAAACAGCAAATTTGTTGTTTACATACGCGCCACATGCACCCCCCATCTCTGTGACGCGCGAGTTGTTGTGCTAAACGGACGTTTCTCGCTTGTGTGTCGAATTACATTCGCAGCAGACGCGACAAACGCTTCAAAATTTCAAAGGTAAGTATTCACTATTCCATATCTTTATAAACAGTTAAATGATTACATTTTATTTGAATTGTTTTAATACATTGGTTCTTTGAGAACACATTTAAGAGTCAATCACTGATGTTTGCATTTATTTTATTTATAAAATATTGAGAGGCATCTATCCCTAGTGAAAAGGATAGTTGCCCCGAGTTTACAAGGGATAGTTGACTTTAGAGGCATCTATCCCTCTATACTGCAAGAGCCTTATCGAAGTATTTAAAAGTCATAGTAGTGAATATTTTCGTATTTTCTAATAGTAGAATATTAGAAAACACCAAAAAAAATGTATCCAACTTTAATTTCATAATTCGAATGTGATGAGATGAGTGTAGATACAGTGTTTTATTTATACTTACTTTGCTTATTGTAGGTGAGCCATGCCAAGGAAATACAAAAGAAAGGACAACAGAGCAGCTACAGTCAGCTTTCCATGAATTGGATAAAAAAGAATTGGGGATCAATGAACTATCCGTAGAAAATATAATAAAAATATCCGTAGTAGAATAAATAAATAAATATAAATAAATGCGGACAACATCACATACATTGCTCTGAACCCTAAGTAAGTAGCTATTAAGCACTTGTGTTATGGAATTCAGAAACAACGAAGGTACCACAAACACCCAGACCCGAGGCAATGTAGAAAAGTTGATTTCTACATTGACCCGACCGGGGATCGAACCCAGGACTTCAGAGCCCTTGAAACCGGTGCGTACGCCACTCGACCACGGAGGTCGTCAAAAGAATGCTTCGATACCTATAATAACACGAAGATCAAATCTGATTGGATCCAGTGCGTTGTGTCAGAAGTGGCTGCACGAAACATGCACTCTTTTTAAGAATTATTGCTCAAGATGTGGAAAACTTAAAATGTCCGGTTCCACTTAATGAAGGATAGGATCCTTATAAATATGTTGATTTTTTCAAATGTTTAAATAATAACTAAGGTTAAACGAAATTATTCATTTTTATTTTGTTAGAGATTCATATGAATGTATTTTTTTTTATTAAAATAATTATTTCTACGTTAAAACGGGAATGTTTCGTTTGAGATGATTCTATATGATAGTTTTAATATGTTAGCGCTTAAACAGATTTTTTTATATATTTAGTAGACATACATAAATATAATTAAGGCTTATATTACTTACACATGAAGATAATAAATAAATATTACATTGAGATTACGTGTTCTTGTTAATTATTTAAAAAGGCATCTATCCCGCATCCGGGGCATCTATCCTCCTAAGTGATTTCATAGTGGGGCATCTATCCATATAGGTAGGCATCTATCCCCAAAAAATGTGTTTCGCTAGAATTACATTTTTGCAAAACCAGTAATGGTTAGGTAAATAAATACAATTTCTAAAGCTTTATGAATGTTTAAACTAACTATATTACAGGGTCAATCTAAGCAAATATGTTTAGTATTCAAA
This sequence comes from Autographa gamma, assembly GCA_905146925.1. Taxonomy (NCBI): domain Eukaryota; kingdom Metazoa; phylum Arthropoda; class Insecta; order Lepidoptera; family Noctuidae; genus Autographa; species Autographa gamma. Next base: position 754,856 of record LR989870.1, read on the forward strand.
TAATGAAACACTTTCGAAAAGTGGGGCATCTATCCCGGTTTTACCCTACTATTTTTTAAGGAGAGTAGAAAGATGTTATTACTCTTTTAATTCAAAATCTTAAGTGGGCAACACCTCAGTCATTTGATAGCACATTCATTCCACAGTCGCCCGATTTAACGTCGATTATAAAATTTACAAATAAGTACATTAAAATAGCGCGTATTTTACACAAATGGTTAAAAAATGCTAAGAAAACTCTATAATGAAAAAAAAAAGAATACAAAAGCGTCAAGTACAAATTGGAGAACTTTCAGAAATTATAGGGCAAAAGGACCAATTGCCGACCATACTTGATTTTTATCTACTTTCATGCATCTCATAAGTTTTAGAATACATATCAAAAGTATGATAAAAACATGGCCCCCAAATAATTTACACAAGTATTCATAAAGGTACCTAAAATCAAGCATTTTCATACAAATTCATACATTGCTTTGTCATGATACTAATACGAACATCTAAGTTTACGCCATCATAAATATACGAAAAAAATAATTAAAAAATTGTCGTAATAATACTATTTAAAATTTAAACTATAATACTAACTGTCAGGGTGACAGCGAGACTTACTGTCAAATGTCAAATTTCATAAGTGACATGACTAGCTGCCGAGGACCATAATAATGTATCCAATAATATGAAATTAATACTTAATATTGTGTTAATTGTAAATCGTATTTATTGACAATTCCACTAAAAACTATTTTGTTTAAGCCAAGTGACGCGTTTGTTAAAATTGAATTTGACGTCAGATTTCGGCGCTAAATTACGAAAAAAAAATCTTACAATCATATAATAAAACATCAAACTTATTTATCTATAATAGAATAATAGTAGAAAATAATTATTAATAATGCATTGAGCCAGCAATTTGTTTAGAAGCGTTGCGCCTTACTGTTAATTCATAAAAAAGATATACAAAAGCACCAAGTTACTGGACTTTTAAGCCTAAATTAATAAACTATTTTAAAAGAGATAGGTGAACTGAAAATTGCATTTCTTCAACACCGAGATTGTTTTAAATCTCAATAATACCTAAGAGTGCTTTAATTAAAATTTTAGCACACGAGACATACAGGTGTTATTAACAATTTATATTCATCCGTCTTATTTAAAACGCAAGCCTATCCACACGGGTTTTCATATCGTAGACAGTATAAAATAACATACTACTATTTTCAAGTGGGTTCATGAGAAACATGTGTGAACTAAGGTTAATACTCTTATTGTACGAATATGTGTCAATATAAAGTCATCTATCTTTTGCTAGTATTTTTAGAGAAATCAAAATGGTGATTTGGATCGAAGGACCAAACAAGTGTCAAATTTTGTAAGGCTCTAAGGCCTCTGACTTGCTTTATAAGAGCTTATATCTTGACAAAATTCTAAGAAAATAATGACGTTATTTTTACTTTCTTAGTTATATATGTGTAAGAAATGTGTCTAGAATATTATCAAATTAACAACATATTCGTACTACAGATAAAAAATAAATAATATTAGCTTAAACCTAAGAGCAACAGTTATGTGTGGCTACGTAACCTATAATTGATTTGTTCCTACTATATTATTGTGAAATATAACATTTATAAATATTTACTTCTTTCTTAATAATCTCATTAGTTTCAGAACAGTTACTTAAAAACTATTTCAATACCTTTTAAATTTTAACCTTTTAATTTCACCGATAAGTAAAAACAATGATTGAATGACTCGGGTTAAGAGTTTAGTTCAAAATAGAACTCAAATAAGTAACAAAATCGTCGTCCTAGTTTAACAGAATTATCGTTTTTATATCTTATTACTTGTATATTTGATAATAGTAACTATTCTGAAAATAATACGGTAGTACCGACAACACTTGTTTAGCTAAAACAATACCGTAGTGTCTATCAGAGCTTGGCCCTTGAGTGAGTATGAAGCGCTTGGAAATTACAATATGTATAAGAGGGATCAGATTTGTTCCTATGAAATTTTATTAGTTTAACTAGAAAGTTTACATATCAGATAAATAGAGTCCATTTTGGCTTGACAAAAACTTTAATTTTATGCATTATGCAGTTCGTACTAGAGACATTTTTAAGATGCCTCATTTTTCATTCTAGCATGTATTCCATGTAAAAATATTTGTTACCTTAAAACAAATGGTCAAGATTCACGAAATTATATATCAATCGAAAACTTCCAAACGCTTCTAACAAGTCAATAGATAATAAACCTAGGGGCTATAGACCTAAAGGCTATATTTAAGCCGCGCTTATTGTCGATGCACGCATGTACACTGTCCCACCAATTAATAGCAACATTATACAAATGACTTGTGACTGTAAATTATATAATTAAATGAATTAAGGCACATAATTTTATTTCGCGTATTTATCACTTCATTATACTTAGTATTTACAAAATTATTTATATTATAAATAAATAAACGGTTTACACTGGCGAGCAGAAGTATTGTGTACACAAATTAAGCCTTCATTACAAATTATGGTTTTGTTGTGTTTTGGCCAACATTTTAAAGGAAAAGCCTATTCTTAGAAGTCATTGTCTTATTATTGTTTAAAATGATATAGTCAATATAATCGTCATTTTTCCCGTTTTCGTACCTAGACATGAAAAAAACCACCTTACATTTAATTGTCATCGCTATGTACTTTCTAAACAAATCAAGTTGTCTGGTCCTCTAACAAACGTGACAGATAATTTGCACGCCAGTGTATACCATAAATACAAAACAATAAAACATCAAGACATTTTGACAAACGTTCTGGTCTTTTTCCCTTCGATACAGAACAATTAGTGCCTTCAATGTAATGATATTTCATTATTTTTCAATCATCGATATGAAATCCGAGCTGTCATTTAACATAGTCTATAAAACAGTTTCGAAACATATCGACGCGTCAACTGTGGTTTTTAATCTATACCTTTAGTTATGAATTTATATAACAGCATACAATCTAGATGTTTAACTTTACATTTTGTGTACAATGGTAAAAACTCGCCGAAAAAAATACACCTTTTTGTCGTGAAAGTAGCCAAATACAAGGTCATCTAGGTGTGTCAAATTTTTGACGAAATAGACAGTATTGACAGTTAAATTAAAAACTTTCTCAAGTACTTTAAAGTCGGTTCTAATCAGAAACCTTGACACTATATGGCCCAAATTTCCGTACACAAGGACTAAAATCATAGATCAAAACACCTAAACATATGCCATTATTGTCGCGTATCACTTTTCTGGTAAATAAAGTACTAGATTAAAAATCCTGTGTGTACCTGTGTTCAGACTTCATCGGGAGCCATGGCGTCGTCCTCGTGGTTGGGCTGCGGGCTGGCCGCCTGCGGGGACGGCAGCGGCGGCTGCGGGGACGCCGGCGCCTTCACCGTGGCCTCTAGCGCACGGATACGGTTCTCTTGCTTCACGATCACGGATTTCAGTTTGCGGATCTCGTCGACTAGGTCTGAGAGTTGCTTTTCCTGGAGTAGGATAAATTAAAAGATGGTTTATCGGTTGTGACTAAAGATGTTTTAAGTAGCAGGCAATGGGAAGGTGAAATCGATAGAAGTCATTACCTGTTAGGTTACTTTAACAGTATGTTAGTGTGATTTCTTTCCCGGAATTTCAGCTATTTATCCGTAGAAAGATGATGAAAAAGGTCATAGAAGGTAACGTTCAATGATATTTTAGAGACAAATGGTCCTTTTTCCGTAGCAAAGGAGCTATACTGACCACGGCAGCACTGATGGCGGGCGGCGGCGTGGCGGACGCGGGGGTGCCGGCGTGGCTGTCGTCCCGCTTGTGCGCGGGCGTGGGGGAGCGGTCCTTGTCGCGCTCCTTGGCGCCGGCGAGGGCGTTGGCCTTGCCGTGCTTGGTGAGCGTGAGGGTCTGCGCCCTGCCGGCCACGTACCCTCCCTGCACAACGAGCGCACGCTCCTGTAGTTAGGTCGGGGGGCCCTACCTTATAGCATCTGTTTTGAACACCACGGTTGGCTTTTTGGGTAAATTGGGGACTTTGAAGTTAAATTCTCTAAAAAATTGTTTCTGATATGTGTTGTCTCTTACTTAGTTTTAAATACATAGTAGGTACGATAACAAAATAAAATTCATTATTTTTTACTTTTTCTGCCTACTTCATTTTTCTGCAAGGTATTTTGGAATCGGCTTCCAGTCTTACCGAATTTACGTTTAATAAATACTATATTTTTACTTTGGGTGATTGTCTATCAGAAGTCAACTGAATAAGACGGTATCTCGTGGTAAGACTGGTTGGTAGTATTTTACTGATTTATTATTGATTACTCGACTTACTTTCGGACCCGTACAAGGCCCATAGTAGAATAATTACATTTTTTTTTTTTTCACAAAGCAATTAAAAATATCCCCAGAAATAAGAAAATAAATCCCAAAGATAATACTACCCCAAAAATAATAGAATAATTATTAATATAAACACGTAATGTTAGTAACACATCAAAGAGATATCTTAGTTAACGACACAACACACATCAAACCAAACACATAATATTATAGTTAGAGGCAAGCCAACAGAAACATTCAAAACGACGCTTAGAACTAGGGGGAATGGGGTATTTAAAGTAGTAACTAGTAGGTATTTCGTGAAACTCCTATATTAGAAGAAAGGTAGTGGAGATAGATCAACAAAACATGTTGCTAACAAATAGTCTTTAAAAAGTTAATCAAATCTGTAAACTTAAAATAAGATAAGTCCTAACCAAAAAGGTCATTATGTATTGTAACCTATGTCCACACGTAAACCTTACAAAGGATCGATATTAACGTTAAAGTTTGAAGATTACACCCGTAAAGAATAAGAGAGAAGTTTAATATTTATTAAGTTAGATTGGTATAATCCAAAAGACTAACAACGAATCATCCTGCCAACCTTCAACATGAGATTCAAGAAATTCTTGATGACTTCTTTTTTCAATAAATTCATGTAACTGGTCCTTCGATCCGAATTATTAAATTTATCTGTAGGTATAAATTAAATAATTCGGAGTAGAGTAGTAGTAATAGACTGGAAAGCAATTGTTTATGTTATAAAAACGGGTGTTTCATTAATCTTAAGTTTCGATTTTCTTTAACTTCTTTCTTGACCACTCATGTGGAAGGTTCCTATGCCAAAATTCAATAAAATTGATTATCATCTAAAGGTTGCATAGTTTGTTAGTTCTATCTCTAATTTGATATCGGTGTTGTGGAGGGTAGTAATGTTTCAAGTTATATTATCTGTTGTTATTGGTTCCGAGACAAGAATGCTCGAAACAAAACGAGGTGTTTTTTTTTTAAATTCGGTTTTATGAATGAAAACGCATATTGTAGCACAACTTGCCGCAAATATACTATTGAGATAAGCTAAAACCGGAAAGTTAAACACCCTACTTAAGATGCGGTTACAACTGCGATTTTTATTGCATGACTATAGGAAATGCTGAAATAAATAAAGGAAAAGAGAGTTAATACAAACAATAGTTTTACAACATATTAAGATTCAGTCCTTTTTAAAGTTATTCACATTATTCAATATCTATGTACTTTCAAGGTAAATAAATATGCACTATATAAAGACCTTATGACATATAGCGCATAAATAAAATCAGTAGTGATGCTTACTTGAATAATGGGAATAACCAATGGAAATATTAATAACATAAGAAAACCAACTTACCTGTATGAAACAAGGTTACATAAAAGCAAAACATAATTCACACTTCATGCCTTTACACATTGTAGAAAATATAATAATTATTCTTTAGTCAATAGATACACAACTTGTTCCAAAAAAATCTGATATAATAGGAAGTTTATGATAGTGATAAATATTTTTATTTTATTTAGTCAACATCCCTATTGTCATATGAAATAGTACTGTGACAAGTAACTAAGTTGTTGGTAAAGTTGTATATTTAATCGTCATCATACGCAAAAGCTCTTTACATGACACTTTTCTTTTTCTTTAATACTGTTTGATGTAACACTCAGTGTCACTTTTTTTTTTATTAATTCCGGCTCCAAGGACCTAAATTTTTTAACTTTTCTACATTCTTATAATCTATTTCTCATGATGTCGGCTAGATACTCTTTCTATTTCTGTCTAGAAGTTCAAGACAACAACAGACTTCTGTGCTGTACAGTAACTTAACGTCAATCATGTAGAATCTGCAGAATTTCATTTCTTGCACATCCTGTTTTGTCATAAGTTTATCATGTTCTTTGCTAGTCTAAACCACCAGTATTTCAGCTTTAGCCATATGGTGCTAAGCTTTTAAGTAACTCTGTACTCATGAAGTCTCATGACATGTCTCCCTATACTTATGTCCCTACATTACCTGGCACATCCCAGCTGTACGGGTGGTTACCTTGAGCGACATGGTGCAGGGCTCGGCGTCTTCCCCCGCGAGCCACTCGTCGGCGGTGAGGCTGGCCTCGTCGCTCAGCGTGTCGGGGTACAGGTCCTCCTGGAACAGCTCCGACTTGCGCGGCACCGTCATCGACACCACCTGCACCACATTACATACATCATGTTTACGTAACAATATTCCAAAAGGCATAAAGATACCTCGAGGTAGACCTATGAGATAGCGGAACGAACTCGACACCTTCGCGCGGAACTTGCTCCGGATAGCCATACACAGGGGTAAATGAAAAAAGAGAAGGGAGGCCTTGGCCCTGCAGAAAGTAAGTAATCGACACGTCAACCCCCACTATGATGTGGACATAAAGAGTCTAATTAATCATAGTCAAAAAAAGTCAAAGATATAAGTATAGAATAGTAACCCAGCAATTGGCTCTAATGCTGATGTAATTCAACTTTTACATAGGATAACATTACCTGACACAGTCCAGAGTTGTTCAGCCGGTAGAACTTGGCGATCTCGCAGGTGGCCACGTCGCAACCACGCTTCGGCATCATACCGATACCTACAAACAAAGATAGGTGCATTAAGCTACATTATACTATAGCATAGAGATGAGTTTACTAGGCAAGATGCCTGTAATTATTGAATACAGAGTGTTACCAAAAGGGCATGTCAATCCAAAACGGATGAAAAATACGTTTGGTATCTTCGACATAGAATTTCAGCTCAAAATAAATTCATTAAATAATTGATATCTAATTATTTGACAGCGGAAAATGTATACATTTTTGATAACAGCTGTATATATTTTATAACTGATACTGATTTAATTTTGTATTTTATTAATAATGATTTTTAGTATGTTACCTCTTTGTGGGTCTGGTGTCTGGAAGGTGTTGATGTAGTGAACGAACGGCGGCTCTGGTGTCACCTGCAATGTAACGTGATATTGCTATAGAAGTCTGTTGAGGCATTGGTTCTAGGGTCCCTAAGAAAAACACATCCCCTTGATGAACGGACTCTTTATTATATTAGACGTCTTTACGACATCACCTAATTGCCAAACACAGTATGCTAATAGTTAAATATACATATGCATAATGTTATGATGACCTGAGGAATGGCCCAAGGCTCGGAATGGTCGCAGAAGGTAGTGGGCCCCCTTTGGAATGGTCGCAGAGGAGTCATGTGCGAAGTTGAGTGAAGATCAAGTGTTATGGCGCAATTTTTGTCAAGTTTCAGTCTGACAGTAGGTTATTGGTTAAGGTTAGCTTAGTACCGACCTCAAAGTATCTGATGACGGAGTCGCCCTTCCCGCAGAGGTAGATGAGGTTGGTGTCGGGGTCGTAGAGCGGGAACATGACGCCGTTGCTGGTGTCGATCTCCACCGTCACGATGGGCTCGCCCAGCGCGTCCGGCGTGCGCAGGCTGTACTGCCGCTCCGACATACGGCTGAACCTGGGACCGAAAAACTTACAGTTAATGCGCGAGAGAAGGTCGAAGAAGAAGGACGAATTACGGAAAGGACCTGGTGAGAAACTGATGGAAAGGACAAAAAATACGTTGCAAGATTCCGTACAAGAGGACATCTATTCATAGCTCCATCATCTTTTAATGTTTTATATTATAGGAAACTACATTACTTTTAAATACAGGCATCATAAATATTCATCGATTTAGATATGCATTTCAAATCTTAATTGGAGAATAGTTTATTTACCGACTCTTTTCATGCCTTAAGTAAACCAATTCTATGGACTTTCTAAATTTAGGTCTAAAAATAAAGACCACTTACCCGGTAGTGAAGACCAGTCCATGTTTCAAGAAGATGGCGCGCGAGGCCTTGCTGCCCTCGTGAGCGATCGCCTCTGACTCCACCTCGCCTTTACGGGGGTCGATGATCCTGAAACAGATAGAAGTATGTTAGGAATAGGGTGGAAGGACCAGTGTCTTAGGTGTTAGACTGGTGAAAGAAATATGTAAGACTAAATGTTGGTGGGAGCCATAAGCGTTCAAATGCTGTTATAAAAGAAAATACACTGAAAAGACATTCATATTTGCTTCAAATTATTTATTATTTTAAGAGTTTTTTTTGTAAAACATCTTATTTCTCCATGTCTTACCTCGTTACCCATGTTGCAAGTTAATATATAATTGAATAATTAAAGCTAAAATATCAATTCCAAAAAAACCAATACCCGCCGTTAAACGACTTTGTACGCTCGATCACAAGTCCTAAATATCGTGGTCCTTAGTTCCGGATGGACCATATTACCTGATCTTCTTGTCCCTGCAGGTGGTGAGCAGCTTGGAGCCGGTCCAGTTCCAGCAGGCGGAGTAGATGAGGTCGGGGTGGCAGTCCAGCGTCAGCAGCACCTCGCCCGTGCCCACGTTCCATATCGCTATCTGTTCACCAAGTTATTGATAACTTCAGTATGAAAGAAACGAGTCATAATAATAATTGTATATTAAAATGAGACAATAATTTGAATAGGACACTAGTATTAATCTAAAGACCTTAGCAAAAGTTTTTCATAAAGAATCCATAGAATTTTGGCAAACAGTTCTTCTATGCTACTGATCGAACTGTCATACTATTGCTGATCAAAAAGTAGCCATCTGAATAGCTCGGTCTCTGGCCTCCATCATGTCTGGAGACTTCACGTGGTAGTGGAGGACAGGCAGGACAACAGAAGTGTCATGTCCAGCGCCGGGGCACCACATTCTCATTTCATATGCCAGGGTTCTATGTTGCCTCACTGGCTCAGATTTATTTCGCAGCGACCTATTTGGATTCGTTATCCAACTAAAACACTGACATCAACATATAAATAACATGTTCCATACCTGGTTATCCGAGCCGGCGGTGAGCAGCACGTTCTGCGCGGTGGGGTGCCACAGCACGAGCCCCACGCGGCGCTGGTGGAACACCAGGTCCACCACCGGCTCCGTCAGCGTGCGCGACAGACCACCGTCCGGGATCTGCCACACCTGGGGTCAAACGAGGGTTAGTGTGGTCCTAGATGATGTGGTCCTTTGGGGTGAGTAATTGGCCGGTCAAGACATATACTACATGGTTTTTATTTGTAATAAACCTGATATAAGCGCTGAAGGAGCGTTAAAACACGCTGTTACTGAGGGGTGGAGAATAAGCTAAAAACTTAAAATAGACAGTCTAGTTAAAATACTGGCAAAAATAGGCACCTGAATAAATAACTCTTTTTTTAATTGAGCAGCCTCAGAATTTTCTATTATTTTATAATTTTTAGTTTCTACATAAGTATTTCTTAGTAAAATCCGTTCTTTCGACCATCCCCCCATCACATAACTTCTAAAATAGTCCTGGTCTTTCGCATCTTACCTTGACGACGCAGTCCTCCGAGCCGCTGGCGATGACATTGTCGTTGTGCGGACACCACGCGATGTCGAGGACGGGGCCCTTGTGCCCGCCCACTAGAGGATGGTCCGCAGGTATGCGGCCAACCTGAAACCATAATAAAATTGGTTAAATCAATCGACAGTGTTGGGTGTTCTTTGTGTAAGTGAAATGTGAATGGGATGATTTGTGAAAGCCCCGCACGATACAGGGACTAATTTTAATAGTAGGGGAGTCGTTTTTTATTTCTAATATTCCCATTGTCAGCTGAAAGAGGAAACTTCAGGTAGTTTTTGATTGCTCAATAAACAGGACAATACACTCTTGTTAATGTAAATGTAGAATATAATAAGGAAATAATTTGAAACTTAATTAAATATAATTATATGTTAGTGTGATTTTAAATAACCTCTTTATGCTCACAGCACTGGAACTAAAATACTGAATAATATAGTTTCAGTTCACCGCTGTCGCAAAATTCACTCTGTAACATAGTTGCATATATGATTTTATTTTTGGTACCTAATACAGTGCATTGCAATTTTGCGATCAAGACAACATTTCTCTTTCGTCAAAAATAATGAACACAACGAGAAAGTGTTGCCATAATAAAAAACAGATTAATTATCTGTGTACCTGACCAATTAATTATTTGACGTCGTTTCTGAAAATTATGGGCGTGAAAACTTTCACATGTACTAACGACCTAGAGAAAGTCAGACATTATGTGAACGAAAACATGTAATTAAACAGATTTGGCGCCACAACTAGAGTATAAATCGCTAATGTAGGTCGTAACACGGACGACATTTGAAACAAAATATATACAAACTTAATATAACACTGTGTGCAACGTGCATAGATTTATTATACTTATTATTAGATTTAGATTCGCATTTTTAGAAGACGCGGCTTTTAATTGTAAAATGTGAAAACAATTTGCGTCACACGATTTTTGGGCACCACTACATTTTCAACTTAACAAAAAGTAGATAGTTTTTTACAGACTCATTGTTATGGTCTTTCGGTACAAATGGATACAAACAAAACCTGGTCCTTTACCATTTTTTTTTATTTCTATATCATATGCCTGAAAACACATTTATTTCCGAAAAGTAATTCCAGTAAATAACATGCTTGAATTACTTTGTCCTTTCGCTAAAAATTTTGCACGAAAACTGCAATGTAATGGTCTCACAACCTCATATTTGGCAGCAACCCTAGCCATACATCACACACGCACCCAATGAATCATCACAAAACTCATTGCCATGTTAACATCAAAACTAAAGCAATAATTAACCAGCTCAAAATGTCGCCGCGAATATGTGAATATCTCTCGCGAACTAACAACATTGTATAAATAGAAATAACTAATATAAGACTAGAATAAATATAGGTTACGAACGTGTAAATATTTTTTAGTTCTTTCAGATAATATGATGACAGGAAACGTGTATCGGTTTTTTTTGTTTCTCATTTTTGGAGCTCGTTAAGAGAAAATTATGAATCATTTGGTATTGTATCTCCGCTCAAAAATTACAATAGGATACCTAATAGGCATATTTTGATACTAATCACCGACATTTTAATACAAAATCTATGATAGGATGAAAAGTGGTTTAAATTATATTTCATCGAAGGGAAATCAAATACGAGGAGAAGACAAACGAGTGTACTACACTCTAAGAAAAGCAATTCGATATCCACGTAGACGAGTAGATTCGTTGAGTGGTCGTTTAGTCCTCTGAAATCCTGCTTCCGCTTCGTTAATTTTAGGTATAGTTTAAGGAATATGGTACATTCTTATCGTAAACGGCATTTTTACGCTTAATGCCACGATTGAGTCATAACAGGGATCCTCAATTTTCAACTAATCTTCTTTACCTTGCGACTGAGGGATTCCTCCAATCTCTAGGAATGAGAACTTTTATAATTTTTTCCCAGTTTCTCTTTCGGCAGATACTTTTGGCATAAAGATATTCGAAAGACAGATTTTGTATGTAAACAAGTAACTATAAATTCTTTGTTTAACGACTACAAGACAAAACGCATCAATGGAGCATCGAAACCTAAAATTCTTGGTTCAAGATTAAATAATACCGCGTAACATTTGCCGAAACGTTTGTCTGAATATTTATGCGTTTCGCCGTGTTCCGAGCGTGGCGTGCTGCCAACAGCCAAGCTGTTATTATTCCTGTGCGAATTCCCCAAGACTTCGGGAGCAGTGTGTCAACCCCCCTGCTAATGGGCCCAAACGACCGGCTGGCACATAAAGCCGGTAATTATTCAAACCGCGTCAATTTAGTGTTGATTTGATATTTGTCGAGCAATCAACACGAGTGTCAACGGTGCGTATCGTTCGAAGTTCATGATCGCTCGGAATGTGAACGACAATCATTTTATTTCTTAAAGTTCTTTATGTAATGGTTTCAGTATTTAATGCGCTACAACAGTTTTGTTATTGTTTTCTATTTTGATAAACAATTCTTACGTACAAAAATCTAAAACTTTTATCGTAGGTACTGATGGTTCTCATTTAAGTATGCATTAGTATTCAAATCCCAAATTAAATATTTTCTTTTGACGTTACACATCGCTCAGACTCAATTTTAACACATCGTACTAATATCTCAAAATGTGAATCAATTTATGTATGAACTATAGCCACCCACTGGAAAATAGCTCATAGGTTATTAAGTAATTATTTTTAGCTTCCGAACCGCCAACAATGCATTCCTAAATATATCATGTTCGACAATCAGACGGTTGATTTATCTCCATCGGGAAGGTGCGCGGGCGCAGGTGCGATTGACACGCGTCACCCGGCTTGTTAGTTTCGTAATCATATGGATGTGGCATACTAATTAGATGATGTCTTACTCATTAACGAGAGTTAATCACTAAAAGTACTATATAAATTAAAATATCATAATAGAGTATATTATACAAAAAGTCGTAATGTCTTCGTTCTGGATCTAAAGGCTTATCCATCCAGGTTCTAATTAACTCCATTTGTTCATATATCTAAAATAAGGGCAATGCCTCCCTCAGTGTAACAAACTACTGTCCTTAGATAGTTTAAATCAGATTGCTATGACAAAATACTACAATTTTCACAGCAAGATTCTTGCTTCTGTTCTTTACAACAGACTTGGAGCAAAGATTTGTCCAAATCACATCGATACGCAAATCTGCGATGACTTGTATTACAGTTTAAGACTCGCTGAGCCATGGAAGATATACAATATACAAGATAATTTGATCAAGGAGGAAAAGGAAGTAACTTAATACACGAAGTCGCGTATTCCAACACCTGTGCATCAAGATTTTCGCTAAGAGTGTAGCACACGCGTTGCACACGACGCTACGCTTTTCTCGGCGCGCGTGGGCGGGCCCTCGATTTCCGTCTGGCGAATTATTACCCAATACACAAACATTCACAAATAGATTCCTTAAATAATAACCTCTAATTATAGAACGTTTGAACATTGTTTTGTATATGAAGTTGATTATTCCGCGGATACGTTTATGTGATAACTTATAAGTTTGTGTTAATTTTGGATGCGCCGTATCATGTTCCTGACTCCAGCTTGTTACCTTCAGTAAACACGATTATGACTATTCTATTTTTTACATTACTATTATAATCTACACTAATATTATAAGGAGGAAAACTTTGTTTGATTGGTTGTAATGAATAAGCTCAAAAACGAAGGGACCGATTTTTTTAATTCTTTCGAGTAACATAGGCTAAATTTTATTTAGAAAAAAAAAAAACAGTGTTCAGATATTTGGGTTTTTCGGGCACCACGGCATCCACGCGGGCGGAGCCGCGGGCGACCGCTAGTCTATCATAAATTTAGTCCATCATATCTTGGTCTTAGGAGCATAAGTCTCGCTCATGACCACAGTTAAGTTTTAGAATCGTAGAGACTATAAATGTACAAATATACCGCATTACAGTCCGTCTAAATGTCATCAATTTTAGGATCACAATGTTGTCATAACTTCATAAGCCCCATGTATGAATGGTCTTTTAGGGCTTCTTAATGTTGAAATGGTGTCTTTGATTGCGTTAAAGTTAAAAAAGCAACATTTAGTTAGTATGGAAACATTAAATATTCAATGAGTTGAGTCATGTTATTCTCTTATCCGAATATTATATTACATACCTAAACAGCGAACTCTCATTCATACAGTCAAAATCGTTCGCAACAAAATAGAAACCCCATAATTTATATCTCTGCTTCTGGTCTCATTTACGAATGTTTGATCAACGCAAATAGACGTCCGAATCATAATCTCCTAATTATAGTCCGTGTAGTACAATGCGTGTAATATCTAAACATAGGACAGAAATGTCGGAATTATTTGTCCGATAGCCAAAACTTGTCAGTCATGGTATCGATCAACCCTATACGGACGCAATCAGCATGCGAATAAATCTGAATCATCGACACGTTCACGAATATATTTTTCCGTTTAAAACAATGCAATTCGTAGTGACTAATGAAAAATATTGTCACGCCAACTTTAAAGAGCTTGCGGCATTGACCGTAGATAGCTATGCAATTTACCTTTGTACAGATATCGTAATCGTGTAAGTATTTTCTTTTCTTTTGTCCCTTAAATTTGAATAATACTACGAATCAGAAAAGTAATTTTAAACGATGTACTTGTATTATCTGGATAGCAACGTGTATCAGAATAGCTACTATATAAGCAGACCCCGGATATTCAAGTCGACCAGATACCGTTTATCAGGACTTCCGCCCATCCTATCACCCAGTTCCCTTCAGCTATCTCCCACATGACTGTACCCGTTGCCATCCAGCCATTACGGAGCGGAACAAGCAATCAGAAAGCCGTCTATCCTCGTCATCTTGACCTTGTGGAATGACCTAATTTGTGGAAATAGTCTTGATTACTGATGATGCAAACAGCTAGAAGGATAGCAATGGTTCGTATCAAACTGAACATAAATGTTAGTTCAAGAAGGAAATGTGTAACTCGTAAATCGATTTTCTGCCATTTTTTGACCAAAAGACAACTAGAGTTTAAGGGAAAATTCTGAATCCTGAAGGATGAGATCCCTATAAAGATGAGAATGGAAGAAACTCAATATTTTATAGTTTAAATAGCACACTTTTTTTAAGCATGGCGTTTTAATGCCTAATTTAATCGGAAAATCAGTCATGACTTTTTTCTCCCGAGTACTTTGAAGCTGTCAATCCTCCCCTTCTGCGAACCTAAAAACGTGAGAACCACTGTCGACGTGAGGGATTGCGTCGGATCTATTTTCCGTCCAGTACGCTATGTGGAACGCGTTAATTTTACTGCCGGTCTTTATTTATTATTACTTCGGTTTGGACATGTCCAGCGGTTTCTATGCGAACTTGACACTGGACGACGAATTTGGAAATGAACTCAAAGTCAACGATGATTTTGGTAACGAGAATAAGCTGAATTTCCCGAAAAAGATAAAACAGATTTAAAGAGTAGGAGAAGGCTAGATAGCTTTTAAGCGCCTATGTATAAAGAAAAGGAGCTAACTATTATTTTCATAAATGAACGTTTTAATTAAAACTAGTTACATTTTACTCGAAAAATATTATGACCACTTTATAAAACAGTAAGTAGGCCACTATGGAAGCCAAGAAAATATGTATTTTTATTATTTGAGTTAAATTATTTATTAAATTGGTTATTTAACCTAATTGAGTTAGTTATAAAAAGGATCTTATATTTACACGCCGCAACAAATAGCCTGTGCCGTCCCTATTTCCTCGTTGCGGTTAGCTCCTATCAGTTTCCTCAGACCTTCAGAGCAGTCTACAGTGATGATTAATTTAATTAAAAATATATTTTGCATTACTAGTAGGAGAACATGTTACTTGGTGAAGTTTTCGAGATGTTTTAAATATACATAAATGTCCTAATATCCTTTCGAATGGACTGATAAAACTCTAGCTGGGCGAACAGTTCTTATTTGACAGTTTACTCAAGATTTGGGAACTATCATATCAGCTTGTTGGGTGTATGTGTAACCTGTTTAGTATTGACAACAAACAATATTATTATTGTTTAGCTAGAGTATCATTGTTTAGGATATAATACTAAGGAAGCTACTACCAAAGGTCAGAGATAACCTATCAGGGAGATAGCTCGTAAATGTAGAGAATCTTAATAAGGTAAGTAATGTTGTGAAAGATAACAATTTCAGCGAGGTTTCACTGAACGGGCCATGCCAGTCACATAAATCGAGCCTCTAGAGTAGGTTTATGAGAAATAAGGTTGCAGAAAATTGGGAGGTTTGAAAGCGTAGAGCATCTGACTTTATTAGGGGTCCTAGATTTAGGGCAGTATCAAGACAGAGCTAGAAAGAGTCTTATGACGGAATAGTGAATTTCGTTCAGGCGACTGCAAAATATACTCAACAGTAGATGAAGACTTTGCTCTGGGTGACTTTTGTTATTATGTATGTGGCTTATAAGCATGCAAACTGCCTCGTTGGCCTAGTGGTGCAAACCGCGACTGCTACGCTAGAGGTCTTGGGTTCGATTCCCGAGTCGACCAAGGTCGGAGTTTGGATTTGTGTCCGGTTAGTGGCAATAGGCTCGCCCCCTATTCCATGGGACCTAAACATATCGGCGAACTGTGGGTGTACATTGGTACACCTCTGCTTACCCCTTCGGGGATACAGGCGTGATGATATGTTATGTTATGCTTATAAGCATTACCTAATCGCGTATCAAATCTCTGAATGCGAAATTATATCAGTACATATATTGGAAAGGAAAGGATTAACACCGTTATAATGTTTGCAGTATGATGTCATTAGTATTCCGAAAAATGGGTACTTTAGTCAGCCGTAAGTCCCACTACAATACGTAATGATAAGGGCTCTTCCGACAAATCTGTTTGATAAGGATAACACTGATAATAAGTCATGGGAAAATTTATATGATATTTCACCTTTCCAATAATGGCACTTCTAGTTAAACTTTATTACTATATACGAGTATTATGTTTGACAAGGAAACTCTGTCCGTCTGCTTGTTACGCTTTTATGAATAAACTACACGAACGATTTCGATAAAATTCGGTATGAAGTTAGCTTCTTTTCGATAGTATTCGCTAACATTAGCAAAAGCAAGTATAATATGGACACAAAACATATGATTACACACAAAAAAATTGTCGTCGATGGGAATGGAATCCTAGACCTAACTAGAAGCTAGCCATTGTTTGCAAGTTCAGTGTCACAACGACACTTGTATCTGAACTCAAACATTTTAATCTATTTTTTATCTACATTAGATAACTGCATACTTTCCTATCGTAGGTTATTGTACAAATGACGTGGATTATCAGTGAGCAGTGCTAGATTTACGATAGTATGCTATCTTAATACGTCCGTGAAGAGTAAGGAAAACTGTAGGATTTGAATAAGCTCTGGATTTGGTTGGACACACCCAGGTCTAAAAAGGTTATGATACTGGTGACGAAATGCGTTATCCTTATCCTTATAATGTATTTATACATAATAATATTATTATAGTAGTTATAGGTGGCGGACAGGTGAGCTATACTGAAAGAAGACCTCTTCGTTGTGAAAGACGACGAACGTCAGTTTTTTAAGGAGGATAATTCAGTTTACTTACTGAAAAAATTAAGACTAAATTAATAATTTAAAATAATAAAAGCAAGTAGATATTCTAGACTAAAGGTCAGTGGTCTAACGAATACGGTAAACAGTGGTTACGGTAGAGAGAGCATCTTGTTTAAGGCAGCTGCCAAAAAGACATTAAATTGCATTTTTTATTTTTCTAAGTTTGTTCTGTTACTAGCTAAAAATGTAGCTCTGACAGTCACTTGGCTAAATAAACGTTTTTTTTAACGTTTGCATGTATTTTATGTCTTAACCGACTTAAAGTTAGAAAAACTTAGTCTGAAATTCAGAAACGTTATAAATCGACACCAGATTTGCATTTTATCGATTAACATATTTTTTGCATCAATATTAATTTTAGTTATCTTGTGAACTCGTTCGGACTCTTATCCACCTGGCTTTTTTAATATATTTTAAATATAATTTAAATTAAATAATAAATAAGTATGACACAATTGATAATAATAACAACAAGTTTCGCTAGTACGTTAACCTGTAACCTATTTATTCCACTATACCGACACTTGTCATTCCCATGCTCGTTAGTTTTTGCTATAGATGCGTACGCGCATTGTTTCGGGCCATTGTTCGTCCGTATCTGTTGCACAATGAGCGCTATCTGTCGCCTCCACGCATTGTTCGATAGATAAAACTCATCGCCTCGCAAAGAAAGGGAAGGTTGTGTTTGGTTGGACTTGCTTGTTTGCTAATATTACATGCATAAGTTCCGTATACAACGTATTAAGTTAGGTCATTTTGACACATTGCGCCGTTTCCAAATACATAACTGTTTTTAGGATCAGGATAGGAAGAAGGCAATCTTTCCTATGAGCTAGAGGCCTACTATCAGCCTCTTATAGCTATGGATCCCTTCATAGATTTTTTGATGATTTTTTCTATGTAGGTAGTGAGTTAGATGCTACTCAATATGAATCCCATGAAAATGTAAACAATGTTGCAGAAATTACATAAAAATCATGACTAGGAAAACCTATAATAATTTAGTAGCACATCAGGCAAAACAACCTGACAAAGTAAACATACATAAACACACTAACAGTGCGTATAATAGGACAAAACCTATCCATAAGGAAAAACATTTATTTCCAATGTTCCATACAAAAACAAAGCAATGTTTGTGTGAGATAAACAAGCCAATAACATGTTTCTATGTGACATAGTTGAGATAATGAGTTGTGACAATTAGGGATATGTTTAGACGTGATAAAGCAGGAATTTATTAGGCTAACTCAATTGACGTACTATATACGTAGACTGCTACTATCGTTAGTTTCCCCTTGTGCCAAGCGAGAGCAGTTTTTAGTCTGAACCTAGTACATTCGTTTAATGATTTAAGCTAATTTTCGCGCAACGAGAAACTTATATACGAAAATATCGATGGTTTTCTCATTGTTAGGATAATATATTTGTTTTTAGATAGATTTTTTTAAATGGCAAGCTCCATCTTCATACATAATTCACGACAAAACCATTTCACACTAGTGCTTACGTTCAAACTCTGATAGGCTCACTCTAGTTTCTTATGTATACTCTAAGGCTAACTCTGTTTAGACTGGCTAATTAGTTATTACTGTTTATTGGGTTACATTGTTATGAGCTAGTTCAACATTGACTTGGAGTAGTTTTGATGTTGTCATGTACATAGTCTGAATGAAGGAAGAAAGGTGTTCGTCATTCAGCAGAGGGACAGTTGCATAATAGTAATAATTGTATGTAAATAACTTTTGCCAAAGAATTTAAACTCATAGATGTTGTTTTCACAACAAAAAGTGGCCTATGTCTTTTCTGAGGATTCAAGCATATTCCAGCGTTTCATCTAAAATGGTTCAGTGGTTAAGCCATGAAAGCGTAACAGACGGACAGATTTACATTTCTACTAAACTTTAACAAGTAACTGTACTCATAACAGCTTTGTAAATGAAAACAATTTTTAAAACATTAATTATCATATTATGTACATAGATAGAGTTTATGATAGTAATTATGTACTAATTCTTGATTAATTAACATACATGTACACAAGATAATAAGTTAGAAATTATACATTTTCACATTATTTTGGATTAGATTGTGTATTTTGCTGTTTACCTTCTAACCAGCGAAAGGGTCTGCCTGTTGGCTAAGTGTGGTTGGTTTCTCCATGTGATATTTTAGTGCACATAAAGTTGGGCTTATGATTTATGTGAGTTCAAAGTCTCAAGACCAAACTTAAACTAATATGCTAAAGACGAACATTACTTAAAATAATTTCATAAAATTTTGAGTTCTAAAATACAAAAGATAAAAAATAAACTACTTTTGTTAATTGCCTTTCATTTTTATTGCCCTTTACATATTGATTAGTAAATTAAAACATAATAGGTATAAGAATGTTAATAAATTATGCCTAAACCTTGCCAATTAGAAATTCTTGCATAACTTAACATATCTAATTAAACACCTGTCTGATGGCTTCATCAAGGGTATGCAAGATACTCATACAAAGAAATTGAGTTAATAAGTTTATGTTGTATATATTATGTATAAAGATTATTGGTAATTTGTTTCATCCTTTGGTAAACATATGTATAAAGATCATTGGTAATTTGTTTTATCCTCTTTGGTAAACAAAGCAATTTGGATTAAAATCCCAAACTAGAGCTTGTTGTAAGAGAGAGGGTTTTTTTTAAAACAATGTTAAAGCTGGAGATTTTTGTCAAGAAAAGAGGAGCTTCAATAGGACAACACAATTTAAATGCATTTAAAATAATAAAGTCACTTTGGTATTTTCTTGCAGTATTATCAGAAATCGCCAAGAACAGAGAGGTTTGGAAGAAGAAAGAGGAAGCCTTTGCCCAGCAGTGGGATCTAATGGAGGCTAACAAAAAAAATGTATATATATCAAAACAACCAAGTTAATAGCAACCAAATTAATGTTGCATCTTAAATGTCACAAAGTTTTGGAGACTGGCCTACAAGGATTACCAATGTATACCTTTAGTTAACAGTGCCTGTTTAGTTACTAATGAATCTCAGCAAATATCTAATTATTGAACCTGTTTCACTACTAAGAGGCTTCTTACATGGAAAAGGCACATTGAGTTATGTTTCTCTTTCTAGATACCCTTTATAATTATGGCTTTTCTTCTATATATTAATACATATTACAGGTAGCTAATATGGAATATTTATTGATTATTGCCTTTCTTATCTTTATATTATTATTCACAAAGGATTAGAGATAATCTAGTAATAGTTGCACTGGTGTGATTGACTCACCAGTTAATGAAATATAACTTGTTTTATTTGTGAGTTCCCATAGAGTAACACAAGTAACATGAGAATGAGAACTGGCTTCAAGAGAATACAAAACATAACATACTGGTACATTATTTATCCTAAGTGAAAAAAGGGGCAATTTAAGTTACATATTATTGAAAGAGAACATTATAATAAACATATCTTGAAAAGTTATACTGAAATTTAATCAGTAGTAGTTATTTATAAATCCACAAAGCATGACTAAGCGTCGCAATATCATATTTTCAGACTTAAATAAAAGGTAAACTGGCAAGTAATTATTAAAATGGAGTATGTGAGGAATGAGAAGATTGTTCAATGAAATAAACTCACCTTATTGTGTGGCAGTACTATGAAGGCGCCTCCGCCGGCGGACTCGACGATTATAGCCAGGAACTTAGGATTCACCGCACAGAACGTTGAGTCCCAAGAACTCTTTGACACTCTTATATTGTCATAACATTGCTCACGTTTCAGGGCCTGCCCGTAAACGTGGCGGAATTTAGAACTGCGCACCACCCTAAACGACATCTGTAACGCGAAAAGTTCCCAGTTAACAACAATACAAACAACAACTATCCGATTATTTTACTTATAACATAACCTATACGCCACTGTGACCTATATTTTGACACCACAATTAATAATGAACTCCAACTCACGTTTAATTATAAAGAAGAAATAATTATGATTACACTAGAAAATGCAATGAAAACATTTGAATATAACACAATTGTTTAAAAGAAAATAAAACTGAGAGCTACTAAGGATCGAAGGGAGGACGGTTGGGAAAACGAGCGAACTCCATATTTGGTAATGCCTGCAGCCACTACTTTTAGTGATGATAATATCGTTTCAAAACTGAAAAAATAAGTTGATATTACTTCGACTATTGCTTAAATTTATTGACAAAATAATCTTGTATTTCAAATAATTATTCTATTCGATAGAAAGCTAAATTTTCAGTTTACTAATAAAGAAAAGTTTTGTTATTTATGAACGCACCTCACAAGCGTCAAAGAAATGTCAAAATGAGATGCTTATGGATAGATTCACAATATATGGTTTAGCCCTAAAGTAGAAATTAATAGTTATTATTTAAAAAAAACTGTACCTGCAATGCTTTCTATGTGGTTAGTAGCCACTTTTTAACTTGATACAATATCATTATTATCATTATGGTTTGGTTAACTAAATTACACTTACTTTAGGAACATCCAAACGAGCTCTTTCTGCTGCACTTTTATGAGCTTTAGGTGTCGGAGCATGGTAACTGTGACAACGTTCTCTTCCAGCTCGTTTAGCCACCGGAGCTCTTTTTATATTTGGGCTTGTAAAACTATTGTGTCTCTTGACTTCCTAATTAAAAAAAAAAACACAACGGTAACGTAAATAGGCATACAGAATTATTTAAATTGACAAAATATTAGTTAACTCACATTTTCTGTAGCATCCACTTCCATAACGGCACTATTTCACGTATAACTTATTAGAATATTAACAGTTAATTAAAATGTGAACTAGAAATGGCTATAACGAAAGTGCAAAAAGTGGGGGTAGTTGTTCATAATTTATGATAATATAACATACCTATTTATATAACTATCAAGCAAAAAAGACGGGGTATTTTATAATAAAATCTGGAAATATCGTTTTGGAAGCTGCTTTAAAACTACATTACAAAAAAATATTCAATCAATGGTAACGGTAATTACGGTATGTTGTTTAAAGTGAGTAATTATATTACTATACTACCTATATTAATATAACATTTAATTTGCCTTTTTTGTACATACGTATTAGAACGTTTTTTTATTAATTTTGCATATGAGTTCGTTTACTTTGATTTTTTTTCGAACGCAGCTTTTTATGTTATCTGTGGTACAGCCTATGAAATCGATTTGAAAGTCGAATTTTCAGAGAATCGATTCGTTAATTATAAGATCTTAAATATAAATATTAAATATCCTGTCTATCCCAAAAGAATTTCAATGTCTATTGAAGCCTGAAGGCGTTTGCTTTTTTTAATGCACCATTATACAATGCTCTAATAGCAATTAGTATGCTTACTTTCATGAGGTGAAGACTTCAAATGGTTTCATCATGCACTTTCTCGGAATCGCCCAACTAATTCTAGACTCAAAAGCCGTAGAAAATTACAGCTCTCAATAACAACTAACTGTACTAACAACATTAACAACGGTCTCTTTCAAGCGATAGGTGAGGTGTTTCTTAAGGTGTACAAACTCAGGATATCGTCCTAGGTCTTCTCTCATTATTTACATGCATCTCAGCTGATGCGAAGTACACACATCGTATCTTTTTGTGTTTAGTCTCTTTCTTTCAATCCTTTCTAGAGTCGATTTAAAATTATCGATTCTCGAATACGTGAATCGATTTAATATTTTCGACAGAAGGCTTTAGTTATCTGTGGCAGTTCTAGTAAATAGAACAATCGTGGAAATTTGCGATTGCCGAAAATCTGCGAATTTTATTACATTTTTATTTATTTTGGGATTGTATTACGCACAATATACAATGTTCTAATTAGATTTTGTTTTGAGTGGTGATAGTTAAAAATAAGCATGTTGGAATTTCCACTAAAGGTAAGGTTTATGTTTTCTTGAATTTTAAAATATTTTCGTTTTGGTTACTCACAATAATATTTTAGTAAATAAGATTAATTTATAACGTCTCTATAAATGGAACTTAAATGAGTTATTGACTTATAAGATCGTACTTATTTTAAACATTGCTTTGAGTAGTGGGATATTCTAAAAGTGTAGGTTTTATAATTATTTTGTCTGAAAAACAAGATAATTTTCAAAAGCCTGTAATAATAATACGGTTTTCTTTTGTAGCTTATGTACCTCTTTATATCAAACAAATTAAAGAAGAATTGCTTCTGTTTTCAATAAATTTTGTTTGTTGAAACCCATCAACTCAAAATATTTTGTAATTCTAGATAAATAAATACATATATGGCAGGTAATACCACAATATCCAATTTTAAACATAATAAAAATAAACTTAAATAACTAAGATGTGTTGTAACATTTTAAAGCTATACTTAACTTGAATATTTTTGTGTGTTGTAATAATTTCCATATATGAAATAAGATTATTACCTAATAGAAATGACATGTAAATATTATGACTGTTTTCATAATCTCATAATATGTGGCAATAATAATCATTGTTTACTACTTATTGTGTACAATAATAAATGACAGACTATAAATATTTGTTAGATTTACAACTATTGGTGTACAATAGTGTGGACATTAGTCTGATACCCTAAACTTCATTGTATACTGAATTAAATAAAGTTTCCTTCAGGTATAATATTCTTTATATACTTCTACTACCCTTGACTATGTCAAGGAATACGGCTTCTAGGTTCCCTCTAAGACTATTGTCTTATTTTTTGTCTTCACTGTTGCTCTGCATCTCAGAGTCCTCTCATATATGTAATTAGTTTAAAAGTTGCAGATACGAATGCCTTTATAATTTTATTTTTGTGTGCAACAAGGCTTCGCAAAATACTTTAAGGTATCTTTACAATCCAAATATTTCCACTACTTAAATAGATGGAAGGAGTAATTAATGGCAAGCTAAGTAGTAACAATTACCAAAACAGGTTTTTAAAGTGTTACTTTGAACCTTTGAATGTTTCAGTGTCATGTAAAAAATTGACATGTTTATTACCTCATTTATCCAAATAAGATTCAACATATGATGTTAATTATGAAATATAAATGTCTTGCTGTTTCATTCAACTTGGTTTTCACCCGAGGCAAGCAAATTTTTCGTTATATATCATCCTTCAAGAGTGGTGATGCAGAATTAAAAAAAATAAGCATTCTGACTGGTAACTTCAGAGATTAGCATGTTTAATGCAAGTGCTTAAAACTTGTTTTGTCTTATTCAAGGCTATTAACTCGTCTTATATAAATGTTATCTTATTAAAGTAGTTTCTGCATAGTAAATATATTATTATTAAATACTCAACTTATCTTCCACCATGTGTTGCAGTTATCTGTGCCTACTTACTCGGTTCTTGAGTACTTAGATAACATGATACATCTTGATTTAAAGTTGTAATATAAATAAATTTAATGTAAACATTCGGAAAATAGTTTTTTTTACTAATAGTGTGCCCATGATTTATCCTGTTTCGGCCATAATATATGTTCTTTTAATTTGACCTTCTCAAGAGTTGGCTTGACAAATGCATAATTTTTTGAAAGGGCGTTGCACAGGGGGGCTTCTGGCTTGTTCTTTAAGAGGTAACAGAAGTCCCTTTTCATGTGCTGATGGTGACCAACGGGGTGGTTTTAGTGCGGTAAAAATCCCACACTCCCCGGTCTTATAAATCCCCATAGGACCGGGTGCCTCTTGAAGGTTTCCCCCCGCAAGAAAAAAAAAGAAAAAAGGTGCAGAACTCAGCTAGTTTAAAGTAAAATCTTATTAGCTGTAATGTATTGGTATAGACCACATAATACAATAGTGTGATGAGTTAGTATTTGCATAGAACTTATGTTGCCCTTTTTGTAAAGCTCATATTAGATGGAAGTTCAAGTGTAGAGCTACCATTCATCTAGAGAAATTGTTATGTTTATTATTATCATAATGTGTTTGTGTTGGGCTAAATGTATAGGTCCATTAATATTTTGGTCATGAAATTACGCTAAATGGTCCATATAGCAATTAGCCTTATTCTAATGTAAAATATTTTTCCATTGCATTCTAAATTAGGAGTTCTTATCAGTATAATTATTGTAAATTTGCTCAATTTTGGTGTATTTCTCGTGGATAAATATGGCGTAATACGTTAGGTCATTAGTATACTAATCGGAAATGCGGTCGTAGACTCCATTTGGATCGCTGATAAGTTTCGGTTTGTTTCCTCTTTTTGGAAAATTTTGATTAAATCATACAGTACAATACATACATACATAATAAGTACCGATGTTGACTAGTCCTTTTATAACATAAAATAAAATTATACTAAGTATATTATTACACAGTCTTCCGACAGAAAAACAACGTATTTAAATAATTACGCTTTTAAATAAAACTGCGGACCAAAGTCATTGTCTTTATTTATGTAGAAGACAACCAGAGCCACATGTAATATTATGATTTACATGATTTACATCTCGCATGCCCTGTGTATGTTAACTCGTGTTTTGACAGAATAAATAATCTTGTATCTTGTATTAAGGCTGTAGTTTTTCCTATTTAATCGTAGCCTGGTAGATAAGAATTTTCAGAAAACATTATAATAATATAAGCAATAAGCAGTACCTTTGTACATCATCTGTAATCATCCAATATCTCTTTTCTATATACTATTGTGTGTGTACATAAATTATTAAATAAAATAAATAATACAGCATTTTAATCACTGTTTAATGAAGATAGTCAAGGCATATAAACATGCTAACTTTTATTGTTTCTTAATATTGAGATCGAATAGCGATATTTTTGACACTCGAAAACAAGGTCAAGTATTCGCGTTATTTGTGATAAGTGTAAGATTGCATTACGTCGCAAAAAAATGGCTATATCGTCTATCGGGTCTATCATATCGCTAAATAATTCTAAATTAATTTTCGAGAGTTTTCCAACTGACATAATTATTGCCCGACTTTCGCAGTATTATAGGGAACTGCTTTAGCTGGTACCGATATAAGAACTTTTTCAAGCGAAGAAATAGCCTATCATAGTTTGGGAGATATTGGTAAAAGTTTATTTCCGAGTGAACACGTATAAGTATCGGTTTATTAAGATGTTATATAATTATAATATCGAGACAAACGATGCTAGGTCACACGAGCGCTGAGAAAACGATTACGAAATCATTGTGAATCAGGTTTTCTTCATAAATAAACAAACATGACGTAATGAGTAGTAAAGAACTTGTAAGTTATAATTACATGTATAGTTGGTTTCAAAGTTAATGGCGGCTCTGAAGTTAGCTACACTTAGCGCAGTACCTCGCCCCGCACCCCCGCTGGTGCATAAATTGTTACTGCGCAGCGACTTGCCTCGTGTTCAGAGCCGCCATTAAGTTTGCACCGTACTGTAGCTGGTTGTACATTGGACTAACTAAGCGTACTTCCAGAAATAGAACGTAATAATTACTGCGTTTATTTTACTATGCTGGCCATTTTTAAGGCCATCGCATTATGATGCAAGATCCTAACATAACATAACATATTATCACGCCTGTATCCCCGAAGGGGTAGGCAGAGGTGTACCAATGTACACCCACAGTTCGCCGATATGTTTAGGTCCCATGTCATAGGGGGCGAGCCTATTGCCACTAACCGGGCACAAATCCAAACTCCGACCTGCTACTGAGAATTTCATAGAAAAACCCAATAACACCTTGGTCGACTCGGGAATCGAACCCAAGACCTCTAGCGTAGCAGTCGCGCTTAGCACCCCTAGGCCAACGAGGCACTTCCAGAAATAGAACGTAATAATTACTGCGTTTATTTTATTATGCTGGCCATTTTTAAGGTCATCGGCTTATGATGCAAGATCCTAAATGATGATAAACTTGCGCTTTCTATTTTGATAGATGGCTCGATTGGTTCGTCAGCTACTAGTGTGGCATTTGGAATACATAGTGTCGAGGTTTGAGTAGGAAGAATAGGTTGAGAGTGCAAGTTAAATTTCCATAGTCTTAGCAGAACAAGCTAGATATTGGGTAAATAAGTCTTACAACTCTTACAGTAAGTAAGCTTCCCTTGCCATATTAATAACTGGAATAATCCTTGACCTGAGTATCCACAACTTTTTATCACAAACTCGTTGAAATATTTTCTTCGTAGGAAAACGGAATGATACTTCAGATCTTTTCTTAATTCGCTGTAAGTCTTGAAGAAACAGCGTCTGTTTCTGATACTTTCGAGATAAAACCCGGCTTAGTTACGTGATATGATAACATTAACAAACAATCGCACAAAAATGAGAGTATTACGTTGTTTATCTCAGCGATAAGATGTAGGTTAATAGGTTGAATTTATAAAAAAGATGAATGACAATAATTTATTTTCTTCGTAAACTCATTATTTTCTTTATGAACTCTTCCCGGAACTTTTAAACATCACAGGAAAATTCGAAATCCTTCAGTCGATCGAGTATCTTACCTGCAATTCGGAGCAGATTTCAGTAGGTCATCCAAATATTTATCTTGATTGAACATCTGGGTCTCGTGAATATAATCAGAGCCCATTTTAGAAGTGAATCCAACAGATATAAACTAAAAGTCCATATCTTCTGCGTACCTTTTTCACAAAATATATTTTGGTCAGGATACAGTCGTATCGGATCAGCTGAGGCGAGTACTTTTTGGAAAACTGTCGAAATTAACCATACAACTCACTTATAAAAGTTAATAAAAGTTTAATAAAAATCTGTATTCTCGCTAATATAGCTTTCAGAAGGCTTACAAGTTTTTTACGCATCTCTTGACTATGCCAGAGTCTGAATTGTATGCCTAATTGAAAAAGTTTCGGCATGTTCATATAAATTCTATCACGAAATGTTATTATAACTTGTATCATAATATAGTCATAAGTCCGTATGGAGCTGTTCGTGAAATGGAACAGGTTTTTACGAGGTTTAGGTAATTTAGTTCTGTAAGCGGTGTTTATGCAGGTGATTCACTGCGATCGTCTGATGTTTGAGTTTATGGGCGTTCTTTTGTTATCTCTTGACCTTGAGTATAGGTCAGTATTCGAGTGGGGAATAGGTCAGTAATAATCATGTTTTCTACATCGGGCCAGTAAAACTTCGCGATTTGATTAAACGCTTAATATGCGTGCTCTACATTCAAGCATTGTTTTTTCGTCTCACTTTTATCTTGTCTGTTTGGGTTATTTTTGTAACAGATTTACTTACCTTTGCTCATTTTTATTGTAAACCCTACTTCTGTAAATACTATGGTATTTTTATGAGAAAAAGTAAATAAAGTACCTTATGAGAAATCAATAAAAAAACCATTGATTATATCTCTTCGTTTTAATTATTTTACAAAAAACAGATTTCCTGACAAGTATAAAAACTATAAGCATAAGATATTTTAATATTCTCGGTTACCAGCCCAAGCCGGACACGTCAGACCACTCAACTAATCAATCAAAATTGTTTCTCATACGGAATAAATTAGCTTGGACGAGTGCGATCATTGTTTAATATACACGGTACACGGCAGCGACAGTCGCTCGGTTCGATGGTTCAATCGGAGTGAGTCATCCCTCCTTCATGTGGGTGTTAAGCACGTCACACTTGCCCACTGAATGCAGGTTTCACTTTTAGGTTATCTGTAGAATGTTATTTGCAACTTTCGACTGTATAGAAGTACCGGTAGATATTTTTTTAATTTAAAAGGTAATTTGGGCCAATTTTGGGCCAGATCAGTTATAAGCATTTTGTTTTATATAGAGCTTGTGGTTAGCCTCTAGTCTATTATTATACAGATGGTTATCGTGGTTATACTTTTATTTTTTCTTGGGGCTGTTGATGAACCCAAGGAAAGGCCTTGACCAACATCATCAAAGACTAGGCTAAAATTTACAATCTGCTTGGCCTTTCGTGAGTCTAGGAATGAGTTACAAGTATCATTTTATTGGGTATTTGAGGAAGTCCGTTAAATATGAGCAAAAAGTACTAACAATAAAACTTATTAAATACGCTTTAGCAACGTTAGGTTTTCTAATCTAATAACTCGCATAAATGAGGCTAAAGTCTAGACTACAGATAAATATAAATCCAGTAAACTGAATGCTTTATATTATTAGGATTATTATCCTTAAGCTTTGTTCGGTTATTTCCCGAATCAAATTAGCGTGACTTAGAGCTATTCAAATAAAATATCATTCTTCAATGGGAGCGTAACAAAACTTTTAATAATCCTATTATTCATTCTGATTGGGTCATTTAAGGAAACAATTAAAACAGTTTTTTCTAATAAGTCAAATAGGTAATGTTTTTTGGCATTAATTTAGTTTGGTCTACATTTCTTCGATTTGTTACCCTTTGAATATTTAAACTATTTAATAATTAATGATAGACTTTAAAAAGTATTTATGAAAGAATAAGTGAATCCTTGAAGTATGATTTATGCAGCTTGCATAAAACTTGGCACCGCTGTTGGATATCAATTCCCTTATCTGCAAAACCTCCAATCTCTCACGTCTTATATCGGACTTGGCACCTTTTACACATAAATCATTTTGCTCGGATGCCATTCGCCATTATTAAGCCCGTGAAATAGCCTTGCTTAAAATTCTCTTAGTGCAGAATGGACCTTATGCAGACGATTTATTGCTATTTAATGTGAGCTTACCATAAAGCTTTATTTATAGCGTGAAAGGAAGCTCACATCACAATAGAGAAATTTTAAAGTAGGAAACTAAGTTTCGTGGTTCAGTCCCAAATGTAAATTTCGGCTTCCAAAACGAGAAATTGATATCAGAAAACTTAGGACAGTATGAAAAGGAAAAAAAAAACAATATTTCATTACCCTTTCCCATTTTCGGGAAACAATCTCATATATTTCTTATACACATAACCGGTTTAATATGTGATATAAATAAGGTTTTGATGTTGTTACAGCCGGATCACCGCGTGATCCTGCCGGCAGTGATGATCCTGAACGCGGTCTCGCTGGCCACGGCCATCAACCTCGTCGTGTCGCTCAACCCTGAAGACAAGTGAGTACATACTGCTGTTTATATAGGACCTTGGCTATGGCTTAAACGATCGGGACTTGAAACAGACCTAAGAGGTACACTGTCAAATCTCCATGGCATAGTGACTTGCGAAGGTTAGTCTCATGAAGAACCTATTTAAGGCGTTTAGGATACGCTTTATATAGGAGTTTTTGAAAATGCAATAACGATGATCTAAGCAAAATATTTTTTCCGTATCATGACAAGTATTAGCATTATTGTACTTTTGTATGATAAATAATTGAACTATTCCTTGGTCATTCCATGCTAGAGTTGCCTTGTAAAAAGTTAGCATGACCCTTTATAACCTACCAAGACTAGTTTTCAGTAAAATTAATTTAACTGTTGAAGGCACACTCGATGACCATAGTCCGTGAAATTTTTATACATTACTTACTGGGATTTGCTTGGGAAAGTACTCGTCATCCAATACAAGAGGCTTAGCTAAGGTTTTATTTCCTTTATAGGTCCAATCCTCTCGAAACTCCGACCTCGGTCAGCCTCTTGACCTCGACAAACTTGTACTTAGTCCCCAAAAAAATGTAAAAAGGGCTTTGATCAATATAACAAGTGTAACCTTGTAACCTAAGTGGTAAGAATGGCCTGATTTCGGCCTAGCACGTACTCTGGCATAATAAGATGGGACGCTCGTGACGTTTCCAATTTGTCCGTCTGCTGGAGTTGGTCGTGAATACTTGTCAGTTGTCAGCGCTAATGGGTTGCATGAATAAACAGAATTGGCTTATTCTTTATGGTCTGCAGGTTGTCTGGGCTATAGCTTAGTGGTAGTAGAGGTTGGGTCCCCTTTACTAGTCTTATTTATGTCGATTTCTTTTTGTACTATTTATATTTATTATTTAAGTTGCTTTTAACCTTATGAAGAGGTAAGGATTGTGTAATCCTGCAGTGGCTTTTTCCACGTTTCCAGGATACTCATGGGAAATGGAACGCAATATGAGGAAAAAATATAATTTGTTTCCTGTTCCTGGCGACATCCTTGTTAATTTGCATTAAGATCGGTCCACTGATTAACTCGTAGAAGCCAGAATTAACTAACTTACTTACTCTATTTGCGTAAGATAATTGTCGTTTAATTTATTATCCACTTTACTCTCTAATATGCTGCTCTCTCTCTTCTAGTTTTATAAAAGTTTCAAAGTTTTATTCTGTAATAACTTATGCTTGTCTCCAGTGTTCATATTTCATTGCAACGTGATGTATGAGGATGGATTTAGGTCAGACGTCCCCATCTATTCGTTGATTGGCCTTGCAGTGCGCTGCAGTCGTTATCACACAACATGATATAACTTGTTTGTATCTGTTATAAAACCCAGGAAGTTATGTAACATACGAGGTTTGGGTCGTAGGTCATTAACAATGCGTCGAATTCTAGGCCGACAGTTATGTACTGTTTAATTGTTTGTAAACTTCCGCTTGGCCGTTGCACACGTGGTAACTTTAGTTTGCCACGTTTAACGAAATAAATAAGCAAATTATTCAAATGTATGGTGAATCAGCTATTGAAGAGCGTCCATGATGCACTCCATTGTGGTTATATGAGTAATACGTGAATACACTATTGACTGCATCCTGACGTGTCATGATCAAGTAACCCAGTAATTCGTGAGTCAGATCCCCCAAATTCGACGACCAGAACTTTCAGTGCTTTAGTAAACTCTTCACCCTTTTTCTCGTTGTGGATAACTTAAGCTATCGTTAAAAGAGGATGAAATCTTGAAGGTAGTAGATTACGTCAGCTGAATGTAGTTAATCTCCGAATCGAGTCTTTTTGGAATGTTTCCAGATTTTATTCCTATTCAGCCTTTATGTAATGATGCCTTATTATAAGATGACCTTACTTTAGTAGATTGAATATGCTTTATTGTATACCACAAAAGTTGTATAATTCGTACTGCTTTTATCTGAAGGCAATCTCTACCGAACTTGACAGATTTGGTATTAATATTAAGCCGTTGATAAGATTTGGGCGTTAATATTTGAGCCGTTGATTAGTTTCACTTTAAGCATAGTTTCCATGATAATACAGATTAGTTTTCGACGTACTCATTGGTTTGACTAGGTAACGCAGCAAGAAAGCGTTTCTCATTTCCAAACGTGTCAACAATTATAGATTTACCAATGAAACTCGATGTTTTACATACTCCAATAGTTTTTCAGTTCACCGCACACGTGTCGTAATTATGTCAAAACGTCATTATCAAACAGTAATTAATGTGAGGACTTTCCATGTGTTTTGGAATTTAAACTCTATCTACGGTATTTAAGAACGGTTTTCCCATATACTAGGCTCGGTAAATATTTGCCGCAATTTAGGTAATGGAAGATACGAGGTGCAAGCGTTTAATTAAATTAAAACATTAACTTGGATACCGCGATGTCCTGGTTTTCTAGTGTAGTTAACTGTCTTTCAGCACGACTGTCCTACTTCATTAATTAATTACAGTACCACTAAACCGAGTTTGATAACTGATTCACTTGAAAAACGGGACGAACGTACTACCTTAAATCCAAGTTAGATTATAATTTTCTACACAGATTCAAATTTTGCCTTTAAATGTCGTTAGATGGGTAAACAACATGCCTATTACTAATGCCTTTTTATGATCTAATGTATTTCTTTTAGTGATATAGTCATGTTATGGGAAAATATTTTTAATTATGTGTTTACTGCCATTCAAGGCAATAAACACATCTCAGGTCACATGGCATCTCAGCTGGCGTCATAAAATATATTTAGTTACGCCTTAGAAATATGTGGTGATGACAACTGGTAATCTATCTTATCCATAATGCCATAACCATGCTTATATTATAATGTAAAAGTATGTCTATCTGTTGCGATTTTACGACTAAACCGCTGAACTGATTTGGTTGAAACTGAGTATACTTGGATCTTAAGGAAGTATATAAGCTTCTTTTAGCTGCGATAACAGATATTTTCGCAGGTGGAGTTCTGGAAACAGCTAGTTTATCAAAAACTAACCACTTTTCTTACTTTGATTGTTTATTTAGCTTGTCATACAGAAATAATCATACTTCATGCTAGTTTCACATAAACATTCCTTGTTTAATAATATTTTTATGGCTATTGTTTACACATGGATTTATTGCTTCTTTCACGGCATAAGTCCATCAGATATGATATACTAGTGGCAGTAGAAGCTGGTTATATACCTTTACTCTAAATAGTCTTAGAACTTGGATAACAGCTATGTACTATCTATTTGCTATTTGCTCTCGAACGTATTTCTCGCTTTTAACTCTTACTTACCTGAGCCAGTCTTACGTTTCCGTCTCCTTTACATAGTATTTTTCATTTCGTTTGTTTTGTACTCATCAAAGCTATTAATATTAAGTACTCGTACAATAAATGATTAACACTTACATTTAACACACTATATAGGTCGACGGTCGGACATCGGATAGCCTTGACACGCATCGTGTTATACCGTCAATATTTGTTCAGATTCGCAACTGTTTAACACCTTTTATTAAACAAACTGACACATATAGATACATTATATATGTGTGTACGTATTATAGGATCCTTAGGATGTCGTTAGTCGATCTCCATTGTTCAAATTGATACGGTAATTTTGGATGACAGAGTATCCTTATATTGTTTCAACCTTGTGCGAAATCGAGACTCGCAAGTTCAAATTTGAAAAGGTTTGGTTCAAAGCGGTTATTTGAGCAGTGGACACTCCGTTTCATGTAGAATCCAGAACACTTCGGAAGTGGTAAAGGGTGGGCAATTAGGGGTACGGTCTGTCTAATTGGGTTTCAAAAGGTGCTACCTAGCAGGCTTATCAAAACTAATGGATTCAAAATAGGGTACTAGGTAGCCCCTTTCGAATAAGTAACTTGATCTAGAAGTTCAAGACTGTGTTGAGAATGACCAGTGACAACAAGGATTTTAGGAAGAATATCATCCATGGTGGGCGGGACCAATTAGTTCCACAAGTTCTTTTTTCACATACCATATATCAAAAAGTTTTAAATAATGAAGAGAGAAAAATTATGTACTTTTTTGGATTATACCTCAGATGAGGTCCCATATTTTGCATTGAAGTCGGTTCGTTACAGTTATGTCTAATATTCTTTATTTAATAAATTGTTTTAATTTCCAGAATAACCTCAAAACGTGGCAGTGCGCTAACACTGCTGGGCTTCATATACTTCATGTCTCTGTCGGAGATCCTGAACATGACGGCGCTGTACACCGGGCTCGGCCACCGCTACCGGCACAAGTTCCGGCTCAGCTGCGGCGATGTGCTGGACATTACTAACAAGTAGGTGCTGATGCAGTTAATGTGGATGGTGGAAAGAAAAAAGTGATACCGCAGGTCTTAAACCCGATCTGTCGGAATTGCACAAGGAGTGCGCAAACGATCCCGTGAATCCGGCCGAGGAGAAGGGGCCTGGGTGATTTAGTTGGTGAAAGTCCGACATATCCCCTCGCCGTGTCCTCGGCGTGGGTTGAAGTCATAAGCATAACAAACGGCCAAAAAGAAGGACGTGTGCCCAAGGGCTAGGCACACCAGCTGCTTTCCCAACTAAGCTACATAGGTTACTATTAATATGTCCAAATTTCTTTCCACAGGTTCGTGTCAGCGGTCCAGGCGGCATTCTCGTGCGTGACGGGCGCGATAGTGTGCCTGTGGTCGTGCACGCGCGACTTCATGCGCACCTCGCACTACATGTCCGAGGCCTACGCCTGGTTCGGCGCCGCCTACTTCTTCTACGACATATGGAGCATGTACATTGTGAGTTGAGCTCTATTGTGTAGGTGTTAAGGTTGAAATTGTGGTGCTGTAAATTGTGAGAAGACGGTGTGGAATTTTTAGAACAATGCAATGCGATAAAAAAAAATCTCCCCAGAAA
This sequence comes from Autographa gamma, assembly GCA_905146925.1. Lineage (NCBI taxonomy): Eukaryota > Metazoa > Arthropoda > Insecta > Lepidoptera > Noctuidae > Autographa > Autographa gamma. The sequence goes on from LR989870.1 coordinate 790,290, forward strand.
TTAGACTTTGACAACATTTGTTAATATTATCTGCCTATTTTTTCAGGTGCACTTAAAAATGTACAGCAAGCGCCGTCCCTTCAAGAACGGCTCGACACTACTATCGTCTGGCGACGGAGCCAGCGTGAAGAAGCCTGACACGTCCTTCCTGGCGTACTGCAGGCACGAGCCCGTCATCCTCATGCACCACCTCTTCATAGGCGGCTTCGGCTTCCTCGTCATCGTGGTGAGTGAGAGAGAGAGAGAGAGTGTAGTGTAGTGACATACATGTGACCTGCGCGGAGCGTGGCCGCTTACTGAGGGAGGTGCTAAGCATTCATGTGCGGCTACAAGAGCGGGAGTCGACTTTGTACCACCAACAACAACCCCGCGCCGTGACATATATCGCACTGAGGACTGGATACTACCAATATTATGATGTGCGCATAGCAAGCTAATAGTGCGGCTGCTCGGCCGAAAAATAGAAGATGCTAATGTACTTATAATGAAAATGCACACAAGATGCATGTGTGAAGTAAAAAAGTCAGTATGTTACTAACTTTCGACTGAATTTTACTTATCACTATCAAACGCAAAAGCATAATTTTATTTTTTAATTTTCTTATACCTCAGGATTTTCAGGTGTGTAGACTAAATTGGTAACTTTTGCTAAGATTTATAAGCCAGCCACACATACATATTAGATCTCTTAAAACTTTTTTTAAAAAGACAAATATACTTTTATACCCATTCCAAAGTCAGCGCCCTTAACCCTTGGGTTGAGCCCTTTGTCTAATTTAGTTTCTAAACTTTTTTTTATTTGGCCTATTTTCGCACTCCCAGTACCTGCGCGGCAACCTGGGCGACTGCACGTTCGGCTTCGTGTACCTGATGGAGCTGTCCACGCCCTTCGTCTCCGCGCGCGGGATCCTCTCGCGCCTCAAGCTCAAGTCCTCGCGCCTCTACCTCATCAACGGCCTGCTCATGCTGGCCACGTTCTTCGTGTGCCGGGTCATCAGTCTGCCCTATGTCTGCTACCTGTACAGCAGGGTTATTGGTGCCTCGTATTTAGATGTGAGTATTAAAGTCAAATGGTTTATAATATTTTTATATTTATTACAAAATGTTTTTGTCCACTTTTAATTTCTAGATAAGAAGCAAGTCGAAAAAAAGTTAAATGAAAAGTAGAATTAACATTTTTTTTAGCTATGTTATGGTTGGCTCCTGATCTTACAGGACTCAAATGAATACCCTATTTGCAAAGAGCGACGATTTATCTGACGTTCATAAGTTCTATCTCATAGAAAGGATAGTAATCAGAGTTGTAATGACTTTTGAGGCAGGCTCTTGCATTAAGATAGTTTTACAAATTGGCTCAACTATGCAGATCCTCGGCGTGAAGTGTTGTTATATATTTAACTTTATGATCATACAAGTTTTTTTTTACTCGCAGGCCGTAAAGTCCCTGCCAACGGGGTGCAAGATCTCGATCTGCATCCTACTCCTGCCGCAGCTGTACTGGTTCTACCTGATGTCGATGGGCGCGCTGAAGATGTTGCTGGGCAGGTCGCCCGCGCCGGCCCCCGCGCCCGCGCTCAGCAGCGGGGACGCCAAGCGCCGCAGCTGATGCTCGGCCCGCGCCCGCCGCCGCCGCCACACGCCGCCACACTACACTACATAGGTACTACCTACTATTATGACAGATATTTTTTGTTTGAAACAAGGTTACCGATATGAACAACGTACTTTATCTATGTTGATTTGATGGCGAATTGTTTCCTCTTCAGCTCTTAAAACAAGACTGTTGCAGTCAAATAAAGGGGACAGCGCTATACAGAGTGTAGAGCGCGATCTCGCTTCCACAACCACAACAGTACTATTTTAAGAGATCATGATACGTCAACAGCACACATAACGAAGCGCAGAGAATTTGTTGTTAAGCTATCATCGTCCCATTAAAATATACAAAATCAAGTAACACAATAGTTAACAATATTTTTTTCTAATGCTTCAAAACATCTCTGCGTTTCGCCGTATGTGCCTTGGCTCCCGTGACTCACTGACCGAATGAAAAACTTCCTTAATTTGAAATCTAATTAATTGTACATAATTATTTCCAAATTCGTTTCCGACTGTTCAGTATATCTGAATTATGCGTGTTGCATTGTCAAACGGCTAGATGACATACAAGTTAATTTGTATTGGAGCTGATGTTGGCATGTTGGTACAATTAGTGATGAACTCTCTCTCGAAAAAGTAAGCAGAAAATTTCATTCTAATACATTTTTATCTGTTAAGACACTTTAAAAATAACATAATTATTTTGTGTTAAAGCTATTTCTGATTTTTCTATAACAGTCTTATCCGTTTTATTAATTTTCCTTTTTCTTCGACTCATACCTTAGGTGATCAAGCTTTGTCTAACATTGGCTCCAATCACGTTTGCTAGTGCTACCATCTATCGATGGCTATGTAGTTAATGTTGTAAATGTACGACGATAGATGGCGCTGTGATCAATTTTGGTGAACACCAAATTTTATCAAGCGGATTTATAATTGATGTTAGGTAAAATATATATATTGTAACATAATATGGCTGTATAACAAAAAATAAATTATATATTAATAACGAAACTCGAATGAAAATTAACTATTTTGACCCAAAATAGTTACCGATACTTTTCAATGTTGCCTCAATTTTTCCTAGAAATTATGTTCTTTATATTTTTAATAGTTGTCTGTTTATGGCTCAGCCGTTCTTGTTGAATGATACTTTGATAAATGGCGCTAAAATGAAATTATAAATAACCATTTGAAACTCCACACAGAAATGGTTTTATACCTTGGATGTAGAGAAAACTGGCGATCGTTGAAGTCAAATATCGGCCATAAATGTTTGTTTTTGCATTTTTGATCAGTCTTCCATATTATTAGGATGTTTCATACATCCTTTAAATAAGTCAGTTGGACTGTTATACTGAATAACTGACTACCGAGGGTGCTCGTAATGGCTCTAAATGTGCCTCAGATTACTAATATAGTAAAAGAAAAATGTTCTATTAAATCGAGTTTTGTAACTCAGATTTTTATTTCAACAACGCATTTGATTTTCGCGCATTTTGTACGATATATTCTTCAAATTTTCGCCGTATTCGTTTTCTTTTGTATTTTTAAAACGTTTATTTTATGTAGCCTAATTAAATAGGCTATTGAAAAATTTCTTTACTTATAACGCAGGCTTTTGACGAGTAAATATAGCGCTTAGGTAATTTGTTTCTTTTGTTTATATATAACGCCATCTATGTTGCGAGATTTGAACCGATTATTTTTGCTTTTATTATTTTTTAATACCTTTATGTTTGGTGGTAAGAAAGATGGACAAAGGTTAATAATATTAAAAATAGTAAAGTTTACAACAAGGCCGCTGCGTGTTGGACCTGTGACCTTACGTAACCTTTTCAAAAGACCGGCTAATTTGTATTGAAATTTTCCCGCGAATAAAAATAGATACAAAATAAATGTCTTTAAATATCTTAGATCTTCAGGAGACATTAGTATTTCATGCAATCTCAGGTATTTTTATGATAAAAATATGTGTAATTTGTGGTTTATATTGCAATATGTGTGTGATATTATTTTCACGGCACAATGTGTGTTTTAGATGTAGAGATCATTATATCACTGTTCGCACATGTTATTATTGTTCCATTGTCATTATGCTATAACAATGAGTTTATATACCTACGTTAAAACAATGAAATTGTTTCATTATCGAAATTGTCGGCATACGCTATAAATTCAAAATTTCATTTAGCACAGGGCCTCGATTCAGCAATTTTAGAGTTGCTTGAATTGACCGAATGACCTGCTTCATTTGGTCATTTTTACGATAATTGGCATTCTCAACTGCCTCGTTGGCCTAGTGGTGCTAAGCGCGCCTGCTACGCTAGTGGTCTTGGGTTCTATTCCCAAGGTGTTATTAGGTTTTTCTATGAAATTCTCAGTAGCAGGTAGGTCGGAGTTTGGATTTGTGCCCAGTTAGTGGCAATAGGCTCGCCCCCTATTACATGGGAACTAAACATATCGGCGAACTGTGGGTGTAAATCGGTACACCTCTGCCTAACCCTTCGGGGATACTGGCGTGATGATATGTTATGTTATCTAACTGTTATTACTATCATTAATTCGTCATTACGTTCATTCTCTTGGAGAATTCAATGAGGTGTTATTGTAGACTACTATTTGGCACATTGACAATTTCACTGAGGGACCATCGACATGCATTTAAAATAGCTGAATCCAGGCCCAGTACTTGTGTTTTTATTTATGTACTTATTCGTATTTAACGAAATTATTTGATTGTTGTTGTTATAAATTGGGTGTTATTTTCGGGTTTATCTAGTAACTTAAATTGACAAAATTAATATTGTATTTGAGTGATTTAATTATTGGCATAGAGGCTTTTTTGGTATTAGTTATGTTGGTAAAATGTTGGTGATTTGTTTATATATATACCTACATATATATACTTAAGTTTTGAACGAATCAGACCGTTTAATCATCAATCATTCATGTAGAAAAGAAGAATGGTGTTGTCTTGCTTACACTTCCTGCTTTGGTGTTGAGAATGACAAAGATGACATATTTACATTTAAATTGAGTATGTGTGTACTGTATAGAATTCTTCCTGTAATACCCAACTTCTGTATGCCAAAATAAATTCATTCCAATTTATGAAAACTCTGAAAACTGCAGAGTTACTCAAATAGCATTTTATAATAGACGAAAGACTTTTACGTGACATTTTGATGCTTATTTACTTTGGTATTTGTAAATTGCTGAGTCGACATCCATAGAGTAGAAATATATTTTGTAACGACATCATTATTAGAACTTAGCAATTTTCAAAATGCAGAGATTAATTTATACAGATATTTATTTTTATAACATAATTTAACCAGCATTTATAACTTGTATATTTATGGTTATAGTTTAACTTCTATTTTAGATTAATTGTCTTAGCCCACTTACGCACTAGCGGTTAACCGCGGGGGCGCCTAGCCGCACGGTTGTGCAACCGCTTGTGATTGTACTCACTTCACCCCCAAGCGGTTGCATATTAAACTGGACCGCGCGGTTAGCCGCCCCCCGCGGTTAACCGCTAGTGCGTAAAAGGGCTTAATGACTACTTTGTTACGGACACTAGAACATTACTTACGATACTTAGATAATTGATTGAACATTAATAAAGGAGCTTATATAGGACTTTATCAAATTATTGCACTTAGTGAGGGATATTCGATGTTTGTAGTTTGTGTGATGTTAAGTCTGAATGTTATGTTCCTATGAGGCCTATGAAATAGGTTCTGAGGCCTAATTTTATAGAAAAACATGTAAATTATTGTTTTAGAGTAATAGGTTGAGGGTGTTGTGGACTTGTTGCATCTCATCTTCAATATGATAAAAAGAATCAATAAAATTGTGATTTTTTTGTGAATAAAAAAACAAGCTAAATAAATGAATTCATTTAGAATACTTGGAGTAGATTAAGCTTTCAACTTTCTCTATTGAACAAATCGATTCAATCAGGGTTTTCCTTATTGTGCTCACTAGTTGGCGCCACTGGCGCATCAGATGTCAAAGCTCACACAACAAGTAATGGATGCAACAGGTCGATAACGTAAACATGGCTTTTTATAATTATGGTTATTGCAGCTAAATATTATAAATATGTATACATATATATTTAGGTACGTGTGAAACTAATCGTAACGGTTAAAACAAATTGTTTGGTTCCCAGCCGGGAACGTGGTGATGTACTATACAATGTGTACGAAACTAGTGTTACCAGTGTTAAATATGTAATTATGTAGTTTATTGTTTAGGCTGGCAAGCTGGGCGCGACGTCTAACATATTGTTAATGTATCAGGGCTGTGTATCAGTGGTAATATTTCGATATTAAAAGCACATTTAGCACTCAAAGAAAAGGTTGTTTTTTGCAATCACGAATATTTGAAAAAAAAAAACACTCGAGCTATTTGAAATAAATATCGCATTATACCTAGGTATATATATGCACGATTAAAATCACAATATACAATAAAATATGTTTTTCACTCATAAATGTTTGTACCAAGCGGGGATCGAACGCAGGATATCGGCAGTAGGTGCAGTCAAGTATTCCCACTGATATTCAGCCCCTACTAATATTAGCGTGTTTGAATAAAATAGTCATTATGAATAATATAATAGTTATACGTCTAGTGATAGTTTGCGTCATCATTACAAATTCTAGTGTATGTTAATGGTTGATCAATGTATAGCTGTAAAGCTTATGTTAGGTGTATTTACATTTATTCGCTAACGCTGCAGTTATGGGCTTCGACGTATATTTGTAACAGCTTGATATTTTATTTAGCAAATAGTTTGAACCGCGTGAGCTTTTAAAATTATTTGGGGTGGAGTCGAGTCCACCTGTTTTTGAGTCATCAGTGGTGTTACTAACCCTGTTTAATATAAAAAGATATCACAACAACAAATATTGTAATTATTGTAAGTATTTTATGGTTCTGGCAACTTTTTTGACAACATGTTAGGTTCTTAATTTCAAAACATTTTGGTCGGGTTATAGCTATTTATTTGATTACAATCCAGTAGAAGAACTACTGGATTGTAATCAAATAAATACCTTATACTCTTTCTTTTATTTAGTATACATTAAAAAGCATGGATCAGGTATCCTTGCTTTAAAATTAATATGAGTCGAGGACCATAAGTGCAGTGGTTAGCGAGGTGCGTTGTCGAAGCGTCAGTCTGGGTTCGGTGTTGGCGTCCAGCTTGCGGCTAGTCATCGGACGGTACATGTGATAACTTGTTGCTATGACTGTTTTGTAATAAATGTATCTCATATTATCGCACACGTTTTATTGTTACTCCTTTTCTTTGCAATTCAGTTTTGTAGGTTTCAGAGGAAAGCTTTATACTTAGACTGATTGAATCTGGACGGGATCTCCCCTTAAAAAATCAGTATTACTTTGTATTGTTTATAAACTAGAAGTTTTCTTGATCAGGTAATAATAATAATAATGTTTATTTATTCAATAGGAGTACAAAATAGAACAATCTGATGAGCCACAAACTAAGCAGAGCTAGGTATTTTGAACACCAATAGTATAACTTAGGGAAAAGTTATGATAATAGTATCATTAACACTATTATTATTATTTACGTTTGTCGCGTGACTCGCGTGGCTTCTATCGTTAGAAATTACCAGTCACTTATTGATTGCGATCTGATTAATCAATTCTTGGTATCATTAGATAACGTATTTTAAGAAGGAAATTGCCATTGTAGACTTTTAATCACTATCTCCTTTTAAGCGGATGCGTACATGATCAAAATTTGGAGAAGAAGATAGGTATGATATGAAATTTTTTACGAAAAAAAATCGATGAGTTGTCTTTACACTATGTTTACTGTCGGTGGTGAATACAAGTATCAAATTAAATAGCTTATTACCGTACTTATTACGTTTCCCTATGGCTTATAATCAAGATAAAATGCAAACACCATCTAGATATTACACTTACCAGTCGGCTTTAAGTAACAAGGCGGCAACGTCGCCCGTCAGAGAGCGGCGCCTGTGACGTATACATGATTATTTCGGGGGTCGATTATTAAAGGGGTATTCTCGTATGTAACAGGGTGCGTAAAGCTAGCGACTCTAATTTGAGTATGTACTATTTAAGATTTTATTTGCAGTGGCAGCAAATGTTTTAATTTCAGAATTAATGACAACATTATATTCGTTAAGTAAAATTCGATAAATGAAGGGAAATAACATTAATAGTTCGGTTTGATAGAAGCGGCTAATTACGATTATGTTAAAAAGAAATATGATAATATCTTTAGAGATTTATTTATTGATAGTGTCAGGCACCTGATAATGTAATCAGGACTTGTATATTTTATTTAATAACAAGTATAACGCCGAGCCAAAACAGCTAGTCTTGGATTTTGTATTTAATAATCCAGCCTATAAACGTCCCACTGCTGGGCACAGCCCTCTTCCCATATAGAGAAGGCACGAGCATTGATCACCACGCTTGCTCTCTGCGGATTGTCGATTTCAGATCCCAAATTTTAGAATACAGGTTTCCTCACGATGTTTTTCTTCACCGTTTGTCAGAAGTGTCTTAGAATAATTAAGAAAGTACATATAACTTTGAAAAGTTACACTGGTAATTGATTTTATATTTGAATCACTAAATATAAGAAGAATACATAATATCTAGATGAGAATTGAATAAAGAAGCTAACCACCTAAAGAACGCTAATAAAAATTTAGTATGATGATGAACAAATGAAATATACCTTTCAAAAGGCATTCTTAGTTGAAAAGTTAATCATCATAATCAGGCGAGCTGTAAAGTTATTAATATAATAATATTCCGGGACATCCTCACACACGGTTATCTGATCCCAAGCTAAGCAGAGCTTGTGTTATGGTAACCAGACTACTGATAAACATACTTATATATTTATAAATACACACATATTATAGATAAATTACACCCAGACCAGAAGAAATGATCGTGCTCATCACAAAAACATTTGTCCTGAGTGGGAATCGAACCCACGACCTCCGGTATACTCCGGAAGTCAGGGTCACTAACCGCTAGACCAGCAGACCAGTCAAGCTATTATGCTTGATTACCTGTTTTCTTTCTCCAGTAAAACGCGGTTGTCGTCCATACCTACTTTGGGAAAACCTTTATACTGTTTTTTTATCGATTGTTTTCGTAGTCGTGTAGTACTACAATTTGGTACTTACCTATATTAATGAACGTGGAAATTCCCGAGTAACATATCGATCGGTTAGCTGATTGCTATCAGCCAGATAAGTAAACAACCACCGATCAACGTTAAAACACCATTTTCTGTTTGTAATCACACTACGATCGCGACTATTACCTATAACTACATACCTATTCGTCTATGTCCTATGAGCTCATTCGATTGTTAATTTTTACTATTATTATGCAATACTATAAAAAGTTTTGTTTTGTACTTTATACTTAGGGGCCTATACTTCTTCTCAAGACTAGTATTTTTGCAAATAGGCCTTGCAAATGAGGTCAAAATTCAACCGCGGACCATCTATATTTCGATAAATTGTGATTATGAAATCTGTAGAACGCGAAGCCGTGTCGAAAAGAATTTAACGAATGTTTCGCATCTGCACTACTGCGTCAGAAGCACACAGTCGAAAGCACATACGCGGCACTGGCACACAGAAACGGGTAATGGTGCATGATGCATGAATGGCATCTTAGTAAACCACAGGGCAGTCAATGCGTTACATTTTCTTATACCGTTACCATCATAAACCTTCTTCTTATACCAAGTTCTATAAGTATGTCTCAGGAAGTAATTAATATACCAAACGTATCTTAAAATGCGTTAAAGAAGATCAATTAAAAGATAACAGCGTTAATAGATACCTACCTAGATATGTGTCATCTTTTGAGTAAATGATTATTCCTGTAGAGTGGCAACGTCTGAAGGTCCTTGTGGACAGCTGAACTAACGTAACTTCATAAGTTGGTAATTTGCCTCTCACTCGCATAAAGATAAAAGTACCTTCCTTTTTTTGTCGGACTTACTTCTGGTTTCGGAAAGGCTGATCAACACAAAAATTAGTTGAACAACAGTCAAACCTCATGCCAAACCGCATGTGTTGTACGAGTAATAAAGGTTGTCGATTGTAAATTAAGGTTGTCGATTGTCGATTGGTTGTCGACTAAAGACCAATGTCTTTAGTCTTTTCGACCACCAATTATAGTCGTGATCAGTTGATTTGACGACGGATGAAGTCCAAGAAAATTCCTTTCAGAAAACCATGGTGGGTATACCTTTTGAGGAAAAAAGGTGTAGGAAAAAACGTGGGTTTGCTCAATTCCTACCGGATAAATATATAAAGGTGGTCCTGCTTTTATGATGCTTTTGATTCAGGCATCATTTGTGTGCGTGCCAATGGTTGTTTTCGCAAAACTTACACTGCATGTTTTTACCCAGCAGTTTAGGTAGCCCTTTTCAAAATTGCGAATTAACTATAAGAGACAAAGCATTTCCTTAAATCTCTGTTCCACTAAATGGATCCTCTATTGTTTATTAGATAATAAGTAATAAAATTACGATAATAAATCTGGTTTTTTATAATCGGCAATATTGACAAATTTTATCAATTAGAAGTCAATTAAAGGTGTGTATCTAATCTTTATAACTGGTGTGATTTGGAGCATAATCCGCGCTGATATAGAAGCCGAGGTTTCGGCAATCTTCAGTGGTATTAACGATGTTACGGAAATCGGGCTTGTTTCTGCTACTGGTTACCCTGTTTCAGGTAAGGATTGTTTTATTCATAGAATATGGAGTATTCTTATCCACTACATGAAGTTGTTCTTCCGTAAAATTTTCTGAGATATAAGAATAAAAGTTTTTTTTTTATGGATCATTAAGGATACGATGAAAAATATGTCTGGAAAACGAAGAAATGCTTAGAGTTTTCCGGGGGACAGCTGTGAAAAAGCATATTTTCTTAATCGGCATTATGGATGAAAATATCAGGTCCAGAATCCGTAAATTCGTAGATTATTAACGTAAATAAATAACGAGTTTGAGTGCTTTCGTAGTATAATAATATTGTTGCATCCTGCATCCTTCGTAACGAACTCGAACCGAATTTGTAGATTATAGAATTATGGTCTTAACTTACTCCAAATTTTCCAGGTGTACGCCGAAATAATAACCCCAGACTTCATCGAAAATGTAATCGCAAAAGGTGAGTGACATCATAACAAGCCACGTAGTAATTTACGTGTCTCATAGAGTGTGTGCAGAAAGCGAACCGTCGAGGGACAGGAGGCACTGCTGTGCTTAATTACCATTCTTTTAGGTCAGAAACAAGTTACAAAAAGTTGAGATTAGAGTGGTTGAAAATTGAAAATCTGGATGAACATTATTTTTTTTACAAGTAATTAAAACGTATATTTGCAATTTTTTTTAATTGCTTTTGATGATGATTTTATTGATATCAGAATGTTAGTTCCAATTATCTCCACGACGGTTCTTTTTTCGCATACTGAAACATAATTAAGGTTTTAAATTAATCCTTTACTCCTCGGCATTTACTTTATTCTACCTTAAAAAATATAGTTGTGTAATGTCCTCTACAATTTCCTGCAGAGTCAGAGGAGTCGCCAGCGACGCGCATAGTGTCGGGCTGGCCGGCGACCCCGGGCCAGCACCCGCACCAGGTGTCGCTGCGCATGGTCAGCGCCACCGGCAGCGTCGGCGGCTGCGGGGGATCCATCGTCTCCAAGGAGTGGGTCATCACCGCTGCGCATTGTACCGCGCTGTAAGTTACTCATTGCTTGTTAACTCGTGAAGTGAAAGTTAATCTAATCATGTAAAACTGGAGCTTAGTAGAAGAATAGAAGTCGAAATGAAAGCCAGAAGCTTTTGTTTTAGGATGCGTCCAGATCTGGCGATCGCGCACCGAACGCGCAGCTTTTTTTTACAAAGTTTTATCTCGCCAGTGTCTTCAATACAAATCGGTTAAAATGTATTAAAAAAAACATAATTTTAGGGTTATTGTTTAACGTAGTTTTATTATGTTGTAACAAACATAACGTGACGTCATTAAAAGTCTCGTACGTCAGCAAAATAGAGTAAGCGGCAATTGATAACCTATCGCATATCTAAGATTGTCCTTCGATATCTTAAAAGGATCTAAGATTAAACCTAGAAAATACACAACCTTTGTGTATGGAAAAACCTATTCAATGAGCATCGAAACATTTTTTATGAAGTCTAGAAGATCCAAAACTACATAGAAGCATAGTTATTGCCTTTGCCTAGGTACAATTTAGGATATGATGACCTTAGTTCCATCGAAGTCAGAGCTATCAATGACAACATCTGAAACGTTGCTCTTTTTACCATTAGAGAACTGCCCAATCGGTCCACTTCAATAAGCTTCTACCTATTGCCTTTTAAACTCGCCAATATATCTATTCGGGAGCTGGAAGAAAACAATGAAGGGTCAGCAGGTATGAAAGCATCTTGTGAAACTCGCCGTGGCCCGTGACATAAGGATTTAGAGTAACTACGACTGCAGCCTCCGCTAGATTTTTAGATTAATCATTATCTATGTTCCTCCTAACAGTCGCGTGACCCTGGTAGTCCGCGGTGGCTTGGTCTCGCTCACCACGCCGCAGTACATCTTCGAGACCACCGAGTGGTACAACTACCCCTCGTACAACGACAACCAGCCCGGACTCGTGCAGATCGAGGATATCTCCATCGTGAAGGTCCAGCGCCCATTCGTCTATACTCGTAAGTACTTTATAACGTCGTAAAATTAAATACTGCCCAATTACTATGTCATGTAGCTATAATGATTTAGTTCGAAAATATTACCTAATTTTATTGTAAAGGATCTATCAAATACATGTGAATTTGGACCCTCTAGAAGTCTACGTATATCATAAAGAGGTTCCTCCCTATTTTCCAAAAGAGGATGGATATGACTCTTACATTACGGCTCTTAAATAATTCATACCAAAACCTTTTATATGAAATGTGCTAATATGATCTTGTTGTTAGACAATTTGAAAAATGTGTTTCATAATATTTATTCAAATATCCTTTCTTCTCTGCTGACTGCCTTGCTATTGGTTAGACAGAGTGAAACTTCTGCCCCGAACTATTTTCTATCCAATCTTTTAAATTAGCATTATTTGATCCATCACTTAACACATCCACATCTAACTAACAACTGGCTCTTCCCCCAGCGCTGCTGCAGCGTATCCGCGTGCAGCCCAGCGCTGATGCCGACCGGGACTATGACGGCGAGCGCGTCTACGCCAGCGGCTACGGCAGGACTTGGAGCAACGGTGAGACAAACTCCTTGGATTGAGAACTTTTTATGTAGATCAGATATTATGGTCTTAGTAGGTGATCATATAGAAAATTAGTAGGTATGTTACTTTAATACTGTCGCAAGAACCGTGTTAGTGGTTATCTAACATTTTCACGCAAATAAAGAAAAAGAAGTAGCTACTAAGTATAGAAGTCTTTACAAGATAATAGATACAGAAAAGATCATTTAATTGTGCAAATGCTTCATAATATTAAAGTTTTATTTTAAAACCATTTCATAAGAACAAAGAAAGTGCCAATGCACACTAGAATATATGTTTGCGTACGCACAAGGAAAATATCTTAGCTTTAACTTTGTATACGAAAAAATAATCAAAATATCGTTGGTTTTAAGGAAGCGGGTTTAATTCAAAGTCAAGGAAACTTCGGTAAAGTAAATTAAAAGATAACAATTAAAATATACTGATTAGATCGCTCGATTATCAAATTAGCGAAAATTAATTTTATCGATCACCTTTTAAGATATAGAAATGCCGCAAGATAATAATTATAGTGACGAAACTTGTTTATAGATTACGTAAAACAACAAAATATGTTTTTCGCTTTGTAACCAAAAATTGCAAAAAAAAAACTAGCTATATCTAAGTTTATTTCAGAGTTTTAGGGAACTTGTGTACTTTCGTTTAAAAATAACTGAAGATATAAATTGTACTGTATAGGTCCCGTGTCCGAGACCTTGAACTGGGTGTACCTGCGAGCGGTGTCCAACCCCTCTTGCCAGCAGACCTTTGGATCAGCTCTGATCATTGACTCCTCGATCTGCGCGCGCTTCTACAACGTCACCTCACAATCTACCTGCCAGGTGAGACAAGCTACACACATCACATGTATTTCTTTATCCTTTAGGTTATAATTTGTTCAGTAGCTTCTGAATGTGTAATGAACTTAGAAGTTTAAGAAATACATGGGAATCTAGATAGCTAGATTTCGATGTATTTCTTTAAGCTAACACCCTTGTCCTGGCCCTAAATACTAGACAACACTTTGCAAAAATCTACAAAGTAAGAACCAGGCTTAAGTTGTGGTAAACCTTAACAATCTAAAAGGTACTATAAAAAGTAAAAACCTGTATTTTTCTTTTCAAACATCTTTAACTGTGTATATTATCCCCTTATACTACCTACATACATTTAGATCCATGTAGAAGACCGAGTATTGTAACGTAACTTAGGAGAAGCCTGTCTAGAAGGGGATTGTGACCAAAATAGTCCGATTTCACCCTTACACGTTATATTATTTGTTTTTACCCTTTGTTAACTGGAGTGTATTGTTACCAGGGTGACAGCGGCGGTCCCCTCGTGCACGTCGGCTCCGACGGCATCCCGACCCTCATCGGAGTCACCTCCTTCGTGGCCGGCGATCCCTTCGGCTGCCACTCGGGCATCCCTGCTGGTACGAACCTTTTCATTTCTACATACATACATACATTTAATCACGCCTTTTTCCCTTATAGGGGTAGGCAGAGACCACTTCTTTCCACTTGCTACGATCCTTACACACTTGTTTCGCTTTATCCACTTTCATTATTCCCTTCATACATGCTGTTCGGTTTACGGTACTCTTGACCTGGCATGTTTTCATTCACACTCGCCTTATACACTTTATTCGTCAATCGTTCTTCATTCGTTCTCTTGACATAGCCAAACCTCATCAGCATACCTTTCTTAATTTTAGTCTCAACATCCATCATCTGACATACTTCATTCACCTTTCTATGCATTCCTCCTCTTACATTCAAAGTAGCGAAGCGGCTCTCCGTGGGCCACTTTTCGCCCCCGCGAGAAACGAGACGTGATGGGTGGCGAACCACATCGCCGCCATTTTGGATAATTAAATTATTTTTATGAATATCCATTGCGTTCCTGCGGGATAAGGAATTGGGAAAGGATACGTTGGAAAGGATAACAAGGTAGGACGGGTTATAGGATGCTACCATCACGGAGGTACAATGAATGTGACGGCAACAGCTAGGGCAGTCCGGGGTCGCGTACCCGTAGTGGATCTAGCCAGCATTCGGACAGATAACTGGTAGATCCACCCCCTGAACAATTAGTCAGTCCATAAAAAACTAAGAGTTAGAAATTCATCCAGATGCTTCAATATTATGCTTTTTACGCACTGCAACATAGTCGGCTGAAAAAGACACACAACATACTGTGCAGCGCCTCTGGTGACTAGCCTCTGACACATGCGAGGATAAATCACATTTCTTCCATAACATTAAATGGCTTTTTTATTCTTTTAGGTTTCATCAGACCCGGACACTTCCATTCTTGGTTTAAAGAAATAAGTGGAATTGACTTCGAAAACCTAAAAGAAGACGAAGAAGTAACTGAAGCTCCAGAAACCGAGGCTACTACCGAGCCGTGGGAGTCTGAGGAGGTCACTGATGAGCCAGGGTCAGGAGACACTGAGGCACCCGAGTCCGAGGAGACCACGGAACCACCGGTGTCAGAGGAATCTGAAGAATCCGACGAAGATAGCGACGACAGTGATGAAGATGAAGAGTTGTCCGAGCTCCTGAAACGCCTTGAAGTCCAAGTCAAAGTCAAGGTCAAGCTCAACAAATACAAGATTAAGAAAGAAGTAGAAAAAGACAAGGAGATTAAGAAGAAACATTAAGCGAATTTGTAAAAATAAATTAAAGTTTTATAATTGATAATTTGAGGTTTTTTTTTACCCTTGGCATTGTGTAATTAAAACGTGAATGTATGGTAAATGAAAAGTTTTATTTTAATAAAAATTAATACATAGGTTCAGACTTTATGCGACATTCATATACACACGTATTTATAGTATACCTAATGTAGTTCTAGTACCTACCCGTCTTTAAGGCACAAAACATTATACCTACTTAATATTAATCATTGTACGTTAACTATACGGTCAAAATCCTCATTACCGTCGTTTAACTAAGGCAAAATTTCAAATTTATCACTGATTCACATATCTAATTATAAGATAACTAAATGAACATTGAAAAAGAGCTTTGATATCATTCGACACCGTATTTAAATTATGAAAGCTAGCAACATTACATCGTTGTGTCATCTAAGTCAAGTAAAGTTTTGTGATTTACGTCATTCACAAGTATTGGAATCTCAGGCATGTAACTTTTGCTATTTATCACAAATTTTATGAATAAACATTCTGCTTTGCAATGAAATGGAGGGATCGAGTACTAAAGGTAAGATCCACTGTCCGTGTTAACACGTTTTAGAGTGTAATAAGTAAATATTTAGTCATGTTTTGGGAGTAGAACCTGTCATTATAGTGTGTGGGCGATTCTTGTAACATATCATGAATTATCTTTTGTTTGGCCTGTGCCTCGCCTATTGTGACTAAAGGTAACTTATTGTAGTGTGCTTAGGATTATTCGCACTTTCGTAAAAAGCTTATATTAAACAGGATTAAGTCACAAAAATAGTTTTAATAAGGTTTAAATACATATGTTTACTTCCGCGTAAATACACATTAAGTTGAAGGATACCTTTCGATTTATATTTAACATCGCAATATCTTAAATTTATTAGAAAGGTATTTGACATTCAACCATATCCATTTATAAAATATAGGAATTAATTAATGTTGATAGTTCTATTGTTCAAGGAGATGATTGAATAGGTAGTTTTAATACCTACTGAATGTTCGGAATATATATTCTTCTGCTTACTATAATAGTTCTAAAGTACCTACCTACCATAATTTGAACAATTGCACATGTACTATGATATATGATGTACTATGATATATTATAATACTGATAAATAACTTACTATAAAGTTTGTGTAGATTCTTATCAGCCAACATACAAAGAACTTTGTAATTATCACATAACATTTTTGTGTATCACCAGTTAAATAAAGCACATATTGTAAGTACTAAAGTGCAAAGTTACCTATACATTATTTAAAAGCAAAACAGTGTGAGCAATGTGAAGTGACAAAGCTGAGTAAATATTTGTTGATCCTTGGCTAGGTATTTCCTGCAGACAAGTTAATAATAATAAATAATAATAATAATAATCATGTGGCACATGTGTAACAAACAGGACTGGTTATTATCCTTCTGAAATTTTCAGTGATATGTGTGCTATTATTATAACAAGAGAAATGGCAGTGGCAGTGAAATTAGATGTATTTAAACATGACTTGCTGTTTAGGTATCTGTCAGTACAATTTTTTGCAAAAATAAAAGGTTTCTTCTGTTTTCAAGTGCCACTAGTTATCTAAGTTCAAAATCAAAGGGAATTAGTAGATGCCTTACATCAGCAGTAGAAAAGCTAAAAACTAAATAATAAACAAAGTTGTATAAGTATTTTTAAAAGCTCGTCACCTTTCAGATACCCTTAGCTGCGCCGGCTGCTTGAATGACATCGGTGAAGATGAGTATGTGTCCACACTCAACCAGGATTGGCATAAAGACTGCTTCCGGTAAGTTTGTTTTGGCAGAGTGTAGATAGTGTACTAGATAGTGTAGACAAATTATATAAATTTTACTAATATCTTGGGACAACTCACACATTTTTGTCTCATCCCAAACTACACAGAGTTTTTACCAGACAACTGATACAGTAAATTATAAATTCCAAACTAAATACATATTATAGGTATATAAATGACATTCTGACAGAATAAACTGGGTGGGAATCGAATCCACAACCTCCGGTATAGGAGTCACTATCACCAACCACTTGACCAACAGGCTAGTCAAATTAATTACCATGAAATACCTAAATTATACAAAAGAAAAATTAATTACCATTACTCCCAAAATTCTTTCTAAACGCCAACTAAGTAGGGTCCTATTAGAATATAAATTTTCGAAAATATTTCTGCTTGAAGGTGTATAAGAATCCAATCTGATAATCATCCAAAAATCACATTTATTAAGATAATGTAAAATCGCATAAATAAGTATTCTACTTGTAAGGATTAAATATGCGGAAACGGGAATCGTTATATATTTAACCTTGGATAGCAACTGTAGCATCAAACAGACAAAGAAGTAAAAATCTTTTGTTTTATTATACTAAAGCACGCAAACTGCGAAGTTTTGATTTTAATCTGTAGGTAATTATAACAAGTCCAGTTAACTGCACTAAACTTTTGGCAAATGTTCGAGTGGTCACACTTAATGTGTTGCGATTTGACCCTGACGTAAGAAAATAAAAATATGCGAGCCACATAAAAAAACATGTTCCTGAACTATTGGTGATTGCATTTATCCATTATACAGGGATTACCAATATTGACCAGTGATGTTATGGATATCCATATCCGTAACCGAAACTATCGGATAATCCGAAATAATTTAATATCCATAACCGTAACCGAAACCGAAATTATATTTTATCAATATCCGTATCTGGATCCGAAATTATATATCTATAACATCCCTGATATTGACTAGTGAACAAATTATTTGACGTAGTTTAAGGTCATTTAACTAATAAATAAATCACGAAATCTGATTTAATAATTAAATTTCCCTAACCTTCACTAGTTACCACCCAATTGCCCTGTAAAGTACAGGGCTGCCTTTACACATTACAAAAATTAAAGGCCATATTATCTGCAATAGTTACAGCCTAGTTTAGAATATAGGCTATTAATCAATGATACAGGATGCTGTGTAGTTATTATAACGTACACATTAGCATTAAAATGATATACAGCAAATATTTACATTTGTAATTAAAACAGCAGGAAAACAATACAGTATGCCATTCGATTTTATTCCTCAAATGGTTGAAATGAAGCAGATTAAGGAAATTGTTGTTAGTCTCGTGATCTTGTGTGACAGGATAAAACTCATGGAATGCCTAAAAACATTACTATAAAATAACTTTATAATGATTGTAATGTGAATTAGTTTCGATCGTTAAAACTATTGTTCTATTTCTGACAAAAGAATAATCACATCGAAAACCATGTGCTCTCTATAGCCTTTCTCGTCAGAAGTAAATTATCTAGCTCGAACTTAGGATGGTATACATTTTTTTTAAAAGGCTTTACGTACATCATATGGCACATTGGGCATTGCTGCTGATCTACTGAGGGAGGGGGTCTGTCGTTGTGAATAATGCGGTACATATTATACAGAAGTTAAGAGCTCTAGTAAAAGAAGGTCATTTACTTTTCCATTTACTCGAGTCCTTACTCCTTCTTCTCGAGTCAATGATCTCTAACTCTGTCTGACCAGAAAGTTTCCACTTGAATGACTTTGTCGTTGGCTTCCATTAAGTCCTGGAGGGTGGCGGTGGTGCAGGACGGGCAGGACAAGATGCGCCATGTCTTGAGTTGGGGCACCGCATTCACATTGCGAACATTCTGCATTCTGCCCACTTGGGTCCGTAGTCGGTTGAGAGATTACGTATAATATAATTTGAGTTCCTTTATTATGGTGTACAGGTGCTCAGTATGCGACGCCCAGCTGTCGACGTGGTACTTCGAGAAGGCGGGCCTGCTGTTCTGCCAGAGCGACTACTGGGCGCGCTACGGCGAGAGCTGCCAGCAATGTACACAGGTAAGGAACCTAGAAAAACTAAGGAATGGAATCTTTTTCTTTTCGAGTCGATGGTAATTGTATATTAAAGTTTAAATACGCTGCGCCCAGTAGTTGGCCACAGTCACACTAACTGCAGCGTCATTGGCGAGGTTTAAGTCCTCCAAAGGACAGGTGTCCGGACACTTTGGGCACTCTAGCAGGTGTGACATTGCCTGGTCGGAAAGGCCGCACTCACACCGGATATCGGACAGGTGAGTAAGATGCCCCATTTTGCCAGATTGTGGCAAAATGGGATAGTGAACGTAGTCAAGTTGACTTCGGAAGTCTATAGACATTGACGACTTGTATTACTTTAAAATATGCGGTTCGTATATTTTTGTGCATATATCAATTCAGGCAGGTCCCAATCCTTTACTTTAATCACTTTACAATTAACCCGTTATAACTCAAATTGATTTCCCTCCCCTCAGTATCTATGTCCATTTCAGCCATTCCTACTACAGAGCCTTATTGTCTTCATTTAATTTTATACCCATCATTTTCGGACAGCACAGCTACATACGCACAGAAGTATTTTTCAACGTTTAAGGATAAGCATTTTAACCACAGACGCAAAAATATACGTAGCATCCACGCTAATTGAGAATATTTAATAGATATTTAATGGTATCGATTGGTACAGGTGATAACTGGTCCGGTGATGGCGGCGGGCGAGCACCGCTTTCACCCGGAGTGCTTCGCGTGCGTGGCGTGCGCCGCACACATCGAGGACGGAGAGCCGTACGCGCTGCTCGAGAGAAGCAATCTCTACTGGTGAGTCTAATCAAAATTACATATCATATCATCACGCCTGTCTCTCCGAAGGGTTAGGCAGAGGCGTACCAATGTACACCCACAGTTCGCCGATATGTTTTAGGTCCCATGTAATAGGGGGCGAGCCTATTGCCACTAACCGGGCACAAATCCAAACTCCCACCTGCTACTGAGAATTTCATAGAAAAACCCAATAACACCGTGACTTGGGAATCGAACTCAAGACCTCTAGCGTAGCAGGCTCGCTTAGCCCCACTAGGTCAACGAGGTGGCTTAAGCAAATAAAAAGAAGTAGCAAAAAAACATAAAAATAGTTTTGATAGTGGTTACAGATCAAGGGTCTTTTCTACCTTCAGTAGTAATCCCAGGACCAGCCTTTTCCTCTACTGAGATACAGTCCATATGCTATATATGTCGGTATCTGCCACAGTGGTCCATGCTACCAGCAGCGCGGGCGCGGCGTGTCGCACTCCATCCGCGTGGTGGAGGTGCCTCCCGCCGCAGTCACCGTCGCGCACTGCCCGCCCGCATCGCTCACCGTTAAAGAGTGAGTAGCATACATACACTAACATGGTTTTCTAACTTAAATAATCTAGTAGATGGTAAGACTTACGGTTTTCAAAGGTGTAAGGTTTATAGTCCTGCTGCTGAGAGAGTGCGTTCCTGACACATTCGTCAGTTGGTCTTGATTTGCATGAGAAATAAAAAACCGCGCTATAATCTTTATTATATTATGGTTGGTAAATTCATTGCATCTTGTAAGTTATTTTTATCTCTCCACCACTACCTGTCAGAAACGCATTCTCTCTGCGGCCGAACCATACCACATTTTAAGACGTTGCCAAACCGATCGATGAATTTTTGAAAAACCGACGTATAAGCCTCCATCAAACATCGACTTACGAATCGATTGTTAGCAACGATTGACGTAAATCGATCGTTGTGGTATCGATACCTGTTTGTTCAGAAATCGCGGCTGAGTGTGATGGGTTCTTGAATGGATATCGACTAATCGTTTCCACCCAGCGTATTAATATTTTGTACTAAAACTAGATGTATGTAAGACTAATGCTAAGGCGTACTAACCCGGGCGCGCCGGGTAGGTCCCGCTGCGGCGGCAAGCTGTCGGCGGCGGCGCGGACGCTGCTGCGCGCCGTGCTCTCCGTCTGCATACAGCTCACCTGCCATAGGTACTCTGCTGTGTGTGTGCTGAGCCAGCATTATAGGCATGCTGTAGTGTAGGTCTGCATATAGTTAACCTGCCATAGGTACCGTCCGGCATGCTGTGTGTCTGCTGGGCCAGCATTGTCGCATGCTGTACTATTTAGTAGTTATTGCATACAATTCACCTGCCATAGGTATCGTGCTGCCTGTATACTGTGTGTGTGATAGCCAGCATAGTACCATGCTATGTATGCTGTAGTGTTTAGTAGTTATTGCATGCGCAATCGCCCAAGTTTGAATTTCCCAGCCTTTTTCCAGTTATGTTTGTTTCGGCTTCCAGTCTGACCGGATTCAGCTGGATATCATATTTTGCAAGATGCATGCGTTCGCTTTTTGTTTAGGAGTTTTAGGAAAACGAGCTGTGTAATGCTTAAAAATGAGGTTCAGTTGGGGGTCAAGTTCAATTCTATAATTATTATTACCACAATACCAGTCAGTCTAAAATGAACTTTATTCATGGCCTCATAAAGTTGATGTTTGTTTAAATAAAAATAACATCAGATTTGTATCAAAAAATAATAATATAATTTTCGTGACTATTTCTGCTGTATTATTATGGCTTGTTTGGTCATTTACTCCGTCTTACACTTGAATTATGGTAAAACTCGCAAAAACATATGCAAATGTAAGTAAACAACAATCATGACTAAATCACTAGGTTACCTAAACATTCATTAATTACATAGAAAATTTCCATTCCCTATTAGGGTTGCTATCAAATATTAAAAGCAAAACACTAACTACATAGACCACAAACTTATCAGTACAGTTGATCGTGGCGCTATTGTCACTTTTGACGCCTTAAAAACTGTCACTTAGACATTGAATTTGTTCGCTTTTCAATTTAATTCCGATTTCCACCACCCGCACTCATAAGTTGGCTGGACAAATCAGTTAATGGCAGTGAGTCATTATCAATAATTAAAGTTTATAAATAGACATTTCATGATAAATCTGTTGTAGTTATATTTATTTGTTTTGCTGCATCCTTATTAAAGTATGATTCATGCTCAGCATGTAACTTAAGTATTAAAGCATGAACTAAGCCCTAGCCCCACTCAACTCACTGATTTGGTTCAAATCAAATCAAATATCTTTATTTGCCAAAAATGTGGTACAAAAGTTGGAATATTAGGTACATAGTGACTGTAATGAGTGGATTGTTCCTTTTTATTTAACTGTTGGGCAGTGGCTTTTCTCGGAAAATTATCATAATCATCAATTTTTTAGTGTCATTTGAGTTAATGTTTCTTCCTATCTTCAAAAGGCTTGTCCTCAAGCAATATTTTCCTTGTAATTGACGATATATAGATATACGAGTCATGAATGTCACCCTTTCTAATACCACAAACCGAACACTACGTATACGTCATACTTATATATATACAAAGATATAATATCCCTACACTCTCTGGTCAGTTACCTAATGTTGGTTACACTGACGCAGTACTGCCAACACAAGTAAAATTAATAAAACAAATATTATTAAGTATTATTTTACATACCTAACAGTATCGACAGTAATTCTCATTTTACTGTTTAATTATTTTATCCATACGTAGTTGTGATATAAAGTATTTTTTGTTTGTGTATATTAATTATTACTATATTAAGCATTTCGGATTGAATTTGGACATGGTAACCGTTCATTTAAGGTAAAGTTGTATTATTTCAGCCTATTTTATGTAAGCTAACTTGAATGAGCAATGCATGATGTTCATGATGTAACATGATGTTATTTATATGAAATATTGTTTTTTTACTAGTATTTTTATTTATGGTTTTATCTATAAGTACTACTGCTTCTTTCCTAGTTTTATATAGCCTTCTTTTTCTCTCTGCTGGACAAATGCCTTCCCCAAATCCTTCCATATTTATGTCTCGAGCCATTTTGAACCTATCCTTAGTTATTATTTCGGGTTATTATTTTCTGACATTTACACAGTTACACAGTGAAAAATAGTTCATTGTAATGATTTCATGTACATAAATTAATCTGTGAAAGATAAACGAGTTTTGATATATAAACTTAACTGTCTGGTGACGCATTAAAATATCGTTATTATATATAAATTGGTATATCGTTGCCTAGATTTGATTTATTTTACCTTGTAACAAGGATAAAGTCGTATCTATATGTAATTAGAAATGATTTGTTGTTTGATGAAATTGTGTAAGCGGTTTTGTTGCCAAGTGGACTATTAAGGGATAAATATTTAAATACAGTTGCTATGATATCGCGTAACTAGCCGTTTAATATTTTATTAATTAATTCCAATGTCCCCTTAGTTAAAGGTATAGGTAATTGAAATTTTTTTGTTCATCGTTTTTCTTGTTTGATATCCGCAAATTTTACGCCTTTTCGCTTCTAAGTTTGGTACCACTGATTTGCTGCCGTCCTCATTCATTTTTCTGTAATTATATTGTCCAGGATCGACTCATCATGCGGCGTGCTGACGCTGCACATCGGAGACAGGATCCTGGAGATCAACGGCACGCCCGTCAAGAACCGCCCGCTGGATGAGATCGAGAGGGTGCTCACTAGACCAGACGCTGTCATACAGGTAGGGCTAAGCCTGAATTGTCCCACTGCTGGGCAAAGGCCTTCCTCTAATATTTCTAGCAGTTCCGATCTTTTGCTTTCGTCTGCCAATGTTCTAAGGAAGAGGCCCAGTTCGTACCGCTTAGACGATCATATTAGATGTCAATGTCACAAGAAATTTAAACTATTATTATTATAATTCTTTTCACAGTTAACAATCGAACACAGTCCAGACACAAACACGAAGCGCACACAAGCAAACACAAACACAACTACACATACGCAGACAGACGAAGACAAAACTAAACACGAGCGGTCGCCGGTCGAGCGCAAGATCTACACCAAAGAGGAGAAGAGGCCCGAGCGGGAGGTGAAGGAGGGGGAGGGGAGGAAGGAGCGCCTGTTCAAGCGGAAGGGCGGGGAGGACGCGGGGAGGTGGGTGACCAAGCGGAGGCAGACGCCCTCCTCGCCGCTGCTGGGGGATAAGGAGAAGAGCAGCAGTATGTCGAAGTTGCTTGATGCGTGAGTATTGATTAGTTATTAATTTCTATATCTGTACTTGCATTATTTATGGTCACGATGCTAATAATTTTACACCTTTTATTGCCATCTGGTACTTTTTTATTAAAAGTATGGGATAAAAGAAGACCTTTAATGTTAAGTTAGTGATTCTTTTAGATCCTGGGTTTGATCCGCTGACAGGTCTTATATCAAAAACAACTTTTTTCTTGTTTCCTGTCTGAATATTTATGGTACTCTTCGTCTGATTCCATTACACACGTGTTTTATCCAAACTTTCGGCTTAGAGCAAAGCATGCAACGTTTTCCTCATATGTGTTATGTATTGATGTCTATACAGTGTGGACGGCGGGTCGAGTAGCAGTCCTGGCGGCGTGCTGTGCGACCTGAGCCGCGCGCGCTCGTTCCGCGCTGAACCAGCTCCGGGGCAGAAGGTGTTTCGTGCCGCTGACCTGCTGCAGGTACTACACTAATACAACTTTATGATGAAGCTTATATAACATAGGTCGCGGGAGAAAAGGAGATGGAGCTATATTTCTAACATCTCCATTGGCTCATTTTCATTGGTCGTTAGAGCCCGAGAGGGTGCGTGAGATTCATGATATTGTTAAGAGCGGAGGCTTTCATTGATTGCTAGGTAGCGTGCCGGTCATTCGTCGCTAAGTTCTCGGTTGTAAGGCCACGTGCCGGGTAGGCCGGATGCTGGATATCGACCGGCGCAATTTAATTCCTTTGAAATTCGTTATCCCGTAGTCTAAACTCTACCCGCCTGCTTTATAACGACCTGTGAAAATGAGGCCTATCGGGAACTGGAACTATGAACCGTTCAAGATAGGCCTCATTTTCAAGAAATAATATCAGAAATATTTAAGCACTCAAAAACATCTGTTATTTTTTCTGTCTCATTCACTTGTGTACATAATTCTAGCAAATAATCTTCAACCTTATTCCTATACCTTAAGGTTGACTTTCCTCCGTATACGTATAACTTGTGTCTCCGTTCAGGGCGAGCTCCTGGGCTCGGGGTTCTTCGGCGAGGTGTACAAGGTGACGCACCGCGACACCAACGAGGTGATGGTGCTCAAGCAGCTCTACCGCGTCGACGAGGACGCGCAGAGGAACTTCCTTAAAGAGGTACATAACATATACACACCGTTTAAATCCATACATACCTTTTTTATTTATTGAAAAAAGTCTAAAGTTAGGTGGTCACGACACCACGCTATCGGTGATGTAAGGCTCTCAAGGATGCATAAAGCGTCTCCATCGCCATTGTGATGACACTTTCAAGTTAACGCAGCGCCAACGCGCGCCGGGGGCTAGGCAGTAGGTAGTTCCGGCGGCACTGGCCGAGGACGGCTCGCGGCGGCCGCGCCGTTCACTTTTCCTGTGTCATTGACAGATAGACATTTAAAATTTTCTTGACCATGTTATATGTAGTCCTGCTTGTATCCGCTAGGTGGCGGTGCTGCGGTCGCTGTCGCACCCGAACGTGCTGCGCTTCGTGGGCGTGCTGTACAAGGACAAGCGCCTGCACCTCGTCACCGAGTACGTCGCCGGCGGCACGCTCTACACGCTCATACAGGTACACGTAACATACGATGTAAAGGTAGCATTCGGTTCTTAGCGACAGCGACGCGCGACGGCGACCCGCGACCGCAACCGGGTCGCGCGACCGGTGGGCGGGGCCAGGGAGCGGCGTGGCGACTGCGACCCTGTCGCTCCGGAGGCAGTGCCCGAGCGCCACGCATGCGAGAAGTGTTGGACAGAATGTTTATGGTTTGTAAAAAAAAAATATTTCATTATAAAAAGAAATAATAAAACGTCAACTGTGTCTTTGACAGCTGATTCTTTCATTCTACATTAGAACACAACCGTCACATAGAAATTTTTAAAGACTGGCGATGTCGCGGTCGCCGAAATCTAGGTGTCGCCTTGCGACAGGCGACAATAGTCGCGTAGTCGCTAGTCGCAGTCGCTCGTCGCAGTCGCCGAAGAACTGAACGCTACCTTTAGTTAATAATAAGTAGGTAATTAGAAGACCAAAATGGGTAGGCTGAAAAGACGCTGGCGAGATGACATCGACCGATCAGAAGCTGTAGTTTTTGTCCAGCAGGGTTACCAATAAAAGGTTGATAAAAAATTATAATCAGCCTTTGCAATCTTTTTTACATTTTGTTATGATTTGTTTGAGGCAAACTATAGGCTATTTAACATGTCAAAACTAACTTGTAACTAGGCCGACATACTACAAGTGATACAATATGCTATCAAACGAAATCAACAGGCAGATACTTTAACAAAATTATGGTTCTGAAGATTTGGCAAAAAGCGGTCATGTGTCGTATTAAAACCGATACCGAAACCTAGTGAACAAGTCGCGTGAAACAGGGCAGGGCTTTAGTAGAAATACTTGCGTTGGCTCACGACGAACTGTGGGTGTACATTGGTAGACCTCTGCCTAACCCTTCGGGGATACAAGCGTGATGGTATGTTATGTTATGGGTCACGTCGAGTCGACCGAGTGTCGTGTGTCGTGCCCCGCCTCGCGCCATTCTCCAGGCGCCGCGACGCTTGCAGGCGGGTGTTGCGAGCTGTTGCAGCCGCGCTCTGCAGTCGCGCAGCGTGGGGCGCGCTGGGAGACCGTCATGTCTCAGAAAGCCCTAACCAGAACCCTGGAACTGGCAGGGGGATGTGTATCGTCCGAGCGATATCCAAGCAAGCATATTATTATATAGACATGTAAGCCAAGCCCGAGCTCCCATGTCGATACGCAGCTTTATGTTACGTTACGGTTTGGTTCACTTTCTAAGGGTGTTTAGGGATGCCCTAAAGAATTATGGATGGATCTTATAAATATTGTTTTCCTTGGTCAGGACTCGACAGTACCGCTGTGCTGGCGGGAGCGGGCGCGGCTGGCGCGGGACGTGGCGGCCGGCGTGGGCTACCTGCACCGCATGAACGTCATCCACCGCGACCTCAACTCGCACAACTGCCTCGTCAGAGAGGTACCACTGCCATGCTATATACCTCGTCACTAAATGGGTATCTATCTGATGCGGAGAAGAGTACATCTGGTATAGACTCAGTTTACAAAATTTCAGATATCAAAATCGATAGCATTCCACATAACAGACTACCGAACCTTGTCGGTTAACCGCGAACCTCAAGTTGTTATGTTACCTGCCATGTTCTTACATATATTGTGTTGTCAGGACAAGACTGTGATCGTGGCGGACTTCGGGCTGGCGCGCATCGTGCAGCGCACGGCCAGCAGCTCGCTGGAGCGCCGCCAGCCGCACAACACGCTGCGCCGGAAGAGATACACCGTGAGTATACATAACACTACAGTCTTGTTCACTCCGAGATACCTTAGTCGCATCAAACTGGCTTGGTCGCTCAAGGATCATCGATCGTCCGAGAATTTGTCAATCGCTCGAAAATTGGCTGCTACAAGAACCCTTGGCCTGAAAGATCCCCGGTCATCCCATAATCCCCCGATCATCCTAAGATCTCTCAGTTCCTCCAAAGCTCCTCTAAAGTCTTGTGATTGTTCAGGGATCCCACAGAGCGAGATGAGAAGGAAAATTAAAAGATCTACCGGTCGATCTCCAGAGCACCCTGCGAATTCCCTCTAAGGTCCTTTCTTATAGGTGTAATAATGGTGTTTGTGTGTCCAGGTGGTGGGCAACCCGTACTGGATGGCGCCGGAGATGATGAACGGCAACGTGTACGACGAGAAGGTGGACGTCTTCTCTTTCGGGATTATACTATGCGAGGTCAGAAACTACGCTCTATAGCTATATACAATATTTTACAAAGAAAAAAATCTGAATCTTTTTTACCACAATAAGCTAGTTTAAAACTAACTTCAGTGATTTAAATAAGAGAAAGGTCTGGTTAAGATATACTTTTCATAGGTATTAAACCGTAAAAAGTGATGTCATTTTCTATCAGAAATAATCTACCAAAATATTCTACTACTTTTTTTAATGATAGAGCTTTATAATTTAAGGTCATTGTAATACCTCAGTTTTTACCTCTAATAAGCAAAATTGTAGCTTAAAACGGAGTCATAGATTGTGTATAATTACCGTATATGTTGTAGATAATCGGTCGCGTATCGGCGGACCCGGACTTCCTGCCGCGGCGCTCGGACTTCGGGCTGAACGAGGCGCTGTTCGTGGACAAGTTCTGCCGCGCCGCCGCCTGCCCCGAGACCTTCTACCGCATCGCCTTCCTCGCCTGCGACCTCGACCCCGACACCAGGTACACTAATACCTACTTTATGACAGGGTACATAAAGTTCAGTTTAGATTGACTAGTAGTATTGAAAATTTTGTAAAATATAAAATTGTACATCGCCTTTCTCGCCTGCGACCTCGATCCTGACACCAGGTACACTAATACCTACTTTATGATAAAGCACATAGAGTGTAGTTTAGATTGACAAGTACTGTTAAAAATGTTGTGAAAATATGAAATTGTACATCGCCTTCCATATCTGCGATCTTGATCCTGACACCAGGTATACTAATAGCTACTTTATGATAAACCACATAGTGTCTGGTTTATATTGACTAGTACTGTTGAAAATGTTGTGAAATATGAAATTGTACATCACCTTTGTCACATGCGATCTCGATCCTGACACCAGGTACACACTAATACCTACTTTATGACTTTGGGAATAAGCTTAAGTTTAGATTGAGAAGTACTGTTGAAAACGTTACATCAAATTAAAAAGTTTTGGCGCAAGCAGCAAAGTCAACCTTTAAAGTGTAAGGATACGTCAACACCTGAAGAACGAGCAGCCCGCGAAAATGCCGCGAACGTACTAGTGTCAATAACGCCGTCCGCCATACGCGCGTGTGCCGCTCGGACCATGGTCACGAATGGCTCGAGTAAATGCTCGTTCGTAAGACGTAGACGCACCCATACAGTTGTGTTTTCCTATTCGTGTCAGTTCCGATATATTTGGCATATAAATTGCGAACGGAGGGACGGATAGAGACCGACATCTTCTATGACCAACGTCTATCGAACCCAACGCCTATCGAAATCGACGCTTATAAAAACCGACGCTACCGAAATCGACGCTACCGAAATCGACGCTTCTAAAAAACCGACGCCTACCAAAATCGACGCTTATAAAAACCGACGCTACCGAAATCGACGCCTACCGAAATCGACGCTTATAAAAACCGACGCCTACCAAAATCGACGCTTATAAAAACAAACGCCACCAAAATCGACGCTCATAAAAACCAATGCCAACCGAAATCGACGCTTATAAAAATCGACGCCACCAAAATCGACGCTTATAAAAACCGACGCCTACCGAAATCGACGCTACCGAAATCGACGCTACCGAAATCGACGCTTCTAAAAAACCGACGCCTACCAAAATCGACGCTTATAAAAACCGACGCTACCGAAATCGACGCCTACCGAAATCGACGCTTATAAAAACCGACGCCTACCAAAATCGACGCTTATAAAAACAAACGCCTACCGAAATCGACTATTATACAAATCAACGCCTACCGAAATTGATGCTTATAAAAACCAACGCCACCCAAATCGACGCTTATAAAAACCGACGCCTACCGAAATCGACTATTATACAAACCGACGCCTTCCGAAATCGACGCTTATAAAAACCGACGCCACCAAAATCGACGCTTATAAAAATTGACGCCTACCGAAATCGACGCTTATAAGAACCGACGCCTACTGAAATCGACGCCTACCGAAAGCGACTATTATACAAATCGACGCCTACCGAAATTGATGCTTATAAAAACCGACGCCTTCCGAAATCGACGCTTATAAAAACCGACGCCACCACCAAAATCGACGCTTATAAAAACCGACGCCGCCAAAATCGACGCTTATAAAAATCGATGCCTACCGAAATCGACGCTTATAAAAACCGACGCCTACCGAAATCGACGCTTATAAAAATCGACGCCTTCCGAAATCGACGCTTATTAAAACCGACGCCTGCCGAAATCGACGCTTATAAAAACCGATGCCTACCGAAATCGACGCTTATAAAAATCGACGCCTTCCGAAATCGACGCCTTCCGAAATCGACGCTTATACAAATCGACGCCTACCGAAATCGACGCTTATAAAAACCGATGCCTACTAAAATCGACGCTTATAAAAACCAACACCACCAAAATTGACGCTTATTAAAACCGACGCCTACCGAAATCGACGCTTATAAAAACCGACGCCTACCGAAATAGACGCTTATAAAAACCGACGCCACCAAAATCGACGCTTATGAAAACCGACGCTTTCCGAAATCGACGCTTATAAAAACCGACGCCTACCGAAATCGATGCCTACCGAAATCGACGCTTATACAAATCGACGCCTAGCGAAATCTACGCTTTTAAAAACCGACGCCTTCCGAAATCGACGCTTATAAAAACCGACGCCTATCGAAATCGACGCTTCTAAATATCGACGGCAACCGAAATCTTCGCTTATACAAATCGACGCCTACCGAAATCGACGCCTTCCGAAATCGACGCTTATAAAAACCGACGCCTTCCGAAATCGACGCTAATAAAAACCGACGCCATCAAAATCGACGCTTATAAAAATCGACGGCTACCGAAATCGACGCCTACCGAAATCGACGCTTATGAAAACCGACGCTTTCCGAAATCGGCGCTTATAAAAACCGACGCCTACCGAAATCGACGCCTACCGAAATCGACGCCTACCGAAATCGACGCTTATTCAAATCGACACCTTCCGAAATCGACGCTTATAAAAAACCGACGCTTACCGAAATCGACGCGTACCAAAATCGACGCCTACCGAAATCGACGCTTACCAAAATCTTCGATCCAAAAAAATCGACATTTATAAAAATTGACGTCTACCGAAATCGACGCTTATAAAAATTGACGCCTACCGAAATCGACGCCTTCCGAAATCGACGCTTATAAAAACCGACGCCTTCCGAAATCGACGCTTTTAAAAACCGACGCCTTCCGAAATCGACGCTTATAAAAACCGACGCATACCGAAATCGACGCTTATAAAAACCGACGCCTACCGAAATCGACGCCTACCGAAATCGACGCCTACCGAAATCGACGCCTTCCGAAATCGACGCTTATGAAAACCGACGCTTTCCGAAATCGGCGCTCATAAAAACCGACGCCTACCGAAATCGACGCCTACCGAAATCGACGCCTACCGAAATCGACGCTTATACAAATCGACGCCTTCCGAAATCGACGCTTATAAAAAACCGACGCCTACCGAAATCGACGCGTACCAAAATCGACGCCTATCGAAATCGACGCCTACCGAAATCGACGCTTACCAAAATCGACGATCTTAAAAATCGACATTTATAAAAATCGACGTCTACCGAAATCGACGCTTATAAAAATCGACGCCTTTCGAAATAGACGCTTATACAAACCGATGCCTTCCGAAATCGACGCTTATAAAAACCGACGCGTACCAAAATCGACGCTTATAAAAACCAACGCCACCCAAATCGACGCTTATAAAAACCGACGCCTACTGAAATCGACTATTATACAAACCGACGCCTTCCGAAATCGACGCTTATAAAAATCGACGCCTACCGAAATCGACGCTTACCAAAATCGTCGATCCTAAAAAATCGACATTTATAAAAATTTACGTCTACCGAAATCGACGCTTATAAAAATCGACGCCTTTCGAAATAGACGCTTATACAAACCGATGCCTTCCGAAATCGACGCTTATAAAAATCGACGCCTGCCGAAATCGATGCTCATAAAAATAATAATAATAAAATAATAAATGCGGACAACATCACATACATTGCTCTAAACCCAAAGTAAGTAGCTGTAAAGCACTTGTGTTATGGAATTCAGAAACAACGAAGGTACCACAAACACCCAGACCCGAGACATGTAGAAAAGTGATTCTCTACATTGACCCGACCGGGGATCGAACCCGGGACCTCAGAGCTAGCGGCACCTTGAAAACCGGTGCGTACGCCACTCGACCACGGAGGTCGTCAAATTAAAAAAACCGATGCCTTCCGAAATCGACGCCTACCGAAATCGACGCTTATACAAATCGACGCCTTCCGAAATCGACGCCTATAAAAACCGACGTCTTCCGAAATCGACGCTTATAAAAACCGACGCCTTCCGAAATCGACGCTTATAAAAACTGACGCATACCGAAATCGACGCTTATAAAAAATCGACGCCTACCGAAATCGACGCGTACCAAAATCGACGCTTATAGAAATCGACATTTATAAAAACCGACGTCTTCCGAAATCGACGCTTATTAAAACTGACGCCTATCGAAATCGACGCCTACCGAAATCGACGCTTACCAAAATCGACGATCTTAAAAATCGACATTTAAAAAAACCGACCCCTATTGAAATCGACGCTTATACAAATCGACGCCTGCCGAAATCGATGCTTATAAAAACCGATGCCTTCCGAAATCGACGCTAATAAAAACCGACGCCATCAAAATCGACGCTTATAAAAATCGACGCCTACCGGAATCGACGCTTATACAAATCGACGCCTACCGAAATCGACGCCTTCCGAAATCGACGCTTATAAATACCGACGCCTACCGAAATCGACGTTTTTAAAAACCGACGCCTACCGAAATCGACGCTTATAAAAATCGACGCCTACCGAAATCGACGCTTATACAAATCGACGCCTACCGAAATCTACGCTTATAAAAACAGACGCCTTCCGAAATCGACGCTTATAAAAAACCGACGCCTACCGAAATCGACGCGTACCAAAATCGACGCTTATAAAAACCGACGCCTTCCGAAATCGACGCTTATTAAAACCGATGCCTATCGAAATCGACGCTTATAAAAACCGACGCTACCAAAATCGTTGCTTATTAAAACCGAAGTCATCAAAATCGTTGCTTGTAAAAACCGACGCCACCAAAATCGACGCCCACCGAAATCGACACCTGCCGATATCGGTGCTTTCTGAGACCGACGCCGACCGAAATCGACGCTCGAAAAACTAAAGCTTTGTTACTAAATCAATTTTTAAAGTCAAATTTAGGTATTCTGTTAATTAAGCCTCATTTGAATGAAAATATAATTCTCTCTTCCTTAGGCCACCATTCGAGGTCATAGAGATCTGGTTCGAGAGCCTAGTGATGTACTTATCGAAGCCGGGGCCGATCCCGGCTACGTTGCTAGCGGATATAGTGCAGTACTCGCGCGGGGCGGGGCGGCGTGCGCGCGGCTCGCCCGATCCCGAGCGACTGAGCGATGCGGGCAGCGAACTCAGTGTGCCCGATGCTGGCTTACTGAAGGTGAGATCTACTGTATGTTGAGTATGCAAAAAAAAATGTTGCAAGGTTTCTTATCGTGTCACTTTTTTGTTGTTTCCTTACAATGTTGACGATGTGTGCGGCACATTTAAAAAAATATTATATTTTGTAAAAATTCTGCGCCGCGCCAAATATGAGGTTGGCGCGCCTCGTCAAAGTGCTTTGAATTTGGACACCTATGTTATCCCCGACGAAGTAAGATTGGTGTCATAGGTGTCCTTACGTGTAGATGTGTGTATGTCTGACCGAATGTGATGCGAATTTTCTTTTTTTAAAAGCTAATATTATAGAGCTGGTTTTTTTATTACTTTCTTGTTAGTGCGATAGTATGTAACACCTTGTTGGTATTTTAGTGCAACTCGCAAGCCGCCTTGCACGTGCCGGAGCGCGGCTGGCGGCTCGGCAAGTGCGTGTCGGCGTCGCAGCTGGTGCCGCCGCGCGCGCCGCCGCCCGCGCTGTGTCGCTCGCAGCACGCGCTGCACACCGCCGGATACATCCTGCACGCCAAGGGGAACACCATCAACATCACTAAGGTACCTTTAACTAGAGAGAACAGCCAAAGACCTCAATTTTGTTCGTTGGGGCTGTTAAATCTCAGAACGTACAACGCCAGACCGCCAAAAAAATCTTACGCGTACTTAAAATACGTACTGCATTGTAAATCACAGTAATACTATTATGATGAGAAACACGAAAAACTGCCGTAACTAGGGACTACAAAAATTAGGCCTGTATGTAAATATCTGTAGCAAACCAATCTAACCAGCTCTTTCTTACAGGTTGACGACATCACCAAATGGCTGGACCCGCCGCCGCTGAAGCGCACCAGCCCCGACACGCAGCTCAACAAGCTGGACGAGCACACCAACAAGACGCGCAAGATGGACGCCAGCGACGAGTACGACGGAGCCCTGCCGCCCTTCCTGCGCAACCAGAGCGTGGAGGGGCTGGAGACCCGCTACAAGCAGGAGGCTGACGTGCCGCTGCCCTTCTGCAGACACATCAGCATACCCAACAGCGCCGCGCTAGACGATGACGACTCAGACTCTTCCGATGATGACTCCCCCGTCGGCGAGTGGCACAACAACGTCAAGATCTTCGACAAGATGGACGTCGACCCCAAAAATATGATAGCGACCATTGTCAAGAAAGGAGAGAATCTGCTCGCCAGGAAATCCAGTTATGATGTCACAGGAGTGGTGCTGAGGAACCCAGAGTGTCTGACACACGAGAGGAAGATCCCAGAGGTGGACTGCAGGCGGTATAACATCGACTATCTTACAACACAGAGCCCACTCATGGCGGAAGGCGTCAAAAATATTAGCAAAACCTTAGAAAAAGAAAAACCACAAGAGAAAACTGGCTTTTTCCACAAGAAACTGCTATCACCAAAGTTCAGCCGACTGTTCAAACCAAACACAACTGAAGTCGTCAGAAATAACAAAGAAGTTGAAGACAAAGACAAATCTAGAAGTAAGTTCTTCGTCCAGAGACCCTCATCCCCGAGCAACATGGGTCGGTCATACAGGGTTCGGCCGGTCGATACGGACAAGCCAGTCTACAACAATGACGTCATCAAGTCAGACATCAAACTGGCGAACATGGGCAAGCCGATGACCCCCGTCTTCCGGAGACACCTGGGCGAGAAGCCAGACTTCGCGGACGGCAGGTTCAGCTACAGGGACCGCAGACACAAGTACGACACGAAAACGAACGAAGACCAAAAGTTTATAGACTTAGGACGCAATAGGATTAAGACGCCAGTTAGTTCGGTAGAGAAGGTCACAAAGTTAACGCCGTTGGTGCGGAGCACGCAGATCAGTAACATAGCGGGTTTAGCCACTGTGCCGGAGAAGAAACTCGATGATAAGGGGGATAAGAAGGTTATTGAGAAGCCGGTGGTGCCTAAACGCCGGGAGCCCGGCATCTCCCGGAGCAACTACGTGAGTCTCGCCAATTTGAAGATCGGGAAAGGTAAGGTGGACGACGAGTGTAGGCGGGGCGCCAACGAGCCGCCCGTGGAACGAGTTATTTGAATGAGCTGGCTTTTGGGCTATATGTATTGGTCAGATCGTTCGACGTGCTTTAAATTGTGGGTTTTGTGACGGTAAAAACATACCGTTTTATTTATGAGCGCGCAATGTATATCGAACTTCACCTGTGTTCATAAACACACTCCTTACTTGGTAAGCGTCCAACAGCTTGCTTCTCACTTATTCTTATGAGATGAAAAAAGACAGCAATATTTGTCACCATCTGACCAATACTTGTAGTAGTATAGCCAACGTATATTGTTCTTATTATTCTTGCCACGTTACACTAGTTATACAATTGTTGATTCGTTGTACTTATCGCGAATGCTGTCGTTAACGGACTCGTGCTCGCTTGGACAAAGTAACAGTTAATGTGAGAGAATAGCTTTGCTAGTTTAATGCTGGTTATAACCAAAAATTACATGTGTCATTTTCAAAAAATAATGTGCAAGCCATTTTTGCGAAGATGCGTGACACAATTTCATTTCGATTTTTTTGAGGAAATATTTTTAGTTTCATTTTGAAATGAAACTATTATAAAATTAATTTTGAAGTTCAATAATGTACGTATTTAAGTATATATTAACAAATTATTAGTATGTAAATATTTATATTCAAAATAAATTTTACCGTCTGGTAAATGCAAATAAAAATAATAACATGACGGAAGTTTGAAAAATATTCATTTTATTTTTGCAAGTACACGTTTTTATGTATTTAATTGCATATTATTACATGTTACCAGTTGTAACTACAATATTTATGTATTTTGTAAAAGCTATATAAATGATTCTGAATGGTATGCTAATAGAAAAGATCTTGTTGTGGCAGTGCCTTCGAATAAGACTGCTATCTTTAATACCCTTTTACAGTCAAATAAATTAAATGATATTGTGAACAATTCCCAAGGATGTTAATATTAATAAGTATCTTTCGAGTTGATTTTTATGACCTCCAAAATAAATATTCATAATATTATTTAGTTTTTAATGTTACGTAATTTTCATACGATTTGTATTAGATTTGATATGCATTCCAACTACAATCCATGCTTTTTATATTCCATACAAATATTTGTAAATGTCAGAACTGTTTTTGATACTTGATATAAAAGAGGAGGATAGTCACAAGTAATCTTGATATTTGAAAACTTTATAATTATGTAAGATGTAAGTGTGATTCTGCGTTCAGTATTTAGCTTTCGTATAGTGTCAATTAGTGAAAATAATTACAATTTTCTACAAGATGGCGCTGTAAGGTAAATATTATTATTATATAGTATAAACGTATTAAAGAATTTATAGTTAGCAACTATGATTGAATCTCGAGCTCTCAGAGCGTGAATTGTGCAAGATTTTGTTGATATGTAGACGTTGTTAATGACAACTTAAAAATGGCGGTAGGAGAAAAAAATGTTGACAAGTTTGACTAAAGTCAACTAAAATGTGAGAAGAAATTGCTTTCTATGCAACTAAGACCAACATAAAGTCGCAAAATTGTCATGATTTTTCTTAATATTCATATTATGAGCAATCTGAATTATAATTATTATACTTAAAAAAACTTAATCAGTATTCGCTTGATATACTTAAAAATGATCTTTAGCTTCGAGTCTTTAAGATTCAATTTACAGTTTTCCGCTTCACGCATTTGTTATAGTGTCTTAAGCAGATATACGGAATTATACACAAGTTGTTTTCTATTGTAGTTATAATTGTACTGTTTTCTATTACCGTAGTCGAAATGTTTGAGTATATAGAATTCATTGGGTTGTGGATAGCAGAAACTCAAATTCATCTTAAAGCTAAAATCTCTAAAACTGCAAATCCGACAAACAACCATTTAGTTTGTCATTCAAAGGTCCGCTATCCATGACCTTTTGAGTACTTATTTAAAATAGTAGAATTCAAATTTAATTCTGTCCAAAAAGTCCAAGAGAGAATCAATTTAAACAACAAAAAGTTCAAAATATAAATATATTACTATCTGATCCCCAATCTGTGCCATTTATATACCAATTAAAACTACGGTTAGCAACAATGACAAAAGTTTGAAATATCTAAAATTATAAAAAGAGTATTACGGGGTATGAAAAGACGAAATCTATTTAGTCCGTCAATTCTGAGTAGATAGAACCGATCAAAGTTCAGGCGTCACAAATCGTGACGTCATAAAAAATCTGTAAGGTCGTGAGCTTTTGGTTCCATCGAAAAAGAAAAAATACTTGCTTAATATCTGTATGACGGACAAATAATAAGATCTACCCCGTTGCCAAACATCTCATACAACCTAAGATTGAACCACGACATTAGAATAAGATCGGACAATACCTAACTGTATTAATTTATTAACAAATAGATATTATTAGTGTTAATGTTGTCTTCATTATTATTAAAGTCTGATTTGTGCTTGTGTAAACAGGGTGCCATTTTATTTGTAATGCTAATTGTTAAGATGCTATCATTCGATATTGTTGTGTAAAAATCATTATCTAAAATTTTGAAGTATGCTAGAGGAAGTTTTTTTTTGTTTTTCCAGCCACCATTCTGGATATACTGCAATATGGCAACACTAAATGGATTTAAAGTGTTTTTGGTTATGGGATCTTAACGTGGCAACATCGAATGGTAGCATTATAAAAAAATTGAATCTGGTAAAATCAATGTCATTGAATTAATTGTAATTTGTTTGGCGTTGCGTTATGTCGCCTTATGCCTTATCTGTGATACATTATGTTTGTAAAACGCCGCAATAACAAGTATTATAGGTGTCTTTAGTTAGTTTAGTTTTAATCTTTTTTTTTATTTTAAGTAATTTGAACGCCAACGACGTTTACGAGTTACGATTTTTGTTACTTCTTGTACTTTAAATCTTTTATCGCAAAGATGAGTGTATCTCTTTTGTGGTAAGCGCGTGGCGTTCAAGAGATAAAGATATATTTAACATATTAACATTGGTAACATCGAGTATTCCGTCTCCAGCATTCCAAGCGGTTTTCTAGAATTATTTTGTATCTGTTTCTAAGTACAAATGAATAAAGGAATATATTGAGTAATTGTGTATTTGTTGATTCCCTTTGCGGCTGACAACCCTTTGTGAATAGCTTGTTACACCCAATCCCCTGGTGTTTTAAGGGCTGTTCAAATTCATATTTTATTCACCTCAAAAGTGATTGGATGCCCGAATTTGTGAGCTGTGGCACGAGATTTCTTATTGCAAATGGGGCAGGTAGAAAATAAATACATATAAACCATAAAATATTCTTTATTTGTAAACAAATTCGAAATTGGGTATTTAAATACATTAACATTCAAACATATCTAGGTGAACGTAGAAAATATATAGAGACAAACAAGTCAGTACTAGTGCCTGCCCGAGACAACGTAATTTATCGACAAAATATATCGATTACTTTAAACTCTATAATAATTCGCGAACTCTTAGATCATGGAGACACGAGTATTTAACCAAATACATAAGTGAGAAATACATAGATTATTGCTTCCAATTAAGTAGGGAAGAGATATTTTACTTATTTTACATGTAGCAACATTGCCTCAAAAAATTCAACGAAGTCCAACACAATTTCTAGAGTTTTAAAATTACTTTTAAATTTTACAGAAAAACATTAAATATTAAAGATAAATATAGTTAAACACTCGCGTCTCCATGATCAGCAGATTACTCGCGAAATATAAAAAAGTAACTACATTAGATAGGAATAGTGTGCACATTAATATTGTCATACATTGGACATCGAAGATTCAGGACCACGTGGTACAAACATCGAGTGGAGTGAAGATAGCTTAACGATCGTAACACTGGAACGACGACTTAATTACGATAATACACACATAATTAGTGTAATAATTAACAGCGTAGGTAAGATTGCACTATTCAAAACTGTCCGGTCGGCGGCCAGTCTCACTGGATTCAGTTGGATACCGTATTCTACATGGATCGACTGCCTATCTGACCACCCAACCCATGTAACTGGGTAACACAGTCTCCCATAGTAAGACTGGTTGTCAGAACTGTATGTGCTTAACGTCTCTTTCTGTCAAAGATCAATTTAGCCGCTTTACGATGTTTTATAAATAAATAAGTCGTCGTATATAGGCTTAGTAACAAGAATCTCGAAGATATAATATGGTTACCCTAAATTTGCTATAAATAAACTAATTGAGACATTGTGCATTGTTCAGAAGTTATACAGAATGACTTATGGAACTAAAGATATCGTAATTTAGTCGCTATTTTGTGAGAGGCAGCTACTGTTGACTGCCACCTAACTTATTTATGTTGATAAATACTAATCGCTCATAATAACCTACCTTTGTTATAAAAATAGGCTTCCAACCCCACTCATTTTCTATTTTAAGATGGAAAAGGTCGTAGTTATATTTTCATTCGTTTCCCTTCAGACAAGTGGCAGTCAACAGCGCCCTCTAGTGTCCTTTATAATAATACAACCAGAAAATAACTTAGCAATATAGTATAATCACAACGCGATCATTAGGAATAACATGTTATGTGCTAATTAATGTACGGACGTGCTTACTTATACGATGCGTCGAAAAATAACAGAGATTCTGCCGTAGTAGAGTACCCGCGATCTAGCTATCCTATCTGTGCATATCGGCTAGACGTTAAGTATTGTATACGTTCTATTTCAATAATGACTAAAGTAAAGAAACATGCAAACTGTAGGGACTTCATTTATTATGTAAAGCGGGACCAGTGTGGAGTATTTCGGGAAATGTATTTTAGAATATCCTACCTAGGAAACGACATTAAATATTAATATTGAGCTAGATTGGCGCTTTAATACGCCATTACTTACTATCCTTTAACACTCCACACATTTATTTAGGACTAACTGTTGTCCGCGGCTCCACCCGCGTAGATGGTGGGTAATCTTTAATAGGGCCTTGTAGTACCTGCACCCATCACAATATGTCCCAAATACACCAAATAATAAATGTGAGTCCCTTAACTAGAAGTCACAATTCTAGTTAATAACATCAACGCTAGACGTGTCTAACCAACAACTAATTACGAATCCGCACTAAACTCTCTCATTGTTACTGATCAAACCTTTACAAGGTGCGAGAACAGACGGTACCTTGTTTGTTATAACTGCCGAGGTCGGGAATAAAACATTTCTTTTTTAATAAGTATAAAAGAAAAAATCAGGCGTTGTCAACAAACCGCACACTTTATCTATTGATTTTAGATTTAAGCATTAATAAATCTTACATAAATAAATAAAACTAACAAGCGTCAAAAAACTGATCGTCATCCTTGTCAATGGCGGGGAACGTGCCCAGAAGGCTGGCTGCATTGCCACGTTGAATGGCTATGCCGACTATCTGTGCAAGGAACAAACCAGCCCTCTGATCACGAGTAGAGTCTACCAAACGTTTAGACAGTTCTATAAAAAGATTTCGTGCACTCTTGGCAGTGACAAGAGCACGACGCGGCGACAGTGCACCAGCATTATTGGTGTTTAAATACATTACAATTATAGTAACTATATTAGAGTGGACAGCCATGTAAATTAGTTATATTATTTTAATTTTACATATCTACATAACACGGCACATTATTTTCCAACATCCATTAAATTGCTACGTATGTAGTATTTTTTTCAACATCATTAATTTTCAAATATTATTCAATTTGTTTTCTTCCAACCTCGGCAGTTACCTTTTATCTATCTCTTGTGTAAAACCATATCAAAACCATAGACTCGTCTATGAGCTAGCCTAGTCTACACAAATCAGGTATACGGTAATTTAGACCTTACTTACATAGTTTCAGACATGTATTTTCCTTACACTACAACTAGGATTTTGACTAAGTTTAGGTGAGCTGTGTCTTAAGATGAGAGCTTCAAACGTCGTTACTAATTGAATATATTATTATTTATTTACGTGCAGGTACTTATGTATGTCTTCGCGAGTATATTAGTTAGATGTTTATTTATAATTTAAGAAATTGAAAATGTGGTTAAATTTTTACACGTATTCTGCACGATAAGCCTTACGTATGTAAGAAAATAACATAGTTTAGGATTCTGAATGAAAAACATCAAAATGAAAAACAAGCTCTCATCTTCCCTTCTCCACAAAGGACTTAACACTTTCAAAGAATTTAATTTCTTTACAAACGAAATTCCTTGAACCGTTTTATCTCACCAGAAGCCGCATTCAAACGTTTAGAACTATGGCTCTTTAATATCATACTCAAACGACACTTAACTTTAGGAGGCTCTTAACTGTTCTACCTGTCTCTACTTTACACCTCTATCTGAGAGAGATAGCACGAGACTTAACGGCGACTTGTTATTAAGTGTCGTTTGAGTATTCGTTCTCCACGGCCTCTTCCTAACTAGGTGTACTATAATAATTGTGATATAATAAACATGCAAGTGCGTGATATGTGCGAGAACTCCTAAAATCGTGAATATTGCCGACGTACTAACTACTAGACATATGAGGACCGATGCCGCTATTAAAATTCAGTGAGTGGTGGGTTAAAAAACCGTTCCAGTTTACTTGTTATTGTACCTAATTTTCGTATTCAGATAATTTAGTTCAATGACAAATGTACACTTAATTGCCACTGTTGTCATTGTAGGATTGCAAGCGTCTGTTCTTATCTGAATTCGAAAATAAGGCACAATAACAAGTACACTGGAACGTTTATTAACCCACCACTCACTGACTTAAAATAGCATACTCGGGCCCCTGAGAACAACGCGCGAAGACGTTGACAGTCTTATTTAAAATGGCGTTCTGTTTGACTGTGGAACGCTATAACATAAATAATTTTATATAAAAGGACCAGCTTCTACTGGCTTTGTTTTAGGACTAATTAATTAAGCGTATTTATTGAAAGTTTAAACACAATGTAATTCGAAAATCATGCATTCATTCTAGAAAATTTCCAAAAAATAATTCTAACCACAATCGACCATAGAGATAAAAACACTGTTTATAAATGAATAGAACAAAATTCAAGCCAACACAAAGGCATAATACGTTATATTACGTATGTATGTATGCATCGAGCAAGTTTTAATTATGTAAATGGGTGCCAGCCCCGAGCTGCAGCGTGCATGTTTTGTGCATTCATTTGTTAGATTCAGTTGCGGCTAAGTTTGTAAAAGGCTCTGTTGGCTTCGTAGTCAGCAGTCTGCTTTGAAATATGCAGCTATGAGATTGTTTTACTCGGTGGCTACATAATTTATTTATTTTAAAGCTTTGTTGCTTATTTACTTGTCAGGTTTATTTTGATTGACATGTTTTTTTTACAAAAAGTTAACCTTTACGAACTATCTGATAATGGAATCTAACGAAATACGGTAGAATACCCAAAACATGCGCATTTCCAGCAGTAAACAAAATTTTCCAGGTCAAGCAAAATGTAATTAAAATAAAAATGTGTGAAGAAGTAACTTCTACCAAAATAAGACGGCATTTTTAACAACATGATGAAGACATTTCATTTAATGTTATGATTAGGACTAGCGGGTAGAAAAAAAGATCTATAGATAAAATGCCGTCTCCGTTCAAAATTGACTAAGAAAAGTATTTAAAAACTCGAATAAATGTACTAAAAACACAAATTCCACTAATATTTGAACTACAATTTATTATCATTATTCGTTTAGCACTCTTATAAATTCGTTCCAGCTGCGCCCTTGAAATCGACCTTCAAATTATATTCTAAGGTCAAGTGTAGCCATTTAAGACAGTGCTTTGGACCAACAACTCCTCTCCCAAACCTTATTTAATACTCAAACGCGTATTATAGTCGAGCCAACAATTTAAACAATATTTAATATCAAATAAAAGTATCAAAACTTGACATCGTATTTATAAAGTTTCATAAGCATATATGTTCCAGTTTCAGAACGGGACGAAGCTATACCGATACCTATCGACATCCTCTTCTAACCGGAACCATTATAGCTTTAAAACTTTATAACAACGCTTCTTCTCTTTATAACAAAATGACTTAACTACCATCGATACAGATCTTACCCAAAGTTTCGAAGTATAACGAACTTCAAAAACAACAGACCAATTTGTTGAAAGGCTCTCCTTTCCACTCAGCTGTATTCCTCCACCGTATCGCCGCATAGCGAGCTATCTACTCGTATCCTTTAGCACCGACTTACTACGTACGAAACGTTCTACAGACACTAACAGTAACTAAAGTGTATGGACTAGTGTGGCGAGGTGTCGCGACAACACTTTCATACAGAGAAATACTATTGTAGAGATAATGTTTATGTAAAAAATACGTGTAAAAGAATAAGACGTTCAGAAAAAGGATTTTGAAATCCTTTTTCTGTCTGTGAGTAGTAATATACCTAATGGACATGACAGAATATAATGTACATAACTACTATAATTTTGTAGTTATGAGAATTAAACGCAGAACAAGCCTCAAGGCTCCATTATTGATGAATTCAGGCTACTATGCCCAAGATTAGTAAAACTTTGTATGAAAGTGATCAAGTCGTCACATCGCTCAG
The DNA here is from genome assembly GCA_905146925.1 of Autographa gamma. Taxonomy (NCBI): domain Eukaryota; kingdom Metazoa; phylum Arthropoda; class Insecta; order Lepidoptera; family Noctuidae; genus Autographa; species Autographa gamma. Next base: position 834,830 of record LR989870.1, read on the forward strand.
TGAGATCAGTATGGATTGAATGTGACAAACGTGCTAACATACCTCTATTTAACATTGGCACATAGTTACAATACCTATCACCTATAGGGCACTATATTAGTAATATTATCAACTATAGAGGCTCGTCACCTCTCCTGCCTGTTTCGTAAAGTTTCGAGAATCTGATGTTTGGGACATTTTAATATTAATTGTATTCTAACTAGTTTGATTGATAAGCGTTTCGGTTTTAGAATATATTGTTTAAAGTCGACTGAATGTTTGTTGTTAAATTAGGAGCAGTCGTAGCAGAAGAGTACTGCCAACTGTATTGCGTGATTTCATGAATTGTTTAGGTATTTTAAGTTAGGTACATCCAATATCATTATAATCCCAGTACTCATTAAAACAACAGGTTATCTTGGTTGTTTTACAACATATTAATATCAGTAATTTTGTACATTGCCAGATGTGAGGAGTACTTTTATTTACGCCTTTTTGTTATTTTACCGCGACTGCTCCTAAGTCTTACGACTGTAAAGATAATTATTGCACATGGAAATGAATGAACGTTTCTATTTACTTAGGCCCTGTTCACTTAAACATTCAAATAGACCACATCAAAACTCAGCTCTCAGGCTGCTTAAAATACAATATAAAAACACAAAACATCAACATCGAAAACATAATTACAGTTCAATCATAACAACATTCCCAAAGTTAGGGCATTTTATAATCTTTTACAATACAACTTGTTACATAAGATTCGAAGCCTTCAAACTTCGAAATGACTCAACTAAAATTTTAACTAATTTGAAGTCCATTTCAACTTACTGTGTCCCACTTCGTTGATTGAAATAAGTCTGTTAAATTTGGAGTCCAACCCAAAGTGTTAGGGTGAAGTCACTAGGAATTTGGAAGGAGCAGACGTACTGTGCTCAGCGTGGCGGGGACGCGGCGGCGAGGCGCTGGCGCAGGCGCGCGAACTTGCCGTGCACGAGCCGCAGCTGCGAGCGCAGGCGCGAGGACAGCTCGCGCTGCAGCGCCTGCACCTCCACCAGCTCGCGCCGCAGCTGCTGGTAGTCCGAGCGCACCTGGCGGGACCCACCGTTACAGGGGAACGCAACACACGCCAGCTCCGGCTAACTAACGCTATACCACACGTTTGTGTATTCATTTTGGTATATTTGGCTCTTTTTAAGCATCATCCAGCAGTTTAAGAATAAATTCAAGGACGTTAAAGAGCATTGATATTCTCATCAGCGTTTTTCTGTTACGCCGTTGGTAGTAAGTTAAATATTCGATTTTAATTTGTTAGTCGGAGTTGACTTGTTGGTTCTATTTAAAAGACACAGCCAAAAAATATTACCCAATTTATCATGCAGGTCCACTCTAAAATAATGGATTTTTGTAAGTTTGGTGAAATATTTCGTAGCTGTGTCGTACATTCAAGAGGTAAAGGAAACAGCTAATGACATGAATATGGTGGCCCATATGTTGAAGTATCCTGTGGTTTGATGGCGAGAAGTAACGGAGAGAAGGAAACCAACATAATATAGAGAACGGAAGCTGGACAGTCGACAAACATACATGGATATCATCTATTGTACACTGAGGAGCGCTTCATCACTGCATAATACTCAAAGACCACAAAAAAAACAAAAGAAGATCTCGATACCCTTTCAAAAGTCTGAAGAAATCGAAACTTTATAAACACATTTTGAATTGTGAATTTCAAAATCGTTTCGCCCAATTTCGTTTCAAATAGAAAAAGTACCAATTAAAGTATGCTTTGTAAGTTTTTGAGTGTATGCAGTGATGAAGCGCGGCATCTAATTGGACGCGTATCGTCGATGCAGGCTGGCGCGTCTGGCGTCTGACGCGAGCAAGCCGAAAGCGGCCCCGACTTGAGAGGCTTTGCGCCGGGCTACGACTGAGTACCGCAGCCGAGCCCGGCCGCCAGCTACATATCGAGAAGCATGGAGTTCTGACTTGTTGGTTTTCACTAGATTTAGAAAATTGGAAAAGAAAAATAGAGGAAGCTAAATTTCGTCTAAAGGACGTCTCTAGGCTTTTTGCTTAAAGCAGGTATTATATCATTTATTTGATAGAACTAGACTAGCAAAGATTCGAAACGCTTTTTTTATCCCGTTAGCCCTTGATTTTGTTCTAGTCGCAATAATTAAAATTACTCAGATTATAATTATAACAATTAGAACAAAAACGATTGAAATAATAATTTTAGTTAATTCACAACTATCAGTGTCTAATTTAGTGGTAATTGAAAACCAACAGGCCCTAAGCAACATGACTGTATAATCAGTAATCTGACCTGTCCGCGACACTAACGCATTGGCTGAAAAATAAATATTATATTTATACATACATATCACTGTACCTGGTACTTGTAGGCGTATATATTGAAAACACTATGTTTCGAACGGTGCAAAAAAATATTTTCAATTTTATTACGCTTACAATGTTATTTTCATTCATTATGACTATACTTAATAATTCTTTGGACTAACAACCATCTACAATATTTTTGCGCTGTTGAATTTTTTATATTAGTACATACGCAGTTAATTAGTTTTATTATACACCTTTAAAAAAATGTTTAAATAACGCATAATTGTGTAGTGGTCAAATTGTTTTTTATAGTTTGAATATACAAAAAATCTACGCTTATTACGGCAAAGATATTTAAATATTTTATTATAATTATATTGCTAAAGCATCTTTAAGATAACACATGCGTCACATCAGTTTGAAACTTCAGTAATACCTAAAAGTGGCTCTATTTACAACATTATGTTAATTGTAAACTGAGAAGCCGGGAGTAGAGCACCTTACCATCCATTAGCAATGAACTTGGCATTATGCAAATGCTCGTGAGAAGCGCCCAATTTGAATAATACTACTTTTTGTCGAAAAGCACTAAGTTACAGTGTTTGCAAAAAATGTAATTGGATTTTGCATTTGGGGGGAATTAAAACTAATTTATATTTCAACTAAAATTGAGGACGAACTTAAATGTTTTTTTTTATAGGTATCCTTTACTTTTCGACATTTATATTATCATTGCATCTTTCAAGACGCAAGTTTGCTGCTAAAAGTTATTTGTACATGGTGCTAGGATGTTAGGGTTCTTGTGCAGTTACTTTTTCAGTAAAACAGGGTTTAATAGTGAAGTAATATAAATTGGGTGTTGATTAATAAAAAAGCCTTGTTAGTCAGGTAATTCAGGGTAACTAATTTTGTTCTGGACACACAAATAGCAAGTCTTTTCTTTTAAGCCTCAACCTCTTCTACCTTTAAATATTTATTTATTTATCTTTGAACACTGTTAGCCAGGTAATTTACAGTAACTTATTTTGTTCTGGACACACACAAACAGCAAATCTTTTCCTTTTATCCTAAACCTTTTCAATCCCACACAAAAGTTATGAGTAAATTAGACTCTCATGTCTATTGACTTAGCTTTGTACACCACAAATATGACACTCTTTATGTACACCTTTGTATGTCGTACAAGCATTAGTAAATAAGACTTTCACATATATTAACTCAGCTTGGTATATCACAAGTAGGAAACTCTTTAAATACACCAATCTATGTGGTGCTACATCATAACCTTCCATTGCATATAGCAGTGTGTGGTATCCCCACTCACCTCGGAGACAGACTTGAGGAGGTGCATGATGCACATGTCCTGCGTGTTGATGGGCTGCACCAGCTCCTGCTCCACGTGGTCCATCTTCCACTCCATGAGGTCCAGCTGCTCGTCTGTGCGCTTCACCTGGCAGCGCAGTATATGTTCAGAAAGTTTATTTTACTTACAATTGGAATTATTACTTATAACCACGGAACAGAAAAAACAGGTGGAAGTGCTAAGTAGGCGTGGCACGCGTGTCATAATTATGCGTTGTTACGCTTAACTTGCGCTGAACCGATCCCAGTGGCGTCTGTCATCGCGTCGAGTTGCTCGTCTCGTGACAAATTAATATTTACCTAGCTATGTCGTATTGTTCAGTTTTAGGGTGCAAAAATGATAGTAGGAGAAGAAATGTTACAAATGGAGGTATTTCGTATCATCGGTAAGTATGATTTTTATTGTTTTCTAATAAAAATCTGATTTTCTTCCAATTTACAAAAAAATACTAGAACGGTTAGTCAAAATAAACCTTATGCAGTAAAGACAAAGTTTATTTTCGATTGTCTTTTTCCATAGAACATTCTAGAAAGACCTTCGCTACTCAATGTAGTGATGTGGTCAAGTCGAAAATTGATTTTGTCGATTGATGTCGATACGAGGAATAACTATCTTAACCCAAACAGTTATTTTTATTTATTTCGTTTTGCATTACAATATAGGTACGAGGTCGCCTTAATTCATACACGAAATTTATATTAAGTAAATTTATGGTCGTTTAAGTGGTATAAAGCAAAAATATTATCAATGTTTTAAATAGTAACATAATTATTATAATTTATTAATGACTGAGACGTTACACACAGAGTGTTACAAACAGTAGGTAATAGATTTTTTAACCTTCATTAAAAATTTGTTTCAGCAAATAAATAAATGTACTCCCAACGAGTCGTATTTATCGTATTTGAACAAAAATCGGGTATCTATCGATATCGATAAAGAATTTAAATGTAATACGTGGTGTGTCCTTGGCCGAGTAGCATTAGGGTCACGCCATTGTCAACCGTATGTCTAAAGCAATTATGTTGATAATTGCTTATATTGATTATATATCGCCATCTATGGTCAAGTAGCAAAACCAACTCGTCAATCGAATTTAGTGTGACTGTAGACCGTAAATACGTATTGTTGCTAATGCAGAATCAACCTTATTTTTAGAAAGTCAGGGTTTATTTTTTTTTCTGTGATGTAGGCTAATTTTGTCTAAATTTAAAACTACCAATCATACGGATTATTTCGTTGTAGTGCATATGTTATTATCGGATTATTTGTGTGAGTTTGGCGACAGCGGTTCCTATAGTAATTTTGGCGTATTGCACTTCCACTTGTTTTTTCTGTTCCGTGCTTATAACAGACTAATGATACGAATATTAACTTAACAGAATACCCAAATTATTAACGGTAGTCAAGGAAAACCTGTTAAATAATATGAATCACAAATAATGTTTGTTACTGTGGTATCTAAAAAAATTTTATGTTACTCTTATTATTGTTACTTCATAAAAGAAAGTCATAAATATAAATATAAATTGAAGACTTAAGAGCTCGTTGATTAAATCTCTTATTTTCCTGCATGGACACAAACACTGCTCAACCCTCAAAATTCTGCCTCTGTGGAAAGCCATCACTAGTCACAGCATTTTCAAGAATTTTATGATAGTGCAAGATTGTATTTAAAAAGAATTTTAATAGGAGGACTTCCTACCAAGTTGCATGTCTTGGCAATACTCTACCTTATCAGCAACATGAGTCAGTCAGTACCCAAACAATACAAGGCGTTTCTACCTCCATGACTCACTATTTATACCCAAGCTACTCATTACTTAAAAACAATTATAATGTATGGACTGTTTATTTACAGAACAATTATTATCTTGAATACATGATAATGTACTACAATTTAGGCAATACAGTTAGCGCTTCTTCATACAAAATTATGTTAATATTTGATTTGATGGACGACGATGTGTAAACAAAGTATTTACGGTTAAAATGTCGGAACATTTGTGTATTAACTTCGTCATGAGGCAAAAGGTAGATTATTTGGATTACTACACGGTAAAAGGTAAGTAGAATACTACGAAACAGCTGTATAATCTAGCGGTTTAATATTTATAGGGAAGATGCGGCTCCATGACCTACATTTCTATTCCGCGTATAACTGTACCGACTTCATACTAAAGTTGATCGTAATAAAATAACAGTTTACTCACAGTCTCTTCGAGTTCTTCTACTGAAATTTCCTTTTCTGTCATCTTTGTAACACACTAACAATTTTTCTAATCAGAATCTAAATGAAAACAATGTTGAGCAAACCGACCATTTTCATTCGTGAAAATGACATAAGTAAATGTCAAACGTCATGTCAAATCAGGTGATGCGACGAAACGTGATAACGTAACTGTGGTTGAACCTGATAGTACACAGAACTTAACGATGAAACTAAACGTAGTTTTAGGCGGGAAAAATCAACCGCATCCGTGTGATGAAAAAATCATTTGATTACGGTTTCTTGCTCCAACATTTTTAAAGTAATTTATTTCAAGGCTATTCTAAGCACTTCAGACGGCAGGTATGTGATTCCATACTTAACGAGACATGCCATGAGTTAGTAAACGATACAAATCCTGGTTTTAAAGATAATAATTATCGTACTCTCTGTGCATACTAGCAAAAGTATACACATAGCATAGTACCACGTATTCATTTTACGTTTAATGGGACAATTAAAACAAAAAACCACATAAATTATATACACATTTATTTTTTGTCTTTAATTTTTTACACATTTAAGAAATGTAGACGAGATTTAGAGACACCATTCAATGTATGTTCAAGTACGAAACAGATCCTTCAACCAACTTCCTCATACAAATGAAATACAACAAAACTACAGCTAAATCAGTAGAGAACTATCAAGTCTGGCTAGACCCTGACTAAAATGCAATTTAAGACGCTACAAGGGTTACTCCCCGTTTCTGGAAACTGATCAACAAATAAACACTTGTCTGAATGTTTCAAAGATAATCAGCTTTCAGAAACGGAGGTTGCTTTTACACAGAATGTTAAAATAGGATAGAAATTATATAATTTGAAGCAGATAAATTACTTTCTCGATGCAGTAAAATCTCTCGTGACTAAATCGTAACGCATCGCTATGCTAATCAATTAATTACACACTAAAGGAACAGGCAAAGCAGGAGACAACATAAAATGAGCTGATCATTTATATTTGCACAAAATTTGGCTAATTATTAATTGATTACTGTGCGGAAATATATTTGGTATAAAACTAAGTCAAATAGTAATGATTAAAATCAATCACAATGAATCAGGCCATATCACACAAATTTAATGTTTTAAAAGCTTAAAATCCAGAAAGTAACTACACCAATCCTCATACCATTAGTACTTTGGTCATGTTAGTTACTTTTCATTTAAAATTGATTGTAAAATTACAGGTTTAAAATAATAAATAAATATTAAGCTAACTAACGTTAAATTGACCAAAAGATCGTTTAACTCAAACATATATTGAAGTAAGGTAGTTGTTGGATCATTGTGTCATGTTCCTAGTCCCTAGAGCCACGCCTGGGAGCGTTGTCGAACACAGATCAGTTTGGCCATACGACATTCTATATTACCCTTTATACAAACCTATGGTTGCATTCAGCAACTATTAAATTCACGTGTCCTTTATATTAATATCCGCTTAAACGTAAATCTAAGAGAGTATTAGACTCAATCGAATACATTGCTGTTTTTCAATATTATTTCAATTTTGATAGTTTGCAATGTATTACAAACTGAGTTTAATACTGTCTAGTAATTCAAGTTTATCTTTACACTTAGAACATTGTTTTGACACCTCTAATCGAAACATTAATAATAAGCCATAGAAATAAATTGAGAAAGAAACATCTAGGTACTGAATATCGATGAGTAATTTGATTTTGAAATATTGTAATACTTTCCTAGGATTCGACACAGCGGGCTGCGAGCGAGCGTCTAAAGCTATTTGTCAATCTGTAGTTTACGAAAAATAAATGGGGTCGTTATTATGGGAATGTTTGTTGCTAGGCAACCGTTACGCTGTGCCGAATCCTACACAAGTTACAGACTAGCAAATCGATTACAATCAATAATCACCGTAGAAACATATCCGCCTACCTTAAAGTTTTTTTTTCGCGCACTTGTACGCTTAATTTTGACATTTTGAAAGAATGGTGGGAACATAGTATACGGTATTGCACGTGCATTCGATACAATAGTATGCTAACATCCGATAAACATACAAGTATTTATATTTAAAACTATATTACATCTTTTACCTGAGACAGTCGGTATTAAGAAACGAAAATAAACAAGGAGAAAAGACAACTAACATCGAACAATTAAATAAAACACTAGAATATTTGTACAAAAAACTAAAATTCCAGTTAATTCGTATACAAGAATGTACCGTGATATTGACTTGGTCATGTAATGAAAGATAAAAAAAATCATAATAATATGAATCGCTCAAGGCTTGAGGCGTTCACGGTCATAATGTATTAATAAGTAAAAATACGTAAAGTACTTAAAGTAAATCTTATGCATGTCTGCATGTAGATCATTCTCACTAAACTTGTGTCGTGACGTCACCGCCTACGACATGCGTGCGCGCTACTCTCATATTTTGTCATTCTGCTCTTATCATAAAAAGAAATAGATTTATGTTGAACCGCACCAAAGTAATTAGTGAAGAATCTCATTATTAAAGCCGTGGAGAAGGCAAGAGGGCATAAGGTATGAACACAAGATATAGGACATGAGACGCACGTCTGCCGTAGCCGTGACGTCACGCACGCCATCTTACACGTCGCGCCGGTCACGAAACCCGCGCCCCTTTGAGTGCTCGCTAACTGCCTAATAATATCATGTTGAACTGCGTCTCAACTGCGAATTGACCTAACGATATGTAATACTTCAACTTAATTATACCGCGGTAATAATAAATCAAGTATTGTCAAGGAGTGTCCTAACCTAGTATTGTGACTTTTGACACGTAGAGAACTGTTAGGCCCGGGTGAGGAGAGTTAGGCCCTTACGTATCAGTTAAAGCGAAACAATTGAAGACGAGAACGTCCTAGCGTCGTAGACGTCTGTACAGTTCTATTCGAATGTGTCGGCAATCACTCAAAGGGTGTTCTAATCAGTCGTCGCCGCGGCCGCGGAGGGTAGGTCGCCGTGCTGGTGCTGGCTGTGGGCTCACTTGAGCCCGTCGGCGTCGAAGGTCTGCTCGCTGACGGAGACGGCGTCGGCGGCCAGCGCCTCCTTGAGCGGCTCGACGCAGTTCTTGGGGATGAGCGTGCCGACGATCTTGAGCCCCTCGTCGGGCTTGATGCGCACGACCTGCATCTTGTTGAGGTGCGTGCGCGCCTGCAGCACGTGCTCCACGCGCGCCCACACGGCCAGCACGGAGCCGGCCAGCACGTGGTGCGTGCGCACGCGCAGGCCCACCTCGCAGTCTGCGTGGCGGCAGGCGGCGCGCCAGTAGCGGTGCGAGCACACGCGCTGCGACGCGGCGTACTGCGCGCGCCACCACGCCTCCGCCTCCGCCGACCCCACGCGCTTGTACTTGCGCTCCAGCTCCGCCAGCGACTCCAGCCGCAGCTGCAGGCCCGTGTTCGGCCTACAGGACAACATACGCATACTATTAGCACTCGTGCAGACAATACCACCACCACAAAACTTAAGCATTAGAGAGAAATCCGCATCGCCGTCGCGCGTCTTTCTTTGTTTGTTTATTATTTTTTTATTCCAATACCTGGGGCAAACTAACATAGCTATCAATCTACTACCGTCAACCGTACAGAGAGCGCAATAATAAAAGAAGCAGGCGCGATTCTAGCGTCGTGTGAACTTCAGCCGTACGATAAGATTAACAAATTATTTTTTTCTTATTTGGTCACAAAGTCATTTTTAACCGCGAAGCACGTTGAAGAAGCTCAATCAAGTCAAAGAGCTTTAATGTGCAACAAATTATGTTGGTTACGCCGCTCCTTTATTCTTACCTGTATATCTGGAACATGATGTCCTTCTTGGTGAGCTTCTCCTTCTTGGTGTTGGAGATGGCGGCCACGCACAGCACGGCGGTATACTTGTTGTTGCGCGCGTGCTGCGAGATGTAGAACCCCTCCTTGGGGCCCGTCAGCTCCGACCACTTCTCCAGGGCTTCCGTCCAGTCCATGCCTCGCTGTAATGGGTAATGTTGTTTATTAGTAAAAGCATTAAATGATAAACATCAAAATAAACAAGGTGAAACAAAAGTCTATTAGTTGTCTCTACGAATACAAAGAAACATTACTTGCATTGAGGCTATAGTAAGTAGTGCATAGGTATGGATTAAATTGATGCAGAAAAAATAATATGTTTTTCTTTGCCCGAAAATGTCTTCAATAAACCTAGATTATAAAGTGAGTTAGAATATGCAGAAGTGTGCATCGAAATAACCAAAACATAGTCTTAACTGATCATAGAATGTATTTTTACTGCACTAATCATTTTGTTCCAGTAATTTCATAGGTCTCATGTCAGTGTATATTTTATAGAGTTGAGTGCAATAATGCAGGCTATGCAGGTGTATGTATAGTGTAACGTGCGCGTCCGTTACCTCGGAGTGCACGGTGTGCAGCTCGACGGGCGCGCGGCCGGTGGCGTGGCGGCGCACGAAGCGCACGCAGCGCACGCGGCGCACGCGCTCGCCGCAGCTGCCCAGGTCCAGGATGCCCAGGTCGAAGCGACCGCTGCGCTTCGCTGCAAACCAGACATACACATTATTATATACGATACTAGCTGTGCCCTCATTTTTATCCGCGTAAAATCCTAGTTTCGAATTTCTAACAAATCAAAGATCAAGCAATTCTTTTCACACGTTTCTGACTTTTTTTATACAAAAAAGAAGCTGATACCTGTAACTAACTACTTTACCGTTTAGACGTGGATCACTTGACAATTGTCGCTTTTTAGTTTGAATGACTACGTAATTTTGTTCAGTTACAACACACATACTGTCAATTAAAAGTACTACTAATAAAATTTTCCAATCCCTTACCTTGCTCCATGACAGCGGCGAGCGTGTCCGTGAAGTACTTGAACAGCCTGTTCTGCAGCTCGACGGGCATGCCTAATATCCTATTCAGGAACTTTGACATGTTGTTGTAGTCCTGCAAGAATATCATACAAGGTCAGTATTAAACATAGAGACTAGTTCAAGGGGACATTTACAGAATATGTCTAAACAATGCAATTTATATAATTGATTGATTGTCTTCCATTCAGTAAATGTCGGCATAGCCATATCCTGTCATCCAACCAGCTAACAGGCCAAGTGGAGATGGACGCGTCGTCCTGTGCGTCCGTTTAAACCCACCCCTCGAGAACCAGTCCGCAAGGACTATGGTCTGCCAGAATCGCCGGAATCAGTGATATACGTAAGGAGTTGTGTACCTTGTCGAGCTGCAGCACGCCGGGCGAGGCCTCGCTGTTGACGATGAGGCCGACGCCGACGAGCGCGCTGGCCACGTCCATGAAGAAGTCCCCGGCGTAGTCGCTGGGCGGCGCCACCAGCGGCTGCTCGTACTTCATGATGGCGCGCAGCACGGCTTCCAGCGCCGCGCGACCTACACACACAAGTCACAACACAGTATTAGCCGAGTATGGAAATGAGCGAGAGCAGCAAGGCACACAGCTCGACTTGAGCACACATATCGATACCCTTATGGTATCGATATGTGTGTTAAACCACTCATAGCCCGTTGCATTTCCATGTCGATACGCAACTTTAGACTTTTTTCAAGTAATATCACAAGACGTGGTCCAGCGCTAATTTATGTTATTATGGTGACCGTTTTGATAGCTCAAGCGACAATTGCACCGCCATGTTGCCTCAGTGGAACAAAACCGTAACAACCGGTGAGTCGTGACGAACAAAAACTCATAAAAACTTCAGGCGTTCCGTTAGAAACATTAATAAAGGCTCATTTTCGTAGGTTATCTAGACAGTGGGTTTCAGAGGCTGAGAATCCTGTAATACGGGATTAAATCTCATAAAAGTACGCTAGCGATATCTCAATTACTCGATCAATGAAAAACATCAGTTGGTTCTTGAACTTCCCGCTGCCCAAATGAAGGAATTAGCTACCAAGAAAAATGTAATTTAATTATTTTATTAGAATACGTACCATATTTATTGTCTATATTGAACTGGCTAAGGTCCCTGGTCTCTGTAGCGCGCCGGTCGCCGTGCGTGAGCGCGCCCAGCGACTCGAGCCGCTTGGCCACGGTGGAGGCGAAGCGCCGCTCGCCCGCCAGGTCCGAGATCAGGAAGATGTACTCCGGCGCGTTCACCTGGTTCGACCGGTGCGTGCGACCTGGGACACAACAATAATGACAAATGTATTAATGAAAAATGTTGAAATAACACTACTTTTACGGATTTACTTATTTATCGCGGTTTGCAATTAGATTTTAGTTCCTGACGTTTCGACAGTCACGGGCCGATTCCCTGTATAACTAATTTCGATTCGAATTAGATTTCATTTAGCACATAAAGTGCAAAATATTCTGCAAACATTGCGTCATACTCACCAAACTGTTGTATAGCTCTGTCGGCCGACCACGGCAGCTCCAGCGTTATGTGAACCCTCCGCCTTTGGTTTCGTGCTCTAAACAAACATCATCACATTAATATTCTTCTTATAATCCGCACATTTACACATTTCGTCAAGTTTGGTCGATTCCGAAACTTTTTAACCAAATATATAGAAAATTATTCATACTTTTTTAATCAACTTCAAAACAGACGGATCTCAATTTATGGTATATTGTTTTTTGTATGTTTGTTACGAGACATTTTCGGCAATTATTGGGGACTTTTTTTTTTGTCTTTTTTTTTTTTCGCAATAACATGTTAACATGTTTGACAAGTTGTTTAGTGTGTGGTTACCTCCTGTCGCTCTGCAGCGAGATGCCGCTGGACGCGGCCTCGGAGATGATGGCCACGTCCTTGAGCCCGTCCATGAAGCGCTGCTTCTCCGTGAGGTTGAGCGTCTCCAGCGGCACGTCGGCCTCCGAGCGCGACTCGTACAGGATCTGCCCGTCCTCCGTCTGCACCACGCGCCCCTTGCGACCCGTCATCTGTAATGGTACATGTCTTACTTATGTATGGAATGCTTCATAGCCGCCTAAGAGTGGCGGCGCGGCGGCGGAGCAGTGTCGCTGCGTCGTGTTACATACAAATATCTGTTGTATGTACAGGATGCGCTCCGGCGCCGCACCGGACTTGAGGAGGGGGGAATACGTTGCGACGTCGGAGCGGCACCACTCAGTTGTTACGATCCACATACTGTCCAACGCTACTGCGGCACCGCTGCGGCAAAACAACGTTACGACGCCGCACCGCTCGTGTGCCCACTCACACGGTCAAATCGAAGCGGTGCGGCGCCGCAACGCATCGCGTGCCTAAGCTCTAAGGCCCTACACACAGTGCCAAGCCTGGCCACGGTACACTCGGCGGCATTCAAAGTCGGCATCGCCGGGGTGTGACGGCGGGTTACGCGGCTTGCCAGCGTCAGTTCGTTCCTGGCATTCGGCGGTAATTAAGATGCTTGACGGCTTTGCGCGGCTTATGCTTGTATTGCCGGCGCCACAGCCACTCGGCATAAGCCCGGCGACATTGTCAAAACTACCGCCTTCCCACAAGTAAATACTAAGTGTAATCTTAGTTATATTCTAAAGTGTCTTATGTGAGCAAATGTGCGTAATATGGGAGTGCGAATGTGGTTGCCCGCTTGTGCACATACGTGGTGCGTGAGTGTACTTGACATGTACGCATGTGGACGTGATCGACTGTAGAATATGTGCGAGTGTGTGTCGGTCTGTGCGAATTCAGATGTATCGGAGTGAGAAATGTTTATGAATTTGGGTGAATGTGCGAGTTTAGGTGTGTCGGAGAGCGTTAGATGTGTGCAAGTGTTAATTCATGTGTGAACCCAGGTGTGTTCGAGAGTGTGTGATAGCTGTGAACGTGTGAATTGTATATGAGGGCTGTGTATGTACCTCAGCGACGTTGTCGGTGCCGCCGAGCTCGTCGACGAGCTGGTCGAGCGTGTTGGGCGGCAGGCGGCGGCCGAGACGCTCGATGGCCAGCAGCAACTCTTCCTTCATGCTGCACGCGCGCTCGATGGCTGAGCGCGGCGGGGGTTGATTTCTGGCTGGACCTGTACCATTCAATAATTAGTCCGAAGAAATCATCAAACCATCATTAGGAGCATTTAAACAGCGCACTTTAGCACAGAGCGACCGGGACTCGCATGTATAAGTTAAGCTTCTCGTTTCGAACCACTCAGCCCCTAGCCGTACATTAATGTGTTTTGAAAATTTAAAGAGCTGTCAGTACGTCTCTTGAACGTATGAAAAGCACTTGTACATCTACTTAGTCAAAGCGTCATAGGGTTATCTGTCGTAAGTTAAGACAGATTTTACCCTTGGCTTACATCTGTTGACTCATAACCTATCACTGGAACTACACTTTCAGGTTATAATAATAGCTAATCAATTAAAATTTGGAACGTGCCTGAAAAAACGGAACATAACATATCATCGCGCCTGTATCCCCGAGGGGTTAGGCAGAGGTATACCAATGTACACCCACAGTTCGCCGATATGCTGAGGTGCCTGAAATGGTCCACAAAAAATTAAATCTTAGTTTTTCATATGTAGTAAGTGAAGCTATACCTAGATAGAGTCCATTGGTCCCCACGGGCGTGCCGGTGAGACTGTGTCCGGCGGCCGTGGTGACGGTGACGGTGGCGGTGCTGGCGGCCGTGTTCTTGCGCTCGAACATCGTCTCGATCTTGTCCTGCGTCGTCGAAGGTTTCTTCTTGGGAGAGGCGGCCGCTTTCTTCTTCTTTACTGCCTTCTTTTTGCGGCCTAGCCATGGTTCTGTGGGATAACAAAATATGATGTTAAGAATCATGTTTGTTATATTTTTCTTCAACACTTTCGAAACAGTGTAGGCATATACACTAGCTCAAGAATTTATTCTAGTGAAGGCTTATTTTCATCGGTTGTTATTCATAAGACAGAGGAATTTGTAAACTAAAATCTTCCACACGCAGAAAATTTCCGGCAACTTGAATGCGGTAGCTTACGACCAATGAAAAATAATTTGGCTTAAGCTACAAAATGACATGTAGCAGTACAATAGAGGTTATATCACTCACCATCATCACTATCGCTGCCGCCATGGAAGGGGTTGAAGTCGGACAGCTCGGAGTCGGAGCCCGGCGGGCGACGCTCCTCGTCAGACTCCTGCTCCAGCTCCTCGTCCGAGCCGCGCACGAACTCGTCCGACGACGACCCGCCGCGCATGCGCTTAGCTGCCGCGTTCGCTTGCTGACGGGCTGTCACTGTAGGAAGGAAATTTAATAGTCAACATATATTGCAAAAATATCTATAAAATAAAGAAATATATGCTGTTAAGATATTGACAAATTAACAAAATAAGATTTTTGAAAACTAGTTTTGTCATGCGGTTTCACCCGTGTGGGCACTTAGTCCCCGATTTTATAGTTATTCTGTTATTGGGGAGAAGACGCAAGCAACTGATCAAAGATCATCATCCCTGTTTTGAATTATAAACGCGTAGCTAACCCGACTTTCTTTTACATATTAGAAAAAAAAAATGTATTATCTTCTAACATGTATTATGTGAGCAATCGTTCGAAATGTGAAAGTGCGTGATGTTGACTGTGTCAGGATGCGTCCAGGCCTGGCGAACGCGAACCGAACGAGCAGCGCGCGACGGCACCAGTGTGAGAACAACCGTCTGCGAGCCATACGGGCACACTCCGAGCGGGCGCGGGCTTGGCGCACGGCGGCTCACGGTAACATGTAGGTACAGTAAAACTGTGCAAACTTAATGGCGGCTCTGAACACGAGGCGAGTCACTGCGCAGTAACAAACTCATGCGCCAACGGGGGTGCGGGGCGAGGTACTGCGCTAAGTGTAGCTAACTTCTGAGCCGCCGTTAACTTTGAATCCAACTATACTTACACTTCCTTTTGGATGTGTTAGCGTCGTCATCAGCGTGTGCGGCGTGCTTGCCGTTGTGCTGCGGCGCGGCGGGCGCTGCCGGTGCGGCGTGTGCGGGCGCGGGCTTGTTGCGCGGCGGCTCCAGCCCCAGCAGCCGGTTGATGCGGTCGCGGTCCGGCGCTGGGAAGTGCTTCTCGACTAGTGTTTGGAATACGCCCCTGTGGAAAGAATAATGTTGTAGTAATTTATAAAAAAAAATTAAGGAAAAGAAAAACGTTACAATCAATAATCTAAAAAACACAAACATACTTTATTTTACGTAAACTTACGAAGTCGACAGTTCGTCAAACGAAATCGAATCATATAATCTACTAAATTTAAAAAATAAAAAAATATGTTTATTATACAAATTACATTTCACTAAAATTCAAACTTACTATAAAAATGTCTCACATAAACAGTTTGTAAAAAAAAACAAGCACATAACAACAACAAAGCTATTAAAATAAGTTACGGAAAAAAAAGAACACGCGCCAATATTCAAATATTCCCGCGCAAACCAGCCGCGCAGTTACAAACAACAGCTGCAAACCCTACGGGCGGCAGGTGGCCTCGGATACCGGTTCGTTCACCCCCGCGCCGCCATTACCGCGTTATTTATACTGCGAACAATACGCCGGCTCAGCGCACCGCTACACATGCGCTATCGAAACCAAACACGGTGTCAGAGCATTGATTTTAATCTCTCGTTGTCGTATTTCAACTATACGCGTGTTGTGAGATACGCGTAAACAAATACGACAGTGTTTTTTTGACTTTTAATTACAATATAAACTGAATGATTGTGCAGTGTCAAAACAATGTGTTCTAAACAACAACTTAAAACGTTTCTAGAAGAAATATCGGAGAATGCAAAGTTTGGGCTGTTTAATTACGTGTCTGCGGAACAGTTCGGCGTGTTAGTTAAATGTAGTGTGGAGAACGATCGCAGCGTCAAGTATTACAGCGAATATTGTAAGAAATGGATCATCAAATTCTCCAAGTTTACCAAAACAAGGTGGATTGTGCGGAAGTGTTTTCCTAATTTGAAGAGACTCGTTTATAGGAAAGTTTATGTTTGTCACCTGTCTAGTCATAACAAAAAGAAGGTGGCAGACGAATCGAGCGCTAGGAATAAGGAGTGCGCGGCTAAGATAGATTTTAAAATGAAGTTCATTAACCGTAACACTATCAAGAATGATAAGAGTTTGAAGGAAGGTTTGAATTTGCATATCTTTATAGACTTCGTGCACACACACGGGGTACATGTGCGAGAGTCTTTAGACATGTTAAAATGTTCGACGGAAACTGATGAGATATTCTACAAATACTTTTCAGAGGGACACACTGTGCCCACGGCGAAGAGCTACCACGAATTAACATTGCTATCTAAATACGGCGCGTCGAATGACGAATACTTGTCGAACGTTGAAATGAACCCATCACTACACCACGTGACGTACTTGTATCGGAAGAAAAAGGCACATATTAAACACAATGGTGCTCAATTAATGGTTGAGAAGAAGAATGTTCTAGAAGAGAGAGGTGGTGCGCTGCGGTACACCGACGACTACAGTATCGCTGTTGTCATTACTCCGTACATGAAAAATGTGTTATCTGGACATGACTTGGACTACATTATTGTCGATAGTACGGCTCTAAAGGAAATCGTCGTGTCGTTTTTCCTTGTACCGACATCATTGGGAGCGTTACCGATAGCGTGTGCTCTACACTCGCAGGATACAGAACCGAGTTACAGTCAAGCGTTCTTCTCAACTAAGCTGCTGTTAGAGAATCAGACATTTACTAGTTTCGAGCCGAAGAAGATAATGATTAATGTTTTGGACGAACAAAATCACGCGCTAGACGCTATATTTACTAACAAAAGTTTGTTTATATCGCGAGCGTCGATGGTTGAAGAGATTTGGCGGATAATATGCGACAAAGACAACAAGATTGAGGAAACGAATAGACACAATTTAATGGTATTATTTCATTCACTGTTACACGCCGATAGTTTAGACGATGCGGAGAAATATTACAAGCAACTTGACAGTGACAAGCAGGTTGAGTCCGCACCGAAATTAAAAGAATATTTGACGGATATCTGGAAAAGACGCAAGGACTACATAGCACAGGATGAAAACCAAGTGTTAAACATTTCTATACGAATCTTAAAACAGTTTCTTTTGAGCAAATGTTTTGCTTACAACACCTTGATAATGATCGAGGTATTAACAAACATTTTGGACAATCATTGGTGTCAGATTTTGCACGCACATTTGAAAGATCAAGCAATCATTGGAACTTACACGAAGTTTCTGAATAAAGACCAAGGGGTATTAAATAAACTAGATATATTATGTTCTGGAAACGAGTATAGACTGAACAGTGAGAAGACACAGAAGATTATAACTTTTAGATCAGATACGATGTGTTGTGATTGCGTGAAAGGGAGAAAAGGTTGGCTTTGCGAACACTTGTGCGCTATACTTCAATCTATTGAAATAAAAACTTCTGTACCTAAAGAGAAAAGAGAGTTTTACACAGCTTTGGCCGGCGAAGATGTGACAGACGAAGTATCAAATGTTAAATCTGAGGAAGACAGCCAAAACGATACTGAGATGGAACAAGTAATGTCGAATGAGTCTGATGAATATTATTATGTTATTAAGGAAGAAATAGAACAAGAGGATTCTGATCCTTTAGAAGGGAAAGAACAACCTGACAATACTAATAATATTGAGTGTAAAATGAAGACTAGTTATGAAAGAGCTCTGAAAGCTTTGAACGACGAATTTAGAAGATTAAACAAGGTTTTTAGAGATAATCCTAACAAGTCGAATTTAAAAACTATGGGCCGTTTGGCTCGAGAGCTTAGTAAGATTAGACCTGTCGAAAAATTGAGTTTGACTAACATGTATGTTGAGGAAAATAACAGTGATACTGAAACTAAAGAATAATATTGTTAAATGTGTGTTATTATTAAGTTTGTCGAGATGTTATACATAACTGGTTATTAGATAAATATTTTTGTAAATAAAACAATATTAAATATATTACATAAATAAGTTTTTTTATTTACTAATTAATTGTATCAAAAATATGTTAAATTAGCACATGGCTGTTGAATTCACCTGTAACTGAATAGTGGGTAAGGACAGGTCACCTGAGTCGTCCACATAGGTGCACTGGAAAATCTACGACGCATGTAGCTTTAGTCAAGTCTCCTTGACCGAAATCCAGGAAGCAGGGTTTAGTTATTCCTACCTGTCGTTGCTCGCAGCTGCGCTTGCCAGGGTGTCGGTTATAGTAGTCTATGTTAATCACAGGTTTCAGCTATTTCCAGACACAATTTTATCAAAATATGTCCAGTCGTTTGAGAGAAACGTAGTCACAAACATACACACTTGTATAATATTAGCTGTGACAGTGATGTGGGGTTATGTGTACATACTTGGCGGTGGAGACAAAGTCGCTGAGCTCGCCGTCGTCGCGCTCGAGCTGGTCGAGCGTGCGCGCCTCGCCCGTGCTCTGCAGACCGATCACCACGCACTTGCCGCACTTCACCGCCTCGCGAGCTGTCACCACCGCGTGGTTCACCTACCAAAAACAAAAAATCTTTAACACTTCTTCTTCTCTTCAAGACGATGGTATATTTCTCTTAAAATTTTAATGTGCGGCACACCGCCCAGTACATAGCTTCACTAGCTGCAGCATCATTGGCGAAATTAAGATCCTCCAAAGTGCAGGTGTCCGAACTCTTTTCCAGCGTGGGATACGGAACGGCGTAACCTAGTCGCACAACTCGGAGAGCGGGAGCTCTCACTTCCGGCTGTTGGTATAAGCCAACTATACGTAGTAAGAGCGCGTGGCAGGCCGGTGCCACATACGGCGACACTGTAATGACAGCGAAGGAAGCTGCGGAACATGAGCGGGAGTCGACGAATTCCCTCTCGCCGCAAACTCCTCGGGCGCCGCGGTACGCGTGCAGCGGACCTACGACCGCCGTTAGGTATAGGCATCCTGTCATCCGACCAGCTAACCAACCAAGGACACGGATGCCTCGTCCTTTTGTTTCGTTTTTAGGAGGAGTGAGGGGCGGGCACTCTCCACCCACCCCTCGAGAAGGTGTCCGCAAGGACTATGGCCTGCTGGGACGGCGCAGGGAGTTCCGACCGAGGCAGAGAAGCGACCAGGGTGTTTTTAGTCGGTGAAAGTCCGACATATCCCAACGCTGTGCTCTTTTCGCCAAGTAAAAAAAGGCCTATGATCCCCAATTTTACCTGGTGGTTTGCAACAACCTTCCTAGATTTGTAATTGATTCCAGTTCTAGTAGTTCTAGTCCACGGCACCACTTTAACACTTACATTTCAGTTCAATTCATGCTTTACAGAGGTATCAACCCCGGCCGGATTTTTAATATGTTTTGCATTTGAATTGCATCGTCTAATTTGTATATTTTTTCTATTTTAATAAATAAAAATCCAACATTTGCCATATTGGATCTTCACGAAATAAAAAAACAACTCAGTCCTACTTTACTTAGTCATCTAACTATAACTCCAATTACGTATTAAGTAGCATATAGAATATGTTTGTTGGTCAACTAAGTAGTGAGAGTGTAGGTCCTGTCAGCATAATATTATAACACAAGTTTGTTGGTTAGTGTGTACACTGTACATACCTTGGCGGCGATACAGAGGTACTTGAAGAAGCGTTGGTGCGCGGACCAGAACTGCCCCCACATGGTCTTCTTCATGCGCGACTCCGCGTTGATCAGCTCCGCCGCCTCCGTGAACCGCTGCATGGCCTCCACCCACTACGGCAAACAACAATTATATGTCAGCAAATCATTTACATGATTAAATTCTACTAAATAGAAACCACAGGGAAATGTATGTCGCAAAATCTAAGTTAAATTGAACGTTGGCGCCTTTCCTCGTTCTATTTGAACAATGAGGGCTGCTTTTTGATGGTATTTAACGGCTGACGCTCTAGTGGCGCCGACTGGTGATCACAATAATGGTTGCCCTCACTCATTTTCCCACGTCTGATAATAGCGATTACTCTTAAGTTCGTATTGATCTTAAAATCCAACAATTCATATCAAACGTGAGATCTAGGTACTGTATTATTAGGTCTTAGGTAAGTATGCAGGTGGGTAGGTATATGTAACTAAAAGTGTTAACTAAAGACCGACAAAGACGTGGATTGATTGTGTGAAAGATTAGGAAGAAAGAAGTGAATACTGAGATGACTGTAGAGATGTTGGAAGATCTAAAAAATAAGGAACAGGTCAGGGAAATGCAGAAGGCATACGTGTAGTACACAGACACACATATAGCTGTAATGGTAATGATTGTGTGGGATACATACGAGGGCAACAGACTTGTCGTAGGTGTCCTTGAAGGCGTCGGAGAGCGGCACCTCCTCGATCTTGAAGCTGACGCCGTGGAAGCTCAGCTGGCGCGCGATGTACATGCCACGCAGCTTCATGTCCATCGCCACGATCTCCATGGCGCCCACGCCACTACACATTCAAATATAATGAACATAGTTAGATATATACTAAATATTCGTATTTCTTTCTATTATGTAGGAAAGCCGACAAATTCTTAGCAGAGGGGGCGGGTCACTATCTAAAAATTAATAGTTAAAATTTGTTCGACAATAGTAAGATGCATTGCATGTTAGATTTTTGAATAAATTACACAATTCTTACTTAAATTACCAGAAATGGCGTTTACGGAATGGGTCCATTGAATAGGATGGATTTTTAAATAATGAATTAAAGTTTACGTTATTATTGCAGCTTATGCAGTCAATTTACGCATATTTCTTTTATATCCATTTAACCAAGCATCAGCTTTATGGTACTGTTAATAAACATCATTTTCGACTGACAAATAAATCACTTGTCCTTAAGTATAGTAGTACTGACCGCTTCTCCACGGCATTAATGAAGTCCATGAACGTGGGGAAGGGGGTCCCGTCCCCCCATATCCCGAGCCGCACCATGTACGCCATGTTCCGCGGCTCACTGGCGCCCGTGGCCGACGCGTACACCACGCGCGCGAGCGGCAACTTGTTCTGTAGCTCTAGAGCTGTCAGACCCGTCTTAGTGGCCTTGCCCGAACCTACTGGGCACAGGTTCTTAGCTTTGTGACACTCGTCGAATACGATCTGGTGCGGGTTCAGGTTGTTACTGCTTTGGTGTAGAATGGAAGAGATGGTTACAAGTCTTATCAAAATGTAATGTACGCGGGTACATAATGGATATTATGAGACATACAAAGAAAGAGAGGCACTGAAAGGTCCGCCTCAGAAAAACAAAGTACTGTTTTTCTGAAAAAAAATCTTCAAAAACAATTGAACGATACTCAATGGCACGTACTAAGACATTTAAGTAATATTAGGGAGGTGATCAACAAGCGAGCTTAACCTTCGACCCAAAAAACCTCGGTTGCAAACAACAGTTTGCCCCGATTTTGTATCAGGCACGCCGCGAATAAAACAACCGCGAGCTTTACCGTGAGTTAAAGGCTCGCCCCCACACACACACTTCCGGAATAATATTATAGTAAAAAGGATACAACTCCATCAAAGTCGTCGCCGCACCACTGCAGCAGCTGCTTGAGCCTCGTCCGGTACTTGGTGCTGGTGGACTGCGTCTCGCCGATCAGCGCCGAGTACGTGCTGAAGATCACGCCTTTCTTCACGTTGCCGTTCACGGCGGACGAGATCTTCGCGTATTTGAACTGTGGGGAAATTACGTACATAAACATCACT
Source organism: Autographa gamma (assembly GCA_905146925.1). NCBI lineage: Eukaryota > Metazoa > Arthropoda > Insecta > Lepidoptera > Noctuidae > Autographa > Autographa gamma. Next base: position 857,427 of record LR989870.1, read on the forward strand.
GTATCAAATTGTTCTGAACCCAAGGTAAGTAAGTGGGTTTAGCACTTGTGTTTTTGAATTTAGAGACAACGAACGCACCATATACACCCGGACCAGAGACAATGTAGAAAACTTAAATTGAGTATGACTATTCGGCGATCGAAACTGGGACCTCAGAGCTAGCGACACCTCGAAAATAGGTAAGTACACCACTTGACCACGGAGATCGTTAGTATAATAAAACATTATAAAATAAATAAGATTACTTTTCTTCAATATTATGTAATGTATGAAAATACGATAATATTATAACTGCAGTATATAATTAAACGCCAAAAACGCATGAATATGTAATTACAACAAAAACGAATTAAAGCTGCATAATTGACCAAAGACAATGTATTTTTGTAGGATCACAAGATTTTTTTTAAGTTCATTATTTTCAAAACCTAATTTCCAACAAAACCATCATTACCTTATTTAAGGGATGGACCTCAATCTTCCCGGCTCCTATATCCCTGAGGTCCCGCTCGGCGTCGTACTTGAGATCGTTGGAGACGGACACCCAGATGGCGCGCTTGCGGCCCTTGATGTAGTTCTCGAAGATGATGCCGGCTATCGTACGGCCTTTACCCACACCAGCACCGTCACCTGCAGGAACAAGTATATGGTCAATGATGTACCGGTGATAATCTCAAAAAATATATAAGGAGTGGAGTATTCATGGTCAGGTAAGCAGACCTTGTATGTCATGGTAAAAGAATTGAGCTAAGCGCCACACATGTATAAGGCGTCGTTTAGCTCCCGCATTTGGACAGCTGGAGATTTTTGTTAACGCATGCCATAATGGGTGCAGTAAGAGCGCGGGCACACGATGCGATGCGGCGCCGCAACGCAAATATTTCATCTTTTATTTTCTTGTTCAACGTTTTCATTCGATCGTTAATAAACTGCATCAGTTTCAACACTCGCTCTATATAAGCAAGACACAGGAGTTTACCCAAGGATCTCTTAACTTAGATCCAGCCATCCCTAGCTGTTTTGCTTTATTAAGATTGTTAGCAACGCTCTAAGTCGAGGACCGCAGCGGGTGGGCATACAGTTGCAGACGTAGTTAGTTTTTTTTTTTTTTTCCTATTTCTCTGGCTGTAGGCCTTCACGTCCTCGCCAAAAGTCCGGTGAAGCAGTCAAAGCCTGCGCTCAGGCCACGCATCGTGTGCCTGCGCTCTAACTGTTTTGGTCGTTAGCTTCCGCATTCGGTGTGCAGATTTAGGTTTACGCAACAACCGATAATTTAATTGTTTGCTATCCCGCATTCTCATCCGTTGCGGATGGTCTCGTCCGGCAGGCTGACCTTGTACGTCACGTGTAGACATGTGCCACACTAGTAACACTCACCGATGAGGAAGCCGGCCCTGGTGCCGTCGGGCAGCAGATGCTCGTGCGCCTGCGACGCGTACACCACGGCCTCCAGCTGCAGCGCGGACAGCAGCCCGTTGCGGATGGTCTCGTCCGGCAGGCTGACCTTGTACGTCACGTGTAGACATGTGCCACACTAGTAACACTCACCGATGAGGAAGCCGGCCCTGGTGCCGTCGGGCAGCAGATGCTCGTGCGCCTGCGACGCGTACACCACGGCCTCCAGCTGCAGCGCGGACAGCAGCCCGTTGCGGATGGTCTCGTCCGGCAGGCTGACCTTGTACGTCACGTGTAGACATGTGCCACACTAGTAACACTCACCGATGAGGAAGCCGGCCCTGGTGCCGTCGGGCAGCAGATGCTCGTGCGCCTGCGACGCGTACACCACGGCCTCCAGCTGCAGCGCGGACAGCAGCCCGTTGCGGATGGTCTCGTCCGGCAGGCTGACCTTGTACGTCACGTGTAGACATGTGCCACACTAGTAACACTCACCGATGAGGAAGCCGGCCCTGGTGCCGTCGGGCAGCAGATGCTCGTGCGCCTGCGACGCGTACACCACGGCCTCCAGCTGCAGCGCGGACAGCAGCCCGTTGCGGATGGTCTCGTCCGGCAGGCTGACCTTGTACGTCACGTGTAGACATGTGCCACACTAGTAACACTCACCGATGAGGAAGCCGGCCCTGGTGCCGTCGGGCAGCAGATGCTCGTGCGCCTGCGACGCGTACACCACGGCCTCCAGCTGCAGCGCGGACAGCAGCCCGTTGCGGATGGTCTCGTCCGGCAGGCTGACCTTGTACGTCACGTGTAGACATGTGCCACACTAGTAACACTCACCGATGAGGAAGCCGGCCCTGGTGCCGTCGGGCAGCAGATGCTCGTGCGCCTGCGACGCGTACACCACGGCCTCCAGCTGCAGCGCGGACAGCAGCCCGTTGCGGATGGTCTCGTCCGGCAGGCTGACCTTGTACGTCACGTGTAGACATGTGCCACACTAGTAACACTCACCGATGAGGAAGCCGGCCCTGGTGCCGTCGGGCAGCAGATGCTCGTGCGCCTGCGACGCGTACACCACGGCCTCCAGCTGCAGCGCGGACAGCAGCCCGTTGCGGATGGTCTCGTCCGGCAGGCTGACCTTGTACGTCACGTGTAGACATGTGCCACACTAGTAACACTCACCGATGAGGAAGCCGGCCCTGGTGCCGTCGGGCAGCAGATGCTCGTGCGCCTGCGACGCGTACACCACGGCCTCCAGCTGCAGCGCGGACAGCAGCCCGTTGCGGATGGTCTCGTCCGGCAGGCTGACCTTGTACGTCACGTGTAGACATGTGCCACACTAGTAACACTCACCGATGAGGAAGCCGGCCCTGGTGCCGTCGGGCAGCAGATGCTCGTGCGCCTGCGACGCGTACACCACGGCCTCCAGCTGCAGCGCGGACAGCAGCCCGTTGCGGATGGTCTCGTCCGGCAGGCTGACCTTGTACGTCACGTGTAGACATGTGCCACACTAGTAACACTCACCGATGAGGAAGCCGGCCCTGGTGCCGTCGGGCAGCAGATGCTCGTGCGCCTGCGACGCGTACACCACGGCCTCCAGCTGCAGCGCGGACAGCAGCCCGTTGCGGATGGTCTCGTCCGGCAGGCTGACCTTGTACGTCACGTGTAGACATGTGCCACACTAGTAACACTCACCGATGAGGAAGCCGGCCCTGGTGCCGTCGGGCAGCAGATGCTCGTGCGCCTGCGACGCGTACACCACGGCCTCCAGCTGCAGCGCGGACAGCAGCCCGTTGCGGATGGTCTCGTCCGGCAGGCTGACCTTGTACGTCACGTGTAGACATGTGCCACACTAGTAACACTCACCGATGAGGAAGCCGGCCCTGGTGCCGTCGGGCAGCAGATGCTCGTGCGCCTGCGACGCGTACACCACGGCCTCCAGCTGCAGCGCGGACAGCAGCCCGTTGCGGATGGTCTCGTCCGGCAGGCTGACCTTGTACGTCACGTGTAGACATGTGCCACACTAGTAACACTCACCGATGAGGAAGCCGGCCCTGGTGCCGTCGGGCAGCAGATGCTCGTGCGCCTGCGACGCGTACACCACGGCCTCCAGCTGCAGCGCGGACAGCAGCCCGTTGCGGATGGTCTCGTCCGGCAGGCTGACCTTGTACGTCACGTCTACTGGCTCCACTGACGAGAGCGACGCTGTCTCTACTACCGGGTCGGGGTGCTTTCGGCCCAGTTTTACTGAGGAAAAATAATTGAGTGAAGAGTGGTAATTTACGCACGACCATCTGGTGCTAAGCTAGGCTGAGCCTGTATTATGGCACGCAGACAAGTATAAACCTTATTTTTTTAAATAATTCACACATGGATAGATTGCAGCTAAACACAGACCAAATGAACATTTTAATCAAATATTTATTTCCTTGGTAGGAATCGAAAACACGTCATACAATTTCGGAGTCAGAGTCACTATCCACTAAGCCAACAGGCTAGTCAACATTTCGTTTACTAATTTCCAGAACATTACTATAATAAAAACATCAGATAAGTCTTAACATAGCTTCAATATTCATAGAATATTAACTTACATTTTGAAGGCATATAGTCTGCGTATGTCTCTGCTACACCCATTTCCTCATCATCAACTTCTTCCTCATCCCCGCCCATCTAGAACGGAATACAACCATCTAGAAATATATGCTTCATTTATTATGGACTATTTGTATGTTCACAAAACAAAGAAAAACAAAAACTGATAGAATTATAAATAAGAAATATTTACAAAGTGTTATAATAAAAAATAATAAGACAGTTTTTATAAAATTTTGTTCTTTATCATTTGAAAACTAGCAAATACTCTACATAGTTTTGTAGGAAAAGTAATAAAACTCATTTTTTTTTCTTGTTTAACTTACCTTTTCCGGCGGCCACATATTCCCCGGCTTCCCCTGAGCCCACATGGGCGAGACCTGTGCGAACTGGCCGAGCATGCCCGCCAGCGGCCCGCCCATGCCGGACGCCAGTATTTGGTTCAAGTTCTGCATTAAGAACGAGTTCATCCCAGTCATACCCACCATCTCCACTGCAGAGAAACAGTTCATTAGTACACTTGTTCTGATCATAGATGGCGTTGATAGTATTTTGTAGTCGTTATAACTGACGATAGATGGGGCTGTTATTAATATTAGTGGTTTGGGATAAAATCGATACAGTTTATCGCTAAATTTAGATACAAGGTTGTTAGAGCCAAAGTGACTAAATAATTTTTTGGATTATTTAAACAATTCGTGCTTACTAATTATAAAGTCCATTGATACATGCGAAAAAAAAAGAGACTTAAAACTATTACTGTACAGTTGCATCTATCAAGCATGCATTCTTTAACACTTGAAATACGATACTTAAAATATTGCTTAAAAGGACTTCCTAGCCGCTTTAGCTCCATAAAATTAAATAACTACAAAACTGGGGTTAGAATTCAAATAATGTCAGTATAAACTTAAAAAAAACACTAGAATAATTTATCTAACAAAACTTTTATATAAAAATACATCTTAATAGATAGATGATCTATTGCATTCTTAAGTTCTTTTAGTCCAAAACTCTACACGTTCTATTATTCAAAGGAAAATAGGTCTGGGGTAGAGCACTGTATAAGCCCTCTTAACTAACCACCAGTTATTCATCAAAAATCAAAGTTAGTCTAATAAATATTAAACTTCGTAGAGTACATAAGTCAAAGAAGTTAATCTTACAAAATTACGAAATAAATAAAATTCTAATCTACAAGAAAAGCAAATACAACAGCATTATTCACTAGCATTAGTATCAAGAGACTACGGAAGATCGGTTACTTGCCAAGCGCAACGAATATTCAATCACAGTTTTAATTGTTTTATCATGATCTGTATCAACACGTGGAGAAACCTATTTTCACTGACACAGAAATGTTTAAGCATTTTACTTTTGATTTTTACCTCAATATTTTCACTCATACGAGTTTACGCAAAACAGCCACAGAATGGCCACAGAATCCTACATAATGCTAGATGCCATCGCGGCAGACCGAGGAGGTGAACAACTAGACTCCTATCGAAAGGACAGGCCCAACCTACAACAATACAGAAGTACGTAGAAGAAGGAGAGGGAGGCCCTTGCCGTGAGGGAACTGCTTGTTAGATTAACTTAGAACTTTATATCCAAATTATTATAATAGTTATACACATTTTTTTCCCAACCCCGTTATAAACATCATTTAAACGGGGTAATTTATTTTAATAGGATTTAGAATGAAATATAATTATTGTAGAAAGAATTCAAACGATCTTATAGCACTAGAAACATAAGCCTTCCTTCTTAAATAGGATTAGAATCCAGAGTTAAATGAGCGCGGGAAATCTGGGAAGTATCGGATTATTGGATAATTATGATGTTCCTTATTAAAAACAGGGATTATTAACTTCATTCATATTTCAGACTTATGTACAACGACGCAAAAAAAATCTTGTCAATGACGTTATACAGGTCCTAGAGTGTATAACTATATCTTTAGGTCTCAAGAATTCCATAAAATATTTGTCTTTTATCTATTTCTTGGAATAACGATAAAAACAAGCAACTTTATAAGCATATTTTTTTAACAATAAGCCTTTTCATAACAGTAAAATGTAAATCCCGAAATAACAACCCGTGTTCTAAGCAAAATTGTGAAATCGTTGCGCACGGGGCAAAAGAAATTGAAAACTAATTAACAAAGCATAAGGAAATGTTTACGAGGCTCAAAATTCTGGCAACCAGGAATCACTTGCAACACCAACAAGTATTGCGAAACTGTTCTAAACTGCGAATCCTTAAAAAGTTTGTAAGTTCCGCAACTTGACGTAGCAACTTAAAAGGGTTGTTTTTTTAAGTTTTTTTTCTATGATTTCAGTTAGGAAATTATTTTTCTTCAAAGGGGAAATTGCGCCACATATTTCGGGTCACGTTTCGAGAACACAATTTGTAACGATAAACATAACATATCATCACGCCTGTATCCCCGAAGGGGTAGGCAGAGGTGTACCAATGTACACCCACAGTTCGCCGATATGTTTATGTCCCATGTAATAGGGGGCGAGCCTATTGCCACTAACCGGGCACAAATCCATACTCCAACCTGCTACTGAGAATTTCATAGAAAAACCCAATAACACCTTGGTCGACTTGGGAATCGAACCCAAGACCTCTAGCGTAGCAGTCGCGCTTAGCGCCACTAGGCCAACGAGGCAGTCTTTTTGTAATGATATAGGTAGTATATGTAAATAATAACATTTGCTTTTCCGTCGGTCCCTTTATTTCATTCTATCTTTGTGTACAAAAGAAGAATCATTAAAAAGTCTCAGAAATGATATAAATAAATCATTTATGTACAAAAATCCCATGTTTCCAAGTAAATACGTACGTAACGAAGCTCAGCCACCTACGCTCGCGTGTTTTAACATCTACCCACATCAACGACGAATTATTGACGAGACTGTTTTATTGATTTCAAAATTACCTGCCATAACATGATATCATATACCTTGGATAAACAAACAAATGAGGTCGGATCTAAAAATATAGTATAGATTGCTACAAAGTGGGGCATTCGCAGGCTTATATTAGCGGCTAGCCAGACGGGCGTATGAATAACTTAGATGAATTGGCTCCGGCCACTGCTGTATCGATTGACATGCACTACGTGGAAATGTTAGGTGACCTACGTACCTACCTTTATTGTAATGTTTGTCAAACCTATTGAAGTCTCTTGGTCGACAAAACTATTTGCTATATGTAACATTAAATCTTGATCCTACAATAGAAGAGAGTTAGGATATATATCGGGAACACCATCTACCCTGTAGGTGCAACGTACACACAACACAATTTAAACGTATGGTGTTACGATTTCATATTTCACTACTAAATCGTACAGCCAGTAGCAAGCTTTTAATACACAGTAATATTAGTTAACAACAGTTAAATTAGTATCTCTATAAACAATGTTTCACAATTACGGAGAAACCATCTCGAATGAATAATAATTATTTTCATTACATAGCTGTTTTAGGGCAACTTAATTAAACTACATACGCTTACGATAAAATCTAAAAATAGATATTTAAACTAAGTTAGAAAGAAAAACTATCTACGAATATTGGATTAATGATAAGAATGCAAACAGGCTGATATTTTTGTGGTGGACGAAACCTTAATAGGGTATTAGGATTAAGTCGCAAGTAACAGTTTGGTATGAAATCTTTGGATAATGAGCCTTATCTTAATGGCTGGTCATAGTTTGTTGTGATAGTAATTAACGTCAACTGACAATACATTGAGACTTTGCATTTATTTTCTAGTTAAGTATCGCTTTATCATGTCTTTAGAGTAGACTCTTTGTAGTATAAAAAATGACGGTAAACAGGCCATGATGGCGAGGCGATAAATGTTGAGAGTCACAAAAACAATCAGCCTGTATAATCTACATGTACGTACAAGATCGCAGTCTACACGTTACATTGCGGGCACACTACAGCCGTACTCACTCTGAGCGAGTAGAGAAGCAGCGTTGAACGCGGCAGACGAGCCCGCCGCGAAAGGCGGCGGCGGGGCCACGGCGGGCGCTACGCAAAATCACCGTTTTAAGGCTATACCATACCCAATCAACACCAACTTGGATTAGATAGAACATTGAAATATGAGATCTATGAGAAGAAACATACAGTTCATTCTTAAAGGAACCCATAATGAAGGAGGTTCTATGTTTGATGTATGTTTTTATGTTTGTTTACAGATTACTTATTCAATTGTGGACAGATTCTTAATTTTGTAAGAATGGTAGACCCAAACAATGACACTTGCTGGTCCCAAAGTGAGACATGCAAAAGTAAACTCTATAGTGTATACTATACAGGTTATCTTTGAATAGTATACAATGGTAGATGCCTGATCATTCTAATGTGTTTATTGTTGTTCTAGCAGAACACAAGATAACTTTACCCTCCAGTGAAACCTGACTTTATCCAAGGCAGGCAAGGAAGGTTTATGTCCAATTAACGCAGTACTTTTAAATTAACCTTTTCTAGCTTGGCATAGAGCACATATTTCAATGTTTTTTGTGTGATATAAGTTGGTTTCGAATGAATAATATCGTATTGCCTTTCATAAGCTTACCATACACTTAGTTACTTAATCAACAGATTTAAATTTATTTATTTAGCTTTTAGTAACACTTAAAAGACAAACTCTTTCTAATCAGACAAAAGGACAGGTTTAGGTACTAATAAAACTCTAAGTATTAAATGCTTTATAGTCTGACTCTAATAGAATTATTTCAAAGAAAAAGACCATTGAATCACATACATATTGGTTTTACCCCAATGTGTAAACAAAGGTTTATCTGACAGTGTTTGGTGTATAGCAAGCTTTACGCTAGGAGTTACATAGTGTAGCAGTTAGAATAGCATAAGAACTAGTTTAAACGGTTAATATGTACTAGTTATATGCAAATAGCAAATCGTGTCGACTTGTCAAACTTTTTTATATATCGTTTGAATTATTAATGAATTTAAATTATTATGAGATAATGGAATGTAGCAGCGATTAATTTGCTGATATATATGGAAAATGAATTTCTTATAAAAATACAATGTAGTAACTTCTGCCACACAAAAAATAGCTTCCAGCGTGATATTAAAACGCATTTGCGGGTCGCCCAACGTACTTGATGGCAACGCTCTTAGAACATACAAGTCACAAGTGAAACCTGCAAGGCATAATCATAACTCGCAAATTTACCTAGTCTCAATATGAACTTCATCTTGACGCTGAAAAAGTTCTCAAATAAATGGAAAGTTTAAACTTAGACGTACTTAACGAATACTAAACACTCGATTTTGGGTTTAAATTGTACAGCGTAAAAAATATTTTCCTTCTGACAAATGTTTTATCCGAACAGTAGTAAAATTTTTTGAACCTCTTTATTGTTTTTAAGGTTCATGCGTTACTAAATTTAATTCAGAACGCCTACACAGAAGTCGAAAAACAAACACAAACATTGCGTACATGCCTTGCAGTTTTAACTCAATAGACTCGTAGCACGTAAACAGTATAATAATACAAGATGTAGCATCTCACCTCCTCCTCTGCCTATCCCAGCTATATTTATAGGTTTTGTGAGTTGACTGGCGGATATTTTGATGGGCTTCACGTTACTGGCTTGTCCAAATGCGACGCCAGAGGGCGCTGTGGAGAAAATAAATAATAGTATATCATACTTTTTAAGATAGACTTTTTATAGAGAGGAATTAAGACTGCTGATAATGGAGTAATTTAATTTTCCATATTAATTAGTATTGAAGCATTTTGAAATCCATTTATTGTAGAAAATGTGGGTAAGGTTGGGCTTCGCACATAATAAATGTCATACTCTGCCTTTTTTCATATTATGTCTGTATTAAATAAAGCCTGAAATTATACTAGGCTCTACCAACACTGACCAACAGTTTATTAACCTTAATTTAAGTGAGTACTCACCTGCGAGTGGATTTGTGGTCGGTTTGACTGTAACCTGTGGTGTGACTGTGACTTTCTTGGCTGCCATGCTGGCGGCCGCTGCCAGGGTCTTCCCGCCACCTACACACATAAAACAAATTTAAGCCCTGAAGATGTTCTAGCGTCCTCTCTTCTCGGATTGATGGCTAATACATGCATTTACTTTCTGAAGAAAAAGGTCTTCATCTTCTCGTTTATCGATACGAGAAGATGAAGACCTTTTTCACAGCCATCGAGCTGTCGACAGTTGTAGTATATGACTAGCATAAAAATAGACAAATTAGTATCTTTTACTGTCTATTCTATAGATAGAACATAATTAGAGCTTTCAAAGCTCCTATATCAAAGGAGAAAATAGTTTTTATTGATGTAATCCAAATAAAAGTTGTATCACATGGACACGTCGCAAATACTTTTAGTTAAATCAATCGGTTTCATTTCTTTGCCTAAAATGAATCAAATGGAAAGAAAGATTTTCTCTATACGTGGGCCGCCGGTTTCTAAAGACTTATTTTCGGCCCCTGCTGTTGAGTTCAGGGTAAGTCAGTCAAGTAATTGTATGATATGTATGTTCTTTCGTATAATCGAAAAAAAGAAGATTTTATACATTCCTAGGAAAATGTAAACCTAAAAAACACGATACTAGTAGCAACTGTTACTAATACATTATAAATACGTCAAATGTCACCTTGATGCGTTATAAAATACACCCTTGAATGATATTCAAAATAGTGTATTTACATGAATTACAATAAAAATGTTTTCACCTTGATCTGAGAAAAGTAAACAACACTATGTTAGCGTTTTGTTTCGGCCGAGATATAATAATTGTATAGCACGCTTATTATCTTAGGATAGGCAGAGCCGGCGGATTTACTTATTAACATCTGACGCATCTCTCGATAAATGCGTAATATCTTTATATTATGATCTTTAGGAATCTTTGCGAAATCTGTAATACTGTACCAAAGATGTAATCCGGGATCCAACACAGTCCAAACTATCAGACACAAAACCATAAGGATAAGTAGTCATTAATTCGTTTATGTCATGTTCATATGATTATGTTAGACCTTCTCGATTATCAGGATGAAATGTCCCATCACAGGAAATGGTTTTTATACTCAAAAAGTAAATACCCATCACTTGGCAGAGCGCACAATTAATCACTACATAACAATATAAAAAATCGGGACGACCCGTTTGAACTTATAACCAATCAATATCTAGTCATCGCTACAAAAGTCACGCTTATTTTTACTCTGCCAATAGTTTGTTTATAGACCTAAGGATCAGAGGAACTCTTCTTTTTGATTCGATGGTAATTATATTAAAATTTTACTCCCTAACTGCAGCTTATATTACTAACATATTATAACATCACATGATGTACAAACCTGGCACTTCCAAATTATCTGGATCCTCGTCATCATCGAAGTCCGAGTCGTCTGAGGGTGTCGGCGGATTGTCCTCGTCGTCATACGCTGAACGTTTTGACTAGAACAAATTATTGCAATCATTTTATTATTAATGTTTATTTTATTATTTTCCCTACAATTGTTTTTTGATTGTGCCCAAAGGATAACAAACATTTTGGGTGTAAAGCTGTATGTAGTACTTTTTTTAGCATTCTTACTCAGTTGGATGGATTGTGAGAAGGATTACACAAGTAAGAAGGGAGTGAATGCTGAGATGACAAGTAGTAGCGATGAATGGAAGCTGAATACGCATTGCGCCGACCCCAAATAATTAGGACAAGGCAGGGAGATGATGATAATTCTTATTCAGTTACTCTAAGGTATCTCTATTTTTAGGTTTAGTCCAGTGGAAAAACATAAGACAGTGATAAGTAGAGCTTTAACGGTTCATGAAATAATTGGTATACAGACATCGACGAGATACAAAACAAAATTAAGCTCTAACCGGTAAATAGCTAAACTTTGAATAACAGTGGAAAAATACTGCCTAAAGTCACAGTATTGAAGAAAGAAAACCTCCGTCCTCGTTTTGTCGTTCGGAACCTAAATGACGACCATAGATGTAACAAAGGATAATAAAAGACTAATATTTAGTTGTCGTACGAGTAACTTAATAGATTATCATTGAAATATTTTAATTCTTCAGCTTTTAAGGCTGTATAAACTCGATAAAGGCTGACCCTTAGTCAAAGCTTCGTAAAATCTAGATCATCCTTGTCACACTATGTAACATTGATGAAGGGAAATATATAATTATAAATGAATTCAACAGATACCCAATAACGTGTTACAGGATAATCCGAAAAAAATATGTTTGGGATAAACAAAAATTTCGCAAGAATTTGAAACATTTCTTATAAGTTTCCTGCTTGTAGGCTGAATGAAAGGACGCCCGACTGTCAATAAGAGAAGTACCGAAAATATGGGTATGGGTGAATATAAAAACCATCGGTCGATGGCATACAGATATACAATTGGCTATATTGAATCAAGGAGCCTCGGGCCTTGCTCGGAGAAACAAGGGCTGCGGTTTTAAAATTGAGCCAAAGTGGTCCATATTATCGACATTTATAACCTTTTAGGAAACACACAGGCTTTCTCGTAGTTCCAGAAAATACGGAGAAGGACTGAGCTTACAAACTGAAATCTATATGTTACATCACAGTGCGGAACAACGCAGTAAAATAAAAACAGCGCGAAAGTAATGCATATTGCTTTAAGATATATTTCCTTATGGTAAAGGATAAAAGAAAGAAATGGAAGGAGGGTAGACAAGCCTTTGCCCTACAGTGGGACAGAAACGGCTAGAAAAAAAATAAATAACGAAACCTCAAGAATGATTCTTAATTGAAAGTCACAGTCCTTCTCTATATCAGAAGCGGGTTATGCCCATCAATGGGACAGTTACATTAGAGATATCTTCCTAAACTTTGATCACCAAAGCAAAAAGTTTAATATTTCGCGCTCGGGCGCTCCGCTCGAACGGAAAGCGCATGCGCCGGTCACGTTTGTAACCTAACCTTAATACATTCCTATATTCCATAAGACTGACCATCTTCCTAAACTCGCGTAGTTAGCTGTTCTTTGTTCTAATCAGAAAATAAATAACATCCATATAATTTTAAAAAGCAGAACACGCCTAGCAAAAGTTCTATAAAACTTGCTAAAGCTTTTGCGATGCTTAGAAACTGAGATACCTACTAAGGATTTTGAATACATTGATGAAAATAAATATAGTCTTTTAAAATACACATTTTAATTTAACATACATTGTTTAACTTTAATCCCTAGAACTGATAGTGGGACACATAAAAAAAAGCGGGAAACTTGCGGGACATTGATGACATAAGCTGCTTTATCATCAATTGTGAATAATAATAATAATATACCTACTATATTCCAGATATTTTACTTTAATTCATAAGATAAATTTGTTATGCCTACATTTTGCCATAATATAAGTTCCTAGATAATACTGATTTTAAATCAAAATCAGAGCTCTGAAATATTATAGGGCATTAGAATAGATTCCCTAGTTTAATCTCACAAGTTTATCTGATATTCAAATCATACTATCATGTGTAGATAACCTTGACCAATGAAAATAAGTATAACATGACCTTCTATGATTTAGAAATGTCTCAAGGTCATTTTATTTTATGCCTAAGTAAGCTTTCCCAACCAAAATATGCTAAAAAATGTTTCTTGAAACTAGGTGAAGGCTACTTTTGTTTTTTTTGTCAAAACATGATGCTGATAGTTATTGTCAGACAAACACGAATAAGCAAAACCTTTTTGGAGCTGATACATGAAAACGTGTGCATTCTTTTGAATGCAGTTGGACTGATAACAACTAGTTTTGGGGCAAAAAACAACTGAAATAAACACACATAAGGTGACAGCCAAAAATACAGCAAAATAATAAATAATGAAAATATACTTATTGTACCTGTTCATCAAAATTGGTTTAGTTGCTCAACAGAACAGAAAAATCTCTTTTTTATATTAGTATAGAAGTATCAATAGGTAAGTGGGTGAAATAAGACAACAAACAGTTAAGAAGTTCATTGTTTACCCAATCATTACAGCACAAAAGGTTTGTATACTTGATTGCTAGTAAATGATTGATAGATTTGAAATAGACATTAGAAACTTACCTAGATGACACATAAATAAATAAATATTAGTGTATATTATAATTTTCTATTCCACTGTGCAAAAACACAAACTTTAATAATTGAAACTCAATTATATCAATTATATATAACTCAATTAAAATAAACAAAACCAAATGGGTTCATTACACCATATATGTGTGGAATTTTTTTTAGTAAACATTATATAGGTACAACAAAATAATGACTATAGAAACATTGGAATATTTTGTGACTTACTCAGGAATGGGAACTAATTATACTGTTAAACCTTTGGGCAAAGGTGGTGTGAGCTTTTGTTAAACATTTCTTTAAACATTCTTTCTTGAAATGATAAGAAAAGTAAAGATTTTTACTTGCTTTTTTTTTACATTGTTTATAGTATATTATAACTGATGGCAAGATGGTAAATAAATAAAAACAAAAATCTTAACATAGGCCAGTTGTAATTCCTAGATTAAAACCTGCTTGGTCATCACCTGGCCTTTCTCAACTATTTTTGGATCGGCTTCCAGCATAAGCAGGTGCAGTATAAATAATATATTTAAAGAATGTTAATAAGTAATTACAGTTTTTTATTATTATTTAAAGAAGTTATGTATATCTTGTTAATTGTTCCTATGATTTCATTTATATATATTTAAATTCTAGAGTATTTTTCAAATCTGCCCACTAGTGGGCAAAGGCATCCTATAAGCCCTTCCATAGTTTATTGCTAATATTTATTTCTTAAATAATTGTAATTAAATATTTTTTATCTTTTCTATTTAAAAATTGCTAACCCCTTCATGACATTGCAATATTTATTATTGTGAGTAAACGCAAGACTCAGTGATGAGGATAAATGCAATATAGAAAAAGGAGGATACCTCAACATGTACAAAGAAAATGTTTAATTTATAAACACCTTGACTTTGCAAATATAAGGTCAGGAAGATTTATTCATTGATACAGTTATTCTTAGTGGCAGACTTTGTAGGCATTTAGGATTCAAGTTATCTCAAACAACAATATCAAATCAATTTTGTTATTGTTTTTCTAACTTTGTCATTTCAATGTGTTAATAAATATGATGAAACTTCAACCTAATTTATAAATTATGAGTTTAACTTAAAAAGTAGGAGCTGTTATTAATTCTAGGTAATTGAATTATCAATAAGATATTAAATAAATACAATTATTATACTTTAATCAAAGAAAATAAAATATATCATAGACAAGTTTTATGAGTAACCAGAAATAACAAAAGTCTTGGCACAGTCTGAATTATTACATTACCTATAGTTGGCAAAAGCACCAAAATACAGTAAAAAACCTTACATAACTGATAACATGGTTTTATAATGCTCTTTTTATGACTATTATAGTTTCCACCATGATAAGTAAAACATGCATTGAGCAATTCCTAAAATTCATCTTACTGCATTAGAATCTAAAGATATGCGCATTATACGACACTATATTACTAAGACGATAAACATTTAAGCTAATATAGCCTATTGCATCCCCCAATATCTAAATATCATCGATCCCAATGCGTTAACACCGCATTGTAGCAGTGTGCTAGACATAGGCACAGTGCAGTACTTCAAGACGTATTCTAACACTATACCTAGAACCTTCCAAGAAAATCAATACAGCCACACCCAGCCTGAATAATTAACTTCCCGGGATCGCAATGAAATTACTTATCTTACAAAGAAACATTGGAATAATATCACATGTGAGATCGACATCACCTTATGACAGTTTTTTTTTGGTTAGAAAAATTGAAAACAAAGAAAAAAACGGGGAAAAATCCAGTTTTTGTGACCTTCACTAACATTAGCAACCGAAATCCTAACTGAACCTGGTAGTTTTCATTGTAATTTAGAGGAAAAATGAGGAAAACACATTTTTCAACAAAGTAAAGTTTGTAAAAAAGTATCAAAACAAAAAACTATCATTACCATTTTTTTAGCTGTATGTAACGATTTTGAGCACTTCAACTATTTACTTATAAACGCAATGAATACACTCTTTTATTAATACACTTCTATTTCACACACTATAAGAAATATTTGCGAGACACTTCTTAATTCGCGATTGTAAAAAATGCAGACGTCCGAACGGCGGTCAGTGCTTCCGCCATATTAAAAAAAAGCATAGATTAAAGAATTGTGTGTTTCGGATACATGTCAGAACTTGAGAGTCGCATTCATAATCTTATTTTATGGCAATCCGAAAAAAGTGTTTCTATTTTGCTAACCAAATATTTCAAAGTTTTACGATTATTATAATATTAAATTAGGTAAATAAACACGTTCATAGAAGCAGCTGGCCGTAGAAATCATTTATACATTTTACTATGAGCAATACATTGTTCTTGGGTGATGATATTAAATTAATAATAAAGCTATGTAAATATTATTTTATAGAATTTAAAGAGTATTTAAAAATAAAAGATTAGTTCTCAGATAACCTCAATACGATGTATCCGAACGAATATTTTGCTACACATTAAGGTACGAAGACACGACTAATTTGAAACTAATTTCAGCCTCACTCCCCGTCAAGTCCTGAGTTTACGTTAATTATAACGATTTCCATTAATGAAATAAATGATATTTAATTCTCTTCCAAATGTAACGTTAGATGGAGCAACATCACGTCTATCTAAATACGTTCATTCGTATTTGCTAAACATTGGTTGGAAAATCGTGTATGCGCACCTTTACTTCACTCTCATAATACCTATTAGACGATTTTTTTTAAATAGGTAAATAAAACACATTATTAAATCAAAATTAAATAACCGTTAACTGATATTGATTTATTACAAGAAAATGCTCCAGTGCGAGAACTACAGAAGACAAGTAAAACGTCATAACATGGCGGTAAAATTAAATTGAATTGAAGCAGTGTTAGTGTAGTGTAAGACTCTTTGATTATATAATGTCTAGATGGACTGTCAAGTGCGCACAGACGTGTCAAAAAATAACAACCAAAAGTGGTTGTTAAGTACTTTCCCGCCACCAGTACAGATCGTGCCGCTTTCGTGACACTACGTTTTACGCGCTCTAAGGAATAACCACATAACAGCGATAAAATGACAGTATGTGCGTCTAAAGTGTGCTGGAATTAAAAAGGAAGGCTTAAAAATACCAACACACATCACCTATCACTAAAACTACTACACACTATTTAAAGAAACTTTATAATTAATTTCCTTTATTCTTCAATAAACATATAAAATACATTTTTAAATATATACAAAAAAAAAAACAATATACAGGTATACATTTAAAAATATAAAATATAGTGTCCAACCGGCCTCGGGACAGGGTCCAAGCTGCCGGTGGTTAGGACTCCAGAGAGAGGAACCTCCTCACAATACGCGCCGTGTCGAGAAGTACCGCTTTCTGGATCAAACCCTTCACCCAGGTGCCTAGCGAGAGCCTCTTAAGGTGTTGGTCGAGGCTCTTGGCTATTATGCCGTTGGCTGTAACGACTATCGGGACAATCATCGCTGAGTCCACCTCCCACATGTCGACAACCTCGTGCGCTAAGTCCAAATATTTTAATTGTTTTTCTTTTTCAGCTTTCACGAGGTTCTCGTCATGCGGAATAGTGACATCAACAATGATTGCCCGACGCTCCGATCGATCTATCACCACTATATCAGGCTTATTGGCTACAATAGTCCTGTCAGTGATGATAGATCGGTCCCAGTACAGAGTGACACGACCATTTTCGAGAACTGGGTCGGGCACATACCTGTAGTACGGCACCTCAGATTCCACAAGTTTGTATCTCAAAGCAAGCTGCTGGTGGATAATCCTGGCCACTTGGTTGTGCCTGTGCAAGTATTCGCCGTTAGCAAGACGAGAACAACCCGAAATAATATGTCTCAAGGACTCACCTGGACAGTGACATGCCCGACATATGTCAACTGTACCGTCCTTTATGATATATTTCCGATAGTTATTCGTCATGATAACTTCGTCCATAATTGCACAAACAAACCCTTCGGTTTCTCCAAAAAGATCACCGAAGCGTAGCCAGGCTACGGACGCTAGGAAATCTACATCGGGCCCATGAAGGGTCCGGTAGTAGCGCCCGTGGAGCTCCTTGCTTTGCCATACATCCTCGCGGTCCTTGACGCTCAGTACGACAGGTTTGTGCCAGTTCTCTTTGCCTAAGGAGAGCGGTGTGAAGCCCTTATCCACTACCACCACATCTCGATGCATCCCCACGTCGACTTGGAGAAAATACTCCCTGAGGTTACATACCTCGCGATTATGGAGGGTCTTAGCATTTAGAAAGCCTCGACCCCCGCATTTCCGCGGGATATATAACCTCATTACTGAAGAGCGTGGGTGATGCATTCGATTTGCGGTTAGCAGTGTTCGGACTCTCCTATCCAAGGCGTCTAACTCAGTCTGAGTCCACTTGAGTACACCAAAGGAGTACATCAACACTGGCATGACCCAACCATTAAAGGCACGCACCCTGTTGCCGCCTGACAAAACACTTTTTAGTACTTTGTTCAAGCGGCCAAAGAAACGTGCCTGTAACGATTGCTTCACATCAGCAACGTTGATGCCTAACGCCTCTGACATACCCAAGTATTTGTAGGTATCCGTTGCAGAGAGAGACCTTAGGTTTATGGAATCCGAGAGCTGTATACCCTGGGATTCCACAATCCCACCTCGCTTCACATGCATGACCGCACATTTGTCAACACCAAACTCCATACTGATGGAATTACTGAAGCTTTCAGTGATCTTCAGTAACTCCATCAGCTGAAATCCGCTGGTGGCAAAGAGCTTAAGGTCATCCATGTACAGCAAGTGGGAGATTACCTGGCCCCCTCTCCTCAACGAATAGCCCAGCCCCGAATTCTCAAGCAAAGTGCTTAGAGGATTCAAGGCCAAGCAGAACCACAGGGGACTCAGACTGTCGCCCTGGAATATACCCCGCTCAATCCTAATTGGTTCCCCACCCTGTTGGATATCTCGACATCCTGGATAGTGAAGAACCGTACTCCATTGCCCCATACATGACATCAAGAAAGCGCGTAGAGTTGTATTAATTTTATACAACTCCAGCACCCTCATGAGCCATGTATGCGGCACCGAATCGTAGGCCTTCTTATAGTCTATCCAGCATGTCGACAGATCTTTTTTAGAGCGGCGAACCTGTTGGCAAATAGCCGTGTCAATAAGGAGTAGCTCCTTAGTGCCACGGGATCCACTCCTACATCCATTCTGAGAAGCAGACATAATAGAGAAGTTAACGATATGTTCGTTAATTTTTGCTCTCAGAATGGACGTAAGGAGCTTATAGACCGTCGGTAAACAAGTTATTGGCCTATAGTTTTTTGGATCCGTAGCACTACCAGTTTTGTGGAGCAGATGGGTAGATCCTGTAGTCAAGAACTGTGGGAGCGAAGCCGATTCCACAGCAGACTGGAATTGAGAAGCCAAGCAACTATGTGAACTCCGCAGCCATTTTAACCAAAAATTTTGCAGTCCGTCCGGCCCTGGCGTTTTCCAGTTTGCCATCGGACGGACTGCATTGGCTACGTCTTGGGGGCTGATGGTAATTGCCCCCATCTCTTGTATTGGTTCACATACTTGCTCAACCTCTCGCATCCAGCCGCCTTCGGAATGGGTGACAGGCACCGACCAGATGCTGCGCCAAAACGAATTTGTGGCATCACCATCCGGCAGGCACCCGCCATCCATGGCTGACACCGGCCGCTCCCACAGTCTATGTACCCATCTTTGATCTTTTTGGAACATGCGATTCAGGTGAAACCGTTCCGCCCGCCGTTTATAGCGTCGAATACGGTTTGCCCATGCACAAACTCTTTGCTTAAACAGGTCGATGCGCTCTGTAACGCGGGCAATAAATTCACTGGGACTAATATCAATCCCAGCATATGCACGCCTTACAAAGCGCATCACGCGTGGTCGCGAATTTCCCTGTTTAAACGCTTTTAGTTTTGCAATGAGTGTCCTAGCCTCAGCAACACGCTGCTCGATCCTGCACTGCCAAGCTGGTACGGCTGGTTTCGGTCGTGTAGCTATGTTATTATGACACATTGCAACATTAGCTACACGACATGCCGTAAGAGCTGCGCAGTACAAAATCGAGTGCGTGTCCCTAAGGTCTTCACTGCTCTCAAAGTAAACGGGGAGCAGTGAATCTAGGGCACCCATTATCGCTTTGTTGCGGTTATGCATGGGCAAACGAGGTAATCGAGGCCTCTGGTCGGGCGGCGATCTCCGATAAACCCGAATCGCATCCTCCAATGTACTCCTTATTAACTCATTGCACTGGGTACTTACAGTTATAGCCCCATCCTCCTCTTCCCCATCACTAGGGGTGGTGAGCGGAGCACCAGAAACTGGCGCTGCCACTGGTGGCGAGGTGCTGGTAGCAGGGCTATGCTGTATTTCGGAGCGCAGTCGATCAAGCGTTGAGTCATCCAACCTGTGATTACGCTGGATGACCCGCACTTGATCCGACAGTCGTTGTGCCGATACACTGACACCCGGTTCAAGAGCCTGAAACAGAGACAGCATTCTCGCACGGTACGCAGTGAGGTTAGTTCCCCCCTCTGTCGCCCCGTAGTATGCGCGCATGACATTCTCATTTATACTGAGAGTCCACTTCATGCGCCGCACATCACCACCGGGAGCGGGAGCCCTGTTCGAGGCCGGTTGGCCTGAGGGCGCCAAGCTGCACGGTGGCCGGCGTCTCCCCTGCCGACGCACAGGTGTTAATTAATTTTATTATTATGATTGTTAAAATCACGCCATATTTTATCAGTGTTGCCAGTTTCTGTTTTTCATTCTCCCATTTTTGTGGGTAATTTTGTTGGATTATCGTTACGTTTATAAAATAGCGCTGATGTACTTTTTGAAATAAAAAAAATAATAAAAAGTAAAAAAATAAATAACTCAATGTTAAAGTACCTATACCTCATGATGTTTTAATATTGTACCAAATACTAACTTAGTTGATTTAATACTTGATTCAAACACACAACTCCAAATTTCTTTTTTTTATTTATTTAAAAAGTAAATTAATAATAAAAAATAACTTAATATTTTTTTTATTATTATTATTAAAATACACTTAAACTGAATAATACCACATAAATACCAACATATAACTAAAATTAGTAAATATTTTATTATAATTAATTCGTCTTTATTTAATGTGATTTATGGGAGAATTTGTAATAGCTGGTATCACTATTTACGCACACAGAGACATTGACGTATAGTGTAAAACGACGCCTGCACGCACACATACCCAAATGGCGTCCTAGTTGTCTTTGGTATGAATGTAGGGCGACGCTCCATCTAGACATTATATAATCAAAGTGTAAGACTATCATTTAGGCGGCAGTAGAGGATTATCTTTGTGTAAATGGGATTAATGAACAAATAAAACTCAGGATAATGGCATTTTAATTGTAATTCATTTATTATTATAACTATCACTAATAGACGAAATAGTTAAAATCACATTTCTTCTACTAAGCACCAACATCAAGCGGACAGTGTACCTTCAAATAAAAAAAGAAACTAGGTTTTTTTTAGGTAAACTTATAAATATTTAAACATAAGATTCACTTAGGTATTCGTTTTCTTTTTATTGTATTTGTTGTTTTCATATTAAGTAGTTTAAATATTTTTAATGAAAAGGTGACGGATAACGACTTTGCGCCATATAATGTACGTAGGTATGGGTGAACCTCATAAATAAAAACATTATACAGACCCGTTCAATTATCTCTAATACCTTGAAAACTAACGACTAAACTCATTTTTAGCTGTAGTCTTGCTGTAGTAGGCATTGGTGCAATTCTGAATAACTTTTTACCTGAAGTAAATAGCTATCGCGATATCGGTAGAATTGAAACAATAAATAGAATTGACACAGTTATTACGTCATACATTTACTAACACTAGAAAGTTTGCTTAAAACTGAATCAAATGTGAGTTTGTTGTTTGAACACGCTAATCTCCGAACCTTTCAGTTAGATTTTGGAGAATACTTTCGAATACTTTCTTTTTCGATTGCGCTATTTACGAGGAAGTTTGTACGCTATTTAAACATTTTATTTAACTTGCCTTGTGAGAAAAGCATGGGGAGTAAAATAGCACAGCTGATGTAGGTTAAGTTAGGTTATTAGGTCCACTAGGGCTCTAGGACAGTCTAAGATATTACACTATTTTGCCTCAATTAACTAAAAAGTTAAATTTTAGTACTATGAGAAAAATAACAGTATTTTTTTACATTTTGTGTTCATATTTCACAGCAGGTTCAAAAAACATGAATGTTTCAAAAACCACGAATGTTTCAAAAAACGTTGTTGTATTTTTTCAACGTTTATGCCGTATTTTCCTAAATACGGCATAAACGTTGAAAAAATACAACAACTACTACTTTCCTAAGTACCGAAAGTTATAAACTTTTTAGTTTATTCAGGCGTTGGCTAGTAGGTACAATACATTGAACTTGCTTAGGATTTTGAATTCATCTACGGTTTTGTAATGTAATTATCAATCTTTAAATGTGCTATCAGTTAGGTGCGAGTATGTCATTATTAAATGGTTTACGATATATTTTTCTAGTGCAACATGTATTATTTATTATTGATCAATGTAACAAGAAATTTAAACAAAAACCACCACACTTAAAAATATCCTCAGTTATGTAGTAAATAAACTGTGAAGGACAGATAAACACTCGACACATAATGCAAATAAAGACTTATTATTATTATTACACGTAAAATGCGGTGTTCATCCAATGTAACTGAAAAAACCTTACGGAACCAGTAGTGATTTTTTATATTTCCGACTCTTCCTCATTCACTGTTCATGAATATAATATGCATGATGCATCTCTTTCAGACTACAGTTGATTTTAAATAGATCCAATCAGATTTAAGCTAAAATTACCTTCCATGGTATATTCCTCGGTTATCTGTTTCTAGTTTTTGCAACACTAACTTTAAACCCTAACAAAAGACTGGAAAAGGTTAGATTTTAAGTGAGGTGGTAAATACTGAATCTATGAAAAGATTGATAATTGGGACCTCCTAAACAATTCCTGTAATAAAGTATTTCCAAAGGAAAAACACATATTCTAAAACTTTAAAATTTACTAGGTACATCAATTATAAAAATTATGTGATAAAATACTTAATTAAATAAAAGATTCATTGTCCATATCATACAAATCCTTTACAGACTGAATAAAAAGGTAAAATAATATTTTAAACATTCTCAAGTCTCACTTTTATATTGTTACTGTGTTTATTATATTGGTCTAAAATTATCTTGACCACCCATAGTTCTGAAATCTTAGCATTTTTCAGTCTGATTAATGTTTAAAATATTACTTCACCTTTTTATTACACTCTGTACTTATGTAATGGCTAATGTACTACACATTCCAACCAAAATATATATTATTCCATTATCACAAATTGTCTGTGTTTACAAGATCCAGTCTTACACTAAGGAGTTTGATATCAAATCTCCGAGGTTTGGGTAGTTAAGTAATACATTAGCCATCATATACTCTTTACAACATTCACACTTCATATTTTAAGATAATGTGACTGACAGAGTTAATAACACTATCGTTACATATACTCTAAGTGGAACCACTCCTGGCACAAGTCATTATAAAATAATATTTGATTCATATTTATATTTGCAATCTCTAACAATTGATCATTAAGTTACCGCATTGACTTAGAAGTGGTTGCCATACATGCCTGGCATGGGCATGTTGAGGGGTCCAGTGGGGTATGGCACGTTGGGGGCGCCCTGTGGAGCCCCGTACCCGAAGTACGGGAGGTAGGGCTTCGCATATCCATTGTTGAAAGAGCTCTGATTGCCGGGTCGGAGCAGTTCAGCCATCTTGTCAGCCTTGAATTTCCGTAAGTGCATGTTTTTGCGAGCCGGCTCGAAGTCTTCGAGGAACTTCTCGACTGGGATCTTGCCTGAGAGGAAGTCTTGGGCTAAGTTCTCTGACTGGTCTTCTGCTTCTGCGGCCGCCGTCTGCAGTAATGCTTGGGTTGTGTCTGGGGAGATGCCTGCTGATTTCGTTTCTGGAAGGAGCAAAGAACACAAGACTAAAATAATTATCACTCAAACCTAGCACAAACAATCAGTGACATAGGTGTGAAGGTCATCTGCCAAGAACTTCAGTAGTAAGTATATACTCACTGTACTCTTCCAGTAGCTCCTGAATGCGCGTGCACAGCTGTTCTCCCATCTCTGACTTCTCCTGGACCTGGGCCTTCATCTCCTCAAGCTCTGGCTCCTTCCCCAGGTTGAACTCTGCCAATGACCTATTGCTGGCTATAGTCATTTCCCGTTCAGTCTCCCAGTCTTTGACCTGCATGAATACAAAGTACATAAGTACCTAGAAACCTGTGGAAAGAGGAAGAACTGCCACAAGGTAGGGAAACCGTCTCTGGGTTGGCCTGCAGTGGGACAGTTCTGGCTCTAAATAAAAAAAAAATAAACTACTTTGGTAAAAGTAAAACTATGTCACCATGTTTGGTGTAGATTAAGATTTCTGATAAAAATAGATAACAATGTTGAAATAAGTTTAACTTGTGTACAATAGTTAATATAGGCTGTGAGAAGTAGATAGAGTAAATAGTTTGTTTGAACCTTATTTTTATAATTTTTTAGTTAAATTCTTTTGCTTTAGGCAATAAGCAAAGCAAACTTTATTGTACAGGATATTTTTGTGTATCCCTAGGTATCAAGTGATCAACTATTTATTATTTTCCATTTGCCATAATATACTCTTTTAATCATTACATCACTTTCCTCTATTTGCATTTCAGTAAAAACTGTTCAGTTAGGCTAATAATATATCATCCTACATAATAATACTTATTTACATTAGTATTATATTATGATGCAATAGTCTATCATGGTTTCCATCTCAGTATAAACTATAGAAAACAATAATTTGATATACTGTAACATTGCTGCATATTATTATGTTTCAAGTTATTTGTTATTTACAACGTGTATTTCAATGATCTATCAGAGACTTAGAATTGAATGTGGTATGTATGTAGGAACTCATTGTATGTTATTTTTCTACAGCTACAATTAATATAGCATGTTCAATATCTCTATGAGATTAAGTAAACACAGTCATCATGATTATTCGAATAAAATGAGGTCGAAAATCCATCAGTTTAATCTATAAAAGGACTCTTTATCAACATTCATATCCGTAAGTTCATTACTCCACGATAATTCAATTGAAACAATGACTCATTCTATAAACTCAATTATCGGGCGTTAAATTGCGATTATATCTGAATGATTTCACAACAATATCAAATACAATTTGTAGTTACATTATATAAATGTGACACGAACTATAGGCAACTAAATTATAAGGAACTGAATTAAATATTGTTATGTACCTGCTTCACATCTTTGAGCACTGAATCGAACTTGGTGTCGTCATTTAACATTTCCTTGAGCTCGTCAGAGTTTAAATGGGCTAGCAGGCCCATTGCTGATGGGTAGTCTGGCTGTATCATTTTGGGAATCCCTTGATTAGACACCACACACAAAAAGAAACCCGTAAAACTTTTTGTCCTATTGAGAAATGTCAAAGGAAATAAAAGTAATAACAATGACAATGAGTTACTGTCAAAAGTACTTCGTTCAAAAATCGATTTTGTGTACTTTGTTAAATATAGGTAACTGTTTTAGGAAAACAGTGCAATCCTAGAATATGCAAACTCTTCACACTATTACTGCAGAATGCAGATTCACTGCAAGGGAAGGGTCCTAAGACAACCCGTACACAGTCAGCCAATCAATACCTAATAATCGAATATGATAGGTAACGAAATAAAAATATTTTGTAACCTGGCATGTAACAAATACACTAGACTAGGCTAGGAAGTGGCAACTCCACATTTAAATGTCAAAATGACTATTGGAAAGTACAATGTAGATTTTTCAAAATTCCCATTATAAATAGGAATTAAATGCCGTATATTTAATAAAACACATGTTAAACTACTATATTTTTAGTGTCGACCAAGAGCTCCCTTAGTTCTAGTCAGAAATGTTACTAAATGATCCTGCATACGACATAGAATTTTTCTACAGTTTTTACGTGAAATTCCTGGCAGAATCATTGTTGTATTTTCGGAATTTCGCTTTGTATATAAGCTTATGGCTGTTCGGGTACCTGTTGGTGTGTTGTGTGGTGTACCGGAGATATGCTCGCCGCCTGCCAACGCGTACGCGCGGCGCGTTGGGCGCAAAGCGAGTGCTGTTGGTGATAGCCCACCCGGATGACGAGTGCATGTTTTTCGGGCCCACGATCTTCAGATTATGCGAGCAGGGTGCTGACGTTTATGTACTGTGTCTATCGAACGGTATGTATAATATTAACCCTTCAAAACTCTTACTTTCACACATGTTAACCAAACACATTACCCATAATTAAATTAAATGATTTTCAGGAAACTATGAGGGCAAAGGTTACATCCGTCGCAGGGAGTTGTGGGATGCGTGTGAAGAGCTTGGTGTTCCGAACAAGAACATCTGTATAATAATGGACACTCGTCTGCGGGACGACCCTAAGGCGCAGTGGCCGGTGCCGGTGATAGCCAAGCTTATGCACCACCACCTGGAGATGCTGGATATAGACACGCTGGTGACCTTCGACAGAGGAGGGGTGTCCACACACGCTAATCACTCTGCCGTGTTTTATGCAGTAGCTTACATGTTTGTTGAGAAATTAATGCCACAAAGTAAGTGTTTTTCATACTTGTGATAAGATATAGATATATTGTTATTACATTGCAATGTTTATTTAAGACCTTTTAATGAGCTGGCTTTGCCCGATAGGGTCAATACAGAATCTGTATTATATTTGTAAGACCTTTTGTATGTATGGAATGCAATAAGCAAATTGAGTATCAAGTATCTTTTATAAAGTTGTTGTAAGCAATCTTTATAAGAGTATTAATATATTTTTGTCATATTTTCAGGGTGTTCGGTGTACACATTAGACTCTGTAAATATTTTAAGAAAATACATTGGATTCTTAGACCTACCACTAAGTTTTGTATTATCTTCTAAAAGGTGAGTTACAATAAAAATCTTACTTTAAACATATCATAGTAAAGTATTAAAATTATTATAGCATGACAATAATATGATTGTGTAATTGTAACTTGAAACTGGCCTGTTCAGTATTGAATTTGTGTACAAGCTTTACAGGAGCAGCTCGCGAGCATGCCGCGAATGCACTAGTGTCAAAAACGACGTCTGATAGACGTGCGCGCGTCGTGTACTGCTCTTTTGTCAAATGTGGACGCACCCTTATACTTATAATACAATATATTTGCTTGCTGCTTCGTTAATGTAAACTCCACCCTATTATCTTCCAGATATTTCCTCCGCTGGACAGAGAGCCGGCGCGTGATCCGCGCGATGAAGCGCCACCGCTCGCAGATGGTGTGGTTCCGGTACCTCTACGTGGCCTTCTCCCGGTACATGGTGATCAACACGCTCCGGAGAATAAGTCTAGCGGATATCGAGCTGGAGCTAGAAGTCGATGATTGAGTACAAGGTTAACTATAAGGAGATTTTTAATAGTATTGAAGCGTTGTGACTTGTGAGTATTGTTTTAAAATGATTGGTATAGATATGTTCTGGTTTTCTGGCTATGGGCATAGTCAGGGAATTTGTGGGTTGATATACCAAATAATGTCATCCTATTTGTGGACAAATTTTACTCTGTCTATTGCTAATGTTGCCATATCTAAGCTAGGTTTATTTATTTTGAGGCTTGCTGCAACAGCATATTGAAATATTTGATATTAATCAGTATTAACCCACTTAAAAATCATTATCCTAATGGTGGTCATACTATTTACTTCAAGAACTGAAAATATCAAAACTGAGCATTGTTCAAAGTGTTTAGGTATCCAATACACACCAATGATGGTAAGTTTGCTAACAAAAGCCTGTTTTGCTTCCCACCTAGTCATCCTAGCTATGCTCATAGACAAAATAATGTCTGTACTAGATTTTTAAATGCAGAGTAAGAATATATTTCTGATAAAATTCACTAGTAAGAACTATATACAGATGAAACTAATGCTAACTGTGCTCAGGAACTGTCTGAAATAGTGTTATCTCTTTCGTTCATTTAGTGAAAGTAGTAAGAGCGAAAGGGAAGTAATGTTTCATACAAATGGCTCTTATGGTCGAGTGAGAGCTTATATTGATCAAGACACAAGTTACATTAGAAATGATTTAAAAAAGACATGTTATTTATAATAAATGAGCTTATTTGCTCGCTTCTCTGCTTAAATGGTACGGTCAAATTGTGAGGTATTGATTGATATACTCATAAAATTTCGGTAAGAGCGATTTTTTCTTACCAACTTTGCCAACTGTTGAGATAATGTGACATTGAAACAAGTTTTTGCGACAGTTGCACTCTTTATTCCCTTAGTTTCATAGTCACGAATCTCGTATTATATAACAAAGAAAACGGGCTCTGGCGGAGGCCTTAAGGTCCTGAAGCAGTCAAAGCCTGCGCTCAAGCTAACTGCTAAGATCTCTATCAAAAAAGAAAGCAGTTCAATATCTCAATACCATGTAACTGGTGCATAATTAATATCTCATCAATATGACTAAGACCTAAAGCATGCTTCTACGCAACGATGAAAATCTCCTTCCTTTCTACAGATAGTTTAGAAACAGTCCATATTATGTTTTGTAGTATTATTATGCCATTTTTGTAAAACCAACGAGCATTTTAAAGATATTAATAGTCTGAAACTGGATAGGCCATTCCAAAAATGAGCTATAAAACTTTTAAGATTTACTTACTGGCTTTTACTAGTAAATGTCAGTCCCTGAAATAAATTAGACGGAGAAAGAGCTATCCACAATATGAGATGCAATATCTGTCGCTTCCGTCTCTTTCATTTGATATTCGGCTGTTGTTTTTAATTGTATTATTACAATTTCATAACTGATGTATATTTACAAACATACAAGTTATTTTATTAAGATGTTTTGTGTCCCATTAAATGACTGAAATTCTTTCACTTTTCTTCCTAATCATCAATTTAACTGATAAATGTGTTAATTGATAATTTAATTAGGTGTAGGCAACTGTCAATGTGTGTGTAAACTATTTTATTGTCAAGCGTTAGAATGCTATGTTTTAAACTGCAGCAGTATATAAAAAAAAAACACTTTTCAGCCGCCATTTACCTGAAATTTCTGGCTGGAGGCGTATTAGTGTACTATGTCTCGCCAACTTAGTCCGGCAAAGCAGTAAAAGCCTCCACTAGGCATACTGCAGGAGCACCCCACAAAAAAATAACTGAAATTGCCATGAACAGTTTTGTCTAGAAGTATTGATACACGCTGTGACTCCGCCTGTTATATATTGAGTACTTATCGAGTGCTATAATTTATATAATTATGGTTTATTGTATTTAGTGTAAAAGTTTTACGCTATGTAAATTATATTTAAATCGTCTGAAAAAAATATGAACAATACAACTTTATTTATTTATTTTTCGAGACTGCATGCCTCGAAAACACAAAATTAATCTGTAAAGCTGTTGGTTAATGTGGAAAGGATGATTATAAAATAAATAAATGAGCAAAGCCAGGATATAGACATTTCAAAAAAAAAATACAGGGTGTTACGTTACCATATGGCAGTCTATCCAAAAGTTGCGTGTACATTTGGTATAAAGTCTGTTTCTAAGTTTTCAAATCAAAATGAGTTTATAAAATAATTAATATCCAGTTTTTTCACATTTATTATTCGACACCAAAAATCAAATCTGTTATTTAATTATCTCATTTTGAGCTGAAATTTTGTAAAACTGTCTACCAGATTTCAATAACGCTTTTACAGACTATCGTGATATAGGTAAACATACTTACTGAAATCAATTCTGCCCCCCTTTAAAAAAATGTGTATCCTGGCGTGGCTCATAATGAGTGTCAAAGAAATGAATGTATGTAAATTATCCACTAGTCTGTTATTTAGTATAGGGTTTATATATAAGACAGCCATTTAATTTTTTGTGGAGTTTTAATATTTCAAATTGGTATTTTATGAAACCAATAACTTATTCTGTCTTTAAAGTTGAAGTATATGTCGCATTTGTATTGTTCAACATTGCAAAAAAACTTTATAAATTATTCATTAAATAGGTACCAAGCTGGTTGCGATTGCCTGCTATACTCGCCAAACGCATTTTTTTAAGCTGTAGGGAAGGAGTAAAATCAAGCAAAAATAATTAAAACCATTTCTTTTAAAATCTGTTTTAAACAGTAGCATAGGTAGCTTCATAAATTGGCTAGTTCCTTAGTGGCAAGAATGAATGGAAGATACAAATATCAAGTTATTGTAATTGTTGTCGACCCTGTGATATTCGGTTCTCTTGCTTCAGGCATTATTTATTTTTAAATATATTTGAGATTTTATTTAATGTAAATTAAACGATCAAATTTTTATCTACTTGTGGTTGAAGTTTTATTTACGTGTCCACCATGGTCTTAGATAAAGTGCATTGGCCAAAATTGAATGTATTGTAATGTCTGACTGTGTAATTTGTGATTTAAGAAAGTTGTGTGTATTGTGCATTAACACAGATTCGTCATTAAATCTAAAATCAATAACAAAAACAAATCACAACAGATTAAATTATTTTATTTGTGTTGGCCTCAAAATATTCATAGTACATTTTACAACAAATGTTATTTCATTACATTATACTTATCAATGCAAGAACTTTCGAAACTTTTAATTAGCTAAACATTTAAAAATTGACAATTTTAGCAACTATAGATAACTAACTATGCATCGATGAAATTTCCTACTCAGATGGGAATCGAAATAAATAGTAACACGTTAGGCTTAAAGAATTTACAACACATGCATCAAAGGGCCTGTTCGAGGTAACAAAATAAAAATATAATATGTTTGTGTACTTAACTTTATTTGGTAACTGCAACAAATAAGCTTTAACAACATGAAAGCAAAGCTTCATATTATATTACAGGACCGACCTACCGTCGCCAGTGTCGCTACGCACCGGTCACAACGTTATCATACTGGAAGTTACACGTTACAGGAGTTAAGTACTCTAGTTCAACTGAAGCACTAGGCGAAGCTAAAAGCGGGTAGCCAACAATTTACTATCTCTACAAAAAAAAACACTACTCGCAAATATATCACGCTGTATTTGATGTAAAACTTATTACAACATAAGTAAAAAAACTTAAAGTATAAAAGAAAGTGCAATATGTAGCCGCGGCGCGCGAGCTGACCGCTGCGTGTGCTCGCGGCTAAGAGTTACGGTTACAGGAACATACATCCATTATGAACTGAGAATCCACATAGAATTTCATATTGTACTGATTCAATTGTTTCATTACCACTGATTCCATACATTGCGTGAAACACAAGAGAGCGAACAAAGATTAAGTAGCAAACGATATTAACGTCACCGTCGGTAGAAACTGGAATGTCACACAATTATTAAAAATACTGATTTGTTAAACAACAAAAAACTTATTCATAAAAAATATATTTGAAAATTCACTAGCCGAGGGTGTTGCAACCTGAACCCGTTCCCAATAAATAAGTTAACGAGGTTACCGTATATAATAATAATCCCATAGACACCGCACCATAATATCATTCACCTTGCAACACCCCCACAATACCCCAAACACCAGAGGGTTGCCATTGTTAAAAATATATTGCACCGATAATTTATTATGTGCCAGAAGTAACGTGGTACAATTGCGCAGGTTTATATAATCATTTATGATATAAATACACAACAGACGAGCTCGAGGCTCGAGGCCCCGACCTAACGGAACCATGTAATAAACCTCTGGCCGCTGTTACACCGCTGCACCGGTCTCCTTGCAATGTAGTTGTCAAATCCAATTATATTTATTATACTTTTTATTAATTAATTAGGTAACGACAACACTACCTGTTAACCACTGACTACATCGACTTATTAGTTATTAAATATTATCTATACCATATTATATCATTTTTCTAATGGTAATAATCTATGCCCTCGCTTGAAGAGATCGCAAACGTGATGCGCAACGGGTCACGAGTGCATCTACCATGTCATACATATGTTATATCAAGCATAAAGTTACAGAAGGGAGTCCGGTTATTATTACATATCCCCACATTGTTACAACTGCCAGCAGTTGTTTGATTCAGTGTTACCATGAAGAAAACATTCTCATGTGCAAATGGTATTGACGGAGCAACATGCCCTAGACCACAAGACAGACAGACAGTAGGTACACTTTAAATAAATACAGTAATGGTCTACAGGTATGTTAAAATTGATTTATTATTAAATAGGAAAAGAAAATGATTGGGCATCTTATACGTCATGACAATTACATAAAAAATATAATAGAAGGGAAGATTGAAGGAAGGAGAGGAAGGGGGCGGCCGAGATACAGTTACATTACACAAATAAAAGAGAAGGTGGAGGTCATGACGTACAAAGAGGTTCAAGAATTGGCACAGGACAGACATAAATGGAAAGAGCTGCACCGACAAGAGCATGGCTCTTAAATTGATGATGATGAGGAAAAGAAAACGTAACGTAAATATATAAAAATGTAAATAATCTCACGCAATTCCATCGTTAAAAAATCCATAATGGCATTATTGTTGAATCCATATGACATAGCTAACATAGTTTGGGGGTAAGATTTCTCCATGGTAACACTATCTGCAACCTCTATCGCCAGCTCGGGCAGTGAGCGCGGAACATTGCTCGGGGTACGCGCGAGCCGCGGGAGCTCGCGTGGCACGTCGCAATCAATTGATATACTTCACAAGTGAGCTACATTAACACTATAATGGACAAAAGTTGATTGTGTTCGCGTAGCGAGCGCCGAGAGCCTGCAGAGAGTGCGGCTACTCGTTGTCGGCGCGCATGCCGCGCACCTCGCCCTCGCGCCGCAGCTTCTCCAGCTCCTCCTTGGTGCGGTCCTCGATGGCGCGGATGTCCGCCATCGACATGCCGTACCAGTCGTCCATGGAGCAGAACACTTGTCTGCAATAGTACATCACGTAGTTTTAATAATAACATACTAAATAAATGCGGATAACTTCACATACATTGCTCTGACTAAACCTATAGTAAGTCGCTAGAGCATGTGTGTTATGGAATTCAGAAACAACGCAGGTACCACAAAAACCCAGACCCGGGACAATGTGAC
Organism: Autographa gamma; assembly: GCA_905146925.1. Taxonomy (NCBI): domain Eukaryota; kingdom Metazoa; phylum Arthropoda; class Insecta; order Lepidoptera; family Noctuidae; genus Autographa; species Autographa gamma. The sequence continues at coordinate 890,856 of LR989870.1, forward strand.
AACCAGCGACCTCAGACATCGGTCGTCAAACATAAATGTACAAAGAAACAAATTCAATGGAATTTATATGGGAGCACCTCTGAGGTGTACCGTAACGATAACAAAAGTAACTTTCGATATCCATCCACTTGATTCCACTAGATACCGCAAAAAGTCAAAAATAATTTCGAAATGAAAACTTCCTCTTTTTAAAGCTGGGTCTGATCCACTTTTACCAAGGATGTTGCAAAAAAACATACTCTCGAAATGAAAGCTTCCTGTTTGTAAAGCAGAATAAAAATAAGAAAATGTTCTTTTTGAAGTTGGTCAGACTTAATAACTAAACTACAATTCTCGTAACAGCTAAAGTTATAAGGTTAAAATGTACTTTACCTACCAATATCGTGATATATTTTTTATCAATTCCACCACAATTGAACAATGACTAATCCCTATTGGTATTTTGTAGACGGTTTCAAACGTATTGGTCTCTTTTATAATCAGTGTAATTAGAATGAGAAGTATGTACTATTGACGTGGGCATGACTACCATGCGTCATTAACTTGTTTGTATGTAATAATATTTCAGAAATCATTAAATTAATATTATAGCATCGAGATACTCAAATATTGTTGTATTTTCTAGAAACATTATCAATAACTTATTTAAAAACGCAACATAACTTAGAATGAATCATATGAAAGGTTTGCACTTTTATAATATCTTCAGTTTATTTATTTATTTATTTATATATTTATTTATAAGAGGCACATCAACAACATAAACACAAACATAAAAATAAACATTGCACAAGTCTTATAACTAGTGTTTACATCAATTACAGACGTGCACAACAATTAACATAAAAGTCTTCACAGTTTTCACAGGTAACTATGCTAATCACTTTTAGTTTCCAAACAACAATACAGCTATATAAAATAAAATAAAAAATAATAAAAATAAAAATCATCCTGGCAAACAATTACTTATCACTATGAAGTATCTTAAGCCTGAGTTGCGCGGGGTGGTCGTGGAAGATATCTAAGTCGAGGTTTTTCCAGATGCCATTATATGTAGACATTAGCCTTGCTATCGGAGAGTTCAAGCCTAAGTTGGTTCTATAACGGGGAATGGAAAAAACTGTACTAAGTTTTCTTCGCGTATTTACCCTTGGGACGTTAATACCAATACGCTCCAAAAGACCCTGATACGAAGAGGAACCTTTAACAATATTCTGCAGGAGAAGCATATCAATCATTTGTCTACGGCGTTTTAAGGTACACATTTTAAAAAATAAAAGCCTGTCGTAATATGAACACCGACTACTGATGCCTGGCGCAAGAAACGCGAGGTGTCTTGTAAAAGATCTTTGAATAGACTCTATTCGATCTGAGTGAACTACATAGCGTGGGTTCCAGATAACGCTGCCAAACTCAAGCACACTGCGCACTAGAGCATTAAATAGAACTATTTTGGAGGCAGGGCGCTTAAAGCCCTTGGTGTTGCGTTTAATGAACCCCATCATTTTAGCTGCCTTACCGACCATGTTGTCGTATTGTGGGATGAAGCTTAACTTTGAGTCAAGAATTACTCCAAGGTCACGAACTTGTGAAACAAGCTCAATTTTTTCGTGATTAATGTGAAACCATGTCTCTATTACCTTTCTCTTTCTTGTAAAACGCACGTGTTGACATTTTAAGGCATTTAGCATCATCCTATTAGAGCGACACCACTCGTAAATTCTATCTAAGTCAGCCTGTATAAGTTCCATATCCTCTGAGGAGTCAATCTGCCTCGAAATTTTCATATCATCAGCAAAAAGGAAGCAGCGACAATGACGAACTTGATGAGTAATGTCGTTAATAAATAACAGAAACAAAATCGGCCCCAAATGCGATCCTTGTGGCACTCCTGAAGTGGCAATATACGTATTAGATTCATAGCCGCTAAGCACTACAGATTGATGGCGATCTTCTAAATATGATATAAACCATTTAAGTATTGAATCGCAGATACCATATTGGTTCTGTAGTTTACGTATAAGTATTTTATGGTCCACGAGATCAAATGCGCTGGCAAAGTCAGTGTAGACTGAGTCAATTTGTTTATTACTGTCTATTGCCTCCATTACTGGAGTTATATACGAGACGAGATTAGTAATAACAGATTTCTTCTCTTGGAAGCCGTGCTGTTCTACTCCTATGAGAGATCTAGTGTGCTTCGTTAAAATCGGGCATATAATACTTTCAAAAACTTTTGAGAAGGTAGATAGTATCGAAATAGGTCGATAATTTTTAACGTTGCTATTATCGCCTTTCTTTAGAATCGGAACAATACGCGCACGTTTCCATAAATAGGGAAAGATACCAGTTTCAATTGACTTGTTAAATATTTCCTTTAATGGATATGAAAGTTGTAAAGCACACTTCTTGATGAAATAAGGTGGGATTCCATCAGGGCCAGCACCTTTGTTAGGATTTAGTTGCTTTAAGCAATTTAGAACCTCACTTTCTTGAAAACGTAAATAGGCTAATTTATTGCAACATGTTGTCGATGTCTCATCACAGCTCTCGTCAGAACTGTTAGGAGGCAAAACAACACTTCCAACTTTCGTATAGACCAAGCTGAAATGAGATGCAAACAGTTTGTGAAATTCGCGTGTTGTGTGAATAAGTAACAAATAGCTTACCTATGGAATATGGTGAACAACCGCCGTTCTGATTTCTGGATCACATTTTCTACTCTACTCTGTAACGTAAAAAAAAAAACAATGTTTAGTCTAAGTATTTATATGGTACGCTGCAGTATACGATTTTTTGTATGTTATTGTATTTTTGTTCTGGGGCGCACGTGGACAGGAATCGCCAAGAACAGAGAGGTTTGGAAGAAGAAAGGGGAGGCCTTTGCCCCGCATTGGAATCTAATTTATGCTAATAAAAAAAAGACGACTGGCAAACGGTGAAGGAAACAATCGTGAAGAAACCTGGAGTCCAAAATGCTCTGGAGTCTGAAATGCTCGTCCCTTCTCATCGGAAGAAGCCTTACCCAGCAATGGGATGTTTATAAGCCCATTTATTATATTAGTTTTTTTTTATAAAAGTAATGTTGAAAAAAAAACTTGCAATAAGATATTTAATTTGCGAAAATCTTTACATTTTTTTTTTACTTTATTAACAGTCTTGAACTTTACTTAAACTAGCTAAATTAATGTTGATTTATTTATTAGTTATTATAAGTTTATTAATGTTTGTTTAAATGTAATTACACAAAACAGAAGGTGGAGGTCACGACGTATAAAGAAGTTCAGGAATTAGCACAGGATAAATATAAATACGACCTCACACCACCATGAGGTGGGGCCTGCGGGTGACGGGGAGGGCACCCCGTCACCCGATCAGCTGACAGGCCACGGAGGAGACGCACGCTAGGTCCCACGCGTCCGTCCTCGGAAGGAATGAGAGTTGGGCACCTTACACCCACTCTCTGGAAGGGGTCCAGTTCAGGACCGAAGCCTCCCAGAGCCGCGCAGAGATTGCGTAAGCGACCCCGTGGCTCTGACTAGGGCTAAGACGGGACCGGGGTGTTTTTAGTCGGTGAAAGTCCGACATATCCCCACGCTGTGCCCTCAGCGTGGGCAAAATCATTAGAGTTTCACCCCGAAAAAAAGAAAAAAAAAAGGATAGATACAAATGGAAAGAGCTGCACCGACAAGAGCATGGCTCTTAAATTGATGATGATGAAATGTAGTTACCTGTAGTCCAAACCACTTGAACTCGGCCGTGACGAGCTTGTAGCAGGTCATGACGGGCTTGACGTCGTTCTTCCAGTTGGGGCCGGTGAGCGGGCCGCGGCCGGTCTTGCTGGAGCGGAACTTGCTGGGGTCGGTCTCCGGCTTGTAGTCGGCCGCGTTCAGCGGGTCGTTCGCGATGTCTATGTGCACCACCTCGCGGTTCTTTAGCTTCTCGGGGGATAGCTCGTGCACCTGGAACAAAAAATATTTATTAATTAATTTAAAAATCCATTCTACCCACCTACCTGTGTTCCACGATAAGGAATATGATTTATGGATTGATTCTACAAGCTAAAATTGTTAATAATAACCACTATTTATGTCTTTGCGGCTTAACAAAGTAAGTAGCTAAAGCACTTGTGTTATGGAATTCAGAATGCAATTCAACGGAGGTACCTCAAACACTGAAGCTTGCCTTCAAGTTATCAAAATACTTTTTAAAGTATTTCTTACATCTTTTTTGCAATAAGAATGTTTCATTTACACAATTCAGTTTGCATATTTTTAACATATCAACCAATCAGAAAATGTGAGTGATACTGTATTGTATGTTATTTCATTAATAGAAAACGGTAAATATTTTATAGTTACCGAAGACTATGTACAGATAACATTATTAAACGGCTAAAATCATATCCCTATTATATATATTTAAAATTAGTACCGTTTTGTATTTTATTATTGCCTGTATAGCCTAGATTAACTTATTAAGACCATTTTTTACCTCAACTTCTGAACCATTTTAATAACTTACTCATGTGATCTATGATTTCAATAAATTTAATTTTTATTTATTTATATGCACTATACAATATTACTCATACTCACGAGCTACATCTATACGCCTAACATTTATCTAAAACCTTCTTAACTTTCACAAAAGGGATCTCCAAGTCCCACTACAGTCCTAGCCTTGTCCATACTTAGTACCTACATTTAGTCAAACATGAGAATCATAATAACGATTTTGGTGAGTGGCCTCGACTCCCGAGACTACGTCACAAATCGTAACGACCGTAAGCTCATTACTTGCGATTACATGTGCGTGTGGAGAATGTAATTACTATTATTTTACCTGACAGCCATCGCTTTGGTTGTTTACATAAATCATATTTATATTTTGCTTTGAACTGTAAATGTTATAATATTTTTCTTTCTATCTATTTCTCTCGTGTAGAGAGAGATGATGTACTATTTATCTTGCTTGTGCTTGCCTGTACTTAGAAATCATTTAATTTACAACAAGTATTACCAGTCACTAAAGAATTTAGGATAATTAAATAAAATATTCAATACATCAAGAACTGCAGACATCAAAAGCATCTTGTCATGATATTCAACTTTATACATGAATATTGGATCCCGTTGCCTAGCAACGAAGTCAGCTGTTTTTATAATAACAGTGCATGATCACGATTCACTTTGAACTAGACATCGCCTTGGCCTTTCTAGGCTGTAATGAAGTACTTGAACTTGGATACTTAAGAAATAATTATAGTTGAAGTTAATTTGTAACGTTTAATTTGTTAACCTTGTATGGTTACGATATCGAATCATTTGCTTTGAAGTATTTTGTTTGGTGTTGAACATTTTTTATTGGGATTCTAAAAACATTTTTAAGAAATAGGAATAATTTGTGTAATGTTATTTTATGTTAGGGAAGTTTCCATCAATATTGTTAAAACGTTGTGTCTATAAAACATTTGAAAATGAGTCAGTGTGCTGTTTAGTCATAGGTTAGATGACTGTATGAAAAGATAAAATAGATTTAGATAATGGAAGATATTGGTCAGAACAAAATATCCTTTAAATAAATAAAAAAACACTAGTTTTTGGGTACCTAGCCTAAATTATACGATGAATTTATTTAGCGATAATATAGTTTACTAGTTTTTGCTCGCGGCTTTGCCCGTATAAATGTCGGTTATCTAGGAAAAATATAGCCCAAACCTTTTCTTTTAAAATTTAAGCTCACTCCTCACCAAGTTTAATCTAAATCAGGGTTATTTTCGCAATTTTAATACTAGTATAAATATGTTAAGCAAAGGATTGGATAATGTGGCAATATCAGTGTACACGTATAAGTGACAATGCTGGGAAGGTACCAACGTAATAGGTACTTAAGTAGTCAAGTAATAATTGTTCGTACTTTGATCTGTCTCATGGCAACTCGCTAATTACTGTCCATACATTAGCTCTTCCGGGTTGAGAGTTTTTTACAAGATAAATGATTTATTTTTATCATTTGCATAGAAATATTTCATCACATCAATAATTGGTTGGGTTGTTAAATTCTTAGTCTTACAGTAGAATACAGTATTACTCAGTAAATGTTTTGATTTCGGATAGACAGCCGTCTCTTGTTAAATACTAGTATTCAAATTAAATTGGTGCGATACAAGTCTCACCAAATTCAGTCTCGGAAACTCCCGATGTAGTTTCGAAAAAGGATAGGTAAATAATTTTTTTGTATGGAAATCGAACCCATGTTTATAATGTTTCTTTTAATACATCCTATGCTATAGTTTGCATACTCACTTCGAATTAAGACTGAAATGTTTATAGGACAATAAGTAATACCTTGGCATGGTAATATTTGTATGTCAAAAATTTTAATAGCATTTATATATTTTCTCTCATCTATCTACATATTATAAGTCAGCTGTACATGAATAGACAAAATAAACATCGAGTGTGGCATTGAACACAAGTGTATTTGACCATTTAACATGGCCCTCGTGCGATGCGTTCAAAGTTCGCGCTCGAATGACATTGACGATATATGACGTTAATACTGTCATTATATTTTTATGATTTTCATTATTATATTGTATAAAATAAGTTACATTGAAAAGTATGTTAACGTATTTAATAAAGATTACCGATACTTGCAACGTCTTAGCGCACGGTATGATCCCGAAGGAATCTTGTTCAATTTCTAGATTTTTTTTTCATTCTAGACCAAGACATTTATGTAAAACCAAAAAACGTAATAAAATATGGAATAGAATTTTTCAATAGTTTGAAAAGGCCAACTTCATTTGTGGTGGTTAATTAAGATAAAGATAAATATTAAAAATGAAAATTATGTAACTTGTGCCAGTAATTACACTTTTTCATATTTTAAGGAGTCCTAGCCTCTACTAACTATGGAAATACACCTGTGTGGTAATGTGGAGCTGTTTGCTGTTTTTTTAAAGATTATTATTATATGGGATATTGGTGTTAAGTCATTAGTCGGTTATAATTACTATTATTATATACTTACTTATAATTACTCAATTCTTAAGGCAATAGGCAGTACTTGTCTATTTTTTTATCTCAACAATGTGTTTTATACTTCTTTTTCTTCTAGGTGCATAAATTATAAAATAAATAAATATTATAAATTGGTGCATGGTGCTGTACTCACATTGTACTGCTCGCCCGCGTCCGGCACGTGCAGCGACTCTATGCAGATCACGAAGTTCTCCTTCATGTAGCCGGGGTTCTGGAAACAATTGATAAACAATCAATATCTACACAATGTACATAGTAATAGAGTTTGTAATAGGTAGGCTAAAAATAACATCAATCAAAATATCAAGCAAGCTGTCAAGAAAGGACAAGTCAGGACGGTAGGGGTTAGCTGCGCTGAGAGTGCTTAGCGATACCGCGGCTACAGCAAAGGCGAGAAGGGGACCGGGGTGTTTTTGGTCGGTGCAAGTCCGACATACCCCCACGTCGTGCCCTCGACGTGGGTCGAAATCATTAGATTTTCACACAGAAAAAAAGAAGTAAATAAATAAATTGGTTTCTTTTTTGATAGTACTATAGTGACACAACCGGACCTATTCCACTCTGTGTAAATTCAATAGAAAATAGTTCAACATTTTAAAGACATACAAAACACACAGTGATTTTGTCCTAGAAAAATAGAACCTGAAGCTAGCCAAGTACTTATTTATAGACTTTATTCAGCAGTTTAGTCCCCATGTGAACCACATACTATCTGGTGCATTAGCCAAGCACCTTTACATTCTATACAACACTAGCAGACAAAATTGCAGGTCTATATTTCTTAAAGCTATACAAGTTACAACCGAATTCTAGAAGCTGTATTGCTCTACTGGGAACACAAGTGCAGTATCGCTATCTCTTTCCTACATAGAGTTCTCTCTCGCACCTACTCTGAAAGATCTTAGTTCTGTAAAATACTGAAGCTATATTGGCGCAAGATTTTCGCCGTAAATTTCATTGAATGTTTCCTAGCTATTTCGGATTAGGGTTGCCCCTGTAAGACTTTCTTAGCTGATATTTAAATTGAATTTTAACTTAGATTATTATCCATTTTACACTTTATACAAAGCGAAAATCTAATAGGTTAGTGTTGTAGAAATAACAGGAAAATGTAACACAATTAATATAAAAATAATCAAAATTACTAATTGATAACTTTATAAACATCGAATACGTAAAGACTGAGTAAACCTACAAGTATTTGACACATCACAATGACAGAGTATTATTTCTAAAACCTTTTCAACTACAATAAATTAATCCTATTATAAAGAAGGTTGTGACGTAGGAATATAATTTGTTATAATGCTGGAAATGTATAGCTTTCGGGAAACCGTTTGTAATATGTTTGCCAAAATGTGTTATATACAATTTGTATTTTACGAAGGTTGGAAATATCTAATTAATAGCTTAAATTTTAAATTTAGCCATTAATGCTTTAAATGCTTTTTTGTTAATAAACGTGAAAAGGAACTGCTGAAACATGACAAGCGGGTTGACGTTTCTTAACACTGATGCAACTCCGGGCTCTTTTGCGGCCGTCGGATGAAGAGGAATCTGGTGGCTCCGCATTGAAGCAAGACTTGTTCGGTGGAGTGTCGCTGTTTTTAATTCTCTTCCCCCCTACCCACGGCTACCCCATAGCTCGGCGATCGCAATATATTTTTAATTTTTTACTATATCAACATCATCAGCCTATAGCAGTCTACTGCTGGACATAGGCCTCTTCAATAGCACACCAATTACTTCTATCCTCGGCTTGTCGCATCCAGCTCCTGCCATCTTAATACTTATCGGGATTCAAATAATGTAATATTATTATATCATTTCCGCTCAAATAAAGGTAAAAACCGGCGCAGATAACAATAAACTCGTAATCTAATCAACACAAATATTAATTGTAACATAACATCAGTTTCCTAGTCGAGTTATCGTACGATATGTTTAGGAGTAATTTGAATTAATTACAGTAAACGAAAATTAATTAAAAATTACAAAAGTTTTAAAGACTTAACAGTCTATGTACTTAATGCCTAGCTGGTACCGTAAGCACAATGTTACCGGTACAATATTTTTTATTTATTAGTAAATATTTTGAATGAAATCTATAAGTCCCAGTTTTTTTTTCAAACTGATAACTAATACACTGTTACTTACCTATAGATAAGAAATAAGTACAATGAAGATTTTTCATATGAACATATTCAAGTTCTGCATTCAAGTGCAGGTCATTCGGTCAATTCAAGCAACTCTTAAATTGCTGAATCGAGGCCCTGGAGTCCTTGAAAAAGTGCCAACAAAGTGCTATCTAATATCTGGAGAGAATTGCATTAAAATAGGATTATATTAGTCGACAAGATACGGCTATCGGCTGTGTTGCTATCGCTTTTAAGTGAGTTATTTAATTTATTTATCTGCTATACTATCTTCCACTTTATCTGGTATAGTTTAAATAAAAAAACTGTTATATTAGTTTTGTAAATACGCCAAGCCGTATTTTTTTAGCTTTATAGAACCGAGCTATTGAAAGCCTTCCCGAACAAAGATTTCCAGTAAAGGTGCTTACAAAGTGGTCTACTTAGCTCTGTTTTTTATATTATTTTTAAACACAAAAAAAAAACTAAACGTAGTGACAATTTCCCGATAAGATCCAGCAGCATGTTTCATAATTTTTTAGCTCTTGCTCGCATTCAACCACCTAAAAATAGGCCATTAACTACGATATATCCTCGTTCCTTACCGTTAACACCGTCCGGCAGTAAGGGTAAGCGTTCCAGGCCTCCTCGTGCACCTCCAGGGAGCCCTTGGGCGCCAGCAGCCTGATGAACGCCGGCACCTTCGACGCCAAGTGGTAGATCTTGTATGTGTACTGGCCAGATGAGAATTTTCCACCTGGAGGACAAATACACATTAGATGAAGTTTTAAACCAGCTGCCAATTTTATATGGTGGTGGAGGGTTTAATCACATTGAAAAAACAAATAGGATATTAGGCCTTTTTAAAAGTCAATATGTCAGACAGAATCCTGATTGGCCCACCCTTCCCTTCCTTGAGGAATTGAGTATCATATTTTACATGAGATCCAGTTTAATAAAAAGGGTGTGTAAGTGTGGATATGTATTTTGACACTGCTAATAAGATAAAATTATAGAACCCTAAGCAACTCGCAACATCATCGTTTAAAAAATCCGTTTCATAATTTATATCTATTGGGATTCAATTCAATGTGATTTCACCCTTATATTCTGGCAAACTGAGGAATAATGAGACTTAATTCAGATTTTTTAAACATCTTTAAAATATCTGACGTCGACACAGATTCCATGTTGTGTGAATTAACTTATCTACAGTTTCGACAATGGCCTTACAATATTTAAGTTCGACTAATGGTATTTCTATTGTTACTCTAAATAATAATAATACTAATGTATCATATAAATGTTAATGGTACAAAGTTAGGGTAATTATAATAACTATAGGTATTCAAATTATTTCCATTATGGTATAATGTTGTCGTGCCTGAAATTTTGGATTCAAAAGCTAAACTTATTGATTTAACATCAGTATAGCAAGCAATCAAGTTTCTTTTAGTAAATAAGTTCCAAAGCTTAGACAGTTGTCTCAAGTTGTGCGCAATAATTTATCAATCTCGACATACGTGCATCATACTCAAAAGTTTCGTAAACACTGAAGGCGTAACTCTTGAAGCGAAACAGTTGAATGTGATCGGTCGAGGGTGGGGGTGATTCTCACGCATGCGCAAAACCCGGCGTTCGATCGTAACCCACCAGGGACCTTAGTACCGCCCGCTAATATCATCTTATTCCCTCAAACGTACGAAATTAACACGTATCCCAAAATCAATCTTTACTTCGCGACATAAGGTTCAATTTTCTTTACAAAAACTGAGATATTCCACCAGATGTCATTTGTTTTTCGTTGTTCCACGGCTTCTTTTGTCGAAAACATAGGTGTGCAATGAAAATGCAACTTTATAAAGGGATGTATCGGAGATTGAATACTATAGTATTCGTAAAGTGCTTTTTTAATATATTATTCTCAGATCAATCAGAACATCGGCCCACACAAGTTCTCGGTCTATTGAATGGAACGCCGTTGTATTGGATATTTCTAATTGACTACGTGTTTTTTTAAAGAAATACAGAAAATCTATTTTATATATATTTGAGCTTTTCTTTGTTAATTGAACATTGAGACGTTAGTTATGCAGCCTCAGGTAGGTTAACGGTTTTCATACTGACACCTATCATATTCATCAAGCTAGGCTTAACCGATATTAGTAGAAAATTATATACCGAAAACCATTGATTATGTTGCAGAAATCTCAAAAAAACTGGAATGGCTTTAAACTCGGTATTAATGGATAAAACCGTATAATAAGCTTCAACAATCTTGAGTCTGAACATCAAACAACGTAAAATGTATCTACCCCTCAACCTTTCGTCGCGTTGCTAATGAATGCACTCATCCCTTCCCACTCTAAAACGTCTACTTAAGGCCAGGGCACACTGGAAAAAGGTTGCGAAGAAAATTTGAATTTTCTTTGGTCGAAGAAGAAGCTCGAGACATCAAGTCTCTTTCACCAGTGTAAAGTAGCGATTACAAAAAATTATTTTGCTTATTTAGGAATTAGTCAAATACAATCAGAGTTTTACACAGCAAAAATAAGTACACACTCTCAAATTTTTATTTTGACTTCAATTCTAACACAAAAGTCTTACTAAATTTGTTTTACAATTTCGCTATGTGCATAAATATTTTTGCTCTTGATTGTTCCTATAAAATGACATACGTTGATGTGTCTATAATTCTATTGTAAATATCTCATAGTACCGTCTGCAAAGGCCCTTAATTAACAAACGGTATCATTTGCATCCCAGCTCTCGAGCAGGCGTGACGTATCAAGAGCCGATGCAACACAAAGAGGTCGCGAGTTTCAGACCTTGAAGCAAAATTCAAACGTCGAACGCCAATGACGTCACTCGTTATGTCATCGCTATAGGTAGTTTGTTTGGATAGTTTTGCTTCGAAAATCTGTTCGGTGCGATTTTTCATACTTAAGTATTTTCCTATAATAAGTTATAATAGTAATAGTTGTTAATAAAATAGAAAAGTATAGTGTGAATGTAGGTATAAAATGCTTGATGTTATCTATAAAACACAGGTACATACTTATATTTTTATGGTGGATGCCTGAAATGCGTTCCATGCAATCTACCAATCAAGTAGCTAGAATTTATCTGTGTAATACATTTTATTGGTGAAGGTCGTTCAATACTGCACCGATCGCCTGCCGTCAAATATTAATGCTACAAATAATTTGATTTCTCCTATTTATAAGGTTTGGTTCGATTAGGGGCGGGATAAGGTTGAAAGGAAAGACTTGGGGAGGCCTTGCCCGCAGTGGGACAGTATTATGCTAGGAGAAAAAAAAAGTTATAACGAATATGCAATAATTTTAGAATACTGCATACATGGAACTGGTCTTAATATATTTCTGCATACTTCTGAATATTGTAAGAGATCATTTTCATAGCATGCCCATACCATTAGATTATGGGGGCCATGCCATGGGAAGAGATAACAAATTACAGCAATAGATAAAAGAAAATAAGGTGGAGTAAAGAGCAATGGGACACAGCTGATAAGAAAATGGGCTAAAAAATATTTAGTCTTAGTCACCTATGATTCTACGGCAGATATTAACTTAATTTACACTACTAAATAATGACCCCCAACAGTCTGCCTATACACAGAGGACGAACAAGAAAGAATACTGTAATAATTATCTCACAATAAACGACTTTGAAACAGACGAGCAACTGTGTAAACATAACGTCATTGATCAAATAAGTTGGTGTTCATGTAATATTAACTAATAGTAACCAGTGGGATTGCCTTCTCCCTGCCCTGTAGTGCTATTCTGTAACATTATTTCCATATCTCGACAGCGTAATCCGCGGTGAAATCAAATACGTCTCAAATTTGAATTCTAAATCAAGGCCAGTTGGGTTCACTTTTGAAATGAGCTTTATTGTCACTCAGGTGAAGCTCGATACCGAAATTATTTACAGAATAGACATGCTGTTCCCAATCATTTGGGGTCAGCACAATGAGCGTTCTTTTTCGTTTCATCTCTAATACTCGTCCAGGCAGTATTCAGGCTTCCTTGCTCTTTTTTGCAATTTATATCCATATTTAGATTATTTCGTAGAAGCAACAGAGAATTCTCAGAAAAATCAGAAAGATATACGCTTTTTTTTATAGGTCAGGAAGATTTTCATTCCCTTGTACCAGAGTCATACTATGAGTTTAAAACGTGAATTAATAATTTGTTTGTCTCATCATCAGTACCTGGATCTCTGAAAATAGCAGCTGTATTATTATATAATGTTTTTATGACCCTGAGGATTTGTTTATTTTTTATGTCATACCTAGAAGAGGTCTTGTTTCGTAGAAAACCTGCTAAGCAGTTATCGATTTTGAATTTGGGAATTAGCCAGATCTTTTCCTATGTCTGAAACTATGCGGTAAGGTCAAACTATCAATTCACATTTGTGCTGAACTCGTTTAGGTTTACTAGCCTACTTTGTATCCCACTGCTGGGCAAACCTCTCTGGTTTTTTTTTTATTTATAGCCTATTCAGACACATTACGTAAACATAACGTATCGAGTAACAATTATTACAATAGCCATAAATTGTCTCAACAACCTTGATATAGCTGTAGACAATAGTATAAAGTCATGTCGATGTGCAAAGAAAAAATATGATTCTCATGTAATGACACCAGAATTCATCTTTTAGCAAAAGAAGGGCTAAGATTATGTAGTCTTTATGCAAAAAATGGGCCAATTATGTTAAAAAAGAAACTAATGCAATTTTTATAAAGGTTTGCTTCTGCTTAAGATGGGCAGTCATACCCTTTCTTCTGCCTATACCTTTTTTCCTCTGAGATTTTTTCAATCACACTTCTTTTGCTCCGGTACGATTAGTTACCACCTATACCGTACATTTTCTAGGCTCATCTTGAGTTAGAGTTTCTTGGCTCATCTAGAATATCGTAACGCAATGCGTAATGTTATCGCATAGAGATTACTGTCATATTTTAGACTGATTAAAATAGATACCTTGTTTAACATTTACGGAAGGCTTTCGAGATAAAATTATTTATGTTAAAATCATGGCATGTTAATGTGTCCTTGGAAGGTCAGATAAGAGGTGTTCGTTACGTTACAGATATATTGAAATGAAGGAATTAATTGACTGGTCTTCTTGACCTTAGAGTTCAATGACCGAATTGGCATGGGACAGTTTCGTGCTCTAAATAGTAATATATGATTTTGTTTATTAATAATAACTTTTTTAAATGTCCATTTTATATGGACAATCAGAAAAAGAAACGAATATGTAATGTATCATAGTATAAATATAAATATAAAAATTAAAATACATATTCGAACTATTTTTGTTTAGCAAAAGATACAATTTTTATCAGTTGGTTGGTTGGCAACTAATATCATACTATGAACAAAATAAAAGGTAGGTAGATATCGTGATATACTAACTTGCGGTTTTCCTTCTTTTACAGACTATTAAAAGTTGTAACACTAAATAAACTTTAAGTAGTATAATTTCACTCATCATCAATCAGGATTTTGCTATGTAGAGTACGTTAATAATAGGCCTTGCAATAGGTTCTACTTGACACTTATAATAACAAGTAATAATAAATTATCTATTGTGTGACGTCACTGAAACGTTTCATTTACTACCTATTCAATATGTCAAGATAACATATCGACAATTATATTACGTAGCGCTTGTAATCGTTCAGATTATATATCTGACATTTCCCTAATAATATAAAACCAAAATATAACATATGAATATTCAACAATGAAGGTAGTTCAATATTAGTACGTTTAAAATTAAGAACGAATTACAAAAACAAAACAAAAGAACACAAAAATCTACTGTTCTAATTTCAAATGCAACTTTACGGACGAAAATGTAAAAAAAAACAACTCAAGTCTACAGTTAAAATAAAAATAAACTAAAATGGCGTGAATATTGAAGGGCTATTTATAATGTTAGTTAATATACGTGCTAAAATATTAACGATGGAGTGCTATTCCTGTTAGGCTCTTGTCTAAACGTACGACGGTGGATGCACATTCATAACTTCAAAACCAACGAAAAATAATGCCAATCTACGGACTTTTGTACGAAAAAGATTTATCAATATACAATAATGACGATCTAACATATGTATGCGGGTTACATCGCATTAACCTTTAAAACAGAACCGCGGATAAATAACATATTAGAAATAGCAGTAAATGGGAGCAATCAAGGAAAAGATAGATTTTTATATTCGAAAATGCGTCGACGCATCACCATTACTTAATTTAAAATCGAAACAAAAGAGCTTTTGCGAATTACGTTAAAAGCTATCTGTTCTTGTAGTTAGATCTATTTTAATCAATGTTATTACAATATGCACCCACGCTAGTGATACCAACGTAGAGTATGAATAAGACAAACTCTAGAGCGCATCTTCAGAACAAAGAACAAACGGAAAAGGCGCACAAAAAAATAAGTAAAATATGCACGACTGTGACGAAAATTAGCACTGTTTAAAACAAAAGAAATATAGCATTTTTTTATATCTTAGCACGATTATAATGAATGTCCGTCTCACCACAAAAAGGAGGCTCGATAAAATTGATATATATTTTTTTGTTTTCTTGATTTCAGAGTCGTCAAAGTTTTGTGGTAGGACCGCGTACGTTTAGCTCAAACTGGGGTATCTACAACTACACAAGCGCTCTATACTTTGTCAAATTCACTCTCTAAGATTGAAACATTCAATTCGTACTGGCTGCGTTGCAAGCAGGACAGGTACCACATTCAGAGGAATCAGCTGACTTGTTTTCCGCGCTTGACGATTCCACTGTGTCCCTTCTATGTCTCCCAGCTAGAAATTAATTTGGCGTTAAAACAAAATAAAATAATGGTGAAATAAAAATAAACGAAATGATTTAAGTAAACCTTTTGCTGTAACGAATACACATTGACTGCTGACGTGTCGATCAAAATCCATAACAATTGTTATAGAATTAGAGCATGGGGAATATCAGACACATTTAAAAATGAAATGATTAAAGTTGTGCATATCGACCTTTTTTGACCTTAAGCTTAGGCTAAGGTAGTAAATAATAGGAAGATACTGAATCTATTAGGTTCTGATTGAGAATGCATCGAGAGGATCACGTCTGCTGCAATAAAGCGGATCGGGACGTGACATGCGAGGCCTTTGTACTGCTAAACTGACACGCAATACAGACGCCGAACGTATGCACGTATTTGATCATATTAGCCGGTACTTTACTCCTGAATCAATAACTCTTAATAATTTTCACTATCGTATAATTTCGGTTTGACAAAAATAGCTTCATGAAAATTACAAATGGACAATGTACCATTTCAATTAAGCCCATTTGTATTTTAACAAAGGCCTCCTTAAATCCGCTAGAATATTAATCTACAAATATAATTATTAATCGTCATAATTCGTACGTGGTCGAACCGTAAAACTTATCTATAACAATGAAACATATAGGTACACATGCTTACGCAGAACAATACGCGGACAAACAATAAGTGAACGTATGTGTCCTAAATGTTCATCGATAATGCTTTATTGCAGATTTAATTGACGTCAAAGTCGCGGTTGGCTCGTTTAAAATGTGTGCATTACTGGTAAGCCTTGTGTTGCGCGTCTGTTCTCTATGCTGTCGACTGGTTAAGTAAACGCGATAAATACAAGTTACTTTGATTTGCTTTGGGCATTTACTGGAATAGGAACCCTATGTGACTACTCGCAACAAAAAGAGAACATTATTTTATTAGGTACTTAACAATAAGTTTTAAACGTTTTTTTATCCGAAAAGAAGACAAATCAAATCAGAACTGTGGATCTACAGCTTAGACTAAATGTTTAATGCGAAATATATATTTAACAACATGTTTAGTTCCAAAGTTTACTGTAACGATTATATTCACTTGAATATTATTGAAAGTGTGTGGTATCCCGGAAAACTGGGAACATTTGAGCCACACCCAGTATCGAATAAGTTGAGAACTGTGACCTACATCTAGGCTACTCCTAAAGCTGTAGACTCGAAATGTAAGAACATACCATTTAAAACGATGTTTTCCACTAAAATGTAGCAATTTAGAGAACATTCTGAATACAGAAACATCCGTCAGTTAAGTCACTATTCAGTCTCATGCTGTCCACTTCATGGTGGTTATTTTACGTATTTTAAATAAACAGCGGTTTAGGCCTCTAAATTAAATAGGAGAGAAGGTCATTATCAGTAACTAACATAGGCCTTCGTCGTGGATAATCATAGTAATCTTCAGCTCAGCTTCCATTGAATTTTTTATCGTTCCAAATTGCAGTCACCTTTGAAACTGCGGACTGTAATACTTATTTCCCTGCTGAGGTGTTTGTAAAGCACGCATGTTTATTATAATAATATCCTTATTTTACGTCACATAATTATTGCTACGTTAGAAGCATTTTAATCGTATCTAACTAAACAGGTTTCCGACGAAAACGAACAATAACTCGTTTCTTAATTCAAGATCATTTGCAACGAGTTTTTTTAATTGACGAGGTCCGAATATTCATAATTTATTTAATCAAACTGTGTTTAAAAAATTGGTTTCTTCTGCGAGATTTTTGAGATAAGGAGTAGACGAAAATAGTCAATAAATGCTAAGCTTAATATTTCTTGTCTAAGGCGTTCTACGTCACAATTCTATAACAATATCCTTGACAATGAACTGTTCGAAGACAGATCAATAGATACGAGTAGCTGCATTTAAACATTTATACTGTTTCAGTGTACAGCAACTGCTAAATACAGTTATTTGGCGTCAAATCTTCACTCCACATGAACGGCACCCGCTAAAGGTTAATTGTCTAAATCGTGTGTATTGACGTGGGAATGTTTTAACGAGTCAAGCTGTCTGCAGATGCAATCGACACATTTCTTCACTATTGATTCTGTGGACTCAGAATAGCGTATCGATTCATTGTTTTTGACCAAACAGGTGTCTTTTCACACTGTGTATATGACTTGCCTATTCTTTGTTTCATAGTGTTTTTTTTTTCAGTGAATCATTCGAAATTGCTTTGCATTCGAGCACAAGGGTTTTTGTAAGCTTTTTCTTATACACATTTTTCAGAACACACAAATCTAAAAATCAAGATTTTGTATTTTTTGTACGCCATATTAATTCAACATTTTAGACACTATGCTATGTACACAATATTTCAAGATTTAAATAACTACTTTTTTATTCTCATGTACTTTTTGTTGACCGCCAAATAAATAAAGATTGAATGAATACTTATTGCGTTATACCGTTTTGCATAAGCATTTTAACGGCCACACAAAATTATATAACTAGGAATTTCAGCGTAAACTGTGAACCGAACATAAATGCAGTTAATTTGGCGACCGGACGAATTAGGTCATCTGAACAATCCATTAATAACACAAACATACGTTATAAAGGCTTCTGAATAATTACCGTTTCAATCTGTGTTATTAACACGTAGCCCCAACAAAACAAATGAAACCACAATAGAGGGTACATGGATATTTTGTAGTATGTTTTCAGTCCCTAATTTGAGGTAAGTTAAACAATGTACAATGTAAATTGACCCTAAAGTAATGTTCATATTCCTTCAGAGAGAAAAATATGCGTTTATTTAGATCGAATTGTCTCTTTATTAATTTCTGAAGAAATATGTTACGTTCTTAAGGATGAATTGGATATATTGACGCTTCAAAACATTTCGACTCGCAGAACAATTTGACCCCAAAACATAACACACAATGTTAAGTACGATGACTTTTGCCTGCCTTTAAAAAGATCGGTAGGATATTGCAAATATAAATGGACTTACCGAGAAGGGGGTAATCTTTAAATGGCTCATTTTTAACAACTTCTATTCCTTCGCCGCCTCCGGTTTCGTTTTTGGATACTTCGGCCACGCAGTACAACTGGGCCACTTGGTACTGTGAACAAAACACACGTGTAAACGACACTCCTCTCAGAACGTTAAACCCTGCGACAGACCTTATTTCTATAAATAAAATCCAGAAAATCCTACAAGAAAACATGTCAATAACATGTATAGTAAAATAAGTACTTCAGTTAACATGAAGAAAAGAGTTTTAATTTTTAGATTATTAATGAAACCTGATGATAATAATGTGTGAGACTAAAATTCTCTCTTCAATCTTTATAAGTGCGCAAGAACTGAAAACCAGCAAAAATGGACGGATGACGGACCCCCAGCAATTAAAATTAATAACAATTTCTAATAAATAGGATATAAATTACGTCAAGAGGACAATAAAGCGAAGATGCGTTAATTACAAACTCTTGCAAAAGCTTATGTATACCTAATGGCCGGACAAGTATCTGTCTCTACGACACATAAACGTGGCCTAACAAGTGTTAATAAGATCGCGTGTTTAATTATAATTATCGGCAACACAATAACATTTCATTCTTATTTATAGAGTCCACTTAATTATAGCCTTCATCTTGACATAATCAGAGTTAGGTATGCACGCATTTAGTGCTAAGTACACCACACCACATGTCTACAGGGCCTCGATTCAACTATTTTAAATGCATATCAGTGGTCAGTGTACTTGTCATTGTGCCTAATTTTCGTATTCATATAAGCCTACAAAAAAACCTCATTGAACTTTCGAAGAGAATGACCGTAATGACAGTTAGCAGAATGACGATTATCGTAAAAATGACCAAGTGAAGCAGATCATTCGGACAATTCAACCAACTCTTGAATAGCGGAATCGAGGCCCTGAGTGTATCACCTACCTACTATGCGCGAAAGAGTACAAAAGAAGTGTAAACATGACGACCAAGCGGTGGCCATGGTATTGAAACAAAATGACAAGAATAGTGGGTCTCATAATAAATATCGTCATGTCCATCTATTAAGCCCGTGTTATCCCACTGCAGAGCAAATCTTTTTTTTTTTGATGTGCCAGTCCATTCGGTAGGAGTCCAGGGGCCCGAGTCTGCTATTGGCAATTGTTTGAATCGTCTGAGTGGGTGGCGTTAGTAGGTCCATTTTAGGATAATTACGTAGGTAACACGTCCTTTTAACTTCAAAATTGGCCATTCGGGCGGCCAATTTTGTTGTTCTGACATTTAGTAGAATGCTAATTATCCTAAAATGGACCTATAACGCCACCCACTCAGACGATTCAACAATTGTCAATAGCAAACTCGGGCCCCAGTTGGTATCTCCACCTTCTTCTCGTAGTGTAGCGTTATAAAAAAAAATTATACTAATGTTGAGCAAATTAAATCAAGTTAAACTATTTCTTTTAGTTTTCATATAAGCAGCCTGTAAATCTCTTTTCATATATATTTCAATGTTATTTTTTACATTGTCCATTTTACAATCAGAGGTACATATACCCCTCAATATTTGAATGCCTTAATTGATAAACAGTAGGTAGAACAAATCATTTACTTTGAAGATTTATGAATGCGGTATTTTTAGTTTGGGAATGAATTGGCAGAAGGGTTATTACGATACGGAAATGACTTAGTAATATTTTATTAAATTTGTGTTCTGTTGATTAATTAAGCACTTCTTTATAAGAAAGCTAAATAAACTTAAGGCTCCAGTGGCCATCTTCGAATAAAACGACATAAAATCCGTAAAATGAAATCCAATAGTTTCAATATTGTTGCTATGCGAAACTTGGTGTGCAATACAATCTTGATCGATGATATAAAATTAAACAAAAACAAGCGATGTAAAAACTTATGGACTTTTTTACTTATGTAAAAAATAAGCAGTTCTTTAGCAAATAGGATTAAATACAAGACCTTGTCAGAAAACGTAGTTACAAAATCGTAAAACACATATGTATATATTAGGAAATAATTCTCTAGCGATTAGTCTCGGGGTAACTAAAGTTAAAAATACCATTTAATAAGTAAAAAATAAATAAAAAAACAAAATAAATGCGGACAATATCACATACATTGCTCTGAACCCAAAGTAAGTAGCTAAAAGCACTTGTGTTATGGAATTCAGAAACAACGAAGGTACCACAAACACCTAGACCCGAGACAATGTAGAAAAGTTACTTTTTACATTGATCCGTCCGGGGATCGAGCCCGGGACCTCAGAGCTAGCGGCATCTTGAAACCTTTGCGTACGCCACTCGAACACCGAGGCCATCATAACTAAAGCCATAGCTAAAGTTAAAAATACCATTTAATAAGTAAACAAAGATGTTTTTAAAGCTTCAGCCTCCATTTGACCTTTGCCTGCAAAAAGGTCTCATTACACTAGAGTTGTTTGTTACGCAAACAATTGTCTATAAACGAGCAGATGTCATAGACAATAATAATATAATCGTTATAAATGTTACCATAAATTATGAATAAGGAAGAGTTATTTAAAATAATGATTTGTTTTTTACTTTTAGATTTGCATAACAAGTTCTATGTACACTGTCTTTTTTATAGTTATTAAAGATATTCGAGTTTCAGAAAAAAAAAACTACTTATTTCAGTTCACGTTTAAACAGTTTCAAAAGAATCGATGTAGAGGAGAGCATTACCTACACTCTACTTATTCCTATTCTCATTATCTCAGAACAGTAAAAAAAAAATCTATCGAATCGTATCGAATCGAACCTACAACCTATACGCGTGGCCGTGCTAATTGCATCTTAAATTCATCACCTTTATGTACATGTGAGACCAGACAGTATGGCAACAGGGCCTCCCAGAATTAGGACACTTACAGCTTGATAATGGACAAAAAGCAATAGATTTTTATCTACTTACATTTTATTAACATAATTTTGATAACTAAAGTGCATTTTACCAGATTATTGCTAAAGATTATTAATATACAATCGGTATATAAGATAAGCAATAACGTTCGGCTATAAAAATGGGGCAACTTCGAACATAATGCCTATTAAGCGCGTAATTCCCAAATCGAGTTGGTCAGCGAAAATTGAATCGTATTAGAAATGAAATAGAAAGATTATTGCTTGTCAAACGATTATAGATAAAAGTAGGCTGAACCGATTGGAATGGAGGAACTTGGGACTGACCTATGCCCTAATATACTGGTATAGGCTGACTTGCTAAGCCCCGATTTTTCAATGCCTAATTTAATCAGTTGTCAGAGCTAATGATCACGACTTATTGCTTGACCAAAAACCTAACAACCAATCATTTTGTGTTAATAAAACAAAATTTTTGTTGTGTTAATCAGCCTTTTAGAAACTCGGTGTAACCCTTTAGAATCGGCTTCGGGAGCAATGATTCGAAGATTTATATAGTTTATGATCCAATTAATCTCTGTTTGACCAAAATGACACCACACGGACGGCGCGGTCGTTGGCCTCTGACAAGCACTGAGTGATAGAAACCATATTTAAAAAGACCAGCTCAGAAAACATACAGAATTGCTTACGAGACTTACTTACCTCGCACATACTTGTTTAACGAATAATAATAATAATCCAGCCTTTAAACGTCCTACTGCTGGGCACAGGCCTCTTCCCATATAGAGAAGGCACGAGCATTGATCACCACGCTTGCTCACTGCGGATTGGCGATTTCAGGTCCCAAATTTTGCAATCCAGGTTTCCTCACGATGTTTTCCTTCACCGTTTGTCAGAAGTGTCTTAGAATAATTAAGAGAGTACATATAACTTTGAAAAGTTACATTGGTACTTGCCCGGGTTCGAACCTGCAACCTTGTGCATACAAATCCGTTAATTGAACAGCTGGGCCACTACGACTTTTTACGAAATTACGAATAGTAAGCGCGAATTAACATCGACATTGAATTACACGCGAAAATTGTAGTTACATCATTAAATCTCAAAGTTTTTATTCAAGAGTTAGGTTGAAAACATCTGCTTAGTCTAGATCTCCACATGACCTAGTGACCTAGTTGTAGTCGGAAACGTCGAAATTAAACTCGTTAAGGTCATTTCGACATGTTCGTTGGGAACTAAAATCACACCATTGAGTTGAGATGAATGAGATTCGTGTGAAATGCTACTGTGTCTTATTGCGTTATTATAAAGTATAAATGTACATTGTGCATGTATTCTCCAAAAAAAGAAGGCAGAAGGTTTATTTACCGAATAAAAACAATCACTTCTCAATTATGTTGTATGATTTTTATGTTTATTACCTTATGAATCTGACATTTTTAGTATAAATTTTATTGCCACAAAAAGAACTTATTCTGCTATATAACCATGAAAAAAGTAATAACAGAGTAAGAACAAAGTCATCATCATCTCCCAAACCTTTTTCCAACTATGTTGGAGTCGGCTACCAGTCATATCAGATTCAGCTGAATACCGTATTTTATATGGAGTGACTGCCTATCAGACCTCCAACACCCCTTTTACGGGGAATCACAGTATCCCATAGTAAGACTGGTTGTCAGAACTGACACTGCCAAACATCTATTTGTTCTAACTAACTAACAGAGTAAGAACAAATATTTTGTTTAGTTTAGCTTGAAAGCTACATAACTAACAGATATCAAAATACTGAATTACCTCATAATTTGAAGACATCTTAAAAAGTTGCTATTTATCAGAGAAAATATCATTTTACAAAATGACACAAACAGCCTGAATTTTATCAGTGATTTTTCAGACATATAAAACGGAGAAAGAAAATGTACCCAGTGGGTATGCCACTCAACCATGGCGGTTGTCACACAAATTTTATATTGTCCATATAGAAACACTAAAGGGGGCATGTATCCTACACATCTTATTATAATAAACAAGAAAAACGTAAGAAAATATATTCTGCATAGAACTCGGAGGAAGACCAAGAACGAGAGAAGAAAAGAGTGAATGCCGAGATAATGAATAGTAGAGCTGAATGGAAGTTAAACACCCATTATGCCAACCACAAATAATTGGGAACAGGGCAGGAAAATTATTATATTTAGAGATCTTTGTTTCTGTTTCAGAAAAAAACTACTGAACTGACCGAGTATACATTTTATTATAATACCTTATTAAAGTAAGAAATTTAGATAAGGTTATACCTACTGTTGAAAAAAGATAAAATAATTGTTTCCAAGCAATAAAACACCTGCTTTAAAATTAATATTTAGTCAAAAGTTCTGATTATAACAATTCTAATCATGAAATATTATCATGTATAAGTAATTTTTAAAAAGAATCTTATTAGAGTTATTCATATCAGACATAGTATGTAGGTAGACACAATAATGTAATCTATTGTATTATAACATACCTAAAGAGGTTCCTTATAAGAATGGTAACACAATAAATGCCAAAAATAACTAATTACGTGTCAAAAACTTAAAAAACCTATCAATGAGAAATATACCGAGAATTAAACTGAAACTGAATATTGTCCTTGATCTCAGTATTTAAAAAAAAAAGAATCTTACCTCATCGACTGTTAGGGGAAGCGTGACACGGCTGCAAACAAAGAGAATTGCGTTTAATTTTTCATTATAATTTTAGTGACATAAACATCTGTTAGATAAATCCGCGGAAATTCACTACTCCACGAACAAACCTTGACCCGCGGATCTGTCACTGTCACTACCTTTTATTATTTCAACATTTCGGAATTGATCAATTTAACGTTATAATTAACATTTAACTTTAAAGACTGACTCTACTGATAAGACGGGACAACTAGGCAGCCCATGGCAATTTTTCAAGAAGATTGGCCGAAAATCGATTTGTATTCGCAAACTTGTATAACCTTAACATAATAATACTCACTATTCTTTGATAATCATGTTGTATATTTATTTTGTAACACTTTAAATGCACATCAGATAGTCCACTACCACTTTATATGAAGACTTATCACAGAACGAGACTTGAGCGATGGCCCGATTATTGGTAGATTATTTTAATTTTAATCTATGACCGACCAATGAAAATGACAAGGCGCATGCTTCGTTATGACGCAACGGATATTACGTCAACGTTTGCGGGCACGTTCCGTTACTTCATACATTATTTTTCAAGTTGTTCATAAATGCTCACATCCAAACAAGCTTTTGATATAAGTTACCGATTTTCACGGCTACAAATTAAGCTAAAATTAGATTTTCAGTCAAGATTTATTTTGTTCGTAGGTAGTTTTCCCACAACCAGTTATAAGTTTATTGAGTGTAATGGAGTGAAATCAAACCGGAACCAAAAACACTTCATTTCATGCAGTAAATACCACGCAAGCAAAATTACATTACATTTTTATTATATTGACTAGTTTTATACCAGGATTGTTGCTTTTCAGGTATTTACTAATTAAACATTTCACTTCTTCATTTTCACTTTTTACTTACAAAAAATTAGCTTATATGTATTTTTGTATAGTTTTGATTTTGCATTTAATGACAGAAAGTAATTCAAACTTATATGTAATTATTAATGTTATTATAGAATAGGTACTAAAATTTCATTAAATCATGAATAAAAACACACAATCTGTAATACATTTTTCATTGAATAAAATTTTGTCTTTGATTTTTACTCCTTGGTTTGGTTGACATTAGAGACAAAAGTCAAACATTAGCGAATGAATTTTTCATTCAGTACATAATTGCCATCAATATGTTTTAATTATGCTTTGATACGTTTACCTTACCTACCTATATAATATCCCGACGACTTAATAGTTTTTCATGCCTTCAAAATTACAATCGTGCCTATATTTTTGAGATAACTTTTGTGTAACAGGGTATAGTTTTCAATTCAAACATGAGTTTGGTCGGGAAAAAGTGCGAATCAATATCGTTGCTGGAACCAAATAAAGACGACGTAATACTCAGTGATATATCTCCTGATGATGTTTTGAGACTGGATCGGATTACGGATACGTACATGTGTAGTCCTGAGGCGAATGTATACGACATAGATTTCACGAGATTCAAAATACGTGATTTGGAAACTGGGACGGTGTTGTTTGAGATTGCGAAGCCGCCGACGGACTTCGGGGTGGATAGCGAGGGCACGGAGGATGCGCCAGAGGAGCCACTGGACCCCAATGCCGGGAGATTCGTGCGATACCAATTCACACCGCAATTTTTGAAACTTAAGACTGTCGGAGCTACGTAAGTTCGAAGTCTTTATTTTTGTCATCAGCCTTTCGGATTGTTAATTGTTATTCACTATACATATTGTGTAAAGGCTGTATTTATTTTAATTATTGGTTTATTCCTCAAGTACAGATGCATAAGACTGCTACTGAAAAAATAAAATGAAAATAAGTTGTGTTTTAATCTAAACTACTCAAAAATGTAACTCATGTTTAATATAATTTTTTAACTAACTATCCTTTTTTCATGCAAAAATGTATGTATTAATGTTTTGGAACTGCCATTCGGCTAAGACTTCCAAAAGTCAAATATAATAAATACTAGTTCTACCCCACAGTTCCACCTGTGGCCTTGTAAGACTGATGAGATTTTTCAAATTATTATACTCCTCTTCAGAATAGAAATATTAACCAATTAAAAATAAGATAATAGTATTGGTTTCTTAGGTTTACGCGAATGTTAGACATTGAAATAAAACTACTTTTTACGGATTTTTTCGCGGTTTATATTAAGATTTTAAGTCCCCGACGTTTCAACACCTTTGCAGGTATCATGGTCACGGGCAGACAGTCTGCCCGTGACCATGATACCTCGAAAAAATCCGTAAAAAGTAGTTTTATTTCAAGATAATAGTATTGACAACAAATGCAATATACACAATATTATTTTAATATCACAATATTTTCGTTTACAGTGTGGAGTTCACGGTTGGTGCTCGTCCCGTGAACCACTTCCGGATGATTGAGAAGCACTTCTTCAGAGACACTCTGCTGAAGACCTTTGACTTTGAGTTTGGGTTCTGCATTCCATTCTCGAGGAACACTTGTGAACATATTTATGAGTTCCCCACTCTTCCCCCTGATCTAGGTGAGGTTCTTGCCTTGGTCATAGGATTTTTATGTAGGCAACACTGATGTGTCATTATAGATAGATAGATAGAATATTCTTTACTGTAAACCATTTTAATAACATAATAATAAAGTACATCAACAGTAAAGCGTACAATGACGGTCTTATAGCAACATCTTGATATTTAGAACATGATGATTTCTGATTTACATAAAACAAGTCTATGTTCATAATATCTCCACCCCATCAAATTCTAATAAAATGAGCATTTAATTATTGGTATATTGGTATTGAAACAAGTTCCTAATGATATTTGTGAGATTATATATAAAATAATTAATATTTTTTACACTTTTTTAATGGTTGATGGTGGATATGACAAGTCTTATGTGGCCCTTAATTGTTTCAGTTGAGGAGATGATTGCTGCCCCATTTGAGACCTGCTCTGACAGTTTCTACTTCGTGGACAACCGCCTGGTCATGCACAACAAGGCTGACTACGCATACAATGGAGGCATCAACAACTAAACATTTTCCTTCAATTCGCACCATGCAACATTTGTGACTTTAAATTTCGACACTATTCAACACAAGGTTTAAATTTTGTAAGTAGATCTGTTTTGTGTGTTAAATTAATGCGGTAGGTGGACGTTGGAGTGTTCAGAACCATCATTGGTCTAGAATTTAATTACTTATATTAATGCACATTAACCTGTTGTATGCCGTAACCGCAGATCTACGCAAGACACAATTGAATTCTATTTTCTTATTTATATGTGGCATGCGAGAGGTTAAGTGCAGTTACAAAAACATTGCAGCTCTGATGAGTAGTTTTGATGCGGTGTGTGTGAAGTGATGTTGGGGTCAAGTAAATTTTTCATACATTTACTTGGCCCTTTCATTGTATCGGTCCGATAACAATATCGTGTCGGATAATGTGAACACATTCTTAAAGCAATGCAGTCTGCATTTTATACATAATATTATTCACCTACTGATCAATGATGTCTTTTAACTTCATACGTCAACTGCTGCAATTATTTCTGTGTCACCAACGTGGTAACATGGCTCTAGTGTAGGTGATCGTCCTTTTGACAATTATGTACCATGCATGTTCCAATTGTCCGTTAGTAAGGTTTGTGGAATACACATAGCGAGTTGTTTGAGTGTTTATCACCGGAGTTAAGGGTACTATCGTCTTTTTGAAGGAAAATAATACTGTTGTGATGAAATCTCATGATTTTAGAGAAAAAATTGAGCTATGGATTTAAAATATGTTTTAAAAGTAAAAATGTTTATTCTGTAACACTTGAGAGACGTTTGAAATTCGCACTATATGTCATGTACTTTTAAACTTAAATTATCTTAGTATATGCCGAATAACAATTATATTCGTTATATACTACTTCTAAAGTAAACTGTATGTCACACGACATAAAGTTCGCTTTTCTATGTTCCCCAAATAAATGTACTTAATTAAAGTACTAAGGTATAAATTCTCTAAGACAAGAAACGTGTTGTTGAATAATACTTATCAAAATTTAACTTCAAATTAAAAATATATTTGTGACCTTATTAATTGTGATTTTTACATTTAACGTAAATATTAATTACTTTATGAAATTATTGCATATTTTATTGTGATTGGTGTTGCACCTGAAAAAAACAAGACTTTATTTTAATTTGATTATATGGCAACTCTTATTTTAATATAATGAATAAGTTGTGATAAAAATTATTCCTTTTTAATCTAAGTTGTTTGAGGCATTGGATTTATAACTATTATTTACATATTGGTTTTAGGCTTCTATTCGTTTGACGGTAGGCAGAGCAATACTCTAAAAAATATAGTTGCATTTGTTTATTGATCTCATTTTTATCACATAACATTAAAAGACATTCCAAATTAATTCTAATAAAATGATTAAATTAATTTTAAGAAATCAAAAAAAAAAAAAACTTATGTTTATTTTTTTAGATAGAAAGAACAGTAGTTAACTCCAGGGATTTACTTTTTAAAATTAGTAGTTATTATAAGTATTTTAATAATCGCAGAGAGAAATGTATATTTAAGAAAATTGACACCTAAATTATAAAAAAATAATCAAGAAAACATCAAAACTGACATTAGATAAAATTTAAGTGTTTGTTAAAAATACGTTTTTTTTTTCGTCTACTTTGGAGTATTCGTCACGAGGCACTGCACTGTAACACAATATTATCGAATATCGATGGTCTTTATATGTAACACAAATTTATTGTTATTACACGAAAATTCAAAAGTTGTGTATAGCTGCAGAACCAGAATATTTTCGTCAATCATGTTATTTTTGTTATTATTAAGTCTACATCTATTTTGTTTAATGTTTTCCTTTTAATAATAATTTAATAATGTATTTTGACTATTCTAAGATATTATATAATAGAAGGCTTTTTTTTTAAATCAATGAAATACGGAATATTACGTAGTTTATTGTTTTGATCTGACATTGTTCTAGTCATTTTAAATATTTTAGTAAAATAAAATGTGTACACATTCGCCTACTATTTCATAACACAAAGTAAACTTAATTTTGTAAACATTTATTGTATTATTAACAAGAATTATTGTGACACAAATAAAATCTTGAAGAACTATTAAAAAATAATTTTAAAACATGTTATTTGTATGTAACCGCAAATAATCAACTTAAAGGTAAATACTATTTGTCAAATAGTAGACATGGTCACTAGGTACCTACATTACAAAAGCTCTCCTTGATAACGATATAAACCTTAGAAAAGTACAGGTAACTCATTTCAAAAAGGCTGTTTGAGCGAGTACGACTAATAAACATAAAAAAGACATGATGTCGCTTGTATAGTCGTATAGTGCATGTTAGTTCATGATAAGGCCCCAAGCCAGTCAGGGGCCCGAGTCTGCTAGTGACAATTGCTTCAATCGCCTGAGTGGGTGGCGTCAGTAGGACCATTGTCAGTAGCAGACTCGGGCCACAGTAGGTTCACTTGTTCAGTCAGAATATTGTATTACTACAGTTGTATAACGTAGAAGTAGATGGACTTAATACAATTCACTGAAGATGTTTAGGACCTATATAGTTGCATGTTAAAACGAACAGTTCATTAGAAAATTAAATTAGAGGCAGTTTATCTTAAACTATAACCTTCATTGTGATTCACATGCCACGGTATTCTAAAATGGCGGCTCACTTTTTAAATTGTTAAATCATGGGTAATATAATATTCAGCTTTAAAATGACATAGATAAAAAATATCCAAATATTCCCATTTCGTGCCGTCCTTTTTTGTTGGAAGTGACCTTTTTTAATGTGTAATATTTAACATTTAATAATACGAACTCGATGTGTTCACTAGTATTTCTGTTTTAAGTATTATTTCACGATATCTACTATTTTAATGTTGTCTTCACCGTGTGATGCTTGTGATCTAGCATATGACTAAAATAAAAGTATTAATGCTAAACATGGTAGTATTATTTGTTGTTATTAGATTCCTTTGTAGCAGAACACTCATTTCTCAAGCCCTTGACTGTTAGTGACCTACATTTATTATTTATTCTTATTTGTTTTTATTGTAAGTTGTCGGGTTAATTTCTATAAGTTTGACCTTATGAAATATATACTGTCTTCGAAATTTAAAATGAAATAATGTTGAGAGTTTTGCAGCGCTTGAAAAAGGCACTAAGCCTTGCACCAACTATTTTGACCAAGGTGGTGTTATTGGGTTTTTCTATGAAATTCTCAGTAGCAGGTCGGAGTTTGGATTTGTGCCCGGTAAGTGGCAATAGGCTCGCCCCCTATTACATGGGACCTAAACACTCTGCCCAACCCTTCGGCGATACAGGCGTGATATGTTATGTTATGTTTTTAACGCTTAGTTGCAAATAAACACTTTTGACTTAGAATAAATAAAACCACGAAATATGATCAATTTTTATTAATGAAAGGAATTATATGGGTAATTTAAATATAATAATAATATATTGAAGCTGAAGAAAGATGATTTACATAGACACAAATAAATTATCCAAGGTAAAATATTGGCTATCAAAATCAGATATGGTATGAAGATAAGATGTAGATTAATTATAATCAATTATTTCAAAACAATTTAATTATTTTCAAAATATCTATATTAATAAACTTAACAAGGCCCGAGCGAGCGAGTGTCTTGGGACGACAATAATTAGCTTCGCAATGACAAAACAATATCGAAAACTTTTCAAAGAACAACTAATTGTACTTTAGTTTTTCGCTATGTACACTACATTGTAAACAGACCAAAAATAGATTTTTACAATCAAGGAATACATAAATAGCTGCCTCGTTTTGAATTTAACTGAGTCGCAGTCAAAACCGACGCAATAATTTTTTGGTCTTTCCTTTGCAACTTTTTAAATGTCTTTAATGTGTTGCATCTTTCTGATTTTTCGGTGCGGATACTCAGCAAAGACTATAGTGCTATACATCGAGGTACCCTTGTTAATAATCCATCCTATAAACGTCCCACTGTTGGGCACAGGCCTCTTCCCATATAGAGAAGGCGCGAGCATTGATCACCACGCTTGCTCTATGCGGGTTGGCGATTTTAGATCCCAAATTTTGGAATCCAGGTTTCCTCACGATGTTTTCCTTCACCGTTTGTCAGAAGTGTCTTAGAATACTTAAGAAAGTACATATAACTTTGAAAAGTTACATTGGTACTTGCCCGGGTTCGAACTTGCAACCTCGTGCATACAAATCCGTTCATTGAACCTCTAGGCCACCACGACGTCAAAGGAAAGCTTACCTCTGTTTAAAATTACGTTTTCTGACTGGTTCGCTATTCGCGGTAGCAGGGAGGTTAAATTTCGGTTTCCCGCGTTATTGATTTTATGAAATTAAAAAAATATAATGGGTAGAGTTATTCACCTGCAGGATTTTATGCAGACATGTGTTTTGCTGAAGGCAAGATTTTGGTATTGAGCTTGCCTATCCCGCGCCGCTGACGAAATTAAATATCAGAAAGCGCCATAAAGGTTTCAAATGAAGTCAAATTGTCTTTAGGTCGCGTCACGTAAAAAGAACGCTAGCTGTCAAGATGCGCAGAACGCGGTTTATCGGTCTGTTTGGTGGTATGAAGTGCGGGGGGCACGAGCCGCATGTTTGTCGGTGCGCTATTGGTTCGTAGGACGACCTTCGCCTGCCGAATTGTATACTCATGCGCAAACGTACCCTCCCCACCTTCCGCCAGCGTTCTTTTTACCTGACGCGACCTATACATGACCTTTATTCCTAGTATTCTATTAAAACATTTTAAAAGTTGCAATCATGTAGAGTACACCGCACCTTAAAGACAATTTAACGGTTGGCCGTTAATAGCACTATAGTGTATATTGCTATTTGCTACATAGTGTTATTAACTTAAGTCTAAAATAAGGAACATCAATCAACGATTTTCCTACCTTTTAAAGTGTTAACACTGTTAAAGTGCGCTTCATTTTACAAAGATATTTTTTGTTTAGAACAGTTCTTGAACTTGTGTTCTAACTTTATGGTAACTCCCACAATAGCGGTGCTGCCAGCACCAAAACATAATAGGGTAGACGACTATTTTTTAATGTCACTCATATTTATCATTAGGACACGCTTTTTCTATTTTTACTTTGGTAGATATATTGATTTAAAAATTCGCATCCGCTCAAGGACTTTAATCCACAATGTCTAAATATTTCCTCCATATTTGGTGAGCAATACGTGTACAATATTTTCATACCCAGTCATCTACCCTACTATCTATAACCACCTTTTAAAACTTATTCCTCTTTGGTTTTTCTTATTAGCGATAGAAATTAGACACATCTCAAAAAGGGCAAATCTTCAAAAGATAAGCTCAAATTAATGAATAAATCATGAACGATCCTATCTCTATCACTTATAAACACTTAATTTTAGGAATAGCATAGCTTAATTATTACAATTAATAATTAATTTTTTTAATACAACAATCAAGCAAGTTTGGCATTATAATCACTTAAAAGCTTTTATTAATTACGAGCTCAAGGTAATTAACTACCTAACCTATTAGCCCATAATGAGCGTCCATTATAATTCGTTTATTTTATTTAATCAACATTCATTATTAATAATTAACCATTAAAAATATTTTTGTTTTTTAGGTAGCACACAGAGACAGATTAATACAACAGTCCTTGTTTTAATCTGTCCTCTTCTAATTTAATAAAAGTAAATAAAAACTTAGAATTAAGGGCATAATACAACCCTTGGCAGTAAAAAGTTATTTGTTCAAAATATTATTATTATCGCAATTCTTGTTCCGCTTCCGAACACGCTTAGGTTTTTCATTTGGATCTTCAATCTTTTTTATATAAACCTTGTACGTTAGCACGCTTTTGTAGACAAACGTGGTAGCGTACGCGAATGGCAACACTGCGCATTTTCGCTGGTTGAAAACATCATCTACTGATCCGCTGGAAGAGCTGCAAGTATCAGTAAACGTGTATTTTCTATGGGCTTCGTTTTTATTGTAAACTTGTATTTCGTAGATCCATTTTTCTGCGGTTTTCTGCGTGCCTATGAGCTGCACGGCCATGTAGATGTTGCGGGTGGCTTCGGCCACTTTCACGTGCAGCACGAAGTTGTACACGCCCAGCACGACCAGGACGAGGTGCCGGCTGTTCTTGCACACGTGCTGCAGCTGCATCTCAGTGTCAACGTTCGTCTGGCGTTGTGATGGGTGCAAGCTTTTGAAGTGGCTCGACATTTTATTCAGTTGACCTAAAAATATTAAGGAACTAAGTAGCTACTACAGAAAAACTTAGTTTAGCTTGCTAAACAACCAATTTCCCAAATTGCCGTTTTCATTACTATACTAATAAAGTAGGAACATACCAGTCCAGTCGCAGTTGCCGAATACAGAAGATAGAGGACACTTTTGTGGCTGGAAGGGGCACATTGTTGTATGATTATCCATTTCTGATAATTTGACAAACGCGATGCAGCCGTCCGACTTGTTGGGGCACGCCACTTTCCTCTAAAATAATATAAAAAACACATTGTCAACGTTCAAATACTCGCTACCGTGATTTTCAGTCTCGTTCCTTAGTAATTTTATAAATCAGGCCTTTTTTTGGTAGAGATATTTACAGTTAGCCTGAGCGCAGGCTTTGACTGCTTCACCGGACTTTAAAAAGCAGGCCTTTGCTGCCCTACCAAACAAAGATAAGTTTTCGAAACCACATAATTAATTCAAAACAGCTTTGCAATTAATAATAATATAATTATTACAAGAGGCGATGTTCTTACCTGTGCCGCTTTCAGTTCGAGATCGTAGTTCCTAACGTTGAGAATAGTTTGGAAGCAGACAAAGCAGCGGCTGCCGCTCCTCTTGCAGAAGTCACAGGAGTTGTGTCCGCGACTGCACCGGAAGATGTTCTGACCGAGAGGCGAGCGGCAGGTGGCGCAGTCCAGCTCATGCTCTGGGCTCGTGTTCCTGCGAGGTCTAAAACATAATCGACCCTTCTTTAAAGCCATGCATCGCACACATTTTAGAGTTGCTTAGATTAGTTTGAGGTATATTTCAGAACACTTAATTTATTTAAGGGCATTATAACATTAAAAGTTAATTGAAGTCAAAAACCATTGTAATCAAGTGTGGTAAGCATGAGTACTGCAGTAAACGTTAAGGTTTTAATAAAAGAACAAGCGTACCTGCTTTGAGACCGCTCTCTGGGGGCTGGAGGGGCTGACGGAACCGCGGGCTTAGGCCTATTGGTAAGACATGATTATATTAATATTATAATAAATATTAGAAGAAGGCACATTAATGTAAATAAAGTATACCGGACATCAGACTACACAATAATAAAAAGGATATTCTCGTAAGCAAACAAAGGCGTTGAATGAGTAATATAAAAAGCGTGAATTCATGTTTTTCATCTTTGATATGTAGCCTGTGGTTAGCACAACATAATTACATTACTGCGCCTTAGTTTGACCTACAGCAAATAGTTTGGTACCCAATGTTGATTCGTAGCTGTTATCAAATTACCAATGACGTGCATTGTAGTTTGTAGATACCTACACTTAAATATATCTACTGAAAGATGAAGCTAATATCCTACGTTAGAAATAGTTTAGTTATCCTTAAACTGGCATGATCCGTGACCAGTAATGTCATTGCTTATTGAGAAAGGAGATGCCGAACACATACGAGAAACGAAGAAAAAAAAAAGAATATTCCTTTACCTTGTTAGGTTACGTTCTGGAGATGTAGCATTGCAAGAGTTTGGTGCTGGTTGAGGTATTGCCTGAGCTGGCTGCGGGAACACCAGCTGCGAAGGTCGTGGCGGGAGTGGAGGCAGCTGTGGCGCCGGACAACGCTGCTGCTGGTACGGCGGCTGCTGGGCGGACACGGGCGGCTGGGCGAAGCCTCCCGGCTGCGGACCTGCTTGCTGCGAGAACACCGGTACTTGCGCAAACTGCGGCACATTCGGGTTTTGTGGAAAGAACTGCTGTTGAGGATACCCTGGTTGAGGGACAAAGGGCTGCGAGTAACCCGGCTGTGGCGGACTCAGCTGCATTACATTAGGTTGGTTGAATGGTTGCGGCAGTTGCGGGTACATAGGCTGCGGCAAGATTGCAGGTTGCGACGTGCTTGCAGATTGCTGCATGTTTACATGCTGCTGCGTACTCCCAGTTTCTGTGTGATTCGCAGCCTGTGACGTAGGCCCAGTCGCTGGCGATGTTTTCGGCGAGACCTTCTCTTGCGCTGGCTTTTGTTCCGAAGCTTGTTTCAAGAGCTGCCGACATTTCTCTTCATAGTGCTTGCGCTGCGACTCGAGAAGACGATTCATGTCTTCCACGGACAATTCATTCCTGATAGAACCAATATATGTATATGAGACATCGTCATCTACCTAGCTTTTGCCCGACTTATATTGGGGTCGGCTTTCAGTATTACCGGATTCAGCCGAATACCGTAATTTACATAGATCGATTGCCTATCTGACCTCCACAACCCATTTATTTTACTAGGTAACACAGAATCCAATAGTCCATCCAAACTATCCAAACTAATATTATAAATGCGAAAGTAACTCTGTCTGTCTGTCTGTCTGTCTTTGCTTCACGCCTAAACTACAGAACCGATTTTTGTGAAATTTGGTACAGACATAGTTTGGAACTTGAGAAATGAGATTTTATTACAAAAAATAAAATTTATTCCGGACATACAGCGCCATCTATTGGTCAAGCGTCGGCAGCAATTCAGTACTGAAAATTCATCGGAAAAAAGTAAATAAATAGTAAAAAGGTATGAAAATATAATATAATAAAACTTTTACTACAAAGAAAATGCCCGAACGGAGTATAGATAAATAATCCGAGTTGTCACTATGCTCGATAGATGGCGTTGGGATCGAAA
Organism: Autographa gamma; assembly: GCA_905146925.1. Classification (NCBI taxonomy): domain Eukaryota; kingdom Metazoa; phylum Arthropoda; class Insecta; order Lepidoptera; family Noctuidae; genus Autographa; species Autographa gamma. Next base: position 927,443 of record LR989870.1, read on the forward strand.
TAGATCGCGAGAACTATGTGGGTAAAACCAAAAATCTGCCGGAATTCACTTTTCCACGCGAACGAAGTCGCGGGCAAAAGTTAGTTATTATATAAGTAAGATTGTTGTGACAAATATAAATAAAATATGGAAAAACAATGTGGAAGTCCACTGTCCATTTAAATCCTACAATACTAGTAAATAATGCAGAAAGTTTGTAGGGAGACTTCAAAAAATATGGTGAATGGTCCTATTTGCTTTTGTTCACCGTTGGATTTATTGTTTCAAGTAACATTGTTCGTAAAATATGAGTTTTTCAGGCTTTTGTTTTTATAAGTTGGGTTCTCATCTTTAAATCATTAAAACTTTTTGAACTTTTGGTTAAACTTTCCCTTAAGTACAATGGATATACGGGAGGGGGGGTGAGGGGGGAGGGGGAGGGAGGGGGGCTACCCCCCTGTACCACCCCCACCCCGCGGCGCCCCATGGTTATGGAGAAATTCATGATTACATTTTTGAGGTTAAGTTAGAGTATTTACAATGGCTATAAGGGAGGGGGGGAGGGGGGCTACCCCCCTGTACCATCCCCACCCCGCGGAGCCCCATGGTTATTGAGAAATCCATGGTTAAAGTTTTGAGGTTAGGATCGGTAAAAACACTAATGACGACAAAAATGTATTTAATTAAAAATTACTTCTGGGTGGTTTAAATAAAAAAAACAACCACGAAGGAGGTGGCGGGGTCTACGTTCGCTCGCTTCGCTCGCGAACATAGTCCCCGCCACCTCCTTCTAACCTAACCTATCCGAGTCGGGGTGCGCAAAAATTCCGAGCTCGCTTCGCTCGCTCCTGGACCAAGGAAGCCTAGCCTGTCAAGACAAGTCGACGGAGCCCCGCTTCGCGGGGCTCCTACTTTTGGGTGGTTTAAAAAAAAAAAACCACGAAGGAGATGGCGGGATCTACGTTCGCTCGCTTCGCTCGCGAACATAGATCCCGCCACCTCCTTCTAACCTAACCTATCCGTGTCGGGGTGCGCAAAACTTCCGAGCTCGCTTCGCTCGCTCCTGGACCAAAGAAGGCTAATCTTATCACTAATGAGTATCGGTGGATAGATTGTTGATTATATCTGTCAATAAATAAAACAGAATGGCGTCGCTCCGCGTTCCGTTCCACAATGTCGAAAGAATATTGGTTATTTTAATTTAAAAAGTCAATGCAATTGCGCGTTTTTAGTGCGCATTAATTACGAACTAAGTAATTTTTTTTGATTTTTAATTTAGTGTCTAATTTACTATGCGTAAATATTATTTTATTTCAAGAAATAACATGATGAAATTTAATAAACATACCGACACCGTCAACAGGAACGTAAAACGTCAAATTTGACATCAACCATGGCGATATATTATCAATTCCTAAGGAAACTTTAGAATTTTATATCTCGTAAACTGTGAGCCTCCGCAACCTAAAAATTTGTGAAAAGCCTTCTGATTATGAGTGCTATCTACAAAAAAAAAAATGAACCTCCTACTCCAAACCCGTCAGTGGAAAGTTTATCCGGTTTTTTTTTTATAATCAGCGAAATTGCGTGAAAAATGTCAACTTAATATATAGATAACCTCAATTAAAAATCTAGAAGTGATAGTGTACTTAGGCTTATTTACAAAAAAATACAGGTTCATTCGCAATGTGACGGTATTACACAAGACAGAAATATTTTTTGTACAGAATATAAACACTAAAATAATATAAACTCAAAAAAAATGATAACGTAGTATACGTTATCATTTTTTTTGATGAAAATCAGTTTGCTGATATGAGGCTGGTGCATTCAAAAACAATAACAACTTGATATATAGGTACATGCATTTCTACCTGTTCATAAGTTAGGTATAAAATAAAAACCGACTTTTTCCTACACATTAACCTTGAATCTTCACAGGTAAATTACCTACAACCAAGTAATCAGTTCCACAACTTAAATCCTAAACAAGTTATCGCAAGGTCTCGAATTATTATAAAAGGTAGGTACTTACTGCTGTCCACTTGTACTCGATTGTTTTCCACCCATGGCTGCTTCACAATGTTTAACACATTTAAATTTGAAAGAATAAACGGCTGATGTTAAATATTAGATATTCAATATTATATTATTGGCAGACTATTAGCCAGCAGCTCCAAAACAAAGGTAAGTTGTGTACTGCAGTATTGACACGTAACGAAAGATAACACTTGTGATTAATCAGTGAATTTATATGACCGAATATGACGGTGCCAACACTCTACTCTCTATGTTCCGAACTTACCCATTGCCAGCGTTGCCAGCGTTGCCAATGCTACAATCTTTAATTACCCACAAATATGTAGTGACAGTCACACAATTTCGTAGAAAATAAAAATTTGCTTTTTCATACCACTAAGTTTCTAGCAAATTAATTCGCATTTTCTCAACATTTTGATAACTATGAATTTATGAATCGCTTTGAATTCAGCCTAGGGTTCCAATTTTTTCAGTTATTCAAGTGAAATTTATTAATTTAATTATATACATAAACAATGAAAATAATATTTTAGACACCAATGTTAGATAGTCGATTCAACCATTATAATGCCAATTATAATAAATATGATTGACATTATAATTAAGTAAAAATTGTCTTGTTATTTTATGGTTTTAATTAAAGTTTTCATACATATAATGTCCTTATAATATTACGTCTTCCAAATCCTTAATCCTACCACAAAACTGTTCTCCCAATACCTCACAGATTACCCACGCCCCACCAAAATATTTCATGCATTCCCATAGATTGGGTAATTTGACATAAATTGGCAACTCTACCCATTGCAGACACGTTCCGAAAACGAAAATGTACGCGGTAGGTAGAGATGAGAAAGATATTTTGCTGTTTTGGAGTATTCCCCAAACATAGACAATTGATTACATTTATATTGTTTTTAAATACCCGATAGGTAGCACAGAATACTTAGAGTGTCTTAGAGATGATAGTTAGAGTAGGTACCTAACGGGACGTCTGTTTCTTTAAATTAAAGGCCAAAGATGGCGCGCGCGGTGCTTCCGCGCGCCTTCTCATCAGTGTAAAGGGGAAGTTATCCCCTACTGTCTCATCGTAGTAGCTCCGGGAAGGAGCCTCCCTGCCGGAGATCGCGGTAGTTTGCACTGCTTTCCCGCCGGTAAGAGTCCGGCATACCCCTCCGCCTTCACCAGGGTGGAGGAAGTCCATGAGGATTTCCCCGGGTCAAAAAAAAAAAAAAGGTACCTAACGGGGTACAATTAATGATACAATTATCACATTAGGTCAAAACAACATCAGTTGTTTTAAGTCGCAAGCACTTTAAGAAGTGTGCATTTAGCTATATCTCATGAGGAACCGTTAATAAGTATTCCTTTGTGACTTTTTACTTATGTTGCTCCTACAGTGTCGTTGTAAGTGCTGCACTTTGACCATAGACTATTTAGCTAAGCTAAAATCGATTGCATTAAGTTTTCTTAGCGAAAGTAAATATAACGTGTACCTATTTTTAAGTATGTAAGTATTGAAAATGCGTTTTACCGAATAGTCCCTGTGGCGTTATATTGGCACCCCTGTATTTTTATGCAGACGTGTTATAACGCGATCCAAATGAGAATAGGAATGTCAATAACCTCTATCCGTCAAATGTCACTTGAAAAGTACGGTTTGCACAAAAAACTTATTTGCATCAATAATAATAGGTATGAAATATCAAATTTAAATAAAAATTTAAAATGGGAGAAAATTATTTGAATATAGTATTTAATTATTTTTAGATAATTTACTATAAAGGCCCAGAAGCCATACCAAAATTATTCAAGAAAATAGGGACGCAAGTCGCCATCTTGTCATTGTTAGCATGTTTTTACTTGTTAGTGTGCTTCGTCGTACGACTGAGTGCATGTGCTAGCGGACTGATACTGTTTATTTAGTTTATTCTGTTTCTTTTGATATTTTACTTAAAATTAAATTTTATTTAAAAAAAACTTGTTTTGTTCACCCTACCTAAATGGTTAGAATTGACAGCTATGACGTCACAATATGGCGCTAAGTCGATCCTATTCTCATTTGAATCGCACTATACAATAAAAGAAATGCAGCTACCAACATAACGAGAATTCACCTAAAATAGGTATAAAATAAATCAATGTCGACAACATCACATACATTGCTCTGAACCCAAAGTTGCTAAAGCAATAGTGTTAGATACAATCAATGATATTATAATAAACAGGGGCCCAAGTCTGCTATTTACACTCGGTTCAATGTCTTCATAGTGGCGTGCCAGCAGAGCCATTTTCGGAAAATTGGTATTCTACTAAACGTCAAAACGTCAAAATTGCGCATTACAATTTGTACCAAATGTATGAACTATTGGTCACAGTCGTTGAACATTGAACCGAATCGTTCCAATGCGCAATTTTGACGTTTTGACGTTTAGTAGAATACCAATTTTCCGAAAATGGCTCTGCTGGCACGCCACTATGAAAACATTGAACCGAGTGTAAATAGCAGACTTGGGCCCCAGATATGTTGTTAGCGCGCAATCGTGAAGACTCGAAAACGTCCTAATGGAGACGTATTGCCTTAGTCTGCGTCACGCATCTCGACGAGTGACACACTCGAACGAAATTTACATAAAAGCTTTTAAATGTCATTGTCTGTATCCAGAAACTGTATCATTTATGATAACGAAGTAAATAAAATACAAGGAATCTCATACCACATGTAAATACGCAATATACTTCGATTTAATAATATTTTTTATTTATTTTCCTAATATTCTGATAATTGGAGGTTAGAAAAAAGAAAGAGACGGTAAATACATTTTTTGTCTTGAGGACGACAAGGACGCGTGATCGCACACATATAGAATAAAAGTACAGATGCGACTATTAGGCATTAAAGTCATCATTACCCCAGAGTTCTGTTTTCCTTTTTTCTAATGTTGGATTATTTAATCATTTGTTTTTTTGAAATAGTCGATATACTTTATTATAAATTAAACATGTCATGTGTGGGTAAAGAAAATATGAATAGCTTACCCTTATTACCTTAATATATCGCAGAAAATGTTAAAATAAAACTATTCCTATTTCCACTTTGTCGCTTTAACATCGTGATTTATTTCTCACCTACCTACCTTTAGTAGTGTTGCTTAGTTGTTATAGGCACAAACCGTGGATACAAATTTAGTAGACGCGGTTTGTACCTTCTGTCTCGTTAAATTTGTTAGTCTATGACGTTTGTTTAGATTGAAGCGTAATTGACAGCACTAATTGTCTCTTTTTTTCTTATGGGTTTTATCGCGCTATCTCTTTTGTATCATTTTGACATGTGAGCTGCCGCTGCTGCGCGGAACACTTTTTTCGGCTGTTTTGTATGGGTGTAACATATCTGTTTATTATAATATCATTGGATACAATGAATTTGTTGTATGTATTTCCCTTTGATTATATAATGTCTAGATGGACTGTCAAGTGCGCGCAGACGTGTCAAAAAATAACAACCAAAAGTGGTTGTTAAGTACTTTCCCGCCACCAGTACAGATCGTGCCGCTATCGTGACACTACGTTTTACGCGCTCTAGGGAATAACCACATAACAGCGATAAAATGACAGTATGTGCTTCTAAAGTGTGCTGGAATTAAAAAGGAAGGCTAAAAAATACCAACACACATCACCTATCACTAAAACTACTACACACTATTTAAAGAAACTTTATAATTAATTTTATTTTTATGATTGTTAAAATCACGCCATATTTTATCAGTGTTGCCAGTTTCTGTTTTTCATTCTCCCATTTTTGTGGGTAATTTTGTTGATTTATCGTTACGTTTATAAAATAGCGATGATGTACTTTTTGAAATAAAAAATTAAATAAAAAGTAAAAAAATAAATAACTAAATTTTAAAGTACCTATACCTCATTATGTTTTAATATTGTACCAAATACTAACTTAGTTGATTTAATACTCGATTCAAACACACAACTCTAAATTTCTTTTTTTATTGATTTAAAAAGTAAATACTTAATAAAAATATTTTTTTTATTATTTTTAAAATACACTTAAACTTAATAATACCACATAAATACCAACATATAACTAAAATAAGTAAATATTTTATTATAATTAATTCGTCTGTATTTAATGTGATTTATGGGAGAATTTGTAATAGCTGGTATCACTATTTACGCAAACAGATACATTGACGTATAGTGTAAAACGACGCCTGCACGCACACATACCCAAATGGCGTCCTAGTTGTCTTTGGTATGAATGTAGGGCGACGCTCCATCTAGACATTATATAATCAAAGGTATTTCCCTACATATTAGTTTGCTCTGTGATAAATAATCGCTAAGTTGACATCCAAAGTTCAGGCTTCGCTTAACTACGTTTGAGGCAGGATACTTGTTCCTTTTCTAAAAGTAAAAATCTTCGAAACAATTTGTCACTTTCTAGTATTTACTATTTTTCTAATATTTAATTTCGTGTTAAGACCCTTAAGCGGCGGAAGTATAATACTATTGTGGGTGATTATATTTTCGAGCCGTTTGGGGGTCCGAGCGCACGAAATCTTTTCAAAGAACTTTCCAAACGTTTGGTAGAATCTACTCGTGATCAGAGGGCTGGTTTGTTCCTTGCACAGAGAATTGGCATAGCCATTCAACGTGGCAATGCAGCCAGCCTTCTGGGCACGTTCCCCGCCATTGACAAGAATGACGATGAGTTCTTTGACGCCGTTTAGTTTTTATTTATGTAAGTTTTAATTTTAGTATAGTTAGAGTTTGTTCTTATATTAGATTTAATTGTGTATTAATAAAGACCTATTTCGTGTTATAATTATGTAGAATATAGTTCAGGTATCAGTATTATATAAGTTTTTATGTTGAGTGTTTAGCGCCTCACCTTTTCCCAATTTATGTTGTGGTCAGCTTTTCTTTGTTAAATAAATATTGATATGGAAGGAAGATCGAGGCTTTTGCCTGCAAAGGGATCTATGGGATGAAATGGCTGACGGGATAAAAACCATAGACTAAACATATACGTAGACTGCTACTATCGCTAGTTTCCACTTGTGCCAAGTGAGAGCAGTTTTTAGTCTGAACCTAGTACATTCGTTTACTGATTTAAGTTCATTTTCGCGCAACGAGAAACTTATAATAATATACTAAAATTAAAATATACGGTTTTGACATTGTTAGGACAATATATAAGTATGAAGATGGAGCTTGCCGTTAAAAAAAACAATCTGAAATCATAAGAATGTCTTTTTTTAACGGCAAGCTCCATCTTCATACATAATTCACGAAAAAACTAGTTCATACTAGTGCTTACGTTCTTTAACTCTGATAGGCTTACTCTAGTTGCTTATGTACTTATACTCTAAGACAATTGCATTGATATCACAAGGCACTTCTAAGTTGTAAAAAGATAGACTCCCTTTATAATATTCCTGGACTATTCACACACGGTAATCTGATCCCATGCTAAGCTCTAAGAGAGCTTGTGTTATGGTAATCAGACAACTGATATACATACTTATATATCTCTAAATACATACATGTCGGAGTGTAAAGAGGAGCGTCAAGGTTTAACCGCCTTGGGCGTATTCGGGATCAGATGTTGGCAGCACCGTGCGAGCAGTCAAATTTGGCAGAGTGTGGTTTGACATCGGTTGGGAATGCACGAGAAGCTAACAAGAGGAAACCGACTTCGCCGCGTTCCTTGAATACATTCACGATGAAAGGGAGCTGAACAGAAAGAAAGCTGAGCAACAACGACCGCCCGCCATCCCTATTCGTTATCAGAATTGGGATTACCCGTAACCGCCCAGTATTATTGTCAGAATATTGTTTCTAACCTAAATAGTGAATCTGACAGTTGGAAAAAAATATTTGAAATGAAACAATTTATCATGATGGAATTAATACGTGCTGTAAAGGACACAAGCACGGCTTAGCACGGTTGACACAAAGCTAGCATTCCCAGAATTCAATCCTGATTCTCGAAACGCCGATGGTCATGGTGTCATACTGTAGACTAGCGTTTACTGAAAAGTTCTTCAGTTTTATGTCGAGAGAAGACGTTATTCACAGCGAGCTCATCGCCATTCGTCAAGGAGCACCTCGACTACATCATCCGGTGATCCACTTTCTTTTGTTTTAAGTAGTTGATAGTAGTGTGTTTGAAAAATGGGGCTGGCCTTAACTGGGTCGATGCCTCTGATCAGATCACGTTTTAACATGGGGTATGTAGCGTAGTTGATTGCTTGGGCTGGCCAGAACCGGGTCGACGCCCACAGTCAGACTGCGAGTTCTTCAGTATGGATTGGGTGGCATCAGATTGGTATGGGAACGGGCTGTGCGGGTCGACGTTCCAACTAGTTGATTGCAACAGCTGTGTGTGACTGGTGCAAGGGACGCTGACAGGTAGTCGGGTCTATCGCACCATGCGAGTTGGTGGTTAGTCGAAGGGACGCCTGGTCAGTAGTCCGCCCAGTGCAACAGTGTGTTTCATTCAGATGTGAGGAGTAACGATAAAAGTCCATGGTGTGATAAATAGGTAGCTAGTCAGGGATGGACGAACGTGCCCAGACGGGTACTACAGACTTGTATTTGGTTTTTGCAGATAACTCGAGGCGAAAACAGTCGTACGAGGACGTGCGAATCAACAAACAAACAGCAAGATACCCAAGGCAACGGTGTACGAAACAAAGCATTGTCGCCTGCGTGCTACTGCTTCGGCGAGCCAGGTCGTGTCGCTGCTTGCTGCCCGGAAAAAGACACCAAGATTAGCAGCGGCAACGTAGAGCGCCGGGTGGGTGCTTGTACTATAGGGACAGCCATTGTTCACCAAAAAGTTGAATCCGGTGAGAGATTTCAGTGTTTTTATCTGATTAGCGAACAGTTGTTAGCAATGGAACATATCACACCGTGTAGGTGATATGGTTCTTAGTGTTGTGGTTTCGCCACTCGATGGAGGTGGCATGAGTTACGGTCACTCGGTTTAGGTGATCGTAACGAACAATGTGAGATGGTTTACGTCACTCGATGGAGGTGGCATGAGTTACGGTCACTCGGTTTAGGTGATCGTAACGAACAATGTGAGATGGTTTACGTCACTCGATGGAGGTGGCATGAGTTACGGTCACTCGGTTTAGGTGATCGTAACGAACAATGTGTGGTGGTTTACGTCACTCGATGGAGGTGGCATGAGTTACGGTCGCTCGATATAGGTGATCGTATCGAACAATGTGTGATGGGATACTGTATACTGTGTGTTGTACTTTGTTACGTTATAAGACCCTTAACCAAATGTTGGTCAGGATTGGCCGAGCGAAGGCCTTTGGATATTGCAGTTGGTTTTCTTTCTTACAGGAGCATCACACAGGGACGTGTGACTTGTCAAGATGGCCGTGTCGGAGTGTAAAGAGGAGCGTCAAGGTTTAACCGCCTTGGGCGTATTCGGGATCAGATGTTGGCAGCACCGTGCGAGCAGTCAAATTTGGCAGAGTGTGGTTTGACATCGGTTGGGAATGCACGAGAAGCTAACAAGAGGAAACCGACTTCGCCGCGTTCCTTGAATACATTCACGATGAAAGGGAGCTGAACAGAAAGAAAGCTGAGCAACAACGACCGCCCGCCATCCCTATTCGTTATACATATTATAGATAAATGACACCCAGACCAGAACAAATGATCGTGCTCATCACACAAACATTTGGCCTGAGTGGGAATCGAACCCACGACCTCCGGCATAGCAGTCAGGGTCACTAACCACTAGACCAACAGGCCCGTCACCTTTATGTAACACTTTCATCGGTCACTAAACAACAATATTACATTTGGTTGGTTTCAATGAAACAATTTCGTTCTACTTTTACTTTATTTAATAAGTACTTCAAAAACCTATTACAAGCATGCATAAAAAAGTATTTTTAGATAATTATAGAATATTTCTAGATAATTATAAATTTTAGTTTTTTCTAACCATATAAAACCTTTGCAGCACGTTTTGGTAACGTAATACTGGATTTTACAAATGAACATAAACCTTTACATTTTTTTTTTTAGTTTTAAAGTAATCACTTTCGGAATTTTAAGTGAAATTTTCTTCAAAAATGCTTGCTAAAATAAGAACCAATCAGTCGGTAGGTAATTCCAATAATATAATTAACAGCAACATTATATCTTATATCTAAAAACTTCAAACTTATAGTACAATAATTGAATAATTAGTTTTTTTTTTGCCAGTGGTAAACCCATGCTGGCAACCCTGAGGTAAATTCAGTATTCCTAGACATTTTATATTTGCAATTAAAAATAAAGCATGCAATATATAAAAATAATGCCTGTATTGAGGTCATGTACACAACCTGGCATTTTTTCACAAAAAATAATGCACAAAGGTACAAAATAAATGGTTTAAGCGACATAGTAGGTCGCACTTGCATTATATGCAAAGTAGCAATAGTCGGCCTATCAGGCTTCATTACTGAATTGTTGAAACATACGCTCAAAGAGTACTTTATAACTTTATAACAACATAACATATCATCACGCCTGTATCCCCGAAGGGGTAGGCAGAGGTGTACCAATGTACACCCACAGTTCGCCGATATGTTTAGGTCCCATGTAATAGGGGGCGAGCCTATTGCCACTAACCGGGCACAAATCCAAACTCCGACCTGCTACTGAGAATTTCATAGAAAAACCCAATAACACCTTGGTCGTCTCGGGAATCGAACCCAAGACCTCTAGCGTACCAGTCGCGCTTAACTTTATAAGTATAATAATAACAAACAAAAAGGAATTTGGGTCTATTTATCATATTTCCACGGTAGTTTCCTGTAGCTATATTTATGACTTTACATACAACAGTCTGTATAGATATACTCCGGCCGCTGGAAGGATGCGTTCTAGACGCGTCGTGGTCAACAGGAAGATATAACTTTAATGTGGCAACGAATTTCGTCTACCATCACTTATTAGTCCAACGAATAATATCATTCTAAACTATATAATTTTGCAAGGTTACGGCGAATAATATAACACGGTTTTTATTTCCCAATACAAATAAAGACAACACAAGACAGGTGTCAAAAAATGATTATCTCAGCGGCCGGATGACACACTATTTAACATCTTTTGTAAAGGTGGGCCCATGTTCATGATTTTGTTTTAGTTTAATTCGGCTCCACCCCTAATAACGAGATAACAGGCTCGGGTCCCGGGACTGCCAGTGAAGCCGCGGGACACAGTCTGTTACAATAATCATTACAAGATTTGTTATACAAAGTGGTGATGACAATACGACAATAAATTAAACATCGAGTACCTCATCATACTGTCAGTATTCATACAAAAAAACCATTAAAATGAATCCAGTAGCTAAGTCACAGGAAATTATTTTTCATATGGTGTTCTCCTGCGTTTCAAATTTTATGCCATTCAGTTAGTTTGAATTTTTATTTTTGACGCTACGGCTTAGGATTATTCTTATGAGTACCTACTGTCCATGTTTTCATTTATTATCGTATTGCCATCACCACTTTGTATAGATATTTTAGTATTATAACATTACCTAAACCAAAACCTAAATGTATACTTAATTAACTTTCTAAAGACGCAATTTATAGCATAAAAGATATAAGAGATGTTTATTGTTACAATTTTAAAAACGAAATTTTAGTATGGCACTTTTTTAAATTCGAAATACCGTTGAAAAAGTTCGGCGGATGTAATTCTTTGATGTTCAGTTGTCTTAGTTCCTAACTCTACCGCGCTGGTTAGCGCCAGTGCCCAAACGTTCATTGATACACTTTACAAAAACTTTGAAAGCAATAGAGCCATTATTTACGAAGGTCTCGGCGCACGCGAATGGCAGCACCGCGCATCGGCCATCTTTAAATATATCTTCCACAGAGTCAACATTCGAGGTACAATTATCTGTGAACATGTATTTTCGGCGACTTTCGTTTTTATTAAACACGTGTATTTCGTAGACCCATTTCTCTGCGCTGTGTCTTGTTCCGATGAGCTGCAAGGCCATGTAGATGGCGCGGTCGGCTTTCGACACGTGCAGGTGCAGCAAGAAGTTGAACACGCCCTTCACGATGAGATGCATGTCGCTGCAGTTTGTAAACGCATCATCGAGCTGCATCTCTGGTGCGTCGTCGTTTTTACGGTCTGTTTTCAAAATAATCATAAACTATGTTGCAGTAAGATCAATTGAAAAATATATAATTATGTACGTTGAGGTTAATTATTAGTTTATTTAAGAGCGTTGCAGTCTCAGAGCTAGTGATGTTTCATGACGTAATACACGAATATTTTATTGTTGGCTTAGATTGTAGTCGTCTTTGTTTGTATATCTCTGATTTGTGGTTGTTTTGTTGTTACAAAAATGGCTGGGCTGCACTGAGTATAAACTCTGTGTCGATACAGTTTATTAATTTTAAATCATATAGATACAAAGATAGATAATAAATAATTACCTTGCAATCGATCCTTGTGATACCTTTCAAAGTGGTTCGACAGCTGCCTCAGTTTACCTGAAATCCAATCGACAACGTTAGGTCAAATCACCGTCTAAGACGTACCTAACCAGCCAATAAATATAGCAAACCGGTCTACAACTCGAAACATTATTTATTTAACAATAGGGATGATGTCTTTTTTTTAATATCTTTCCCAGATACTAAAATATTAGTCAAATATATTTTCGTTTGTCCCGTAAACAAAAAGTTATGAAGATGCACGTTTAAGCAAATAATATACCAAGACGTGACGTCACAAGCCCCCACTCCTGAACTTTAAGGCAGTTTAACGTCGTATTTTGTAATTGATTTGATAAAAGAAAAAATACGTGTCTAATTTTAAAGAGCGGACTAAATTGATTGCACTATTTATACTGTCATCTACCCTATTCAACAGTTTCACCAAATAAGTGTTATTTTATTATATGACGGACCTGTTGGTCTAGCGGTTAGTGATCCTGACTGCTATACCGGAGGTCGTGGGTTCGATATTCCCTCTCAGGACAAATGTTTGTGTGATGAGCACGATCACTTGTTCTGGTCTGGGTGTAATTTATCTATAATATGTATGTATTTAGAAATATATAAGTATGTTTATCGGTTGTCTGGTTACCATAACACAAGCTCTGTGTGAATTGTCAAGGAATGTTATTATTATAATTATAATAAACCTGACAGACTCTGATGTTGGGTTTTCCGGAAGTAATTATTTGTTTTATTGAGAACGTAAACCTATCTACCTATTTATTTTACGACATACGGTAAAAATTGTGTATCGATTTCAGAAAATATTTTTGATTTCTTTTCTCATAAGTTTTACTGAAGGGGGTTCTGTTTTACATTTAGGGATCGGGAGTAGAAGTGTAGCCGTTTATGCAATAAATTATAGGCTCTTTATACTTCATCAACATTCTGCTTATATTTTTCTATAAGGTGACGTAATCTTACCTCTCCACACGCAATCCTCAAACTTGGGGTTAAGAGGACACTTCTGTTCCTTGAACGGACACTCATTGACATGGCCGTCGATGTCAGACACCTTCAAGACCAGTTTACAGCCTTCATCAGCGTGAGGACAGTTCACTTTTGTCTGAAAAAAAAAAACCATTTAGTCAAAAAACGTTTTTCGAATAGCGGTTTCGGTCATTTGTTGTGCTACCAAATAATTTAGTATTCTCTTAATGTACTTTTGAAAAGATTTTAAAATAAATTACTTTGTAATAAAAGTTCAAATTATGACAGCTGTCTTTCGGAAACCAGGGTTTCAGGGCCACCAAATGGGTATCACACAAAAACTCCGAATATTAGTAGAAATTAAACGATTGCGCTGCATGTTTATAGTAATAATTCACGGGGATATGCGCCATAAATGCATAAATTCCTTTTTGGGCTTGACGTGGCAAGCTGACGTGAATTATATTAGTAGAATTTCTTGTAGGTGCCTAAATACCTGAGACACATATTCCTCTAGAACAAAGTTCCTCATATCGGTGAGGTCCAAGCCGCACAGCCTGCAGCCGCGGCCGCTGGCCTTGCATGAGCTGCACGCGCTGTGGCCCGTGCCGCACTGGTAGATGTTGGAGCCGTACGGCGAGCCGCAAGTCGGGCACATCACTTCGCAGCCACCCGCGCTCTTGTTGCGGTGTCTTTACAAAAAAACAATTCAATTATTAATCCGGCCGCTGGAGAATGCTTTTCTGACACATGTCAGTTGGTTTTTATTTATATAATTTTAATAAAAAAATGATATTGCATTATCTATAACACTTATATAAAACAAAATCAGTATAATAACAGCAACATTCATTCATTTTATGAGGAAATAAAATTGTTGTGATAATTATTTAAACCTGGCATAATGAATAGTTTTGAATGATATTATGCTCTGTCAGGAGCGCATTCTCTCAGCGACATAGCTAATCAGAGTGGTCATACATATAAAATGTCAATAATAACTAAGTAAAAAAACCAAGTATTTAACTAATTACCAATTAAAAATATTGTAATTTTTGATTGGCCATTATGAGATCGTGTGTAGTCTTTAAAAGGTTGATTTTTTTATGTGGATATTTAGGCTTAAATCATTATTAATTAAAGTTCTTTTTAGTTTACCTGCTCTGAGATCTGTCCCTGTGGGCCGGAGGAGCGGATGGAGGCATGTGGCGGTTCCTGCCAACAAGTTTAGAATATAATGAAAACTGCATCACGTGCATTCAAAAATAAAGTCCGGGACAAAACCAGAACTTTCTGAAAACTTAAACACAACTTGGTTTTTAGTCTTTTCCACTGTTGCTACGGCGGGCATTTAAAATTGTATGATATTAATAAAATCTTGAGACAACCAAACACACGGCCCCGCCTGAACAACACACTTACATGCATAAACATACATATTGTGAATAATGATAATCACCCAGAATCCCAGAAACAGAACAGATGTTTGTGACACAGGTAAACTTAAAATATTGATAGTTTGCGTAAGTATTCGGGATCGGGAGAAGTCACTAAAGATGTTAATTTAAAAATACTAAATACGGTCATTCACCTTTGATTCTGTGGGTTCTTAACGAAAACAAAATCGTGCGGTGGTTTAGAATTAGCTTTGTTCGTTGTGAAACTGAACGAGTGAGGTTCCGAACCGGAAGGTGATGGCTGGTTCAGGTCGGGGTAGAGAGAGGCGCTCTGTCTTCCTATCTCGTAGAGATCGTCTCTCGTGTAGTTGTGTGGGCGGTTCCGGTCCAAACTGTAACAAAGCGATATTAAACCGAAGTGATAATAATTATGTAAAACGTTTTTAATGAACTGATGAACTTATCGGTACCTGAATGTAAGAGGAGAAAAGGATGGTAAGAGCCTTTGCAAACGGCGTATTTTTTTTGCGCTGACAACCCGCTTGTTTGATGAGCACGTCCTCTGCGCGTTATCAACGTATCATTAGCAGATTATATGCGTTTGTATCGATACAAACGCACGTGGAACGCGCTTCAAACAGCCGAGGCGGAGAAAGGGGTGTGGAGGAGGGGTGCGCGGAGGAAACACTCGCTCTCAGCGCGTTCGTATCGAGCTATCTGGGGCCCAAGTCTGCTATTTACACTCCGTTCAATGTCTTCATAGTGTCATGCCAGCAGATCCATTTTAGGAAAATTGGTATTCTACTAAATGTCAAAACGCCAAAATTGGCCATTGGGACGATTGGTCATACGATTTGACGATTGGTCATAGTCTTTGAATATTGAACCGAATCGTCCCAATGGCCAATTTTGACGTTTTGACATTTAGTAGAATACCAATTTTCCGAAAATGGATCTGCTGGCATGACACTATGAAGACATTGAACCGAGTGTAAATAGCAGACTAGGGCCAATGCGCGTTTGTAGCTGTACAAGCGCGAGCATCGTGTGCAAAGGTCACAGCGCGTCGACGGCCCAGCGTTTGCTAAGCGTCGTAGTTACGTTCAAAGCGCGTAGTCGGCGCGTGAAAGATACGCCGTGTACAAAGGCCCTTAGGTGGCTGAAATATGTCAGATTATGGATGCCGTGACAAAAATTGAGAAAGGTATGTCCATGTCGAGAGAAGGAATGAAGAATCAAGAAAGATTGACGAGAAAATAGTGTACAAGGCGAGTGTAAATGAAAGAGTTAAGAAGGGGTAGACCTAAGCAGACGTTACGAGACTAAATGGGGACGTCTTGAAAAAAGGCCAGGTCAAGAGTAACTTACAACGAAGAGCATGTATGAAAGGAATAATGAAAGTGGACGAAGCGAAACAAATATGTAACGATCATGGCAAGTGGAAAGCAGTGGTCTCAGCCTTACCTATGGGAAGAAGCGTGATTATATGTATATGTCACCGGAAAATAACAAGAACCGAAAGTTTATAAATTTCCTAGGAAATTTATATCATTTGACGAAAATGTGAGCGTAAAATAATACATTTTATCTCTCGTTTAGAATCCTACGAAAAAAGCCTAAATTTATAAACTTACGGTTCTTGTTATTTTCCGGTGACATTTATATATGATTGGATATGTTAATATGATTGGTTGGTGGCTAAGTGTAAGCCGTACGGTTTGACCAATAATACAGGTTAAGCCGCGCAGGCCGCGGTTGGTCCGTGGATGGGTAAATTTATAACATACCGAGACCCCTCCATGTTTCGGAAAGCACGTTAAACAGTAGGTCCGGCTGTCATGCAAAGATCTTTAGCAGTCGTTAAGTCAATTCTGACAACCAGTCTTACTATGGGATGCTATGTTTCCCAGTAAAATGGGTTGTGGAGGTCAGATAGGCAGTCGCTCCATGGCCTCAACGGGCAATAGCTCAACGCATTGGGAGGGCCTACTGTACGGTGGGGCACGCAGCAGTATGCGCCCTTGCGGGTACTCCCCCCTGGGAGCTAGAAGCTAGGGTCCTGGCCGCTGTTTACCACCAGACGGCGGCCCGGAAAGCGCTCGGGGAGCGCCTTGCCCCAGAGGAACGTAGCGCTGTGCGGCGCGAGGCCTACGGCGAAATGGTCCTCCGTTGGCGGTTGGATCTCGCCAGCGCCCGCTTCGGACGGCGCGTCACCGAAGTTGTGGGTCCACTCTTGGACCAATGGCTGGAGCGACGACACGGTTTCCTCACGTTCCGTTTGGTGCAGGTGCTGTCCGGGCACGGGTGCTTCGGATCGTACCTGCACCGGATTGGGCGTGAGGAGTCCCCATCGTGCCACCATTGTGGCGCAATGGAGGACACGGCGAAGCACACACTCGAGGTCTGCACTGGCTTCGATACTGAGCGCCGTGTCTTGCGTGGAGTCGCTGGCCCGGACCTTTCACTCGCGGGTGTGGTTAGTGCCATGGTCGCGGACGATTGCGTCTGGCGGGCAGTGTCTCATTTCTGCGAGACTGTCATTTCGCAGAAAGAGACCTCGGAGCGTGAGCGGGAGTCTGACCCTTCCGCTCCATTGCTCCGCCGACGGCGGGTGGGTAGGGCGCGGCCAAGAACTGCCGTAGCCAGACCTGTCCTGGGGGGGACGCAGAGGGCGGGGACGGGGGTCCCTCAGCCTTCCTTGCACGCGTCTCCTTCTCTGCTGGGTGGGGGTGGTGTAGTGCCATATACTGCCCCCGCTGTCCTCCCTCCGGCATAGGAGGGGGGTCATGTCGGGCCCGCCACTAAGCGGGCAGTCACCGGGGGCGTTATGGAGCAAAGACTTCGGTCGGTCCTGTAACGCCGCCACTAAGGCGAAAGATGGCACCAGGTGTTTTGCCGGAGTAGTCAGAGCCTTTTTCAAGGCTCTGGAAGCCCGGACTCTTGCATCTTCACCCCCCATGGAGGTGCAAGGCTGGCTCATAAATGAGTTTCACCTGAAAAAAAAAAAAAAAAAAAAAAAAAAAAGGCAGTCGCTCCATGTAAAATACGGTATTCAGCTGAATCCGGTTAGACTGGTAGCCGATTCCAACATTGTTGGGAAAAGGCTCAGGAATGATGATGTTAATATGATTGGTTACCTTGGCGCTAGTTCTTGGACGGCCTGCTGCGCGATCACAGCCGCGTTGGCCACCAGCTCCTCGCACTTCCTCTCGTACTGCCTCCTCTGGTTGGCCAGCAGTCTCCTGACCTCCGCTTGCGATACATTCTGGGAGCTAGACATGCATCATTAAATAATATTTATTTTTGAGATTTACACGAATAGAAAATAAAATAAAACTAATTTTAAGGAATTCTTCGCGGTTTATATTAAGATTTCAGTTCCCGACGTTACGACATGTTAGCTTAAAAAAGTGGGAGGTGCAAAGTCGTTGAAAAGTCGGGACCTAAAATCAGGAAAAAAGAATTTAGAACATATTATTATGTTTCCACTGGTATCGACAACTCAGCGATAATAACCAGTTGAATCACTATCGCGGGACATTTAATTGTTATACCATTATTGCTGGCAAATTATATTGCTGCCGTTTAGAACTTAGTACCTAAAAGCGTTGATCATTGAGACAGTATGCCTAACAAAGATTCTCACTTTTAAGGGTCTATTTTTTGAAAATTTTAAAATGGAATCTTTTGTATCTCTCGGTAATGGGTAAGCGATTTTTTTCTTAAGTTATTTATCTGCCGCAGTTAACCTTTTGGAAGCTTTCACTGCTTTACCGGACTAAGTTAGCGGCACATTAATAAGCCTTTAGCCAGAAGCCACAAAAAATAGGGGTTATGGCAATGAAAGCTAAGGGCACCCCCTGCGGGGCTCGAACCTCGACTAAGTTCATTGCTCACGATCATAACAAATAACAGCAAGGGAAGGCTGGATCAATTGATTATTTAATGATTGGAAGTTTTTTTTTTTGGCTCGGGGCGCTCGGGCTAGTATGTGATAGGGACGGGCTCCAATGATAAATATACTTGTTTTACACGTGCCTAAATTATCTGTCGACCTAACAAAACATGTCCGAGAGCTCAGTTTACGCCGGTGTCATGTGACTTTCTTAGAACTAACACAACACTTCAGGGACATTTTATTTTAAACTACTTTTATACTAAGCTATAACCTTCATAAACAGTGTATCATTATTATGTATGGGAATACATTGGCAAAGTGATTTCGATTATTGGGGCTTTCAAACATGTTTTTACGTTTCAAGTTCGATTAAGCGATTCTTCGAAACTACATTACGTAGACCGCTTGAGCAGTCGAACAGTTCTAACCAAGCAGTCCGTGTGTGATTTTGACCATGTTTGCTCTGGCAAAGAAAAAATTAGGCACAATAACAAGTGCACTGGAACGTTTTTTAACCCGCCAAATGCCAATCGCTGACTTAAAATAGCGGCATCGGGCCCAAGTGTCTGAGGTACGGACATTTTATGTTGGAGCAGTACTCATCTCGGAGGTGGGCGCTAAAAGCTTCGACACAGTTTTTTGTAACTAATGTGGCCGTTAATGCATAATTAATGTTACTTACTGGTTTGTGTTCCAATAAATGATTTTTGATTTGATTTTGATTCAGATAAACAGAGTAATATAGTCATTTAGGTTAAAGATATTGTAGTAAATTCATTATCCGGATCGATAAAGGTTTGTTTATTAAGGTTAATAAAATCTTATGCTAAATATATTATATTAAGCTAAATAATTAATAACGTCTTTTTCCGCCTTTGCCATCTGACTCACGGGACAGCAAAAAAATAGTCAAGTACAAACCGGATTTGCAAGCTTAGGGTTCCGTACCATCATCGTAATCATCCTTTTGGTAATACAACATAATAGTAAGTAAAGTTTTATTATTCGTAAATACACACTAAACATTTCAACACTACGTTTCATGAGATAAAATGACGGTCGGCTTAGTAGGAGGGTTCCCTGTGGCACCTTTCCGGTACAGAACTTAACAGAACCCTGAAGTTTCGACTTTGCCGCTTTTTATTCAATAAGTAGGTATAGGTCGCTCCACGTAAAAAGAACGCTGGCGGAAGGTGGGGAGCGTACGTTTGCGCATGAGTATACAATTCGGAAGGCGATGGTCGTCCTACGAACCAATAGCGCACCGGCAAACATGCGGCTCGTGCCCCCCCCGCACTTCATACCACCAAACAGACCGATAAACCGCGTTCTGCGCATCTTGACAGCTAGCGTTCTTTTTACGTGACGCGACCTATATTAAGGTTTTCACAGCGAACAGTGGCATTCGAAAAACAGTATTCAATTATACCTACATCCGCAGCTACAAGTACATAAAGCGTTATGTATTTTTAAATATGAACTTTAACGACTTTAAGTTATGGTCGTGTTTCAAGTAATTATAGCTAATATGAGGCATACGAGAGAAACGGCTCTGGATGCGAAGTACTCAGTGACTCACTGCGATAAGTTGTGGTTATGTAGTTATTCCTTCTATATATCTAGTTGTATAACTCTTTGATAACGTTAGGTACTAGTGTGCAATCATACTTGGTATAATTATGAACATATCGTAGGTACTAACAACTCAGTTTTCCTTGATCATTTAAAAGTATGAACACAAAAAAATTGCAAGACGACGGTATATTATAGAAAAACTGCACAAATGCTGTAGGTATGTAGGTAGGTTATTTCAAATGTCCACTAACCTCTGATTTCTCCTCTGCCGGTTCTCATCTGAAGATAGCTCATTGCCCATTGTTTGTATATTATTATCACTATTCACGTAAAACTATATTTTGTAAACAAGTTTGGAAACTTTATGCCTACTGCATGCCACTAATTATTAAACACTCAAGCGAATCACCGAGAACACGGAAGAGATTCACTATTTATATAAACATACACGTGTTCTAAAATACTCTAGTTTTGTTGAAAATCATGTGAATTACCTACAGACTAAAGACAGACCTACGCCTCGAAAACTCAACAAACATTGACAAACAATGCACTCAATGCGCTGACCAGAGACAATCCAGATAAATGATGATGAATCAAGTCCACTTTACGTGAGGGATGAGCTTTAAATTTGCAATTATCGATAAAACTCATTTTAAACAAAATTTCTAACTCGAACTCGGAAACAAAAACCCAAAAAAACAACAAAAATGAGCTGTTTTTCACTTGTTTATGAATTTAACTACAAACATGAAAATGAATACTAATTACTCATTGCGAAAATCTATTTTTTAACACTAATTATTTATTAATTGGTGATTTCAATAGAACTATTAGCAGTAATTAATTAGTAATGTTTGTAAAACAGCTCGTTTGGTTGATAATGATTTAAACAATAAATATTATAAGTTAATTCAATAACAGCCAAACCACCCATTATTTCAATCTATTAATATCCACAATTTACTTCTATAAGAATAAACTAAACGTTTACGTTTTTTAATTAGATTGCTATGTTTTTCTATTTATAATTTAATTAGTTCATAAGATTTAAAATAACTACCTACATTTAATTTTATATAGCCCTCAATTTTGCAGCGCTTGAAAAAGGCACTAAGTCTTGCACCAACTGTTTTGTAACATCTGTTATACACTTAGTTTGCAAATAAACTCTTTGACTTTGACTAAATTTTATCAGTATAGAAAGTATATCAGTTGTAGAAATATGTAGTCCATTTTATTAAATCTTGCTATTTCAAGAAAACTTTTTTATGTTTCAATAATTTCATTTTGTTAATTTATCGACCGCATTATTTATTTGGAGAACATCTCTACATCGATTCGCAGGTAAATCCCCACCATAGACAATTTCAGCCCAATGGAGTCTCGTCTTGGTTATCATAACAAAAATTAACAAGCCAATAAATTCCTACATCTAAGACCCTTTAATTAATTAATGATTAGTATTAAAAGTAACCTACCTACATTTCTCTTAAATTTGTTTTAACCACTTACGCCATCTATGATGTACAACCATTACTAAATGACGTAAACAAAACCGGCATGACATGACTTTGCATGACATTGATTCAGATTATTGCAGATACTGTGTATTTCCAGTCCATCTGTTTATAAAAGTCTATAACCCTGCCAGTGCAAGCCACAGAACACTTGGTGCAAGCTCGTGGCTAAAACGGAGAGATTTAAACGTTTGTTCATTGATAAACAACGATGCCTCACTTTAGGATTGAAACAAATGTTCCTAGGAGCAAAATTCCGGCAGATTTCGTTTTAAAAGCGGTGCCGGTGTTGGCCAAGGCTCTCGGAAAACCAGAACAGGTAATTTAAACAACTACTTCCTTCTAGCCTTTTCCTATGTTGGGTTCGGCTTCCTGTTTCACCGGGTGTATATGAAAATAGGAATAAAAACAAAGCGACTGCTTATCTGACCTATTTACTTAATTAATTTAAAAAAAAAATGCATTTGTATCTATTGCTGTTACATTTTCAATATTCTCATGATCTACTGATAAAATTAATATTTAACACTAAATCTTCTGGTGTTTTTCTCATTTGAGGGACACAACAATATTTATTTATTGAACTAAATGAATAATTATAATTGAAGAATCACTCTAATTGTACATTTTCACATCAATTAGAGTGATTCAGGAAGAAGATTTGTGCATAATAAAATTAATGTAAAATAAATCATTTACAAAATGTCTACCTCTGCTGAGCTTAATTAAAAAGTCAGAAATAATCCCTTTAAACACTTAACATCGGTATATTCCACTTCATTCACCTGGTTGATATCACCCAGGTAAACAAAGTGGAATATACCTTATCATCAACTCTCTGCTCTGTTCCCAATTATTTGGGGTCAGCACAATACGTATTCAGCTTCCATTCATCTCTACAACTCGTCATCTCAGCATTCACTCGTTTCTTTCTCATATCATGTTTCACCCAATCTGTCTGTCTCTTATTTGGTCTTCGTATACATGTTTATTTATTTATTTATTTATAACAGGCACATCAACAACATAAACACAAACATAAAAATAATCATTACACAAGTCTTATAACTAGTGTTTACATCAATTACAGACGTGCACAACAATTAACATAAAAGTCTTCACAGTGTTCACAGGTAACTATGCTATATCACTTTTAGTTTCAAAACAACAATACAGCTATATAAAAAATAATAAAAATAAAAATCATCCTGGCAAACAATTACTTATCACTATGAAGTATCTTAAGCCTGAGTTGCGCGGGGTGGTCGTGGAAGATATCTAAGTCGAGGTTTTTCCAGATGCCATTATATGTAGACATTAGCCTTGCTATCGGAGAGTTCAAGCCTAAGTTGGTTCTATAACGGGGAATGGAAAAAACTGTACTAAGTTTTCTTCGCGTATTTACTCTTGGGACGTTAATACCAATACGCTCCAAAAGACCCTGATACGAAGAGGAACCTTTAACAACATTCTGCAGGAGAAGCATATCAATCATTTGTCTACGGCGTTTTAAGGTACACATTTTAAAAAATAAAAGCCTGTCGTAATATGAACACCGACTACTGATGCCTGGCGCGAGAAACGCGAGGTGTCTTGTAAAAGATCTTTGAATAGACTCTATTCGATCTGAGTGAACTACATAGCGTGGGTTCCAGATAACGCTGCCAAACTCAAGCACACTGCGCACTAGAGCATTAAATAGAACTATTTTGGAGGCAGGGCGCTTAAAGCCCTTGGTGTTGCGTTTAATGAACCCCATCATTTTAGCTGCCTTACCGACCATGTTGTCGTATTGTGGGATGAAGCTTAACTTTGAGTCAAGAATTACTCCAAGGTCACGAACTTGTGAAACAAGCTCAATTTTTTCGTGATTAATGTGAAACCATGTCTCTATTACCTTTCTCTTTCTTGTAAAACGCACGTGTTGACATTTTAAGGCATTTAGCATCATCCTATTAGAGCGACACCATTCGTAAATTCTATCTAAGTCAGCCTGTATAAGTTCCATATCCTCTGAGGAGTCAATCTGCCTCGAAATTTTCATATCATCAGCAAAAAGGAAGCAGCGACAATGACGAACTTGATGAGTAATGTCGTTAATAAATAACAGAAACAAAATCGGCCCCAAATGCGATCCTTGAGGCACTCCTGAAGTGGCAATATACGTATTAGATTCATAGCCGCTAAGCACTACAGATTGATGGCGATCTTCTAAATATGATATAAACCATTTAAGTATTGAATCGCAGATACCATATTGGTTCTGTAGTTTACGTATAAGTATTTTATGGTCCACGAGATCAAATGCGCTGGCAAAGTCAGTGTAGACTGAGTCAATTTGTTTATTACTGTCTATTGCCTCCATTACTGGAGTTATATACGAGACGAGATTAGTAATAACAGATTTCTTCTCTTGGAAGCCGTGCTGTTCTACTCCTATTAGAGATCTAGTGTGCTTCGTTAAAATCGGGCATATAATACTTTCAAAAACTTTTGAGAAGGTAGATAGTATCGAAATAGGTCGATAATTTTTAACGTTGCTATTATCGCCTTTCTTTAAAATCGGAACAATACGCGCACGTTTCCATAAATAGGGAAAGATACCACTTTCAATTGACTTGTTAAATATTTCCTTTAATGGATATGAAAGTTGTAAAGCACACTTCTTGATGAAATAAGGTGGGATTCCATCAGGGCCAGCACCTTTGTTAGGATTTAGTTGCTTTAAGCAATTTAGAACCTCACTTTCTTGAAAACGTAAATAGGCTAATTTATTGCAACATGTTGTCGGTGTCTCATCACAGCTCTCATCAGAACTGTTAGGAGGCAAAACAACACTTCCAACTTTCGTATAGACCAAGCTGAAATGAGATGCAAACAGGTTGGCAATATCGGGACCACTAGATGAGTATTGCCTATTGTCGTTATGCATTATTGAGGGAAGCATACTGGTAGGGGATTTTTTGTGTTTTATAAAACTCCAAAAGACTTTGGGATTCTTTTTTAAGTCATGTTCTATGGTACTTATGTAACTTTGGTAACAATTGCGCATAAGTCTATCGCATACTTTTCTAAGGTTCTCATATTCAAGTCTATCTCTAGGATTATTAAATTTACGACATTTATGTCTTAACTTATCCTTTTGCTTTAACAGCCTAATTAAGTCACGCGTAAACCAGACAGGGTGACTGCTTCTCCGAGGCTTGCGTCTAGGAACATGCTCATTAATAATTGCGCCGATTTCATCGTAAAAATTTAAGACCATATCGTCAACGTTCCTACAACCATTAAATATTTTCGACCAATCCACACCACTCAGGCTGCAAGAAACTTCATTATAATCGGCTTTATAAAAATTAAAATCCGATCTAGGTACACAACTTAATCTAGGGACAGGTTTTAGATCTAACATTATTTGAAGTGGAGGGTGATAAGGATCAATTTTACTAATTTGGTCAGCTTCAGCTACTTTACAATCTATGTTAGTCAATACTAAATCCAATATTTTGTTGTTATGATTGGCAATAGAGTTATATTGTTGTAATCCCGAAACATTTATAAAGTCAGTAAATATAGAAGCTAAACGGCTATTATAATTATCTGCATTTGATATTTCATCATTGCTAGGAATCACATACGAAAGGCTACAATCTTTGGTCCAATTAATCATGCTTAAATTAAAATCACCTATCAAACAGATATTGTCAACCAAGTCCATTACCTTATTTACACTGTCTACAAAAGCGCTAAGGATTTCTGTTTTAATAGGCGGCGGTAAATAGACGACACAAATTGCAATTTTGGAACGTTTGTTGTTGTGTACGACATCTAGACAGACCCATACGTCCTCGCAGTCACTTTCCCACTCATATGACCTGTAGGATGGAATTGATCGTGACACGGCGACTAAGACCCCGCCTCCATCAGTTTTAGAAGATTGGGATAGATCTCGATCTCTACGGTAGACTACGTATCGACTATCTATGATTTCACCGTCAAGTATGTTTGTATTAAGCCAAGTTTCGCTGAACGTAATAATATTGTAGTTACAAAGAAGTAGGTTATTATACACTTCAGTAGTCTTCGTACGCATACCCCGTAGATTCTGGTAGTAGATGTCAAGAATATCGAATTTTATAATTATTTCATGGCACCATTTTAAGATAGCTTCAATCTATTTAAGTAATGCTAAACTCTCGAAGCCTCGGACGTATATTGCTTGGCTCGTTTCGTTCTTCTTAGCAAAAATTCGACCATCACGAACCCAGACGAATTTATATTTTAACTCTTTGGCCTTAAGCCTAGTTGCTGCATGTAGGTGTTTGTTATGAGGGCTTAAGTGCTCAGATACAAATATTGGTTCCCGTTTACCACCTATGCCGAGATGTTTAGATGACAGCTTGTCATCAACATGTCCTTTGTTAAATTTAGTAACGGCAGCTAACAGGTTGTCGCGCACCAATCGGGTTCGTAGTTTAAGCACTACTGTTTTTGGTCGATCACTTTCCTTATTAAGTTTACATGTAATCCTTATATGAAGGATACCTATCAACACTTGCCATATTATATTTTTTTCAAAACTATGTCAGTTAGTATTAACTTTGCCAGTATTTTTCCTACTTGTTTGGCATTTTATTTTAGAACAATGAGGAAGTGCAGTAAAATTAAGTACTTATTTCATAGCTATAATAGTTTTACCCAACGAGGTTGCATTTGAAACTATAGAGTGAGCCTATCAGAGTTTAAACCGTAAGCACTAGTGTGAACAAGTGTTGTCGTGAATTATGTATGAAGATGGAGCTTGCTGTTTTAAAAAATCTATCTAAAACACTAATATTATCCTAACAATGTCAAAACCATCGATATTTTCTAATGTAAGTTTCTCGTTGCGCGAAAATTAACTTAAATGAAAAACGAAATGTACTAGGATCAGACTAAAAACTGCTCTCGCTTGGCACAAGGGGAACCTAGCGATAGTAGCAGTCTATGCATATCATACGTCGATGGTTTTACCTATCTACTTAACAGGATAATTAAGTATCCATAACTTCAAATAACTTGGAAGAATGATAAAACAAATGATGTCATTCTTTCAAGTGCAATCACTTATTTTCTTGGTTTAATAATTATTTAAATAAACTAAGTTGTTATTGGCAATGTTTCTGCTTTATATATACATATATTTAAATATTTCCCTTTATTTTTAAATAATTGGCCATAGAAGACAACTGATTTTGAATTTTAACTGATAAAGAACATTGAGGCCTGAACTGACATCCACACAGGTGGCGACACAGGTTGACATATTGGTTACATTTTTTTTTTTTTACTTTCGACTCAAAAATAGATAATTAGCTTGACGAGTCAGTCTTTCTGTCTGCGTCATTGTAGCTCCAATAGAAATATAACTAAATTTGATGCGGTAGTGAATAGTTCTTAGCTATAATTGATCTGCATCTATTCAGTATTTTACAAGTTGGTCTAGGTTTCCTTAATTTCATTTCGGTAATGTAATATTTTTAAAGTGTGTACATCCAAGAGGAATATTGTATGTTTCCAGTACTGCGTGGTGTCGGTGATCCCCGACGTGCCAATGAGTTTCGGCGGCACCACGGAGCCCTGTGCCATCGCCAACCTCATGTCCATCGGAGCTCTGGGAGTGGAACAGAACAAGAAGCATGCTAAAATACTCTTCGAGTTGGTCGAGCAAGAGTTGGGAGTCAAGAGTGACAGGTAACTTGCTTACATTCCTTACATATACATACATACCATCACGCCTGTATCCCCGAAGGGTTAGGCAGAGGTGTACCAATGTACACCCGCAGCCTGTAAGTTTAGGTCCAATGTAATAGGAGGCGAGCCTATTGCCATTAACCGGGCACAAATCCAAGTTCCGACCTGCTACTGAGAATTTCATAGAAAAACCCAGTTACACCTTGGTTGATTTAGGAATCGAACCCCGAAGGCCAACGAGGCAGTCTACATTCCTTAGTCTATTATTTTTTTTCAGCCATAATCGTCTTCTTATGAGCAAGGGCCTTCCCTGCTTCGTTCTCACGGCATTAGGCTATCAGCCTCAATATTGTACTGTAATTAAATCGAAGATATGAACTTTAGAGACTACGAACTATAATCTATAATATAAAAATGAATCGCTAAATATGTTGGTAAGCGCATAACTCAATAACGCCTGGGCCGATTCCACTAATCTTTTTTTGTTGTGTTAGTTATTATCAGGAGAAGGTTCTTATGAAAAAAAAAAATGGAAAATTGCGCGGAAAAAAAAATAAGTCATCACCGGCCAAACATAAAGGCACCGGGAACGGGACCTAGATATTCATGCGGGTGAAACCGCAGGGCACAGCTAGTATACTATGAAAATGTATGAAGGGAATAATGACAGTGGATGAAGCGAAACAAGTATGTAAGGATCGTAGCAAGTGGAAAGAAGTGGTCTCTGCCTACCCCTACTGGAACCGGGCGTGATTATATGTATAGATGTATAAGAGAGCAATATTGTATTCTCTGATTTCTAAATATTATGAGCTCGACTTTATTTCTGCGTTCATATCTTATATTTAATCAACACGTTAGGCCAGATGGTTCTATTGTTAATAAGTATGAGTAATAAGGTAGGGACGGCAGCAAAACTTTAAACTCACATACAGCAAAAAGAATAGAACCGAAGTGACGTCATTAATATAAAATAACATAAATATAAAATATCATCACGCCTGTATCCTTGAAGGGTTAGGCAGAGGTGTACCAATGTACACCCACCGTTCGCCGATATGTTTAAGCCCCATGTAATAGGGGGCGAGCCTATTGCCACTAACCGGGCACAAATCCAAACTCTGACCTGCTACTGAGCATTTCATAGAAAAACCCAATAATACCTTTGTCGACCTGGTAATCGCACCCAAGACCTCTAGTGTAGCAGTCTCGCTTAGCGCCATTAGGCCAACGAGGCAGTGCCGTCATTAAGGAAAAAAATGGTTTGTAAAAAAAGTAGTTGACGTAAGCTCCTCCTTTTTTGAAGTTGGTTTAAAGAAGCGGATGCATGCTAGTAGATACAAATGGTGTGGGATTATATACCCTGAGAACAAAACTCTTGACACAACAAGCAGTTATTTACAAATACTCGCTTGTTTTATCGCGATAAGCGATCGGTTGAGATGGCTATTGATTGTGTTGCAATTCATTCTGCGTGTAATTTAACTTACTAGCTGTGCCCCGCGGTTTTCTGTATGTCAATTCATTTATTTATTTAAGATTTACACGGCTTGACGCCAATTACATAAATCACATAAAAAGAAAAATAATAACAACAATAAAACATATTATTCTAACTAAAACAAAAACAATTCTTACATATAAAAATAAATTGGAAATATCTACTACATACTATTATTTTCAATGAATTGCAAACAACTAAGCATTAATTTGGGAAAGGCATCAGTAAACAAATCGCAGTCCGGGTTGGACTCTACAAGTTTATTCAGAGCGGACAGTACACGTGGTATGGGCGACGCAGCACGAGCTGCGGTTCGACACATAGGCACGTCTAGTAATCGGTGGCGCCTATTACGAAGATAATTATTTGGCACGTAAAGTCGAATCAGCTCATCGTGGATGTCTGGAGCATCAGCTAAACCCTGAATAATTTTGAGCATAGTGCCCATCTGATCACACGCTCTTCTTACCTCTAATATATTGTATCCCAGGCAGCCCAAGAGAAACTTGGTAGGATAAAGGTAGGGATAATAGCCAAGTTTCCTTTTGTAGAGAAACCGCAGGAAGGCTTTTTGCACTTTTTCTAACAGAAGTGCATACTTGGCTTCGTGCGGATTCCATACAGAAGAACTAGCTTCAAGCTTTGTTCGGACGAGAGTGCTATATAAGAGCCTTATAACATGCTCGTTTCGAAAATCACGTGCATTCCGGAGGACAAACCCAAGCCTTTTAAATGATTCTTTAGCAACTGTAGAAATATGATCATGGCAAGTAAGCTTCTGGTCAAATGTTACACCCAAGTCTTTCATGTTAATCGATCTAGTTATTTTAGTACCATCTATTTTGTATTCGAAGTTAATTGGGTGTCGCATTCGACCAAAGGTCATTACATAACATTTGGAAGAGTTGAATTCCATTTTATTTTGGATTCCCCACTCATGTATGGCATCAATATCTTTTTGGATGGCTTCACAGTCTGAAATGTTGTCAACGGCGCAGTAAAGCTTAAGGTCATCGGCATATAGGAGACAATTTGCAAATGTTGCGACAGATGGTAAGTCGTTGACCATTAGCAGGAAAAGAAGAGGCCCGAGTATTGACCCTTGACTTACGCCAGAGCGTGTATGGTAGGGACGAGATTCGTAGATACCAAGCCTCACAAATTGCTGACGGTCACGGAGGTAGTCAGCTAAGAGTCGGATTAAGTTTGGGCAGAATCCAATAGCGCTGAGTTTCTGGAGCAAGATATCATTATTGACTCTGTCGAAGGCTTTACAAAAATCAAAGTAAAGTACATCAACCTGTCGCCGCTTGTCAAGATGTTTGGAAATATATTCTTTAATTATCAGTAAATTAGTATTGACCGACCTCTTGCATCTAAAACCATGTTGGTTGTGACTTAAATATTTTTCTACTTGGTCGTATATAAGTTTATGAAGAACATTTTCAAAAATTTTGGCTGCAGATGACAGAATAGCAATAGGTCGATAACCTTCAACAGCTGATTTATTACTTGTCTTAGGTATAGGCGTAACTCGTGAAGTTTTCCAGTGGGATGGATATGTGCCAGTCTTTAACGATAAATTGAAAATGTGACATAGAGGAGTGGAAAACAAGTCTTTGAACTGTTTCAAAATGTTTCATACACTACCTTTAAAAATTGTAGGCTATGTATAAGCTACATTATTGTAAAGTTTCATTAAAATACATTCAGTAGCTTTTGCGTGAAAGAGTAACAAACATCCATCCAAAAAACTTTCGCATTTATAACATTAGTAAGGATAAGGATTTTTTGTAGTTTTATGTTTGTTTAAATATCTATCCTAGGGTTTTTTATCCTAGATTCTTCTATTGATGTAAAAATAATGTATTGATGGGGTTTGTGGGATTATAGGTAGGTAGGATCAATTCTATTTCACAATGAAAAGGTGATTAGCTCTGCTCTTCAGAACACAGCCTCTGAACTCTTGAGTTATTTTCAAATTTATCATCATCAGCCTTTACGCATACTAGGCATAACTTCATAGTAGTTTAAGATAATATAATATAATGTATAATATTCCTGAACATTTCACACACGGTAATCTGATCCCAAGCTAAGCTCTCAGAGAGCTTGTGTTATGGTAACCAGACAACTGATAAACATACTTATATATTTCTAAATACATACCATATTATAGATAAATAACACCCAGACACAGAACAAATGATCGTGCTCATCACACGACATTTGTCCAGAGTGGGAATCGAACCCACGACCTCCGGTATAGCAGTCAGGGTCACTAACCGCTAGACCAACAGGCCCGTCAATAATAATAATAATTACTAAAAAGATTATGTTCCATAAATGAATAACACATCCATAGTTTTTCATACAATATCTCATAGAACTAACTTTATTCGTTT
This sequence comes from Autographa gamma, assembly GCA_905146925.1. NCBI lineage: Eukaryota > Metazoa > Arthropoda > Insecta > Lepidoptera > Noctuidae > Autographa > Autographa gamma. The sequence continues at coordinate 958,983 of LR989870.1, forward strand.
TATTCACCATGGGTCTTAACCTTATACAAATCTAATCAACATACCACCTTGCCTTAACTATTTACATAACGTAACATATTATTATCATCACGCCTGTATCCCCGAAGGGTTAGGCAGAGGTGTACCAATATACACCCACAGTTCGCCGATATGTTTAAGTCCCATGTAACAGGGGGCGAGCCTATTGCCACTAACCGGGCACAAATCCAATCTCCGACCTGCTACTGAGAATTTCATAGAAAAACCCAATAACATCTTGGACGACTTGGGAATCGAACCAAAGACCTCTAGCGTAGCAGTCGCGCTTAGGCCAACGAGGCAGTTTTAACTATATTTAACTATTTACATTAATTGTATATTATGATTTATTTCAGAATGTACATAACTTTCCAAGACGAACCGACCGGGAACGTCGGCTTCAAGGGCACCACCTTCCACGCTATATTTGGATAAACATGTGATCGTTGTATTAACCCTTGTGCCTTTCCTATTATCCCCAGTTATATAGTATGTCCCCTTGGTGTAGTAGTACCACATTTATAATACCCTTAGGCAATACTGGTTGCAGAAAAGCGCATCGAACACCAATTATCATTGAAAAGTCGTCCTTATTGCTTTGTGTTAAGATTCTATTCTAAATAAAAAAGACTGCCCTTTAGATCAATATTTTGTAAAATGGCGCAACAACCAATGGCGGTCCGGCAGACTTCTGCGCAGGTACATTGAAGTAATTTATAAATGTGGTACTTACTACTATAAAATACTCCTTTGTTTCACCATAACGCGCTACAAATTTATATTTCTAGGTATTTGACAATATTCAAAATTGGTAATGACATTTTGAATGTTCTTTTTACAACAAAAATGTCGTCAAATTTAAATGAGGGCTAACATTCGCATTTTTTCCAATAGAGGCGCTAGTCGCTCGTGATGTCAGAAATGTAAAATTCCATAGTTTGTTGGTGTGTACAGCTGAAACGCCAGTGGCGACACCTAGTGAGCGCAATAACAGTAACCCTCGTTCATTTACCCATTCTTATTTATGTCTCAGTATTTACTCATAAAGCAATTAAAACGCATGCAAATGTCATCATGCCACAGTTTCATTGATTACAATTTACATCATTATCAGAAACCAAGGGTGTTTCACTTCAAATTGTATTTTTATTTTCTGTTGTTGTTATAAGTGAAATAATTTATAATTGTTTATTTAAAGAGATGAGATGACTCATGTATTTATGGAATCAAATAAATTATATTGATTATTTTTTTTGCGTTTCTTTTCTGCTATATTTATTTACGTTTCCAGTTTTATACAGAAAATGAAAAAAAAAACGATTTTCATTTATCATCATCAAGCTCACATTCTGGATCTCAAACATTGTATTGTTTTTGACTACATAAACAGCATGCTACATTAGTTTATAAATACTCATTTCTCAATATTATCATTAGGCATTGTAAAATAACGGTATTTTTTTCATTTATAGTAAATACACTACTATGGGGGCCTAACTATCAATATTAGGTAGGTCTTTGATTATAAAATTGTCAAAGGTATAGTGAATTGTATTTTATCTATTTATCCTTATACTCGTAAATGTGGGGTCTAACGTTACTGGATAAATACAGAGCCTTAGAAAATATTATTTGTATGTGTGTAAGTATTCAAGGAGAGACAGGACAATTATAAATTTAATAATATCCTGTGACAACTCACACACGGTCATCTGATCCCAAACTAAGCAGAGCTTGTACTATGTTATTTAGACAACAGACAGAGTAAATGATCATGTTCATCACACAAACATGTATGAATGTAGTTGGTGGAAATCGAACCTGTCGGGGTTCCGGCATAGCAGTCAGAGCGTGGGCACACGAAGCGTTGCGGCGCCGGAGCGGTGTCGCTGCGTCGTCTTACATAGGAATATCTGTGGCGTGCACACGATGCACCGCACTTGCAACCACCAACACGAGGCGGGGAGGGGGGAATGCGTTGCAGGAAGGGGAAGAGCGGCACCGCTCAGTTGTTACGATCCACATACTGTCCAAAGCTACTACGGCGCCGCTGCGGCATAAAAACGAATCGTGTGCCCACGCTCTCAGGGTCACTAACTACTAGATCAACAGGCCAGTCAAATTGTCTCACCTCTGACAAGCTTTCAACAGCATACAGGATATAGAAATAAAATTTAAATGGGGCAGTTCTGTGACAACCACATTTGGCAAAAAAAAACTATGTTTAACGAAGACTCTTATTCTGCCTATTGCCAAGTTATGCTTACCAGATTCAGCTATTCAAAATAAGTTGTAGAAACTCATTTTATTATAGTAGTTTGTATTTATGAACGTGGAAAACTATGTATGCCAGTTCTGTGGTGGAAACCGCAAGGAAGGATGATATTGTGGCCATCTGTGTGGTTCTACCGAAATATTGCTCATAAAATGATTAGCCCAATGTGGTAAACGCATTACTAGCTTAGTAAATGACATCTATATATTTTGATTATGCTTTTTTGTTTCAGGATGTATATAACATTCCAAGACAATCCGACGAGCAACGTTGGATTTAATGGCACAACTTTCCATGCGCTATTTGGTTAAAGCACTGCAGACAAAATCCACTATTTTTATTTGATATTCAGTTTATTTATTAGATTAGATAGTTTAGTTAATCTAAGTATATCTACGAATACATTACATACATAATGAATAAAACATTAATTGCAAGCTTTTTTTATTTATTTTACGTATAGGTAAGTATGTTAGTAGTACAGTAAGTTTACGATAGAATTTAGAGACTAGTCAGATTCTTAGTTTTTAATTTTCATTGATTATTAACGTTTTTTTAGTCCATAATGACACCAATAATCTGATTCTTAAATTTCTACTTTTTATTTAATAAAAACGGGGTACTAGTAGTACGTTATTAGTAAAAACACAAACGACAAGAAAACCTCAGCAAAGTGATCAAGCGAAAAGGCCAGTTACGCGCATTACGAAATGTGTCTCTAGTCTGTGGTCAGAATAGACATTAGACAGAGATTTGAGAACTGTCAAAGTTTACAATCAATGTTGTTTGAGGTTTCCAAAAACCGTGCTGCAATGTGGGGAATAAGTTAATAATTGCTGAATTCTGCATCGACAAATAGTTTATGCAATAACTACCTTGTAGTACATACTTTTAAAGCTATAGTATAAATAAAACTCGTAAAAATGGATGACAACAACGTGGAGCAGACGCCTGCCTCTCAGAGGCTAACAAATGAGGATTTTAGGAAGCTGCTGATGACTCCTAGGGCTACGCCCGGGGGCTCGGGCGGCTCCCACCCCGCCGGCTCAGTGCGGGAAGCCATGGCCAACTCTGGGTAAGCAATAATGTACCAAAGATATAAAGTACTATACGTCGGGTCGTTTGTTTACGGTCCGTGTAGAAGACTTCTTAGCAGTTTTTAAGACTTAAATACAGAGTAATAGTATGCTGGTATAGCGGTACACCCTGATACTGTATCATCTACGCTAGCAAAATAGCAGTTCTTCTCATTAATATCAACCACTGTTCAGTTTTCTAAATGTTTAACTTAATCAACAATAAGTAATAATAATAATATAATAATATCCTGGGACATCTCACACACGGTTATCTGATCCCAAGCTAAGCAGAGCTTGTGTTATGGTAACCAGACAACTGATAAACATACTTATATATTTCTAAATACATACATATTATAGATAAATAACACCCAGACACAGAACAAATGATCGTGCTCATCACACTAACATTTGTCCAAAGTGGGATTTAAACCCACAACCTCCCATATAGCAGTCCTCCCATACAGAAGTCAGGGTCACTAGCCACTAGACCAACAGGCCCAGACTTATGTATCGTAATAATCTACTCTTCTGAGGATCTTCTTTTAAGATGCTATAGATAAGTTATACACACTAATGCTAGGCAAACTTATTACATTTTTGTTTAAGGTTAATATTAATCTGCCAAATTGTATTCTGGCTACTCAATAGTTATTTCGTATGAAAAGACCTGGCAACAGAAACATTAAGTATGTGCTCAACTTTAATTCCAGTTCCATGCCACCGCCAGCAGAAAACAAGGGTGAACTCCGTAGAAAGAAGAAGTCATACTACGCAGCCCTTAAGAAGCAAGAAGACAATAAATTAGCAGAATTAGCTGAGAAGTACAGGGACAGGGCACGGGAGAGAAGAGACGGGGTCAACGAGCTGGGGCCTACAGACCCCACTAGTAACACCAGCAGCGCATACAGGTACTATTCAAAAAGTTTATAACTTGATAACATAACATACCATGTATCCCCTAAGGGTAAGGCAGAGGTGTACCAATGTACACCCACAGTTCGCTGGTATGTTTAGGTCCCATGTAATAGGCGAGCCTATTGCTACCAACCGGGCTAAATCGAAATTCCGACCTGCTACTGAGAATTCCATAGAAAAACCCAATAACATCTTGGTCAATTTGGGAATCAAACCCAAGACATGTAGTGTAGCAGTCGCGCTTAGAACCACTAGGCCAAAGAGGCAAAATATTTATTTTATAGATATACCTTGCTTGAACCCCCTAAATAAAACTACTTTTTATGGATGATAGTTTTAACACCTTTGCTGGTGTCATGGTCATAGGCAGACTTACTACTGTGTGCAATGTAGTTTTCTGTAAAGGTAGTTTTATTGCAATGTCTATTTATGTTAATCTCAAAAAGGAATATTAATTATACCACTGTTTAATTGGTTGCTTCTTACCCCCTGGTTTTGAAAGGCTGATCAGCTCAAACATTTGTTAATCATCTGTTAAACGGTAAACCTCATGTCAAGGCCTGTAATTTGTTATTACCCTTTCGGACATCTTATCACATTTGTGAACAGTTAATATGACAAGCATATTAAATTGTTTGGCCTTTTAGAAACTGGGGGCTAGTGTTTAGTATTAGTTCTGAAAATCTACTTACTTTATTTGCAGAGCTGTAGCACCAGATTTGAAGTCAGGAATGGATGCCAAAGAAAGAAGGAGACAGCTTATCCAGGTCTGTTTGTAAATCTTTTATTAAAGTTCCTAAATCCATAGATTATGTGTTTAGGGTTGAAGAAAGCTGATTTAATATGGTATACTCGCGATCAGCCCCGGCTTCGGTATCCAGATTTTGACAGCTTTTTTGTATTATAATATGTATGTATTTTACATATTGACCTTCCTCTGGAATCACTTTTACTGGAAACTTCATTATAATCAGATCTAAGCAAACAGATAGAGGAATTTTATTTCATAATATGTAAAGATTTAGTCAGCATTACATATCCAAATTGTATAGGAACATACCCTATTATGATGCCTTTAGTTGGTCTAAGGGCTGCATCTCATGAACGCAAGTTTATCACAAAAATGTGTAATGATGATTTGTTTTGTTTTCCAGGAATCCAAGTATCTTGGTGGTGACATGGAACACACCCATTTAGTAAAAGGTCTCGACTATGCGTTGCTGCAAAAGGTAATCCAATATTTTCATTTTATTAGTATAAAAATAAATAGGTTTGAATCTGGGACCTCAAAACTAACAAAACCTTAAATCCGGTATGCACGGCTCTCGACCACGAAAGTCGTTAAAATATATACAGTAACCTGTTAAGTTAGTGGTGATCTTAAATATACTAGCTCTGTTAAATATACTAGCTGACCCAGCGAACATTGTACCGCCTAAAGGTCGATTCTTAAATCTTTCTCTCCGTAAGAACCATCCTCATCATTGAAAACATATTATAAAAAAGAATTAGCGAAATTGATTTAGCTGTTCTGGAAATTTGCGCTTAGCAACACATTTAATTTTTAAATGATAGATAATACCACTCTGTTTAAAATATTTTAACCTGTAATATATATATCTATGGGCCAAAATAGGCTGAAAATAAATGATTTATGATTCTTATATAGTTTGTTTTGTGTGCAGGTCCGGTCTGAGATACAGACTCGCGAGCAGGAACAGGAAGCGGAGATGGAACGCCTCGTCACCCTCCCCGTCGAACCCGTTAAGGAGAAGAAGGAAGTACCTGTAGTAAGTTACAGAAATATATACTAAGAATAGGAATAAGAAATATTTATTTTGTACTAGCTATGCCCTGCGGTTTCACCCGCATGGAAACCTAGGTCCCGGTGCCTTTATGTTATTCAGGGCGCAGATGAATCGAACAAATCACTATCGTAACAAAGGTTAATTACTTAAATTTTTTTCCCGCGCAATTGCTGTGCTCATTCCTCAAAGATTTTCCTGGGTGAGGATAAAACCCACAACCTTGGTATAGCAGTCAGGGTCACTATACACTAGACCAACAGACCCACTGTAATGAGGAAGACTGTAAGCCAATAATCTATCTTTTGGATCTAAAAAATATAGTCATCAACTCCATGTAATATGTTAAATTCTAAATAACTCGTACATCCATAGTGATTAATCTAATTTCATGTGTTTTTGCAGGAAGAAGAAATGCAGTTCGAGACTCCCATGGCAAAGAATATATACAATTTGGTTCAGGAACAGAGGTAGGTTGTACGACGCCATATGGTTTGCCACCTGCAAAGGCGTCGAAACATCAGGAACTAAATACATAAACATACATACATATAGTCACGCCTCTTTCCCTTTTAGGGGTAGGCAGCGACCACATCTTTCCGCTTGCTGCGATCCTTACACACTTGTTTCGCTTTGTCCATTTTCATTATTCCGTTCATACATGATGTTCGGATTATTGTACTCTTGACCTAGCCTTTTTTCATTCACACTCGCCTTATACACTTTTTTTGTCAATCGTTCTCCATTCATTCTCTCGTCTTAGCCAAACCATCTTTCTAGAAGAAGTAGTTTTATTTCAATGTCTAAAATTCACGTAAACTTCATAATCATAGCAATTTTTAAATCTTTTTATATGTGTCACAGAACGAAAAAGGTAATCCGCAACGAGATGTTCGGTCCCGGGCGCATGGCGTACGTCGTGGAGTTAGACGAGGAAGGCACTATAGACAGCGACATCCCCACCACTCTGACGCGCTCCAAAGCCGATGTTCCCGAGCCCGACCGGCGCACAGCGGCCTCTAGCGCCAACGACGTGGTACTAGACAAGCTGGCGCAGATCTTCTCCTATCTAAGACACGGACGACATCGGAAGCTTAAGAAGACCAAGGCTGGGGTATGTGTTATGTGTTACCTTCTCTCACCGCTCCAAAGCCGATGTTCCCGAGCCCGACCGGCGCACAGCGGCCTCTAGCGCCAACGACGTGGTACTAGACAAGCTGGCGCAGATCTTCTCCTATCTAAGACACGGACGACATCGGAAGCTTAAGAAGACCAAGGCTGGGGTATGTGTTATGTGTTACCTTCTCTCACCGCTCCAAAGCCGATGTTCCCGAGCCCGACCGGCGCACAGCGGCCTCTAGCGCCAACGACGTGGTACTAGACAAGCTGGCGCAGATCTTCTCCTATCTAAGACACGGACGACATCGGAAGCTTAAGAAGACCAAGGCTGGGGTATGTGTTATGTGTTACCTTCTCTCACCGCTCCAAAGCCGATGTTCCCGAGCCCGACCGGCGCACAGCGGCCTCTAGCGCCAACGACGTGGTACTAGACAAGCTGGCGCAGATCTTCTCCTATCTAAGACACGGACGACATCGGAAGCTTAAGAAGACCAAGGCTGGGGTATGTGTTATGTGTTACCTTCTCTCACCGCTCCAAAGCCGATGTTCCCGAGCCCGACCGGCGCACAGCGGCCTCTAGCGCCAACGACGTGGTACTAGACAAGCTGGCGCAGATCTTCTCCTATCTAAGACACGGACGACATCGGAAGCTTAAGAAGACCAAGGCTGGGGTATGTGTTATGTGTTACCTTCTCTCACCGCTCCAAAGCCGATGTTCCCGAGCCCGACCGGCGCACAGCGGCCTCTAGCGCCAACGACGTGGTACTAGACAAGCTGGCGCAGATCTTCTCCTATCTAAGACACGGACGACATCGGAAGCTTAAGAAGACCAAGGCTGGGGTATGTGTTATGTGTTACCTTCTCTCACCGCTCCAAAGCCGATGTTCCCGAGCCCGACCGGCGCACAGCGGCCTCTAGCGCCAACGACGTGGTACTAGACAAGCTGGCGCAGATCTTCTCCTATCTAAGACACGGACGACATCGGAAGCTTAAGAAGACCAAGGCTGGGGTATGTGTTATGTGTTACCTTCTCTCACCGCTCCAAAGCCGATGTTCCCGAGCCCGACCGGCGCACAGCGGCCTCTAGCGCCAACGACGTGGTACTAGACAAGCTGGCGCAGATCTTCTCCTATCTAAGACACGGACGACATCGGAAGCTTAAGAAGACCAAGGCTGGGGTATGTGTTATGTGTTACCTTCTCTCACCGCTCCAAAGCCGATGTTCCCGAGCCCGACCGGCGCACAGCGGCCTCTAGCGCCAACGACGTGGTACTAGACAAGCTGGCGCAGATCTTCTCCTATCTAAGACACGGACGACATCGGAAGCTTAAGAAGACCAAGGCTGGGGTATGTGTTATGTGTTACCTTCTCTCACCGCTCCAAAGCCGATGTTCCCGAGCCCGACCGGCGCACAGCGGCCTCTAGCGCCAACGACGTGGTACTAGACAAGCTGGCGCAGATCTTCTCCTATCTAAGACACGGACGACATCGGAAGCTTAAGAAGACCAAGGCTGGGGTATGTGTTATGTGTTACCTTCTCTCACCGCTCCAAAGCCGATGTTCCCGAGCCCGACCGGCGCACAGCGGCCTCTAGCGCCAACGACGTGGTACTAGACAAGCTGGCGCAGATCTTCTCCTATCTAAGACACGGACGACATCGGAAGCTTAAGAAGACCAAGGCTGGGGTATGTGTTATGTGTTACCTTCTCTCACCGCTCAAAAGCCGATGTTCCCGAGCCCGACCGGCGCACAGCGGCCTCTAGCGCCAACGACGTGGTACTAGACAAGCTGGCGCAGATCTTCTCCTATCTAAGACACGGACGACATCGGAAGCTTAAGAAGACCAAGGCTGGGGTATGTGTTATGTGTTACCTTCTCTCACCGCTCAAAAGCCGATGTTCCCGAGCCCGACCGGCGCACAGCGGCCTCTAGCGCCAACGACGTGGTACTAGACAAGCTGGCGCAGATCTTCTCCTATCTAAGACACGGACGACATCGGAAGCTTAAGAAGACCAAGGCTGGGGTATGTGTTATGTGTTACCTTCTCTCACCGCTCCAAAGCCGATGTTCCCGAGCCCGACCGGCGCACAGCGGCCTCTAGCGCCAACGACGTGGTACTAGACAAGCTGGCGCAGATCTTCTCCTATCTAAGACACGGACGACATCGGAAGCTTAAGAAGACCAAGGCTGGGGTATGTGTTATGTGTTACCTTCTCTCACCGCTCAAAGGCCGACGAGCCCGACCGGCGTTTTCTTTTTGAGTTTTAACACGAAAATCACGATAATATTGTTTTACACTTTTCTCTACGTGTATACATAAATTTGCTCGTGATTGCAGCATGTTTTGAAGCAAAATAAAGCTATTGTTATTGTTATAATATGTGTGTAGGAGAAGGCGTCGGAGAAGGGTGTGGCGGACGACTCCATCTACGGCGACATCGGCGAGTACTCCGCCGCCGAGCGCCGCGCGCGACGTGACGACCGACCCCGACCCGCCGGCTACTTCGGGAATACGGCCGATACTAAAGATGATGGTATGCACACTATAATATACTAGCTGGCCCGACACACGCTGTCCTAACTATCAATTTTGTTTTGAATTAAATTCTGACAATTCTATGTCAAACGTCACAAGGTGACATTAAAAAGTTTAGGTTAGATATTAACTAGGTAATTTTATATGGTGGTTAAGTACTCATAAATTTTCTAATTATCGCTCAATTTTTCAATTTTTTTCTTTCATATGAACTTTCTCTTGACAATAATAAAAAGAATTAGTGAAATCGATACAGCCGTTCACGTGTGATGCCGTGAAATAATAAAAAGATATAGTAGCGATGTATGCTTATATGTTCATAATACTTTACCTTTAGTAAAAAGATGAATTATTATTAGGTACATGTTGATTTGAGGAAACAAAACAAAAAAAAACACTTTTATGGTTACAGTTTTATAGATAATAATAATGAATAAATTGTGCATTGTATTGTCTTTGTATGTTTGATCTCAAACATACAATCCTAAATCCACAATAGCATAAAACTGCGTCCACATCACTCAACAACGGAGACCATCGAAAAAAATCATGTTTTCTTTTAAATTAATGTTATTTTTTTAAACCTTTTAAATCTATATTCCGTAAATAATATGAATATATTGTTCCCCAGACATAGTGGAAGGTCCGGGCGCTATAGCGGGTCCGGGAGCGGTGGGGCTCCGGTCTGCGCGCTCGGCCCTGCTGCTGTCGCGCCTGGCCGCCGAGCCGCAGGGCTACGCCGAGTGCTACCCCGGGCTAAGGGAGATGGACGACGCCATCGACGACTCCGATGACGAAGTCGACTACACTAAGATGGATGCCGGGAATAAGAAGGGACCTATAGGTAATTACATAACATATCATCACGCTTGTATCCCCGAAGGGGTAGGCAGAGGCGTACCAATGTACACCCACGTTCGCCGATATGTTAAGTCCCATGTAATAGGGGGCGAGCCTATTGCCACTAACCGGGCACAAATCCAAACTCCGACCTGCTACTGAAAATTTCATAGAAAAACCCAATAATACCTTGGTCGACTCGGGAATCGAACCCAAGACCTCTAGCGTAGCAGTCGTGCTAAGCACCACTAGGCCAACGAGGCAGTTATATGTACCTGAATAACTTTATTAAACTATTTATGGAACCCTGGTAAAGGAAAATTTGCATGCTTGCCTATAGTCCGACAGCTGAAAGTAAAATGTTCATGATAGATCGATCGTAGTTATCAAAAAATATGAAGTACTAACACTTATATAAAGGTTGTTTTTTTTTTTGAAACTTCAACCAAAGTTATTACGAAACTTAACTTAAAAGCGTTAATTTTCACACAATTGTATACTTAGATTGTCCGTGCACTGACCGACGACCGTGTCACATTTATCTGAAATAGATTCCAAATCTCGCACCCTATTACAGGGGACCTAAACATATCGGCGAACTGTGGGTGTACATTGGTACACCTCTGCCTAACCCTTCTGGGATAGAGGCGTGATGATATGTAGATTCCAAATGTGTGTACTATGTTTTTTTAAGTAATGTTTTTTTTTTATATAATGCTAGTTTATCTTTCCTAACTTGTTAACTATTTTCTTAGCTATCGCATTACTTTACACCCTGTAATGATAATAATGGTGTACAATAAATACTTGCCTATCCCCAGGTCGTTGGGACTTCGACACCCAGGAAGAGTACTCGGCGTACATGAGCAGCAAGGAAGCCCTGCCCAAGGCGGCCTTCCAGTACGGCGTGAAGACGCAGGACGGCCGCAAGACACGCAAGACCAAGGACAAGAGCGAGAAGGCCGAACTCGACAGGGAGTGGCAGCAGGTACGGCTCGCTATCCCACTGCTGGGCAAAACCTGATATTTTGGTGTAGATGTTTATTGGCATATGGAGCTATCAGAGTTCTATTTTTCAAGGGATAGCTCCTTTTATTTTGGACAAATAAACAAAAAAAAATGGCATATACTTTTTAACTAAATTAAAGGCGTGTCACACACAAAAGTGATTTCCTGGCATGGCTAGTCAATGAACAAGAGGTACATTTCTACTGAACTGACCAAAATAGTACCTATTCTTGTACAGCTGCCCAACTGTGTAGTAACAACAGTGTTGTAACAAGTTTCAACAGTAACTCATATAAATTGGTACCTGAAATATGTCTTTGACTTCACAATGTCCATATAAGTTTATTTAATTTTATTACATATTCACTTCAACTCTATAATTAATCTCTTGTTACAGATCCAGAATATAATTCAGAAGCGCAAGGCGCCCCAGGCGGCGGACGAGCCCAACTACAAGGCACCGAAGTACTAGCATACGGCCGTCTATCACGCAGCGGACAATCACAGCTGATAGTAATCTAAGCTAGGTCTTATAGTCCGGCCGCTGAGAGCGATGCGTTCCTGACAGGTGGTAGTCAAGAAAATATAACGTTAACTAGCTGACCCGACACGTTGTCCTGTCTTGAATATGAATTCTGTTTCTAATTGAATTCTGTCAATTGAACTAGTTTTGTCGTAAATTTTGTATCGAGATGAAACGTGCCGTTTTAATAAAACTCTATTATTATCCTAACAATGTCGAAACCATTCATATTTTCGCATGTAAGTCTGTCGTTGCGCGAATAATAACTTAAATCAGTAAACGAATGTACTAAATACAGCCGAAAAAGTGCTCTCGTTTGGTACAAAGGGAAACTAGCGATACTAGCCGTCTATAGTATATCTAAAGTCTATGGTCCAGCCACTGAGAAATGAGTTCATGACAGGTGGTGGTCAGGAAAATATAACTTTATATATGACGGGTCTGTTGGTCTAGTGGTTAGTGACCCTGACTGCTATACCGGAGGTTGTGGGTTCGATTCCCACTCAGGACAAATGTTTGTGTGATGAGCACGATCAGGAACGCATTCTTCAGTGGCCGGAGCATACAGGTAAGGCCTATATTCATCTAGTTTTGTAGCCCTAAACACTTGGATACGACTAACTTATGGCAGTCGATATTTCGGACTTTCAATAACGGCTACTTATTGTTAAGTGGTGCTTAAGTTTTCGGAATAGTCATCAAACAGAGTTATAAATGCCTAAATATTGAAAAAAAAAATACAAATGGTTTGTAAAAGCAATAGGTAGCATTGTATGTGAATTTTTACAAATAATTATACACTTGCGTATTTTGACAAATATTATTTGACAAATACTTTAAGAGTCATTTCGTTGCAAAATGATTAAATAGTCGGATTTAATTATAATTATGAAAATATGATTGCCTGTCTATTTGTAACATAATACTGTACTGCGGAAACTATTTAAATAAATGAAGAAAATAAAAAGTTAAACGATAGTAATACAAAATACAAACAAAATAAGTTAATAATAATTATTATTTAAAGCCTGAACTGTCCCACTGCAGGGCAAACGCCTCCCTTTCCTCCTTCCACAGGTCTCTATTGTTTGCTGTCTGTTGCCACTCCTTTTTGTATGCGTCCAGTTCATCCCTCCATCTCCGCCTGGGTCTTCCACGCGGCCTAAGTTAATAACACAAAACAATAATTCTCTTCCCTAAATGATACATAGATGCTATGTATTGAATTTCCATTAACGTATACCTTCTTATTTTTAAGTCGGATAATAAGTAAATGCTAGTGTGGAATGCCAAAACGCCTTTAAATTTAGGCGCTGAGTTGGTTTGTTTGTCCCGGCTTGAATGCCCAACCGAATGAAATGCGCAATGTAATATAGATGAATTATAGTCCGGCCGCTTAGAAAATGCATTGCTGACAGGTCGTGTTCTACAGAAATATATAACTTTAATGTGGCGAAGAATTCGTTTATACTAAGTACTTTACGTTTCGTTAAACTTTTAGTACCTAGTAAATATCATTCAAAACTATATCATTGCATTATGTCATGTTATAATTAATAATGTAACACTGATTTTTATATACCCATACAAATCCACACCCAACTGAGATGTGTTAATTAATCATTTTCTCAGCGGCTGAATAATAGTACAAGATTCACGCGAATGTATGGAAATGGAAGACCTCAAAAATGCCCTGTAATGGGCAGAAATTATGGCATTAATTGCTCAGTTTATACATTACATGGGCAAATATGGAAACTTAAACAGTCTTCCTAGTTTTATACCTAGGTAAAAATTAACTTTTCTCCTTAATATGCGTTTAAGCTCTTCATATTATATTAGTATTTTGTATTATAAGGCTCAGTCGGTATAGGTAAAAAAATGGTACATCTATATCTAAAGGTGCGTCCAGATCTGACGAACGAGCACCGAACGAGCATTACACGAACAGTTCGCGAGCCGCTCGCGAGCATGCCGCGAACGCACTAGTGTCAATAACGCCGTCCGCCAGACGTGCGCGGTGTGCTCGTGTAATGCTCGTTCGTCAGATTTGGACGCACCCTAATATCGACGTTATTGTAAATATATCACAATGATAAATATACAGTGTTGATTTCATCTACTTGTTTTATTTATTGCCTCTTACCAAACGAAAAAAATAATGAACATTTTTACTAGCACAAAATCTTAAAAAATTAAAAAATTGTTACAACTGCAAAAAAATTGATCTCAGAATTTTATAAAACTTGCAGAAATTTCTTAAGAAATAAGCAGTACCTTTGTACATAATTTTTAACTGTGAAATATTATCTGTTTAAGTGTTGTGTGTACATAAACTATTAAATAAATAAATAAAACTTGACAATGTTTTCTCTGTTGGGGATTATCTCTTGATCAAATTTACATAAAAAAATGTTGATAAAGAACTAAATTCAATTGCATAAATAAGGAGTAAACTTTCCCTATTCAAAAGAGACGTGATTATATGTATGTATGAATTGTTTTATGTAATTCGTTATAACTTGTCAACAGAACTGTACAAGTATTTACTGGCTCGTACGTTAGTAAAAAACAACTCAAGTTATCCATCAAAATTTCAATGTAAAATAAATGGCATATAAATTTACTACAGTATGGTGCAAACTTAATGGCGGCTCTGAACACGAGGCGAGTCGCTGCGCAGTAACAAACTTATGCGCCAGCGGGGGTGCGGGGCGAGGTACTGCGCAGCGTGTAGCTAACTTCAGAGCCGCCATTAAGTTTGCACCGTACTTTACCATATTACGCAAGTTCAAAACGCTTATGATTGTTACGTCATACGTCATGATCATTTATGGTGATTTGAATGCGATACACGCCACCATTGTTTTGATCGTTCACTATTCAATACGAATCGACGGAATAACCTGTGTATCTGTGGCTGAGAACCATGATTATAGTACGTCGATACGATAAAAACTTATCGTATTACTGCGAACTATAAGTGAGTCGCGAGAATGTGAGGAAAAATATGAAGAAGCGGCAACGTCACATACATTGCTCTGAACCCAAAGTAAGTAGCTATTAAGCACTTGTGTTATGGAATTCAGAAAGGTAACACAAACACCCAGACCCGAAACGATGTAGAAAAGTCAGTTCCTACATTGACCCGACCGGGGATCGAACCCGGGACCTCAGAGCTAGCGACACCTTGAAAACCGGTGGGTGCGCCACTCGACCACGGAGGTCGTCAAGATGCAGTAAAAAAATAAATATTAGAATTAGTCTATAAACATTTATGAATTTTATGAACCAAGAATATTTTGCTAATTTTGATAAAGAATGTCACTACTCACTAAGGATATTAAAAAAAATATTTACCAGAGATCTTTAGAAAAGCACTGAGTCACCTAAAATGGCTATTACTTCTACATGATTTATAGCTAAAAACCATTTTAATCAAAACAGTTACGAACAAAATATCTCACAAATTTGTCCATTCAGCGAAAATGCTACCCACG
The DNA here is from genome assembly GCA_905146925.1 of Autographa gamma. Taxonomy (NCBI): domain Eukaryota; kingdom Metazoa; phylum Arthropoda; class Insecta; order Lepidoptera; family Noctuidae; genus Autographa; species Autographa gamma. Next base: position 974,604 of record LR989870.1, read on the forward strand.
TGAAACTGTGTAACATACTCTCTTTTTATGGGGCGATATATACCATTCAGATATCATACAGAATTGATTGCGATAACCCGATGGCGCAGTGGTTACCTGTCTGGATTTGTGTGCAAAAACGGATTCCCCGGCTAACACACTAGAAAAACCTATTGTGCTGTCATTTCATTTCGTTTTTGTATGTAAACAAACTTCGTTCACCAATACATTTCTTAGTAAAGAATTGTGTTTTGCGGGGTTTCTTTAACCTTTGATTCCACAAACCGGCTCATGATTACAACAGAAAAAGAATGTTAATTACCACGTGCAATCTTAATTGTGCAGCTAATAAAAAGATAAAGGCATTGTTCTCAAGCAGTTCCAATGATGTGCATACTTTATATCCAAACGTTCACACAACCGCGATCTATTGCAAACGCCGCGATAAGCGACTGATTCATACAATTCAGTGAAGGTCCGACATTCGAAAACAATGCCCCAATTAATGAAGGAAAACTGTAAATTGTTATTCACGTCGGAGTGACGTCCATATGGAACGCGTCCGCAGGGAGATATCTGCCGCGATCGACCTTCAGGTTTCACTGCGGCACGGCGGCAGGACAGCCGGCATTCCGGCACGTCGCGGGTGAGCCGCTCGTGTGCTGACGTGGAGAGAAACGCGGCCAAATTCGCGACGATTCGTTTGACACAATGCCGGTTCATCGGCACTCGTGTAGGTACCCGTCCCGCCCGCAGGCCGTCTTCGCAGGTGCGTGCGCGCAGGTACGCCCCCCCCCGCGCTCGCCGCCGCCATCTTGAATTCCGCTCACTCAGACCCGCGCCCGCCTCGCGGCTAGCACGACGCCTCCGCGCCCGAGCGATCCGCGACATATTTGTGTTTTCAAGTGATTCAGTGTCATGTTGTGATAGTGTAGTGACGAAATGGAGTCGACGCCGATATGTCGGTGCCGCGTGCTCTACCTCGGCTCCGCAGTGCCGCAGCAGAGCAAGGACGGACTGCAAGGCATCCAGGAACCGCTGCGCGAGTTGTATCCGGAAAAGGGAGCGACGAACAGCGGCATAGACTCATGGCTGTCGGTGTGGTCCAACGGCATCCTGCTGGAGAACATCGACGAGAGCGGGTCGCGGGTGGCGCGCTTCTTCCCCATCTCCAGCCTGCACTACTGCGCGGCCGTGCGGCGCGTGACGGTGGAGGGCGCGCCGCGCTTCCTGCCGCTGGACTCGCCCTTCGCGCGCGCCCCCGCGCCCCGCCGCCCGCCGCTGTTCGCCGCCGTGCTGCGCCGCACGCAGGGCATCAAGGTGCTGGAGTGCCACGCCTTCATCTGCCGCCGCGAAGCCGCCGCCAACGCGCTGGTCCGCTGCTGCTTCCACGCATACGCCGACAGCTCGTACGCCAAGCGGCTGGAGGCCGAGCGAGCCCCGCCGCAGCTGCCGCCCGACGGCGACGAGGAGCTGGAGGTGTACGATGGCGATGAGAACCACAAGGTGTGGGTGGGCGAGGCGGAGCGCGACGACGCCAGCGACGACATCCCGCACCCCGCTCGCGCGCCGCGCCCCCGACAGATCACCCGCCCCGCGTCCGTGCCGCCGCCGCCGCCACCGCCCGAGGAGCCCAAGAAGAAGGCCACCACTAAGAAGATGAAAAAGAAATCGTCGGCGTCAGCTGACGAGCTGTACGCGGGGCCTGCGCCGGTGATGAATCCCATGAACGGGCGGTCGCTGGGGCGCGCCCCGCCGGCGTGGGCGGCCGCGCACCCCATGGTGCTGGTGGCGCACCCGGCGGCCACGCTGCCGCACGCGCGCCACGCCACGCTGGGCCACCGCGGGCGCGTGCCGGCGGCGCTGGCCGGGTTCCCGCCGGGCGCGGGCCCCGCCCCCCCCGCGCGCGCGCGCCTGCAGTACGCCACCGTGGACCCGCGCCGCAGCAAGCCGCCGCCGCCGCCCGCGCTCAAGGCCGCGCAGAGCATGACGGGGCTGGAGGCGGCGGACGACGCCGGCGGCATCTACCGCAAGAAGGGCCACCTCAACGAGCGCGCCTTCTCCTACAGCATCCGCCAGGAGCACCGCAGCAGGTCGCACGGTTCGCTCGCCAACCTCAAGTTTGCCGCTCCACCCGAGGTGAGCAACGCTATATATTCCTTAAACATTACTACTATACATCCTGCTATTTCGAAATCGTGTAAATGAGAGAAGGTCGGCTAATATTGAGAGCGCTTGGTCCCTCGAGGATGTGGCGACTGGGCGAGGAAGCACAGTAAGGTCCGCATTCCGCAACCGGTGCCGCCAGCTCGCAGCTGTGGCGGGCCGGTGTTGCCAATCGCTCGGAAATTACCCCTTAACCTGCCATCATGAATATTCATGGGGCTATCGAGGTGTGTAAATAAGGGTCAAGATAATAAAATAAGTGACAGCCGCTTTCTCCGCGCTCAGCAGATTCTCTGACAAAGGGTCGGCATTCTCCCACCTCTTACGTCATCACGGTATAAATACGCTATAAGTCTAAACGATTGCCTGAACGCTGAGCAGTCGGTATGCAATTATCGCGAAGTTTTTGCTGAGTTTTTATTTCATACTTTACGCAAGAGGTATGCAAAGGTTGGGTTTGTACGAACGTGTTTCTGATGACAACACATCATTGGAATGACCTTTAAAGGAATTTATATCTGCGAGATAATTAACTAATGTATATTATACATTTATTTATAACAATAGCTTCATAATAATAATGTTAGAATCGCAAAAACTCGTAGTACCTTCCAAACATACCCATCAATAAATCTAAACGGAAATAATAGTACGTAAAGAAAATAAAACCCCTGGTTAGATAAGGCTCGTTAAAAACTGGTAAGAAAGCGTTTTTTACATGAAATTAAAAAAACAACCAGCCTGTTGAATTGTAATACCGGTTTTATAATTTCACATACTTTGTAAGATAAGTAGGTACTTATGACGACCATTGACGGAATAACACGAAGATGAACGATGTTCACACAAACTGTATTTGCGTAATAAGTGGGTAGGCAGGTATTACAGTTTTTCCGCGAATTCTTTTTCATATGGAGGTATCAGATATTTCCGGTGTTTGGTTCTAGATTTGTACATACATTATATACTAAATACTATTAGTAAACCCTTTATGGTTTAAGCAAGAAGTTTAGCATACCTAGCATACCTACGTATATTTAAAAGTAACTTAAATCTATATTTACGCTTACACAAATCTAGCTATTGATTGACACGCTACGAAGCTGAATGCATCTAGTTTGTTTTTTTTTAGACGTACATGATTATGAAACTGATGGTCGGATTTGAAAAATATGTCTGTTTTTAATAGACCAGTACTCGAGGAACTAACTGCCTCGTTGGCCTAGTGGTGCTAAACGCGACTGCTACGCTAGAGGTCTTGGGTTCGATTCGCGAGTCGACCAAGGTGTTATTGGGTTTTTCTATGAAATTCTCAGAAGCAGGTCGGAGTTTGGATTTCTGCCCGGTAAGAGGCAATAGGCTCGCCCCCTATTACATGGGACCTATACATATCGGCGAACTGTGGGTGTATATTGGTACACCTCTTTCTACCCCTTCGGGGATACAGGCGTATAACATATTACATATTCAAGTTAACTTTATTTTTATATAATCTAGTCAAGAATAACCTGATTTTTATCAATTCCCAGTTATCGTGAAATATATGCATAGCCTTATCGAGGGTATAAAAGGCTTTCAGGGATAAGAGTTCTAATTATAAGTGTAGGCTGCAATTAAAACATGCCTCAATGAACAAGTTTATTGCTTATAAATATATAGACATACATTATTTAATATTTAAGTTTAAGTTACTAGTCATTTAAGTTTTCAAGATCTAAAATGAAAATATTGTGAGTGAAAATGAAAATGAAATTAATAAATTGAGCTATCAAATACAAAAAGATTGTATGAAATTAGTAGTTCCGGAGATTAGCGAGTTTAATCAAACAAACAAAATTTTGTGAGCTTCATTATATTTGTGAAAATTTTAAGTTACTTTAATTATGTACAAAAGCTTTTGCGTAGTCGGCTGGAAGTTACAGAGATTATAACATTCAAACAAACATACTATACCTTAATTTTTAAGTATAGATAGACATATAATATTAGTATTTCTGTATATATATAAATCCTGAGCTCCGTTATACGAAGATAGCGAGTGTCGCAAGCATCATGTAACATCGATTAAGCGTCATTCAAACCAGTTGCCAGCGTAACTAGTTTGTTCAACTATATAATATGTTGAACTATAGGTAGGCAGTATTTGAGAGTAGTCGGGATAGGTAGGCAGTTATTCTATGTTCAGTTCGAAGTACTGCTGCCTCGTTGGCCTAGTGGTGCTAAGCGCCTGCTACGCTAGAGGTCTTGGGTTCGATTCCCGAGTCGACCAAGGTGTTATTGGGTTTTTCTATGAAATTCTCAGTAGCAGGTCGGAGTTTGGATTTGTGCCCGGTTAGTGGCAATAGGCTCGCCCCCTATTACACGGGACTTAAACATATCGGCGAACTGTGGGTGTAATTGGTACGCCTCTGCCTACCCCTTCGGGGATACAGGCGTGATGATATGATATGTTATGTTCGAAGTAGTTAAATAAAACCTTTTAAACTATCGCCTCATAAATATGTTTCTTCTGCGAGCTCCTGTCTTGTTTTTATTATTATTCCGGGACATCTCACACACGGTTGTCTGATCCCAAGCTAAGCAGAGCTTGTGTTATGGTAACCAGACAACTGATAAACATACTTCTAAATACATACAAATTATAGATAAATAACACCCAGACACAAAATTTTGATACAAAAAATATGAAATTTGCTTTTACATAATTCTCTTAGGCTTCTTGAATTCATAATCTCTTTCGTGTAATGTGATTAATTAAAATATTGAAATAACGCATATCATAAATATGTATCACCTATTTTGTCCACACGCGTTGATGTCTTTTGTATGGGCGCTGACGAAAGACAATTTTGCCACGAGATGCGTTGGTAATTTAGGCCCTGTTTTCCAGTTATTAGTCTTCTAGTCTAAAAAAATTGGTTCTACTTCTAGTCAACTTCAAAAGGTGTTTAATAAAATCAAGATATATTATTATGAGTCTTTGTGCACGCAAAAAATTGAGATTCATAGCTTATAATAATATATTTTTATTAATTTTGGCGATTTTTATGTACGTATAGATTTCACTGCCTTACCCACATAATTATTTAAGCCAACCAAAAACTCTTACTATAAGTAAATATTTAATATTTGTATGGCCTACACTTGAATGTTTATTTATGAGATGGTGTGTGTATACGCGCCCACAATACACATACACCTATTTGATTGTAGGTAAATAGTACTCATTAATTTCCATTTGCCAATATACCTGCCCACCACTGTACATTAGTAGGCTACATATACTTACAGACTAGGTAATATTTTCTTAACCTGTAAATAAAATTAGGAAAAACCGATCACACTAATCCATAGAAGTTAATTTGTTTAAACCTCCAATTTGTGTTAGTCGTATTGTTTGTTATTTTAGGTAATACATAAAAGGTACCCTACATATTATGTTTTGATAAAAATATAAATAAAAAGTTTCAACTCTCAAAATATTTAAAAGAATTATATTTATTTATCTAAATTATGACCTTCTATTTAAATATACGCCCCACGAAAAGCTATCTGCAAACTCAACCAACTTATATAACATATAACATACCTCTGCTTACACCACGAACATAAAACCATGAATTTACTCCAAATAACTCAATTTCAATCCACAGCACAGTTACACACTGGTCTAGTTCAAACGTGAGACACCCATTGTCAATCTTACAACCTTAACCAACCACACCAAACAAGCAAAAACCAACCCTATCACAACGACTTAAGATTCAAAGCAACTGCATTTTAATACCAATTTATATCACACGTGAATCAAAGGATTTTGAGCTTTATTACTTTGTGATAAGGGTGTTGTTAAATGTATGTGTTTGTTGGTAGTTCTCGTCCCACGCTGCAAGCGGTCAATGTGCCTAGGTTGTGTTTTGAGGGGAATGTTTTTGCTGGTTATATAAAGGTGTAATTAAAACTATTAACAATTATGGTTAATTAATAATAAAGGTATGAACAGGCTTCGAAGGCGTAGACAGTGACGTAATTATATTTACGTCACCGTCTTATTAATTCTTTAAGAATCAATTACAGAACTCTTGAAGGGTCTAAATGATCCACAATTACTGCAAAACGGTATAATTAAAAAAAAAGGTCTTTGTAGGAGGAAAACATTACACTATTTTTTGACTCAAAACTCATTTTTGTTTTTTTGGATTAGTCAATATCAAATCTTGTATGGCGTTGCGTTCATGTGTGTTGATTGTTATACATCATTTCAACTATTTTGCTATAGTTAGGATTACCGAAAAATATCGAATCTTATTTAGAAACGTTAGTATTACTAACCGAGTCATCATCATTCAGCCAATCATAGTCCACTGCTGGACATAGGCCTCTCCCAATTTGCGCCACAACACCCGGTCCTCCGCCTTCCGCATCCAGTCCCCGCCAGCGACCTTTTCCAGGTCATCAGGGGGCCGAGTCTGCTATTTACAATGGCTCCAATCGTCTGACTGGGTGGCGTTAGTAAGTCCATTTTAGGATAATTGGCATTCTACTAAACACCAAAACGTCAACATTGGCCGCCCCTATGACCAATTTTGACGTTAAAATGACGTTTTACCTACGTAATTATCCTAAAATGGACTTACTAACGCCACCCACTCAGACGATTGGAGCCATTGTAAATAGTAGACTCGGCCCCCTGTCCACCTGGCGGGCGGGCGTCCTACCTTACGGTTGCCGAGCCGCGGTCTCCATTCTAGGACTCGTGTTTGTGGACTAACTGAGTATAAACAAACATCTATGTAATTTAAATTCATCTAAAACCACGCACTTTTACCACCAGAATTTTATAACTATGTATTATTACTTGCCTACTTGGCTTGTACAAAGATCAATGTTTATCAAGTTTTTGCTAACAAACTATGACGGCATTAGGACTTCATAACATGGTCTAAGACTATAATATTATTATGTTCACTTGACTGGCTACTAAATACATTATAACATCCCCATAATTATCACTTTCGTTGATATTATGGCGAGCGCATCTCGATCGACTTATAATTACGGCGATAATTATTAGCAGCTAAACGTAGCTGAAGTAATTATGCTGATTTGTTGAGAAAAAACTTTGATAATTTGCATGTTTCCTGTGCATAGAAAAATGCATACCTAATTATTTTTAATAAGACAGTCGGGAAAATATTATTATTATTCTTGTATTAATTTCAGTTTCAATCTATTGCTTTATCAAAATATTGGTATATTTTTTGTTACAGTATTTTATTGTCAGTATGCAATTTTAAAGCGCATTAATTTTTTTTCAATTTTTATACTTTAAATGTAAGTAGGGGTAGTTCACACGAATAAATTTCTTATTATATAATATACGAATTATTGTCATAGACAATGAGTCATTGAATTTTATTGTTTTAGTTATTCTCATTAATAATAGAGATTTTAAAGTTTAACTTTTATTTTAACCAAAATGTACTTGAAAAACACTCAAATTAAACAAAACAAAATTACTGAAACAAAAAACTGAATTGAAAAGTTTTTTAGAAAAATATTGTAATCGACTACAGTTTACATTTGTTGTAGCAGAGATTGTTATGAATACCCAAAATTCTAAATCATTTGTGTTGTAACAAAATTAATACAATTTAATACCACGAAAAAATAAGAAACATCACATACTTTTCTCACTTCAATCGCGTACTATAGAGTACTACAGATATATTAGCAAGTTATTAACGAAATTCGGCCAAACATCGATTGTGGACAATACAAACAAACAAACACTCGAATAAAATAGTTCATTGTTCACACATAATAATATAGGAGTTATTATCTGTTTAACAAGCTATTGTTTTTCATTCGGTCCCGCTCGGGTGGCGCCTCGTAATACGAATCTTAGTATACAATACAAACAGTTTGCAGATATTTGATGTTTCCGTATTTTGCAAGCTGAAGTTAATTTATTTTTAATTGGCTCATGTAGAAAAACCTCTTTAAAGTATTGGGAAATTTGTAACAGAGATCGATGAACGAACTCTATTAGTAGAATGTGATTCGTATCGAAGTGTGATAAAAGGTTAACCATACTATACTAATTGTAACGTTTACGTGACGTATATTTTTTGGTAGTGTACATGTAATGACCTTAGTAAATTAGACTATTGTAGACGACAATGTCATAATGTACCAGTCTATAATAGGTTATTTTTATCTTTACTAATTATCTCGACTATCCACAACAGTAAATATTATCCAATGTTAAATACCTTTTACTACAATACTGTCTTTTGATTTCATGTTTTTTTTATTCTGTTTAGCTGATATGTTAGTTTTAGTATTACGTATCTTGATAGTGTGATAACTGGATAAAGAAACCAAAGCCACCGTTAAATTAGGGAATGCAAAATTAACTTTTCAAAACTAGTCGGCAAATGTCATTTAAGTTAATCTTATACAGCCTAATAAAATGAACTATAGGTAGCAATTACTTCACCTCTTGATACTTTTCATACATAACCAAGCTCTCTGTCGCCCCTTTACATAACAAGTATTGAAGTATGATGATATGCTAATAGCTCTAGTGGCAGGAATGTCGAGACAACTAGTTTTAACAGTATCCGTAGCGTAGGCTTCGAGCAAATAGCTCTGACGCTCTAGGTCAACACACTTCTTTTTGGTCGTAATTAGTGTTATTACAGATGAGAATATATTGAGTTGGTTAAGGTTGGTTTTAGGAGTTGTTACTGCCAATAAAAGTTTCGAGTAATTTAATAAAAATTAAGTCTGGAAGATTTTTTCGCCTTATTATAATATGATTAGTAATTTTATAACAAAACTTCATATGAGTAGTCGTGATTGGCTATTTTATAAAAGTAAAACATCGAATTTTATTGCTCGACTCAATGTATCGTCATGCTTAAGGATCTTTATTTTAACCCTTTTATAATCTTAATACTATTACAAAAAGTGCAAGTTGTGTTTTTACAATTATGTGTACATATATTAAAAACAGCCAAATCTCTTTTAATCCAACAACAATAGGTATACCTTCTACTTTATTAATACACAATTTAATCTAATATAAGAGCAAACTCTAACTATACTAAAATTAAAACTTACATAAATAGGTATGAGTCCTATGTCTTAACCTACTTAAAACCTCAAAATGCCTTCAAAATAAATCAATACAAAGTTAAAGTCAACGAGGTTGCATTTGAAACTATAGAGTGAGCCTATCAGAGTTTAAATCGTAAGCACTAGTGTAAACAAGTTTTAAAAAATCTATCTAAAACACTAATATTATCCTAAAAATGTCAAAACCATCGATATTTTCTTATATAAGTTTCTCGTTGCGCGAAAATTAACTTAAATGAAAAACGAAATGTACTAGGATCAGACTAAAAACTGCTCTCGCTTGGCACAAGGGGAACCTAGCGATAGTAGCAGTCTATGCATATCATACGTCGATGGTTAACGTAAAAAAAAGAAAGAACAACCTTATTTCTTTGAAGGCTCTCCAATAAGGTCAAAAAAACTGTCATTCATTTGTTTTTGTTATTCATCTCATCAGGTAAGTTTCGTGGAATGCAATAAAGTATTGAGTATTTAAATTATGTGGTACTTGTATTATTATTCAAGCCTTCAGACCCCAGGGGTCTAAGGCCCAGGTATTGAATAATTGTATTCGTTTGAATGCATTCCAATGTTTTGATGTAGGTTATAATTTTAACAATAAACTTGTTTTTCTTTGGGTCTCTTGAAGATTGTTTTTTATTTGATACTGGAGATTTGCTGTCTGATTTGTACATGTCTGAAATGGTCAAAATTGCCTACTGTGTTATTTTTAGAAATGTATGAGGCTATGGGCCAATAGCAAAATGTCATAAAAAACAGTAAAACTCTTTTCAAGTACTGCAACTAATTAAGGTGGTCTACTGGGCTGAATTGTTGTTAAATACTTACTTGAAATAGCTAATATAAGAGAAAAAGATAAAATCTTACAACTATACACGTTACATTATCTAAGATAAATGGCCTTAAAATCTTTCAAAGTTTACAACTAGAAACATTTTACGCTGCTATGTACAACAAAAAACTATGAACATAATAACAATAGCTATACGAACGCCAACCGCAATGGCCATAGACAACATTCTAAACCTTTCGCCAATTTCACTGGACAATAAAAAGACTATCAATTGTCTATGATAGGCATTAGAAGCGTGTAGCTGGCAGTTTAGCTGTCACACGCAATTAAACGAGCAAATCAGAGGGGTATGTTACCGTTAGTTTTTAGTGTAGTATTAGTCTGGTTTAGTGTAGTATTAGTGACGGGCCTGTTGGTCTAGCGGTTAGTGACCCTGACTGCTATACCGGAGGTCGTGGGTTCGATTCCCACTCTGGACAAATATCGTGTGATGAGCACGATCATTTGTTCTGTGTCTGGGTGTTATTTATCTATAATATGTATGTATTTAGAAATATATAAGTATGTTTATCAGTTGTCTGGTTACCATAACACAAGCTCTCTTAGCGCTTAGCTTGGGATCAGATTACCGTGTGTGAATTGTCCAGGAATATTATATACTAGCGGCCCGCCCCGGCTTTGCTCGGGTGCAACGCTGATAGCAAATATAACTACACAATCATAAAGTTCTGTAGGGCGAAGCACAGCCTTGGACGCACTATTTGGTATAGGCACGACCCCCGGCCCCCGCGCGGCCCTCCGGCCGGTATCGCCGCAACCGCTATGTCCCTACATTTTAAATTTGTAATATCTTCGAAAACATTCATTTAAATTACATGCTGTAAAGGGCAATATTGATCTATATTGCATGCACAATTTATTAAAGGTATTTAATTGGATAAGGATTAATACTGTATTGCTTAAAATCGCTTTTTCGTAAATAAGTAATAAATAAACGATAAAAATGGTTATTGTGGGTTATCCTCAAGAGATAGACATATGCCATCGCGGACTTTTTTGTAGATCTTTTTAAGGTGCACAATACCCTAGTACATTATTTTGATCTATCTCATAGGGTTCAGCCAGCGTTTGCAATGAAAGCTCAAAAAATGGGTTCATTTACGACCTTACATTAGAAATCTCTAAGATTATCCGTATTCCTCTACTATATTATGCATGTATTATACATATAAACCTTCCTCTTGAATCACTCTATCTATAAAAAAAAAACCGCATCAAAATCCGTTGCGTAGTTTTAAAGATCTAAGCATACATAGGGACAGACAGCGAGAAGCGACTTTGTTTTATACTATGTAGTGATTATTAGTCTGATTTAGTATAGTTGAGTCTGGTATTAGTGGTGGCCATAGGTTCTTGTTCTATAAAACAAATGTGCGTGTCTTTGCCGCAATTAAATGTAACGGCTTGTCGTGTCAATGGTCTTAGGGTTGATAGTTTTGTTGTTAGTTTCACTTTCTGTAGTTTTGTAGTCGATTGTTTTGTCATTGCTGTGATGGAGATCTCAGTTTTGTCTCGTATTAAAGCCTATTCAGCAAACCCTTTTCATTGAAATTTTTGCTGAAATTTAACTAAACTTATTATCTCATTATACTCCCTTTTGATTAACACACAATATTAATTTACTTACATACGCCAATTTCTTTAACTGTGTCAATAGTTAAGGATATTCTTTTTTTGTATTATTGTAATGAAAATTCTGCTTTTGAAATCATTTCCCTGAGTACAGAATAAACTCAACAAATATTTTCTCATCTTCAACCACTTTTCCCCTAGCTTGACATTAATGTTATATTGTTATTGTCAGCCCTAGATCGGCGGCCAATCAATCTAGCGGTGTGCGGCGCAGTTTGAACCGCATTGTTTAACGGCTCACTTGCTTGTGATTATCGCTCATTTTTTACCTTATAACAATGTAGAGCAGTAGTCACAGCTCTGGGAAATATTTTGTGTGTCAGTCTGTTACTAACATCAACGTATGATATGCATAGACTGCTACTATCGCTAGGTTCCCCTTGCGCCAAGCGAGAGCAGTTTTTAGTCTGATCCTAGTACATTTCGTTTTTCATTTAAGTTAATTTTCGCGCAACGAGAAACTTACATAAGAAAATATCGATGGTTTTGGCATTGTTAGGATAATATTAGTGTTTTAGATAGATTTTTTAAAACGGCAAGCTCCATCTTCATACATAATTCACGACAACACTTGTTCACACTAGTGCTTACGGTTTAAACTCTGATAGGCTCACTATAGTTTCAAATGCAACCTCGTTGGTTACTAACTATACCTTTGATGTATAGTATTAAAATGAGTCGCTGAATGTGTTACTAAGAGCAAATCTCGAGAACAGCTAAACCGATTTCGCTAATTCCTTTTTTTATAATATACCTTGAAGTACGAGATAATAAAAATTTAAGATTCGACTGTTACGTGGTGCGAAGTTTGAAGGTCAACTATTATGAATGTATAGACATAATCTTGAATCTCGAAATTGCTTGTATATTCGTAATTATCTGCAATATAACGATGTAAGCCCAGGAAGCTAGCATCGCTCTGCGGTGTCCCTATGGTCTAACCATGGCCTGTTTTGGTACCCAAGATGACCAGTTACCGCTAAAGCAGAAGACTCAAAACAGGCTAATTAATGAACAATCGATATTACCTTCCTATTTTACAGGCTGCTTATCCCATTTTTTTTAGCTTCGAGCCATTCTTCTTTATTTGACTTAGGATTTACGACTACGTCTCATCCCACGACATTCCAAAATCTCTTAAAGAAACATAAAAAAATATTTTAAGCCCCATTATATTTTATTATCTACTACTTTATACAAAGTTTTCGTCACGTAACATCCGAGGTGTTTATTCAATCTGATCGTAATATTATGCATGTCCTTGATCATCGAGACTTTGACCTCAAGCTTTCTTACGACATGTCTTAACTTAGTTATATTGTATCTATTTAAATATCTACGTCTTTAAAATTTGATTATAACAACCTGATGAACGCCTTTGATCCTTGACTTTCATCATCTTCATGATAAAGTCGTTAATACATTCATAATTATTCATTCATATAGAATGCCTTTATTATATAATAGACGGATTATAAATACTTTTGATATATCCTTTTGAGATGAATCTTACGACAAATCTTAAGCTATATCCACCAAGCATTTTAGGCCTTAAAGCGTAGCGAAAAAATATATATACAAAAACATAACCTACCATAACGTCGGGTAAATAAGTACTAATCTAAGTGTACAATAAAGAGATTTATCAATCTTAAAACGACCTCTAAACAGTGACTACCTATAATTGCAATACACAACAGTAACAGATTAAAACGGACTATAAAAGTGAGTTTTTGGCCTCTCTTATTGTTATCATGCCTATTAACAGCAAGATAATTGTCCTTACATTTGAAAGCCGAGTCTCGACCGTAGCCAAATAACGCATAAAATATTTACATAACTACAAGCTGTACCGTTTTTATGATAACTTCAATTGCAACAATTTTAATACACTTTCTATCAAGTACCGATAAATACTATTATTTATGTGTCGTTATACTGGTAACTGTAGTAATGTTATTGTTTTGAAGCACCGTACATAGAGAAGTGAGATTTGATAATGGTTTTATGGCCTACCACCACTGATATAGGTTCTCGTTTCGTCTTATTTTGTCTACCTCTTGAGTATCATTTCCATTTACAGCTACCCTGCATACTGACTTATAACATAACATATCATCACGCCTGTATCCCCGAAGGGGTAGGCAGAAGTGTACCAATGTACACCCACAGTTCGCCTATATGTTTAGGTCCCATGTAATAGGGGGCGAGCCTATTGCCACTACTGACTTATGCTTGTTGTAAAATGGTATGCTTATGAATTGAGGTATTTATTAAGGCTGGCTATACCGCTTATAAACCCCATGAGCTGTGCCTACCTACATTTGAACTAGGTTTTTGTAACTAGGATAAAATAATATCAATTTACATCAAGTTTACAAATAAAGTTTGAGGTCAATGGATTGATAAAAAGAAAACCTTAATGGCTACCCTGAAAATAAGTATAAAAACAAACACAAGGGTCTTTTTCAAATCTAGTCCTTGCCTACATAGGCAGTAATGTTCTGAACCATAAGATAATCTGCTTACCCTTATGTCCTTATTCCATCTCATTCCATTCTCAACTTCTATCGAAAAGTGCTTCTGAAACAAAACCGAATCTACAAATCCTGATAATAGCCGAATATCAGTAGTACGTACGGCCCAGCTGTATGCGCGGGCGCGGCGTCGCGGGCAGCAGCGTGAAGATAAAGCGAGCACGTTCCGTCACTTTCTCGCTAACGGGACTCAAACCCGCTGCGTTGCGACAGCCGCGGTTGCGAATCTGTTTCGCAGTCATTTGTCGCACTTATATTATACTTAGTTGCGATATAGTCTAGTTTTAGTACTATCTAGAATGATTGACCTGGAATTTTTATTTAAACTATGTAGGGCTGATTTTTCCAACGTCCGATAATTTTATATAATAAAGATTTGGAATTTTTGATAGTTCTTCAATTCAAGAAGACGTAAATTTAATCTCTCGGATAAAAGTTATTTATCTATAGAAAAAATCGGACGTTAAACTCATAATTTCAAAAGGACTATGTAACTGAGATCGTGGGCAGAAGAAAACAAACCAGATGTTTATTATCAAACAATTGGATAATTTAGCCCATATATTTGGGTTAAATATTGTAACATGTACAGTCACTGATTTCAGTATGCTTACTAGCAGAATGTCAAAACCTCACCGAGGGTGCTGTCCTTTTTGTATCTTTGACGTTTAATAAGTGCTACTTTGTAGTGTAAGTTAAATAAAGGATTTTGAATTAGAACTTAATGGACTATTCTCCAATATCGTCTATAAAAC
The DNA here is from genome assembly GCA_905146925.1 of Autographa gamma. Classification (NCBI taxonomy): domain Eukaryota; kingdom Metazoa; phylum Arthropoda; class Insecta; order Lepidoptera; family Noctuidae; genus Autographa; species Autographa gamma. The sequence goes on from LR989870.1 coordinate 989,669, forward strand.
AAAAAAATATATTATTAATTTACCTTTACTTCTTTATTATTACACAATTAAATCTAATATAAGAACTATACTAAAATAAATTTAATTTATTGTAGAAAAGATGAACTAAATCGAAAGTACAAGGATACATGAGTCACCCATTCCTCCGAACACAACTAATATTATTTAAAATAACGTAACAACTTCACAAATTTCATAAAAACTGGATATTACTCCACTTTGGTATTCATTAAGCACATTCATCGGACTATTGCTTATTCATGAATCCCACTTTATTTGAAATTAAACTCTATACTAAAGCAAATAAGGTTGGTATTAAGATTTGGTGTCGTTATCTTTGCAGTCGTAAGCGCATAGACGCGTTGTGCGCATGCGCGGTTGCGCAACCCACTGGTATGCACTACATGTGCTGTAGATCTATATTATTGAGGCCTGAGAGTTGAGGAAAGATATTTACTTAGGTCTATGTATTTTAAAAGTGAACTTTTGCTCTGGATATTGTGTAAGATCTATATATTTTTAAATCAAACTTCTGAATTAAATTTGGTAATAAGAACTGTTACAGGTCGTTTAATAAACATCAATCATCATAAACGCTGGAAAATACTATAATGGAGTATTTTAAACACTGAACAAACATTTTATTTGTTAATAGTTTATTTTACTGTATGTGTAAATAAAAGTCTGTAAATATGTAAGTTATGTTTAGGTAATTGCTTAAAAATAAATAATTAAAAATGTTGCCTGAAAGACATTGCCAGGTGCAATAAGGTCGCCTTTTATACATGTTTCTTCTTTATTTTTACTTTGTATTATATCTTTGTACAATAAATATTAAATAATTAAATTTAGCCCTCATTATTGAAGGTTAAATATTGCGCACATATATTTGGAGAGCACATATGTTTTTCCTAGCGAGAATCGATTCCACACTTAGCTTAGTTCAGGTTGACATGAACTATTATACCACTGAGTGCAATCAGTTATACCTAGTTATAATTGCATTAGGTATAATGAACTTTATTGGTAAAGTAATTATTATTACAACTACGACCTCTATTGCTACGTATAAGATTTTCCTTGTTCGCCACAACTAAGTCAAGATATATATTGTTACATTTTCCTGTTATTTTTACAGTAAATTAAAATGGTTGAAATCTTATTTATTTGTTCTAGTTATTTTCTGTGATACAAGAATAACATACTAACAAAATTCTCGCTGAAGAATGTACTTTTTAAATGTAATGTATCCGCATACAAGCGCGAGCTTTGGGAAGCAATATAAAAATGATGTGTCGATTAGATTAGAAAATGAACGATTCGACACGCTTAGAAGAAGATTAGAAAAAATATTGTGTAACTGAAATTATAGTTCTAAGAAATTTAGTAAATATGTGAAATTAATAAAATTAAACATAACATATTATCATGCCTGTATCCCCGGAGGGTTAGGCAGAGGTGTACCAGTGTACACCCACAGTTCGCCGAAATGTTTAGGTCCCATGTAAAGGGGGGCGAGCCTATTTCCAATATTTAATTTTAATAAATAAAGTAGTATATTTAATTAATTAAGTACCTACTATATCTAATATTGAACATGATTACTACAAATATTAATTTAAATCCATATTACGTCGAATCCTCAGTAGAAACAAAAGGTCAAACGCCAGCCGACCTTACCAATAATTTTCTAAATACATTACATTTCGTAACTCAATTGCAAAACAAATATATTCGGAAACGATTTCAGGAAATTAATATTTAATGTTAATTACACTCATTATGAATTAATAAAAACTTAATCAACTGGATAATTAGTAGCCGAAGGTTTTAGAAACTAGTTTAAGTAATTTAAAACGACTTTTTAGAAGATTCTCGTCACACTTTGTAACTTTCAAGAATGGTTGTGTGTAACCGAACATGTTTTCAGCTGTAGGTCAAGGTTTTATGCATTGCATTTACCTGCAATTTTGATTGGCACGTACAAAACTTCTTAGCATCTTAGCAGTAGTGATAACAACGACTTACACTTTATAAATAAAAATATCTTTAAACGGATTCCATCATGGTTTATTTAAAAAAATCAAAAATCTTTTATTTAACTTAGGCTACAAAGTAGCACTTATTAAACGTCATTTTTTTTACAAAAGACAGCACCCTAGGGGTCGGTTCATGTCCGGCGGAAAAGGTAGCGCGCAACATCGGCCGCGTAACGCCAGAACGAACAAGCACACCAAAACATCCAACCTCTCACACCTGACGCCCCAAAGCGTCGTCAGGTCAGTGTGAAAGGCCGAATGCTCCGCCATGCGCCCGCCCGCCCCAGCGCCACGCGACCGACAACACGCCACCACCGCCAGATATGAACCGACCCCAAAACGCCCACCCTTCACCATTTAGTTAGTTCCTGACGTTTTACGCCTTTGCATCCGATTATTTATAATATACTTAGATAATATTTGGCATGCATACAGCCGTAGAAAGAGAGATGGAACGAGGGTTAAAATATGTTTACCCTGTATTAATAGTAATACAGGATGAGGCTGGCAAAGGACCGTAGAAAATGGCACGAAAAAGGGGAGGCCTATGCCCAGCAGTGGGAGGGCAAGGGCTGTGGATGATGATAATGATGAATAGTAATACGGAAAAAGCAAATAAAAATAACTTCCTGATACTAGCGCCTTCACAAACAAAGTATTTTTTCACATAATGTTATATAAGTTCAGTTAACGATGCCCCAGACCTTGAAAAGTCCTGGCTGTACTAAGATCCTAAACCAAGTCTAGCCACGAGATACTCTTTCAAGTACTAGTAGTTGAAGGCCAAACAAGCCTTTCTTACTCTCTCTCTGGCAAACAAAACAAGGAAATAATAAGCCAATAGGTGATATAAACAAACAAGGATGCTGCCTCAGTCTTGAGAAGTAATCGCCACAAACAATCTCACCAGAACCTCACAAACACACCATTGTCCAGACTAGGGGAAGACACTCACAGCAACGAAAACATTCTCACAGACATTCATAATGTTTGTATGTCATATACTTCCTTATTTGTTTAGAAATAAAGAACAATATCTATAGAAGATTCCTATAAAATGGATTAAAGAAAAAAAAACTATTGATAAGAATAGAGATAAGAAACTAGCTAGCCTTTGTCTTTCTTAGGATTCAAGCTTCCTTTATACAAAGATTTATTAAAATCGGTTCAGCAGTTCAGCAGTGAAAGTATAATATTTTTAATAAATATGTTTCAGTATATAATCTAGTTAGTTAGCAAGATTCAGTGACGCTTAATTAATTTTAGGATTATATTTAATGCTTAGTAAATTTTTAATGTTTAATGCTGCAGTAAGATCTATTAGCTAGGTAATTGCCTAATAGATCTTACTGCCAATTTCACACAAGCTTCTGGTTAGGTTAAACGATACTTGTTGATGATTTAATGAGACTTCAACCAGTAGGTGTAACATGCACACTAAATAACTGCATAATATTAGAATGGTAATGTTTACATTGCAACTCGCTAACCCATCTGAAACCTGACCTTGATAAGCGCTGCTTCGTTCTAACAGCTGAATAACTCATCAATAATAATATTCCGGGACATCTCACACACGGTTATCTGATCCCAAGCTAAGCAGTGCTTGGCTTGGGATCAGATAACCGTGTTATGGTAACCAGACAACTGATAAACATACTTAAATTATGTTAATTATTTAAACATTATATTAATAATTTTACAGACTTCCATTTGAATTTAAATAATACTACATTGATTGAACAAAAATGTAAAAAAAAGAAAAGAAAACAATACTTTTGAATCAATCTTTACATGACGGGCTTGTTGGTCTAGTGGTTAGTGACCCGGACTGCTATACCGGAGGTCGTGGGTTCGATTCCCACTCTGGGCAAATGTTTGTGTGATGAGCACGACCATTTGTTCTGTGTCTGGGTGTAATTTATCTATAATATGTATGTATTTAGAAATATATAAGTATGTTTATCAGTTGTCTGGTTACCATAACACAAACTCTGCTTAGCTTGGGATCAGAAAACCGTGTGTGAGAGAATATTATTATATTGTTATTACCAAATTTATAAGAAATAAGTACATGTTACTAAGAGTATACAACAATCTATTGATACTTGGACCTTGATTTAAGTAACAAAACACGTCGATCGCTCTACAACAATGTTGATAGGAATGCAGGCCCAGCAAGCCTTATGCAACAATGTACCATAAACCTCTGGGCTTAAAGTACATTTTTTAAAAACTTTGGCAGTTTTAATAATTTAGTAATAAATGTAAATTTTATGGTTATTGAAAATGACACAGTTATTATACGGCCAAAAAATAAGATCCCAACTAAAATGCAGTTTTGGGAAATAAGAATGATGGGAAACAGATTTTTTTTTGATGAAGTGGTCCATTTGCTTCACATTTATTTTTATTCTCAGTAATCGAATCAAGTTGCACAAAATTAGTTTAGTAAATAATACATTACACTAAACAATTAACCGACATCGAAATACCTAAGAGCCAAGTTTAATTGCATCAGCCTTTATTACAGTTTCAGTTATTCAGAGAGCAAATCTTTTCGCAACATCTCTTAAGAAAGAAAAATAACTACACTGAAGGCTTTGAAACAACAACTAATATGATTATTAAGAATTTGATTATGAAAATTTGACGGGCCTGTTGGTCTAGTGGTTAGAGACCCTGACTGCTACACCGGAGGTCGTGGGTTCGATTCCCACCCGGCACAAATGTTTGTGTGATGAGCACGATCATTTGTTCGGTGTCTGGGTGTAATTTATCTATAATATGTATTTATTTAGAAATATATAAGTATGTTTATCAGTTGTCTGGTTACCATAACACAAGCTCTGCTTAGCTTGGGATCAGACAACCGTGTGTGAAGGTGTCCGGGAATATTATAATATTATTATTATTATATTATTATTTATTTTGATGTTTTACATAATTTTCTACCATTGCTGGCGAATAAATCAATTCCGCGGGCTTGTGGCCACAACAATACACACTAAGTTTATATTATTATTATTATTAAGTGCCTGCCCCCGAATACAGAAAGGAGATTTAAGTTGAAGGCTATATATACTTATCTATATATATTTTTTATATTTTGAAAGAGATCTATCTTGATCTATCTATCCTGAGCGCAGGCTTTGACTGCTTCACTGGACTTTTGGCGAGGACCTTAACGCCTCCAGCTAGAGCAATAGGAAAATCTAACTACGTCAGCAACGTCCACTAAGGGCACCCCCTGCGGGGTTTGAACCTCGACTTAGTGCGTAATTAACAATTTTAATAAAGCAAAACAACAAGATCCCTTGTTGTTTTGCTTTAAACTAAGCTGGATCTAAGTTTTAATTATTTAGGGACATATTTTTATTGCTAGTTTGGCCGGCTCGGGCCAGTTCGGTCTAGGCACGGAGGGATGACATTTACGTTAACATTATTTATAATAAGCGACGTGCCTCGACGGCGAGGACGTAATATACGTCGGTTTTTTTGCGCCCTTAAATCTCCATCTGTCGCTATTTTACACATCAAAGTGATAAAGACAGTATGATGGGACTCAAGGGTGTCATGAAACTAAGTGACGTTAGTATTTGTATGTATCTTCCTTAGAACAATGTCCTGTATTCCGTACTAAATAAATATTCTTTCTATTTCTTCTATTTCTTTAGTTATTATTCTAAGGTATCTTCTACTGAACCTTTTCCTAAACAGTATTGAGTAGTGGTTTCTAGTTTTAATAGATCCACCAAAAAAGTAACATTGTATGCAAAAAAGTTATGCGTGGTCATACAAAAAAAAAAATATATATATATATACGCGTGGAATTGAGAACCTCCTCCGTTTTTTTCGTCGGTTAAAAAGAGCGACTTCCATCGACTGCCACTGCCATGATCATAGTATAATGGAAACGTTTTTGATTGATGTTTTTCGATACTTGGGGGGGTTATAAAGATATTGTCAATTGGTCACCCATCCACGGAATAACCGCGGTAATTTTTATGATCGATCATTTTTTACGGCTTCTACTTACCCACGAGTTTCACCATCTTCTTCTTTTCGTGTCGATGGTAGATTTTTAAAATTATAGTATATTGGCCCAGAAAGTTGCGACATTAATGGCAGCATCGTTAGTGCAGGTGTACGGACACTTTGGGCAATTCAGTAAATGAGGCATGGTTTGGTTGGGAGCTCCACATTCGCATGCGGTATGAAGGGGGTCGATAATTCCCCATTTTGCGAGGTTGTGTTTACAGTTTCACCATGTGTAATGTGTATATTCTATAGAGTATAATAAGTTTATACTATAGAGTGAGAGAATCGCTAGAAGCCGTTAGCAGAATGCCAATTATCGTAAAAATTACCAAATGGAACTGGTCATTCGGTCAATTCAAGCAACTTTTAAATAGCTGAACAGTGGCCCTGTAATGATACTATTTTTTACGACAAAACAAGTTCATACTAGTAGTTTCAATTCATACATTGACCGGCGCACTCTGTAGTTTCTTAACTATTCTCTTAGGTATATAGGCTTGTTTGAATATACGTAAATTTATAGACATGTATAAAATAAGGCTGTATTCTAAAGTAAGACGCATTGATTACCGCGTCGTGTACAGAACATCCTTGGCTATACGAAGATGCATAACTTTTTAATTTAGTAGTGATGTCATGTTTACTCATTGTCTTGTCGAACTCGTAGCTAAGTTGTAAATATAGAGTTGTAGTTTATTTATGTTTGCTTGACAACAGGAGTTTGTAAGTAAAAAGATCCCAATAAATTGAGAGTTTGCGTGTAAACCGCTTTAATTAGTGATATTGAAAATATGCGTTAAGAAAGTTATTATACAAATGGAGAATCTCCTCTTTTTATGAAGTCGGTCAAACAGAAAAACATAGTAAATGAAAACTTGCAACGAAACCTTCCTGCGATTACAGATAAATAATTGAAAATATGTACGTTTCGAAAACAAATTTATTTGAATCATCTTTATAATAGGTTTGTCCTGCGTGGGAATCGACCCGCGACCTTTGCAGACATCCGAACTATTCAATTACGGGCTTCTCCAACTGTGACGTAATGATGATAGCGTAAGCTTTCGTAAGCAAAAGTGTGACGAAATGGAAGATTAAAATTAAATGGTTATGATATTATCAAGTATACCTTTGGTATAAAGAAAGAAGTTCAAGAAAATAATATAAATAATTGAATATAATATTATTAATAAATACCATGAGAATTCCATCATTTTATAAATACATGATGTGAGTGAAAGGGTACGTTAGAAAGTGTGGAAAATTAGGCTTTGTTTACATTTAATTTTTCACACTATTGTCACCAATATTTTATAAGAGACAGAGTGTTCGACCCATTTTACTCACAAAACATGGTATTAGTATTTATGTACAGAAAATGGTTTGGGTTATTGCCCTCGCTAAAATGAGACACAGGAAGCGTCCATCATTTCTCAAATACTTGTAGTAAAAGGCATTGATCTTAACCAATAAATTATTTTATATTCTGTGTTCACAACATTACTAAAGAACGGAAATTTTCAATAGAACACACTAATTAATAATTAATTACTTAACACCTTAAGTTTTATTTCAATCTTACAAAGAGTAATAAACAATAACAAAACATTCTTCGAAGAAAATGGCCTTCGAGTAATCTATGTTTATTTTCATGAGTACGTGACTACCCATAACTTATCTATTATTATAGTGATGTGGCATTATTGTCGATTCTGGAAAACAAACAAAAGTGTGGTCAGGCCAATGTGCCCGTGACCATGATACGTGCAAAGGTGTCGAAACGTCGGGACCTAAAATCAATATAAACCGCGATAAAATCCTTGTAAATGGAAAGAGGCCAGGTCTATAGTCCCATAAACCGAATAGCATGTATGAAGGGAATAATGAAAGTGGACAAAGCGAAACGAGTGTGTGAGGATTGTAGCTAGTAGAAAGAAGTGGTCCCTATCTATAATATGTTTGTATTTAGAAATATATTAGTATGTTTATCAGTTGTCTGGTGACCATAACACAATCTCTGATTAGCTTGGGATCAGATAACCGTGTGTGAATTGTCCCAGAATATTATTATTATTTGTCTCTGCCTATTCCTACAAGAGAAAGACCCGTGATTATGTATGTGTGTATTTAAATCCGTAAAAAGTAGTTCAATTTGTCTAAAATTCGCGTAAACCTAAGAAAGCAATAAACAAAAGTATAGTTAAGTGCAGTGTATCGACTTGCATCGATTCCGGTTGGTGTGCGTCACTGCGGTACCGAGAAACGAGTCACCGCGACCCTTTGCGAGCTGGCTTTGTTGTTACTGGCTTATAATACTTACTTACGTCTTAAAGGTGTAAGCAGTGCTCCTAGAAAACTCCTGAAAACTTACCGCCCTTTTTTTACTTAAATATTCATTTTATAGACATTGAAAAAAAGAGATGTTCTCAAATCGAATGTTTTCTTTGTAGATATACTAAGCAATATTTTGTCGAAACGTTTGCCTACTTCTTTTTTTTGTGTCTTAATAGATTTTACTTATGTAAGTACACAATATTTGACAGGTATCTTACACGGGATATTATACCATTATTATATCCAGGGGAAGATTTTCTATGTACCTTTGAAGTCGGTAGTTACTTAGGTAGTTTCCACCATGACACTATTCTAAAGTTATTCAATAATTAACAAACAGATAAATTATATTTAACTACGATTGCGTTTTGTGTCACGGTTAAACATCTATTTGATTACATTTTAATTGCGACAACTACAGATACCTTAATTGAGGTTATTTAGTAAACGAATGATCTAATGGATCTATCAGTGTGTCATTTGGAATCATTACAAAATCGAGACTTTTTAGGATTCCGTACTATATACCCATATCGGATCGCTTGGTTACCCGTCTGTCTGCCAATATTTTCATGCTTACTGGTTTCATATTAAAATTGACATTAAATATGTAGGTATCCTACAGTCCTAAAATAGTGTAAAAATAAATAGAATAAAATCATTTTTATTTGAAAAGCACAAATATGAGAAACATATAAAATTATAAAAATAAGAGATCGTAATATACTATAATAATGTCGACATATTCCTTTATCATTATACCTAAAATGCAATTTACACACTTGTTTAGACATAATATAATAGCTTGAGTGAAGTCCTCGCTGTGTTTTAATTTGTTATCAGCGCCAAGAATCATATTGACAAGATCGACGGTCGAGATTGACGGGCCTGTTGGTGTAGTGGCGAGAGACCCTGACTGCTGTACCGGAGGTCGTGGGTTCGATTCCCACCCGGCACAAATGTTTGTGTGATGACCACGATCATTTGTTCGGTGTCTGGGTGTAATTTATCTATAATATATATTTATTTAGAAATATATAAGTATGTTTATCAGTTCTCTGGTTACCATAACACAAGCTCTGCTTAGCTTGGGATCAGACAACCGTGTGTGAGATGTCCCGGAATATTATTATTATTATTAAGCTATTGACAAAAAGGTGTTCAAAATAACAACATATTGAAATAATGCCCAGTAGCAATTGATGTACAGTTTTTTACTTTCTAAGACAATGTGTATGATGTATGTATTGATTGTTAGCTGCTAATTGTCTCGACCGGTTATGTGATAGCTCTCGCTCGTGGGAAACACTGCCATGAGCTGAGGAATATGAGTTTTTATACTTTAATATGTGAGTGAAGAATGTGGACTAGGTATGTGATTATAATAATATGATGTAGAGATAGTTATCGTATTTGCGATGAAGTTCTTAACCGTTTTCTAAGGTCGAGGGTAAGAACTTATTTGTTTTAATAAATTATCATCAATTAATCACAATTTCAAAACTATCATTAGATCAACCTCTCCCTGCCCTGCTCCTATTGCCCCAATGCTTGTTTAGTGTCGATGTAATGCGTATTTTGCTACCATTCATCACATCCAAAGTTCAGCATTTTTAATTTCTTTCACAAATAATCTAAAAATATTAGAATAGAAACATAATGTGATTACGATGATTACAAAAATGACTTAATGAATAATCAAAATACTTATAATAATTTACTAAATATTCCAAAATGTAACTCTTTAAAATAAATATACCAATTATTTATCAATCAAACAACGGAGGTAGTATAAACCCAATAAATAATGTAACACTCCATTTTAGATAGATCAAGGTAAGAATGACCTATGAAATGCCGCCTACAGCCTAAGCAACCGGTAAAAAGGTTCTATTCAACAATTCTCAGGCCTCTCGCTTGTTCCGGTTTTACGAGAGGGACCGGTTCCCATAGACACGTCACAAGACTTCCGAATTCTTCCGTTAGGCCTTCGAGCGTAGATCACTTTTGGAGATGTAACCTTTTTGAGGTTTCGTTAGGGGCTTTTGTTAATAAGAGTTGATAAGATTTTGTAGTTGAAAGTGTTCTTGAGATTATAGATAAAGATTCAGATATTGATGTTTGAAAATATATTTTACCTAGCTTTTTGTACTTCAGATACTACTAAAGATATACGTGTGTAAATCTTTTTTTCATAAAAAAAATCGGTGTTAAAAACAGCATTTCTATAAAATGTAGATACGCTGTAATAAAAACTAGCAAAAAAGATTTATCATTTGAAACTGGCCGCTTTACTCATGATTTACAACTCATAATTTATGGTAAAAAATGTAAAAAGTAATAAAAAATATCAATGGTACAAATTATAACATGGTTGGTTAACTGTCTCGTCGACGTTTTAACCTTTTAGGTGTCTCACTGATGAGCAAAGGTCTGCCCAATTTGCTTCAGGCTCTTCTGTCATTTATATTCAGAAAAGTTTATATTTAGAATACTAATAAAAAAAAAATACACTGATATAGAATTATATGTATAATCCTAAAGAAAGCTATTGTTAGTATGGATTCATGTTTCTCTACATGCCCTTTTCCGGCTTATTATTCCGTTCTATCCAATGGTAGAGCAAAGCGTACTAATTATATTGATTATAGCAGATAGTTTATAGTATAGTGTAGATAGTTACCAAGGTTTATTGTATTCAGCAATATATTATGTTCCTAGTAGTATCATATACATATACATGAATGACTTGTGCCTAAAACCTAAGGCAGATGTTTTTTACATAACATAACATATCATATCATCACGCCTGTATCCCCGAAGGGGTAAGCAGAGGCGTACCAATGTACACCCACAGTTCGCCGATATGTTTAGGTCCCATGTAATAGGGGGCGAGCCTATTGCCACTAACCGGGCACAAATCCAAACTCCGACCTGCTACTGAGAATTTCATAGAAAAACCCAATAACACCTTGGTCGACTCGCGAATCGAACCCAAGACCTCTAGCGTAGCAGGCGCGCTTAGCACCACTAGGCCAACGAGGCAGATGTTTTTTAACAATGTTTTGTGTATGCCATAACCTTCTGTATGTATTTTTATTGGTGTCACCATGGTAAATGGTTACTTACTCGTAGTTACGAAACCAAATGATTACGTCTCAACTTCACAATATTATGGCGGCTTGAAAATTATGTTTTATTTTAGAATAGTTAGCGGTGTTAACGCAATCGTGCTTACTTTCTATCGTAGTTACTTATTTGTTGTATCTTGACTTCAATAATTTTAGTTTAAGTAGGTATTAAGGTAATAAAATAAATACGTATATATGCTTATAACTCGTTCCTAATAAAACTTACTTAGAATCCCTATCCTTACTAATATTATAATTGCGAAAGTTTGTTTGGTTGTATGGATGTTTGTTACTCTTTCCCGCAAGAACTAATGAAAGGATTTTTCTAAAATTTTACAATAATGTAGCCTATACATCGGAATAACACATAGGCTATAATTTATAAATATAGTGTTTGAATTGTCATTCACGCGAGTGAAACCGCGGGGCACAGCTAGTTGCAATAAAATGTTAACTAATTTCCTCAATAGTAGATACATATATGTAGGCTTAAATGATGGTCATAAATTATTAACACGTTTATTTATTTCCCCAATAAACGCAATCAAAGAAACATTAATTTCTATTTAATATCACAGATAGAAAGACAAACTAATGTTATTAAATCAGATTATATTTAAATTTATCGAATCGATCAGCCTTTTCAAATCTTTAAACCAGTTTTTTTTGTGGCACAGACTATACATAAATTATTGGCTGTATGTTCCTCACAGGTGGGCCTGGCAACATTCATAAAAAAGTTACATCTGCTTGTTGTTACATTGAATATTTTAAAAGAAGAAATTTTTATTATTGTGTTACATTATTCAAAGATATTATGATCATAATTTCAAAAGTTAAAACAATTATGACATAGGAAGTTAGAATTGTGTTTTTTTTTTTTATATTGAGATACGTGTAAATGTCCAAAATTTCTAAAATATATGAAAACAAGTTTCAGAATTTTTATTGAGTGGTGATAAATAGTCATAATATTCAACTAAGTCAGTCGTGACTAACTATTGAGGGTATCGGGTCACTCTGGTGGCTTATGGAAATCGGATATTGCCAGCAGTTGGCCCTTGGCCCTGTCAGGGACCTGTCGACTTTTGACCCTATGTACTGATAAACGAGTATTAAGACGCTAGTGTGTCTAATTAGAAATCTCCATGTTTCAACCAGCTAATTAATAATTATAATTAAACAGATCTTAATCTCAATTTAAAATTAAAATATTCTTAAGACCAGCAATTATGAACATAAAATATATGCCTACTTGAATAACATGCATATGTAATTAAAAAAGGTACCGACATAAAATTATTTCGCCGTAAATGACATTTATCGATATTTGGGCGGGACCATCGAATGTCAATCGGTCAATGACCTCGGTTTTGGCGGGAGAAACTCGGCGGGCGAGTTTTTTTTCTTTGCATTTTACTTTCTCGTGGCACACAAGTTTCGGAGGCCGCCAATGTCGCATCGAGAATGAAATAAGGAAACGAAACGTGTAAATTTGATTTGAAACAGTACTTATTGTTACCGATCTCCATTATTTCGAATCTTTATCGAAAGTGTTTGAATTTAGAATGTATTTTTGTTTTTGCGAAGTTGTATAATTTTTTTTTATCGTGTACTTACATGGCTAATAGTAGTTGTTTTTTTAATTCTCAAGCACAGGATATTTATTTTTATGCTTGGCAACATCCTTTAACAATTGATATGCGGCAGTTTAACAAGCAAAGGAAACACTTTCCTTCCTTATATTGTATTAAAATTAAAATTGCATCTATACATAATAAATGAAACTGTATACTGATGTATACATTCACTCTCTCGATATCAAGTGTTACTTGATACACGTAATAATGTCGACATAGCAATCTGATTGGTAAATACTAAATAGGTAAAAGTTATGTGTAATCTGTGTTGACACTTTCTTTCTTGGCATATCAATAGAAATTACGGATGTTATGTACAGTTGGGTGCAAATTAATCGAAGAAATATACGGATAAACGTATATATAGAAGTATTAATATATGTGTGGAAACTTACAATAATTTAAAGGGGCCGTATATTTTTGACGTGTGACAAGTTGAAATTATGACTTAACTCAACTGAGCTATGACAAAAAGACTTAATTAAACTTAAGTACCACCTGGATGAGGGACGCGCAAGACAGACAACAATGGCAGAAAAAAGGGGAGGCCTATACCCAGCAGTGGGTGATTCCGGGCTGATATGATGATGATGATGAAACTTAAGTTTAAAGTGTTAAACATCTAAGAAACATAACAGAGCAGGTAATTTTCAACGTCCAAAGCAAACACATAAATTGTCTTAAGAAAATACATAGTCGTGTCTACACTAAGAATGTGCTTAAATAGTCAATTACTGTCAAGTGTCAAATATACAGCTTAAACCATTGACGTACTATATACATAGACTGCTACTATCGCTAGTTTCCCCTTGTGCCAAGCGAGAGCAGTTTTTAGTCTGAACCTAGTACATTTCGTTTTTCATTTAAGTTAATTTTCGTGCAACGAGAAACTTATATACGAAAAGATCGATGGTTTAGACATTTTTAGGATAATATTAGTGTTTTATATAGATTTTTTAAAACGGCAAGCTCCATCTTCATACATAATTCACGACAAAACCATTTCACACTAGTGCTTACGTTCAAACTCTGATAGGCTCACTCTAGTTTCTTATGTATACTCTAAGGCTTAAACATTCTACATTAAACTCAAACAAAAACCACAATATAGCTCATTTAAATGACGCTAAATAAGTATCAAGATTTTGCGCCATTTAAATGACATTAAGTAGCTACAATCTTTTTGCACGCAACTGTACACACACATAAATCAAATTATTGCATCATTATCATCGGAAATTTCTCTTGTTACGTATGAAATGAATCACCAGACTCAGACTAAATGTCTAGGTCATAGTTTGTTCCGTGTATAAAACTCGGCCATTGTTAGCTAAAACACTAAACTGGTTTTAATTTAATGTTAATGATTTAGGTAGCTTTTGTAGCATCTTCTGGTTTTAAAAGTGTCTGTGAAAATTGTAATAAACCTCGGGCCCGAGTCTGCTATTGACAATTGCTTCAATCGTCTGAGTGGGTGGCGTCAGTAAGTCCATTTTAAGATAATTGGCATTCTAATAATTGTCAATAGCAGACTCGGGTCCCTGAATAGCGGTATCGTTGTTTCACGTTACATAATTATCATTCGTTTCAATTAACATTCATTCGGAATTTAAATGACACCGATAAATGCAAATATCCTTATGTAATTTATGTTAATAAAATAGTTATCTAAAACTTTAGCTACATTCTAGATTTCAAGATCAATTCCATACTAAAAAGTCTCAGTAAAATTACGGAGTTTTTCAACCATAAAATTTATATTATTATACTCATTCATCAATCTCGTCGAATACTTCGTTCAGTGAATGATTGAATGCATTTAATGGGACCAACTCAACAAGCCAGCTGATTGTGTGAAAGCTATAACCTTGAACGGCGTTCCGTCGCGACGTGAATGGACTAGCGCGACCTACAAAAGTCACTGTCGAATTGTCTTTAGGCCGTAGCGGTGAATTAGAAGCCGTGCATAGTAATGTGACACAAATCACGCGTGAATTTGACAGCGCAGATATTATAACAGTATCTTTGATGTTGAGATTTAAATAAATTATAATTCATCATTTTAGGAGAACGATTTTATGTTTTGTTACAAGTTTAAATAATTGTATTTTGTTTTATTACCGTTTCAAAATAACAATCAATCAAGTAAGCATACTTTGGTTTACTGTTAAACAAATGTATTGGTCGTTGGCCTCCTCCAAACCATACCTAACTCTCTGTCCTTTGCATCCAGTCCCACCTAGTTAACTTTTTCAGGCCTTCGCTCTATAAGGCTGTAAAAGAAAAAAAAAACATGTTTTAAAAAAGGGTGGTACAATTAATTGTCCGGGAGTGTAAATTCATATAATTCTCAGGAAAACCGGCCAAGCTTGCGACATGTCTTGTTTCCGAGACGAGAGCGTGACATACGGACATACACGTCGAGTCGTGCTGCATTCATTGACATATGCAATTAAAATGGCCGCGATATAGGCGCGGGTAATACCAATCATAGACACGCTATTATTAATCCCCAATTCAAAAACGACGGGGTGTTATAAAGTTTATCATGTCTGTCCTCTGTCACATTTGTTTGAAAGTTGATTCAGTCGGCAGTGTGTAAAAAAGAAAATAAACAATTTTACAAAATTTGTCTGAAATTCTAGAATTCATAACTTACAGTTATTTTATACTAATATGTGGTGGAGTTGAATTATTGCCCATATTATACTTATGGTACAACGTCGTCCTCCTTGGTCTTTGAGACATTTTTTGCAGATTATTTTATACCTATTTGTATCATTGGCATCTTATAATATTGTAGGAACACTAATGTTACTATACTACTAAAGATACTTATCTATGTCGCACAATACGTAGGCGTTTGCTGTAGAGTATCTTATTAGGGCGAACCTTGGCATTAAATAATTTGACTGCTCTTAATATTTGGACGAACATTTACAGTTAAGGAATTCGATTTCTGTCCAAGATAATAATATGTACCTACTTGTAGATGTCTGGTCCGAGTCTCTACCTTAAAGTATTTTTTTATTTTAGTTCTGGCCATTTCGCTCTGGCCATTTATTGCACAGAAAAAGCCAAAAAGAAAAGTTGCAAAAAAATAATAATACGAAATCTTAATTTATCGAAATGACTTTTCAGACCTGAAATGTATTTCTAAATGATGCAAAAGAAAAGAATGCAACTAACAACACATCCCTAAAAATTGCATTCTTTAAAACGTCAGCAATTACCAATGCTGGCAACAATCTTGATAATTGTTGGCTTTAGTCCTGACCATTGTGGCATTGTCCGTGACTCCGGCATGTGAGGGTCTGCTAATAACACCTATTACTACGGGAGCTCATTCAACCTCTTATTGTAATTATTTCTGATTCCTCAGGTTTATTTTAAAAAACGGGGATGTTTGAGTCTGGTTTTGTTCTTTTTTTTGTGTTTGACTGGCAATGTATCTTAATGGGTAGTACTTATGAGATTTAGTTTTTCAGTGAAAAAAAGATTTTTTTTATGTGAATTTAATAGGAAAAGGTTGAAGGTTTTAGACAAAAAATAATAATATTAAACAGAACATAATAATAATACCAGCCGTTAAACGTCCCAGTGCTGGTCAAAGGCCTCTTCCTATATACAGAAGATCACCACGCTAGCTCATTTGCTTTGCTTGGATTTATGATTTCAGATAACAATAAACATGATTATAATATGATTAAACATACGTCCAAAGATAGTATACTTAAAAGTGTAGTATAGTAGTATCTAAGTGAAAAGACCCCTAAATTGTTTTAGACAAGAACCATCTAGATTCCCTGTAGGTAAAACATCTAGTAACCTCGATGACGACGTCATTTCTATCCAGCCAGTGTAAAAAGCAAAACTGCATAGGTATTACGGCATAACTGCGCGCCATAGCAATTTGCGAAGGAAGTGCGTTATTCCCACGCTGGGCACTGCATTCACTGCACTTACTGTAATATCGAGTGACATTGTGCAACTATTCTAAACATATAGACAAGATTTAAAGTAAATTAGTGGTTTGGGTTGATGAAATTATTTGGCCCAGCAGTACCTTTTCTTATCAGGGTAAAAATCTAACGACTTCAACCCAAGTCGAGGTCACGACGTGTTGATATGTCGGACATGCACCGACCAAAAACACCCCGGTCCCCTTCTCGCCTTTGCTGAAGTCACAGGATCGCTAAACATGCTCAGCGCAGCAAGTAGGCTGGCAATACCTAGGTGCTTGTACGTCTCGTTCTGATCAAAAGTTTTCTTTCTCTTAAGCTAAATGTTTGTAAATATTGTTTGTGCAACAAGGTTTGAAATGTAACTTCGGAATGTTTGCATTCTATGCACCGATTTTATCAAGTAGGTACAGATAATGCTGTTAAATAAAGTATGTATGGCTTCGCATATAATTTCAAAGTAAAGGTTGGATTGGTTAATTGAGGTAAAAATAGGAACGAGATTTCGCTGATTGATATTTAAACTTCTAGCTTTCAGAATCTATAACGATACTCTTTACGAAATATTATAAATGCGTAAGTAAATCTGTCTGTTTTTCACTCTTACGTCTCAAAATGAACAACAAAACGTTTTTATTTCGTTACGTAAAATTCTACTGACTCTATTGCACGGTTCCAAAGTGTCCTTACTATGGAGAACAGCCGACAAGAAACGCCTTAGGTTACTCTTTTAAAAATTTAATTGTTACAATTTTATATTTGTACTAACCTCTAACCTCTTGATTCGATTTTAATGAACCTTGGTAGGTATGGGGTATAGCTTTTTTGCGGCGATAACCGACGCCCACGCAGGCAGAGGCAGACAAATGAAAGAAACAATAATTCGATTCTGCATATAAACACCTTTTCAATGGCTAGACATTTCTAGTCTGATATAATAGCATTCATAGTCTGATCACGTCATAAGCGGAAATGTGCCTCTCGCAGTCACGCTCAATCATACTTCTTTCAATGTTTTAGCTAAGTCACTTCCTCTAGTAATATTGCACGTTAGTTTCTCGAAGTGCAGGTTTTGCGAATTTAAAAACTGTAGGTACTTTATCATCTAAAAATATGACGAGAATGATTACCATAAGTAATCAAAGAACTATCGATCTGCTCGCAAGATCTAAAAATTACAATATGTTTACTATTGACATAACTGCCATAATATGCTTTTACTATTCAATGTGAATATGAAAGACACATATAATAATAATAATCCAGCTTATATACGTCCCACTGCTGGGCACAGGCCTCTTCCCATATAGAGAAGGCACGAGCATTGATCACCACGCTTGCTCACTGCGGATTGGCGATTTCAGATCCCAATTTTGGAATCCAGAAAGACACATGAATTTCTATAATTACAGTAATATCAGTCTGAGATATCCCAGTCTATAGTCCCTTGTACGAGTATCTTATGAAAAATTCACATTTATTTATCATATCAGGGTGTCATTCTACACAAGAGTACCCCTGGGCAATAACAGAATAGTGTCAGCTGTTTTCCATATCTTTCATCTTCAAAGAATGATAGAAGACTGAATATTTAAGGGTAATATTGTTGTTGTATATTTATATTATAGAATTAATAATATTAATATAAACATGCAGCGCGATAGTTTAAAAGTTATTAATATTGTTGTTGATTTTAATTAATTTAACTATTTTAGTGTCAGATTTTATGATTGTATATATTTGTAATTATCTGAAATAAAGATATTTGAGTTGATTTGATTGATTAAATCTTTTATAAGATCGCAACTTTTAAGTACTTTTTGAAAATTTTCAAGCTTATTATTTATATTTAGTATTACTTCTACGACCCCAAACAATCTTTGATTACCAACTAACAGTAGCAACAAGTTCACAACACATCGCAACAGTGCGTCTCACTTTCCACGCCAGCTATGCAAACTCTGTCTATTTGCGACGCATCGCGCATGCGCGGTGTGCTAATCGTTGCGCATTTGAATGTACGGTCATCCGATGTACTTAGTTGCATATTTAGAGTTGCACTTCGCTTTTATTGGGGACAGCGGATTCTTTTGTTGGTTGTAGTTTCTTTTATTTAGATTTGTAGTTGGATGTTTATAGGAATGCATTTAATGGTATCTGGAGTTGGGGTGGAGAAGAATTGGTATATGTTAGTTTATCTTTAAATTAAACGTGATTTCTTTCGAAAAAAAGATAATTATTCCAGATTTCTGCAGGTTTCTGTTTTTAGAAAATTACATCCATGTTTATTCAGAATCAATTTCTTAAGTAGTGTTGTAGAATATCTAACGTAATTGGTTTTTTCGCTGAATTGCACTACAGTTTGATGTTCCCTTTGAATATTGAACCTGTAACCTTACCATACAAACCCAATAACAGCACCACTAGACTATACGAGCTAATAGTTAACTTAACGCCTGTATCGCCAGCGGTTATCAAACGCAGCCTGTTTCTAGGTTACCAGTCACATCCAACATGGCTGACCTAACGGTTGCCCACCATAACAATGGTGTACTAACATATTTAGACTGGACTAATAATGTTATAGATTTTCTAAGAGACTGCTTTTGTCGCTTATCAATCGATGATCTTTGCAGTTGTTAAATATATTACAAAAAATAATGAAGGTGAATTGAGATCAGCCTTTTTTAAAAGTCGGTTAAAAAACAACTTTTTTTCGGTAACTATTTACGGTTTACAATTGTCGTAAATACCTAACAAACATACAGAAATATTGGTAAATTGAGAAACTTCCCCTTTTCAAATCAGTAAAACAGTACTGGTTTTCATAGTAATAAAAAAACTGTCCAAAAATATGTATTGTTAAGTTATTACGTAATAGTTTTATATAATGATAAAACGGCTGTTATTATATTTACTTTCCTGTTGTAATAATACACTTTAACTGGCTATATTTTATATTTATTTCTACAATGTAAGGTCGTAAAATTTAAAATATATAACTTTTCGTTATAACTTTTATATACTACTCGCTAACCAGACGGACTTAATCGTCAACTGGCGAGCGCGAATCTCGCGAGCGCGCGCGAGTTGGCACTTTTCGATTATACCTACTTTTTTTGTCGTCAACTCGCGCGTCTATATAATTTGATGTTTTAATGTATAGTCAGCTACAAAAACGTTATAACAAATTTAATTTAGTTAGGTACTTACCTACTATAAATGTATAAGAAACTTTATGAAATTTGATTTTTAAAATAAAACAAAATATACATCGTTTTGAAATCAGTTTATTATAAATCAACAGGACAAATTATAAATTATTAGTAGTATTTCCCTTACTAATTATCAACAATATCACATTGATTTGAGAATTTGGCTTATTATCTTATTATCTAGTATGTAAATTGTAAAAAACTAAGTAAATAAAATAGAAACAACGAAAACACTCCCCTCACATACTCGTATACAAAATTATATGTGAGGAGATTTTCGATAAATCTCATAATATAAATAATTTAAACCGTACTGAATATTGGTAAGTATAAAATAGTAAAGCTAAACATAGTAATTGACAACAAACTGACTTATTATTGCTCACTAATAAAATCAATCTTAGGAACCATAGAAAGAGTCTTAGAAACTATAAAATCACAGATCAGATATGGTTGTAAATGTTTTTTACAAAAAACGCTAAACACTATCAATAAGTAGATTCATCAATTGGCTAAGTTATTACTGACGACCTACTAATAAAACTAATCACAGACTATAAAATCACAGATCATGGTTTGTTATAAATGATTTTTATAGCAAACGTTAAAATAAACAGACTATGCTAAATTAAATCAAAAATCACAAGATCAAAAGTTCGATACATAAGTCAATATTTATAACCCCATGGATAAATTCGTTAACAGTGTTGGTAATGTGCTCGTCAATAGCACAAGTTGGATGCGTTCCCCAGGCCTTCTCATTTCGGCCCTCTAAATCGTAATCTAAGTCAGTACTTCACAGAATCAGCTAACGCGGTCAATAAATAATTATTAATAGTTTTTGTTTTCAATCTCTTTTTATTTGACTGTACTTTACATAGACGCGCGAGTTGACGACAAAAAAAGTAGGTAAAATCGAAAAGTGCCAACTCGCGCGCGCTCGCGAGATTCGCGCTCGCCAGTTGACGATTAAGTCACCAGACGTGTTAATATACGAAATACAAAAAAAGGAAATAAATATTTACCGCGAATTTTGACAATTACACACAAGAAAAAACACTTATATCGGTAGAGACGATCATAATCTAGATAGATTCTTAACCATGTATCTCCTATCAAAAATAATGTCTTAGTAGGATATGTAATGTAAACGTATTAAGTTGATATCCATTTAAAGATGTAATAAAACAGTCATTTTAACTTACAAAGATCATAATTATCACATTACTGCCGTCAAATCATTTACAAACTAATCATTTCTAATTTCCGTGATTTACAAAAACGACTACGTGCATGATTCGCGTTAATCACACCTATCTAGCAATCACAGTGATTTACATTGTCACACGGCCGAGGCGTAAACTACACGTACATCAGTAATTCACTTGCATTCCAATAACTATGTTTTTCTTCAAACACGTTCAACCAATTTACAATGAACTGTCTGAAGTTAGTCGCAAGTCGGTAATCAACGAACTGTCAACCGCTTTTCGGAGTTCGCAGCTCACTTCACTCGGGTCTTATTAGTTTGGTTACGATGTAATTTGCTGTTGTTTTGTCGTCAGGCTTTCTTTTGTTTTTCAATGGCTATGTTGACGTTATTTATTTAGTCTTTTAGCTATGTCGACAATATAAGTGATAGAGTTATTTATCGTTTGAGTATATTTACTTACCTAACGATCGGTTTTTTACGTTGTCGAACTGAAAGCTGCTAAGTTTTAGGATTGTTCGGGAATTGCAGAAAAAACTTAGTCTGAAGGCTAAGTGGCGTAATAATCTTAGATATAGCTGAATCAACTGGATTTTATTTACAACTAGTACGTGAAACAACTATTTTACCACTCAAGAAAAACCAAATATATAGACTTAATTTTAACAATCACCTGTCTAAAGGTGCTACATGGAATCGACGATTAAAACAATCGGGTAGATTTACGATCATTCTCTGCCAGACTTCAATGAGTTATTGTAGGCTTGACTGAGTACGAAAATTAGGCACAATGACTAGTACACTGACCAACCACTGTTATGCATTTAAAATAGCTGAATCTGATATTTTAATCGTCGATTCTATCTAGATCTAAAAAAACGTGCCTAAAGGTTTTTATCCAATAAAAATAAATAATTTCAATTTCCATTTCAATCAGGTCAAATCACGCCACTCAAAGCAGTTTACCATTACCATAACAACGCAAGCAATTTTCGCAATCAATTTAATAGTAATAGCTTTATTCTGTGCGTGAGTTATCCCACTGGCACCCATAAGGAAACGATGTTGCGTTACTAGAACTAACTGTTGCGCAACATGTTACGAGTCTTGGTCAGTTGCGGGTGACATGTTAATCGACGCCATATTGATTTACACAGCCTTGTGGCTTTTGAAGTTACGTCAAGACCTTGGCCCTTGTTTATTATGTTATCGGTTATAGATAGATCTATGTTGCAATTTTGCAATATCTTGTAATGCAAAATGTGTAATACTCAGTGGTCATGTTTTTTTTACCTTCGCTTCCTTGGCAAGTGAGCGATTTCTTCCCTACCGTTGTTTTCGATTCTCTTCTATTCTTAGCTTAATTATTTTTACATCATTCAAACCCAGGGGCTTCTTTTCATTCATAGGTCTGTCAATTGGCTAGTCTCTTTTTTTAATCGGGAAAACCGTGTGCTACCCATTCTTTGAGAAGATACCCATATCCCCAGATCCCCATACATATACCACCTCTTTTTAACTGTTCAAACATTCCAATACTTATGATATACCTTTCGATTCCAGGTGGAGACAGGTCGCGAGGAGTTGAAGAAGGAGCGAGAGATCATGCAGCTGGTGGCTGGCCTGCAGCTCGGAGAGGACGAGCGCCGGGAGATGCCACATGTCATGCGACAGAGACACGCTCCCAGGTAAAGAAAGCAAAAAAAAAACATAGGGGAAAACATCTGCACATGATCATGACACCAGGGGCCCAAGTCTGCTATTTACACTCGGTTCAATGTCTTCATAGTGTCGTGCCAGCAGAGCCATTTTCGGGAAATTGGTATTCTACTAAACGTCAAAACGTCAAAATTGCGCATTGGAACGATTCGGTTCAATGTTCAAAGACTATGTACAATCGTCAAATCGTATGACCAATCGTCCCAATGGCCAATTTTGACGTTTTGACATTTAGTAGAATACCAATTTTCCTAAAATGGATCTGCTGGCATGACACTATGAAGACATTGAACCGAGTGTAAATAGCAGACTTGGGCCCCTGCAAAAACGTCGACACTTTAGGAACTAAAACCTAAATTTAAACCGTAGTTTTTTCGTCAATAAGGGAAAAAGTTTTGATGTTTAGTAGGATAATGCTAGCTTGTAAATTGGATTAGTATACTGCGAGCATAAGGTCGTAAATGGGCCAGCACGTCTCTGAAAGAACTACACTTCCACTGAACAGTCTGACGTTGGTAGAAGATCACCGCCATGCCACTGAGTCTGACACTGTCGAAAAGTAGAAACTCGATTAGTTCCGAGTTTGTAGGAGTTTCCCGTGGCCCGTGAGAATGGGGATGCTTACGGGTGGAATCAGGTTATCTTGAAATAGGTTTTGTATTTTCCTCCTAGCCGGGAGAGATGGGAGGCAATCAGGAATTGTATCGTAAAGGAAATATTTTCATATATCATAGCGGAGCAGTGTATTCAGTGAAACATTCGACTACTGAAAATGAGCATGCACTGTTATTATATACCAAGAGCACGTAATTATTTTGGCCCTTCGCTTGCGTATTACAGCGCGAAATTTGATTCCATCCAGTACAAAGAACACAAATCATAACAAATAGACACTACTCTTGAATTTACTGTAATTCAATTCCTTTACTATAATACATTTATGTAACGTTTCAGATAACACAACGCCACATCGCTTAGGGCGCCACCTGTCGGCTGAACTCTGAAGCAGCGCCATCGGAGCCACAACATACCTCGATCACGAAGCTAAACGAACAGACAACCAAATATGACGTCACAGGGTGACAAGACAGAGTGACAAGGTGACGTCACACTTTGAACAAAGTAAGCTATACAATTACTGTGAGTTTGTCCGCATTTTTTGTATAAAACGAATTCAGGAAGTGTGATACGTCCCTAGTACACGGAGTGTCATAGTCGTTTGATAACCATTTCTGCATTTGTTGAGAGTTACTTTTATATTGTTAGTATGTACTGGGTAATGTACGTCGAAGTTTGGCCGTCTTGCAATATACACTCGATAAGGCACTAAATGCACATTGCAAAGCTGGCTACAATTTATTATGAGTAGCCGTTGCACTACAAATGCAGTAATGAATATCAAACTGACTAAAACAATCGTGTATGAGCCGTTAAATAACCCAAAAAATAAAACTACGCAAAAGCGATCGCGGAATCGAATCGAGGTTCGATTGAAATCGATTTGTCACGAACGTTCTCGGTTTGCATCCGATAATCGATAAAATAATTTAGAAATCCGTACCTACGTTAAACAGGGTACCTGAGAAACTGTAATTTAATTATTTCTAGTAATTAAATATCGATTAATACCGGAATGTTATTATATCGTTGAAACAAAAGATTGCATGAGTAAAGTTAAGAGCCGCGAATTTCGGTTTTATTGTAACAAATAAGAAAATAAGAATTTAAGGTAATGTTGTTTATATAATTTGTATATTTCAATTTTAATATGTTTAAGCAAGAATACGTTTTATATTAATTTTTATTTAACCTACATTACGACATTATCAAAATGTAAAAAACAAAGTTCACATTTTTTCATTGCTATTTTCGATCTAGATTTTGCTCACTTTAATTATGAATGATTTCATTTAGTATATTTAGTACTTTTTATTATAAAATGCAACAGTCCGTTACTAACTTCATGGGAAAAGTTTTTTTTTATATAAAGAAGAAACTATCGAAAACTTGTAGCATATAGATTAATGTAGAAACGCTCACGGATTCGTGACTATAGTACATAATATACAGCAGACAACTATATAGGAATCGTGTTTCGTCAATTCGAACTATCTCACGAAAATTGTATGAACCTGAGGTTATTTTAAACCTATTTTCTAGAATATTCTTTGTATTTACTTATTTTATACATACACCCAGGTTTTTGAAAGGCTGATCAATTTAATCTGTTGCCAAATCAACTGATGGTGACTATGATTGGCTGACAAAATGTCTAACAGCCAATCACAGTCTGTCACATAGGGTTTGACAGTTGACTAAGAATTTTTTGAATCAATCAACGGTCAAAAACTGAGTTTTTGTTTCGTTTACGCTGTCCCTGGATATTTATTACTTCGATAAGATATTTCCTTTTTTTATACTGTGTACGTATTCTAGTAAGTTTGTAGTGTAAATAGTTTATTATTAAACGTATTTTTGTTTACAGCTAGTATAAGCACTATATAGTCATTTATATACCTATTTAATTGTGCCTTAATATCAGAGAAAATGATTAAGTTTAGTGTAACCCGTGAAGACGAGTCAGTAATCGTGTATTTTGTCGTATCTTCAAAGAATAAATTAAATTTGTAATTCATTTATTATTTATAAATTGGAAATGGTTATTTTTATTGTAATTGGTGATTTTTGTCTGATAATATATGCAGTTCATTGCATGGGTTTAATTTTATGAGTCTTTAGCCCTTATACTTAAGCACAACTCAATTGTAAGTCGCATTTAAGTCTTGTTGTCTCTCTCTCATTAAGGTGTTTAGTGGCGACAGAAATACTTTTAAGAGCGTCTTAGAATTAAGTTTAGTTTGAGTGTGGGGCTAAAACATCTTAGAATGCCCTAAATTGTCTGTCATGGTAATATTTTAATAATAAATGAAGTTTTTAAATATGTATCAACTTTTACAAACATGGTTTCTGTCTACATATAGTTCCGTATGAAAATAAAAACTGTTGGTTAATTTGTTAACCAAAAAGCAGACTGGCTTATAACTGATAATTCTTTCTTGTAATTAATAAATATATCGTTTAATAAGAGGACCTCATAATAATTGAAGTTAGTAAGCTCTTGTCCCGTTGTCCTAAACAGTAAGTCATTATTTTGACTGTATTTATTATAAAGGGAACATTTGTAAATAGAAACCACATTTGTATAAAAGCACTAAATGTACCTTAATATACAATTTGAATGTTTGATATAATGTGTGTACAAAACAAAAATATTAGTCATATAGAGGGGGAATAGTTGGTATGTGTAAAATAGGTAGGAGAACACACTAGTTGTCGATCACTTAAAAATCATCCTAAAAAAAAAAAAAAAGATTTAGAGTTTAGGATGGTTTTTATTATTATTTAGTTAGAACAGGTGTATTCACAGATTTTTATGTTGCAAGCATTTGTTATATTATAAAATAACAATATTATTTTATTTAATTACTGACATCAAGTAAAACATGTAGAAAATGGTAATGAATTTAAAAGTTTGAAATAAGAAAATAAAATCAAGAACTTTTTGTAATGTAAATAGATTTTTTACTAGTTTTTTGCAAAAACATTCCATCATCATATTATAGGCTATGGGTGCCATTGAAGAATTTATCATTTTTAGTTTATTTGTTAATAATAATGTTCGATGAGGTTTGATTTCGTCAGCATTGAACAGTGGCATAGCCTGTTAATGTTTATCTGATTCTAAGCAAAGCCTTTTTTGTTGGAACCAAAATTAATGATTTAATTTTAAATTCTATTTTAATTTTTCTATAATATAATTTAAATCACTTATGTCTTCCATTTGATATATCATTTACTCTCCTTTTTTCACATTTCAAGACTTTATAGGTTTATTTTTGGGTCCTAATAAAAACAAAAAGATTTTTGTTTTAAATCAGAAATGGCGACATAATATAATAAAAAAACAGGTTATGGCAGTAAATATTATGTGTTTAATAGAAAAATATTTTATCAAAACTCAATGCAAAAGATTGAAAATTGTACAATATCTTGTAGATACGCGCTAATTAATCTATTTGTTTATATTGTATCGTATATTTTTCAACGAACAGACAACGATGTATCTTTATTATAGTTATTCAATTAAATGTAGTCTGTAATATATAAAGGTGGATTTTATTTATACCCTAACTTTACCTAAGTTAAACCCTAAGTAGTTTTCAGGACGTTTATAATTTTAAGAATTAAATTAACTGATACACAACTTGCAGAAAATCTCGTTCTACCTACAACTTAGCAACATCTACTGTTAAGACGAATGCCATGTCAGTCTGCCCGTGACCATGATACCTGCAAAGGTGTCGAAACATCGCGTCGGGAACTAAAATCTTACAATACCGCGACAAAATCCATAAAAAGTAGATTTATTTCAATGTCTAACATTCGCGTAAACCTAAGAAACCAATATGGTATACAAATATTGACGCGACGTTGCAAGCAGAAAATCAGAAGTAAGGATTACTCTATTAATTCTACAATTAAATAATTTTATTAATCATTTGTCCAACCACTCCTACAATATTCATCTCATATGGTTGCATTCTTTTACTAGACTTTTTACAGTATGATATATTCGGTACTGAATTAAAAAAAAACAATACTGTACAAAGAAATCATAATAATAATCCAGCCTATATGCCCACCACTGCTGGGTACAGGCCTCTTCCTACATAGAAGGCACGAGCATTTATCACCACGCTTGCTGCGGATTGGCCATTTCAGACAACAAATTTCGGAATCCAGGTTTCTTCACGATGTTTTCCTTCACCGTTTGCCAAAAACAATACTTAAATATATTATTATATCAGCTGCTAACGCCATCTGTTATAAGAATACTACTTCAATATGCAAGGAAGATCATTGATGCACGTTCTAAAGTTGAAAAGAGAAAGTTGAAGGCCAGTGTTCTGAGGTTTAACTCATCTAATGTTCTTCAAGTTATGATGTAGATGGCGTTACTAACGTAATTTATGAGTTACTAGCATGTCGGTTGGTTATTGTAATATTTATTCTAGGGAAAATTGAGCGAAGACCTGGTGTCCAGATTTTGATTAATTGGGTTGAAAAGCAGTTTTGAGCAATGTTCCGTGGATTTTGGAAAGATTTGACTTCTGCACTGTGGGTTCGGTTCCTGCAATGGTTCAATATCTGTGCCATCACCAAATAAATAGGGCGGATGACTGATTTAGTTTTAAATTCTTTCAGATAGATTTAAACGGGTTTTCTTCTTTTCTTACAATGCCAAAAACTCACGACGACGCGTTGAATTGAAATAATTGTGACGTCAATATCTCAGTCCACAATTTTGATTCGATTTATCTACTTGGTGTTTTCATATGCCTCTCTCATAGCCTCAAAGAATGTTAGCGTGATGATATATAACGTAACATACATTACTTATTGTGGTTGAATAAGATGTAATACAATTTGTGGTAGAATTTCTCTATAAGCCAGCGTTCTTTGAACCTAACCCATGAAAAATATACGTAGACATAAATAATACTAAGCTACGATTATATTCCGACTTATTTACAATAGACTTCTCTTATCTATTCGTCTCGATAAAATATAAAAAGGCTCACAATAACAATACTACACTTAAACGAATTTATGCAGGAGTTTTTCAAACCGAGTACGACCAAAGTAACCTAGGTAGATCTGAAACCTCCTGACCTCAGACCACCCTGAGGTGGGACCTGGGTGTAGGGGAGGCCACCTCGTCATCCGATCAGCTGACAGGCCCTGGAGGATACAGACGCATCGTTCGACGCGTTCGTTTTCAGAAGGAATGAGTGGTGGGCACTTTTCACCCATCCCTCTAGAAGGAGTCTAGAGAACCTTCGCCTGCCAGAGCTGCGGTGAGAATACTTAGCGATCCCGCAGCTCCAGCAAAGGCGAGAAGGGAACCGGGTGTTTTGGTCGGTGCAAGTCCGACATATCCCCACGTCGTGCCCTCGACGTGGGTCGAAATCATTCGATTTTCACCACGAAAAAAAAAGGTCTAAAACCGCTTTTCTTTTCTGTTGATAAATCGTCTAAATGTTTTCGACATTATAATCATCATCACAGTCAGCGTTTTCATCCCACTACTGGGCTGGGCTACTATCGGCTGTTTTTACGTGGTGCTCTCTTGATGCCCTCAAAGAATTGCCCTAATTACTGCTTTTATTGACAATTACATGACGTCTAAATGACAGCAAACGTCAAAACGTGATAGAAGAAGGAAAGTCTGCATTACGTATATAATGCGATATTATGATGGTATGATGTAAATCTTGCAGTTAGCCTCAGTTTTTGTCCGGTTACAGCCGCGGAAGGGTTATGTAAATTAATAGTTAATTCACAACGTGTCAGTTAACTTCTTACTTCATTGCTTAACTGTAATTACGGTGTTTCATGTAATCTTAGTTTGTTAATATAGGTTAAGTATAACACTGGTATATTTTGTTGAAACTGTGTAATGAGAGGTACAGATTTGATACGAGAAATCATAGATAGATACTTTAATGATGCAACAGCTGATTTTTCTATCAGAAATAAGAATCTCAAGTGAGAACTGCACAGATAGCCGAGTGGTTAGATTACCAACTACTCTGCTATGTGCTGCAGGTTCGATACTCTGGATGATAAACATTTTGTGACCCGAATTTTATGCATTTTTTTCCTTCTTTGGGTATGAGAATTTGTTACTCTTGGACGCGCACATACTAGAGAATTTATCATTCGTTATAGGTACCAATGTACCATATAGCAAATGAAGCGTGACCTTCTAAACAAAAATACACATTAATTCCTTAATACCTTTTGTAGAATCTACTCGTGATCAGAGGGCTGATTTGTTCCTTGCACAGAGAATCGGCATAGCCATTCAACGTGGCAATGCTGCCAGCCTTCTGGGGCCCAAGTCTGCTATTTACACTCGGTTCAATGTCTTCATAGTGGCGTGCCAGCAGAGCCATTTTCGGAAAATTGGTATTCTACTAAACGTCAAAACGTCAAAATTGCGCATTACAATTTGTACCAAATGTATGAACTATTGGTCACAGTCGTTGAACATTGAACCGAATCGTTCCAATACACAATTTTGACGTTTTGACGTTTATTAGAATACCAATTTTCCGAAAATGGCTCTGCTGGCACGCCACTATGAAGACATTGAACCGAGTGTAAATAGCAGACTTGGGCCCCTGGGCACGTTCCCCGCCATTGACAAGGATGACGATGAGTTCTTTGACGCCGTTTAGTTTTTATTTATGTAAGTTTTAATTTTAGTATAGTTAGAGTTTGTTCTTATATTAGATTTAATTGTGTATTAATAAATAAAATGTATCACTTAATACCTTAATTCCTTAATATCTTTAATTATAAGTCTCCATCTTCCTAATCTTAAAACACTATCACAATCAACATTATAGAATATAGACATATACAACTATGTAGTTTAATTAATTACCTTTTACAAATCTGATCACTAATAGTAATACAGTCGCGTCATCTGTCATAATAATATCTCTCAGCGTTTACCCAGCGAGCAAATAGGTGGTATATTTAATTAATAACAGTACTGCAAGCGTATGTAAGCAAAGATTAAGTTTATTGCAGATGAGACATACGGTTTGTGGGGTAAGAGCGTTGCATCTGAGAGGTGACTTTATGTGCGTGCTACCCAAAGTTATTCAAATTCAAGCCGTAAAGGCTTGAATTTGAATAACTTTGGGTAGAAGTTATTTTTTTTGGAGAAATAGTATCATTGGCTAGAGTTTATTTAGTAAGCAAGTTCAAGTCCCGGCCTTACCAGGAGCCAATGTTCTATAATATGCATATCAACCTTCCTCTTCAATCACTCTACTTATTGTTTTAAAAGATCTAAGCGAACAGAAAGCATCTTTACATTGTAAGGTTTTAACCATGTTATTATTTGCATGTAGGCTTTTCTATTAGTCTATGGCATGTTCTTGACACGGTGCGCGGGTACCGGCGGATATTTGCGGCGATAGCGGCTCGCTTTCTGACCGTCTCTCCGGCTCTCCGGCTCGTACCGGCCCGGTCTCAAACCCTCAGGCTTGCATTATAATGTCTGTCTAGTCTGCGATGTTATTCTGTGGCATGTTCTTGACTCGGTGCGCGGGTACCGGCGGATATTTGCGGCGATAGCGGCTCGCTTTCTGACCGTCTCTCCGGCTCTCCGGCACGTACCGGCCCGGTCTCAAACCCTCAGGCTTGCATTATAATGTATGTATAGTCTGCGATGTTAGTCTGTGGCGTGTTCTTGACATGGTGCGCGGGTACCGGCGGATATTTGCGGCGATAGCGGCTCGCTTTCTGACCGTCTCTCCGGCTCTCCGGCTCGTACCGGCCCGGTCTCAAACCTACAGGCTTGCATTATAATGTATGTCTAGTCTGCGATGTTAGTCTGTGGCGTGTTCTTGACACGGTGCGCGGGTACCGGCGGATATTTGCGGCGATAGCGGCTCGCTTTCTGACCGTCTCTCCGGCTCTCCGGCTCTGACAGCTCGTCCCAGCTACGTCGCGAACCTACAGGGACATCGTTCCGCTATTTAAGAGTTACTTGAATGGACCAAATGACTTGCTTCATTAGGTCATTTTCACGATAAATATTGTCTTCGAGGGTTCAATGAGATTTTATTCTTTGCTTGACCACTAAGATGCATTAAAACTAGCTGAATCGAGGCCCAGGTTTGTAAGAGTTTCATGTTAATGTCTATTTATTTTTAATACTTGCTATTCAGTTATTACGGTACGATTATTCACTTACTAAAATATGGAGTAGTTTTCTGGAAGACACCACAATTAGTGGACCTCCAACTACGTAAATATTGAAGTACTGATTGTGAAAAGCAAAGCAAAATGCCTTACTTCTTATTTTTTAATTACCTATGACCAAGTACTGATCAATGTGTATTGGGTCATATTTGGGGGTATAACACTAAAATAATTGAGTATTCGACTCAAGAGAAGATGACCATGTTTTTGTTGAATCTAAACTAAACCGTTTACACTTCAGGTTAACGCATCTTTTAACATCCATAACATAACTTTTAAATAAATAGCAGCATTCAAGTAATTGAATTACGTTATGACATAATGCAACGGTTTTCTAAATTAAAGAACGGTTGTAACCGCATTGAAGCCACCCTTACTGCCGGCCCCATAAGTAACCCGCACCGTTTCCCGCCATACAAAGTAACTCGTATAATTTATCTTTCTCCACATTCAAAGCCAAAGCCCCAAGCAATCGTGGTCTCAGGAGAACACAAACTTAACTCTCCAACCAGCTTTCACGTTCGATATATTCATACCATATCGATAACAACATAATATCGATTAGTTATCGAGTTAGAATCGCAATTAGGAACGTTTGTTTCAAACCATAGATTTCTCTATAAAAATAAAGTTACATCTTACGTCACTCATCAAAGAAAGTATTTATTTCGCGGTCAGTAATTATGAATATTGTCAAAATAATCAAGTGAAAGTTTAAGGTAACTTTTAATGACGTTAGTTAAGAACGTGTAACTCAAACAATGAGCGCGAATTATGTAGTTATAAAACAAAATTAAAACAATCAAATATTTATAAGTAACCACAAGTTGTACCGAAATGAACTGTCAAGAAAACGAAACCAAAAAGTTTATAACCATGTCTCCATCCTTGACGACTACAGAATTAAAAATAATAAACTAATTTAATAAACAGCGAATTTCACTCGTTTTGAGATCCGAATCGTGGATGCGCATATGTCGAAACGCATTCGAAGGCAGTTGACCACTGGCCGGCATCACCGCCGCACGCATTCGCGGACTCACCTCCTTGCACCGACAAAAAAACATCTATGGTTCTTGCGCGCGCAATTTAATTTTGCTAATCTGTGTTGTGTAGTGCTCTGTAATTTTTTGTTGCAAGTTTTGTTGCTTATTAAGTTATATTCAATTTGGATTTTATGGTGATCGCTTTGGACTTTATTATGGTGAGTTTTTATTATATTTGTGATTATTTATTACAGAACTTCTACGTCTTTTAGTGTTAGTTAAAACTTAAGCAAAGTTTAAAAAAAATTGCGTGTACAAAGACGTTAAATTAATACAATTAAGATAAGTGTTCTGTCTAATTAAATAAATTATATAAAAATTACATACCTTATACAACCACGTCATGACAATATACTCTTTAAGCCCATTTGTTCTACAATTGTCTACCATATATCACATTTGCCTCGAAAGTTTTCGTCAAGTAAAAGTTGCGAAGACTGTGATTTACCAGAGTACCTAAATATCATAAACAAGTACACAACTTTGTACCTTCCTCCCTCCAAATAAGGTTCAATATGATATAATTTTCACCAAGTGTCAATTTGCAGGTAGTCATTGCCTCTGATAAATATTTATTACTGTAACGTACGCCTAATTCATCGTCCATGAAGGCAATTAAGAAAGTAGAAGCTAGAGAGTGTGTGCTCCCGCGTAAATGACGTTTTTGACGTTTAATTTTGACATAAGGTGACGTTATTTCGTTTTAAATAGAGAATAGGTGCTTGCGGTTTTATTGCAAATGAGGTTGTGTGGAATAGGTTTTGTGTAAAGCTCAATGTATTTGCAAGTAGAGTGTAATTTACCGTTAGGTTCCATGTATAATTTAAGTACAAGATTGTTTTGTTAAATGGACGTGAATATGTTATATTGTTATGTCCGCCTGAGTAGACCTATATTTAAGATGAAATATGTTTTGCAAATAAGTAGTTTTTGTATTTGTTTACCTTGTAAACGTTTTTACAAAAGATAACTTCTGCACTACTTAGATGATCGACTAAGATTCTGCCTTAATTCTAATTAATCGCCTTAAAAAAATCTTAGAACGAAGATCACACAAAATCAAACTTTCTGTTATTCATTTCATATAAATACATCCAAATTAATACGAGATATTTACATTAAGTAAATGTCAAGTTGTTGACTAAGCTTTATAGTAATAAATTGGTAAGATTAATTAGTATCTTTCTTCGTTAGTATATTATTGACAGCTCAAACTAATTAGTTAACTAAAGCGCAGATACAGCAACTGTATTAGAAAGCGGAATTAAATACAGAAGCTGTTTTTATACTTATTTTTTTTGCTAAACTTAATTACGAATTAATATTGATATGGTTTTGGCGCAACGGAAAAAGATTAGGATTTAATTTTGATTGATGTGTAACGTCTTACAAATAAAGATAGAGTTACTAGAATTTCTACATGTATATTTATCTTTTTCATTCTTAGCTCATATCACATTCTGTCTTACAAGTATATCGCGTAAGAAAGTTTATGTTTGTCATCTTCACCTAGGTATTTAGTTATTCAAGATACCCAGATTTGAACTAATTTTTATGTTCATAGATAAGATTCATTTAACATACATCCGTATGTTAAATGAATCTTTATCGTTAAATTTAACCGAATTGAAAAAGGGGTTCTTAATTTTAATGATCTGGTATTAATGTTTGATTCCATTGTACACACATGAACCGACATGACTTTGCATACTATTTTACAGAGCCAATTTTTCTTGCAATTTGTAAACACATCCATAAAACATACATTGTATGAGATCTACATAAAACAGCTAAGAACAGTTTTATAAAACCGATTTACAACTAGAGATGCGTCCCGGTTACGCTTGGTCGCTGGTAACGTTTCCACATCGCATTCTACTGCCGTCTCCGTGTAGAAAACTTAGATTCAATTAATACGTGTAAATGATAGGTAGGTGCACTAGTCTGATTATAGAAAATATATTCTCCAGATAGCCCACTTTCATCAATTAACAATATTAGATAAGCTAATTTATTAACAATATTAGAATTAGATGCAAACTTTGCTGTATACATATATACATATAATCACGCCTCTTTCTCTTGTAGGGGTAGGCAGAGACCACTTCTTTCCACTTGCTACGATCCTTACACTGTTTCGCTTTGCCTACTTTCATTAGTCCCTTCATACATGCTGTTCGGTTTATGGTATGCTCTTGATGTGGCCTTTTTTCATTCACACTCGCCTCATACACTTCTTCGTCAATCGTTCTTTTATTCATTCTCTCGACATAGCCAAACCATCTCAGCATACCATTCTTTATCTTTGTCTCAACATCCATCATCTGACATACTTCATCCACCTTACCATCCAATCCTACTCTTACATTCAACGCAGCGAGGCGGCTTTGCGAAAAATGTTTAAAAAACTTAAAACAGAAGAAATTATTATTTGAATAAAGTTTATTAATCAATCAGGTTAGTTAGTTGTGAATTACCTATACAAAAATGTATTTTTTTGCGAAGTTTAACAATGTCGCTTAAAAATAAAAATATTTTGACATTGTATAAGTTACTAGATTATTTTGATGTTTATGCGGTATCTACTATAGTATTTATAGAAAGAAGAAATAAAACAAATTTTATGAAGAATTTATGTGTAAAGCAAAGAAATGAATAAGCTACTTTTCTCTACGATAAGTATTTAACAGCGCAGTGAAACAATTACAAGTCTATAAGACTAGTCTAAATGATCTGCAGTCATTACTCGCGATGCAACTGCAACCACTAATTGCTAGGTATTATGCACGCGTCGGTGAAGATAGCAGTTTTTATATAATTCTAGGATTTAATAGTATCGTTGAAGTTTATTTACTTTTAACTAGACGCGTATAATTAGTGGGGAGCGTTTTTTATATAATTTAAGTTTTAGTTGAAATGTTTTCTCGTATAACCCTAACTTACCTTGAAATATTTAGATAAGATATAAATAGACAATTAAACAATGAAATAAAATATAAACGATTTTAAAAAGTTTTCTTCATGTGTAACATTCGCGACAAATTATTGTGTTTTTAGAACATGTAGAGAAATAATATTGAATAACAATTTCCACATTATCAAATCATCTTTTGTTGTAATATAAAGGCCTAAGTATGGTAATAATTGGTGATTCTTTATTAGTATGTAGAACACCTTTTTTTTAAAGCTAGGGATGGAAAAGGAAAGGCTGATGATTTCATTGCTGTGTTTCAGATTAAAAACGCTTTAAAATAACGTATTGCAACAGTAAGACGATTAGCAATGATTTCTTAATCATATTATTCGACTTTTTATTATTTAATTTCTACGAACGGACGTATCAAAAACAGGTCCCATTAGAATCAAAATAACAACATTTCGGATAATCATAATAATAAATAATTACTATATACTTTTAAGTTATGAAAGTAAATTTCTCTAAAGTAGAGATTGCTCGTAAAATTAATGTTTTATTTTGTCAAGTTTCATAATCCAAGCTGATTGACTACTCGTATGCGATAGTCTTATCAATATTAATATATGTTAATGTAATTGAATAAACTTGGATTTTCAAGGGTCTTTGACACGCATTTGATGTTATAATTTCGTTTAGAAATTACTTAACTTTGAAATTTTTATAAACCATTTTAGAGATTGAAAGTTGTCTATCAAGTTTTGTTAGGCTGTTTTTATATAATAACACGTGGTACGAGCTTTATTAGACGTTTTTACATTTTAGGCTTTTTTAATCTATATAAGAAGTATAAGCAGTCAACTATTTATTAAATAAATAATAATAATAAATGCGGACAACATCACATACATTGCTCTGAACCCAAAGTAAGTAGCTGTAAAGCACTTGTGTTATGGTATGCAGAAACAACGAAGGTACCACAAACACCCAGACCCGAGACAATGTAGAAAAGTGATTTTCAACATTGACCCGTCCGGGGATCGAACCCGGGACCTCAGAGCTACTGACACCTTGAAACCGGTGCGTACGCCACTCGACCACGGAGGTCGTCAACTATTTACATTTACATTGTGAATGTGAGATTGGTGTAGACGTCAGTCGCAGGACATGGCGCGTCTTATGTCCTGCTCGTCCTGCACTCTCCAGGACGTAAAAGAGATCAGAAATAAAAGTAGAAAAAAGTAGAGAGAGAGAGTTCAGGACTTTTTGTACACATTTTTTTTGAAGATGATTGTATTGACACGTAAAGAACTTAATACTCAATACTCAAATCTTTATAAGCATTCCATATGTTACATAACAGGTAGTACAATTCCTTATAGTATAGATACAATATGGACCCGATAGGGCACAGCTTAAAGAAGTTCAAATAACTAAGTAGACGTTACAAAAATTATAATTATATTTAACATTTAGCAATAATTTAGTGTGAGTGTGTATGTAATGCTAATACTAGTACTTAATGTTAGTATATAGAGTGTTTCACGAACGTTATTTTTATTACAACGAAACAAATACATTATAATAATTACCGGATAACAACATGTAATATAATTATGTATTTTCCTTTAACACTGTTTTCTAAAGGTAAGTTATGCGTTAGTTGTGTTCAAGGTGTTTCAATATTCATGTCTTCTTGTTAAGTCTACGGCATAGTTAGAGTATTCAAATTACTAAGCTTGTCACAAAACGGAGTGGCTTTGTGGATAAGTGTAAGCCGATAATCGCAGCGGTAGGTCCGTGGATAGGTGACCATATGTAAACGTACCGAGACCTGTCCGTTATTTGAAAAGTTTTTTTTGTTTGGTCTGAGTGTCATACGTTGATTTTTGGGTTTCGTTAATTCTTTATGATTCTGGCAACTAATCTTACTAAGTGTTACTCAGTGGAATGGGTTGTGGAGGTGAGGTCGGCCCTCGCTCCATGTAAAATACAGTATTCAGCTGTTCGGTAAGATTAGAAGCCGACCCCAACATAGCCTGGGGAAGGGCTAGGAACATGTGTATATGTTAAGTCATCATGATAGCGTTTCATAACATCTCATGAATTAGTTTAAATGGTTTTATAATGTATTCACTCCATAGCCATTGCCTCAGAGTCATTTGGTACATGTTTACTAACCCAGATGGTTTTGATTGAGTTACATAACTTCTTGGGATGGTGATCCCGTCAAACGATGTCAGTAGGATGGCACCTTGATTGATTGGATTACAGATAATTTGTGTGTCTTATGTGTTTCATTAGGTTACCAGTAGCTGTGGTTATTATGTTGTCTTAATTAATACAGTAACCCAGTTAATGATACCTTCAAGCAAACACCAAGAAACTGTTGAGCAGTTTGGCGATATTTATGTTATTCTCTCCATATTTATCATAAAAAAAAAAACAAAACATTTAAATTATTTTCTTGGGTTTTATTTTATTCTCTTTTACTTTAGATGGTAACTTAGTTTATTTTCAATATTATACATATGAATTTATGTGTGTTTTAATTATATACAATACTTTGTACAATATAATATATTTATATGTTTCAGGAGACTGTAATTGTCTCTCGTTTTATAAATAGAAAGACAATAGAATAGAAAGACATTTATTTAGTACAGTACACAAGACAACACACAGAACATATATAAAAAAAAAACATAACAAGGAGAATAAAAATAATAAACAAAAAAAAAAACAGAACACAGTACCAGTTGAGTTGTCCAGCATACAGCACCAAAAAGGTCACCAACTCAGCATATGCTAGGTGCAGAACACCCAGCGCTAAATACTCTCACGATGTAATGATGCGACACAGAGCCTAGTCCGGAGACACTAAAATATGTATTATAGAGTCGACGAATGTTAAAAAATCTTGGTAACTTACATCTTTCGAAATACAGGAGACAAACGTGAAGACATACTTATACATTACATAGACGTCAGTGTTACACTAACACAGTAATTTTGGAAACAATGACGTTTGCTCGCGAATGCCCTAGTTCCAACCTAGGTACGCTTTCATATAACCTGTTGTTATTAATATTTGCGCAATTGTCCTCTTTTGATGGTAAGATAAACAATGGTAGGTGAGAATTAAAGTTTATGTGACGCGTACTATAAATAAAAAACGGCTAAATGCGAGTCGGACTCGCGTTAAGGGTTCCGTACCACTGACTAGGTAAAAGTATTGAAACAAATTTTGGTTTTTTGTATGTTCCCCCTTAAATATTTTATTTTGTACTTAGTAGGTATTTATTGTTATAACGGCAACAGAAAAATGTAATTCAGAGAAAATTTAATTATCTGTCGTGGTTCTTCAGATACAGCCTGTTGATAGATGGACGGACAGGCAGCAAATTTTTAGTAATAGGGTTCCGCTTTTACACTTTGCGTACGGAACCCTATAAAATGTCATTATGTTACGTCAAGAATTTTGTTTCACTTTTTATGTGACATCGGGACAATGCTTACATACATGAAAAATGTCATGCATGTCTATAATATATGCTTACTGTTTCACTTATAGTTTGGAAATGTCAATGTTAATTTAATAAGGTAACTTTAGTGTTAATGTGCTGAATAAATAAATAAAATAACTTAAAAACAAATAGATCTTTTTTTAGTCTATAAATAGATTATAGTTAATTAATAAAAAGTCATTTTTGTAGCCATGGACTAAAAATTACCATTCCTAATGTCAGCCAAAGCATTAGCGTAATAATTGAAAAATAAAAGAGACCTATGGTGCGCTAACTGGTTTTGGAGGCTGTTTGTTTAAAAGCCTTTATGCTTGTTCTACGCCTCAAGGAAGAAATACGTGTTGTTAAAATAGATAAGTCTTTATTTAATTGATCTCAATCAATTGAATTTATGCTGAGAGAGCACGACTAGGTAATGCCATACATTTTCTTTAGATACAGTGTTGAAATGTCTCCTTTCCTAATCTTCCAAGATTCAATCAATATTTCTTCGTATAGAGAAGAATAAAAGAAAGTTTAAATAATGACCGCACGTTATCGTAATGGCTAACGGCTTTCAATATTTGGGCATTTTAGCTCTATAGAGTGTAGTCATCATTCAGATCGTTAGTCAATATTGAAAGAATTGCGAACGGCTCTTATGTTGAATCTAATTATTATTTACAAGTTGTTTGAATTGTGACTGATTGAAAAAGCTTGTTGAGACTTTTTTTATTAGTCGATAATTTTTTAAATTACTTGTCCGGCTAAATTTTAGTAGCTGGCCATGGTTATCTCTGATAAAATAGGCTTTTAATATGAAAAAGGGTGTAGCAACGTCGAAAATTAAGTTTAAAAAAAGGATTTTTACACAATGCTGAAGCGTGAAGAAAATACCTGCTATTCCACTTAGGACTTTAAATTATGTAGATTAAAGTAAATTTCCTATTGCCAAGATGAGATAATTTACGCTTGCCTCAAGCTGTGGGCGATAACCATTCGAGTTATGAGTTTTCCGGGATTGTTACCAAATACACATGTAGGTATATGCCTAGTTACGTATTATTGGGACATACGAGTATATCTACATAAACATACCTAAATCATGATGAAATAAGTTTTCTCAATACTAATAATACGGAAGAGATGTTTTTCTTGTTGAAACGCGCTTATCTGTGAAGAAACTAGTCCGATTTTAATGGGTCTTTTGCTGATAGGTATTTAGTTTAGAATTTCACACAAAAATCATGAACCTCCCAAAAAAATAATCGCGGTCAAAATTAGATGAAAGCTTGCTAGTATACTTCTTGAACTTTGGCTTAGTTCTGAAAGCAAAATAAGCAACTTTTCTTTTGAAAAAAAAACCATAGATTCTTATACATTTTATCTTCATAAATGTCGTAGGTAATTTTCAACAAATTGCAACTATGACTCAAATAGAAAGTTTTCTAATAAAGTAACAAAGTTATACATGTTTGTAAAAGAGACACGGATTGTAACTTATAGTAATTTATAGCGTCTCTCATTTTAGTAATTTCTAAATTTATTGACAGAACTTTAAAATGCATGACTTCCTGAAAGTAAATAATTGGTAAATATTTAAGTGAAAGATAAATTGAAAATCAATTACTTCATAATTCAATTTTTAAATTAGTTAAAAAGATGATAGAAGAAAAATCTTGTATGTAAAGGTTAATTATATTTATGTACTTGTATAGCGTTAAAAAGTTCAATGACTTAGCAGTTTGTTGAGTCATAGATGATGGAAGATATTTCGCATTTTGTTGGCGATGTAATCCCGTTGGGTATAGCCTAACTGTGCTAGCAAGTTATTTGAAGATAATCGTCATTGAGTGAAAAATACTTTTACGTCATAACATCATGTTATGAATCAAATATAAATTATAGAAATATATCTGTTTTGAGGATATTCTAACGGATTTGTTCTCAATTTTTATTTAAATTCTTGTTTCCGATGTCTCGTTTCGTGATGTATTTGTCTAGAAAACTTAATAAAAAATATATGAATTCGTCGTAAAATTCACTAAGTAGATGATTATGCACATTTTTTAAGGTCCTAAGTTTTTCTGTGTTCGACAAACGGTCGTATGTAACGAAATAGTTCTGAAAGTTAAATTAACTTAGCTTTACTTATAAGTAACTATGATATAGGTTTCTGCTATAGGACGCGTGCTAAATCGTACTTAGCATTTCGGCTTCAACAATACGAAGAGAAAACTAACACTAGTAAGAACAAAACTATCTAAGGTTTCCTTTATTCGCTAAATTGTTATATTATCTTAGCTTTTATTAATACACAATTAAATCTAATATAAGAACAAACTCTAACTATACTAAAATTAAAACTTACATAAATAAAAACTAACAGGCGTCAAAGAAGTCATCGTCATCCTTGTCAATGGCGGGGAACGTGCCCAGAAGGCTGGCAGCATTGCCACGTTGAATGGCTATGCCGATTCTCTGTGCAAGGAACAAACCAGCCCTCTGATCACGAGTAGATTCTACCAAACGTTTGGAAAGTTCTTTGAAAAGATTTCGTGCGCTCGGACCCCATGACCCTCGCTAAATTGAATAAGGAAATTTTCAAAATTTCCCCAATCAATTTTAATCTAGTAAACCTTTACGATACAATGATAGTGAGTGAAATTCTGAGCTTAATATCTTAGTAAAAGCGATGACCGGTTGCATATTATACTTGGATACATTTCGACCCACTTTCATAGTGACTAACAGTTTTATGCAACTGTGGGTCAAATGACATGTTAATATCAAAATGGTAATTGTAACATGGTTTTGGACAGATTTATGGTATGAGGTATTAGGTTTCGGATGTTCTTGGAAATGCAGTTTAAATGCATTATGTCACTAGCAGCAAGCTTGTTTTGCCTTTTGCGTGAGTCGAATGCACATTAGACTAATATTTAGCTTATTTTTTGATGTTTGCGCCAAAGATTGCATATTTATTCCTACAAATATTGCCTTTTTACTAGGAATAGGCATCTTCTTTCATATCTTTTGAAAAGGCATTGGTTTCCTTGTTAATTTTCTTGCAATAGCCATTGCAAATTCGATTTTTTTCTTCATCATCATCATCATCTCCCTAGTCTTTTCCCAAATTATATTGGTGACTACCCGTCTTACCGGAATCTGCTGAACTCGGTAGTTTACATGGAGCGACTGCCTATCTGAACTCCCAACCCATTTTATGAGTATCGGCTTTTCTTCTTCAGGGATTTATATAAAACAGTTGTAAAAATATAATGTTGGATAGCAGACAGTTATTTTAGTTGCGTGTAGGTGCGTATACCATCAATACGCATGCGTGAATTTATACATAGTCTATATAAAAAGGTCAGTGGTTCTCGTATGTGCGTTATGGACAGACTTGTAAGTGAGAAAGTTTAACAATGTGCTAGAAAGCCGTTTATTGTTGCTGTACCTTCATCTTTTAAATATGACGCTGTCTTTATTTGTATGTTGGCTTATGTCTGGAATGCAGTTAAAGTATTGGTTAAGAAAAGAGTGAGGGGACGTCGTTGCGTGTCTATTAAAAGAAAATTTATTACTCCTAAAAATGCTGTTATTAATTAGAAAAGCATCTTCATCGCTGAAAAGCAACAGTGTGTACTGTTTAACTACATCACATTTTTTTAAAGACCTAGTGTACTGTATTATGGTTGCGTGTTATATAGGCTCATTGCTTTAAAATCAAAACTTGAAAAGCTTTACCATACCGATAAAACAGCTGACAAAAAATATTGAAATCAATCCACAATTTCCGGATGTGTCAGACAAGCGTACTATTTAAACCTAAATTAAATGTTTTCTTTTAAATCTAATATAAGAACAAACTCTAACTATACTAAAATTAAAACTTACATAAATAAAAACTAGCAGGCGTCAAAGAACTCATCCTTGTCAACGGCGGGAAACGTTTTCTTCATTATCGGCATAGTATAAATTTATCTAACGAATTTTCTCTGTCATACCTCTTGAACACCTCACATCATTGAAGTCTAACAAACAATGCTCCTATGGTACTTTCCATTTCTAGGTGCGTTATTTCGGTAATAATTTAACGGCACCTATGAACACGGTACACAGATCGGTATGATCTGGGTCG
The DNA here is from genome assembly GCA_905146925.1 of Autographa gamma. Lineage (NCBI taxonomy): Eukaryota > Metazoa > Arthropoda > Insecta > Lepidoptera > Noctuidae > Autographa > Autographa gamma. The sequence continues at coordinate 1,033,414 of LR989870.1, forward strand.
TCGCGTGCTTCCAATGCTGGCGGCACAGTTACTTCGGACCGCTATACATGGTGCTATAAACCTTTAGAGCTTCTTGCTCTTTACTAAGTTGTAATGTAATTGTTTTATTGTCCAGCAATAACTAAGAAATGTCAACAGAAGAAAACGAAATTTGAAACTTTTCGCCGTTATAGTAAAATATTTCTGATGTTTCGATTCGTCTACAGGGTCAAGTCACTGAAAACCTTTTATTACCTACTATTTATTTATTAAATGATTTCTGTACACACAATAGTTTAGTAAATTACACTCTTACTACTTATTTATTACTTAATCGCTGTAGACTACTAGTCTCCAATTAAGTACTGAGCCAGAACTTTGAAGATCCTAATCGTTCATTTTCATCATACCTACGAGTGTATTATAATGAGATGAAAAGTCTAACCACACATTACATTTAAATTCGTCGATTTAAATAAATTCACCTTACTAAAACTCTTGGCTCAAAAGGTTACGCTTTCGATCCGATATTTACCGATAGATCTAGATATGTACTAATTTACGTATGCTACTTAAGGCAAAATATGTGGAAGCTGCGACCCTGTATACATCTGTCTGTACCCATATTTTACGAAATAAAGATTTGATTTGATTCAAATTAAACCTCAATTATCTAGATTGTAGCATCTTTGTTTGCTAAGCACTAAGTTCGTAGTTTTTTATTGCTGTCTGCGGTTAGACTGTATACACAATTAGTGTCAAACAGAATTTTAAAATGGCGTCCAAATTATAAATGTAGCTGTTTTTATGTATTGATTGGTGATTGAACTTTGCCAATGTACATACTGACTTCAAACTGTAATTATTTTATTGGTCAGTGAAGCAAGATTGCAGTCTTATTGTGAGTCGTACCTGTCAATTTGGACTTAACTGGCATGGAAATAATATAATATTCCGGGACATCTCATACACGGTTGTCTGATCCCAAGCTAAGCAGAGCTTGTGTTATGCTAACCAGACAACTGATAAACATACTTATATATTTCTAAATGCATACATATTATAGATAAAACACACCCAGACGCAGAACAAACGATCGTGCTCATGGGTTATTCGTCAACTGAACACACTACGCTGGACACACGTGTGTTCAGTTGGTGAAAATCAAAATTAATGTATTTATTGTTTCGTCATCTGGACACGCCAAGATATTTTCGTGTGTCCAGATAGTGAAACTTAAATTAAATCACTTTAATGTTGTCTTCAACTGGACACACCGCAAGAAAAGGTACAGTCAGGTTTAAAAACATTTGAAATAAAACAAATATTTAACAATCAAATCATTTTAAGATTTATTAATTTGAAGCAAAGCACCTATGCTTAGCTATTTTGAATACCTGTAGGCATTTTCAATAGAGTATTCAACTTTGTTCAACTGGGTGATATAACCCAGGTGAACAAAGTAGACTTTTGTGTCACATCATATCGCCCAGGTAAATATAACCTGGGTGAAATGAGTTGACTTTTTCTGGAATTGTATCAAACAGGTGAACAAACGCGACTTTTTAAATTATTCTAGTCTACTTATATCACCCGCATACAAAGTGGTAAGAATTTTACTTAATTACATTACAATTTATTTTTACGTTACTGATTGTTAAATAATAAATATTAGAAAATATAGCATGTTCATTGTATTATAATTAAATAAAAAATTGGTAACAATTAAATCAGATTATGCTAAAAATTTAAAATAAATACGTGATTTTAATAGACATTGGAGTTTTTTTATAGGATTGATAATGTATCCAAGAATGTTTCCTCATTTTTTCATTAAAAATGATTGAAGTACTTATATATAAATTATAATAAATCGGAATATAAATATATTCCGATTTATTATAATTTTATTTATATGGAATATCGTTTGTGTACTTTAATTTTTTTTTGTATTTATTATAACAACAATCAGTAAAGTAAAAATAAATTTTCATATACTGTAATGAACTTCTACTAGAATATAGAATAGAACTTCTACTAGAATATAAAACTAGAATAATTCAAAAAGTCGCCTTTTTCACCTAGGCGATACAATTCCAAGGTGAACAAATTACCTACACAGAAAAAGTCAGCTCATCGAGTCCGAGGTGGAATAAGGAGACACAAAAGTCTACTTTGTTCACCTGGGTGATATCAGCTTGGTGAACAAAGTGGAAATAATAATATGAAAATATGTTATATAATCTTAATATGTAAAAAATATATAATTACTAAATTCAGAAAAGGTGAACAATTTTTAAAAGACATAAAACCGCCCGTTCCCAACATGGAACGTTTAGTGACATTTATCTGCACGGAACATTTATCTGCGTGACTGTACTTTCTCATAAATTCAAGTAAAATATGAACGTATGTCCAGTTGGAGAAAACATAAAAGTGATTTAATTTAAGTTTCACTATCTGGACACACGAAAATATCTTGGCGTGTCCAGATGACGAAACAATAAATATATTAATTTTGATTTTCACCAACTGAACACACGTGTGTCCAGCGTAGTGTGTTCAGTTGACGAATAACCCGTGCTCATCACACAAAGATTTGTTCAGGGTGGGAATCGAACCCACGACCTCCGGTATAGCAGTCAGGGTCACTAACCACTAGACCAACAGGCCCGTCGAAAATAAAGCTCACCTGAAGTGCTTTCAAAGGAGTAGTAGGTATAGTTGATAATGAATATTGGAAACGTGGTTTCTCCTTTTACACAAACTTGCCCGTCTTGTATTCGAAATATTTTGTGCTTTTGAGATTGATGATTATGATTGGTTATTACACTACGCAATGAGATTTACGCGAATGTTACACATCAAAATCAAAATAAATCGAATAGATTCTATCGCGGATTCATTCGATCAAAAATCAATAACTACATTTTAATCATTGAATAACTGTAACAGTACATAACATACAGTAAATAAATAAAGTTTATCTTCAACATGAAAATTCATATTGCAATCGCAATTACATTTTCATATCGTTCCTCTCAGCTGACTATTCAGTCACATGGCACCAGACAAACACAACGTTTCCTGATTATAATCAATTTATTTAATTTAATATGCAAGAGAGTAAACATCTTAATTAATCCGTGTAATTGAAATATCGCGTGACTCGACTACATTTAATATGAATATTTAAATGAATATGTTATCAATAATTTTGTAAATGATAGTTAAAGATGTTAATTTATGTGGTAAATACTCTTGGGCACTGCAGACAGTTTAATGCCGAGAATTTATTTATAAAAATCTATTTTTAAAACATGTATAACGACTTAATTTCAAGTGAAAATAGTAAAACCTCGATCTAGGTTATACTTAATGTTGTTGACAGTTTAATATAGACTATTATTATTTAAACTGTCTTAAATTGAACTCGTTTTATCTTTGTAGAAAGGTAACCAGTTCCTTTGAATACTAGTAGCTTTTAAAGTAAAGTTCAGCAAAAAACGTAGTTATAGTTTTATCATTAACGAAGCTAGGTTCGAATATCTAATTCATCTTAAGCTTGTCTCTAGTTCAATATTTTACACTAGAACAATCGTTAATGTATTTTTAAACAAGCGACACTAAAAATCGTATAACATGACATTCGTTTCTCTTGTCTTGTCAACTTTGCAGATAAACAGTTATCCAAGTGGAACTAACATAAATTATGGTTGAATTTCAAGTTAGGCACAATAATTGTCAGAACCCGCTTGTTATAATGGCTAGCCATTGTTTCATGTTTATAAAACATTCGCTTGCAATTTCTCCGTTAGTACGTCGCCATATTGTTTTCCGCGCCGAATAATGTCACTGTCAGTGTTTTGGCGGGCGTCTGGCCAAGGACATCACGCATTCAGCCATTCTCGTTGTTCCCTCACAATGACTCGCGGAAGTTTTATTGTTAGTGTTTTGTTTAAGCGAAAGTTAAGGTCTAAGGTCGCGCTAACAAGACTTTTTAAAAGTTACTTGCGTTTTCATTTCACAATAGATCATTATCATGTTTTCACTATCGTTTCGATTTAGCTTTCGTCGGATTTAATGTTGCAAATATGAGATTTCATTACGCTGCGTCTAACCTATCTGATGTTGTCTAGATTATCTGTTGTGAGTTCGATCCAGTCTTAACTTTCTATGCAGTCGGAAATTAATAGTTGTTCGTCGGATCTCCCCGTCAGTAAAGTGTACCAGATAAAGATTACGTGAAACGCGAATGTAATGCTAGGAAATTGCGAGAAAAAACATATAAACATCATCAGTTCTTATTTAAATGGCGTGTGATCATAGGCTTAATGTACAAATGAGGTTTAATGTTCGTCTCGATGACATGATTACATGTTTGTTGCTTACCTAGTTAGTAGTACATTGGCTTGCCAGAGTTTTATAATTGCATGTTCAATGCTGACATTACGCATTGAAATAAGCGAGTATTTTTTTGTTACATAAAGCAAGTTTTCCCTTTAGTTTCAAAATATCATAAAATATTTGAAAAGTCATGAAATATTTTTTATTAGAAAGCACTAGTAAATTTTCAGATTTAGGTATTATCGTTAGACGGTTATGCAATGACACTAATTAACAAAAATTGTTTTCGGAAATCATTAACCATTACATTTATCTTAATTAAATTATCGATGCATGTTTGGCGTACCAATAAACCATGTAATTTAAAGAAATTGGCAATAACACTAAATCAATACAAAATACTAACGTATAATATATTCAGATTCTATCTAGAATACTAGAATTTGATGCAAAACTAGTATTTGAAGTTTAAATGAAAGCTTAAGAAAGTTTTAATGTTAGAATCAATCAAAACAATAACACTGCAGAATTTGTAAAAGTTGCATTTTATTAATATGATTAGCAATAAGTAGTTATTAATATGATTAGCGTAAGTTTTTAAAATGGATGTACAAATACCGTACTGAATAAATATTATTATGTTGAATTATTCCACATTTCCACAGGAACATACAACTGAGAAAGACAGGGACAAAGTAATTTAGGTTGCGAGCGTTCTGCTATGAATTCTGATCCCCAGTATCTGCTATTATTAAATGTAATATAATAATATCTATACTAATATTATAAAGAGGAAAGATTTGATTGTTTGTTTGAATTGAATAGGCTCCGAAACTACATGACCGATTTGAAAAATTCTTTCACTGTTGGGAAGCTACTCTATCTGTGGTTAAAATAAGCTTTATTAAATTTTCAAAGAAGTTAGGGATCCATAGGATATAGGTATTAACGCGGGTGAAACCGCGGGGCACAGCTAGTAGTAATCAAACGTGTAAGAAACTGTCTTTTATGTCTCATGGCTACACTGTTGAACAGCTTTGAATGTAACTTGCTATGGGGCAAAGCTTGGATGTCAATAAAGAACATAGCCTAGTTTTTGGTGAGATAACCATCAACCAAGATACCGGAACTCTCAACAGAAGCTAGCACTTTTATATAGCTGTGAAAGTCTATGAGGAATCCCCAGGTCAAAAAGTAGAGCCACCTGTGCTTCAAATTTAAATATTAATTTATTTGTTTCTGCATAACAAAGTAACAATTTAAGAAAACCAAAATACAAACACACCCGGTTTATTTGAATATTCTAGATAAAAGGCGTAGGCTGCAGAATTGTATAAATAATTAAATTGTCGTTGTTTCTAATGAAATGTGAGATAGGCTTATGTAATCGCTTTCTTGCCTAACACAGGATCTAGAGACAAGGTAAACTTTCGACCGTGAAATTATTACGTTTTTATGAGATTTTGATTTAGAAGGTGTTTTATATTTTGAAGTTTGAGATAGTTGTGTTGCTTAGCTGTGTAAGTTGTTCATGATTAATCATAAGATTATCCACGAGAATTACCAAAGTAAACCAAAAAAAAACACTTTCATATTTTTTTCCATATCGTTGGTTCAGAAAAAACGGGAAATGGACGAAAAGAAACTAACATATTAAATCCAACATCTATAATAGTTCTTTGAAAAGTTCGCGCAATTAAAATAAAGTATTGAGCTGAATCCGGTTAGATTAGAAGCCAATCAAAACTTAGCTTGGGAAAAAGGTCAGGCCAAAGAAACTATGATAGTTCTTGTAAATCCTTCTGAACCAAAATACACGAAGTAAGGCAGAAAACAAACTAACATATTCAATCCAACATCTATAATAGTTTCATTGAAAAGTTCGCTAAAATAAAAGCTGAATCCGGTTACATTGGAAGCCGACCACAACTTGGCTTAGGAAAAAGGTTAGGTCGTGGGTTCTAAGATACTTCTTGTAAGGCCTACTGAACCAAAAAGGTCCTATCAACGTATTTAAATGTCACCAACAGAATTCCGTTCACATAGGTATTTAAACTAAATACTATGATGTTACTTAAGGTCACTAAATGAAAGGCTACCCTTTACGGTCATCTGCCTTGAGATTGGAGAGGTCCATATTAGACCAGTTTCGTGTACTTGAATGTTGTGTTTATGTCGTAAAATCGACGTAAAATGTATGTTTGTATTATTCAGGAGCGTAGTTCTAGAATTGCGCTATTAAACTCACGGAATCAACTGAAACTGATTTGCTTAGGTAGCTTTATTAATTAATTAACAGTTTTGGTATCTTCCTCAAAAAATATAGCATCTTTATTGTTATAAAATTATGGTCTGTATTTCACAAATTTTCGAAATCACGACCAGAAATTAAATTCACTCACAATACTTGATTCTTTACAAAGTATGTTTTTGATCGATTTAGTTTTTCTGAATTATACAACATTACCGCTCGTTTTGCTACTATTTTTTTTTTATTGGCCTACGTTAGATCCCACTGCTGGGCAAAGGCCTCCCGTTTCTTCTTCCAAACCTCTCTGTTCTTGGCGATTTCTGTCCACGTACGCTGCATAACTGACTACTAAATTACTCGAAATTAAACATTGACTAGACATAGAAGATTAATAACTTTGCCACTCGCCCAAATGCGTCTTCCATGTGATTGGAAGTGCAAATCATAACTAATACCTGCCACTGCATATTGCATCCATTCATCCGTACATAACGGCTTGAAGTTCCTGATAGGAAGTGTAGCGGCGATCCATCTGTGCGCGCGCGCATGTACTGTCGCAAACATAATGCTTGGAGTATTGTTTTGTTTGTTGATATTGTTTTAAAGGTCAGGGTTAAAGAAATTACATTGTGATATTTATATTGGATTTATTCTTAGTATTTTGTCGAACTTTTCAAATATCAAATAATTCAATTTAAGTAACCATAATTTGTGAAGTAGGTAATTACAATTTGTATTCTAAATTAAAGAATTTATGTAGACTCAAAGGGTTTTGTAATTCTGGCAAAATCTATAAGAAGTCCTAGTGCTTCGCCCTCTTCCAAATCTACTTGTAGATCGTTAAAAACCACAGAACAAACCGAACATAAATACAACAATGGCACCGATTTACAACAAGAGATGATCTACTTAGTACATAGTAGCTTACTTATATAATTTATGAGCAACGTAACATAATACAACAAACACATTTTGTTAGCACAATTCCCACAATTAGTTAACTATGACAGGCTGTTGAAGCTCTATCATTTTCTTTTGTAATCGTAAGAAGTAACAATAACAATTCTGAATTATAAAGCTAATCGCTAAGATTTCATTCCTGCTTTATTTCCTGATTTTTATGTACTTTCAAACAAAATGATTGTGTAAGTATAAAAGATTTTACTGACCTCAGTGGGAGAGCTCCCATATTCCGCCACTGGAGCAGTTAATTGATAATAGTCTAATAATATCAATTAGTCTGTAATATACTATATTACAATAAAAAATTAAAATTAAGATATTTACAATATAAAAAAAAAACTAAGCCTACACAGTAAATAAGAAAAATATAAACTAAAATAAGGCATCAAAAAATTCATCCACATCGCTGTCGACTGGGAGTGTGCCCAAAAGGCTGGCAGCATTGCAATGTAAGACAAATAACACCTAAATCATAATTAATATTAGGAAGGTGTTATTTGCATTACATTCGAGACTTCATACAAATTGGCTGCACCACGTTTACACTTGCCTTGTTATATATAAGTAAGAATATCGTGTAAGGCAGAATTTTTTGACGCCTGTAAGTTTATTTCTGTAAAGAAGTTTATGTGCTTCTGTACTCGACGATGCCCATAATGTAACTTGCAGTCCATAATTGCTGGTATATTTGTCAGCGCAACGATTACAACTCGAGTCGGTACAGACTAGTAATTGATACCTACGGTGCAACTACACCATCGGGCGTCAAGCTATGGTACTTAGGAAATAGAAATTGCATTTGCATTTCCATACTTATGAGCTTCAATATCTCCTGTAAAGTTGATATTGTGATAGGCCACCTCGACATACCTCGACAGATTACATTGAGTTTCTGTTTCCCAATAAATGTAAAGCATCCAGTATTTAATTTTGAATCATCCAATTAATATTAGGAATATCAATTCAAACACACACATGAACGCAATAAATAATGTTAAAATTTGTTTTTTTTTTTTGTAAGATTTTTTTGTAAGTTTACCCGATTTAGATCCAGAACGCTCTAAATCGGGTAAAGGCACGCAAGAAAAAATACGCTTTTGTTAAATTGTATGTGCTTCTTAAGAAATAATTCTAATTGTTTTATCATCTGACAGGAGAATTCTTTTGCTAGAAAAAGCAGCGTTGGACGCAAGACTGCAACAAATTAAAACCATGTCAATATTCATACATTATTTGTCGTTTCGCCGCTGCGTTTGACATTTGACACTGCGAATATTAGGAGAAAGTATGACTACATTAATCTCATTGTGAAATTGCACATTTATATAAAATTCAAGGCTAATTCCATATTCAATACCAGCGTATTTAAATCCATTCAACGAGAAGATTCGAGTAGTTTAAGATTTTAAAATAATGCATCAACATTGCTGTCATATTTTAATATTAATCATCTAGCCTATAAACATCCCACTGCTGGGCACATGCCTCTTCCACTGAAGAGAACGCACGAATATTGATCACTACGCTTTCTCTCTGCTGATATCAGTTCCTAAATTTTGGAATCCGGGTTTTCTCTCGAAGTTTTTCTTCACCGTTTGTCAGAAGTGTCTTGTATGTAAGGATCGTAGTAAGTGGAAAGAAGTCTCTTCCTACCCCTACGGGAAACAGGCGTGATTATATGTATGTATGTCTTAGAATAATCATGAAAGTATATATAACTTTGAAAAAGCCACTTACCTGGGGATCGAACCTGCAACCTTGTTGCACACAAATCCGTTCATTAAACCGCTAGGCCACCACAACATCTGTCATATTAATGATTTATTATAATTAGTATAGCGATACAAATATATATGTTAATTATAGCTTGGCAGAGGAAAGTTTTTGAGATTCATTGCAACCTGCAGGTCGCCCGAGACCAATGTTAATTACACTATATTGGCAATCGTGCGATTTTATGGTTTACCTAGAACCTATAGTTTACCTTCGCTGTATTAAACCTTTGAACTGCATCACTTTCATCTGTGATGAGTACTTTCTGAATAAACAACAGTGTTTCATCATAATTAGTAATTAAATTGGAAATCACTTCTGACATACCTGTTCTTAAGCCGTTCTCATAGAAATTCTTGATTATGGTAGTACTTGTTCGTGGGATTGTTGAATGTCTGACCATAATGTTTTTCTTTTACCGATTCTGACAGATCCGCTTATTAAAAACTTATTTTACTATGGAACATAATTGTTTAAATTGATTATTGTCTCTTTGGCGTTAGGTTAACATTTCTCAAAATATCAGAACGAGTCGGAAAACTATTAGGAATGGGCTTATATCCAAAAGTTAGCAAAAAGCTTATCGCTTCTTATTTTAATATCCAAACAACAGTTAACTAAATAAATGCGGAAAACATCACATACATTGCTCTGAACCCAAAGTAAGTAGCTCCTTAAAGTAAGCACTTGTGTTATGGAATTCAGAAACAACGAAGGTACCACAAACAGCCAGACCCGAGACAATGTAGAAATGTGACTTTTATACATTGACCCGTACGGGGATCGGACCCGGGACCTCAGAGCTAGCGACACCTTGAAAACCGGTGCGTACGCCACTCGACCACGGAGGTCGTCAAACTAACTAGCTACACGATACCGAAACACAAGATGAATTTCTCTCGGCCCTTCCAAATGTATGACGAATCATTCACGTTTGTGGCCTCCTTCAAAACCATGTTAATAGCACTATCACTTACATGGTGTAATTGCACTCCATTTAGGGACGGACAATCAGTTGCAACCAATTTCAAACCGTGAATGATGATGATTACTTACATGCATATTATATTGATAGAGCTTTTCCGAATTCCATCTATAAATGGGGGTACCGTTATTGTGCTCACTAGTTGGAGTCACTGGCGACCAATCTGGAATTTGACATTTTGGAAACCAAGTGCGACTAGAGCTTCTCGCGACAAAATATTAAGTACCCCTCATTGCGACTACCTTATTACCTTGCTATATAGAAGCCTTCCCTTCATCTCCCCAGAGGATATTAGTCTCCTCTTAAGTCTTTTGAGAAATGCTGGCGTATCTATTAATCTTAACCTCTTCCGCTTTTGCTTATTAACAGCACTGTTAGTTACGACTCAAAGATAACTCTTTGAGTCTTAGCTAACAGTGCTATTTTTTAAAACAACTAATGGAGCAATTAAGTCTTAATGTTAGCCAGTTTTATGTGTATAAAAAATGTAAAAACCTACTTCCAAAAACCACTCATAAATCATTCAACAGAAACAAAGAACTAGATTCGTTAAGAGCAACTTTTAGTCTGTAAATATTAATCTAGGCTATCTTCATGACTTGCTATAATCTATCTAACACATACATACATACATAGGTATCTATATACTTCAACTACTGTTTGCAGTTAACGCTATCGAGTATGATGTATCTTAGATTCTTGTGCTTAAAGTGGGACAACGTATAAAATATTTGTAAGTGTTTGCAAGTCTACGAAATGTGATTCAACCTTTTCCTTAAAATAACTAATGGATTAATGTATTATTATTATGTTGGTAGAACCCCGAAATAAAAGGGCAATTGATGGCGAGCGATGAGTATGGTATGGTACTTATTGTGCTGAGTAAATATAAAGCAAAATATCCTTCTTCTCACGGGGTTTTCATTTATTTTGTGGTTTCTTATAGAACTAAACATAACATGTAATTTTTCACTATAAATATACTTACTTTTACCGCCTCGAGACGTCTACATGCATCTTTTATAAATGCAATTTCTTAAACTTAAACTTGAATTCCGATATTATAATCTGGACCGGTATTTAAAGTAATAACTTCTACAGGCGCCTCGAAAGTTTATGCTGTATTCTTCCATACATTTATTTGGATTAACTTTCTACTAAGATGTTTTGAGAACTGCAATGACTTTGTCTTCGATTTTATCGATTTATTGTAGTATTAAGGTTTTCGCTACGTATTCTCTTTTTTAATACACCATATCTGCATTCTAAAAATAACAATGTATATCTTTACCATTTATTTAATACAAATCTTATCTACCCTTTTTCTTTGATAACCTATTTCTCGAAGAAGATTATAGTTTATTTAACATCACGTTATTTGCCTGAAAAGTCGCATCTATACTACCTACCTCCACATAAGTTTTACCGGTAGTATCGGAAGCCATTCTAAAATATAGCATAAAATCAGAAACATCAATCGTCTAAAGCAATACATATATCATCATAAATAATCACAACTTTCACACAATTATGCATTTCACTAAACGGTTCGGAAATGTCTCTTTAAATCGAGATTATAGTTCGATATCAAAAGTGAATCAAGTTCGAAGAAATTGCTATATACAGAGTGTTATCAAAAGGGTATATCTATCCGAAGGTAAATCTATCGAACTGTAACAAAGGCGAATAACAAAGGTGTGAAGAATACTCCTGGTAAAGAGGCTTTACAAAAATTCAGTGTAAAATAAGGTTATTTAATTATTGTATCAATTTATTAATTTACGTTGATATTCAATTACGTTTAACAAACTTTTTTTTGAGCTGTTATTTTGTGAATTTACTGTATACACTTCAGCCCATCGACGTATGATATGCATAGACTGCTACTATCGCAAGGTTCCCCTTGTGCCAAGCGAGAGCAGTTTTTAGTCTGATCCTAGTACATTTCGTTTTTCATTTAAGTTAATTCTCGCGCAACGAGAAACTTATATAAGAAAATATCGATGGTTTTGACATTGTTAGGATAATATTAGTGTTTTAGATAGATATTTTAAAACGGCAAGCTCCATCTTCATACAAAATTCACGACAACACTTGTTCACATTAGTGCTTACGGTTTAAACTCTGATAGGCTCACTCTATAGTTTCAAATGCAACCTCGTTGCTTCAGCCTCTCTGGATTGACATACCCTTTCGGTAATAGGTACGCTGTATAAGATTTTTTTAGGTATGCACGTCAGAAGTAAGTTTTCAAAATTTATCTTAGTACTTTTGAAATAAAAGCGATGTCAATGTCAAATTGTTATCTATGTTGGTCAATTGATTAGAATGTTATTTGTATTAGCGACACTAGATTACTTTGAGATATTCAGTGACATTATAACTTTCACATTGTTTAATAGTAGACTTGTCTCTACTGAAATTAATGGAATAAATGACACCAAGTCGAGACATAGTTTCGGTCGAGAGTTTGTCAATAATAGCACAAATAGATCCATTTTTATTTGTTTTCCTACTTGCAATGAGGGTTTTCAAATTGGTCGTAATTAAGTACTTAAGTTACTATCAAGTAACTTTATCGTTTTAGTTGATGGTTTATGAGTCCAGAAAGTAAAGCATAACTAACACGGAACTTACCAATAACTATAATTTATCGATTTAATTTATATATTAAATATATTTAGTGCATTACTCATATAAGTACATAGTGTACATAACAATAATAACACCTTATTAAAGTCGGTTAAATAACTATAACAACTGGCTTCACAAACGCACATAAAATACAGAATTAATTAGAACATTAAAAATTTCGTTTATGAGTTGGAAAACTTTCACCGTGTATTGAAATAAAAAGTTTAATATCTTAGATAATAAATATTAAAACACACTTTTTCTTAATACGGCTAACGAAATCGAAACTGAATTAATGGTAGTGATGTAACTTGCCTAATTTAACATAACACCGGTTTCTATGGTGTTTTACCGGTTTTGGAGTTTGATGGTGAAAAGAGTCAATAACTTTTTTGATGCGTATATGTTGAATATATGGATGACTATGCATATACAACAGCAAGAAGTAGAAATGAATATTTGAATAAAGTGATGATGTGGGTAAAAAGTATGTGTTGAGAAGGTGAACAGTAGAAAAGGTCGCAAGATACAAATACTTTTATGTACGGGATAAACACAGTACAAAAAAAAAATATAGTACAGATAGGTATTCGTAATCTATTAATTTGATCGTAGTAATATTTTGAAAAAAAAAAAACTCACGTTTTTAGGCGTTGTGTAGTTTCCGAACTTCATCTTGAAGCAATCTAAAATGCAATCTGCAACTACATATTGCATAAATCATAACGGTAAAATAGTGCTTTAATTATGGCATCCTGTCTTTTAGTCATCACAGTAGATAAGCACCGAGACTTTCAGTATAAATAATAAATAATAAATAAATGCGGACAACATCACATACATTTGATTGCTCTGAACCCAAAGTAAGTAGCTATTAAGCACTTGTGTTATGGAATTCAGAAAAAACGAAGGTACCACAAACACCCAGGACCTCAGAGCTAGCGACACCTTGAAACCGGTGCGTACGCCACTTTACCACGGAGGTCGTCTAAGTGTGATTGCCCAACTATACAAAAAAATTAACTTCTTATAGATGATAGTAGATCCAAGTCTAAACTTAAGGAAAACCCCTAAATAAATCTTGTATAAGCAGTGTTGTGTGAATCGAGGCGTGAGATTAATATGATCGCTATCATTCACTTAACTATATACTTTGCATAATATGTTTCATAAGTTTCTTACTTAATAACTTTATTAATAAAGATCTATTAATATCTCTTAAGATGTGAACAGTTTAATATTCTTCAATGGCAGTTTGATCATTGTTAACTATTTTCTAACAGAAAAAGATAAAATAATAGACATGCCTTTAAATAGGTATGGCACATACGTTAGTCATGGAATTTTTTCAAGAGTTATAGTCAGTAAACAATTAGATTTACCTACATAGTGCATTAATTTTACTGTAGTAGTTTTCACCTCAATTAACAGAAAAAAACAAACAAATTACAAAATAACAATTAACAAAAGAACATTAAAATACCTATGTGAACTAATAAATCAATTTAACTACCACCAAATAACATGAAAGAAAGCGCACGTTCCAGCAATTAGTGTAATCTAAACTACTCACTGAACCATATTGAATGTCAGTCTAAATAGACTCATTACCTTAGAGTATACATAAGAAACTATAGAGTGAGTCTATCAGACTTTGAACCGTGAGCACTAGTGTGAACAAGTTTTGTCGTGAATAATGTATGAAGATTTAGCTTACCGTTGTGAAAAATCTATCTCAAACAATAATTTTTTTTATTTATTTATTTATTATCGAAAGACATGCACAACATAACAGATTAAACTAAAGCGTTGAACAGTTAAAGAAATACGAAACATGTAAAGAACATAAAAAATATTATCCTAATATTATCCTAACAATGTCCCACCATCGATATTTTCGTATATAAGTTTGTCGTTGCGCGGAAATTAACTTAAATAAGTAAATGAATGTACTCGATACAGACTAAAAACTGCTCTCGCTTGGCACAAGGGGAAACTAACGATAGTAGCAGTCTATGTATATAGTACGTCAATGCTCATTACTCATATTAGATGGCCGGCATGATAACTAGCCCCATTTGTATCTAGCCCACAATCCAGGCAAACCGTTAGATGTTCTGGGTTATATGCTACCATACTTCATCAGGTTCTATCTGGTTTTATCTGGGTTACGAGTATAGTCCTTTTGATAGGTGCTTTGAAAATGAGGTTTTAATATGCAGGTGGCCTATTCAATTTAAATTTGTTGTAGGTTGTAGATTTTCTCTAGATTTCTATTACTGGTTGCATTAATCTTTAGTTATGCTATAGCTTTGCCTGTGACTATGTAAGCGTTGATGTTGTCTAATGAGGCAAGAAGTAGAATATGTCCTCACTTGGAGTCAAGCTAGTCCCATAATGATACCAAATTATATCACAATCTGTTGTTTTGTTCAAACCGTCAAAAAGTAACAGTCAGAGTTTGTGTGTTTTGCTTAGCCATTCATAACAATAATATCTATTGAGCTTCAGAGTTTTGTACTACGTTAATTTGCTTATTCACATTTCGTAAAATCACGTAGTCTCATGCTGAACATTAAATCTAGAAAACAAAACGAAAACAAGTAGTACTAGAAAATGTTAGTGTTTTAATTTCTAATTTCATTTGGAGAACAATGACACAGTAATGTATGCAATGACTGGACATGAGAATCGTGGGTTTCAAACAAGATTGTCAATAGGTACCGCTGGACACTTGAATCGTTGACTAAATTTATCCGTTATGACCTTTTTGTTCTGAATACTTTCTAAGTGTAAAGAAAGCTTAAAGCTTTTTCATTATTATGATCAAAAATGCGTTTATCCTATTTGGTAGACCCGATGTCATCTTCGACCTTGTCTACACTTAGATTTATAGTTTTTTTATTTTTTACTTTTATGTATTTATAAATGATTTACATAGAAATTTATTTACCTATTATAATACACAATTAAAACTAATATAAGCGTACGAAATCTTTTTAAGGAACTTTCCAAACGTTTGGTAGAATCTACTCGTGATCAGAGGGCTGGTTTGTTCCTTGCACAGAGAATCGGCATAGCCATTCAACGTGGCAATGCTGCCAGCCTTCTGGGCACCTTCCCCGCCATTGACAAGGATGACGATGAGTTCTTTGACGCCTGTTAGTTTTTATTTATGTAAGTTTTAATTTTAGTATAGTTAGAGTTTGTTCTTGTATTAGGTTATAAATTAAGTCTCTAACATTATTTTTTATTTGATGAGGCGTCGCAAGTTATCCTTCTGTTGCGCATTAAGTATTATGTATTAAAAGAGTAATCTTTAAAGTTTAGTTATTTTAAAATAATTTAACATAACATAACATATCCTCACGCCTGTATCCCCGAAGGGGTAGGCAGAGGCGTACCAATGTACACCCACAGTTCGCCGATATGTTTAGGTCCCATGTAATAGGGGGCGAGCCTATTGCCACTTACCGGGCACAAATCCAAACTCCGACCTGCTACTGAGAATTTCATAGAAAAACCCAAGAACACCTTGGTCGACTCGGGAATCGAACCCAAGACCTCTATCGTAGCAGGCGCGCTTAGCACCACTAGGCCAACGAGGCAGAATAATATGAAGCAATTGATATGTTGTCTCTAGCCCATCGTATTTGTTCCAAGGTATTTTAAAGCATAATTTAGGAACAAAAACATTTAGTTCACCTAACTGTCAATGTTAACGAAATAAAATTACTTACTTTCATTAAATATCAAAGTTTATCGTTTTGTCAAATAATTTCTTAATAACTGTATTTTTAATACTCTTAAGGACACACTTAGGTGATGTGAAACGATTTCTACTTAACTGAGTTTGAGTACAAAGTAAATTGAACCATTTGTATATTTTTGTATCGAAATTAATTAATATTATTTACAGAAAAAATAGTTTATGTTATCTAAAGGCCTAATTTTATAATTATTTTTTAGATACTCGCTTAATTACAAAATTGGAAAAGTGAATTAAGTACAATTTACAAATAAAATTTTTCACAAATGAAACAGTTTTCGTAAGCACAACCATACGTTTACGCTAACCGATTTTTTATAAAAAAAAACCTTTATTAAATGCCGGTTATCATACACGGACATCATTATTATTACATAGAAGCCTGACTAGCGGTCAAGGTCTAACATCAGACTGTAGACGATGCAACTGTTAAAACAATTATCTATGCTGACGTTCGCATAAATCTTGTAACAAATCGGAACTAATTGATTTTGGTATAAATGTTGGTACATTTTGAGGTTATTTTTTGCTTGAAGATTGTTGATTCGTATACAATGATGTTTTTGTTAATACAAATCACAGTTCGTACAAGATTATAAATATCATTATTATATTAAATTAGGTGATGAATCATTCCCTGTTGGGTGTAAGCCTCGTCCTCTTTTCTAGCCTTTAAACGTCGGTTCCGGATTTTGTAAATAATTTTAAATAATATGCATGAGCAACTATGTAATAGACAGGACATCATTATTAACACATAAAATATTTATGAAATATTATAAGCAAGAGGTACACACTTACTTTTACAACATACTTTTACCTTGTCAAACTGTAGTCATATTGTTCATCATCATCATCTCCCTGCCTTGTTCCCAATTATTTGGGATACGCACAAACTTCTGTCATATTGTTGTTTACTTCAAAATCATCATACTATAATCACTACCTTAATAAAATCTTCTAAACTTCGAGAATACAATATTAACACTACCTAGAAGTTTCTAGTCATCGTGAAAGTTGTAGTCGGAGAGCTAACATGTTATGTGATTGGCTGCCGAGTGACTGTTCAATAGGGCTCTAGTAGCCTACTTGTCAGTCAATAAGTCTTCGATACTTCGAGTAGTGTGGTACTGCTTATTATTGTGATGTTCCTTATATGGTTGGCTATGTGCTACTACTATTATTACTAAGTTTTTTAGGTAACTGGTGACCCTCCCAAAGTTTATGCAGGTGCAATGGACTATGATATTAATGTATTTTCATATTAAAGTTTGAAACAACTTGAAACACTGTCTCTTGCTGAAAACTGCATTAAAATCCGTTGCGTAGTTTTAAAGATCTAAGTATACAGACAGCGGGGAGTGACTTTGTTTTATACTATGCAACGATATGCCTTTTAATTCTGCAGTGAACTCACGTTTATTTTATTGTTAAGTTTACTTATTTTTATTTAAATATTAAATTCATTTGGAAGCCGAGGAAGAAGACGTATTTAAGATATTATTTGTCAATTAGTTATTATTTACAAAGTAAAAGTACCTAATCAATTAGTATTTATTGAATTAATTATCACTACATAGTATAAAACAAAGTCGCTTTCCGCTGTCTGTCCCTATGTATGCTTAAATCTTTAAAACTACGCAACGGATTTTCATGCGGTTTTTTTTAATAGATAGAGTGTTTCAAGAGGAAGGTTTATATGTATAATACATGCATAATATAGTAGAGAAACATGGATAATCTTAGAGATTTTTGAAGTCAGGTTTTAAATCAACACATTTTTTGCGCTTTCATTGCAAACGCTGGCTGAACCCTACGAGATAGATCAAAATAATGTACTACAGTATTGTGCACCTCAAAAAGATCTACAAAAAAGTCCGCGATGGTATATGTCTATCTTTTGAGGGTAACCCACAATAACCATTTTTTATCCTTTATTTATGACTTATTCACGAAAAGACGATTTTAAGCAATACAGAATTAATCCTTATCCAATTAAGTACCTTCAAAAAATTGTGCATGTAATATAGATCAATATTGCCTTTTACAGCATGTAATTTAAATGAATATTTTCGAAGATATTACAGATTTAAAATGCAGGGACATAGCGGTTGCTGCGGTACCGGCCGGGGGGCCGCGCGGGGGCCGGGGGGCGCGTGCCTATACCAAAAAATGCTTCTAAGGCTGTGCTTCGCCCTACAGAACTTTATGATTGTGTTATATTTGGTATCAGCGTTGCACCCGAGCAAAGCCGGGGCGGGCCGCTAGTGTTAAATAAAACAGCTAAGTTTATACGTCCAAACAACTACAGCCTTTAAGCAATAATTAAATGGAAAATTGTTAACACTGCACAAAATAATTTTATTTTCCCTTTGACATACTCACAACAAAATAAATTATTATAAATAAAGCCATAAGATAATAATATGCAGTTAGTCTTGACTAAGCAAGTAAACTACTTAATAAAATATAATGGCTGCATGTAATGACCGCTTGGAAATGCATGTTAAAGCTAAGTGCATGTAATAAACGCATGCGCTGAGCTTGTAACTGTTTAAGTATACTTTAGGTGCATTGTGCAGATGTGTATGATGCATTATTATTTAGTTGGTAGATATGAGTTGTAGGAGTTATTGATTAAGCGGTCAATCTTATGTATGACCAATTAATGATGCAATAGTGGAATAAACCCAAAAGACTGAGGAGAGTTTTCATACATAACATATCATCACGCCTGTATCCCCGAAGGGGTAGGTAGAGGTGTACCAATGTACACTCACAGTTCGCCGATATGTTTAGGTCCCATGTAATAGGGGGCGAGCCTATTGCCACTAACCGGGCACAAATCCAAACTCCGACCTGCTACTGAGAATTTCATAGAAAAACCCAATAACACCTTGGTCGACTTGGGAATCGCACTGAGCACCACTAGGCTAACAAGCAGGAGAGTTTTTAAGTAACGTGAAAATTCTCCGTGTGGGAAATACAGATAGCTTTATATCCTGGCCCAGTTAAAGATATGTAAAATGTATGACCACAATTGACGATTATAGTTATTTTTTACTTTTATTCTGCTGCTAGATACTGAATTGTCCCAAGGCGCAGGCCAGACAGAAGAGACGCAAGACGCAGACGGGGCGCGAACATTTGTCTCTACCGCGTCCCTTTCATACAAAATGTATAGAAGCGTCGCGACGCAAAACATACAGAAGAGACGGGGCGCGGGCGCAACGCTTCTATACATTTTGTATGAAAATGTCAAATTTCTGCCCTCCGTCTGCGTCTTATGTCTCTTCTGTCTGGCCTGCGCCTAAAAACAAACAGTTATTTCAAAATATTTACAAACATATTCTGTACGATCATTAATTAATTGAATAGAGTAAACATATTTTCAAGTAATAAATCAATTTCATAAATTAAAGAGCAATAAATTTGAAGAAAGTTAATTTGCCAGAGATTACTTGATTCTGTTCGTTATATATACATTTTATTTATAGATAGTTATATAATATCTATAAAATATGCCTATTATGCCGGAATGCGATAAATTTCACTTTCGTTGGCGTCACCACGTGGGCTATGGCCTTGTGGTTATTGGGCTTGTTTATTTAAATTTAAACATTATTTTAGACTAGCCGTGGCACGCGGTTTCACCTGCGTCAGCAAATCCCTACATAATATATTTTATGTAATAGAATTAGTTATATTACCTACTACGTATAATGTAATCTGTCGGCGAGAAAAATCTAGATCGGTCTATCGTCATAGGCTTATTAAGTAGCTCATTAGCTCCTGGAATTTATATAAAAAAAATAATATGCTCAGTTTATTATGATACAAATTATGTGTCAGGCTTCCATTTGCCTTGATTATATCTCAACGCGATATTATAATAGTTTATTTTTTCAAAGCCTTTTTTCAAGCTCATACGAAAATAAAATATCACCCAAAATTAGTATTATATACATGGCTTTTTAATAAGTATAGATAACAAGGCGTACAAGCTGTATTTAGCTTTCAAGCTTGAAATATTTTATAATTTAATTATCTTTAACACATGTTGATCTAATACCAAGTAAATTTAATTAATTAAATAGACTCAGGGTCAGAAGAGTTCAGTGGCAAATCGCAGTGATTAAGAAATCGATTTAAACACTAATTTATAATCGATGTTTCTTAATCGGATGCAGTTTCATACCACAAAATTTTGTGCTTCGGATATAGTGTGACATTGAAACATTTATAAAATTAATTAATTTAATAAAAATAACAGTAATAATAATTATTAATCTATATAGACTGCCTCGTTGGCCTAGTGGTGCTAAGCGCGACTGCTACGCTAGAGGTCTTGGGTTCGATTCCCGAGTCGACCAAGGTTATTGGGTTTTTCTATGAAATTCTCAGTAGCAGGTGGGAGTTTGGATTTGTGCCCGGTTAGTGGCAATAGGCTCGCCCCCTATTACATGGGACCTTAACATACCGGCAAACTTTGGGTGTACATTGGTACACCTCTGTCACCCCGTCGGTGATATAGGCGTGATGATATGTTATGCTATTAATCTATATGGGAAGAGGCCTGAGCCCAGCAATGGGGCGTTTATAGGCTGAAATAATAATAATTATTGCTTTTCTTCACTTCGATTCGTTGGGATAACAAAAAGCTGACATCGAAAACTTACTACCGTATACAAACTTAATTGGAGACTAACAGCTTAACATGACATGTAAAAAGAAATTTAAGTCTGCTGGTTACAGCATGCTATTTTTTAATAACCTTGTATGTGGCATTTAAATCTGTGTTTAAAATTTAAGATTTTCATTACATTCCTCCCAGCCCTCTGCCATCATAAGGGGTCCGAGCAATATGTGTTATTTAACAACTCAATCGAAACCTGTACGTATAAACATATCACTATACCTTAGTAACATAATGTATCTATCAAATGGGTATATAGTGTGAGACACAAGTTATTGATGTGCTCTTCACACGCGACCAATCATTTTAATTGTTAATTACTCACACATACTATAATTTGCAAGTCTGTGCATACTGTGTTTTATAGATCTTACCTACTTAGTACTGATGCTGTGTATATATTCTGATAATTATGCATTTCGGATATTATTTGATAGTGAAAAGTAGAAGTAAATTTGCCCACTCAGTGCAGGGAAATACTTAGGTGTCGTAAAATTCTAGAAAAGCAGTTTAAAAAAGTTATGTTATTTTTCTAAGGTACATAGGGATCGTTGTCTCACGATATTAATAGGGTAGGATTAAAAAAAAAATTAAGATGTATTTTCAGAGTACGGTATTATGCTAAACGACAAAGTTTTCGCAAAGTTAATTCATTTCGTGATTTTATTTTTTCTTAAACATAAATTCCACAAAGTTCGTATTTATTTGAATAAAATAAATATGGGAATTTGTTTCAATTCACTGATAAAACCTCCACTAAAGAAATGCAAATACTTGCAACACTGCATGTGCGAAGATTGTGAAGCAAAAAGTGCATATTAGCATAGATATAATAACTATAACTACTTAACAAGATATCCATTATTATTTAATATCTAAGGTTGACACAAGTTGTACTCTTCTTATTAATATTTTGACTTTGGCTTGTTTGCTTTTCTTAATTCATTAAAGACAAATATAGAGACAACGAGAACCCGCTTTTTAAAAACATAATCAACAAAGTCAATTTTTTTTTGGTAACAAATATAAACAAATACAGTCAAATTGAGTACCACCTCTTTTTTTTTAATCGGTTAAAATAAGACATGGTTTGCTGAAAATGGTAGTTGAAACTATTATTTTTTCAGCGTCATCTACTCGTACAAAGATACCCCTTTTAAAATACCACTGTATATATCTCTTTTAAAGTTAACTAGCTAGTAAATAAGCAGTTAAACCAATAGTTACTATTAACACACTAGTCAAATTACGAAGTACCAGTTTAAACATCACTTACGTTTGGTAGAATCTACTCGTGATCAGAGGGCTGGTTTGTTCCTTGCACAGAGAATCGGCATAGCCATTCAACGTGGCAATGCTGCCAGCCTTCTGGGCACGTTCCCCGCCATTGACAAGGATGACGATGAGTTCTTTGACGCCGTTTAGTTTTTATTTATGTAAATTTTAATTTTAGTACAGTTAGAGTTTGTTCTTATATTAGATTTAATTGTGTATGAATAAATAATACAATCCTGTCAAGCAAAGACATAATTATTATTCCTGTAATGCTTTCAACTAATCTAGCATTACCAATTGTTGTTAATAACAAGTGTCATTAATTAGTTTTAAATACTACTTTTTCAATAAGTATAGCTTGGTTGATGTGTTATTTTATAAATGTTTATTATTTAGAAACGGATGGGTGTAGAAGTTTATATTGATGGTAGACGTCTGTATGTTGTAAAAGTGTGTAAGGTTGAGAGTTTTTCTATTATTTAATTCTAATGTTTTCTTAGCTAGTATTATTACAAGGTTGAATATAGTAAGTACATAAGACTACAAGTTAAGTAAAACATTTTAAGATCTAAGCGAGTTATCTTTTGATCTAAAAAGGAAAAATTAGCAAAAAAAAAATTGCTAAGATAATTTTCATTCAACTTTCTTCTTTTTCAATAGTTTCGAAGTCCGGTCGATCCCGGACGTGCAATGTTTAAAATCACTTTTCTACATTGTCTGGTCTGGGTGTATATGGTACCTTCGCTGTCTCTCAATTCCATAACACAAGTGTTTGAGCTACTTACTTTAGTTTCATAACAATGTACCTATGTGATATTGTCTATAATCATAATTATACTTTTATAACTTTTTAATATTATCTTGTTCAACCCTAACTACACGCGACGTGTCGTGTCGTTTTCACGCCGCCACCGATCGCTGCGAGCCTGGATTTCTGAACGCGATGCCTCAACTATTCTCGAGAAATTAACAATTTATACGTTTTTGCTTTTAGTTAGGTGTTGAGAATGTTCAGCACTTTATTGGTCCGGTGACAGTGGAGCTGATGAAATGCTTTTATAATTAGGTATCTATTAATGTTAGTTTAGATAAAATACTTTCATCTTATCGTAAGTGATACAGTTAGTATGTAAGTTTTGGTAGACGGTTTATTTATACTAATAAATATAAATGCGAAAGTACTTTTGTCTGTCACCTGTGCTTTCATGACTGATCCGACTTTTATGAAACCTGGTTCGGATAATCTTGAATCCGAAGAAAGGATTCAGGCACGTAACTAGCACACTGAATGGAAAACTAAACAATATTTTTAATTACTGGGTCATTATGTGATCACTATGAGAAAAGTATAATTTATCGTGTTTTTATTTCTTCATAAACATACATACATACCATCACGCCAGATAGCAGCCAGTAGGCAGAGGCGTACCAATATACACCCACAGTTCGCCGATATGTTAGGTCCCATGTAATAGGGGGCGAGCCTATTGCCACTAACCGGCCACAAATCCAAACTCCGACCTGCTACTGAGAATTTCTTAGAAAATCCCAATAACACCTTGGTCGACTCGTGAATCGAACCCAAGACCTCTAGCGTAGAAGGCGCGCTTAGCACCACTAGGCCAACGAGGCAGTTATTTTATTTCTTCAGGACTAATAAAAACTTGGTTTAAGGATTCTGTTTATATAAGTCAACTCATAATACAAGTAAAAGCAATTTCTCCAAATCAATTTAATTTCACATATCACTCAGATCTAACATTGACTTTGATGTATTTCAAAACATTACAAGTACTCTGACAAATGATTCAAGTATACCTATGAGATTTGACGACCTCCGTGATCGAGTGGCGTACGCAGCGGTCTTAAGGTGTCGCTAGCTCTGAGGTCCCGGGTTCGATCCCCGGTCGGGTCAATGTAGAAATCAACTTTTCTACATTGCCTCGGGTCTGGGTGTTTGTGGTACCTTCGTTGTTTCTGAATTCCACAAACCAAGTGCTTAATAGCTACTTACTTAGGGTTCAGAGCAATGTATGTGATGTTGTCCGCATTTATTTATAAAAAAAGATTGACAAACGGATCTAAGCAAGCCGCACCTTATTCAAGTCCGACTCATTATTAAGTAGACTTTCGTATTAATACTAGTTTTTGAAAGGATGTAGATTTTAAATTCACTCTCATTTAAATAAATAGCCTTTTTTATTGCCTTTTTACGCAATGTTTTGTGGAAACGATTTTGATAATCGGTTTTCGGTAATAGTAGACCTATTAGGCAGAATTATGTATATTTTAGGTAATATAATTATTATTTAATTTAGAATTGTAATTAGAGAAATTTTGATGACTTTCAAGTTGTTGACTCATGCTATCAAATTTGGTGTATTTGCTATGTTGCGCATAAAAGTAGTGCTTAGTGCTTAGTGCGTATTAGAATTATTTTCAAATACTACTGAATAGATTTTCATGTGGATTTCCTACAGATAGAGTGGGAAAAAATTGTGTGTATAATCTCACCCATGCGAAGCCGGATCGGCAGACACTACATATTAACAAATATGCCAACTGTGTACTTAAACAATAAAGTATTAACAGCATCCTTGGTAAAACCATAACATGAACAATTTAATTTCACTGTCGCGTCTGATCTCGGATCGAGGCAAGTGGGGTAAGCTAACTGTGCGCGTCCATTGCGCGGGCGCAGGGTAGCTGAGGTAGCGGTCTGCCGCCATGCCGAGCCGTTACCGCATGTAATACGCTATCGTTCTTATTTAGCAGTTTATCTGTGTGACAACTATGAGATTTTGCTCTGGCTGGAGGCCTTATAGTCCTCGCGAAAAGTCCGGTGAAGCAGTCAAAGCCTGCGCTCAGGCTAACTGCAAAGATATCTACCAAAAAAAACGAGATAAAAAAAAAATAGTTTTCAGAAAAATCATGCTGATATTATTGTGAGTTGGTATGTTTGTTTCCCTTTATCGCTATGACAATTTGGTTCACAGATATCTAATCTGGATTGACGAATATAAGTTTTTTTTATCTCAAAAAGTATATAAGTACAAAAGTATATTTATATAAAGTAAGTGTAGTCGTGGCTCGTGAATAGTTAAATATTATTAGATTGGAATAAAGATGTGTCTTTACTTGAACTAACATGCAATTCTGAATGTTGTATTTTAAGACCAACTACTATTTATGTTTATGAAATGCAACATAAACCGTGAACATCTGTCTTAACGAGATTCTTAAATATCTGTGTTTCAGAAAGCAGCATGTATAGGAACACTAAGCCGTGTTAAAGACTGAGAGAAACCATGGTAGTAAATACCGAAAGTAAAGCTATTTAATTAAAATGGCCTCATAATAATATAATGTTCTTTTGGCATCATAACCTTGAGCTATTTACCTAACAAATATCTATTAAGTTTTCTATTTATTGTATAGGGAAATCGCACCTGAAATCCGAAAACCACTGAGATATTTAGTACTCATTGTTCACGTATTATGAGACCAATGAACTATAGAATCAATTGAATATATAAATTAAAGTCAAGGCTTATTCGTGGAAGAGCGAACTTTCGCATTCGTATCAACACAAATATTCGTAATATAGTATGTGGAATCCATCTTTCTCTATACATATGTTAATGCAATGTTTAAATCATTAACATTGACATTTACGGACCAGTTTCGATGAAAATGATTAGTAGAAAGGCGCTGTTTGAATTATTGTTACTTGTATATATGTTACGGTAAATGTGATTAATTGAAGATTATTAATAATTATCGATTATTATTAATAATTACCGAAAGTAGAGGTAAAAGTGATAAATTAATCACATTTGTCGGTTATTATTAATAATTTAACCCTAGTAGTGATAAATGTAATAAGTGGCCAAGGGTTCCGGGGCTGATTATTTAGTATGCTTGATTAGGTTCGACTTTGTGACGGAGATCAATAGGTTAGGTTAGGTTAGATATTGTGACCTTGCAACAGAGCGAGCGAAGCGAGCGACGACGTATGTACCCATCACATATATTTTTATAAATTAAAGAAACATTAACCAAGTTTATATGTATAAGTCAGTGTATATGTCAGGGTAAGTGTGAATAATATAAATAAATACCTGCTGGTCAAAAAACATTGGGTTTTTATTTATTTTATCACTTTTACCAATATGTGTCGAGAATTATTAATAATTACCAAAACATGTGATTATTATTAATAATTACCAAAACATGTGATTATTATTAATAATTTTGTAAAATTATTAATAATTTTCAATTAATCACATTTACCGTAACATATATATCTGGTAAATGTATCAGGTTTTTTATGTAAGATTATTTGAAGATTATACGTCAATTCTGGAACTTTCCCATGCAATGGTAGATTGCGTTTTGTTTACGATGGCTTTGTACTCTTTTTCTTTGTTTTACTTGGTATCCTTCAATAGATGGTTTGTCTTAGTGTTGAAAATTAATGTTGTCGTAATATAAAGATTGCCATATAGAATGGTTTCGCGGTTAATAATAATATTTCGAACATATTCCATAAATGACTGAATCTACCTACGTATTTTATGTACTCCTATGCTGCCTACATTTAATCACTTTTTCAATCTTTCCTATGTATTTATATTGTGAATTCATATTGTTTTTTGCTTTTTATAATGCAAATTCAATAATAAACATTTAATTAGTTCCTAAGGAATAGAGCTATGTTGAATAAATTGCATGTTTCTAGCGGGATTTTAACATACCTATTCTTTCACTTCAAGTAAAGAATACAAATATTAGTTAAAATTTTACATATCGCCGTAACAGCCGTTACTCAGTTTACTTAGAGACTGCCCAAGTGCCCATACCTTGAAACGCGGTCAAGTAATAAGCAATTAAAATACCTCAAATACCTTCCGACGAAAACTTAAAATATATAATTATGTCGAAATATTTAGAGGGAGATGTGAAATTACGTAATAATTTCTATATAATGTACTTATATCATTAATTTGCACGAAAAGGGTACAATAAGTACTCGTTTTAAGTGATTAGTACATTACATTAACGACCTACGTGGTCGAGTGGCGTATACACCGGTTTCAAGGTGTCGCTAGCTCTGAGGTCCCGTGTTCGATTCCCCGGACGTGTCAATGCAGAAACCATATTTTCTACATTGTCTCGGGTCTGGGTGTTTGTGGTACCTTCGTTGTTTCTGGATTCCATAACACAAGTGCTTAATAGCTACTTACTTTGGGTTCAGAGCAATGTATGTGATGTTGTCCGCATTTATTAATTTATTTATTTATACATTAGGGGCTTGTGGCAAAGTGTAGTCCGTACGGTTTGACTGATAATGAAGGATAAGCTGCGCATGCCGCGGTTGGTCTTTGGATGGGTGACCATTTGTTTATAAATTGATCTACTGTCGAGAAAAAATAAGTTATATTAAATTAAGTTCTATACAAATTAAGTTTTAGTGTGTTTTTAATTGGGCGTTAAATGATAACGCTTATGGAGGCAGTTTCTATGAATGCTAAGTAGAGTTACATAAACATAACATAACATCACGCCTGTATCCCCGAAGGGGTAGGCAGAGGCGTACCAATGTACACCCACATTTCGCCGATATGTTTAGGTCCCATGTAATAGGGGGCGAGCCTATTGCCACTAACCGGGCACAAATCCAAACTCCGACCCTACTGAGAATTTCATAGAAAAACCCAAGACCTCTAGCGTAGCAGTTGTGCTTAGCACCATTAGGCCAACGAGGCAGTAGAGTTACATGCTTGTGTTATTATCAACAGGAAGCGAGTACTACTGCACAAGTGAAGCGGTAAAACGCTTATTTACGAACAATGGTATTACAAGTTAGTCTCCATTGTAATAATGTTTTAAACGTCTCTAGGTTTAAATGTTGCTAGTTAGTGAAAGTCGCAGCTAACATAAGCCATCCGTTTCTGCTCTGTGGGGGGTAAAATGACGAGATTTTTATACAAAAGAAGAAATTAAAAACCTATGGATATTTCAATAAACAGTTTGAAATCAATTTTATTGTGAGACTCTTGGTCCGTGGGGTCCGAGAGCACACTGTTTTTTTAAAGATTTATCCAGACGCCTGGTTGACACTTCGCGTGACCCAAACGCTGGCTTCTACCTAGGTCAGCGCATAAGCATTGCCCTACAACGTGGCAATGCTGCCAGCCTTTTGGGCACACCCAGTCGACAGCGACGTGGGTGAATTTTTGATGCCTTATTTTAGTTCTTAGTTTTATTTAGTATATATTTTTTCTTATTTAATGTATAGGCTTAGTTTTTATAGTATTGTAAATATTTTATTGTAAGTATTTTTTTTGTTGTCTTATCATCCAATGTGCATGCTGTGGCGCAACTTTGAAGAGGCTTATCAGTAGTGGACTGCGATAGGCTGAGTTGTTTGATTAAATCTGTCTTTGCAAGAAAACTATTATTATTCTGAAACATTAACTTTTCTTCTACCTATATCGATATTAGCTTTAAAATATAATATCTGTAAATTTTAATGAAGTTGTTTACACAAATGTTTATTCATAAATTCAGACATCTCACAAATTAGATCTAGTGACCTGAATTATAATCGACTAGGATTATTTGTTTGTTCCATATAAGGTTGACCTTTATTTATCCATTAATTTACTTCTATATTGTTGTAATTAATAAACCCGGATGTAAATGTAATAAATCTAAATCATACCTATGATTAAGTCGTTAGTGTTAAAAACTGCTTTATTATATTTATACATGTTTGTGTTTAATCTACATAACCATCATCTATAATATAACATATAACAAAAATCTTCAATATACAGGGAGTATCTTATAAAAAATACACTCATGGTAGCCAGCATCGCCAAAGACACTGCCTTTGGTCGAACAGACAGGAGGCTGTTTTACTTCATAGCAGGCAATCTCTAGAAAGACATGTATTTCGACTCAACCACAATGAAAATGTCTATTAGGAAAACATAAAGTTATTGCTAAAATTGAAAAATAAGAGATATAAAAAGAAATATAGCACAGAAATATTTTATCTGTAAATAACCCGGCCCAAGATACAAGCTTTGGCTTAGTTTGGGGACCACTGTTATCTCCTATGTAAACTTTATAAATTACCTGTATTCTGTGTTAGTCCTAAGAAATAATGTAATAATGAACAATAAATTTATTCTTATTCTAACTGTGGATACATTTTCAAGAAAAATCTATGTTGATAGTACATGTTTTGCATAAGCATGGAACAAAGTTTTCTTTAGGCAACATTAATTACTAAAAGATAGTGGCAAACCAATTCCTTGCAATATTTTTATTTTGGAACTCATAACGACGTTTTGACAGCCCTGCTCAATCTAAAACTCATTTAAAGCTTAACCTTGATATTTAATGCATCAAGTCCAAACGATATAAAATCATGCAACGATTGCAATATTCATATTATATTCGACGACAAGTTGAAGAATGTTGACATTTCCATGATTTGTAGACCGAGGGCACTTGTTATAAATACGTCTAAACTGTGATGTATGTATATAGGGACATAGATCAAGGACATTTTAGCCTCGGAAATAATTAATATAATGTTTGATTCATGGTAAATTAGTTAAAAAAAAAAACTATTTACGTAATTTTCAGTAATATATGTCCATCTGCGATCGGATTAAAGATATCGACCAAAATCGTGAGAACACAATTATATACACTTTATTTATATACTCATAATATGTTGGTGAAAAATATAGAATCAAGTATATGTAGAGAAGGAGGAAAAAGAAAACAAAACAGTTTTGTATGCAGGTAAAAAGACCATTGCTCCTTCCTTTTGTAAGTAGGTTTTTTGATTGATGTTATAAGAAACGAATAATAAAAAAAACATGTTTGCATGTTTGTTATTCAATAACGCTAAAATGAAATAATGAATTTCTTTAAAATTCTACACATCGATAGTTTATTGTTTTAATTAGTAAATAGAAAAGGTTTTATCTAAAAATATATGTCAATTACGGGAATGAGGCTAAAACATGCTAGGCTATATAAAATCCGCCTACAAACGCCATCAACAATATTGTTTTATCCAATCTGCAACATTCTCACTTTCGCTTTCTCCTTTATAATCTCATTTGCATAGAGTAAACAAGGCTGGTCTATCTCGTGTTTACATTTAAATTAATACCAGTTTAACTGATCGGCCGGTCAGTCACCTTTAGCGGTATCATGACAGTGAACCATTTTTGTATTGATTCTTGGTGTATTTAATTATTATTATAAGCTTTTGTTTATTTTACTGGCGTGTATGTTACTTTAGAATTTCTGGACATCCGTTCGAGATAATATTTTGCATACTAAGATACTTGAGTTCGATCAAAATACAATATTGTGGTATCTTCTGGAGTCAAACGATGACTAAGCAATCATTGGGCTTAGAATTGGTTGATTTCTTTCTTGGCTGATTTGAAAGACATGTTTAAATATCCATTCCATTAAATATCTATTAAAGGAAATATTTAATTTAAAACTATAATACAAAAGGCTTGGGGGATCATTTCTATTACACAATATACAAAAAAAAATGTTGAGTGAAGTGGAGAAAATATTTAAGTGCTTAGCTTTTTCCTATCTTCCACTTTCCGTAAGGGATATGATCACGACAAAATGACGTCATTTGTGGTGGTTGCAGGATACGCGGCCATTTTACTTTCAACCGCAATATCATAGAAATCGATCGACTAAATGTGATGAAATATGAAAGGAAGTGATAGGCGCAGATTAGCTCAAATTAGGCTTTTTTAAAAAAGTGAAATTGGACTTTTTCTTATTTTAGTGAAAGATTCAATGCCAGCCGCAAAAGGATGTGTTGCATTATGTATGTGTTGACGTTTATTATAAATATTCGCCCAGATACAAAAATACGAATGACATAAAAACTGTATTGTTCAATACATAGTCTTATTTTTTGTTCTTATTTTTAAAATTAATCGTTTTTAGTATTTTTTTCACCTTATTCATTATTAAAAACTTTGGCGTGGTTTGTTATTTGAAGGTGGTATTGACGAATTTCTTTTTAAATAATATTTATGTGTTATTGTAATTGTTTCAGGTGTTCCGGGCAGTTAGGAAGGGTGTGTCAATATGCTGATAAATATTGGGCCCAAGGCCCACCGGCTTGCCACGAAGTAAGTTTATTAAATATAATTTCATTTTTATAATATAAATCTATTCTTGACTGTCCCTTTCAGTGACTAGAAAGAGAGTACATAAAAAAAAAACAAAACAAAAGTAAACAAAGCAAAAAATATAAAAATGCTTTCTTAGGTACACGAGAATGTTTGAAATTGATCTAAAACAAATTCTAAAGGATTTTATCTTACTTAGAAAGAAACAGCAACAACGCAGACACATAACACGTGAGTAATAAAGACAAAACATATCCTCTAAAGCAGGATACATTTAGATGTTGCACATCAATTCGATTCAAAAAAACGATGTATCTGATCTGTTTATCTCATCCGCTGCAATTTATATGATCATGTCGTTACGAGCTCTCATATAAAACGTGAAGACATCCTATTTCGCAATACTAGACAGTTTACAACCAGAGAAATATGATAGTTATAGTTGATTTATGTATGTTTTGTACATACATACAATAATCTCGCCTCTCTCCCTTGTAGAGGTAGGCAGAGACCACTCCTTTCTACTTGCTACGATCCTTAGAACCTTGTTTCGCTTCGTCCACTTTAATTATTCTCTTCATACGAGTTCTTCGGTTTATGATACTCTTGACCTGGCCTTTTATCATTCACATTCGCCTCATACTCAATCGTTCTTCATTAATTTTTTCGAGAGTATGTTTTGTTTTATAAAATATGCTCATAAGGTTAGTTCTTTAATAATGCAAAAAAATGGTGGAAGACGGCATAATTATTATCTTGTTAGTAACCTTTTAGGTACCCATTCCTGGGGAAAGCTCTCCCCAATTTTGCTCCAGGCTCGTTTGTCTTGAGCCGCTCCCTACCAATCTGGTAAATAGCGATCGATGTCATCCAGCCATTATATTATAAAAACGGTAATTAAATAAATTGTGTAATTATACACATTTTGAATATCAACGATACTATTAAATATAAAAATAAATACTTTGAAAGTTTTCTAGTTATAATTTTCTAAAATTGGCAGTATTATGGAAAGCAGTAAAATTTTATAATAACTGCCGGTTTTAAATAACAAAAACTAATTTAGAATCAAACGAGTAGATTTTTAAGCTATTACAATAAACAAATTATTGATAGCTGTTGATAAGTAGAATTACCTTGCATAAAGTACAATACAGTACAAATTAAGTACAGTAGTACAATTACGTTAATATAAACATCAACAATACAAAAAAACTAGATTATCTGATACAACTGACAGCAGTTACCAAAAATTTGGCATTAATTGATGTTAATTACGACTTACTAGTCTTTATTAGTCCGCTGTAAATATTACTCAAGAATTACTAACACACTTGCGTATTGTATCGTGAAGTTATTTTAACACGATTTTTGTGTAAAGAATGTTCTGTTTGAATTTCCAAAGCCCTTTTGATTGGTAGTAAGATTAGGTTAAACATCGTACTGTTTATAAGAATCCGACTACTGCAATAATTTACACGTCAATCATCTGCCTATAAGACGTTTAAAAAAAATTTGTTAACATGATCTTGCGACGATGATGATGATGATAAAATTTTAATTAGACGTTATCTTTTAGCCAACTAACCATAGATTTATGAAACGTTGGTCAACGCAAAAATCTCATCACCTGTCAAACCTCATGCACTGTGATTGGTTGTTACGTCTATTAGTCAACCAATCGCAGTCACAATCAGTTCATCAACCTGATAAACCTTTCAGGAACCCGGGGCAAGGATCTAAAGTGTAGTGTATCATCAAATATGTAGTTTTAACATAGCTTTCGTCAACCACGGTCATAATAAATAGCTATGAATGTGACCCAGGCTATTTCTATCGTCATTCCTCTATTACACACATTCCTGCTTTCCATTGTTTAAATTATAAAGCTATGTATACATAGCGACACTTCTTGCGATACTAACATCAGACAAGTTCCTGTAAGTAAACACATTACGCAATTTCTTTATTTAAGTGGCTGTGTTAACTGTGTAGTAATAAGTATACTACAGTAGATAATTTCTGGTAACATGATTGGAATAGCCTCCCTTAGGTAGAATACTCCTGTCTGAGCCAAATTTAATTGATTATTGGCAAAGAACTAAATCGAAGCAACATGTAAAACAACAAATAAAAAAATAATACTCTTCTAGGAACGTTCCTAACTTAGTTATTTATTCTGTTGCTCTGGCTAGCCTCTGCAATGAAAGAAAGTTGACAAATAAATAAAACAAAATCTTAGATTCCCTGTTATTTATGTAAAGTATTACAGTGTAAACTCGCCGTTACTTCAAAACATAAATCTTACCGCAGCAATAGTTTCATGCGTCTCGTGGACAACTGTAACCTTACCTCCAATAGTTATGTGGTCGCAACCTGTTATTCCATTCCATTTGAGGCATTTAGAACTCTCTCCACACCTATCGGTTAGTCTGTATAATACTCTGAGCAGATAGACAGAGTTTTATTTAGTACTAGCTTTGTCCCGCGGTCTCTAAACGTAAATAACATCATGTTAAATAGTTTATAATCTTCCTCGCACATTGGGCTATCAATGCAGAGCTTTTTTTTTTTTAATCTGACAGGACTTTTGCGGAGATCAGAGCTTTCAAACAAATAAAAATGTATCTGTGTCTTACACGAGTTGTTATAATATGATGGAATGGAACCCTGCGAGGCTTCTTATTTTTTCTACTTACCAACTTTTTTCATTTTTTTTTTTATTTGCCTAAATTAGGTTTCACTGCTGGCTTAAGGCTTCCCCTTTCTTCTTCCAAACCTCTCTGTTCTTGGCGATTTTTTTCCAAGTGCGCCCCACATACCTGACTAACCTACCATCACGACCTCGACGGGGATGTCCTTCCGGCGTCCATTGGGTTTCAATATTTTCCCATCGGCCAGACTGCGTGCGCGCGACGTGACCAGCCCACTCCCACTGTTTTTTCTCCGACATCTGTTACTTGAGTTCAAATAAATTACAGGGCCGAAAATCCCTACATTATTAACATGAACTGTAAATCCCTAAATAAAAGCTACCTCCCATCACGCATACATCAAGTAAAATGATGAAGCGGTGCAAAGCAGACAGGTTTCCGACATGAGCGGTACTATTAACTGCTGTTACACAAAAACTGCAGTTATTTAATAACACGTATCGATCAGCAATCAATCGTGAAGATATTTATGATTGTTATGATATCGAGCCGTTGTTTCTTTATATGAAGGCATATACTGGCTTTTTGTTTGGTATAATCATTGGTGTATTATTGATAGAATTAAGATTTATAGATAAGAGTGAAAAATATCAGAGATACCGGCTGAAATAATGGTTTAAGAAACCGTGCATGGTTTTTCCAAAATCAGATATTTTTTTATTCTTGAGATAGAATTTCACATTCAGGAACATAATTAAATATGAATAGATTAAGTCCATTGAAGAACTGACAAAAAAACAAAATTATTCATCCTATAAAATTATCTGGCTTCGGAAAAACCAGTCATTTAGAAGCTGATATATAGTCAACCGTGTAAGTAAATAAGCATATTTAAGTAGATACGTAATAAGGTACATTAAATACAAAATTGGTACTATTTCACTTTTTATTTAATTAGTATTATTATGTTAAGTGCACATGAACACATCTCACTCACATAAGCACAAGTTGCTTATTGGCGCGGCATGTCATTATGTTGTAAGTATAATAATCTTGGTAACCATGGCAACTGTACATTATAACATGCCAGTTTTTTTAGTCGTCGTTCATTGGATATGACATATTGAGGTATTAAATAATTATACGGCTGTTATTTTTTGTTGACAGTTCAACTTTATTACATAGATATAATTCTGTCTAATACTTTGACAGTATAGTAATATCACTCTTTTACCTATTATACATTGTGATTTGAATCCATTGATATGTATGTTAATCCATATATATAATTTACAGTACTATTCTAATAAAAAGATACAATGAAAATACCAATAGGGCAAAATAAAAACCTTTTTTGAAATACTCTGACGACTGACTAAGGGTGTTACCACACCAATCGATCGATAGTCAATCGATGCCATCTATCGACATCGGTCAACGTCGATCGATTAGTGTGGTAGCTTTTATTGATCGACGGATACCGGTCGACTAACCAATCGATTGATTGTCGGTCGATCGGCATCGGTCGACTATCGATCGATTGGTGTGGTAGAAACTGTCGAACGACGTCGATTAATCCATTCTACCATCGATCGATGGCATCGATCGACTATCGATCGATTGGTGTGGTAACACCCTTACGCTGACTATTTACTTACTCGTAATTCATAAATTTATCAATGGGCGTGCTATTCCATATCTACTAGTTTTTTTTGAGAGATCTACTTAGTTAGCCTAAGCGCATGCTTGACCTCAAGTAAAGCTAAACATTGTTACTGTTTTATAAATAATACTAATAATATACTGCATATCGCACTTGTGTACTATTTCCTTTTTTCGTTTACTTATGTAAGGCCAGTAGCTATTTTGACGCCTTCTGATTTGAATGACCATACCAAAGAGCTTTAGTTTTCCGTTTATCGGATATCCTAAAACAGCATTATACACCAAAAAACCTCCTGTCATTCCGCTCTTAAGACTTACGATCTCTTTCCATACATAAAATATGTCTTCAATGAATATGAATCAGTTGCAATCTAGTTCACGTTATGCATTATATAATAAGAGTATTGTTAGCTTGTGAATATACGGTTATATTTCGTTATGTTTTCCCACACCTTACTACAAAACTGTGTCATTCATAAGCAGACGGTTATACAGTGTGTTAAGAAAACCCCGTACGACCCGAAAGGGTGATTTAAATCACATGCCCAAATACAGTATTTTTAGAATATTCATGATAATAACAATAATAATGAAGAAGTATTACCATTTTTTATCGCAATTTTTTTTCGGTATTACCTTTTTGTATGATCATTTGGCAGTACCCGTGACGAGGCCGACTCTCTCTCTTGCCTTTTAAGATAAAAAATGTTTTTTTAGATATATATTTTTTCGAATTATTTGACAAGTTAAAACCAATAACCATTAGAATTATAAAAAGTTTTAGTTTCGAAGAAGGTTTTTTTTGGTCATATATTTTTCCCACTGGAATCATATATCGATACCTAACAACACCTTAACGGGTCGGACACGGTTTCTTAACACCCTGTATAATATATTTGCAAAGCAGGTCAGTCTAGCTAAAATTTATTCCATCCGTTTTAAATCGGAAGTCTAGACTTTAAATAATATTTCTTTATTATAATATGCTAGATTTATTTGACATCCTGTCAATGGAGATACTAAATTATTTTTAATATTTAGTATGTTGTGTTTTAGTATGATAATGTGTTTAGTGTTATATAATAGTTTATATCCTTTTAATAAACTTACATTTTTTTAAACTATTTTTTTTTGTAGTTGACTGAGCAAACCAAAGTAGTTACATAGTTCTATACATCAATAAGAAAATTATTCATTAGAAAGTTATTGTTTTTTTTAAGTAACATAGGCATTTGATATACAAAATGTTACACTAATTACGTCGAAAAATAAATAATAAAGTTTCGCTTTTATAATATTAATAAATATCAATTGGGGAGATTTCTCTGCCTCCGTGATAGTTATCCGTGATAGTTGTTTGTATTTTGGTGCTAGTAATTCTAAATACACTATTAATTGTAAAGGTTACTGTACCAACCTTGGAAAATCACCGTTTACTTGAGAAGTTGAGATACTTACACAATCTCTTAATTTACAATGAAGTCATCTTAAGCAAGACTTCGTCTTAATTTAAATGTTCATGTGTAAAAGGGTTACCAATTGTTACATCCTTCACTTGTCAACTTTACTGTTTTCTGTAATCTGTTTCAACGTAATATGAAGTTCAAGAATAATGAAAAAAAATGTATGCTCTCGATTATTGTAAATAAAAGATTTTTTTTTGGTTTTTGTCATTCTTCTTCTTTTCGTGTCGATGGTAGATTTAAATTAGAGGATATAGATTTTTGTCATTGGCTTCATTTCATACTTAATTTGTTAAAAAATGCTGATTATTCGACTGAGATATTAAGAAATGTGGAATAAAAAAAGCAAGATCCTCGCCTTTTTGGGGTACGATCACTTTCAGTGTACATTTAAATTTAAAAAATTGTATTTCTATTAGATACGACTCAACTTCACAAAATCAAAACTGTTCCTTACCTCAAATCAATACCTAACCATCAATTTCCCCCCAGATGGTGACTTGCGACAACCAGTCCGCGCCTCTGGGCGGGTTCCGCCTGGGCGCGCGGGAGGATGAGCCGCGGCGTGCGCGCGCGCCGTCCGTCTCCTCGCTCACCTACAAGCACAAGATCGACGCGCTCTTCGACGACACCAGGTCGCTGAACAGCCACTATGCGCCGGTGCAGCCGCTTGAGAGGGAACCTAAGGTTACTGGAGCATCATCCTTTTTCTCTGGTCTTGGATGGTTAAGTTGAGCCACTGGCTTCGTGATTCGTCGATATCTATCTATATATAAAAATGAGTTGCTATTCGTTAGTCTCGCTAAAACTCGAGAACGGCTAGACCGACTTTTTCTAATTTTGATATGGAATTATTTATGGAAACCCAGGGACGGTTGAAAAGGTGAATAAATATGAAAATGTTTGGACTAATATAAAAAATAAAGAATTTATTTTAAGTTTATTTTCTACAAAAGTTTAGGTATTTATTTATCGATTGAGGCAGTACAAAGTCTGCCGGATCAGCTAGTACCTAGATTGGAAATAATAAATCACACAAAAATCTCTCATGGGAATATGATCTTGGGTACAGACTAGTTATACATTTACCTAAAGGAACGTTACAACTCTGATGGTATATCAAGAAGTTTTTTGTAAAATTAACGATCAGAAGTCTTTGGCATAATTTACATATTCTTAATTATTTTCTTTTATTGTATCCAGAAACAAAAAACAAAGCATGCCCGATCAATTTGTTATTTTTCGCAGCAAAATTAATATTATGTTATGTTTGGCCATTGCCTAAAGTGTTATCATAATTTAATCTTTTCACCTAGGTACTTATTAGTAACAACCGTAGCATATGTAATGACGACACCTAATTATACATTAAGAAACATTTAAAGCCGCAACTAACAAAATAGATTTAATATTACAATTGTTAATATTGCAACGTTATTAGGACAAGACGGCCTACATGTTACATGGTACTATTACAGAAATACAGCCTTACGACTGCAGATGGTGAATGGTAATGAAGTAATCTTAGCCCTGTGAAGTGCAATCACTGACTTAAGACACTTTTATATTCTGCGTTGTCTTTATTCCACACTAGCTGTGCCTTGCGGTTTCACCCGCATGAATACCCAGGCCCCGTTCCCAGTGTCTTTATGTTATTCAGGGTGCAGATGAATCCAACAAATCACTATCAAATAACAATAGACAGGATTACTTAATATGGTGATTAAATATAATAAAATTTTCTAATTTCCGCGCTTTTTTTTTTCATTTTTTTTTTCATTAAACCTTCCGTTGACAATAACAAATACAAAAAAAAAAGAATTAGCGAAAACGGTCCAGGCGTTATTGAGTTATGTTCTTACCAACACATTTAGCGATTCATTTTTATATGTAAGACTAGCTGTGCCCCGCGGTTTCACCCGCGTGAATCCATAGGTCCCGCTCACGGTGCCTTTATATTATTGGAGGCGTAGATAAATCCAACAAATCACTAGAATTTTTTTTTCATAAAAACCTTCTCTTGACAATAACAAATACAACAAAAAAAGAATTAGCGAAATCGGTCCAGGCGTTATGCGCTTACCAACACATTTAGCGATTCATTTTTATATATAAGATAAGATTATGATTGTATTTATAGGCTTATTTTAAGAAATTGATAACAGTTCACAATGCAGTTAAAATAGTAATTTTATTCTGACTTAAAAATATGATCGGTTACAGGTCAGTTCAACGCAGGAAGGCAAAGTAACGATATACGAAGATGACGACGGCTACTGTCAGAGCAAGATCAGCAACATGAGCAACACGGTGCAGGACCGCATCGAGCGCATGTTCGCGGACATGGCGGGCGAGTCCAAGCCCGTCGACAGCATCGGCGTGCACATCTTCAACGTGCACTACCTCGGCTCCACCCCGCTCCACAGCAAGGTCACCAGCCTCTCCGGACTACAAACACCACTTAGGGACCTCTACTTCACATACAGAAGAAACTACCGCCATAAAAACGGCCTCAATGGACGACTAGAAATCTCGAAAAGCGGCCTCAAGGTCAAATACAAAGGAGACAAAGGCGACCTTGAACAACTCAACCCCTTCCCCACGATAGCAGTGTGGTCAGCTGTCAAGTTCGTCGTCCAACCTTCCGAGTGCGACGACCGCGATCTTTGCTACGCCTTCTTGCCCCTTATCACCGATCCTGATAACATCGACCGACAAGCCTTATTCAAAACTTTAGAGTCACCAGACAAAAAGTATATCCTCTCCCACAACGAAAACTCGCATTCACCCCTTTTCGCTGTAGTGATGAGGAAGATCGGCGTCGCGAAGCAGTTGGAGTGTCATGGGTTTGTATGCCAGACGACAGAGGACGCTATCGTAGTAGCGGCCACGTTATACAAATCGCTGATGGCGCACATGAGCCGGCAGGGTCACAACGACAAGAAGAAGCTGAAGAATCGAAACGGAGTCAGCTGTATGAGCGTTGGAAGCAGCATGTCGCCTAACGATATCCCGGTCAGGCCGCCGCGCAAGAAGCGGAGCACGTCCTCCATGAGCGGCGACAGTGACCGAGCCGACGGCTACTCTGCGAGCGAGTCATTCATCGAGAAACCCAGACTGGAAAGGACCAAGAAGATTTCAACAGAGAGCCTGCCACACCTACCCCCACCTCCGTCGATCCTCCCCGCCGAAATGAAGAGAATCACAGTCGAAGAAGTCAAAGCTAAACTGGATTCAATAAAACATAACGACACAAGTGGTAGCGATACGCAGGACTCGAAAAAATCTCTAAAGAAACTCCAAAATCCCAGCATCCGTCAAATTCAAAATCTCCATAACATACACAGTAGTGAGTCGTCCGTCCGGAGCAAGGTTTCAGAAAAGATCGAACTGTTTAGAGAGTTAGAAAGACGGAAAAGTTTACAAAGACCACCGACTTTACCACCTCCTATTCCTATAAAACCGCCTTCGGAAGCGCCGCCAGATCCTCCCAAAGAGCCCTTACGAAGGAGTCAAAGTGGAAGAAAGTCTATAAACGAATCTGGTGATATTCTGACAAAAGTAGCGATTCCTCGCTCGGGTAGCTTCCTAAACGCCGGCGGACTGACTAGGTACAAGTCAATTGGACACAGGTATGTATTTCTAAATTGTTCTCGTGTATAAATCAAGTGTTGAAATTTCGTTCTTAGCAATTTCGTTGGTACGCGTGAGTTGTTATTTCCTTTTACCCGATGCACGCTGACATCTTGTGTTTTTCACATGATCAATATGTTCGTTCAAATTGCTGTAACGAGAGACGAATAGAGCGTGCTTAGTGGAGTGTTTCGAGTACTCGCATGCTCGTAATTGTGGCAACGCAACCGCGTCCGCTACATTCCTCTGATCCAATACGACGCCGAGCTATTTTTAACTATCATTACACTTGCAACATCCTTATTGAGAAAGCCAATGTACTCTTTTTTTGTTGATATTTTTATGTTTTCGGGTAGTTATGTTGTATGGGCGTTGATGAGTAAAATTTATTAATACTTGCACGCTTATGTTAATAAAGCACCCAAATAATAAGTGAACGCACGTCACAGTAACGGTACGGAACGTAAAAGTTCCTTAAATGGCTGTATAATAATCGCAGTATGTTATTATGATTAATGTTGGTAATAAATCAAGTACTTAATTGTGCAAAATCATGAAAATTTTCAGTTTCATCATTGATTGATACATATTTCAGTTTCTTATCTTACTCTTACAATTATGAATACGGCTTTATTAATAAAACACAAATTATTAATTTCAGGAACAATGGTAAAAAGGGAGGCGGTTCACCGTTAGGGTTCAATGAACTTTTTAATGAATTCAAAGTTCAGGAGAACTTGCACTCGATGGACGAAATCCTCAACGCCATAATAGATGCAGAAGGCATGTCCTTCAATGACCTCAAACCGATATACAAAGAATTTCTACTGAAATTAGCTGTGACGTTGACGAAAGACGAAATCTTTCAGCACAGCAAAGCAATCATGAAGAAACAGAAAAAGAAAATATTAAGAAGAAACAGTATGTTTCAGAACAAAAGACGAAAAATATTAAAAGGTGCCAGTGGTCTTCGCATGGTCTTCCGACTGCCATTCGGAAAAGACTTCAGAAATAAAGAGAGTAAAGCTGCAGACTCAGCAGAT
The DNA here is from genome assembly GCA_905146925.1 of Autographa gamma. Lineage (NCBI taxonomy): Eukaryota > Metazoa > Arthropoda > Insecta > Lepidoptera > Noctuidae > Autographa > Autographa gamma. Next base: position 1,075,744 of record LR989870.1, read on the forward strand.
ATAGTAAAAGACCCTGTATCAGAGAGCTCAGTATCGACCTCTAGCTACGACATCCGGCAGTTTCGGCCCAAAGAACCCATGCTGCCTCCCCCGAAGCGGCAAGCGTCGAGACAAAGACATTCGAAAAGATCAGACAAAGTCGTGCAGGTTTCAAAACGAACTGGAAAATCCAGGCCTGGGGAAAGGACATCTACTTCGGAAGACTCAGATTTTCTTACCCTAAGCAATAGACTAGGATGCCAGAATAGGAATAGCTCGAGTGGTTATGTGTCATGCTCTGAGTGTGAATCTGAGAGCTGTATTGATAGATGTTACTGTTCTCTTAAGGGTGACAGTAAATCTAAGTGCTATTGCTCAACCGTGGAAGCTAAAGATCCTGCAAAGACCAAGCTTTTAAGTAAAAGCAAAAGCTGTAAAGATTGTTATGGGTGAGTTTTAAATCATTATTAAATCATAATTTAACAAAAACTGCCAAGTCACTGTAGTTACAATAACACTGAGGATTACATAAAACAAAAGTCCGCGCTTATTCATATAAAAATCAACGTGTAAACTCAAGGTGCTAAAATAAATGAATAGTTTTGTCGTAAAAGAATTAAACGGCAGATTATAGATTTTGTATGGTAAGCTGATTGATTTAGTTGTAATATGCAGAACGTAGCATATTGGCAAACTTTCTAAATTTTGTTGGGCAAAATATTGCGATGGTGGACTTCGTTCTTTTGAGTGTGACTAAAGTTTGTTGTGAAAACAAGTGGGATTATGCCTAGGGAGGAGTGACAGGACAGAAATAGCCTAATAATACTAGCTCTAATTAATTAATAGAAAACATGCTAAAATCTCTTTAAAAGAAAGTAAATGAACAACACCATCAACATTTGATAACCCTATAATTAAAAAGGGCGCTAGTCATCACTTAATAACTCACATTATTAATTAACAAAACTCAAATAGTTATAACAATGATTATAATTCATAAAAACAATCAACATACATTATTAACTTCACTGTTTATAATGAAAAATTTCTCTACTTTCGACGTCTTCAACATTTACCACCAATATACTATCTCAGAGAGTGTAGTATTAATTATATGAAATATCCTTTTACTGAGATCATTTTGAACTTTATCACCTTGTGTTAAGGTTGATATTGGTGTTGAGATTGTGCAGTAGAAATGAAATGTGTGGTGGGTAATCAGAGCGTGCACGACTGGGACGACTAGCGAGTTACTGAACTGAATTAAGAGTTATTTACAGTTGAATTTTGGAATTAATTTCACCAAATATTTAGCTTGATTAGTGAAATGTTTAGGTGTTGAAACTTGGATTAATTTGAAGATTTATTTTGTGAGTTATAACGTTTGTTACTTTTGCTGTAATGTATATTCACAGATGGCATTTAAACATTAAAACGTTACATAATAATTAATTAGATAGCCAACACAAGACAACAGGCAAAGTGATCTTGTCTTTAGTATAAGACACTTACTGGTTGTTACCTATACATACTTCCAAGAGGGATATAGAATCCCCTGATATCTTACTAGCTTATACCAGCGGTTCCACCAGTGGGGGTGTTGGACATGTCATTAATTCAAAGACATTTTCTATACAAACTTTCATCCCCTACTTCAACATCTTACAGCCTATTTTACATTAAAAAGCTAGCCTACACCTTATCTCAGGCGCTGGGTTATTGTTGTACCAAACACTTAAATCAGATCAGTAGTTTTGGTGTGATTGAGTAACATACAGACAGAGTTACGTTCGCATTTATAAAATTAGAAAATATTTAAAAGGTTTTTTAACAATTTCCACTAATTATCTCTTGTAAAATTCCAGTGAATACTACGACGGCGACTTCAGCTACTGCTCGTGCGACTCGGAGAGCTGCGCCGACAGCAACAAGTGCTACTGTCCCGGCCCGCGCCTGCAGCCCGCGCGCAGTGTGGACTACCTGCGCAGCCCCGGCGAGTACTGCGAGCGGATGATGAGGCACGATGATAAGAGCGGACGGTCTAGGTGAGGATGCTGTTCTAAGATAATACTTAAGTAGTAATAACCTTGACGAACTGGAGGCCTTTGATGAGGAGTGCATGACCACGGCTCTAACCAGAGAGAAATGGAAGGAGGGTAGAGAGGCCTTTGCCCTGCAGTGGGAAAGAAATGGCTAGTAAAAAAAAAAAAAAAAAGTAATAACCTTCTGTCAACTAGTAGTAAGGAGAGATGCAGTGAAAGTAAAAATAGACAGTCAAGGGTTATTATGTAATATATTATTATTAGATTTGTAATTTCTGACACATATCTAGTCACCTAGCCTTTTTAGTTTTAAGTTTTATTGAATACCTATGGTTACATAAATGAAATAATTACAAAAATATCTTAGGTCATTAGGCCCTAATAATTATGTAAACAAAATTGTCATAGAAAGAGATATGTGACTAAAAACATAAACAAAATCGACAGTTTGTGTTTGGCTGCCCAAGAGTATATTTCCTTTAACTAATTCACAGCAGGATAAAATAGATTTAAAATGAAAGGATCAAAATCAGTTTAATTTCCCTATTTCTGGACCTTGGGATAGTTCAACAATTTAGTATCATTTCTTATATGTGTAAATTTTCCGCTTACAGTCGTTGGGGCCCGGGCACGGCTGCTAGCGCTGGCGGCAGCGGGGCGCGGAGACGAGGCGAGCGAGCCCGGCGCGCGCGTTCCACCGACAGCGTGGCGCTCGACTACGAGCTGCTGCTGCAGAACAAGCCTAGGGCCAGGAACATGCAGCGGCTCACTGGTAAGAACAACATAATCTTAGTGAGAATGTTGGTCCAAGTGTCGTACCTTGTGGAACCCTGTAAAGAAAATCCTTAAAATAATTAAACATTGTTTTCAGTACAGTATCTTACAGCTCTCTGTTTATGCTTGGACAATAGAAAGGTAGTCCACAAGATAGAAAGATGTGTTTTTCTACAGAATAGAGGTCTAAATAACTACTAGAGAGTCTCAAATGCCTTAGTGAAACACCGAATAAATCTGACTTTCTACTACGTTACATTTTGACGTCTACATTTGACTTCATAATGCGTATTATAAAATTGTGATGTACATATTACTTAGGCAGTGGTCTAAACGTGTTTTTTATCTTCAGTCCGCAGCACAGGCGCGGGCTCCCAGGACGCCTTAAGCGTAAAAAAATCCGCGGAGATGGCGGCGCTATTCGCAGACGTGCGTCTGTCGCAGCGTACGGACGTGCGCGGGCTGGCGCGGGGGCTGCCGCGCGCGGGGAGGGCGCGGGCGGCGCTGGCCCCCGCACTGTCGCTGCCGCACGTGCCCGCGGCCTCCCTGCCGCACGCCTTGCCGCACGCGCTGCCGCTCAGCAGGAATGCCAGTCTCGAGGATACGCTGGGGTACCTGCCGTGATGTGATGTGCCTAATGGAGTTCAAGAGTACGACTTTCATGATTTCAGAGGTTAAATAATGTTGCACTAGAATGAAATTGGAAACAACGGGTGTGTTCCATGTGTGGCTTGAAAATAGAGCTGTGGATTTTGGACCTGGTAAAAACTGAGATGATTTATTATTGCTACGGTTTGGACATTTTGAACCAGCTACGCATAAATTCGATTCAAAAACATGATGAGGTGTGGTTCTTGAAGAACAACATCAGCGTTGTTCTGATTTTCGTTTCTAGTGTAACATTAACAATTTTAATTTCAAGTTAGCAATGGATGCAAACGAAAGTAAAATAGTGAATTTGAAAAATCTTGCGATTTTTCAAAAGCATTACTTTATTTTCAAAGATTTTGGTACCATTACCATTACTAGTGACTGAAAAGTGATTGTGTGAGAAAAGACATTTAAAGACAATTGTTACAGTTTAGGCATCAACAACAGGGATCATGAAAAGGCACTGAAATCTACTCCGAATAACAATCATATTATAATGTGGGAAAATAATACTGACACACATATAGCCATTATTAACGATGCAGAATTGTTGCAATCGATTTTAATATCTATCAAAGAGAAAAATATATGCTGGGCCCAGATATTAAGCTGGGCCAGACGAGTTTGACAAGCGAACATTCGCGCGACTTTCTTCCGAATTTCTGGTCGCACCTTTATAATCGAGTTTATTGTAAATAATATTATAAAAGAAACCAAATTTATCTCAAAAACATTCCATAACGGATCGTGCAATATTTTTAACTTTATACTTTTAGAAAACGTGCAATAATAATTTATTTACATTCATAACGATTTAAGACAACATCTCGGATCTTTATCGATTCCGATTTAATCGAGAAGCGTGCCAAGTAATCGATTACTGCCGTTTAAGTTACTCCTCTCACACTGTTCTGATGTATTCAGATATTTTATTCGTAGCACACGTATACCACCTTATTTTGTAATAAGGATATAAAGTATATCGATTGTTAATGTAAAACTATGTATGTAGTTATTTATTTTTGAAAATAACCTTTATACATAGAGTGGAATAATTAAGGTATATACAGGGTGTATATTTCAGTAATATCTTACAATAGCGTAGATGACTTGGTCTGAAAAGTCAAAATGTATTTAGTCCGCCATTTAGATAATCATAATATGATAGACACGTATTTTTTCTTTTATCTCACCAATAAAAAAATACGAAGATAAACCGCTTTAAAGTTTACAACTTTTGCTTAGACGTGACGTCGATGATCTTCAAAATTATTTGTTTACAGGACAAAAGAAAAAATACTCGCTAATATTTTTTATTATCTAAAAGATGGACATAGAAATAAAAAGTAGTCATCATGCCTATTGCCTTTTTGAAAAATGTAAAAATACTACAAAATGTAGAGTCACTTGCATAATAATTATTGTTGAAATATACATTCTGTATTTAGTTATTTTAGTGTAAGTAGGTGAAAGGCTGGTCTGTCACTACTTCACTATTGTGATAAACACAACACACTTTTTACCGACTTCAAGCGAAAACGAGCGCAAATAATAATATGTCCTAGTTGAGAATGTCCACAGATTCAGTACTTTTTATTAAAGAAGTTATGTGTCTCTTTCTAGCTCATACTAATTTTATAGCTATCTCGCTCTTTTACTTAACTTTCGTTAAGTTTAACTGATGTTATCGTTTTTACCCTGTTTTAAGAGATTTTAAATACTCTGATATTAATTGTATAACTACGCAAAGTTACATAAGGCTTCGAAACAATCTATAGCCTGTCTGTGTTCCTTCTGCGTAGCCTTTTTCCAATTCCTGATTCCAGTGTTACCGGATTCAGCTGAAAACTGTATTTTACTAAGAGCGACTATCTACCTGACCTCTAAAGCCCAATTCACTGGGTTACATAGTATCCCGTAGCCAGGCTCATGTCATGTCATGGATGTCAGAAATCAACTTAGCGACTGCCGAAGATCAACTTTTGGTAGTCAAGACCTACAGCTTAACGTGCTTTCCGAGGCACGAGGGATGCGATATGTTTACAAATGGTCACCCATCCTCAGACCAACCGCGGCTTCATCTTCAGTATTGGCGGATTCTACTTACCTACCGAAAAATAATTTTTGACTGTAAGCTACGCGTAGCTACGAACACCTACGAAAGACTACGTACTTAGCTACTGAAAATAGCTATTTCCTCGGCTAGGACTTTTAAACCCTGCTGTTAGAACCATTCCTATTCTTCCTTAAAGATTTATTTTTTAGTAATTCTCTTATAAGTCTATTTTTATAGTAATGAGACTGGTTTAACATTGTTAATGTATAATACGGTGTACATTTACTGCGCCTGCGCACAAGTAATAGCAATCCTCTTAAATTCGTTTTATTTTAATGTTAGGCGCTTGTCTCACCAATTATAATGAATTTATGTTCATTTTTATTATATTTTAATTTATAGTCAAAGGAGGCGCGGCAGTGTTTGAGCCAAGTTGCAAAAAAAAGTGTAAAATATTTTTTTCTGAAGTGACTTAATTTTATACAATAAAGATGCTGGTGAGACAAGTGCTTGAAAATGTATTTTACGTATCTATTTTATGTTATTAAATATTAGTATAATATAACTTATTTATGTAACCTTAAAATATTTTTACGGTTTTACCCCACAAAATATCTCCAACGTTTTGTGGAAATCATTAAAGAAAATTGTGAAAATATTTTTACACTCAATACTTTATTTCACAGACAATTATTAGTCTGTTAAACTTTAAGAATGTAATATAAAATCATAATAATGCTGGCCATGTCTGCCTCGCATTTAAAAAGTAAAAAGAGGTTTATATCAAAATGTAGAGTCGACCTCTTTGCTGTCAGTCGTGAGGATGTGACGTCACGAATATTTATGAATAGTATAAACTGTCGATCTTGTAACTCGTGCAATGTATGTGCAATATGTGTTGATAAGTCAGTCGGCACTCACCTAGTGCAATATTTTGTAAATAAATTGATTTAATGATGTATTATTTTGTTTTTTTCTTCATATTAAAACAAGTAATAAAGTATGTTATAGAAGAAAAGCTGTAACTTGGACAGCTCAAAAAAAAAAAAGATATATTCCTAACCTAAGGTACGCATTGAATTATATACTCGTGCATAGATTAGACAAGATTTGAAACTGCAGCGGTGTAAGTACTATTTAAATTTTGTTATTCCTGAATAAACAGCCTGGTGATTATATGAAAAGATGCACAAAAGCCTTAAGTATATGCGTAAACTTCTTCTTCTTAGCGTGTCGATATACAAGACCGGATCTACTTGCAAACTTGCTCTTTGAATGTTTTTCTCCAGTAAAAGGTAATAACAAGGATTTCGATTAAATATTAAGTTTATGTACTTACTACGTTTATCCATACATTCATAGACAGTATAATATTTAGTCGATAACACATTATTACTACATGTTGACAGAGTTCACAACAAAGTAGTAAGCGTAGCGACCTTTAACATTAATCGTGTAATCTAAATACCTTAAGCACTTAAAAAAAATATATGTTAATAGTGTGTACAAATCGATAAACATATAAAAAGCTATAAAACCTTCTCAATTTGTCGCGTTCTAGATTTCCCGACCGCCCAGTTACTTAACGCGACACTCGTTAACATAATTATTTAGACTTCCTCTATTTAATTACATTTTTCTAAGCTTAACTTGGCAAGTTTAGCGTCTAAGTGATTCATTAGCAAGTAGGTTTTATATATTGAAACCTGTTATATGATGTTGAAAGATAATGATTGCCTATTAAAGATGAGAAAATTTATAAAATTGATAGCAATCATATTTTAAAGTAGCACCTAATTCGGTGATATTGCCTTTTAGACTCATTTTCGTGTAGTAAATTGCGTGTTCGAAAAGGCATCTATGAGAATCACAATAATTAGTTTATTTTATGATGACTGGCCTGATGATGGGCCTGTTGGTCTAATGGTCAGTGACCCTGACTGCTATACCGGAGGTCGTGGCTTCGATTCCCACTCAGGACAAATGTTTATGTGATGAGCACGATCATTTGTTCTGGTCTGGGTGTAATTTATCTATAATATGTATGTATTTAGAAATATATAAGTATGTTTATCAGTTGTCTGGTTATCATAACACAAGCTCTCTTAGAGCTTAGCTTGGGATCAGATTACCGTGTGTGAATTGTCCAGGAATATTATATTATATATTATATTTTAGAATAAACGCAAAACTTCTATATTAAATAAACAAAGGATATTTAAGAGTCCCTTCATGACAAAACTGGTCGACAAGGTATGAATTTCAATTTTGTTCGGTGCCAAATATATGTATCTCTGAATTTTCATGCTGGAATTTTAGTAGGTAGTATTTCTCTATATTTTTACAGCAGTCTTTGTTTTTTATAATGCGGACACAATCATTTACTTTGCTCTGAACCCAAAGTTATAAAGTACTTGTGTTATAGAATTACGAAGGTACCACAAACACCCGGACCCGAGACAATGTAGAAAAGTGAGTTTCTACATCCGGTCCGGGGATCGAATCCGGGACCTCAGAGATAGCAACACATTGTAAACCAGTGCGTACACCACCCGGCCGTGGAGGTCGTCGGTAAAATTAGTATCTCTTCCTTATAAAACCATTTAGAAAAATGCTGCCCAAACACTGCATAACTCACATATACGTAATCCTACCTTCTAGGGGTTTATAAACTTTCATGCAGTATTCGGTTAGGTTGTAACATTGCTGACTGGATTCCGTATTACATCGGTACGTAGGATTATCCTAATATGTATTGAACTGGCGCTTATTTATAAAGCAGTCATAAAACACATTGCTATTCTATATTTGTTCATATAATAGAAAAGAGTATCTACGCTTATTATTGTTAAATATTGAATTAAATTATGTAATAATGATTGTACTAAAAAATTAAATTGTCGAATACAATATTGAAGTCTTGCTCAAAAACAACACACTTGACGATAAGTGTGTTTTTTAACTAGGAAAGCACGGCTGCATTAATAGGTATTAGAGTACCTACGAGTAACTACTTCGTTACGAGAAAGATGACATAAATAATTACTTTTTTCGATACTACCGATACAATCAAACATGTTTCATTTTATTAAATATGTTATACCTGTCGTAAGATGTTGAATAATTATGTAAGTCTACTACTACCTTTTGATTTCCTATGTAAACATCATTACATAACTGCACGTTTAGCAAATAAATCGATCAACTAAGGCAAGGCATTTGTGTGTACATACCTTCAAGTAATTTGACTTGGCAGCCAACGTAAATATTTAGAAATATTTGGCGCAAAACATTTTATTCGCGCGTGGAATAATCTAGTTTGCAATACTTGGCTACTAGACTATTTAGTAGGCATTACTGCAGTGACTAAGTTTAGAACTACGTAACTTATCTAACTAGCTAGGTATTAAGAAAAGTCAGAAAATAAAAGTTCAAAGTTAGAAATATACACTTTCTTCTTTCTTGTTGTCAAATAAATCTAGTTATTTTTCCTTATAAATTGCATCTTTGTATTGAGTCAACGACATAGTTAAAGTCTCGGGTCGAGTCTGGATGAGGCTAGCACAGGACCGTAGAAAAAGGGGAGGCCTATGCCCAGCTGTGGGAGGACAAGGGCTGTGGATGATAATGATGATTGTGTCAACAATATTTTCCTTTTTTTTTTCTTAATTTCTTTGACTAACTAAAAGTTTTCATACAACTAATTCTTGTCGAGATTTAAGGAAATTATAATGCAATAATTAAATTTAAAGTGTTTATTGTTCAAAGTCCTTTCATAAAACAATATGACATTATATTCATTTACAATCTATATTAACTTACAAATAAGTTACAATCATGTTTGGAGCGTTTTACTGAGATTTTAAGTTTGAGATATAAATTTTCCAAGACCTGATGCTAACTTTGCTATGTAGAAACTAGAAACACAATAATGAAAATTATGTCTTATTTGAAGACATATGTTTTGTGTATAAGGAATTATTAGATACTAATTTTTTAGGTGAAGTATTTTATCGATCGATTGGGATCGAGTAATTTCATTGTCAAACGCGTTCAGCCTGAAAATCACTGGGATACCAATAATTACTCAGTTACTACACTGATTTTTATTTTTTAATTTTTTGGAATGAAATAAAAACCGCTTATCTTGCCTCGTTACTTAAAGATGTGTAGAAGTAAAGAGGAGAATAGTTTTTAGTTTATTTCTAAACAGCTGACATATTAAAGAAATAATGAAGTTTCCTAACCGCCTAAATTTAAGCAGTTTAGAGTAAGTGATATTTTGTCCAGCCTGGGAATCGAACCAGGAATCGAAGTTAAACAATCAGGCAGTCCATAATATGATGTACAAACTTAGTTTCTTGTTCAATGAATTAGTTTTCAAATCACAAGAAATATGGAAAAAACTGCATTTTTTATGAGAATCTCAGTAAAGTACTCCATCTAAATTGAAATATTTAATTGGCCAAAAGATACAAAATAAATTTAGAAAATTTAACAACGAAATCATACAGATTGGTTTTATATTTTTGTCTTCTAAAAACATAATTTTATCAATTCTTTAAAAAATAACATTTTAATAACAATATCTTTATAATTATAACAATGTTGCAAATTGTATATTTTCTATAAAATAACAAAAGGTACTCGAATTATATTTACAAATAGGGTTAGCACACTGACAATATAAATAAGCACTTAATACATTTTGAAACTCAGATAATTCTTGTGTTAGGTATAAAAAATTGTTCCATCTCGATGACTTTCAAAAATATCAGAAATTTACACTGATTTATAAATTTTCAACCTTATTGGACATCCCTTTAAAAAGTTAAGTGTTCATTTATATTGTCGGTGTTTATTTAATCTGTGACACTAACTGCACTTATGAGTATTTATAAATACACGGCTAACAGATAAGTACTTAGAAGCTTATCCTAACTACTGACATACCGCTATCAAAGGTACAACCTGAGCGGGGAGGTAGACAGCGCCACCTACCTACCGCACCGCGCAACTACCTAAGTTCATTACATTCCTCAACTATATTATTTGTGTCCAATAATACAATATATATTTAACGATTAAATCAGGTATTGACAACAAATTCCTTCTGTCTTTCAGATGGACTCACCATCTCCGTCTCCCGTCCTGTGGTTTTTGGTTCTACAGTTTCAATCCAAAATTATCATCTATGAATCTATTATGGCATTCAGTATGGTCTGACTGTACCGAGCCGGCCCCTGGGGATGGGCTCCGCGTAGCTGTGGCGGAACTTGCCCTGCTGGCGGTCCGCGAGCTCGCGGTAGTCTCGGTAGTCGCGCTCGTAGTACCTGTCGCGGTCGCCTTCCGCGTACGACTGGCGCTGGTCGTCCAACAGACGCGAGCGACTGAACGCCCGCTGCCTATCATTCCAATCCCTCCTTCTATCCTCGATCACTGGTTCAATGATCTCGTCTTCTTCGATGCGCCGGTCCAGCTCCCTTCTCGGTCTCCTCTCGAAGCTGTCGAATTCATCTCTGTGCGGTTTCGGCTCGATCCTGTTCAGGTACTCCTCGGCGCCGTACTCGTAGCGCTTGTTGGTGTCGTCTCGCTTTCTGCCGATGCGCGGGAGCCGCTCTATCTCCCGGTGAGGTAGATCGCGAGGCAAGTCTCGTGGCAAATCACGAGATAGGTCGCGAGGTATGTCGCGAGTAAGGTCGCGAGGTAGGTCGCGGGATAAGTCGCGGGGTATATCACGCGGTAGGTCTCGCGGCTCGACGTCTCGCATCCTGTCGGTGTCCTTGCGGCGCTCGGGCTCCCTGTGGCGCTCCACGTCGCGATGAGAGCGCTCCGGCTCTCTCCGGGAGCTGTCCCTGTGTCGGTCCTGTCGCTCGTCCCTCCTTTCTTCCTCGGGGGAAGAAGTCGAGCGACTGTTCCGTTCCAGCATGCTCCTCCTCATGGCCATGTGCGCCTCCAGCTCTCTGTTGAACCTCTCCCGCTCGAGGTTCATGAACTTCTCCTTGGCTACAACGAACCTGTCTTTAGGGGAGGCCTCAGCTAGCTTTAGACTGCCTTCGCTGGCTCCCCTTTGTAGTTTCCCGAACCTCCGATCTTCGACCCTGTCAATGCTTCTGTTGGATGGCTTGGTTTCCGCGACATACCGCCTCCTGTACACGGTGTCATCTTGGAACTTCTCTGGCTTCTCTTTGCTGACGCGTTCGAGCGACTCGTGGCGGAAGCGGCGCTCGAAGGTCTGGTCGCGGAAGGGGGCGAGCTGGTCTCGGAACTGGTCGTTGTAGTCGTCGGGGTAGGCGCGCTCGTAGCTGCGCGGGGAGAGCGCGCGGCGCGGGGAGGCGGCGCGGCGCGGGGGGGAGGCGTCGAACGCCTCGTGCATCATGTACGCCGTGCTCTCGGCCCAGTCCTCCTCTGGAAAAAGAACATAAGGGATCTATTAGCAAAATATAAACAACTAGCTGACACGGCAGACTTCGTTCTGCACCAATCCATAAATATAACCCTAATTTTTTTACTTGTTTTTTTTTATTTAAATCCGAGTATTTTCATATTTTTTCATATTTTAAACCTTCTCTGGACTTCCGCTAATAATTTCATACCAAAATTAGCCAAATCGGTCAAGCTGTTCTCGAGTTTTAGCGGGACTAACGAACAGCAATTCATTTTTATATAGATAGATAGATAGATTATGTCAGTTGCCATTGACATTACAGTAAGTCACAAATAACCTTAACCTAACATAGTTCTAAACCAGGAAGTGTAATTTTTTTAACTTGATAAAAAATGTGAGTTCAAGCATAAAATCAGGCGAACAAATCAAGTGGTTTTAATAGGAAATGCCGAGTTCTGAGATAAGATTCGTTCTGCATTACAGCACGGCTGAAGTGCAGTTACTCGTGCCAAAAACATTTAAAAACAAAGTAAATCTTATTCAATACATTAGGATTCTGGACGAATGAGATTTGATGGTGGAGTTGTAAAATGCGTCTTTAGAATGTAAGGGTCGACTCTGAGGTCAAATGTGTTATTAACTGTTAAAATAAATATTTCTTTACTACTACGATATAAGCGACGTGATGTTAAATATCCTATAAATTAAGAATCTCAAGAATAGAGCTCTCAAATGCATAAAGATTTTACGAATCCGACTAGTGTTTCAGGTTGATGTTTCACATCATTCATCACATCTGGGGCCCGAGTCTGCTATTGACAATTGCTTAAATCGTCTGAGTGGGTGGTGTTAGTAGGTCCATTTTAGGATAATTACGTAGGTAAAACATCATTTTAACGTTAAAATTGGCCATTGGTGGGGCCAATTTTGACGTTTTGACATTAAGTAGAATGCCAATTATCCTAAAATCGACTTACTGACGCCACCCACTCAGACGATTTAAGCAATTGCCAATAGCAGACTCGGGCCCCTGAACGTTTAAACAAACTAACTCTTTGCCTTTCCTATATTATACATAGATAACTTCCTCTTAACTTTTCCTAAAGATATTATTTGGGTCAGGTTTGAATATCATCCTAAATAAACTATTTCATAAACATTGGTGTTCTGGTTCAGTTTATATGAATTAAGCAAGATGATTACATCATATGCAAAGTAGATTCTAAGATTCTTCATCAGTTAAATTTACAGCATCTGTCTAACAGTTTTCTCAAAGTTGAATCGTTAGTTTAACTAACATAGTTAAAACGAATAATAAATAACGACCATTATGTTACCATATGTTAGTTATTATAGCAGGAAATAAATCTATCTGTTAGCGACTTTAAATTAATTTAGATAAAGTTTAGATAAAAATAATTTATTCAAATTAGATACCAAAAAAAAATTTCTTTTTTAAGTGGTGACACATGACAGTTAGGCTTTTGTTTTGTATTGAATGTATTGCCTACTTTTCTTTTACTAGAAGCCTATTTTATCTGCAAAATTAATCGCCAATTTCGCGCCTCGACGAATATTTGTACAACCTAAAGACACACATTTAAATCTGTTTGTTCAGATACTTGAGACAATACAATCACGTGTCCCTCTATTTATACACCAATCATTCAATAAAACAAACAGAAATCTATTTACCTTTAAAATTTTAAAACGACAAAATCTCATAAAAATATTTTTGAACTGAACCCGTACTACTGGCTTACTTTCATAATTAATGCGTGTCGTTTAAAGAATTCCTTGTATACTAAACTCACTTTTACGAGTAACGGGATCATTGGAAACCCATGGTAACTCGTTTTTAAATAACATTTGACATAGAAAATAACCTGCCCATAGAGTAGAAAATGTAAATATTATAGAGCGCGCGTATCCAATGAGTTGAGCGTTCGTAAGCACATTTTAGATATAATACAATTGTTTACTGCTAAGTTATGTAACGTGCACCCACAGATGTTTATACGATACGATCAATGTTTACGATATTTCTACCCAATCCTTGTTTATAATAGGTGTTGAGTAACAATATTAAATTAGGTTCGATATAGGCGAGATAGTGTCATTAAAATCGCGCGTTTTGTTTTGATACTATTTTTACGACGAACTAGTTCATACTAATGCTAACATACATTGCGTTCATACCATGACATGCGCACTCTATATTTTCGTAACTATCTTCTAAAAACCTGCCAGTTTACAACTGTCAGTCGGATGACATTTACATCTGTGTATTTTTTCATTTTAGAAGTGTATTATTGTTTGATATCTTCGCGATTGTTGGATTATTTATTACAGTTCCGTATGTTATTCTATTATGGCTTTTTATTTCGTAAGTTAATTGTGGTATAATTTATTTACTGAGCTCTTCGACCGTTAAAGTGTTATATGTATTTGAGATCGGTAAATAATATTATCAGTAATCTTTACTTATCAGAATTCGACACATAACAAGCACCGAGAAATTAAAAATAAAATTTGCATCCAGAACTCACGTTACGAGGTTAGGCCCTTTTAACCAGGTATGACTGCATATTATTTGGAACGCAATAACATGGACACAGTTTTATAAAAAATGTTCTCTAAAAATACGTTCGAAGGGAATAATTTTATAACGTAATTATGAGATATTAACCAAAGTCTGATGTCTCTACGGTATCCTAATGTATGTGCGGCTCCGACACGCACTCGGCAGGTTTTTTACTAATGATAGCGGTTTATTACTGTTATGTGTTCTGTTTTCTACGACACGAGGCTTTAGGCAGTTTTGACGGCATAATGACAGCGATATATATTCCAACTATTTATTGATATGTGAACTGACAAGTTTTTTATGGCTTCGATTTAGTTGATAGGCTTTTTCTTTAGATATTTTGAAAGTTATATCAAGTTTAGGTTTAAATGAAAGTATAATTTATTGGTAGGTTTAGTCACTAAGGATGCCTTTGCTTTCTAGTAGTGGTTGGCATAATATGTGTGTTATTTTTCAATCAGGTATCATCATTGTTAACTAGCGGATATTAAACCATATTTGGTTTGTTATTAATAGTCAACACCTTAATAAACATTGTAAATAAAAGAATTGACAAAGTAACATTTATAAATTAAACAATATCCGGCTTCCAAAATCATCAAGTCAAACCTTACTTTCAAGTAAAACAGTCAATTAATATAACTAAAGGAAATAAAAGGTTTCTCCATTTAAACTTTACGTTAATAGCTTTGACAGTTAATAAAAAACATTAACACCAATAATAATTAGTATCAATTAATTTTCAACACATAAAACTATAAAAATATTAACGAATTAAGTTTGACAGTTTGAATTCGTTCCCACGCCGCCATCTTGCGCCGCCATCTTGTATAAAGCGCGCGCAAATTGTATGGGACGACGTTAGAATCTGTTGTTTCTATTGTTTAGACTGCTCCGATTCTCTTCGTGATTTATTAGAGAACATTGTAATTTAACTTACATTGTTGTAAGTTTTAATGAACTTTTATTTTATGAAACTATTTGGTTCCGTATTTGTTACTTTGTTTTGTGTTCATAGACATTTTATCTGAAGTTTTGTTAATCGAACCAATTTTAAAGTATTTAAGGTCTCGTTGTTTGCCTATTGCTTGAAATATTGTAGCCCTATGCCCTATATAAGGTTAAGCATAGCCTAGAAATATGCCTTTTTTAAAGTTCCATTTTTTTAGGAACGAATATACCACACTGACTATTATTTTAAAATAAAATGTCGTGATTACACCAAAATGTAATCGATCTAAAACATGAATATAACAAGCGTAATGACCTATTCATGATATCGTTTAATGCCTCAGAAGAGGCCCTTCAGTAAAACAGTAATGAGGTAGTAGGCATTATTAAAAGGCCTTCATCATCTAATAATGATTGTCCATGTGAACCAGTGACCTTCACACGTAAGAACAATACAATAATTCACTCTCTTTATAACACTTTCTCAAAACCAAAAGGTTTCACTTTTACCTCTTAATATTATCTTTATGGGGTAACCCTAATTGGTAAATTAAAGTTTATGAGAATTATCTCTCTTATCTCTTGCCAAATAATACTAATTTACAATCATTATGGCTTTAAATACAAGTGCCCAGAGGTATACTGTGCTAATACGTAATACAACATTTTTGTTGACGAAACTTTCGTGCTAAGAATGTGATTCATACATTTCAATAGGACTCGCTGGTAACACAAATATTCCAACACATATATAAAGAAATTCTTGACTCAAACAAAAATACTTTGATCACACAAATATTTGTCCCATTGTAAAAGAAAATAATCAATTTTATAACTGAAACAATTATTGTGTAAACTCTCAAAACGTTTGGTCGACTCTTTCCAATCACATTTATAAATACATTTTATACTCTTAAACAAAAATACTTTGGTCACACAAATATTTGTACTGTTTGAGAAAACATGCATACATATCATCACGCCTGTATATCCCATAAGGGGTACGCAGAGGCTTCATCATCGGAAGCACAAACACGCATCCTAGGATGACATATTACCATGATGATGAAATGCTCATGAGTTTTTTTTTTTGTGTTTTTCGTACATTAATTTACTTAAGAACCTGGGCTAGATTGAGTGTTCCTTTGGCTATATGAAATAAAAACTAACGATTATGACCAATAATTATTATTTAGTGGAGCGACCGTTTAAAACATTTTTTGTGCGAATTTGGTCGAGTCGTTAAAACGTAATTACCTTTCAACCTATTTACTACCAAATTGCTTACACCAAACTCTGGTGTGCCAAAAAGTTAACTTGATACGCATTTGGTTTAATATAGAAAATTGCTTTGTTCAGTACACTTGTCCAACGTCTTGCGCATGATATATCCTGGTAAAATATAACATTTGTAATTATTTTATATGTATTATTTCAACAAGGGAAAACGTAGATATTATGCATACTCTTAGTCTTTTGTACAAATAGTTCATACTATTTTTTATTCTTGTGGTTTTACACTTTTTATAAGTGCAATAAAGGAATAAACAAATAAAGAAGACTGTAAACTATGGTCTAGTATGATCTTAGAGGATGTTGAAGAAGAGAAGCTATTGCTAAATACAGTATAACTATGTCTTAAATAAAACAGATAATACAGATGAAACTCACAAGAACAAACTTTACTAAATCACATACAGATACAACTGCAGTGTTGCAATACTAATACGCACATCCTACCTTTACATACCTACAAACGTAAACACATAGTATTTAAATCCATAAACAATGGAATAACAAAGAATAGTGAGGTCGTTGATTGAAAGATCTTTTCCAGACAATCGCCATTTTTTCCACTTTGGGAAAACTGAGCTTCTATAATAGAAAAACAGGTGCTGTCTCTCTCGCACACTATTGTTTTAAACGCCTGAGGCGTGGGAAGTTATAAACTGCCTATTTGCGCTTGTGAAAAACTTGCCTATTCTACCTTTTTGAGGTTAGGCTCTTTAATGTGTTTATGTTGTTTTAGTTGAATTTTAATGGTGGATGTTAAGGTTTTAGGTACGTTTCTACGAATAACTTGTTTTATAACTAACTTTATTTAGTAACACAGAATTTTTTTAAACTGTTGACAGACCTTCCTGCTCTATTATATTAATGACAGAGTTACTCTAGGTTTCATCGACTACCACTTAACTCATATTCTATCTAAACTGGTCAGTTTTTGGAAAAAGATTACTGTCATGGCTTATAGTCACGCACAAAAATAACGTTATAAAAGACTTTTCTTTTATTCCGTCATTAAGCTATATAGGTTTTTATGATCCTGTAAAAATAATATAGCGTTAAACGGTTATGAAAACAAGCTAGATATTACTACGCTTTACTCTGCCAGCTCTCAAACAGCGTGTTAACCGTGTATCACAATAACACTGAGAATAATTGCTCCAGTTTACATTACAAAGCCTCTCACCATAAAACAGAACACGCCGACATCAACTTACTCTACATTCATCACACAAGCAAACATCAACTCTATCTTTCTAACAATAGAGTCTATATCCGCTTTGTAAGCTAGAGTCAATAAGGTGGGTTATGGAGTGTAGGGTTCAGATTTTGGAGGATACGTTTCACAAGTCATTAGTTAGTTCAATGCTTTGATACCTTGAAGGTAAGTGCGATCTTGATCTATTTAAGATCAATAAACTTGAGTTTAATAAGATTATGTGTTTATAGTTTTTATGTGAGATGAAAATTACAGTATCATACTTCCATATTAAACGTAAAGCCTCTTTTTTAATTTTTGTGACTATTATTACTACTATTATTGTCGTGGTGGCCTAGCGGTTCAATGAACGGATTTGTATGCACAAGGTTGCAGGTTCAAACCCAGGCAAGTACTTTTTTAAGGCTTTTTCAAAGTTATATGTACTTTCTTAATTACTCTCAGACACTTCTGACAGACGGTGAAGGAAAACATCGTGAGGAAACCTGGATTCCAAAATATGAGATCTGAAATCGCCAATCCGCAGAGAGCAAGCGTGGTGATCGATGCTCGTGCCTTCTCTATATGGGAAGAGGCCTGTACCCAGCAGTGGGACGTTTATAGGCTGGATTATTATTACCAATATGTCACAACAGATACAGTTAAGATTTCATTATTCCAGTTGAAACATGCACAAACAATTTAAAAATAGAAGAAATGATTACTTTTAACTTTAATGTCCTTATCTTGAGTATGAAAAACGCTTCGAGTAATTGCGAGCATAAAAGGCTTTAATTTGGGAAATCATTATAAATAGGCTGCTAGATATCGCTTAACTGTAATAGCTAATAAAGTTATTATTAATCCCCTAAAAACACAGCCTTTGTTATTGTTACTAATCTCACTTCCAATACATGTTTTTCATCCATTTTCATTTGAAACCAATTACAGTTTAAACAATGGCTTGGTATAAGTGTGATAATAGCTGTCATGTCTGACGTCACTTCCCTTCTAAGAACATCACCGTAATAATTGGATATTAATAACATGTTGGAGATAATTACTTTATAATACATAGTTGGTTCCCTATAGAAAGTACATACATACATATCATCACGCCTGTATCCCCGAAGGGTTAGGCAGAGGTGTACTAATATACACCCACAGTTCGCCGATATGTTAGGTCCCATGTAATAATGGGCGAGCCTAATGTCACTAACCGGGCACAAATCCAAACTCCGACCTGCTACTTAGAATTTCATAGAAAAACCCAATAACACCTTGGTCGACTTGGGAATCGAACCCAAGACCTTTAGCGTAGCAGTCGCGCTTAGCACCACTAGGCCAACGAGGCAGTTTTAATTTCATTAATAACATTTGAAGATAATTACTTTATCATACTTTAGTTATATAATTACTTTAGTTAGTTCCCTATAGAAAGGTTTTATTTGGGTATGTCAACTGTTGGAAGGTGAATGAACCGGATTAAAGAGCAGAAGATTGCGGGTTCGAACCCTGGCCATCGAAAATATATTTGAAGAGGTAAATGTTATGTTTGTTAGTTATTTTAGGACATGACTTATGAGGAAAATTACACTTTATCGACTTTTTAAGATATTATTTTGTAATGTCTTGCACTCAGCGAGAAAGTGTAACAAAAGTTACTTTATTTTACGCGTTACAAAACCCCTGTCCGACCCGTTAAGGGGTTGTTAGGTATCGATGTCTGATTACATTAATGAAGAAAAAAAAAAAACATTTTATTTGGGCATGTGATGGTGAACCCTGTATCCCCATTTCCGGTCGGACTTGGGTTTTGTAACACCCTGTATAGATATCCTATACATTTAATTGTGTTGCATGATATTAAAACCTTTGTCACATTACTGTGAGACATAGGCCTGTTTCTTTAACTGTCCTTCTCTCCGATACTAAATCTGAATTCTGATTCAGAAACATTCTCATAATAATTTATGTTGAGATACTTATAAAAGGTACTTATATCTTTATCTGCCATCATCAAATCACGAGGCACCATTAAGCTGATCACCATTTAAGCCGTCGAAAAACCATACAAAAACAAAAAAGTTAATGATCGGAATGTTACCCTATTTTAATAGTATCTAACTTCAAATTAACTCTATAAATAAATAAATGCGGACAACATCACATACATCTCTGAACCCAAAGTAAGTAGCTGTAACGCACTTGTGTTATGTAATTCCGAAACAACGAAGGTACCACAAACATCCAAACCCGAGACAATGTAGAAAAGTGATTTTCTACATTGACCCGTCCGGGGATCGAACCCGGGACCTCAGAGCTAGCGACACCTTGAAAACCGGTGCGTACGCCACTCGACCACGGAGGTCGTCATAATATTCCAACATAAGAAACAAAACCAGGAAACGTTAAATAATAGTATGATGAAAGTTATGTGTTATAGAATGTGGTTCATTTTGTAAACTCCTGCGCAACTTGACATTTGTATGTTGGTATCGATTTCATTATGGTTATCGTAATATTAATATGGATTGGTTTATGTTTATTTGTTGCACTGCATATATTAAGTTGAGTAAGAGTGCAAGAGATTTCGGTTATTATTATTTTGCTTTAATAAGATAATAAGCAAATTGTGAAGGACTGAATTATTTTTATGTTGCATTGGTTCACAAATAAATACATAACATTTAATTAATTTGCTTAAAATCGCTATCAAACTTACTTAAAGCTGATGATTGTTTGTTTGAACTTGTTAGCCTCTGAAACTACTAGACCGATTGAAACCTTATTTTGTCTCTGTACGTACTCACATATTTCTTTTATTTGTCTATAGAGGGTTTTATTAATGCACCTTAAACAACAAAATTCTAAACCATTGGTGATGGAAAAATCGTTTCTACAATTTTTGATAGACCAATTCTCAAAGAAGGCTATGGACCATTTAACAACACGTTACTTGACTTACAGGTGCAGTTAGTCTATTATATAATATTTCATACTCTTACACTATTTATATCATATACATTTAAAAATAAAAATAAAATGATAAAATACATATTGCGTGATCGCTGCAGTTTTGCAAAACGTCTTCGTAATAGTTAATGCAAATGGTGGCAAAGTTGAGAATGCGGTGCAACGTGATGCAAGTTTAATGCCAGAGGTTAGTTATAGCTAATAAATGTTTATTTTATAAGAAATTCTTGCATATTGTTTTTAGATGATAATATTTACGTTTATTTTTATTATATTTTAAAATAGTCTGATAGATTTGCTGTTGAATAATAAAATCTAAATTTTTGAGAAATAGTGCTAATATGGATTTTGTAACCTTTTACTTTATATTTGCATTTTATTTTATAATAGTACTAGTCCCTAACCGTCCCACTGCTGGGCACAGGCCTCTTCCCATATAGAGAAGGCACGAGGATCGATCACCACACCTACTCATTTGCGGATTAGCGATTTCGGATCCCAATTGTTTTTATTATTTTTCGATTATTTGTAAATAAACTATTTAACTTATCGTGATACCATATTGGTCCACATTTAATCTCTGCCTTAAAATCAAGGCAAAATGACACTTTTAAACATACGAAACTTGATCGAACATGAACATATTAACCTGACCTAAGCCATACTTAAACCACTCATCATCGTAACATTAACCACATAATATACAAAACAAAATATATTTTTTGCCATAACCACAGTTCAAATGCGGAAATAAGTTTTTATGTTAGTTATTCTAAATCGTCTCATCGTTACCATAAAAAAAGAATGGCGAACAATTTGCTTGATGATCCAAACTCCTAATATAAAAGATTATGTTTTTTTGCGATATTGAGCTTCTATGGGCCTCTCGAGGCGGTTTTAAGAACCAAAACATATTCAGCTATAAAGCAATCATCATTCCGTTGTAGAAAGAGATAGAGCTATCTGGAAATATAGCTGCATCTCTCTCTGTCATGCATAATGGTTTTATAGCGTAATATCTAACTTAAGAATAAATCCGTTTATTCGCAAATGGCTTGCCAGCAAACAGATGTGCTGTGAATAACAGTTCGTAATTTAGCCTAGTTAGCTTGCAAAATTTACCGTCTGACGCAAATATTTTGCAAGATTTTGTGTTCATATTTAAATGTTTTACATTAAGGAAAGTCTTGCATTTTACGAATTATGTGGTAAAACACATAATATCATCTTCAGATGTAATTGAAATAAAACAAAAAAGTTACACTAAAATTGGAGTTGTCTGCTGGACTTTTAAAGCACGCTTTTTTATATTTATCTATCCTTCAAACATCATAAAAAGGTTTAAACAATTATTCCTTCAACAAAAATCTTTTAACATTTTCTGCCTTTTTATTGTGCATAATATCGCTTCAAAAAGCCTTCACCTTCACCATATCAACCACGGAACAAGAAACCAAAAAAATGAAATTTAACTAAGGCCTATGTGTACAACAACATATATCACTCTGAGTGCAAAGCAAGTAGCTAAAGCACTTCTGTTATAGAATCAGAGACAAAAAAAAAAAACAGACTTAAAATACTGTAGAAAAGTGGTCACTCAGAGCTGGCGACACCTTGAAAACTAGTCATAGAATAAATAAAATCCTACTCACCACTAGTACTATGATTATCATGCTGCCGATACTCGTTCCTCTCAGGAGACGGAGCAAGATCGCTGCCGATCCCCGAGCTACCACCAGAAGACTCCAGCTTGCGGCGAGCGTTCACCCCCACGATGTTCTGGTTGAGGCAGCGCCGCGTGTCGATGTTGGACAGGTTGCCCTTCTGCCGGTGCACGGTGTCGTAGTCGCGGGGCGGCAGCAGGATTGGGCTCTTGCCTGGAAGGTTGAAGGGTTATGAGATTGGTTGAAAAAAGGTTTGAAATATTAAGGTGTTAGAAAGCGATTGTATGAAGAGAGGATAGATTATGAAGTTTGATAAGTGAGTGTGATTGAAATGTTATTGAGTTTTTGAAAGGTTTGAATATTGACTGATGGTGGTAATGATTTTTGTTAATCATGGTAGGATTTTCATAAAGTATATGCTTTAACATTTGTTATCATGTTTAAATTGATTGTCTGGTTGGGTCAATAAGTAAAGGATGTGAATCGAAAAAGTTAACAAAACTGTTGGATAAGTCGGTATACTAAATTGACAAAAAGAGATTGAATCTACGTCTTGGGTATTTCATCATGACCAAGTATTATGTAAATAATAATCATGTGATTTGTTTTTTCTCTGTTCGGTGTAACTGTTGGGTAATAAAGCGCGTTCAGCATTAATCACATAGTTATAAATAAATACCATAAGATAAAGCACTTTTACATTCATACATAAATTGCAAAATTTACTGCATCTTTCTAAATATCAATTAAGCCTAATTAATCGCTCTTAAATAGTCTAAAATGCAACAAAAAAATCCTTTAAAGTTATTTTTTCTTCGAAATACATCTACTAGTTCATACTAAAATAAGCTTACCAAATAAAACTACAAAAAGCTCTACAGTACATACCCGATACCCTGCAACGTTAAGCATCTACCTACGAAAACTGATAAAATGGACTGACCTATAGCCCGTTTACCTGTCGATAACTTTTGCTTGAGCTCTGCCGCCAGACTGTCATACAGGTTGGCGACACATCTCTCCTCATTGCTCCCAGAATCTGATTCCCTGGAGACCTCACTCCCGAGAGATGAGTCTGGGGGTTTCTTCGAAGATGGAAGAGCTCCCCTCATTTGCAGTTTTCTCTCGATGTCGGCGAATTTCTTCTGGTTCTCTGGTCTCTCGATTAACGCTTGGAGGTGAGTGTACAGCATCTCGGCTGTGTGGTCGGAGTCACATCTGTTGGCAATGAGGAAAGGAATTGTTAATATTGAGTTTTAGAAGGGCTCATTAAGTTAGAAACAATTTATGCAAGGACATAAAAGACGATCCTCATAGTTCATCAGTAATTCTATTGATAGATTATTCAAATCGGCAAAAAGATTTGTCATGGATGTTTTAGGCAAAAATTCTCATCTTAACATTAAATATTCATGAACTGCTTTAAGGTATTATTTCGAACAATGCCTTCAGAACGCACATAAGTAAGTATAGTAAGATACATTACAAAGGTTGCACCAAAAAAGTTAAATCTAACCATTAACTTCTTGCTCTCTTAAATCCGTGCAAAACGTTATAACAATGTAATGCGAGCCTTTTCGTCATTCTATCATTACTCGTGACAAACATGATCGTTTATTACTCAACTTCGGCAGCGACCCGATCGCACCCGAATGTGCACGAACGCAAATGTCAAAGTTGACGTAATGACCTCATCTGTCATCTGTCAGAATTGAGCAATATTGACAAACGGTGATTGATATTGAATGGTTTTCTATTTAGTTATGTAATAGTTCATTCATTTGTGTTTTTTAAAAGCTTTGGTATGCTAGGAATGTTTGTTTAGTGGTAGTGGGTTCATATTGCCCTTTTTTGACTATCATTATTTGGTTAATGGAATCCCTATACAATTAAACTATTTTAAGAAAACCTACATACAATATCAGAGTAGTATTTAAAGATGACAGTCGTGTCTTAAAAGCAAATCATTCACCATACATTAAGAAAATATGTTATGCATTAATATTGCAAAATTTTCCGAATTAAATAATGCATGATAATAAAATCAATGTGCACACAATTTTATGTTATATATGCAACATCACTCATTTACATTTATTGCAATAGATCGTCACCTATTACAAAATATTAAAAAATAGATGCATTTAGTGCAGTATCTATTGCAAAGCTTACATAACATGAATTCAGGTTCAAGAGTACCTTATCTCGTATTCTATAAATGGCACTAAACTGGTACCAGCTTGGTACTATCTTGGTGCTACACAGCGGATGTGTCGCAAGGGCCGTGGGCTGGCCCTGCGATTACCATAGAGTATATTATCGTAGAGTTATGTCATCGTAACTGGTTGTATAACTATAAAACGTTTAGGCAATGATTTAGTGATGTGGAGTGATGTGATCTACGCCTTCTGACCTTATCAATAACATAAGAATTAGGTACTTAAGTAAGTAGAATAAAAAAATATGACGTAATTTGTAAAGGTGCATGATCTATACTGGGTTGCTTTCTGTCCCATTATAGTTCAAATATAGTTGTTGGCTGCAAAGTCTGTAAGAAAAAGTTCATACATATAATCACGCCTCTTTCCCTTGTAGGGGTAGACAGAGACCACTTCTTTCCACTTGCTACGATCCTTACACACTTGTTTCGCTTTGTCCACTTTCATTATTCCCTGCATACATGCTGTTCGGTTTATGGTATGCTCTTGATGTGGCCTTTTCTCATTCACACTCGCCTTATACACTTTTTCGTCAATCGTTCTTTTATTCATTCTCTCGACATAGCCAAACCATCTCAGCATACCATTCTTTATTTTCGTCTCGACATCCATCATCTGACACACTTCATCCACCTTACCATCCATTCCTCCTCTTGCATTCAACGCAGCGAGGCGGCTCTCCGTGGCCCACTTTTCGCCCCCGCGAGGAACGAGACGTGATGGGTGGCGAACCACATCGCCGCCATTTTGGATAATTAAATTATTTTTGTAATTATCCGTTGCGTTCCTGCGGGATAAGGATTTGGGAAAGGATATGTTGGAAAGGATAACAAGGTAGGACGGGTTATAGGATGCTACCATCACGGAGGTACAATGAATGTGACAGTAACAGCTAGGGCAGTCCGGGGTCGCGTACCCGTGGTGGATCTAGCCAACTGTCGGACAGATAACTGGTAGATCCACCCCCTGAACACACAGAAAAAGTAAGTGGAAAAAAAGAGTTGCGTCATTTTTATGATGCATGATAACTGTCCTATTATAGTTAAAAGCTGTTACCTGCAAAATCTGTTTGGATCGTGGTACCATCCGAACTAGACAACAAAAGCTTTAGACGACAATTGAGTCGAAGGATAATTTTTACGCTAAGAATAATAGTCACGGGTAATAAAATATTTGGTTTAACTGGACCTGGTGAAACTGGAAAGCGAACCCCAACAATCTACATCTAGAAAAAGGCTTAGCCAAAAAATGGCTTCTACTATAAATTTTGAGCAAAAAAGCTCAAATTGTAACCCTCAAATTCATCCACTGATTTATCTTTATCAGAAGAGATTTCCAGTCTCCAGGTGGTCTGGTCTGATCTCAGCTACCAGTGCTGCAGTGTGGCAATGTCCTATGCATATTCAGCTTACCACCTACGTTGCCAAGCAACCCGTTTTAAAACATTCATAGGTTTAAGAACCTGTTTTAACCGCGAATTAATCAGTCTAAACGTTGCATGAAATATCTTGAATTATACATTCAAATTTATGTCGCATACGCAGGTATTTATATAAATATTCAGTGTTTGACTAATAAATATGATTTAATGGTGAAAGAATATTTTTATGGGGAAATTGTGCTTTTTGTTGTTTGGTTCGAGGTTAGTTTTGTTGAGAAAGTTTGACTTTTGACTTGTGACGTCAAAATATTTGCGGATATTGAAAATTGGAATACCGTAGTCTGTATTGCTTTTTGTCGGTAATATTATACACTTGATAAAAGAAAGGAATATGTAGTAATAAAAGCTTAATAATTTTTCTGTGAAATGTACTCTGTCGGGCCTGTTGGTGTTGTTGTTAGTGACTCTGGCTGCTGTATGGAAGTAATTTATCTATAATATGTATGTTTTTAGAAATATATAAGTATGTTAATCAGTTGTCTGGTTTCCATAGCACAAGCTCTGCTTAGCTTGGGATCAGATGACCGTGTGTGACTTGTCCCGGATAATTATTATTACTTAACTTGGAAACTATTTTTTGTAAACGCTTTTAAAAAGTAAGTAAAAATGTAGTCGTCAACGTTTAATTAAGTAAAATTCAAAGAAGAAAAAAAACATAATTGATAGATAAAGTCAATTCTTAAATACTAAATGCATTCACGTTTTTAGATCAACAAATGAATGCATTTCGTGACATTTAAATGTCGAATACCAACGGAGACATCAGTTCGTTAGTATTTTAGAAAACATGTGTACCTAAGTGTTTGTAATGATTATTGTGAAAATTAATGGCACGCCACTTAATTGAACAATGTTGATTGGACGTCTATCACACCGTTGTGTAACTGCAAAAGCTTATTATTACTGTTTGAGGTAAATATAAAGTTGAATGTTAAAGCAACGAATATGGTTGTGATAGGTAGTCTAAATGAGTGATATATTTTTTTTTTAATGACAACATTTTTCAAAGAAAAACTAACCAATAGTAATCAAACAACCACACAATCCGTAACCATTTATAAAATTATATGGATTAATCCAAAAAAACTGTTACTCAATTTAGCAATAATAGTTATAGCGAGATTTGAACTAAGAAATCTTTGTTAACTTTTAAACTATCGCTCTGCATGTTTATAGTAATATAATTCACGGGAATAAGCGCGCACATGCATAAATACCTTTTTTGGGCTTGACGCTTCGACCGGGTTACACCGGCCGTGGTCGCTAGATGACTCAAGAAATCTTTGACTCGTTGCATATTTTAAATAATTCTAATATAATCAAAATAGCCTCTCGGTCACGACAAATGACATTCAACTGACCTCATAATTGACATTCTCTTAATTAATCAATAAATTTACATTCTTATTCACTTCGGTGTGACCGGCGACGCATCTCATTACATGCGCAGGGGCAACAAAAACGACGCGACACGAGTGAACACGAGCCGAGACGAAGCGATGCTCGAAACTCGCTCGATCAAGGAATGTTGACATTTTAATGTCAAGGGTACGACTTGCAAACATCTTATTGTTAGCAAGATGCTTTGTACAAGTTAGTTTGGATCTTAAAGTAAGTGGAGTATTTCTGTATTTAAATTTAGGGTATTAGGTCTGCGCAAATTGGGAGAGGCCTATGTCCAGCAGTGGACTATGATTGGCTGAATGATGATAAGGTCTGCTTGGGTCTGTTCTGAATGCTTCGGTCATGGCGGGTTCCGTCTATGCAGATCAGCTATAGTCCGTGCAAACGCAGATTTCTCTATTCCTTAATTCTCATGTTCCTATTAGACGGCAAGCTGACAAAACCAAAGACCACCAGGCCTGGGTAGAACATACGTCAATACTATGCTTGGGCACTAAATTAGGATACAATGATAAGTTTAAAAAGTTATGATTGACAACCTCTTTCAATGTAGAGTGCATTTCCTCTTGGCTTGCCAGTCGGTAAGGGAAATTGAAAAGCACTCCGGAGACTTTACCGTAAGGAACTAAGAACTGTTAGAATACCATAGCTCGTCTCCGGAAAGGAAGTTTACTATAAGTTGTGCACCTATAGGTTATTATATAAAATACTTTAAAGAATTTATTGGAATATGACCTTGGTCAGATATTTTTGAACCCCGAAGACATATCTTTTTAAGAAGAAAACTTAATGACCTTTTTTAACTGTAAAATACTTTTGTACATAATTTGCCTAGGACACAATGTGGACACACCTCAACATTTTGCAGTGTTCTGTTGCAACTAACCTTTAACGAAAAAGGTAATTTATCTGTTTATTTTGCCTATACCTCAAATAATTATTAAGCAATGTTTATTCAATAAACTTGAGTTTTATATTATAAGTGTGCGTATCATTAAGTTTATTGCAAATCCTTTTAAATAAACATTTCATTGATGAATAACAACAAAACAATTAAGGCATTGAATTGAAATTAGGAAGGTTAAGACCTTCAAATTTTTTGATCGAATTGGAGATGTTTCGAACAACAAAAAATATATATGAGGCTAAATAAAAAATAAAAAAATAATGGCAATTTAAACCAACGTAAAAACAAAAACTAATTTTCAAAAATTAAATTCTTTTTTTTTTCAATTATTACTAAAAGCTACTTTACCAATAGCTTTACAAACTCCCGTGTGCGTATGGTGTGGGGATCGAACCGACGACCTCCGGTATAGCAGTCAGGGTCACTAACCACTACACCACACCAGTCAATAAATAGTGAAAGGGATGAATAAGAGATGTTTGCAGTAAAGTTAATGTTTGTTTGATGTGTAAAGGAAAACGATTGGATGGGCAATTAATGTACATTACTGATTACTAGAAGCATTTGAAAGTCCCGGGATAGAAACGTTGCGGGGAAACCGTTTGTCGTGGTGGTGATTGAAGAATCAGCGAACATGTTGAATGAATGGAAGTAATAAGGGAAAATTATGGCAGGTATTTGAATTGTATAGGCCATGGGTGGAACTGCAAGAGTCATGTTATAATTAATAACAATTAGTAACAAACAGCTATTAAAATATCTGCCCATAACAGGCTAGCCTTTTGTGGTCCACTGCTGGACGTAGGCCTCCCAAAAAACGCCATAAAAAAATCAACAATATAATGAATCTCATATCAAACATATCTTTAACCAACTTCACCAGGAGGAGCTTCTCAATTCGACGGTTTTTTTATGTATGTTTTTGTTACCCGATATTTCCGGATAAGTAATTGTAGATGTGGTTTTACATTTATGTATAGCCTTTAAACCATTTTAGGTGCAATAACTACCAGCCTATCAATATATTAGTCTCCTTTAGTACATTAGTATATTCAAGCTATCGATTACTAATTAAGACGCAGATCGCACATAACTATTGATCGAAGGTAACTACACTCGTGGGAAGAATACCTGTCACTATCCACACAGTCATCTCCAAGGCTTAATGTTAGGAAGGCTCATTAAAACAATTTCTATCAACTAATATGGTGCTATGAGTCAGGGTATGGAGATAATGGGTTATTTAAATAGAGGTCAGGTGACTCAAAGGAGATTTTGACTTTTAGGTTCAGAAGTCTGTTTTCTATGGAGGTCAGAGGTGAAACTTATGGTAGTGAAATTAAGGTTTAGGTTTTAAAATTGAATTCCCACGGCGTTCAAAGTTTAAAGTAATGAGACTTTTACTACAACTTCTATTCTTCCTTTATGGTTGTTTTACAGTCTGTATAAAATAAGCCGACATTGAGTAAAGTTTTAAGCTACTAAACTATTGAAATTTTATTATGAAATCATCGGTTTTTCTAAAGGTTTATGAGAATTGTGGTTGGAATATTATCAGTAGCAAACGTTTGACATTGTTGCCATAATTAGCAATAGTTACACATATATGACGAAGATAATGTGACAGTGGGGACTGCAGAGACAAAATAATAAAGACCTACTTGTAGACACCTATATTTCATAGATTTATAGATTTCTATAAAAAATCTTCTATCTTTAATAAAAAATGTTCGCGTGTTATCTTTATAGATACAGATCTTTAACAAGTTATATATGCAAATAATTAGCGGTCCAATCAGTTTGATGATGTAGTAATTATATGATCATCCTGTTTGGCCTCAGACCGCCTCTGACTCATATGACCCGACATTCCTTTGAATGCCAAGGTGATAGCTTCTTCTATTCAATTTGTTTTTAGGTGAACGGAAAGAAGACTTAATTAATAATTTTCTGCATATTTTTTGATAATATAATAGAATGATGATGATGATGATGAATAGGCTCGCCCCCTCTTACATGGGACCTAAAAATATCGGCGAACTGTGGGTGTACACCTCAGCCTAACCCTTCGGGGATACAGGCGTGATGATATGTTATGTTTTTTGATATTTTTAGGATTATACATTTTGGATGGGTTATTAGAAATGGTGTACATCACAACTTGACCAGTAATTCTTATACAATGAAAAGTAGTCCTTTAAGGTAGTTGTTATACAGGGCCCATACCATGAGCTCTTAAAGCAGGACTTTTGCGATTGAGTAAGCAAGACAGCGCTATGCGAAGTGTACTGCGCCATCTCGCTTCCACAACCGGGACAGTGTTGATTTAAAAGATCTTGGTACGGTCCAAATATAAAAAAAAGAGATTTTGGCTATATGAAGAATTTGGAAAAAATTTAAATAAACTGCCTCGTGGGCCTAGTGGTTCTAAGCGCGACTGCTACGCTTGGGTTTGATTCCCAAGTCGACCAAGGTATAATTCGGTTTTTCTATGAAATTCTCAGTAGCAGGTCGGAGTTTGGATTTGTGCCCGGTTAGTGGCAATAGGCTCGCCCCCTATTGCATGGGACCTAAACATGCTGGGTGTAATTTGGTACACCTCTGCCTAACACTTCGGGGATACAGGCATGGTAGAAAAAACTATAGAAAAGGTAGCTTTTGTAAAAGTTGTCTCCGTTACTCGATGTATTTATGATGGTACCATATGGTGTTATGTGTGTGAAGGTTCTTCTCTATAAGAATGTGTAATGGAGTCATGACTATTCATCACTTACCTACCATAAACGCCTACCAGTTAGAGCTTAAGTGCTATGAAATATTTCACCTGTATTAAGTGTTATAGGTAAAAGGACACAGGGTGACCTTAAAACTATGCCTTCATAATGGAAATATTACACTTTCAGTGCAGAAACGTTAATAGAAAAAAATATATTGTTTCGGAAACAACAGGTGTAAGAAGCGCTGTAAAGTATTTAAAATTGGGCTTCGTGATTGGTCACTCAAGTTGATGATAATAATTACTGTTCCTTGGAATAGGTGTTAATTATAAGAAGGACGTAGTAGCTTAGACATACATACATACTCATAAACACGCCAATTTGCCGTATGGGTAGGCAGAGACCACTTTTTTTCACTACGATCTTTCTTACACACTTCTTTCGCAAAAAAGAAAAATATAAGCCTTATATTTTAAAGCAGTTGAAAGTGACCGAGACCGAAAGCCTGAAATCATTTACCATTTAGTATCATATTAGTGCATCTAAATTAAATAATCAACGAAATATATCTACAGTTCCGCAAATTGATAATTCATACCGAAAATGACATAATGTTTTTAAAATGACCTTAGTGTGCAATCAGTTTTATAATCTGTGATATAATGGCATAAGATGCGCAATGTCATCGTGTATAATAAGATACAGATTTGTACGGAAATAGCTAATGTCACCTTTGGAAATAAATTTATTTAGTCAATATTTGAGTATTAGATTATTCGTTCTTTTGCTTGAGATTTATACAGAAAAACTGATAGTTAGATTATTTTCAGAGTTACTTTATTAGCTCTTTTATTTTCTGACTGCCCGTTGTTGGTTTTAGAGAACTTGATTGTTTGTTAAAAAAGTAAATTTTTAGTAGCTAATTGATATCTTGAAATATACCTGGATATATAAATTCCTGGATTTACTTTCGTGTTTTTACTGTTTTGGTATTCTACGTGGAATGTTTTATATGCAAACCCAATTTTAACAATAAATTTAAATTTATTAAAAATAAATAAGCTGAATAATGGTCCGGAAAAATCTAATATTTGCCATTTATCGACACGCTAAGAAGAAGAAGAACAATAAATTTCTTCTAGCATTTTATATAATAAACGTATTGATACGTCTATAAAAGGCAAGTATATTATAATAACATTTTGGCGAGCGAAACTGCTTCCGTGAGGCGCTAACAAATAAAAAATCAACTCCATTTTAATTTTCTCTTTACGGTGTATTAGCTAGCTATTTATAACACCCAGAGGTGTTTCATTGTTATCCATATTCATTCGACTAACAAAATATAAGTGAAAGTATTTCTTTTCAACGCGTCCGCCATTTTAAGAACTGTCAATATTGCCGCGCTGTCAAAATGTGTGAATTATCCAACGAGGTTGCATTTGAAACTATAGAGTGAGACTATCAGAGTTTAAACCGTCAGCACTAGTGTGAACAAGTGTTGTCGTGAATTATGTATGAAGATGGAGCTTGCCGTTTTAAAAAATCAATCTAAAACACTAATATTATTCTAACAATGTCAAAACCATCGATATTTTCTTTTATAAGTTTCTCGTTGCGCGAAAATTAACTTAAATGAAAAACGAAATGTA
Organism: Autographa gamma; assembly: GCA_905146925.1. Taxonomy (NCBI): domain Eukaryota; kingdom Metazoa; phylum Arthropoda; class Insecta; order Lepidoptera; family Noctuidae; genus Autographa; species Autographa gamma. The sequence goes on from LR989870.1 coordinate 1,108,637, forward strand.
CTAGGATCAGACTAAAAACTGCTCTCGCTTGGCACAAAGGTAACCTAGCGATAGTAGCAGTCTATGCATATCATACGTCGATGGAATTATCCGTTTTACGTGACCATTGCTGCGGTGAAAGGTTGGTTTATACATTTGTTGTTAATTTACCCGTCAATGGATTACGTTTTACATATTTGAGTAGATAAATTCGGTTTACAAGTCTTTGTGTTTGCCCTATTCACCTTTGCGCTAGAAAATGTGTTTATTATCATTTCATTAGAAAGTTTGTAATATCCTTTGATTTTATATGAGGTATTAGGTATGGCCACACCTTTTTGAATAATAATTATCATTGATTTACTTAAACTTAACAAAATGGAGGTTGAAGATTTTTTATGAATGATTTTCAAAAAAGAAATTTGTTGAAGAGTTTGATTGATTGTGTGTTCATAAATGTCTATTTATTTGTTCATGTCAGTAAACATAACGATTGATAATTACTCACATTCTTTTTTCTTAAAAATGCGATTGTATAAATATTTTTATTCATTAATAATAGGTAAAATAACGTTAATATCAGCCTGTAAATCTTTGGCACACGCCTCATCTCATAACCATAACATAACAAGAACATTACCTTACTTTTCCACTCGATACAAGAGAAATTCTCTAGGAATACACTTTTAATGTCACATAAAAGTGACATTGCACTTTTACTGTCAAACAAGTTGTGAATTTCATTAAAATTCTAATCAAAACAGCCGCCATTACATGGTCGGCTTCAAACGCGAACTCGTTAGGGTCGATAACTGGATGAATCTGGTTTCTAGGGTTGTCACTGCCCTTCATTATATTATGTTTTATAAAGCAAATGATATGCACATTTTTTTCGAGTCTTTGTGGCTTTTCTTTTTATACGGCATTTGTATAATGTATTCGGTGCTTGTAAATATTTGTTAAAGCTGTATTTCTTTTGAAATACTTGTTAAAAAACTAGTTCATTAAATTAATAAGAAGATGTCATTTATAATATTGCACATTGGAAATATTTGTATCAGCTTGGTAGTTTGGTAAGTTTTACTCAATGCATCTGAATACATTAAAGTCTGACACACTAACATACAAATTATACTTTAACACATCTTATCTTAAAGACGTTCTTAAATGTCTATCAGTCACTACTTTACGGTGACATAAAACTAAAACATAAAACTGATTGTAGTTTGGCCTTCACTCATTATAATAATAATCCAGCCTTTAAACGTCCCACTGCTGGGCACAAGCCTCTTCCCATATAGAGAAGGCACGAGCATTGATCACCACGCCAAAAAGTCATAAGGTTCACAAAAATAAATCAGTGCTCGAAGCAAAATATCTACCTGCTTATGTTGACAACCCTAGCTTGACGCCCTAGGTTACGGCTAGGCTACCGGTTTTAAAACCTAGCTATTACCGCCTCTTAATTTACTATCACAGCTTGTATTATCAAGCCGCTTAGATGATTGTCGTAAACAGAGAACAAATTCGCAGTGGGTTTGTAAAGAGGATGATTACGAATATCAACCTTATGGGCTCGAAATAAGGGTAAGGGTTAATGACCCAAGTTTTCTATAGGGTGTGGTATTTATCAAAGAAATAATTTTCTTTAGAAATTGAGGTTTATCTTTATTAAAGTAAGTTATTGAACGAGATTTCAAATAGGTTTCAGATCGGGTTACTTTGATTACATTTTGATTTTTATTAGATTTGTGATTTGAATATTAATTAACAGCTATTGATTTATTTTTACATAATTAACTATAATGATTAACTTTAGATGGATTTTGATTATAATTTCATCGTTAAATTAAGAAATGTTATCTATTAATGTGTTGTGTGTACATAAATTATTAAATAAATAAATAAATAAATAAATAAATGTATGACTAATTAATGTTCCAATCACGTGTGTTGGAATTGGTGTCTTTTGACATACATATCTACGCTTTTGAATTTTAAAGAATTTACAAATGTAAATTGGTGGTTTACTACTATTACCAAGATTTCTAATAATAACTATATGTAACAATTACTTAAATTCTTATCTACTAAAACTAATTACAACTTTGTGACCAAACTAAAAAATAATAATTCGTTGATATATTTATTTCATGAAAGAACCTACGACCCTTTACATAAACCCAAACATTTAACAACAATACCATAGACGAACATCCATAAAGAAGAGAAGTGGGTCTCGTAACAAATTCCCCGAGTGCCCGCTAGATGTCGCCGTGACCGCGCGATGCGCTTGCGCACGAAACGTGAAATGTCAGATATTGCTGCATTACAACGTTTATTGTAAAGAGGTTTAATGTGTTTTTGTATTTATATTATTTTCCAGTATCTTTGAGCTTATAAGCTCATATGTAGTTACAAATAGTTATGTAATAATAATAATAATAATAAATCCCTATTGCACTAATTGTGGTTACAGTGTATGGTCTTAATGTAGGTTTTGAAGCTCTGCACAATTTACCTACATAGGCATGCAATAGAACACTTAGTGTATACATATAATGTCTAAAGCAAGTTAACAACTTTAAATAATTGCAAACTAGATGACAAGCGGGCGTTTCGAGACCAAATCGGGGACGTCTTGAAAAAAGGTCAGGTCAAGAGTAACCTAAACCAAAGAGCATGTATGAAGGGAATAATGAAAGTGGACGAAGCGAAAGAAGTGGTCTCTGCCTACCCCTACGGGGAAGAGGAATGGTTATAATAATATGTATGTATGTATGTATGTAGATGATAGGCATGACGATAAGGATACTAAATGAAATGTTTATACAGGTAGGAAGTTCGTATTGCCGGTTTCAATTGCAATTAAGTATTTTAGGTCAATATATAATAACTACCGGAAAAATGCATTACCGGATTAAAACTTGTAATTTAAGGGGCAAGGCAATAACTTTCAAATCTTTTTTGGAACGCCAATGATGCATTTAGATGTCATTTGACAACTAGCGCATGCGCAAACGTGATATGTCAACATTGGAACATTTAAAATGATTTTAAATGACACTTCTATTGTAAACTATCGTTGAAAAAAAAAACATTGTTTTGAATATTTTTTCTCTCGGTATAAATTTAAGTTTGTTTCAACCGATGGAAGATTATAGACAAGCTTCCTGCCTATAGAATAAAGCTAAATCTATATAAATAACATTTTTTTTTTATATTTTCCGTGTTACTTATAAGATAAAATTAACTGGTTATATTATAAAAACTATGCCAACACAATAAATAAGAAAAATTATAAACTAAATTAAAATAAAAACTAAAATAAGGCATCAAAAAATTCACCCACGTCGCTGTCGCCCTAAATCTATTGATATTACAATCTTTATCATTATCTGTATATAAAATTTCACAATAAACAACTCCCCATAATATCAAAACACAATTATTTCCACAGAACCTTTAATAGTGAGCAACATAAATAATGGAAGGTTTACGTTGCATGCGCTGCGCAGGAGTTGCAAAACATGTTAAATGTCAGGTGAAGATGCAACCCTTTGTATAGGTATTGTACTAGGACCTATGAAGACATGGCTATCTTTCACAATTATTTTAAGACCTGACTTAGTGCTTTAAAGATTTTTTATCTCAAAATGTTTGGCTAGTTAGAATTAGTATTCTGAGTGTCTTGAAAAGGGCTACAAAGGTCAAAGGAAAGGCAAAAAAGGAAATATTCAAGGATTGTCTGAAGTCTAAAATCGAGAATATATTACAATTAAATATCGTGTTATTTAAATCCTTACAAACCTCAGTTTTATTTAAACATTCGCATGTCAACTATCGGTGTCAAATGGCTCAGGACAGAAAAGTCTGGAGTAGGATGGGGGAGCCCTTTGCCCAGCAGCGGGACACAAAGTAGGATCAATAAAAATAATGACAACTATTTAGTTATGTAGTTTTAAATGCATCATGTAGTCTTCTGTAATTGCAAAATACAAACTTAACTGTCAAACCATCTTAATATTTATCCTTTGTTAAAGATCCTTTTAACATATAAAACATAAGTAGGACTTAGTTCTTAACTACGTTCTGACACGTTGAAGTGTTAAAACTTGAAGGTTAAGTTAAGTTCTATTAACTGTTAACTTAACTAGCTAAGTTTATAGCCGCACTAACGGTTACCTATTTACCTCAATGTATTGTTTCTGGAGCAGTTTATCAGTTAATCATAGTGACCGCAAACGAGTTCTTACACAATCCAATTTATTTAACGTTTACATTAACTGATGGTTTTATCTTAAAGATCGGGTTTTAACTAGAGTAGTAAGCGCTTTTGCGTGTTAATACTATACATAAGTAAGTAAAAGATGGGTTTAAACCTGTCGGATAGACGCCATGTTGCTTTTGTTACTTATGTTAAGTATGTAGTGATTAACATAGGCTTTAAATAGTCTTCGAAGGCGAAAACGGGGGTGTTTTCGTTCATAGCTCTTTAAGCCTCAAAAGTTATGACAGAAAGCTCTTACATACTACAATTGGGAATGAAGCGAAGTGATCACACCTTACTACTTGACATCCGGTATAAAATAATAACCATCCCCTAAGTACTTTTTATATGAAGCATATCATGTAGAGCATTCAGAAATGAACGTACTAGTTCTTATAAAACCAATCACAAAACTTCAATAAACATCTATAATTATAAATGGCTATGTCGAATGAATGAATGAAGAACGGTTGACGAAAAAGTGTATAAGGCGAATGTGAATGAAAAGAGGACAAGTCAAGGGGACCATAAACCGAACAGCATGTATGAAGGGAATTATTAAAGTAGACAAAGCGAAACAAGTATGTTACGATCGTAGCAAGTGGTAAGAAGTGGTCTCTGCCTACCCCTACAAGGGAAAGAGGCCTGATTATATGTATGTATGTTTGTATAATTATAAACTGCCCGTGCTTCATTTCTTCATCTATTAAAGAAACTATAAATTCTATTTCTTAAATAATTATATTAAAATGATTTGTAATGATACATAAATTCTAGTTTTTAGATGATCATTTTAATACGATTTTGTTACTTCATTTCATTTGGGGTCGATGCAGTATTTTTATATCCATTTCCATTCAATTATCCATCCAACCAGACAGATGGTTGCAGACGACGCGACGTTCTAAATAACTAAACTAGGAAACAAACCTGTCTTAACATCTTGAAACAATCTGTGACATTAAAACGGTGACCTTACTATTTTATAAATGTCAAGTTCTGAGCTTGATTATTATTAAAATGTGTTTATTATTAAATATTTAATGACGAAATTTAAAATGGATGCAATACCGTTGCAACTTTTACCATTTAAATAAAATGAATCTGTGAGTAGATATCTGAACTGGGACCTTATACGTGTCTATAATAAAAACTATTTAACTAAAAACTCTTTGTAGATTAAGGAACTCTTTAGGTAATGAGGTCATTTGGGCAGAATAGATTTGATATACTGGTTCAACAAATCCAAGACATTAAATTGTTTTTTGGATTATGTATTTCCATCATATTATAAAATTTTTGCATCATTACATAATTACTATTAGAAATTACACATAAGTTATTTACAATAATGAAAAAACTAGGCATACAAAATAAATAAAATAAAATGTTCTGTTCTTAAGAAAGGGAAAAAAAACAATAAAAAATATTTTGATTTTCGATTTTGGATCTTAGAAATGATCAATTTTTTTTGCTAAACTGGTAGCCGACAATAAAATCCCTTATGGACGAAATACAATATAATTTAGTATAATCCATAGGTACAGAACCATTAAACACCAAAGGGCATCCGAAGTGGATGTAACAAACATCAAACGACTACCATCGAAGATTTTTACTGTAGTATGCTCATTTTATGGCTTTAGGACATTTACGATCAAAGCTGCTGATCGGTAATTTTGTCGCTTTTAATAAGCTAGTGTTGAACATTTTATAACCTATTGACAAGAGTGAGAACATAAAAGATTGACCATTTGAAATTACCCTAGATAACGAATTATTAAATAAAATTGCAACATGACGTTACAACAGTGGGTGAGTGGTATTAAAAACAAACTCTTTGGGTATCCCAGTAAAATTACTACGTGTCTAAATTTTGACCCGGTTGAAATACTTTTCGACTGTCCTGCCTCCTGGGGAAAAGGAAGTACTCCTACTATTCTATCCCTTTTACCAAAGGCGATAACGCTTTTGCAAATCTATAGACCATCTAATATGTCCCCTTTTTCCTTTTTTGGAAACCCGAGCGGTACCCCTTACCGTAGACTATTTTATGGGATACTGCAATGCGGGATGAAGTGCTTGATCGTCTGCTGCTTGCCTGTAGCTGTCACATCGTGGCCTACCTCCACACTCACCTGTAAGCATGCACGTGCACGGGGCAGCCTGTCAGCGGGTTGTAGAGCAGCAGCACGCACGCCACCACGTCCGCCTGCACCACCGCGCTGGTGATGCTGCCGTGCGGGATGAAGTGCTTGATCGTCTGCTGCTTGCCTGTAGCTGTCACATCGTGGCCTACCTCCACACTCACCTGTAAGCATGCACGTGCACGGGGCAGCCTGTCAGCGGGTTGTAGAGCAGCAGCACGCACGCCACCACGTCCGCCTGCACCACCGCGCTGGTGATGCTGCCGTGCGGGATGAAGTGCTTGATCGTCTGCTGCTTGCCTTTAGCTGTCACATTCTGGACTATCTTCAGGCCTTTGTGGGACACCTGGGGACAAAAATAGGTTAAAATTATTAGTTCGTTGATTTTTCGCTCGATTATGGTCTCGTTTGGAGTCGTGAGCCTTGATATGAAAATAGAATAGTGACGAATAAATTTAAAGTTTACTAAATAAGCAATTTAAACTCAGCGCGCAAGAAACCTTACTCATCCCAACAAGAATTCACATATTTATAGCATCCATAAACACACCAAAACATCTTAAAGTGACATAAAAACGATACTCAAATAATAACACAGTTGATCGGTATGTGTGCCAACAAAAGTGAAGCTGGCCGCGCCTGTACAATGAACTCAATACCTTAGTACGGAGAACACACCTAAGTGACGACATTCAAAGATGCTCGTGAGAAATGTAAAGACCTAAAGAAACGAGATGTCATGGCCGAAATGCATTCGTAAGGACGTCAGTAGAGTAACGAAAATAAGGATGAAGTCGGTATGATAAGTTATATAAAAATTACTATACTAAAAAGAGGTATCGATGTGTCTACTATTTTCGTCCTTTTCAGTTTACTGGGGTACATTCCATGTAAAACATTTATTATTATTATCATATTATCCCAGGCTATAAGTATCCCCTGCTAGTCATAGGCTTTTTCAAAGTAGCATTCGGTCCTCCGACTTCTGCCTCTAGCCGACCATACTGGTTTAAAAATCGTAACAAATTCCCTTCAAAAGTAGGTAACGCCCTAAGCTCACAACTTTTAAGAAAGTATTTTCTTATAGGATCTCAACATAAGTTCAACAAAATAATGCCATAAGGACTTTACCTACCTACTTCCTAAGGGGGTATACTGTAGTGTATACTGTATAGGCGTACAAAGGTATCTTTTTAAGTAATGTAATTCACGAGAATAAGCGCGTACATGTATAAATACCTTTTTGGGGCTTGACGTGACGTGATGTGAATTATATTACTATAAACATGCAGCGCGATAGTTTAAAAGTTTATATCTTTTTAAGTTTGTTATCTTCAAAAGGTTTCTCTCCCACCTGTAACGTGACCTTAAAAGGCTCTAGATCCCTGGCCCTCTCCTCCAATATCCTGATCGCCGGCAACGCAAACTCCTCGCCCCGCAGCCCGCGCGACTCCTGCGCACCCAGGAACCACACGTAGTACGAAGCCTTCTTTATGTCCTTTTTCAAGCGGAGCGCCATCTTGTGGGCTTATGTCATTGTTGGGGGACACACTGGAACAAGAAAAAAAAACGGTTAATTATGGAGCAAAAGAAAAATATGGTTTAGAATAAAAATTATCATCGAGAGACAACACATAGTTAATAAGTAGGAGCCCAGAATATGACGTTTTCTTTCCAATACTAGGTATAAACGGCTTTCATGTTAACAAAATTATGTCCTGTTGGTATTTGTGTCTCTGTTTAATCTCTGCTATATGTTAAAAACCAAATTAATGTATTCACTTATGCTAAAAAATATAATAGTACTTTTCAAATGTCAATACAATGGTCTTTGCCCACTTCACTTATCTTACATATCGTACTTAATTCCTTTTAAAAGGTACTCAACATATTACACGTGTATTACCGTATTACAAAATCCACATAATAGGGGCCCACCCAAAACTAAACTATTACCAAAAAAACTATTTAACATTCCCTTCCCGTACTAAATCGAATTGAACGTTTCCATACATTATGCGAGTCGAATTTTGTCACCAAATTATAATTTAAATGTACAAGTCTGTACAACCAACCACAGATTTGTCACATCTAACATCCCAAATCATCCTTAAGAACATTTATTTAAGGTTGATTATTGAATGAACTTACTCGTACTACTCATGTGTGGATGGGTGTACGCGTGTTAAATAGACGAAACTGATACGTAACGCGTATTACGACATAAGACCTTATAGTATTGTTAAAACAATGCTAAGTGGTTGCTTAGCAACGTAACATGATAGTGATAAATACTCGGAGGTATTCGCAACTTGAAACTGGTAAGTTAATGAATGAAGTTACTTTTAATAGTATGCTCGTCAAGATTGCATAACAGTGTTTGTTTGTTTACGACCCTATTTTAAGTACCCTAAGATAATTGGCAAGGCGAAGCACGGAACAAGTATGTAAGTATGCAACCCACATTGTTTCAGTCAAACTAAAATTTATTTTAAGTTACCCATGATCTTTGTTAATTTATTATTAAATATTTACAATAATAAAAAAAAACTAAGCCATATGATCATTTAAAAAAAACACAGCAAAAAGTTAATAATTCATAAAAAAATAGGTAAAAATGAACCGAGTTCAATAAAATTTGTATCGAGATCACCTCTGATGTATCGATGACAATAATATTTTTTTGAAATCGATCCCCAATATAATAGCCGAAGATATCGCGTAACCAACCTTCTTTTGAAGTCAGTTAAAAAACAAACGACTTGCTGAGTTATTTCAAAAAGGTTATTTTTAGTCCATCATGTTACCTAGACTACCACACTACTTCTACTATGCAAAATCTTTAAAATAAATAATTAAAATTCCTTTTGCGATTTCGCATGCATATAATTACAATTTACGGTACACAACATTGTGAGTTCTACTGATAACGTAAAACAAACGGAGAAAAGAATAATAATAAAGTGGTCGCACGCATGGTTGCCCCACGCAACCTTGGCTTCGTTTAATTGGTTGCCGACATGTCGCTCAACATCAAATTGGGCAACCACGGTTGTCTTTACCTAATCATTTGACGGAACTGAGAACGATCGTCAGTGTTGGTTCTCAGCAAGCACTAAATGTGTAGAAATTTGGAGATGATAATTGATTACCTTAAATGTAAAAAGGAACTGACTTCTACGAAATATTTAAAGGACCATCTTCGAGCTATATCCGACGCTAATAATAAAGAAGACATTAAAATGCAATCGAACCATAATTTCCAAATAATAGCATAAACAAATATAAAAAAATGAACTATACTGTCGAAATGAGAATCTCCTCTTACGAGGTCAATTAAAAAGTACGATATAACAAATAACTATGATATAACCAATATATTTTGTTGTCTCAAGACTTACAAATAAATTATATAATCCCAATTGGCGGTCAAACACGACATAGATTAGCTAACTGAGCAATCAATATTAATGGAGATAATTTAGTTATTTACGACAAAAACAAACGACAAACAGTCAGGTTAATGACACCTCTTGACCAGCCGTATGACCTAACAGGAATTAACATTAAAAGTAGATTTGAGGGCTCGAGAGTGTATATCAACTGCTGGATGCGACAAATAATAATAAATAAGTAAATAAGTTAAAAAATATGATATGATATTTCCTGACAGCTGAGTGGTATATGTCGTATAAGGTAAACTTCGTATAATAATAATAATCCAGCCTATAAACGTCCCACTGCTGGGCATAGGCCTCTTCCCATATAGAGAAGGCATGAGCATTGATCACCACGCTTGCTCTCTGCGGATTGCCGATTTCAGATCCCAAATTTTGGAATCTAGGTTTCCTCACTATTTTTACCTTCACCGTTTGTCAGAAGTGTCTTAGAATTATTAAGAAAGTACATATAACTTTTGAAAAGTTACATATAACTTTTGAAAAGTTACTTGCCCGGGTTCGAACTTGCAACCTCGTGCATACAAATTCGTTCATTGAACCGCTAGGCCACCAAGACTTTCTTTCATAAACTTCGCCTATAAACTTAGTATAAGGTAGGTTTTTTATTGGTTCTCTGGTTTTGTTTAAGATTTTAGGCGCCATGTTCATAACATTTTTCTCCAGCAAAGTAGTTTTGTAAGCTCCTGTGTACAGTAAGTTTTGATATTGTGATCACATGTGTGTGCTACGGGCAAGACACAAGTATTTTATAGGATGCACAAAGACTTGTTCAAAGTCTGATATTCTTTAAAATGAGACCTTCCACAATACTGGAAATAATATTCTGTACCAGTGTGGCAGTCGCTTTAAAAAGTTTTTTTAAATAAATTTATACTATTTTATTAAATATGGGTACTTCCAATTTACTTGCTTATCACGAAAGGTTTAATATTATTGAAATAGCAAAGCCACTAGTCCACAGATGCCGACGCTGCGACGTCGAGTATTAACCCACATACGGACAGACCGTGTTATTAAGTAACGTCCGAACAAATCGTTTGACATTATTATTCCAATTATTACGGGACTTTGGATTTTCTTTGGATGGCTGTTAGTTTTAATATTTAACATTGTTTTTAGTGTGGAAGAAACTATTTCATTGATGTGTAGGTGGAAATGTAATTATTTTTAGTATGTGCATTTCTGCCTTGCTTTGCAGTGGAAATAAGGTTATTTTAAATACAATTTCAATAAAACATAATACCGATGGCTTCAGAAATATTGAGTGTCATTGCGTAAATTTTCATGATATATTCATTGTTGACTGCCTCGTTGGCCTAGGGGTGCTAAGCGCGACTGCTACGCTAGATGTCTTGGGTTCGATTCCCGAGTCGACCAAGGTGTTATTGGGTTTTTCTATAAAATTGTCAGTAGCAGGTCGGAGTTTGGATTTGTGCCTGGTAAGTGGCAATAGACTCGCCCCATAATACATGGGACCTAAACATATCGGCGAACTGTGGGTGTACATTGGTACACCTCTGCTTACCCCTTCGGGGATACAGGCGTGATGATATGTTATGTTACTAGATATACTTGAAATACTTCAGTAACATGTACTGACGATTTTTAGCTCATAGAAGATTAAAATTTTTATTATGTACACAAATTAGGCTTAAGCGAAAAATCTATAACAATTTCAGGATAAAATAGAAACAACACGATAAGAAATCGATTCACATTTCTTCCGCCTACCATTGACAGTTAAAAACAAAACAAAACACTGACAGCCTTTTACAAAGGAGAAAAAACATTACAGCACTTTCTGAAGGCAGTTTAACCAAAAAGTTTTCATTGACAAAACAATTGAAAATGCTGTACCATCACGAATTGGTGCATTCCGTTCTAACTGTAAACCAACCGGTGTCTCTAAATGCTAATAGATTTAACTGTAGCATACGTTTGAATTTATTTTAGATGCTCCATTGCTGTTTATGGTTTAGAAGTAGAAAATCTTAGTACCTACTTGAAAATGTAGGGATGAAATCTTGGGCTAATCTTGTCTTGGTTGTCATAAACTGAAATACTTTAAAATACAATTGTAAAATTAAAGATTTCGTTTTCAAGATAAACTACAGAAGAAAGTATGTTTAGTTCCTGGCTGGTTTACTAGGTGACTTCATTTTCTATCAAAATAAAACTCAAGAATAGGCCTGAAATTACTTTTATAAACAACGGGATAAATATGGTATAATGATAAATAAAGCATAATTACCTCGACCTTGAAACAAATCATAAAAAGCATAATATTACACTAATTTATTTCCTTTCGTTAAGATATTCGCATTCGCACACAAAATAGGCATCAAATTCGTCAAGCACGTACTCTAGCAAACCACTACAAAAACTCACCAGAAAAACAGAAAAACCTTCTAATTAAAGTTTTCTAAGACAATTACAAAACAAAAGAGACCCGTTCATTCCTTTTTCCAATCATTCACCATTCATTAGTTCACGTAACTGTTTATGGCAGTTATATAATTAGGCCTGTTATGTCATGGTAATAGGAAAAAGGTTTTTATACTTTCACTGAGAAGGTATATAATACTTAATTTGAGTGTATGATATAGGAGTACTTTATTAAAAGTAATGATAGGTCATAATTTAGTCTGAAACTAAGAAGGGTGAGTGATCCTGAAAAATACATGTGTAGGTCGGAATTTATTTTTACATATTAAGTTGTCAAAGTTGTTCTCTTGAAAGTTACTTAACATTAGGTGCATTATTCCTGTAATTTTAGGTATAAAACTCAATCAAAGCTATTTTGTTTTTTATTTCTGATAGACCTTTTTGGACTCTTTCAAAGACGATTTGGACTATAAAAGAGACTTAGACCCAGGGGTCTTAGTCTCGTTTATAAAGTCGAGACAAACTCAGGAGTTTGTTTCGACTTTTCTTCTCAGGGTAGTCAGTTAGGAAATGTCGACTTCATCTAGCTTATAAAGTGATTTATGTAGTCATGCTTGCAAATAAACTATTTCATTTCATTTCTGAGATATAAATATGTGTCCTAAAAAAAATGATAGGTATAATCTATACGATAAACAAAGAAATCTTTATTAACCAATTTGATTTCCGTAACGCAAATCTATGCCATATTTAACACCAAATTCAGGCCTAGTGCATAAGAATCCGGTAACTTAATCTCTAGGTCATTCCACTTAAGCACTTATGCATAAAATCGGAACCGACCTACCTACCTACAATTTCGGAACAACATTATGCAATAGGTAACAAGCGTTATATCATTATAACCGCAGGTATGTTAGTACAGTACGGTGCAAACTTAATGGCGGCTCTGAACACGAGACGAGTCGCTGCGCAGTAACAAACTTATGCGCCAGCGGGGGTGCGGGGCGAGGTACTGCGCTAAGTGTAGCTAACTTCTGAGCCGCCATTAACTTTGAATCCAAGTATAACTCTCACTTATACTAACTATATTTACTTATGTTATTATTTATACTTATATGGATACAATTATCGTGCTATGGAAGTTTATGGGCGTTATTCCATTATTGGATTGGCTCCTTGTAAGTGCAGTGAGATAGGTAATTTAATGTTTATTGCGTGATAACTTGTTATAATAAACTATATGTTATTATATTAAAAGTAATTAAAAAGTTTGGCGGTCTCTTTCTGATTTTGAAACAAACGTTTGCAACTTAAAATAAAAATGATTTTATTTCAAATAGGCCCTTTTAAGGCCTTTTAAAACGTTGAATTACTGACTCAGGTTGAAACTCTCCAAAAATTCTGTTTGTATTTTAAATAAAGGGTTTAAATTTTCAGTTCACCAGATAACAGGTAAATAGCCAAGGATGATTAAGCCAAACAGTATCTTAGGTTTTGTTATAGTAATTCTGCATTCTGAACTCAGTACCTACATATCAGATTCTAGATATAGGCCTACATCTAGAATAGGATATGCAGGTACTGAGTTCAGAATGCAGAATTAGTCTCCCAAGTTACACCATAACACTAGATCCTCACTTTCCACATCTATTTCCATCACACAAACTCCACCATAGTTCACACGTCACAAACAGGAACTCATCCGTACCCTAAAAAGTCTGTTCTCAACAACTAAAACATTTTCTCCGTTAATTGCCAGCCAGTGAGAACGAACTGACCGACTTGCCTTATTGCTGCACATTGTTTGAACTTAGACGCACGAATGGTATTGTTCATGTTGCTATTGTAGTTATAGATAATAAATATAGCTAGATCATTGATGACACGATTGGTGCGAGTTGAGTGATGAGTTTTGTAGTTTTATCTGATTTTGGGTTGGTGTTTGACATATTTTTGGGAAGAAGAAGAATAATAACATTTTTTAACCGCACAAAATGTGTGTACCTTTACCTATATGAAATGAACGATTTTATGGTTACTTTTTTGACATTTACAGTACAAAAATTTCAGGTAAAGTGGTAGTCAAATACAAGTACTTAGCGTTTTATCTACCAAAATAAAATTAAGTTACATAAACAGAAATATGGGCTTAATAGGTTTGAAAAAAATATTTATGAACATGATACAAACATGATAAGTATTTCTTTTGACCTTATATACAAAACAAACACTAGCTACACAAACCCGCCATTTTAATAGAAAAACATAATTATCTAACAATTAAGTTGACCGTCACCTTACGTCACCGTTAGCTAACTGTAGGAGTAACGGCGTGCGCCTGCGCACACAATTTAAACTTTATTAGTGCGAGTAAAGCTACGGTTATGGTATGACAGTATACAGGGTGGAACAGAAGTCGTGCAGAATATTTCAGGGGTGATATTTAGTAATATGTATTAAAGAAAAAATGTAGGGGAGCTATCGCAAAAACGGCAAATGAAATCTTTTCCACACAAACTATCCAAAGAGATAATCCTTTTGTGTGGAAAAGTCCAAAAATTTGGCGTTGCGTGCTAATGAAAATTCAGTAATCCGCTAAAGGTTCCAGTTTCTCGCCAGGTCTATCCATCAATTTCCACCAATCAAAGGCCGGTAGCTTGTCTCGCATTGGTGCAGTCACCTGATGCAACTTAAAGTTTTTTGGTAGCACTCATTCCCGAAGATTTAAATCTCTTCCATGCTTGAATGATTAGCAGTTTGCACAGTTTGCATTTGAAAAATACGTCTTCATAGTTTTTACTGCCGTTTCCGTAGTAAAGGTTCCATGACTATCCCATGTGAACCCATCTTTATCCATAAGCTACGTTACAGTTGACACCGTTGGATTACACGCTCGTGTTGCTTTGAAAGAAGAAGTAATATGTTCTGACAGATAATTAAGGAGTACGGTACCGGCATTAACTCTGATAAAATAACGTGTTTGTCAATTATAGTCACGTATAAAAATAAGGTTTCCGGTAAATAGTGACAGAGTTTGACAGCGGTATTCAATAGGTAAGGTGTTAAAATAATGTCTTACTAATCCAAATATTAGTTGTCTGCCACATATTTCTATCAATTCAACTCGTGTAAGGCAGGATCTACAATATTAACTAATGAATAGAACCGAGACACTTCAGTTCGGTGTATTTAGGGAACAATTGACTGTCTTGGACCCGAGACGAAATTAATCAGAAGAAGTAAATAGTTTGTAAAGGGCACTGCTTTGTACTATATGTTTGTCCGGTCACAGCAAGTAGGACTAAGGCTCCTTCCGTTTTGCGTAAGATAAAGGAAGTGCAATGACTTTTAACTAGGAAAATAAAACATTCAAATTCGTTACCCAGTAAGATGCCAACTGACAGTTCTCCAAACTATCATATTTATAACCTACATAAGATTTATTTAATAAATGTAAATATTATGCTGCAAGTATATTTCTAACAGGTATCAAATGATAAACAAGGTCCGACATGTCCATTGTCTCTCACCTGTCACGATTTCTGTCCATACATCTAATACAAGGCAGTAAGAGTAACTGTTCAATTGTTTTATGTTGTAGTATACAGTGTATTGATGTAGGTCAAAGGAGTCCAATTTTTAAAATAGGAGCGCTACTCTTGTTGGATTTAAATTTTACTGCAATGCAAAATTAATATCATTACCATCATCTGCCTATAGCAGTCCACTGCTGGACATAGGCCTCTCCAGATTACACGCCAATCATATTACTCACAAACATCACCTTAATATTATTCATAATTCAGTATTCCGGTCAGTTTCTTCCAATGGATATACATATTTTTATCTCATTCTGTCTCACTGCTGGGCAAAGGCCTCTCCACTTTTCTACTCGTCCCTGCGACTAGCGACATCCTTCCAGTTAACATAATTGTATTTTAACAATTAAGAATTTTGTTTTTTTTTTTTATAACCTATTAGATAACATTTTCTAACCTGGTGGTCAGAAAACTATCGCTTTAAATTTCAGATTCCTATCGGGATTGCTTGATTCTTACGTAATTTTTTTTTATTACTTATGTTGGCGTATTTCTTGATGAATAGCAAAAATGGTGAGTTTGAAAATGAAATCAAGTACGCTAGCACTACCGCTAGAATAGCTACTTCTGTTAAGCAATAGAGTATGATTCGAGCTTTCAACGCCTATTGTGGTGTAAAAACATCACGGAATATTAAATAACTTGCACTTTTGCTTACAAAACGCATAAGAAACATGAATCGACACGTAATGTTACGTAAAGTGCGACAAAGAGAGGTTTTTGTTGCTATTTCATATTTTTGTAGTCATGCCTACTGTCGCAAACGATTGTGAACGTGAGGGCTTGGGTTCGATTACCGGGTTGGGTGATTCCTTTTTTTATTATTAGAATGACAGAAGTATAAAGGTTTCATCAATATTTTGATTGTCGGATGGAAAATACGAGTGTTTAGAATAAGAATAATATTATTAGGTACATTTTAAAAGGACCATTTGGAAAACATTCTAGATTTATATTCTAATTTGTAGAAGTTCTTAATTGATCGGAGTTTACATAATCGAGGAATTTGCCAAACAATACATAATTCAGAAATGTTGGCCAGAATAGGGAAAATTGGCAATCTTAAAAAAATCTGCACTATACATATCTTATAGCTTTAACGAAAATACAAGCGTCAATATACAAAGTACCTTCACTAGCAACATCATCTATATTTAGTCTAAACAATTCAAACAAGTACAATAACAGAACGGCGCAGAACACAAGGAATCGTACCCAACGCGTGGTAGCCGTGACTAACGAACAATGGCCTATTACGGCCCGAGGACGGAACATCTATACTTTTACCTTCGTATGTACACATTATACTGTATAAATACACAGGTACAAGGTAAGGAAAAGTAAAAGAACAAAAAAAAATTGGCACTTCTGACAAACGGTGAAGGAAAACATCGTGAGGAAACCTGGATTCCGAAATTTGGGATCTGAAATCCTGCAAAGCAAGCGTGGTGATCAATGTTCGTGCCTGCTCTATTTGGGAAGTCTGTGCTCAGCAGTGGGACGTTTATAGGCTGGATTATTATTATTGATGGTTAAGCTACCTTTATCAAGGTTCGGTTGTGAATGAGTGGCTATCCAGAATGTAAGGTAAGAAAGAGTCGAAAGAGAGAAGAAATGGATGGTTATTCAGAATTTTCTCTCTTGATTTTATGACAGCGATATTATATGAAGTTTCTTGTCAGTAAGGCAGTTAAGAATTTAAGGTTCTAGAAAGATCTAGTTATTACAACATTCAATAAAGAACAGCTGACTAAAATTAAAAAATAAGTCGGGTTTTAAACTGAACAACGTTTTTTTTTTTCAATAGGTAAATGGAGTCAGAAGGTTGTATGCATAAAACCTACTGACCATGCCTGATTGCCAACACACATTTTGCAATACCTAAACGTAAATAACCAAAATAGAATTACCTAAGTCAATTTCAAATACTTTACACCTTACATAAGCTACAAAAACAACCAATTTTACCTACAATAGAATAAGTAATATGCCTATATTATGCTAACAAAAGCTATAAGTGATAATGATCATTAAATTAACAGAGAAAGTTTTTAATCAATCACATTTGAGTGACACAGTATCGGTCCGATCGAACTTAATCAAATAGTACAAAGTTGATAATGCAATCAAGAAATGGTATATGACGAAATGTTTGGTGCCACTGTCGAGGGAATACAGAAGGTTGATGTTTACTTATATTGTGTACATCAAACAAGCTACTGCGCATTATATTCCTCAACCCATATATTTTAAAATTTCAAAAGAAAATGATAGGTTCTGTAATAAAATGAGCATTTGGTCGTTTCATGTATATCAGCCTTAGTACACCAAGTCACTTGTGAAAAAATAAAAACATCTTAGTTATTTTATTTAGAAGTTTCATAGCGGACTTAAATTTTATGCATTTGAATATACCTATTTTTAAATTGTGGTTAGCTATTTCATATCGAAGATATTTTGACATCTAAATAAATAAAATGACTTAAAAATCAACTTGAAAATTATTTTGTAAGGTGTTAAAAATAATAAGTGTGATTTAACCCACCTGTAGGTTAGTATACCAAACTAACTAATAACCTTCTCACTAAACTCGACAATGCCACACTACGGGGCGCCTCAATTTGTTTTTCTTGCATTTATAGCTAAATGAAAGTAGGAAGCAAAGCGGAAAACACGAGCAATTATAATGAACATGTGCAAGTTTAAACGTTTTTGTTCTATCCACGATGCTACTGAGAATCCACAATTATTATTCATGATTATCAGCGTCACGCGGTTTTACTCGTCTAGCTTCCGTTTCTGAACACTTATCGAAAAAAAAAATCCTATATTCTAATCCAAATCATACACTATGTATCTGCAAAATTTTAGCGAAATCGGTTCAGTAGTTTTTGCGTGATGGACGTACAAACATCGTTTCAAACAGACATTCTCACAAACTTTCTCATTTACATTATTAATTAGGATTAATTAATGGACTGATCGTCGATACTGCGATCTTTTTTCTGGTTTTGTTTACACGCTAGATGTAAGGATAAAAGTACTTTTTTATTGTAAAGAAATCGACACACTTAATTGATATTTTTCTTATCACGCTTGAGTGAATCTCGTGGATGAAAACGTGAGTTAGAATTACTAGAATGTTTTAGATAATATTGTGCACGCAGTTTTATATAAGTATACACATAGTTAAATCTATATAAGAATCAATTAAATTATAAAGATTAGGTCCAAATAACGCAATAAGTGGAATAATTTGTAATGAAATAATTATATTAGTTGACGAATGATGAATGTTATTTTTTTTATTAATATGTTACTACGCAAATGGCGCAATGATGTTAGGTTTTGTAATATTATGATAAATAAATCGAATTTAAGTCGTTATTTTACTTTAGTTCTCTTAACTACAGTCGGATTTTTAATTAGACGATATTGACTGACGTTTACTGTGTTGTCAGTTTTTGATGAAATAAAAATAGTGTTGTGACACAGTGAATGATTGAAAAACCTCTTGAATGAATGAAATTGCCTCGATTGTCTGTTTTAAACATTTTAATGAAAACATTGCGAGGAAAATTGTAAGACAGTCCTATTTTCAATACACCATGTTGTTGAAACTATATATGCATGAAATGTAACAATTATAGGTAGGTTTTGAAAATAAAAAAAAACGTCACTTATTGCATAATTTGTTCTTATTCGTAATCAGAAATACAAAAATCACTATCACTTTCTGTGACATTTATTATAAATCTGTCAGATACACTGTCGATCATGTAGTCGAGTCGAAATGACTAATTATTCACACTCACTGTTCATTCATCTGATTGACCGAGAACTGAACGCATCACTATTACTTTAAATGTGGCAATATTATTTTGCAAAGTGACATTAGCTACTGTCAGTCAGTATCGTCTAATTAAAAATCCTACTATAGTTTTAAACTTGTAATAGTCCTAATTAGGCGTCATACATTTATTTTACTTTCGCTCTCTCAACTAATTTTAAGCTCGTAATTGTCCTAAAAAAACTTTTAAATTGTCTTAATATATCTACTACCTACTATTATTTCATAAACCTTTTAAATATTAACATTTAAACTTTGTCTTTAAACCCAAACATTCACAGTATACATAACAAATAATTATTCAAATCATAAACCTTTATCAATCTAGTCACGCGTCACAAAGCGTTTGAAAAAGCCAGCTATTAATATTAAGCTTACATAACTTAATGGCGGACTGTCATGGCCGCGCTTCCTGTGGAGTGACGTCACTTCCCCGAGCTTTCGATTTGAATATAGAATATAGTTACAGTTGTTAGTGTTATGTTCTTGTGTTTTGTTTGTGTGTTTCCTATTTTCTATGGTAATTGGGATTATGTTTAGGTGACTGGTTTTGTTAAAATGGTCTAAGATTTCTGGTTCTGATTACTTTTTGTATACCAACTGTTTACTTTATTTAGTCTCTATTTATTGCATTAGTATAGTGTAAATTTTACAGGGTAGCAAAAAAATACTTATTGTTCAGTAAGCATAAGTAATTATTTGCTACTGTAGAATTTCCCTGTAAACTTAAGCTTCAGTAAGCTGAAGTCAGAATATGATAATTTTGATATTTCCACTAAATACTTTAAGTAAGAAAACTTCAAATAGACAAGCAGATATTTACCTTTCAGTTAATTGCGCACGCCTTATTCCTTGATCTGTAAACAAAGAAACAAAACATTAATAAGATCAATGCTTTATAAGAAAACTTTTTAGGACACATACATATTGATAAAATTATAATACGCATAGGGATAAAACATTAACCCTTAACACAGAAACTGTTAGTAACAAACAGTTTAAACATCATAAAACTAAACCTCAGTGTTTATTGAAAAGCAGCTTTATTTCAAGGCCGTAAGGTTGATTTTTAAAGTTCAGTGTTGTCATAATACACGAAGGTGCTTTAAGCGCAATAAAATTATTTATACATTATTAAAATACGCAATCTAGGACCTAAATGGTCTAACAAATAGGTTTATCATAATATTAACCCTAATACTAACTTAAAAGGCCTATCTAAGTAGCGATTAGATTTCAACTTGCTGACTACCGCGGTAAGTGGCTCTTATCTCGGGTTCGTTAACCGATAAGGGCTATTAGCATACACTTTACTCGTAAAGTAGGAAAGGGACAGAAGGTCTACTAACAAATAAATATTGAGAGACAAATGAAGTGTGGATTTTTGAGCGTTTAAAAGTATCCTGGATGTAGTCAAGAAAAGTTTCATTACTTACACTAAGATTTTCTCAGGGTAAAATATTTTCCCGGGAGTAGGTGTATATTTTTTTTTACTTAATACGGAGGTTGTTGAGCACTGTGAAAATGAAAATAGGACCACGTCTGGAATGAGCATCATATGTAATTTTTACCTACGTTTATGATATGTCTAGTATTTTTTATCTATTTTTTTGTATCATATGTTGTATATATTATATTTATAGTATGTTCCCATTTGGTTTTCTGACGTTTTTGCAATATGTATCTGCGTTGCAATGACCTTCTGGAACTGTCTATTGCGTTTCAAGTTAAGGTGCTTAGGGATGGGACGCACACTCGATAATACTAATCGACTAATTGGATATGCTATTATGGTTGTAACAATTGGGGTTGATCTAATAGGTAATCAGATAAAATTGAAATTTAATTCTTATTTATACAAATTAGTGATTGACTTAGCCAGTTACTTGAAACTGCAGTGAATAAATAACTCACAATATAATAGTAGCTACGTTAGGTATATCTGATTGATTTTAATATGTAAAGCGAAGACAATACCTTTTATTTTCTGTAGACGAGTGAAGCTTTAAAAAAAAAATAGTATAAAACTAAAAATGATCAGAACATTCAAATTTTTATGTTCGCAACTTGGAATAAATTGATGTCTTTAACCCCTAAAACTGGATGTAATATTTGCACAAGCAGTGACCACGTTTGCTTGTGGTCGGGGGTCGGCTACCCGTCACCACAGGAGATAAAAATAGAACAACAAAAAACTGATCGATCCGAGGATTTTGTTTTATTTTTATTATTTTTGCACGAAAAAAGTTGTTGTATCCTGTGGGGTTAACACATTTAAAAAGCATTGTTTTAAGCCTAGATTATGGGCATCTTCTTAAAATATTCAATTATTATTTACCGAACATTTTCAGGCGATTAAGCCACAATTTAAACGTATAAAATACTTTTTATAAAGAATAAAAGTCTGTTTAAGATCATTACCAAAACATACCGAAAAATACGTATCATCCAAAAATGCTAATCGATTCTCACATGTTTAACACATAATCGACAAGACAATTCACATCACTACAGCTAAAGGCGCTAAAACGTAGTCTATAAAAGGTCAATGCTCGATATATTCAGGCAATGTTCTTCAGACACACAGTACATAACATATATGTATAATATAGTATGTGTTATCACGGATATAACCTTCAAGAGGTTGTTATCCAATTTGCAAGTACATGCGGGTTTTAATTCAGTCAAGTGTAAATATCCTTTTTGGTGTATCGCACGTACATAGCAAATTACAAAAATGAACAAAAGTGCTTTAACAAAAGGATGATGGTGTTAATAGCTTAATGCTCATAGACTGTATTATTTCCTTAGTTTTAGTTATATCTTAAATTAGTTTATACGCCCTATACCTACACATACATACAGGGGTGTTAAGAAAACTCAAAGGTAGTTTCGGTGGCCTTTTCTTTGACCATTTGGCAGCACCTGTGCTTGATCATTTGAAATAACCTAACCTTACCTGTGACGACGCCGAAAATAGGTGTGCTATCGAGCTATTAAGCGCAGTTACTGTTATATATATGCTAAGACGATAAAACTTTTTTTGTGTTTTAAACCAAAGCATGACCACAGGCGGATATGTCTTTTTCCAAACCACGCCTATCTATTTACCAATATTTGTTAAGATCAGCTCAGTAATTTAGACACACAGCCACATTACGAGAATATTATTTCTAAGCTTTACCGTTGACACACAAACATAATTAATTACCATCGACAATAAATGCCAAAAAATACAATGTAACAAGTGTAAAGAATTTCAATATCTATTGCGATATAAATTGGCAGTTACAACAATATTTTGAAACGAACACAAAGAGATACCTAGACAGTGAAATATCTATATTTTTTAATCTCTTGAAGCATTGACCGACAGATATTTTAGGTGTTGAAATTTTATGAATACTTAGGTTTAAACAATAAAATGTAATGTCATAATTTACAAGGCCTCCATTCATAAAAAAAAACTTTGAATTTTAAAATATTTCATAATATATTTCTGCTTGTTACGCCATAAAACTAACAGCGTAAAGTGAGATTGTAAAAAAAAACAATACATGTATTAATGTATGTAATATGTTTACATATGTATGCTATATCAGTAATTCCTATGTGATAAGAAACGAGCATACCTACCTAAGTATCATTGCTAGCTCCTTTTTAATATTAGAAGTCCAAAATTTCATGATTTTAAGCTTACTAGCAAGCATAGGGATCTATTAGAAAAGTTTAACATAATAAAAGCTTCTTCAAACTCTGCCGACCTCACAAACTAAGCGTGAAGATATCACTATAAAAATAACAATCAGAATTATTACATAAAAACTGACATGGTTACAAATATCTGTGAAAGCATCTTCTACCAAAATATAAAAACAATCATACCCATGTCACACAAAATTGCACATCCATCGCTGGTTAACAAAACTACACGTTCGAAACTTTAGGAAGATATGCGGCAATGTATTGCGTGTTAATCGAAAATATTGTTGAAGCTCGATTCGCGGTAGAGACGGCGAAAGTTTAGTCGGATTTTGTCTTTTTGTTCGTCAGGAAGTCGTTTATGGATTCGTGTCACAGAATATATTTTGTTTTAGTTCATTTTGGTTAGTTTGCTGACTAACTGGTATCAGTAGAAGGATATTGTTAGGCATTGCTATATAATAATGGCGTATTTACTAAATTTAGAAGTTTTCTCTAAGATGTCACCAAAATACCCTAATATTAAAAAAGAAATAAAAGCTATTATGGATTGGTGGTACAAAACTTATTACCAAAGTATTTTGAGATAAGTAAACTAATTATAAAATAAAAACCAAAATTCGAGGTATGATAATTTAGAGCTTTATAAAAATGTAGCGTCAAATATTAAATTTAAACTCACAGAACCGTTTCACAAACCAAAAACGGAAAAAAGACCTTGACCGTTTTTATTTTTTTAAATCAAAACTATTCGTAAAATAACAAAATGTAGTCAAAACAAACCATAAAGCAGCACTCTGGCATTCTGAATTTAAATATTTAAATACCAAAAAGGTGTTACAAGAAATAAATCTTAGTCTATGCTTGACAGAACATAAATCTTGTGCTAAACTTTTATTGCAAGTAAACGCGTGTTTCAAACAGGTTTCGAATTAAGAATACATTTTACTCTTACTTATACTTTTTCTAGTTTCTAGACTGCCAGTGTTGTGTAAAAACTATGGTAAAAAGTTTGATGGCCAGTCACCTCGTGTTTAGATTAAAAGAGAAAAAAGATGGGCATTTTTGGAGTTGTTTTTTATTTCTTTAGTTTTATTATAAGACGGTTTACTACAATTACATTAAGTTTCAAAGTTAAGATTTTAAATAGTAACATTTTGTGGTTAAAAGTTTCATATGTCACATTTATTGATTTTTTAAGATCTACAAGCAAAATACTTTTAGAATTTTTATAAGTCACATTATTTATGTTCTAAGTTTTACAGGTAACGAAATTTTAGGGCATAAGCATGTACCTATAATATATGCACAGCTTTTATCTAATACCAAAATAATATAAGAAAGCTAGCTATATATCAATCATAACACAACATAACATATCATCACGCCTGTATCCCCGAAGGGTTAGGCAGAGGTGTACCAATGGACACCCACAGTTCGCCGACATGTTTATATCAATCAGAACTATAAAAATCAATAGCCAAAATACCCTTGACCAGTAAATAAAGACATTACAAAACCATCGATCAAAATGTGCCAAATCACAGTATGAACGCACGAATATGAATTAACAACCAGATACCAATCAATTTTATACCTTATCTTCTAGCTCGTAGAATACAAAATAACTTTGAATAAATTAACAAGTTAAATTTATAGAGTAACGCACGGCAAGCCTGAACTAATCCAAGGTTTGAACCTTTTACCGACTATTTGTAACGTGAGGTTAGCACGATAACTTCTCTGAAGTATTACTGTTCTATATTTAAGTTGCACGATTTGGTGTGAATGGAGGTTATTTTTAGTATAGGTAAATTCTGTCTAGCCTTTTTTAAACTATGCTGGTTTGGCTCCGTCTCGTAAGTTAGGAGGTACTGTGGATAAGACAAGAACATAGTGACTTATTAATCACTAAATTATCGATGGAAGATTTACTAGAAGAAAAAAAGAGATTTAAGGGATGAATTCGACTTGTTTACGAATTAAATTACCATAGACAGAAAAAACTGAACACAAGTATTTTACAAACAGCTGAAAATCTGACCTCCCCAACTCATTTACTATCAGGTAAAATGTTAAAGTACTTACACTTACAGTACTATTTGATAAAGTTTACGATCATTACGACTGTTGAATGAACTAAAGCAACATACACAAGCATTCTTAGTACTATACTTTATCCTTTTCATATCGAATAAGAACTTTTATCTAAATACTAAAGTAAAGTAAAAACCATCTAACGTAACTGTCATCAGCGACTAGCATAATAAACCTAGCAGTAATACCTAGGCACTGCACTACCTAGGTAAGCACAAACGAGTCGGCAAGACTGGCAAACTAACGGTGCTTAGAACTTGGATGGCCGTACGTGCTTATTTAAAGCCTTTTACTTGTGTTTAATTTATTATCTTCATAGATGTATGTAAGGAAATGTATGTATGAAAAATGAGGTTTTTAGCCTTTATCATTTAATTGTGTATCATGTAAGTGTAAATGATGGAGCTAATGTTGTCTTATTTATAAGACAGTTTACATTATAAACTATCGCGCTGCATGTTTATAATAATAAAATTCAATGGAATAAGCGCGTAAATAAAGAAACGTCAAGCCCAAAAAAATGATTTATGCATTTATTCCCGTGAATTACATAATTATAAACTAATATTTTGTTTTTGATAAACGTATTCAAAGGTATTAGGGTCAAATACCTTATGGTAAATAACAGTAAAATGTACATCTATAGGTACATAACACTAACATTATTCTTGTACATAATTCCATACAATTGAAGACCAAAAAAAAATACAAACATCCGAAATGAGAACCTCCTCCTTATGTAGAAGTCGGCCAAAAAAAAAACCACAATCTTCTTAAAATATAGTAACACACCAACAAACTTTTAAATAAAGCCTCCAATACGAAAGTTCTTACCTAACAAGTAAGCTCGGAGGCTGCTAAATAAAAGGCGGCACGCGAGCTAGGCGCTGTCAACGACCGGCGCAGGCGCACCCAACGCAGACATCGTGCTGCGTTCACACTATGAGGACTGCTTTCATATTATCCGACACGATGTTGGGTCGGAGTCCGGCACGATATCGGGTGTAATTCATACATATATGTGCCTCCGATATCGTGTCGGATAATGTGAAAACAGTCCTATAACTAACTTCGTCTAACACTCAAAGGTTTATTTTATTTTATTTCATTTTGTAATTTAGTTTTGTTTAGTAGTATAAAACTTGATTTTGAGTGAAGCTCGCTTTGTAGATCATTGCAAAATTATTGTTTTTTTTTGTAAGTTGTTTATGTGTACAAGAAATAGTATGCGATTCTGCCTTACTTTTATAGTTTTCCCCATATAATTATGGGGCCGGCCTCCAGTTTTTCCAGATTAAGCTTAATAAAGAACTTTGCATGAAGTGGCTACTTATCTGATCTCCACCACCAATTTACAAGACTAACCAAAATAAACGAAATATAATATTCAGGTAAACAAATACTCAAGGGCTACCTAACTTTTAGACCGAAGAACAGAAGATATAACACTATAAATATGAACAGTTGAGAAGACAGTAGAAAAGTGACCGACATTTATGTCAAAGTGTCGAAGTGTAAACATAGCTTAATGTTTTATGATGTTGAAGTGGCAAAAACTTTATAGTTTATGCTTTATTTACTGTCTATGGTCAGTGAGAAAAGTTATTAGGGTAAGTTTTGTTTTATAAAGACTAGTTTTGTAGTCGACTGGAGATGTTGGCAATAGCTTCAAAAGGTTCTGGGTTTAAACCCACATAATTTTCAGTACTTTGCGAATTAATTTAAAAGCAATTTGATTGAATATTTTTAGTCAACAGCATAGTAAATAGCAACAATAGTTTTCTAAATGAATAACCAAATTATAAATTGTGCACACAATCAGTTTTTATTACTATTTTATTAAGAAAGATATTATAATTCTTGAAAATATCAGTTAAAGTTATATGTATTAAAGAAACTGTATGTGCATTTAAAAGATATTAATAGCCTGGTGTTTTGGTTGCATTTTAATTACTCTTTATAGCTATTCACACGAGGTCACAGTTGATTAGCAGAACAGCGATTACAGTAACACGAAATCGACATTATAGAAATATATCGATATAAAATAAGGCTTTCTGATTAATATACCTTTATCATGTGTTTTTACCAAGGTTTCATCTGGTAAGGTTAAAAAAAGGGTCAAGTAACAAACTATTTTAGTAGAAAACTGAATTAGACGTACGACAATTATTTGGCTATGTATGTTTGAGCATCGGTGTCAAAAATCTGAATTTCCTTGCTAGAAAGTCAGTTTGTTATCCATTTCCCCTTTTCAGGAAGCTTAATTTTAATATTTATCTAATAATCTCTATAATTTATTAGCTGAACGGTGTCGATATGATATAGATAACCACCATCCCTGGTTACACCGTAAACGGTAAGAGCGTAAAGATTTTACTATGATATCAATGCAATAGTTTTTGTCACTTATCACGACTAGATACGACGCCAATCAATATTCAACCTTATATTCTTGCACATAGAATACAAAATAGCTTTCTTATCCTGGAAAGTAAAAATAGTGTACTGAAAAAAGAGCTGTATCGTGAAATGTGTAAGGTTGATAATTGCGTGGTGTTCTGTTTTGATTGGGAATGGCGGAATTCCTTGCTAAGTTTACATACATGTATTATTTATCTTTAAGATAGTGCCGTTTAGGTACCGGCAGGTATGTGGGTCGGTTGGACAGGAGTGTCAAGAATTATATTAAGTCTAGAATTCTAAACTAATGTCTTTGATTTGTTATTATATATATCTAGTTTAAGTCAATTGATTTGGGTGGCTATTTAATGATAGTAAATCTTTGCATATTCTTTCTACATTAAAGTTTTGAAAAAACGCCATCCATAAAGCATCGTCTTCGTCGTTCGTCATTTAAAATATACAAATATTATATCAACACATAATTACATGAAAAAAAGAATTTTTTACCTAAAGAGGACTATAATTTTCGCAATTATACAAAATAACACGATGAAGTTTTGTTAAGCTTATATATGTAACTCAATATACAGCTTCGGTGTAATACAAAAGAATGTATTAAAATCTTAGATAGGTACAGATAAAGGTAAGATCTCCAGTCCACACGACCCTGACACACCTCTTCCTCATTCACTTTCATATCGATACTTATCGATACTTTATTTACTCGATAACGACGGAATGTTACATTCTCAACAGATTTGTAATAGGAAACATTATCAGATAGGAATAGAATGCAGTTCAATAGTTTACCTGCTGATAACATTTTTATCAGTTAAAACAGGAATGCAGGAAAAAAAATATCTTAAAAAACTCTGTCTACAAGTTTGAGTAGCAATCTTGAATCAATCTTATGACTAAACTCTTTTACTGTTTTTGGTTGGTTTTGAATCCATCTCTTACACTAAATACTAAAATAACAGAGATGCCATAAGACTTAACTGCAACTTAAAATTAAGTTTAGTTTTCTCAGGAGACCCGATTTTTCCATAAAAACTAGCGGAATATTATTTCATATTAAAAAAAAAATAGTTATGATTCATTTTGTATGAGCTTTTTAACATTTTGTCTTTATTTTATAAGAAACAGTCAGATAAGTTACTAACAAAATAATTATAGTCTGTTGGTAACTTCGTTGTAACATAACCGATAAACAGACTAAGCAAATGATAAATGAACAACTCCAACACATGAGTTTTAAAGACACATTGTCGGCATTCTAAAAAGGTTCAACTATTTATTATCCAAACCAAACTACCACAGCTCCATTTACGATCCCTACCTTCAAATAACAAAGAAATACAAAAAATGCGGCAATACAACAATATATAAAGTCAACATTCACTGAATATAAACAAAGAAATCGCTCAGATCAGGAACAAGTGAATTAGAATTTATTAACAGTTGGTGACCTCGGCACTGCGCCGGCCATACTATTATTTTGTTATTTATTACATCTTAGAGTTATTAAAATGGAAATAAATAATGTGAATGAAGATGAGACTTAGTTGGATTTGTTGTAAGCACATATCTTGCAAT
Source organism: Autographa gamma (assembly GCA_905146925.1). Taxonomy (NCBI): domain Eukaryota; kingdom Metazoa; phylum Arthropoda; class Insecta; order Lepidoptera; family Noctuidae; genus Autographa; species Autographa gamma. Next base: position 1,138,132 of record LR989870.1, read on the forward strand.
TAGCAGGCCTTTGCAGTTTGTTAAGGTTAGTTGAGAAGGCAAAATATGATATCAAGCTAAATGACTTCAGGCACCAAAACCAAGTTTAGAAAAATTGATCGTAATAATATATTTTACAGGGTGTCACCGAAAGGGTATATCTATCCAAAGGGGGTGGTATATCCGGTAGAGCCAGTTTACAAAACAATCTGCTCAAAATTTAATTAACTGAATTTGATCTAAAATGTTAACTGACTTAATACCAAACTGACTAACTACCAAAGAATATCATTAGAAGTCCCAAACAAGTTTTATTGAATTCGGTTTGAAATTAATTTATCGATCCACAAATATACAATTGACATTCAACTCAACAAAGGATGAGGGTAAGACAACGATGACAATTCGTCTGTCATACGCATACCATTGTCTAAGACATTGCTGTTTAAGAAAATGGAATTTGTAAACACTAACAATCCAAACAGACTATAAAATATTTTGGCTATTCTTCTTCTTCTCGAGTCAAAGATCCAACTCAAAGGACAATGGCGAACTCCCATACAAATTTTTGTTGACATAATTTTGTTGCGTCTACTAATAAAAACAATCTTAAAATATAGAGTTTAGATTTCTGAACAATATTGTCTTAAGGTTCATTGATGCACGAAGTCACGATTAAAAGATATTTAAGTTTTAAAGAATTTGAGGTTAGGTGTCTTGTTATTTAAGATTTGTTCAAACTAATAGAAATTCAGTTATTTATGAGTGAAATGAATGGGCTCCTGTAAGCAATTAATTACTTTTGCTCGACCATGCATTTCATAACAGAAATTTGTAGGAAATATGTTGAAAAAGTAAACCTCGCGAAATAGTCACTAATGTTTTATAAGATTTCTTGCGGTTATTTCATAGTTATTTCTATAGATATAATTAAACTAGGTTTCCCTGGTATCGCTTTGATAATATAGCGAGTAATAATCAAAGGTATATTTTAAAATCTTTAATCCTGACAGATATTGTTAATGTTTTCTTGGAGACTATCTTGTTATATTGTTAAATGTACAAAATCATCTATAAAATAGCTGCCGACTGCATGAATGAAATAAAATCCAGCATTGATTCTAAAAGGGGATTGTCAAAGAAATTAAACAACATTATATGTATAATTATATTTTTTGATTATCTATTTTCATCTTCCCTAATAACAATATCATCCAGGAAACCAGCCGGTGCTGAGAGGCTTTACACGACTTCCCATCGTGAAAACAAATCTTTTACACGCAATAAAATCCAAAGTAAGAAGTAGAATAGGAAGTTCGCAGCAAAATGTCGTCGTAAGTGGTAGGTATTCGGAATCCTTTGGCAAGCACACGTCACAGGAGATAAGTCGAAAGTCCATAAGCAGTCCAGATCAACTTATCAATGAGAAAATAATAGAAATAACAACATTAATAGATACAACAATAACAGGAGTAACGAACGTTTGAATTGACAGATCACAAACAACGTCAATTATCATAACTCAAAATGTCACATTGATTGTATCCGTTGTTGTTGCCATGCTGGAATGAAGTTTACCCGTGAGTTTACGTAATATTATTTTGATTTCATTTACTTATTTCGGTAATGTTGGGAAGAAATAATATGTCTTTAGATTATTCTTGTTCATAAAACTTCAATATATTCTAAAAAAGCAGCTTCTATAGTTTACTTGTGAAATATATTAGAATGACTTAGTTCAGATTTAACTTTCTGTCATGGCAACACTCAAACTACAATTTAATCAATTGTATTTCCAATTTAAAATATTTTTTTCATAGACTTAGACGCTATTTAAATAAAGCTTGATAAAACGTTACTAATTATTTCATGTAAGTATGTAATGATGACGTTTGTAGACGCATAAGAATTACATCAACAATTATTTCGCCATTGTCCTTTTGTCTGACCAAAATGATGCAACCTGGATGGCTCGGTCGCTGGCCTCCATCATGTCCTGGAGAGTGCAGGTGGTAGTGCAGGACGGGCAGTCCTGCAATGGGGCACCACACTCACATGCGACTAGTGTTGGGTCGACTAATTTGGCTATTTTTTTTTTTTCCTCTTTGTTTTTTTATAATAATATTCCGGGACATCTCACACACGGTTGTCTGATCCCAAGCTAAGCAGAGCTTGTGTTGTGGTTACCAGACAACTGATAAACATACTTATATATTTCTAAATACATACATATTATAGATAAAATTACACCCAGACACCGAACAAATGATCGTGCTCATCACACAAACATTTGCTTTTAAAGTTGGTATTAATGCGCCTTTTATTCTACCTATTTTAGACACATAAAATTATGTAAAATATCATTATTATAAACCCTGTCGTAATTTTACTTGAACAGAAACGCTGGACAAAGAACATAAGTTAATTATTTAATAATTCGTTAAAATAATTAAGATTTTTATGTCATCTGTTATTGTATTCAATAAATAATTAATGATAAATAAACTTCGCACTTTATCTATGTTAAAAACCTTACTATAAACTGAATTGAATAGGTTTATAATATTTGTTCTTCTTTATAGGTTAATGTCACACGACAAGCCTTCATAACTGGTAATATTGTATGGGGCTGAATATTTTAATATTTTAACGGTGAACCGACGTGTTCATATTGTGGGTACTCCATAATATTGTGTTTGGATATGTTATCCTTAACCCAGCTATCGGTTAAGGATGAGCAGTGCTAATAATGTCAATCAATTTCGAATAAACGCACGCTTATGGGTTAATAATGAATCAGTGTTCTATTTAACTGTTGACTTTGATTTGGGAAAGGCGAGGCGTCTTCTGCCTTGCCTTTTCCCGAGCTATGTTTGAGTTAGCCCCTATTCTCACTGGCTAACACTAAATATAAAAATGGACACCCAGTATCTACTTAGGTATGCAGTATTAAGTAGTCTGAAAATAGCTTTTTTATCATTTGAATCGTCAAATCTGACAAACTTTTATTTTTTTTCGCGCTTTTTTGAGGCTTTATTTTTGACCTTGAAAAGGGCCGGTTGTTTAGTCCTACAACTTTAACTCAGAAGGGTGAACCAACTAAGGCTCTATTTGGCAAACACGTACCCCCTATTTATTTTCCTTTTAATACGAATACAGTTAATGACAATCCATAAAGGTTAGTGTACAGCACAATGACCTATTTCCCTCACGACTATATTTGCACTCAGTATAAATGAACACGGCGCATGCAAATACAAGCACTTTGGTCCTCTTTACATCTCGACTAGAATACTTATTACGTAATGAAACTTATTTAAAATGAAGAGTAATCAATTAATAACATATTGTTGTTAAGTCTGGAAACCGATTATCTATCTTAGAGCTTAGGGAGAGAGAACATGAACGTCGAAAAATATAAAAATACTCAGATTCCAAAAGCTATTTCAGTACCTACTAATGTGTATTGTATATATTTTGTACTGTTTGTGTATTTACTGCTATTTTCGCTTTGTTTTGAAACGAAATATAACTCAGAAATAAATAAGCAAACATCACAATTTGATAACACATTTCACAAACGTACATTCTCAGATACAAACACTAGTTTACAAGAATATGTGCAATTGAATTCTCCTTGATTTTTATTAGCCAATAAAAAGATTTCAATAACTCTGTAACGAAGTGTAACGAATCAATTAGATATTAAGTTACATTAACTTGTATCGGCGAAGTTGTTAAATCGATTCGCCATTCCAGAGAATTGTAAATGTCACGATAAAAAGTTTGTTTACAGAATTATGAATATCGCGATGCAGAGAATAATAAATAAATAAGACTATTTGAAGGGTGATACGGTTAGCATTGAAACTAAATTTTTTAGCAAATTTTTACTCATACGTAAATAACATATTATTTTACATAACATAACATATCATCACGCTTGTATCCCCGAAAGGGCACAAATCCAAACTCCAACCTGCTACTGAGAATTTCATAGAAAAACCCAATAACAACTTTGTCGACTTAAGAATCGAACCAAAGACCTCTAGCGTAGCAGTCGCGTTTAGCACCACTAGGCCAACGAGGCATTTGTTTTGGTATTAGAAAAGAAAAGCAGGTACACCAATTTCTTGCTTCTGCGACAGCAAATAATCTTTTATGACGTAAAGTATAAAATACCATAACACACAACTACTATGTAAATAAACTGGAATGTATACAGCCTTATAGCACCTTATTAAGTCTAATCGCCCTTCTAACGCGTCAGTGGCGACCTCTAGCGCACGTGAGAGAACTCATTATCTTTCCAATTAAGCACCTTGAGAGAACATTGATTTCTATTGTACATGGTATTGACATTGCGTGAGCGAATATGAAGCTGTATAAAATACGTTTGAGTATTGATTTGTAAGGTGAATGTGAATATTACACAATGAAGTAAAACTACTTTAATGTTTTTTAATCGATGTTAAAACTATTGTGATATTTGTAATTGGACTATTTTAAATTGATCGACAATTGCCTTAGATATTGCCTTTGACAGGCCTGTTGGTCTAGTGGTTAGAGACCCTGACTGCTATACCGGAGGTCGTGGGTTCGATTCCCAACCGGGACAAATGTTTGTGTGATGAACACGATCATATTGTGTTCGGTGTCTGGGTGTAATTTATCCATAGTATGTATGTATTTAGAAATATATAAGTATGTATATCAGTTGTCTGGTTACCATAACACAAGCTCTGCTTAGCTTGGGATCAGACAACCGTGTGTGAGATGTCCCGGAATATTATTATATTATATTATATCGTAACAAAGGTTCAACAAAATATACATACATCATATCATCACGCCTGTATCCCCGAAGGGGTAGGCAGAATGTACCAAAGTACACCCACAGTTCGCCGATATGTTTAGGTCCCATGTAATAGGGGGCGAGCCTATTGCCACAAAATATACATACAGTCGAGTTTAGACCACCTCCATTTATTTCGGATAATGTTTATTTTTTGCACATACTTAACAGTCCTTAAACTGAGTCTATATTAGAAATTGAATAATAGAAGCTAAAATCTGAGTTATTCTTATCTAGGTACCACTAACCTCTAATCTTCAAAAGACAGCTACTTAGATTTTACCAATATTTTTGAATAAACTTCTTGTTAAAAGGTCATTGATCTACAGTTAAACATGTAGCATAAGTTTGTGTATTATGATTTCATTAAACAAGCTTTCTTGGAAAGATCTGTTGAAAAGTATGCATTAGTAAGAAGACTAATAAGTAAGCACACTTTAGCACATAAATACTAAAACTCTTGGACACTTTTACTTAGCGTCTAAATGTTAAAAGATATTTCGTAACTGTTTTCACCGAATATTGCAACCATCTAGGGTGTAATTTATCTATAATATGTATGTATTAAGAAATATATAAGTACGTTTATCAGTTGTCTGGTTACTGGCTCTGCTTAGCTTGGGATCAGACAACCGTGTCTGAGATGTCCCGGAATATTATTATTAATAAATTATTATCTAGCTATAATTCCTAAAACATTTAATTCTGTAAAACAGAAATAGATAGAAGAGAGAACATATCTACTCCGTGTTGTAAATCACAGAATTAATCTGTGATTTACAACACGTAGATATGTCGTATCATAGATGAGCAAATATTCTTTTGGCATGTAAGCCCTATAGTATTTTTTAAATAGTACGATCTGTTTTGGTTACAATAATTGTAAACCAAAACAAAAAAAAAATGTTATGAAATTGTATCGATCGAAGATTGTGACACCACATTACACAACATTTTTAATTAAATCTACGAAACTGTCTCATAAAGGATTAGGTACCTTCGGCTTATCTCTGCTCTACTCTACAACTATGATAACCCCTGTTAAACACTCAATCAAGAGGCATAAAGTATACGCAGACATTACAGATTGTCATGTGCATTAGACCACTTTAATTGTAAATTGTAATGTGTAATTTGTGATGTGGCTGTACTTTTATTAATAATAAATTATAATAAATAAATATATTGCCCACTATTTTACCCGCCTGCAAGGCCACTGCGGCTGTGAGGCAGTGAGGCTAGTCTGTGAGGCTTAGAGGCTGTGAATGTGTGGCTAGGAGGTAGGACCGGTCGCATTCCTCGCGAGCATTTGTTTTTTTTATATATACTGTTACGGTACTAGCGAAGATGTGGTTAATGAAAGCCTTGATTGCTTGCTTGATTGACTGACCAATATTCTAATGCCAGTCTCTATGCTTTGCTACTTACTTTAGGTTAAGAGCAATGTATGTAATGCTGCCCACATTTATTGTTTGTTAACCTATTCATTTCTTATGTTGTACCTAATAACGTACAAAAATCAAATAATAACAGCATAGGGTATAACGGCGTAGGGTAGGAGGGTAAAAGTTTTTTTTGAGCTCATCACATAAAACAATATTCAAGCAATATATAGCTTTACCAAATGAATAAAAAAATCTTTTTACAATGCAAGGCATCGTCTAGAGAAAAACAGAGTAAATAATTCATTCTTAAATGCAAACGTACGTCATGACCCGGAGGTTGGCAAACCGGCTCGGACAAGGCTGCGGGTTCAATCCTAGCGAATACCAAAGTGACGTTCTCAATGTCATACACTTTCAAAGTTAACTGACATGGCGCTAATCCCCGTTCTATAATATTTTGGACACTAGTTAAACTAGTTAATATAGTTTAACTAGTGTCCAAAATATTATAGAACGGGGATTAGCGCGAACATGCATAAATACCTTTAGGGCTTGGTCTGGTCGAAACGTCAAGCCCTAAAGGTATTTATGCATGTTCGCGCTAATCCCCGTTCTATAATATTAATATAAACATGCAGCGCGATAGTTTAGAAGTTATTAGTGTCCAAAATTTGGTGGGCTTTGTTTTGTAGTACAGAACGGAAATCAAGACTAAGTATGAACTGTATCATTTTGTTTGGGCGCATACAGTGTCAAGTAAAGTATGCGTATACAGCATCAAAAGAGCATAAAGTTTGTTAATAAAAATAACATTTAATTATAGTTAACAGATTTGAAAAGTCGCTATTTTTCCACCCAGAAAGTGCAGAAAACCACAAAACCGACCCAAAAATATTTCGTTTTTGGACTAGATTTTCTGGGTAAGTTAGGATAGAAACAGGCAAATTGCTAAAACTAATCAATTTTACAGTCTTTACTAACTTATTTCTAGTAACATTCAGCTCAAAAGAAAGGGTTTAATTGTATCACAGAGACAATTGCGTGAGCGTTCTTCTGTGTTCTTTGTTCTTCGCAAAATGTTGTAACTTTAAGCATAAGAAACTCACCATTATCCAAGTAACTACTTTACTAAGATGTATCATATATAACTATCAAGAAACAAATAGAGCCTTCAAATAAATACACCATACACAACAGGTATGCATATCCCGACCTTGCTAACTTTCGCCGGCGGGGTCAGCGCGGACGAAAGGCAGCATTACTAGTTATTACTTATTATTACTAGTTGCTGCTAGTTGCTACTAGTTGTTGATAGTTGATGCTAGTTATAAGGTACTACATACGTTTCTCTATTCTCTGGTGGTAGCGGGATATAAAGGTCACATGTTGAGGGAATGTATGTGTAGAAGTTATCAATGAAAATTACAAATATTTCTTTTTTAACACTTATTTATGAAATTCAAGAAACAATACACAATGATTCAGAATTAAAAGACTAAAATAGGCTATTCAAAGAAAATTCATTACTGAAATGTCATCATCATTTCATTCGTCAGAAAACAATCAATTTTCATTGCTATTAATAACCTAGAATACAATAAAAAAACTAAAGCACTTAAACACACCAAAAATAATTTCAATAAAAAATTGAGAAGAACCTACTATTTTAAGTCGGTTAACAAAACAATACATCAATAAACAAGAGTAACAAACCGATAGAACCCGAAACTCCGTTATTTCTCGATTACGTAACCGATTACATCGATTTTCCGGAAGAATCCATTCTCGGTAATTGGCGACTCGATTCTCGATGTCGGCCAAGTTGCCTGACCAATCGGACAATGATATCGTTGCTATTGGGTCGCCAACCGATTTGATAGGAACTAATTTGATGCCTACATTTCAAATTAGTTTTAAACTTTTTAAAGGTTATTTGATTATGATAAGCGTTTTGGCTAAATTAAATGGAGTACTACGAAAATTTGTTGGAATATTTCGTGTTATTTATTACTGTTAATACGATCAAATAAGTAAATGTTTGTTTGTTTACTGTTCAATGTAAGTGACATGTCATAACATATACCAGTTTTTTTTATAAATGCATAAATTAATTAGTATCCCCGTCGACCGAAGTAATGTCTAACTAAGAGGCATTACGTTTTTTTTTTAATTCTCATTTTGAATGTAACAATTTACATTTTTCATTATACATACGTATTATTGATTATATTGGTTAACAATTCCATTGCAGGTACCAACATCTTAATCACAAAATCTTAATATTAAAGATGTAAAAAACCTAGACACACTTTAGCTCTTACCACATCATCACAAATACCCATAAGAAATATAGGTACTTATAAAGATTAGCTTGTAAGATAAAAAGATTATAAAAGTGTAAACATGATCATCATTGTATGAGATCATTCATGACCTCATGATGATCTGAAGAAACCCCCGAGCCAAACCAGTCCAAGAACAATGTGTATGGCTTACATTGACACTTGTGAATTATATTTTTCAAAAGAATTTGTATAGCAGAAGGTAAATAGAAAGTGGTGAATAAAATTTAATTGAAAACTCCTGTTAAAGGTAGTGATAGTCTTTTAAATCGTAAATAGACGAGTTATTAGTATGAATATGAATGGCTATACATGGAGAGGTAGACCAAAAAAGAGATGGATAGATTGTGTAAAAGAAGTTATGAGAAAGAAAGGAGTAAATGCTGAGATGACAAGTTGTAGAGATGAATGGATGCTGAATACACAATGCACCCCAAATTATTGGAATCAGAGCGGAGAGATAAGGAGTCTTAAATCTAAGTTATTGTATTAAATGATGTACATGCACTAAACTATGTTTATATGTATGTAATAGTAGTTTATTTATGTCCTTTTTATTTTCATAATATGGGTAATATTTCGTATCACAAACTGCTATAAAACTTCCTTTAAAACTTTTATACTAAAACCTCACAACTCAAAAGATTAAAGTTCAAATAATCTCTAAAGCTCAAACCGAATTTATCTCTTTTTCGAACCGACAGCCAAACAAAACTTATCACTAAACTTCAAAAATACTAGTAACAAAAAACAACAACAAAAGCGATATTAAAATACCTGCGCTCGGCACGCGATCAGGAATCGAACCTGAGACGTTAACGGCCTGTGCACACCTACCTGGTGAAAAAAGGATGACCTGTACTGTTGATCACACAAGTGGGTAAGGTGTTTTAATTTTATTTTTGTGTTGGACTATATTTAAATTAGGAAGGTAATATGAGTAAAAATAGACATGACATATGGATAGTATTGAGAGAAAAAAAAAGAAAACGATTCTAAATTTTATTTTTTTAAGATTAAGTAATATTTACCCAAATTATCAAGCCATACTGTTAACTTAGAACATTTTTGTGTATAAACAAGTACTATAGCTTAAAAAGTTGAGAACAAATTTAACAACTTATATTCGGTATAAAAATTAATTTAAAAGGAGAGCATTTGATACATAAGTGATATACTCAATTCAATCTAATATAAGAACAAACTCTAACTATACTAAAATTAAAACTTACATAAATAAAAACTAACCGGCGTCAAAGAACTCATCGTCATCCTTGTCAATGGCGGGGAACGTGCCCAGAAGGCTGGCAGCATTGCCACGTTGATTGGCTATGCCGATTCTCTGTGCAAGGAACAAACCAGCCCTCTGATCACGAGTAGAGTCTACCAAAAGTTTGGAAAGTTCCTTAAAAAGATATAGTGATATACTTAAAACGATCCGACGTTTAAACGAAAGAAACTCAAGATTTACTCAACCTAAGCAAAAACACGAACTCTTTCAACTTTCAAACAAGCCTAATATGAGTTTTCAATTTGATATCATCATAATTACGTTACTTTCTACGTTAATCTACGGCCAGTGAGGGAAAACGTCGTTAGTATGGAAACCAGCAGTTTCACGAACTGTGGAGTGTTATAAATAAACTTATTTCTGAGCGCAAATGTTACAATTTAAATAAAAAGCAATAATAATTGATCGCTTTATTTTTTAAAAGACTTTCCCGACGTATCGCCATCTTTTCAACCGACTTAAAAAGGTTAGGTTCTATATTCGTCAATGTTTTATTTTTGGATCTATGCTTTGTGATTTTCAATTATAGTCCTCAGACCTCAGAGTATGCCCATATAAATTTCATCAAAATCGATACAGTAGTTTTGTTTTGCTGATTAAAATGTGTAGTTTAGTAATACCAAGATACCTAGTTTTTGAAACGTCAGGCCAGAAAGACAAAAAAATATCTCTAATAATACATTTAATTAGTTTTATTCTCATCAATAAGTTAATGTTAATCAAAGCTCGTCCCTACTGAGTATACAAGGTCTTTGCCCTGAGACAGTTAGGTGTTGTTATTCTAAGCAGATCGTATCATATCGACGCACGAGAATACTTACTAATGTTATAAATACCTGCGCGTGTAGCTTTTGTTTTTGTTACTAAATATACGACGCTTGAAAACAATATTTTCTTTTATTCGACATAGCCTTTTTCGGTTCGGCTTCCAGTCTTACCGGATTCAGCTGAATACCTTATTTTACATGAAGCAACTGCCAATCAGACCTCTATAACCCATTTTACTGGATAACATAACATTTTTAATTACAATCATATTCTGAATATTTTAAATAATGTTTCAGCTGAATCCGGTAAGACTGGAAGCCGACCTCAACACAGTTTGGGAAAAAGGCTCGGGAGATGATTTTAAATAATATTTCTAAACACTTTTGTGTATGAGCGTACCAAAATATTATGGTCGAAACTAGTTTGGAATCTCTCGCCTCACACTTCTTTTTGTAAAATAAAAGAAGCCTCAATTTATGTTTGATATCACAGCCAAGTATTTTAATCGGCATATAATCTTGTGAAATATTACTTGTGGTACCTTTAAGTAAGGTTCTAACGTATTCAAAGTAAAATAGAATAAGTAATAATAGATAAATACCAAATAGGTTTATTTCATACATTTTCACACCTTTCATTTTACGATACATAGTACAAAATTAAAGGTCGACTTCGTGGTAAATTAATTAAAAGAATAATAGTTAGAATCTGTGGAAAATTGTTTGATTTTAATAAAATTTTATACGCATTAATTTATGCGTAAATCTACATATAGAAGAGACGGGGCGCGGGCGCGACGCTTCTATACATTTTGTATGAAAATGACAAATGTCTGCTCCCCGTCTGCGTCTTACGTCTCTTCTGTCTGGCATGTGCACACATTATACATACATTTTATAATGTATAAAAACATATTGTCATTAGCATACAATATTACATGACATTCAACTTTACAGAGACAAGAGAAATTTACACTCGAGCAAAACAAAAAGCGCTCTAGAAATTGTGCTATCGACCTAATAACTAAGATCTTTATGTCATTATTATATCTCTAGCAAAAAGGCTGAACAATGCCTTCATGATTTATTGCCTAGTGTGAAGTGTCACGCATAGATAAAACATTCATTCTTTAATATTGAAAATAAGGCTGTTTGTACACAAGGCGACAAAAGTCTCCATCAATTTTAGTCTCTAAGCAACTACTGGCATATAATATTATGCGCATAAAAAAAAAAGTGAACCTCTATGATAGAGGTTCATTTTTTTTTTCGAGATCTTTTCAGTTAGCCTGAGCGCAGCTTTGACTGCTTCACCGGACTTTTGGCGAGGACCTTAAGGCCTCCAGCCAGAGCAATAGGAAAAACTAACTACGTCAGCTACGTCCACTAAGGGCACCCCCTGCGGGGTTCGGACCTCGACTTAGTGCGTTGAAAACAATTTTAATTAAGCGAAACAACAAGCGATGGCTGGATCTAAGTTGTAATTATTTAAGGACATATTTGTATTGCTAGTTTGACCGGCTCGGGCCAGCTTGGTCTAGGGACGGGGATAGAGGGAGCCCATAGAGGTTCGTGCGTAGCGTCGCATCGTTGAATACTAAAGTCGTCTTGTATATAACTACTATCGCCTCATGTAAAAGGCCTTATGTACAAAAGTAGAGTATTCACATATAATGCAGTCGTTCATGTAATTGGTTTAGACTTTAGAGGTTAAAATATCGGCCTTGAAGGTTATAGGTTCAAAATTACCTAGCAATGACATTTTAGGTAACCTTTTCAAATGTTTTAGGTTACACGAATAATTTCGAGGTGAATCACGGGCTTAAGTTCGAAATCATAAACTTAAATACTAGTACATAAAGTTATTTGTCTAAACATAGGTATAGACTAACCAAGAAGTTTTAATATCTTCTAGACATCAAATCGTTAACCGTATTTTTGCTTTATCGAAAAACAAAAAAAAACCTTGAGTAACTCACCAAAATCTTCCATCAAAAACAGAAACCTTACAAACACTCAAAAAGGAAACTGGTGTCGTTGACTTATAGTAACACCCACCGCATATTAAATAAGGTTTCGCACAAAAACTACGATCGCATCGTTACGGGTACAGCCTTATAGGGTGTGCAGGATTCCGAACGGTATTCGCACACGTAACCTAATAAATACCGGTATCTAGGCTTTAGGTCACGTGGTCCCGGAGATTGACGGAACGGTCTTGTGGCAGCCACTTTTCTTTTTGACGTAGAAGAAATAGTACAAAACGTTTGAAGGCTCATCTTTACTTTGGTTTAAGAACAGTAAATTCTTTTGTAAATAATTTAATTTTGGTTGTAAGGTAGTGTTTTTTCAAATCACTCACAAGCATATTATATGTATACCACATATAATATGCTTAGGTATATGGAAAAAATGTTTTGTTTCAGAGAATGTCTTTGCCTCTTTGGTGATTTGAAAAAACACTAGCCGTGTTTGGCTTTAACGAGTCATAGCGTGATATAAGCGTAATCTTTGTTGACTTCGGATTACCAAACGATAGGAAGCAAATCATAGAAATCCTTCTACGTGCAAAAAGCGTGTTAAGACTACCAAGTTTTCAGAAGCTTTCAAGTTTTCATTAATATAGACAAATAATGTAACTGCGAAACGCAAGATATTAGTCATAAACTTAAGATCCTATCCTAGTGGACGTTGCTGACGTAGTTAGTTCTTCCTATTGCTCTAGCTGGAGGCCTTAAAGTCCTCGCCAGTCCGGTGAAGCAGTCAAAGCCTGCGCCCAGGCTAACTGCAAAAATCTCTACAAAAAAAAAGTAAATCATGTCGACCTATATCAAGTAGTGGGTTGATGAAATCTATGAATGAAAATTATAGCTCAAAACCCAACATGAGTATAAATTAAAACTTCTACTTTCACACCAAGAAGTAATTACGATATAAAATGTAAATTACCCATTCATTCTTGAACGAAACATGAATGAACTAGTTAATGAACTACAGAAGTGAAAATTAACCAGTTTCAAGTAAAAACTAGTTACAAATCTTCGCAAATGTCATTATCAAAGCAGGATTCATTGACAAGTATGTAGGTAGTAGAAAATTGACAGAAAGTGTATACATAATACATGCCATGGATCAATTGTTTTCTCTACCACAAGTGAATACTAATCAATTATAGTAAAAGTGATTTTCAATTTGTTTTCTATTGTATATATTTTGTACGTGAATCTTGAGTGTAGGAATGCGGATTAAAAGTACTCAAAATTAATAGTCTTAGATAATTTAATTAGTATGCGATGGAATTGAGTAAAACTGTAAGCTGACCCCAACTTTGAAGTCTTGTCAGCATGAGGAGGTTTATGGTTGCTTTTTGTAAGATTATTTTAACTTAATTAATTCGACCATATTTAAAGAAAAGACCTACTCTTATCACCAACGGCATATAACATTGTCATAATAATAGATTTCTTAGGGACAACGTGCAGCTCTATAAAATAGGACTTTGAGTAATATTAATCCCCCTAGTAAACTGTCTAATATTTGTTCAATACATACATCATCACGCCTGTATCCCCGAAGGGTTAGGCAGAGGTGTACCAATGTACACTCAATATTTATTTCATAACATAACATATCATCACGCCTGTATCCCCGAAGGGGTAGGCAGAGGCTTACCAATATGTACACCCACAGTTCGCCGATATGTTTTAGGTCCCATGTAATAGGGGGCGAGCCTATTGCCACTAACCGGGCACAAATCCAAACTCCGACCTGCTACTGAGAATTTCATAGAAAAACCCAACAACACCTTGGTCGACCCGGGAATCGAACCCAAGACCTCTAGCGTAGCAGGCGTGCTTAGCACCACTAGGCCAACGAGGCAGTCCTTATTTATTTCGAGTGTATTAATTGAGAAAACTATTCACTCTATGTAATGTAAAACACATTGAGTAATGTTTTTGCTCAGAGCCACACTTTCTTCTATTTTAATTCCATATTCAAATTAGAAGGAAATGTTGTAAGGAAGGAATGCAGCAATTAATGCATTGAACACATGCATTATTAAAAATAAATTAGAATCGTTAAGTTTGTTGATCATACGTAACATTTTGTTAATAGATTTTATTTACATACACTATTAAGCAAGTTACGTTGTTTGTTTATTTTAAGTAGATGTTTTTTGAAAATAATTACTTAAAAAATGAAATATTTATTCGTATTTAAAATGCGTATATTGTATACTGATATTAATATGATATATTTTGCACTGTTTTACAGTTTGACTACATCACACGGATGTTTAAAAACAACATTTCTTGAATTCTTGCCATTAAGTTTATAAAATTATGGCATTCACTCATTCAAAAACAGAATGTCCTATCAATTTTGTTTTTATTTATGAATACCAACACTAAAATATCAAACTGGAACACATTTAAATCACGCACTTATTCAAATAAAACGTATACCAACACTCAGGAAAATAAACATGACTGCAAGTGAACCAAGCAGATCTAGATAAGTGGAAACTAACCTCCTTGCTTATCATGATAGCGAGGTTTCAATTAATCTTGTCGCAATGCTGTTTATGGCTGAGTGTTTATGTTCTTTGACGGTTTCTCAAAGTAACTGGCAGGTTGGAATAACTATTTAATTAAGGTGTAGGCCAGTGATAACGATTAAAAACTTTTATAGAACTCATGTTAAGTTTTTTGTTTTAAGAAATTTTCCTTAAGTGTTTCCGTTCCAATTAAGTTTGAGAATTTTGGCCACCCCCAATGGTGGCTACGTATTTAAGAATAGTTAATAAGTTTATTCTACTTTACCAAGTATAGGTATACTGCTTAGATTCTTATGCACACTTTGTCTTTTTGAAAAAGACAGTTAAGTATTAGAAAATTAATAGCGAATCCATAAAATTACTTCAATAAGAAATAACCAAGGATATCGTTTCTTACTTCTGACGTCATCAACCCAGTTAAAAATCTCATTAACTTTCCAGCCTGTAAACCTCTTAACCACAGATAAGACATATTTACGCAGTTATCAGATGATTCACTAACCTTTACATTAGTCTTAACATACAAGGACATGTTTGATGATCGCAGTAATTACATCCGATGCTAATTAGTTTACTACTAGCTAACGCTTGGTTCAAGTTAAACGACTTGATAGAACAGGTGTGCGGCAAACTTTGGTTAAAATAACTGTTGTTAGGTATTTAGGTTAAGTATATTGTATAGTTTTCCGACAGTTTAGACAAAGTTATTGTATGACGGATTTCTATTCAGTTTAGTTGTTATTTATCATAGTTAACTATTACTTTGATTATAATGTCAAGAATGTATTTAATTTTATTTTTATCTCAATTGCAAATTAGATAATTTAGTGTACAGGAAAACATAACGTTGTAATATTAGACAATATACACTTTCTTTTACCACCCACACAAAGGAATTCAATTAACGTAAACCTATCACTATAATTTATAATAACGAAAACCGTAAATAATAAACCAAAAAAGAATAAAACCTTATTTCAAATTCTGCATACGAAAAAAAATGATAATTTGACAGCTGTCAAATAGCGCGCCAAAACACGCGTCGTCAGGAAATGAAAGTGCAGTTTTGCGTGTAAATCTATTTGCTTGCAACTCGTTGCTTGGTCAGCTTTCACGAATTTATGTTTCACACGTTTTCGAACGTAACTATGAGTATTTGCTGTATGTAGTGATATAATAATAAATTGTGTGGGAACCGTTTACTTACTAGGCTGTTTTTCTTTGTACGTATAAATGTCAAGAATTGTTATTGAAAGGTTAGGATTATTTCTCAAAGGTTTTGTAACTTATAAACGTCTATTACACTTCAATATTCTCTGCCTCAACTCTTATTCATCAAAAATCCTTCAACTACTTAATAATCTGTAATTTAAACGAGAATGCATTTAAGCAATATTATTTAAATATACAAAACCATCAGGCACCGGTCTTCTTTATGCCTAAAAACATCCAAGCCTAGTCTATGGCCAAAACACTTTCTACGAACATAAAAATTCAAATATTTGTCTATTCCAATTCTAGGCTTAGGCTTTCTTTTTTTTAAACAGTGTTATGTTAAGATGCTATTCATCCATAAAAGAAATGTCAGAGTTTAATATGTAACACCCACATTAAATTTTATTTCTATACTTAAGATAAAATAAGAAAGCTAGTAATTGCTTTGCAAATGTTTCATCTTAAATGATTGCATGTTATTTTATTAACGGCCAGTGACTGATGTTATTAAATCGAGTAAATTAAAGCTAACTATTCACTAGCGATTTGAATGAGCATTGAATTATAGATTATGTCTAATTCAATTTTGATTCCTATCAATTGAATTAGCTAATCGATGAATTATTCGACTATTATGCATTTTATATCTAATTCAAATTTACGTATTCTACTAAGTTGGTAAATTTTCGATATAAAAATTGAATAGATAACTTATGTGGCTATCTAAAACAATTATTTTCCTATTAGATCATAATTCTATCAGAATTGAGAAATCAAGACAAATATGGGTGATCTATTTCAGTCATTAATTCAACAAGTTCACAATACTTAAGTCGATATAGTTCATCTATTCGCTTAATGAATGTACCGCCTTATATCTGTATAAGTGAAGACTGATGTGTATGTGTGTGTGGAATGACCTGAGATACCAATTACAGTACGGTGCAAACTTAATGGCGGCTCTGAACACGAGGCGAGTCGCTGCGCAGTAACAAACTTATGCGCCAGCGGGGGTGCGGGGCGAGGTACTGCGCTAAGTGTAGTTAACTTCAGAGCCGCCATTAACTTTTAATCTAACTATACCAATTACATGTTTACATCATGAGGAATGGCGGCAAAAAGGTACGGCGCTATGTTGACCCAATAGTAACGGATTATACCACACACAGCTTATAAGCACCACATATACTTGCAAAGAAAATATAATTATATATGCAGTTCTATTATGTGACTATCGTAATTCTATCGAAACTAAATTGTGGTATGATAAGTTTTACAAAAAAAAGTATATGAAAAATCAATTCAATATGGTAAACAGTTAAATAATTATAATAGCATAACAAAAGTTAATAACATAAATATATAATACTTACAAATAAATCAGAATGTCTAAGACGCCAGATCTGGAAAGAAAAATAATACATTATTAACTAATTTCTTACTATTTTTGCAATGTAATAATATTATTTAGTATAAAGACTATAGTTTAAACAGTCTATTTAAATAATTAAAGTCTGATTACTAACTATTTACTAAGATTTTATCTGCGAAACGGACCAGAAAATGTATGTAAATAATTTTAAATTTATATTTCTATCATCTTTCGGCTTCATATGCTTACGTATTACCTACTAGAACAAAATGCATTTTAATAACAGAAGTCAGTAGATACATTATTTGCTTGAAATAAGGAAAAATACTTTGAATCAAAAAATATTCATCTTCAAAATAAAATCCATGTTTACACATAGACAGACAAACATGCTAATTCATATTAACACTTACCGGATATTTTCAACCTTGAATGGCCTGACATTTGAGTTTGTCTAGATTTTAACATCACATTGAGCATCGTAATATAAAATATTTTATACTAGCTTATTCGCGGTTTATTTTGACATTACCGCCATCTTGAATCGTAACGTAAAGATTGATTGGTTGTAGAATGAATGTCAATTAATTAACGAATATTGATACGAGAATTTTAACCTTCTGGCAAAAACTTGTAACAAAATTGTCTTTTATTGATTTCAATACTAATTGAAAAGTGAAACATGATCTTATAACGTTTAGAGTAATTTAATATTAGAATATGTATTAAATACTTAGAATTTAATAAATACATACTTTATTAAAATCACTTAACTTTGAGTCACTAAAAAAATACTTAACAATTACAAAAACACCTGTTTTTATTTCGTACTAGCTGTGCCCCGCGGTTTCAACTGGTTGAATGAAAATTCATACACTATCTTTATAAATTATAGCCTATGTTGTATTCCGATGTATAGTTACATTATTGTAAAATTTCATTATATTCCATTCAGTAGTTTTGTGTGAAAGAGTAACAAACATCCATACATCCAAACAAACTTTCGCATTAATAATATTAGTAAGGATTGTAACAATCCCTCATAAAAATCCAAATCTAAAGATTTTTGGCCATCATCACCCAAAGTATCTATCATTCAAATCAACAATTCTTAATCTTCAGGCAATAAAAACACAAGCCACATACACAAACATCCGGCGTTTACAAACGACTCATTGTTTTGACAAACATGTAACTATACAACACCTAAACAATATCAGGGCGATTGACCGCAACCAGCGATGTATGGCTTCTGTGGCCCGAAGATGATTGGCGAAGAACGAAAAAGATATAAACTGAATTACAAAAAAAAATGCTTCCTTTTCTGGTTTGATATGATCTTGGATTGAAAAGTATTCATAAAGGAATTTGTAAAGACACCGCAAAAAAAACAGTAGGTCTTATGAAAATTCAAAGAAATTTGGATATCCCATATCAATAGTATGAAATACCAAAAAAATAAATGCATGTGATGAAGTTTCATAACTAAAATTTTGCGAGTTTTCGCATAAGCAATTCAGGTATTTATTTTACCTTGAACGCCCACTGTTAGGCTGTTAACTACAAATTTTGTAAACTAGCCCATTTTTGGCCCATAGTAGCTGCTGATCCATGAATAAATTAGGTGAACATTCTATGGCTAAGCCTTAATCAAAGAAAGCACTAAAAGTCTTTATAAAATCTGCAGTATATTGTATATTGTGTCGTGAAACAAGTTTTGATTATTCAAGTCGTAAGCACGACCTCAAGACAACATTCCTACTTGATAATGTAATACTTAAATCTGTTTGTAAGGCATTTTGTATGCACACTTTAGTATCATTTTAAATATCATTCGCAAATCGCAAGATCGTAAAAGTCTTTACAGTACTACAACTTGTTTTAAACCATATTTGTTAAACAAACTTTTATAAAAAGAGAATTAAATGAAAATGTCTTTTAAAATATAAAGGATGGTCCTTTTCCAAACTTAGGACAATCTTTTGAGCACTAGATATTTTTTTATTATTGACCCATACGGTATGAAGCCACAGCACGTCGCATGAATGACGTATGACTCTTGCGAATTGATTAACAAAGTAGTATTTTCGAAACTCAGCTTGTAAGAAAGTGAATTCCTCACTCTGGTAATTCCAAAATGTCTCAGACTAAGATTCTCTCACTCAACTAAAAATCCGATAATTTTACCGTCCGGAGATTTGAATTCCATTTCAGTTTTGGAGAAGGCTAGCCGTAAGTAGATTCGAATATATTTTGAGGGCATAATCAACTCGGTATAACCAAGTACCTACAAGCACAATACTCCGCCATAGGTACTTCCATAATATCTAATAAAACAGATGATTAACTATACAGTAAAGTTTCTTAAGTCGGTGAAAATGGGCTCAAGCACAAGTAATATCGAATTGAAAGGCTCATCGGCAGGTGAAAGCTCTGTCCATCTGTGTATCGCCCGCGGCGTAAACAAGAGGTTGTGTACCTGTATTCTGTACGTGGGATAAGTAATGTAGCCTTTTTGGTCGAAATATAATATGAAGGTTTTTTTTTGGTAGGAATAGGCCTCGGTTCGGTGATATTTGATGTTTTTATATGAAGATTGATGAAGTAGTTTTCACTTCAACCTTACACATTACAAAGTATCAAAAAATGTTCAGCAGTTTACCAGAGAAGGCATATCAGACAGACAGAAAAATTGACAGGGTTATTTTCGTATCTAAAATATTAGTTTAGGGTAGATACTACCAAGTTCCATTTAACTTAAAAACACTTGGTAACATAACATCTTACTTAAAACACATGTCATTAAATAATTAAAATAAAAAGATTACGACTTACTCTCAAAGCGGCTAAGAGGCCGTGAAGATAAACTGTAATACATAATAACTGTCTCAACTATTACATACAGGCCCACATCTCTAAATGACTATAATTTAACAATTTACTTGGTTTTCAGACCGAGACGCTTAAGATCAGGTTAACTGCTTATAAGCCTTTTGGTTTTCTTGGCCGTGACATTGTGTGTCATTTTGTTTGTGTATCATCCTTAGAGTATACATAAGCAACTAGAGTGAGCCTATCAGAGTTTGAACGTAAGCACTAGTGTAAACCAGTCTTGTCGTGAAATATGTATGAAGACGGAGCTTGCCGTTTTAAAAAATCTATTTAAAACACTAATATTATCCTAACAATGTCCAAACCAGCGATATTTTCGCATATAAGTTTCTCGTTGCGCGAAAATTAACTTAAATCAGTAAACGAATGTACTAGGTTCAGACTAAAAACTGCTCTCGCTTGGCACACGGGGAAACTAGCGATAGTAGCAGTCTATGTATATAGTACGTCAATGGTTTCATCATGATTGTAGTTACAAAGAAGTATATAGTTTATTGCCAGTAAGCAAATGACAAATGGTCGAGTCTGGATGAGGTGCACAGGTCCTTAAAAATGGCATGAAAAAGAAGAGGGCTATGCCCAGCAGTGGGAGGACAAGGCTGTGGATGATGGTACCTGCCTAAGAAATGTGAGAAGGTAAATAATGGAACCAAACTGTGTGTCCAAGGTAGTATTTAAAAGTTCAGCATGTCTATTCTTAAACTAACAATGACACTGGCGCCAAGAGTAAAAAAAACTGAATGCGAAACAAATGGATTTTGAACAAGGAACCAACACAGATCACTTATACCGAAAACTATAGTTGGATTCAAAGTTAATGGCGGCTCTGAAGTTAGCTACACGCTGCGCAGTACCTCGCCCCGCACCCCCGCTGCCGCATGAGTTTGTTACTGCGCAGCGACTCGCCTCGTATTCAGAGCCGCCATTAAGTTTGCATCGTACTGTACAAGTAATCAATACACCTGCTCTGAACATTTTCACTCAAACGAAAACACAATTAAAATCCTAAACAAGCATGACGAGGCATCCAAAATCTATCTAACACAAAATAACCTGTACAACTATCGAAGTAAAATAGTCTCTATTTCGAAGTCACTAAGGTTTAGATTGGTATAGCATTGTTGCTTAGTAACGGACAAAGCATAGTTATGTAACATAGTTGGGGCACTTTCCAATAACTATATTGTTTGGCAGCACGTGTTACAAACGAATACTTGAAAAATATTAAATAAATGTAGAAATATTGTCGTTTTTGTGATGAAACATAATTAAACTTGTGACCACTCAGTATAGCACACCGATCATTGTTGTCAATAAAATCCTAAATACTTTCAGGCTATATTGGCTATTAATTTAAAAATCCTTTTTGCATTTTTTTCTAATATCATTATTTACTTAATTTGGTTGACAAATAAGCTCGTAATAATACCATTAATTGGACTTAACATGTTGCAAGTATTACAAAATGAGGCTTTCTTCACTTACTAATTAAATAATACAGGGCGTTAAGAAAACCCTGTCTGTTAAGGTATTGTTAGGTATCGATATCTGATTCCATTAAGATATAAAAATCAATGTATTTTTTTGTTTTATTTCGAATTTGGGGAATTTTGCGGAAAAAATGATTATTTTATTCTTCGTTATTATTGTTAAGTACTATGATGCATATTCCAAATTTAGTATTTTATTTGGGTATGTGAGATGTGACTGTGAACCCTATATCACCTTTTTGGGTCCGATAGAGTTTTCTTAACACTCTGTATATCAAAATAAACTAATCTAGTACTTATCTCGTATTACCTGGAATTTAACTAAACTAACATAGTTAAGTAATATTATCACGAGATCTTAGGCTGCAGTTAATGCGTGTTTTTAATGAGTTAAAATACATGTAGTTATTTAGTGTCCATTGCAGTTATTTGCATGGCGTGCGAGCTTAATGCGTTTTACATTCTTTACTTACTGTAATTATAGGTTGACGTGTAAATGTAGATTCTTGGGTTTTTTTGTGGTCTTAAGTAAACCGTTTTAGTGTTTGTTTTTTAATGCAGATTTCACACTCTATATTACTGTATTTTTGCTGTACGCGAACTTGGATAAATGTAAGTAATATTTTCTTCTATTTATGCTGCGCATTTATTGTCTTTAGCTATTTACAAAAAAAGTCGGATCTTTGATTCACAATTCATTCATTTATTTATTAACGAATAGTAACTTGAAACACATATTTTAAATCTACTTTTATTCAGTATGTGAATACCTATAAGTAAATAGGAGTATTTATTTATACATTATTTTCACAAACATCCGGACAACTTACAAATACCTTTATCATTTAAAATGACGTTTAATCTAAGTAAAAAAGTCTCTAAAAAATGGTGATATTTTTATCTCCGTAGCAAATAAATTATACTTCAAGCAAAGGTCAAAATTGTGTAAACTTATAAATTAAAGCTGTTTCATCAACTATTGTTGAACATTACTACAAAGATAAATACAGAGCAACTTATAATTAAAACAATAATTTGTTCTCTTTAACACTAGAGGATGACAGTTCGATTCCCAGGCCAGTACTCTATCATAACTACACTAACGATACTCTTATTACAACATAAATTATACCTACACATTACAAACGACTTATTGTGTAGCCAAACAAAGAAAAATACACCTTAAACTCACACACATAAAGTTGAAAATCAACTGATTGTAACTTAAGAAAAATAAAAGTTCTTAAAATTTATGTTCATGATAATTTCTGGTTGGTACACCATTGAACTCTGGTAACCTCACCAAGCTATTTTAAACCTTAAACTTAAAGTATAAAGTTCAAAATAGATTGGTAGAGAATAGTTCGGTCTCTGATTTAAATGGTCCATTTTTTTAGTCGGCTAAAGGGTGGTCGTGTTGTCAATTACAATTTATTTATTTGTAACCATTCTTGTGAAACTATGGGAATAATAGATTTCGGAATAGTAATGGGATACATGTTTTACATTGGACAGTTTGTGATTCTTGTTTTTATGACCATAAGTGACTAAAGAAGAAAGAAGATATTTTCTATGGAAGTCTTATTTATTTGTGGATAAGCAAAGTAAATGGCAGCTAGTGCTAAAATATTCATGAGTGTTACTTGGCTAGATAAGCATAGTCAATCCAAAATAAATGGGGTAATTTAAAATATAGCAATATTCTTATTATATAGAGTATTTCTATTCTCTTCTATTGACTCTTAAAATAAAAGATGCGTTGTTTCTTCAACATAGAATAGCCATTATATTAAAAAAAAAACTTTGAATCAAATCGTTTATAAAACATAACATTATGTTGTACATTAGGTAATACATTATAAATACTTTTAAGACCAAAACCCGCTAAAGTGAATGAAAGTGACATGACATACGATGCGCAGGCGCATTGCATGTTTCACAACTTTCCAGAACAAACTGATTATCAGATTAGCTCAGACTTTATGGTTAGAAAACTTAGCCAGGAATGTGGACTTAACGTTTTTGGAAAGTTTTAAAAGAAGCCTTAAAAATAAAAAGTTAAATCGTAAGACAATCTTTTTATGTTCCATCGTTATGTATCTTTCTAGAAATTTCTCTTTTTTTTAATCTGATACAAGTATACATGTAACAAGATAAATAAGTATAATCTTTAAAATAATTTTAAAAGAGTTTTTGTTTATAATTTTACACTCAATAGTCAATCATTTTAGTTCGTTACACGCGTTGATGTCTTTTGTTTTGCGTAATGTTGAATGTGGATCAATTTTATAAATTAAAATTAATTAGTATCAAAATGTATTTAATTAGAGACTTTTTATTATTGTCTTCTCAAACCAGATATAATATAAACAATAATTCACAAGACAGCAAGTTACTTACAAGTTAAACCGATTTTAAAAAGTAGGAGGTCTTCAATTTCTACTATAATAATCCAGCCTATAAACGTCCCACTGCTGGGTACAGGCCTCTTCCCATATAGAGAAGGCACGAGCATTGATCACCACACTTGCTCATTGCGGATTGGTGATTTCAGATCCCAAATTTTGGAATCCAGGTTTCCTCACGATGTTTTCCTTCACCGTTTGTCAGAAGTGTCTAATTAGGAAGTACATATAACTTTAAAAAAGCCACATTGGTACTTGCCCGGGTTCGAACCTGCCACCTTTTGCATACATATCCGTTCATTGAACCGCTAGGCCACCACGACATCTAGTTTTTGAATATTATAAGACCATTAAATAGTAATTACATCGTATTTAACAGAGTCAATTGTTAAACTAATTAGCGGCGACTACAATCGATTTGAACCGTTTGACGCCGAACTAATGTTATTAAATAACAGTTATAGCCATTAAACTTAATTAAAAACAATTTGATCTATGTAACTATAAAATTATAAAGAGGAAAGATTTGATTGTTTGTTTGAATTGAATCCGAAACTACTTGACCGATTTGAAAAATTCTTTCACTGTTGGGAAGCTACACTATCTGCGGTTAACATAGGCTATATTAAATTTTCAAAAAAGTTAGGGATCCATAGGATATAGGTGTTAACGCGGGTGAAACCGCGGGGCACAGTTACCTTGATATTCAACTAACTGTTAGTTGATTATAATTACAGTTGACAATATCAAGGTAACAATTTGATTTTAAAATAGCTCTTATGTTAATGCATTAAGATTAATTTTCGAATAACTTATAACTAATGCCATAATTATCTGTTTGTCTGTCTGTTCCGCTTTTACGGCTAAACTGCTTTACCGATTTGGATGGAACTTGGTGTAGTGTAACATTTTGTCGCGATACCGACGCCGACAAGGTCGAGGCCGGTGGACTACAACTAGTTACAATACATATACAATTGCATAATTTGATAACACTTAAATTGTTAAATATTTTCAATTAAACAAAGCATATTACAATGGTATTTAATTGTAATAACTTCTAATTTGCTTGTTATTGCCTATCAAAATATTTTAGTCCCAAAATCTAATACAAACATTTCATTAAATTTTTCGATACATCATAATTACTACCGATAAGTAGGTTTGTTTAAACAAGAGAATCTCTGCAAACACCTAATTTAAATATACAATATTTTTATTAAAATGTATTTTATTCAGAATTACTTTACAACGCTTCTACATGAAGTACTGTCACTGAGGGTTTTCGCGTTTTAAAAATCCACCAGGTTTGCTATTCTGACGTGTGGTATATTTGACAATTTCCACCAATCACGAACCAGTAGCTTGTCGCTGATTGGTGGAAATTGACAAATGGACCACACGGAACGCAAGCGAAATGAAACAAGCGGATTAGTTTAATCGCGAAAACCCTCATTGGTCAATATCCTCTACCAAAAATTCTACTCTTGAGAAACAAAACTTGGCAATATACAAAAAAAAAAAAACAAAAACATGGCCACACATAAGAAAATGTATAGAAACTCCACCAACAAGGTTATACGTAACCGAATAAAATCTAAAATATCTTTCTGAAATTAAGAAACACTTCAATAACTTTCACTATTGCAATCCTTGGTCTGAAACTGAATGATATGTTATCACGCGATGTCTAAGGCTTCATGTAATATTACCATGCTGGCTTCGACGGAGAAAGTTTATTAAAATTACATACTTTTTTCGTGAATTGAATAATGTATGGTAAAGTTGGTAAGGTTGGGTAATTTGTACTTAAAGGCTTGGCTTGGTTTGATAAGTCGTGGTATATTTTGGTTCAGTGACCGGATTTGTATGCTTGAGGTAAAGGTTCGAATCCAAGTTGACAGTAAGACTTTTAAAGTAAGACAAGTTATAGTTTGTAGATTTTCCAAAAAAAAAAAGTACTAAATCTAGGATTTAACTAGTTTCAATCGGCCAAAAGTTATTGATTTTGTTTGAAGGCAACTTTACTCAAGTTTGCACAAAGAGTGTTTGCCCAACATTGGGGGATTTATAACCTACGAAGAAAGGTGTTTGCCAAACCCTAGATAATTTATAACCTAGTATCATTATTAATATTACGTCAAGAAAAAGAAGTTACAATCAGGAAACTACATACACCATTAAACTGCATACGAATGTAATAAAAATGAAATAGGGCATATAATTATCTTGCAAGCCTTACAAGCGGATATTATCTAATTATATAGTTCATTAGTATTCAATACGGCACAAGGAAACGATGGTAATATGTATCCTGCGATGTTTATGTAATGATACCTTAATAGACTGTGTGTGGGAAAATATGTAAGGTCTTTAGGTAAAAATCATATCCCAACCCATAACTAAAATTTGAAAAATTTACTATAGACCTCATCATCATCATCATCATCAGCCGGAAAACGTCCACTGCTGAACAAAGGCCTCCCCCCTAGAACGCCACAATGAACGACAACTCGCCAATAGCATCCACCGGGTGCCCGCCACTTTGACGATATCGTCAGTCCACCTGGTGGGAGGCCTGCCGACGCTGCGTCTTCCGGTTCGTGGTCGCCACTCGAGAACCTTTCTTCCCCAACGGTTATCGGTTCTTCGAGCGATATGGCCTGCCCATTGCCACTTCAACTTGCATATTCTTCGAGCTATGTCGGTGACTTTAGTTCTTTGGCGAATTTCCGTATTCCGGATCCTGTCGCGCAAAGAAACCCCGAGCATAGCTCTCTCCATAGCTCGTTGAGTGACTCTGAGCTTCTCCAAAAGGCCAACCGTTAGCGACCACGTTTCAGCGCCATATGTCATCACTGGCAACACACACTGGTCAAAGACTAGAGACCTATTGCTAGTTTACTTACACCTTAGTCTTTTCGCAAACAGTTTCGTTTTTTTTTTGTGGTTTTATTTAATTCTGATGAAATATCGTAGTGTTCAGTATAAAGTACAGGATTTACTGTATGTAGTTAAAATTTACACACATACCAATCACGCCTCTTCTACGCTACGCTTCTTCTCCTCATGTAGGGGTAGGCAGATCACTTCTTTTCACTTGCAACGATCCTTACACACTTGCTTCGCTTCGTACACTTTCATTATTCCCCTCATACATGCAATTAAAATTTACCAATCAAAATTTGTAGTCTTTTTCCGTATTTTTTTACTTTATTTATTTATTGTTTTACATGTTGCTAAGTAAACTTATAATATAAACTAAACCTCACAAAAACCGAAGCAATGTTTTGAATGTGGAATAAAATAATTTGACACTTTATTTTTGGTCCTATGCATTATACTTGGAAGTAAGCTTTTTCTGTTACTTATAAATTACAATTAAATTTATACTTTTAAATATCAATAAAACGAGTGTTTAAAATAATATCTATGATTGAAAAACAAGAAATGTTTTAATGAATGTAAAGTTAGCCCCATTGCGATGCTAAGCAGAAGAATAATGGCTTAATGGTATTTTAATATACCTATCTTTCTCTTACATATTATTATTATATATACGGAGCTTTCGAATCATTGAATGAAAGCTTAGAAAATAACACAATAATTTATTTCATAATCTTGATCTTTGATCGTAGATTAATTAATTGTTATTCAATGAAAATAATTCAATAAAAATTATATATAAAATGCATGTTGCATTTTATATATAATTTTTAGAAATCTATGCTTTAATATTACCTAAGAGGTTTCATGCCATTTGACAAAACTGGTACCTATATGAATTAAATTTATGTTCGTTTAAAAACCCACTAAGTCTGTAGACATTTTTATTAATTCAAGTTATAGCACTAACAATAGACCAGGAACAAACAATTGTGGATCAAACCAATAGTTGTCCCATGCGGGGATAGAACCCGCAGCATGTCGCGCAATAGTAATTGACGTGGTGACCTATACCACTCAGCTATCCTTCCTGTTCTTCTTCCTAGCCAGTCGATTTATGACGTTGTTGATAGAATTTTGTGGACCAGTGCTTAGCTATGTGGAAAGCTTTATCGGTAGCGTTCTTTCCAGGTTATAACTGTTATTTTTTGTAAAATTTAAATAAAAGACATTAAATAATGTTACATTTTTTCCAGTCATTTATATTAAACTGTTATTTCTCGCAAAAAATATATATTACTTCGTCACTATGTCAGGGTTTACTTTGTAATTTGTTACTTAAGTATTTAATACTTAAAGTTAAGTTGGCATTTAAGTTACATCAGACTATGTTCTTGACGGTATGTTGTTAAGTTTCTTCTCATTTTATTTTAAAATGTTTAGGAAGATATACAGCTCATCACGTCATCTCTAAGACTTGCTTACCCTTTCAGATTTATTTAGCGTGAATGATGTCATTACTTAAATTATGTTTCTATGTTAGTACCTAGGTATTTTCTATTTTTAACCGACTTCAAAAAAAAGGGGGGTCTCGGTTTGACTTGTATGTATGTATGAATGTTTGTCCGCGATTATCCCTCGTTTGGCTGAACCATGCATAGACCTAGGGTGATTGACTAGTACGTATTTGACTATTTTACTGTATTATTGTTAGTCTTTCAGGCGACCCATTCGTAAGGTCTAATCTTAAACGATGTCATTTAGTTTTATGGCTATTGACCTTAACATTTTAATGATACTACAGAAGTATTGAAGAATAAAAATGACTAGTATTCTTAAGAAATAGACTATCAAGTCTGTATGTAGGTAATGCAATCTTTATGTGTAAAAAGATGTATAGGAAGGTTAGTACTTTAGTTTATTTTTGTGATTAGTTGTGTTTATATTTTTGTTTTGCTTTTTATATATTTCTTTTATTTTTTACCTACTATACCTAGGTGCAATAAGGCCACCATTTGTACATGTTTCTACTTTATTTTATTTTTTAACCTATGACCAATAAAGGAACAAACAAATAAATCAAATACCCACATTTTCGAACTTACATCTGCAGCAAAATTATGGCGGTACTCCAACATGTGCCAATCACCAATTACTCGAATATGCAAAAATAACAGCGCGAACAATAATCGACCCCAAAACGGGTGTTGACATTCCGCCAACGACAATTTCTTTACTTTTACTTGTGTGAAAGTTAATTCTTGTGTCAATTAAAATACGGCCGAGTTCCGTAAGATATCCTTGAGAAACTTTTTAAAGCCTATTTACATCTACATATACAAAATAAGTTAGTTAAGAGTTTAGTAAATACAATGTTCAAAGGTTACCGACCCTAAATAGAAGCCATCTTTGAAAAAACTAAGTTAAATCGTTCAAAAACCTATTGACCTTCGAGCCTTCACTTAAACACAATTCTCTTGGTTTAGCGAAAACGTACACAAGTTGAGACCAAGTTAACTGTACTTAGTAAGTTCATAGCACCAGTTATTCTAGTTAGCAAACTTAAAACAACTTTTTATTACAAGTTTAGTATTTAAAACTTACCTTTGAAATCCGAAATAGTAATCCCCGATTGAAATAGGAAATATTACCAAAAAACACTTGAAAAGATTCTTAAAAATCTTTTCGAACACTAGAATATTCACTGACTTATAAAAAACGTTCGAATTGAAACAGTATATTTAAGTTTTTGAACAAACACAGTTATTTAGCGACACCAATTAATTAATACTAGTTATATTTTGTTGAACACACGTCTGAATCGCGCGGCGTCTCGCGGCGTACTGGAGGAAGCGAGCTAAGACGACACGTCACTCGCTGCGTCTGCGCACCTCACCTTTACTTATTTTAGATGAACTTAACAACCTTGATACTTGAAAGACGGCGGACTTTTTTTATTTAAATTTAAATTTTTATTTATTTTATTATTAATTTTAATCCAAAATAAGAATTAAATCTATTACAGTAAACTGACAAAAAGACGAACTTTTTCTTTATGAAAATTTCTTGACATTTTATTATTATACTGTTTATTATAAATAACATTTCCTTAACAAATAAAAAAATAACTGCATTCACTATAAATCATAATAATAGATTACGAGCAATAGATTATTTACTGTTTGTTTTAAAATAATGCTTTAATTTATTACTACAGTAAGGAAGCGAACATTACCGGCTTGTAAGAATTCTCGTACTGAAATTAATTAAGGAAATTATTACTCATTTCTTTGTTTTGTATACATTTCTCCTTGAACTTGTATAGTTAGCTTAATAGTTTGCAAATTGAGCTATATCTTTACACTATTAAGGTTTAAATTTAAATAACTGAAGAACTTATGAAATATGAGAAATATACCTAATAAGGTTTCTTTAGTCTTCGATTTATTATTTGTATGTTTAAACTGAGCATTCAGTATAGGTAATCAGTTATAATCGGCTTAGGTTTTTGAAGTAAATTAGATCAATCTTAAATCTAATGTAAGTACTGATAAGTAAGTAAATCCTTTTATTTTTATAGCACGTATAGCAGAGTATAATACGTCACCACGCCAACGCCACTGCGCGACGTTCACCAGGTTCGATCTCCGATTGAGGCAAACATTTTAATGTCCCACAAATACTTTCTAACTCTCTTGTAAAAGACCTCGACTAATACCAGTCTCATGACTGTCAACGTGACTAGAATGGACGTGCCCTTAGTAAAAGTCTTCTTTTACCATAGCTACACCACAACCACATCACGGCATCCAAACGTGTACATTCAAACTTATATTTGCTTGCAGAGGTGAGGAACCTGTGAGAAATGTGAATTACCGTACTACAGCATAATATCTTAGCATTTTAAGAAAACAAGCTTCTTGGTGGTAAAGTGATCTAACACTCAAACTTATCCATCTAAATTCTAAACGAATATTTATGTTGCAGAGGTGAGGAACCTGCGAGAAACGTGCAAAAAAATACTTATTACATCAAATTGAAATTGAAAAAGCAGTCATTAAAGTGTTGTCTAACACAAGTAACAAAAAATTACAGATAAATCATTTAGCTGCAATATAAGCCAGATACGGAGTGAATTACAAAATGCTAAATGAAATTAGGTTTCAAATTAATTAGAGTGCAGAAACTCGGATAATAAAAGCGAATTCGTGAGTCTGTCTTACGCTTCAATGCGTCCATTGTTTGGCTAATATCAAACGTAATAAAAGTCACAGTTATTGACATTTACACATTTACACGCGATATAGATATCATTATTGTCATCTTTACTGGAAAAAAGACACGAAATGCAATGTTGTAAATCCTGTTCATGATGCATTTTTTTGTGTTAATCATGTTTAAACTGAAGCTAGTCAAGTATCAAGAGACATCATAGAACAGATTTATAATAAAAATAAACTCGAAAAATATATTTGAAATATGACTATTGACCAGTATGAATTGTACGAAACAATACTTCATACTTCTTGACATTTTTATTCTTTACCGTCATAAAAAAAAAGTTGATTTATTTCTATAATAAACAAAAAAAATAAAATTATTCAATTCAATAATTTTCTTTTTCATCAATCTTTACCACTCACACGACTAAAATTTACTTTACAATATATTCACCAAGAAGGACAAGAATTTCCAAAAAAAAACATAATTTACCTCCGTCCCCTAAAAGTACCAAGAACGTTCGTCCGCCGTACACAAGATCTGTTGTCCTCGTTATTTGGACGGCACCTCTCCACTACGCTCCACCTAGCTATTCCACATTCATGCGTGCCGCTGCCGGCGTTTGCCAAACGTTCATATCTACATATTCACGCTTTTTGGTGTGGGGTCAGCAGACAGCCTCGTTGGCCTAGTGGTGCTAAGCGCGACTGCTACGCTAGAGGTCTTGGGTTCGATTCCCAAGTCGACCAAGGTGTTATTGGGTTTTTCTATGAAATTCTCAGTAGCAGGTCGTAGTTTGGATTTGTGCCCGTTAGTGACAATAGGCTCGGCGAACTGTGGGTGTACATCGGTACACCTCTGCCTAACCCTTCGGGAATACAGGCGTGATGATATGTTATGTGAGTCAGCAGAAAGCTTGGTCTATAAATGAGCTTTTTCAAGAGCCAGTTGCTTAATGATAGATGTACCACTACGCTCCACCTAGCTATTCCACATTCATGCGTGCCGGCGTTTGCCAAACGTTTATATCTACATACGAATCTCTATGTTCACGCCTTTTAGTGTGGAGTCAGCTGAAAGCTTGATCTGAGTGAAAATTTGCTTTTTCAAGAGCCAGTCGATTAATGTTATATGAATTTTGTTACTTTTTACGTTAGACCAGTTTGTAACGATTTAATTTCGGGATAAAGGTCTCTTATCATAAACAGGATAAGCATTAATGAATATTGTTCATTGCAATATAATAATATCAAAAATATTATTCACAAAATTAATTGAGTATTTCATTTTTCAAAAGTTCTTGCTGCTCTAGGTACTGAATATTGACTTAAGGGTCATATGATGTACATATCTTTATATCGCATACATATGTGTAGTAATCTAATCATAGACCCATTTAAAAAAGTGCTTCTAATAAATGTTTTTGGTTGAGATCTTTGCAATTATTATTACAACTCCCGAGGAACGTATCGAAGGTCATTTTATCAAATCATCCTACAGTCCCCTAACACCTGCAAAACTAATTGCCGAAATACAAGTTTTAATGAACTGGTATAATTAAGCGAATATTTTTAACTTAACATGCCTACTTTAATTACACCAATTATAATTATAGATTTCACTGTGATTTTATTAGAACTGATTTCTATCTACGCTTAGAGTATAGATAAGAAACTAAAGAGTGAGAGACAGTGAGTCTATCAGAGTTTGAACCGTAAGTACTAGTATGAACTGGTTTTGTCCTGAATGATGTATGAAGATGGAGCTTGCCGTTTTAAAATACCTATCCAATATTAATTATCTATCTAATAAACACTAATATTATCCTAACAATTTCAAAACTATCGATATTTTCTTACATAAGTTTCTCGTTGCGTGAAAAATAACTAAAATCAGTAAACGAATGTACTAGATACAGACTTAAAAGTGCTCTCGCTCGGTATAAGGATAAACTAGCGATAGTAGCAGTCTATGTATATGTAAAGTCTATGTATCTACGTTACTGAGGATTCGAAAACTGCTTCAATTGATAGTTGTTTTGTAGATGAAAGTTTGCAAATTATAGTAGAAAACTTGGGAATTTGATTCTGGTTTGTGTATGTAAAATGTGTGAGTCATACACGTCTTAAGGCTGTGGTGTAGTGGCTCATTGACCGGATTCATATGCACAAGGTTGTGGGTTGGAACCAGCGTTTCTTTTTTTATTTATTCGAGTTTAAGTTATTTTTAGAGTTCACTTATAGAATGGGGAAATGAGTTATAAACCAGAAATCGCCATTTATAATTTGCAATGCGTAGATAACAAGTTTTCTCCTTCTTTCTGTTTTTGAGGTATAACCTGCTGGGGAGAGACGGGGCATTAGGGATTTCATTTTCTGCACCCAATATTGGTAATATAGATTTGTTTTTACTGCTTTTTTTAAATAGTTATGGCATTTAATATTATTTTTACTTTAACTATAATGTTTTACTGCGTCCATACATATAATCACGCCTCTTTTACTTGCAGGGTAGGCAGATACTTCTCTCCGCTTGCTACGATCCTAATACAGTTGTTTAGCTTTGTCCACTTTCATTATTCTTTCCTTCATACATGCTGTTCGGTTTACCTATGGTACTCTTGTTTTACGGCAACCTTTACTTTTTCTACTCGACCACACAACGATAGTAATCTTTGTAATACGTTTTAAAACTCTTACAATATAATACAAATGTTGAAACCTGAACTTAATCTGAAATCAGGGACAGAAATAGTAAGATTGTGCGTTTCGCACGACGAGTGTCGAAAACCAAGCCCGGTTCCCACCGCGACAAATGTGCGTGACCTACAGATATTATGTTTGTATTGTATATTATATTCAAATCTATGTCGTAGGGATTTAGCTTAATGGTCAGTAGTAGGAGATTTTTTGTAGAGTTCGATTTTTGCATAAAGCGCCGAAAATCATATGGATCTTACATCTCTATGGAGATGTTCAAATTACCATTTAATAACATGATTTTTCGGGACAACTCACATACGGCCATCTAAAACCTAACTAAGCAGGGCTTTTGCTTTGACAAACAGACAACTAGGTAATAAAGACATATATTGCTAACAATATAGATAAACGGCACCCAACACAGAACACATGATCACACAAAGTTTAGGAATCGAACCCACGTACTCTGCTTACGCAACTCATCCTAATACGCATGTTTTCTTAAGATTCAATAATTGTACCAAAATAAATTATTATAACTATAACTTCTAACTAGTATAATAATTTACTTACCAGATGCATCATTAAAAACAGTTATCCCATTTTAATTCAGACCTGCTCATTCCAATTTTCACACCTCCAACGCACCCACATAAAATTCCTACCGTACAAAATCGCATAAAAATACCAATCAACCAATAACATTAAAAATCGGTCAAAACAACCTTAAATAACCGATCAAATTGATAGGCAGCAAGCCCATTAGTTGGCCGATAGCGAGCGACGCCGCGGGGCGAAGTAAGTCGTGTAACTGTAGTGGTGTTACATAAACCTGTCTATTTTTATTTCATCGATAAATACCGTTTGTCTGTTGTTTTGTGGAATGCGTATAACCTAATTTGTGAACTATAAATAATAGATGAAAACTTTGACATATTTTTTGATAACAGTTGTGTTTTCATCGTTAAATGATTAGGTTTATATAATAATGATGGTTGTTAAATATATTTTTTATATGGTTTTAGTATGCGGTTTATAACTCAAGAAACAGTTTACCGATTTTCATGAATTTTCATTTGTTTGATTCGGCTTCACTCCGAATAGTTGAAAAAGTATAAAACAAATGACTTGCAGCTTGAGGTATTTCCAAGAGATACCTTAAAAGCCTTTATGTTTTTTTTCCGGAAACAAAATCTTGCTTCAATTAAATAGGTATTTTATCGCTTGAAAAGAAGAATGGCTTAAAATCATATTACTTTAAATAATAAAGGAATGTCAAAAACCATCCAAATACGTAATTATAATTATTAACTACTTACGGTCAGCTAATAGTTGAAGGCGCATTCTTGACAATTGTGCAAGGCTGTCGTTCTTTTTGTTCGTACTTTAATTACATTATATAAGTATTAGGTAATGGTATATAATATGTCATATACACGAAGGCTTGCCTCGCTACATACCGTGCGGACGAAATGAGGCCAGAGATTTACATTAAAATTCTTGACTTCACTTCAAAAGTGTGGTTTTATATTATTAAGTTACATGGCAATATGAGAAGGCTCTAGGCAAAATAAGGCTAAAACATCTTCGGAATGGGTAACAATTATGCTAAAAAAGGATCATTTATAAAAATATCAACCTTAAGGATCGCATATAAAAATATTTTAATCAATAATAATAATATTCCGGGACATCTCACACACGGTTATCTGGTCCCAAGCTAAGCAGAGCCTGTGTTATGGTAACCAGACAACTGATAAACTTACTTATATATTTCTAAATACATACATATTATAGATAAATTACACCCAGACGCAGTACAAATGATCGTGTTCATTACACAAACATTTGTCCTGGGTGGGAATCGAACCCACGACCTCTGGTATAGCAGTCAGGGTCGCTAACCACTAGACCAACAGGCCCGTCAAATAGTTTAATGGACAAACTTCTAAACAAATTCTGTAAAACTAGATTGAAATGGTTATGTTATAGAATATTACGACTAATTAATACTTGGTAACAATTTAATACTAGTAATAAGTAATTTAATAACGATTATGATGCCGTTCACCTTACTTTATATCATGGTATTACATACTACTAGTTTATTTCTCATACACTTAGATAATATAGTTAAAGACAAGGTCTCAACATTGTGAACTTAAATATAACCTATTCGTAACATGCCTTTTATCATCACATAAGCACTATTTCTGCAAAAATAATTATCTTACATTTATTTGGCTTATTATAAAGATATCCTTTTTCTTTTTGATGTTCAGAATGAACATGAAAAATACTATTTATTTTAAGCTATGTAGCGTTGAACGTAAAGCGCGAAGGACTCTTCCACGCAAAAACAAACGACTAAAATTCTTTTCTCTCTTCTGTTTTACTGGGGAACTAGTCAAACAAGCTTTTGCAATAGGGCCTAAAAGACCTCCTAAAGTCCGGTGAAGCAGTCAAAGCCTGCGCTCAGGCTAACTGCAAAGATCTCTACCAAAAAAAAACCTAACTGATCTGAAAGTTTTTGAGGGAACTACTATCCTGATAATTCAAGAAGAAATAAATTCATTTACGAGGATGAGTACTCCAAAAACCACCAACCCTTCTTCGCTTTTCAAATAGAGGGTTTATCAAAGCAGTCCAAAGAACTACGCCTTCAAATCTAATATGGTCACCAACAATATTAAAACAAAAATAATTCGTAACATTTGATTGTATTCTTAGGTCCGCGTGGGTCGATTTTTGTGAACCGAAGAAAGTTTTTTAAGTGGGTTACAAGGTTCAACCTGTCTTCAAACCGGCTTCGACAGTAAAAGCCGACTAACCAAATTATAGCCGAGACATCACGTCTGAGAGGTAATTGATCTGTTAGTCTTATCTCCAGATATGTTGGAAAAACTTGAATGTGCAGGTAGTTTGATTTATGTAGCGTTAGGATTTAGGATGTACATTTTTTGTTTAGGATTTTTTGAGTTGTTGTGTGTGGTTTTTTAAGATTGTTGTTTCTGATTGTGGGGTGATATGCTGCAAGAATTTGTCTGTCTTTTTGGGCAGTGATATGTAAATTGTGCAAGTTTTTTTTTGACAATTTAGGTATACTTATCATGTAATGTCTTGAGATTGGCTGATGGAACTAACGGGTGATTCTGCTTTCTTAGGATCATTATATCCGGTCATGTATTTGCAGGTTCTTCTAGATAGTACTTAGTATAAGCCAACATGAATTGAGCCTTAACAATGATCGTAGATTTAGTATTGTGATACGTAATGCCATCATGCGTGCCAGTTGAAAAACACCCACAGGTATTTGTCAACAAGCGTTTCTAATAAAAAAATGAGTCGGATTCTTAATCGTTACGTATACATGTACTTACGAGTAATGTTTTATGTGAAGTACCTAATTATTAACAAATTGGCATTCTTAGTCGTTTCAACTAAGAGAGGTCATTAGATGTTATGACATTGTAATAAGGTTCAAATTGCCATAATTATGCAGACAAATGCATATTCTATTTTAGGTTTTTTGTACTTTATATTATTAACGCAAATATTATTATAATACATTCTTACTTTAGTAAATAATACTCTACCACAGCATACAAAGTATTTCATTGACTAGATTGTTTATTTATCACAATACAATGATGAGATACAATCCTATAGTGTTATTAAAACAGACATACCATAACACAAGTTATTTACAAACATGATGATTGAATTGACCTCTACTGGTAAATTGGGGTGATGAATATAAATAGCATCTAAGACAATCTAGGTATGTAATAATAGTAGGTGCAGATAGAAAATATTGTCAGGAATCCCAGATCCTCAATATTTAATACTCAGGAACGGGTGGACCGAATATGATGCACTTTTTTGTTTTTATTGTTTGTTGAGTTAATCGGGATGGTTTTTTGTATGATTTGATGTATTTTTGATACCTTTTTATGCCGACAAGCAGAATGACTGTCGAACACTACAAAATAAAAAAAAGCGATGTCTAACTGAAACATTTATCGCGAAAGCAAACTAGAACATCTAGTATTATATGCTATCTCATAAAGAAAGCAATACTAAGGTCTCATTTCTGCATGTTAGGCCTTAACCTACAGCGCGACAGCACGTTATAATAATATCCCGACTCGACTTATCTATTAGCCAGACAAGTCTATAATCACGCCGGCATCTTGATTGGGGGTCTGCAGGTTGTGTTTACGGCGCACGTGTCGATCTAGCGGTCACAGCGAGGCACCTACATTGAAAGGTTGATAGAAACTCGTTATTTTAACTGGCTTGGAGAACTCATTCAAATTGTGTTTTGTAGGTAGGTGGGTAAATTGTGTGGTTAAATCGTCTTTAGTAATTTGGGAAATAGGTAGCTAGATACTTTTATTTTTGATCTACAATACTCAATAGTGAAATAATCATACTGATTTTTACACACGGTATGTGACTTGGCAGACCGCGATGAAAATGCGGGACGAACTGGACTCTTTTCTTAGGAATTGGCAGGTAGAAGCATAAGACGGAGTGATGGAAAAAATGGAAGGGTGCCTTTGCCTAGCAGTGAGACAATTAATGCTTAATATTATAATAATAGGTAAATGATAAATACAAGTCAGAATAACACTATTAACTCTCCTTTTTGGGCAAATACCTACCTAAAAAAAAATGCCAGATTATCACAATCGTTTTAGAAACAAAAGGACAAACCGATGGCATCATATCTTGTACTGCAAGAATTATGACGACTTACTATAAAGACAGCCTAGTAATATACACCTACCTAGAGGATGTAGGTATTTTCTATACAACTGAGATTAGACCTTGATAAAATCTTGCACAGTGTAGGTTCAATATAAGAGATCTTATCCTCTTGCGTGCCATAAGTGTGATGTAATATTTATTTATGTGAGAATCTGAAGTTTTGCATAGGATATGATGTAAGTATGTATGGTGTAATTTTGTCTGATCAAGTTGCAGATAATTGGAAAGGCCTAGAATGTTAGACAGATGTTTTAAGAGAAGTAGGTCTCGACATTATTGTTTCATATAGGTAGGTAAAGTCATTGGTTGAAATAGTATAGATAAACCACCTGTAATCTTTGAACACGAGTAAGTTACGATCGTAGCAATTCGAAAGAAGTGGTCTCTGCCTACCCCTACGGGAAGGAGGCGTGATTTTATACGTGTATGTACCTATTATACGTACGTATGTATAAATATAATAAATCTATTGAGTTAACGGCATGCGTTTAAATGCCAATGTATCTAATGCGTTTGGTCAGGGCTGTTTAAACATCTCTTGAAATCGATAAAAGTAATATTTTAGTTGTAAATCATAACCTTCATTACAAAGCAACCAATTCCATGTTTTTCTCTACATATATATTTAAGAATGCAAAGGATGCATTATCATGCATGGCCAAAATCACAATAAAAAAAATTGTACCAGGAATCTCCCAAATTTCTGTTCCCATGACAACCACAATAAAAGACAAAAAACGTTTCAAACTGACCAGAAAGTACGCGAACTGCGAAGCTGTGTTCTCTACCGTATCTCGACAATTAAAGTACAGTAACCGCAAGAACTTAACAAAGACATCACTTGACAAACACCCAGCAAAAACGTTAACACAATACGAAACAGGTAGGTTTATTCTTAGGCACAACTTTTGTTTGGTGAAAGGTTTTTTTTGTTATTCGAGAGAATTTGGTTAGTCTGATGTAATATTATCTATGTACTTACCTACTTCCTTAATATTGGTAAAGTAGTATTGTTGAACTAAGGGTAGAAGCCTATAGGTACAAAAATAAAAGTAATACAGAGATACGTCAACAAATTAATTATTTATATTTGTTTAGTTTTCAAAATGCTGAACTATCTCGATTACGTCAGCTTCCAAACATAGAAAAATCCTTCGGAATGGGTCTATTTTATTAGGAGTTACAATTCCAAAGACAGACACGTCAAATTTATACTATTACGATTAAAATATTTCAATAAATAATGCACTTACCGGGAATTAAATAACACAAATAAACAGTGATAACTTGCGACACTAGGAACGTGAAAAAACGCGATATTTCTATCTACAAAGCGCTCCACGCTATTGATTACAAAATAAAAAAAGTAACTTTAGGTACCTACCTACATACTTAATTGAAATGTCTCGGGTCTAGCATTTATCAGCCAAGCCACTGTTGATTGTAGTAACTTAATTATTTCAATATAAAAGTATTATATGAAACGGCTACTTTCGTCAAAACTGAAGAATGAAGCAAGCGTAAGGAAGAAAAAAATTTGAGTTGAATAGATTTTATTAATTTATTTTAAAGCTAGAAGCCAAGCCATACTATAATAGTTATTTAATTTTTAAGAACAAATTATTCGCAACTACCCTCTGGATGACTTAAGGCAGGCTAACGATGCTGCCATTAATGTCGCAACTTTCTGGGCCAATATACTATAATTTTAAAAATCTACCATCGGCACGAAAAGAAGAAGAAGAACTACCCTCTTTCTCTCTCTTTACCACTCAATACATTTTTGTTTAAAAATTAAGAAGGTAATTAGATAAATTATTGTTTTTTTTTTAACTGGTGACACTGGTGTGTATTTTTTCATCTATCGTGCATTTATTAGAACTTCGTAGTATTAATTAGCTGCGTACGTGTCCTATCACTAGTTTTCAATGGAATTTATAAAAATTGTAGACTATCTAAAAAGTATGTTCAGATTGGGTAATATAAACGATCGTTTGCCCTGGAATTAGTAAATTAGTTAATTAAATACATATACTAAATATATATGACTTAAGGAGTACTGTATACACAAAACATTTCGCGTTTATTTGCCTATATGTAGACAGTCCATAAGAATAGTTAGGTTCATTGACATTAGCTAGATTATTATTAATACTCATCTTGATATACTAGCCATAACAATTAATCATAATAATTGTGATGCCTGCAGATGTTTATCAAAAAATCTCGGAACTAAAGAGGTTTAGCGATGTTCGCAGGCTTCAACAAAAACTTGCTCGGATACTTTTTGGCTGACGGAACTTTGACGTCTCAGTGTGGCCATAAAACCAGCGATTTAGATTAATTAGTTATAAAAGTTTTTAGCGTACGTAGTAAATAAGGAACTTGAGTGTAATAAAAAATACCTATGTAAGTATTAAAACTGTAAAGAAAAAAAACTTTTAAGTAGGTATATCTTCTTCTGTGCCATATAGTATAGTCCGCCTCATTTGGACTAGTTTTGTGCCATATATGTAGCTAGTACAGATATAGCAATATATTATAATAATAGGGAATAATAAAAGTGGATAAAGCGAAACAAGTGTGTAAGGATCGTAGCAAGTGGAAAGAAGTGGTCTCTGCCTACCCCTATAAGGGAAAGAGGCGTGATTATATGTATATATGTATGTATAAAAGCTATGGATTTTATCTAGCTCATAAGAACTTATTGAAAAATAGCGTTAAAAATACTTTAAGACAAACGAAAACCAGCCATTTAAAAACTCTACCCATCAAAATAGATTAGTACCACCGAACGACCTTAGACTTAGTGGCCCTACACAAATGAAAAATGGCCGACAAACCAACGTCAAAGTGACATGGTCCCGCCAATGTATCTCTCAGATTGATCGCCGTTGTCATTAATATATTGAGTGCATACACGTTGATTATGCTTGATATATTACTGGTGTTAATTCTGACTGGCTTTCAACTTGCTATGGCAGGGTGAGCTTTGCCTGTAGGCTTGCTCTTTTTTAATATTGATTTTAACATTTTTACCTTTGGACTTCCTTGCCGGTTCTTCTCCATTGGAATGACATTTTGGAACCTTCAACTAGTTCTGAGGTTTACGCGAATGTTAGACATTGAAACAAAACTACTTTTACGGATTTTATCGCAGTTTGTATTTGCGGCCCGTCACCATGATACCTGCAAAGGTGTCGAAACGTCGGGAACTAACATTAAAATACAAACCGCGATAAAATCCGTAAAAGTAGTTTTATTTCAATAAAAATAAGAGCTTAATTTTTCTTAGTTGGCTTTTATGTAACTTTAGGACATTTATTAATAACTTAATTCGTTCGTCAATATAGGTCGTTTGGAACGCCCATTTCGGGACGTGTGATTTGTCTCATTATGAAACAAATAAAACCAATAATACAATATAAACAGATGATATAATTATTTTGACACTGTCAACTTATAAATATTACATTATTAAATTAGGTACCAATGTCTTTATAACACATTCACTACGTAATACACTAAGGAAGTTAGTCAGTTGGGCGTCGACGCCGGTGTTCCCAAACCCAAGGAAAGTGTCCAAAATTGTTAGACCAACTCTGGCGGGAATTGTAACAATTAAATAATAAATAGTGGTCCAGCACAAACTTACTTTAAACTTAATACTACTCAAACAAAACATTAAAACAAAAAGTTAAATACAGGTGTTACAAAACCCCTGTCCGACCCGAAAGGGTGATATAGGGTACACAATCACATGACGAAATGAAATATCAAATTTGGAATATTCATGATAATAACAATTTAGACGGGCCTGTTGGTCTAGCGGTTAGTGACCCTGACTGCTATACCGGAGGTCGTGGGTTCGATTCCCACTCAGGACAAATGTTTGTGTGATGAGCACGATCATTTGTTCTGGTCTGGGTGTAATTTATCCATAATATGTATGTATTTAGAAATATATAAGTATGTTTATCAGTTGTCTGGTTACCATAACACAAGCTCTCTTAGAGCTTAGCTTGGGATCAGATTACGGTGTGTGAATTGTCCAGGAATATTATAATTATAATGAACTTTGAAAATCTAAACCTCCAAAATCCCTAAATTTGAAGATAAATCAAAAACTACACCACCGTTTTCGTCGGTATTACTGGTGGCCTTTTGTATGTACATCTGGAGACGATGCCGTCACTCCCACTCGCAATTTGGAGGATTTTTTTTTTTTCCCATTTTTTTTTTACTTTTTTTGTAATAAGATATCGATACCTAACAACCCCTTAACGGATCGGACAGGGGTTTTGTAACACCCTGTATACTTTTTTACTTTATTAAAATGGCTTCAGAATTACAATTCCCGCCAAAACCGGCCTAATTCACAGTAAACAGCCCCTAAATTTAATCCAGTAGTACTGTGACTAGAAATATATAAAAAAAAAAACAAGGAATAGACATCTTAAAATTACGGAATGATAGTCTACACTCGGGGACATAAAAAATCGCCCACAGAATAGCACATTATTGTTTATATAAATATCGGTTTAAACTACTAAGAAACTGCTATGTTATTGATTCTATTGTGATGACCTGTAGGCACTTCACATACTATATTGTTATCTGATGTACTGGAGGTTGCGACGGTATGTTTGGTAGCCAGTTGTTCAATTTGATTTAATTATTATTTTGTGATGCGTTAATTATAAGTGTCTAGCTGTATGAAAGAACTAGACTGTTTTTTTTTGTTTTATTAAATATTTGTGTAAAAAAAATATTTATTTTTTGCCCTATGTCACAAAAAAAAACCATATGCAAAATTATAATTATTGTACCAAATACTTTAATGTCATTGGTTAATTTTTTTAAACAATTAAATTTAATGGAAACTGTCTCCAAACATAACCGACGTTTAACATTTAATTCTCATATATCTATAAGAATTATCTCATTACATTCTCAGGTTCATTTCTAAACTAACTGTTCACTTTAACTGTCAAACTTTAACTGTTAATTCTATCATTTTCTAGAATTTCAACTGTGACACTGTCTTATTGTCGATGTGCTTTTGTATAATCTAGTGAAATAAATACCAGTCAGTTTTCGAGTAGCAGAATAGCTGATTTTGTGACGTCATTTATTATATTTGTTTGTTTGTCTGTCTTGTCACAGTGTATGGATTTGCTGAAGCCAAAGCGACGCTAAGTGTAGCACCATAAAATCTATAGCAGCAGTTATGTGGCAGTATTTAGCACTTTCGTCCATTTACCAAAAACATTTTGAGTATATAAATGTTTTTAGGATACTGCTCTCGAAAACGACCCCAAACCTATTCAAGATTAGGCTATTTTATTTGGTAACTTAATACTTTTAGAAATAAAAGTTATATTAATATCAATGAAGTCAATACAATAAAATATTTAGGCCACGAGCGAAAATACTGATGGTCTATAAAACAAAGTTTTATTTTTTTGGCCCGAAGTGCACGATGAAAGGTGTATAATAAATTTGGCCAAGAGTGTACGAAGCGAATACAAAATTTCCGTAGCCTATTTACGAAGACCATTAGGATATGTTATGATCGGCCTTTAATTAACTACCAAAATTGATGGCACTCACTTACATAAACGAAATTTATACATGTCCTATATAAAGTATAATAGTACAGATTATAAGTAATTCGAAATGACAGCAATTCTATCATAGATACTAGATGTTTTTTATCAAGTAAAAACTCAATTTAACAACATTATTCAGATCATCCAAACCTTTTTTTAATATAAGCTGGTATTAACTATGATAGAAAATTCGCCTTTAACACAAGAATTAAGAATAACACTGCTT
This sequence comes from Autographa gamma, assembly GCA_905146925.1. NCBI lineage: Eukaryota > Metazoa > Arthropoda > Insecta > Lepidoptera > Noctuidae > Autographa > Autographa gamma. The sequence goes on from LR989870.1 coordinate 1,183,103, forward strand.
TCGCATATAATAAATATAGACAAGTCGTAACACAATATCAGTCACACGAGTAATATTCCATAAAATACAAGACCAATTCGGGACAAATATTCAATGAAAAATCTTATAAAAATTTAATTTATAAATGTTTGCCCAACTAGACAAGAATTTATAACTTATATTTTTACAAGATACAGTTATTTTATTAACTTGTAAACTATCGCGCTTCATGTTTACAATAATAATATAATTTGACAGGAATTAGCGCGCAACATGCATAAATACCTTTTTGGGTTTGACGTTTCGACCAGCTTACACCGGCCGTGGTCACAAGCAGACTGAAATCCCGAATGTCAAGCCTCCAAGAAAAGGTAAAAAATACTATTTATGTATATTTTGCGCTAATTCCCGTTAAATTATATTACAGTAATTTTGTCCCGAATTGTACTTACATTTTGAAACAGCCTTAGCAGGCGTTACAGAAATTGACGCACTTTGCTCACATAGAGTCAACAATCTCACGACATATCATAGATTATACTAGCTACAATATAATATATGTTGCTATATAAAAGTGGTTGGACAGATAATATACTAGACAGATTGATAAACTTTATTTTAACGACTTTCTAAAGGATTTTTTTTTACATATTGAATCATGTATTTAAATATGTAATATTCCTGGACAATTCACACACGGTAATCTGATCCCAAGCTAAGCTCTAAGAGAGCTTGTGTTATGGTAACCAGACAACTGATAAACATACTTATATATTTCTAAATACATACATATTATAGATAAATTACACCCAGACCAGAACAAATGATCGTGCTCATCACACAAACATTTGTCCTGAGTGATATATTATTTATTATATTGCTTGAAAATCACCATAAGTTAGAGAAGACTTACTATTACGAATTTCTGAAAATTGTTTTAGCCAATGGTCCAAAGAGTATAATATTATTAACTAAACTATCTAGTGTATTATCTGTCATAAAGGTTAAGAAATAAAATCACAGAGGCATAAGTTATTGATGTTAGAATATTGTGGAGCTCAAATCATAACTAGAAGATTTTAAAGACGACAAATGTTTTTTAAGCAGGCTAAAATCCAGATTAAAAATTAATAATATCTTTAGAATTACATTAAACGCTTGAAATGCACGATTCTTTTCTTAAGTTCAGTCTGAAATAACAATTTCAATTTTTAATTTTTCCTATATTTTTCTGGATTTTAGTCAACTAAAAAATAACACGACTTTAGATAACGACATTATAACATGTTAAGCAGCTAAAGTAAACATCGAACAACACTATAACATATTTATTTAACATATATCTATCCTTCAGACAATACCATCCAATGTTAAATAGTGCTCTGTTGCTTTATGAATAAGGTTCAATATTGCTTACTAACTTCGTTGGTTCTGTAACTCACGATCTGTACTTCTGAATTGTTTTTTTCTTAATATCTTATCAATGTTCACTTATGTTGTATCTTATGTAGCGTAGTCGCATTATATGTCAAACTTTCTTTTTATATTTGAAAGTAAATCTTACTGCGTAAGACTTACAGCATAATTTACACTGTTCTTTGCAGATAAGATATCAAGAAAATAACAATTAAGAGTGCGTTTAATTCTCCAGCCTGTCTATCTTTTCATCACAGAGGTTCCCGACTTTCAAAGTCTAATCGATTTAAAACTCATATCAATCGATTAGAAATCGAAAAGAGGCAAAATAATCGAGAAAATATCAAACACCTCAGTAAATATTGGATGATATCATCCCGTCCTATGATCATGATGCCTCAGCCACAATCCAAACAACAACTTCAGTATTTGCATTATACAATTGTACATTTCATTGGCATTCAAATTATTATTCTCGTCCCAATAGTACTTCCTACTGTACTCTCTACAAGAAAGGAGTTTAACAAACAATTTACTCAATACATCCTTAACGAAACACCTTCCACTATCTCTCGTACATATTCGACAATCACAATTTCTACTTATTTCTACGTAATTGGAAGTATTTGATATATTGGCAACACTGGGGTCCGTGTCCGCGCGGGATATGATTATAGAGGGCGCGGCCAGACGGTCAGTGTTGCTTACAATCGAGACATTTCTTCTTGTCTGTCCAAGGTTCGAGTGCCGTTGTACTTTAGCTTTCGACTCGGCAAGTTCTAAGGAGCCTCTGTGCCTACCACTGAGACTCTCAGAGCTCTTAAACTCCTGTCTTACTAAAACTGCCTTCCTCAAGTCATTCTTGCTTTGAAAACCAATCTTTCTCTGGTTGTCCCCTTGGGTCCACTCGACAGATATGCTCCTGTAAGCCGGCTCCTGTACTTCCAACCCTTGGTCCTCATCATCAGACATTCTGTTCTCGTCTTCAGCCGAATCCCGGAAGGCGAAGTTCCTCAACCTTCTGATCTCTGGCGACACCGGACAACTGTTCGTGTCGGTCATGTTAGGAATCACCAGTTTCAACTTCGACCTAACTCTATTAACTCTCAAATTTTCTATTGAACCTCTACTGTCTTTAATACTGTCAATAGTCCCCGAAAATGTGAAACATCTTTGCAGTTTCTTAATTTGTGGGGATATGCTCCCGCTGCTGGAGGCCAGACCCTTGTAGCTCGCGCTCAGCACCGCCATCGCCAGGTCCCGCTCCGAGAACGTCTCGACACCGTAAGATGCGCGCCTGCTTCTCACTCTATACGGAGAAGTGGGGATATCTTCCAAACTCCTGCACCGGTCTGCGGCCAAGCTGTCCCGGCCGTCAGAATCTACCGTCCACAGGGAGCCAACGCTGCCCGAGCAATTAGAACCTAAAGTTTTTAAGTGATGAAATATGTCGACGCCGCGGTCGAGGGAGATGGATCGCTGCAACGGAATGTCGTGGTCAAACCTGTCGTGTTCATGGTCTTCGTACTTGTGTCCTAGCCAGGAGTGGAACTCTTGCGTGCCGAGGCCGAGCGCCCGCAGCTCCTGGCGCAGGTCTGGGCGGGGCGGGGGCGCGGCGGGGGGCGCGGGGGGCGCGGGTGGGGGCGCGGCGGGCGCGGGGAGGGAGTGCCTACGCGGGGGCGGAGGCACCCGCGGCGGCGGCACCCCCGCCCCGCGCCAGCGACGACAGCGGCCGCCGCGGGAACCCGCCCACGGCGAGATCAGACTCAACAAAGAGCTTGCGAAAACTGTGGATGCCATGAACACACCATTAGTTACAAATTCAACAATTTTAAGGCAAGTTCTGTAACTTAATTTGACAGTCAGTAGAAAAAAGGGTGTTTATGTAAAGAATACCTACCTAAAAATGAAATTATCTAATAACTATGTAGGTATTATAACTTTCGTTTCCTAGTCAAAAGTTCGTTTGGCTAAGCAAGTAAAACCTATATGGACTTCTTTCATGAAATATTTACCTAATACCTAGTGTTCGGAGTTTTCAGGAACTGTTAACCTGTAAATAATCTATCTACTTGTGTATGTGTGTAAGCAGTGTAACTAAAGTGAATGCAAAAAAAAAAGAAAAAAAAAATGGTTGTTATGTTTAAAGGAAACCTTTTCAACGCCACGTGAAATATGAAGCACGATTCACGATTTATAACAAAAGGAAATTAGCAGGCTAACTTAAAATATATTTTGATGTATAAATTTTCATAAATTAAAGTGGAATAATGTACTTTTTACCCGCTCTCGTGGCGGTAAAAAGGTTAACTGATGGTAAGTCCTGACTTTGTTCTCTGTAGACCGGTGTAATGTCTGACAACCAGGGGATAAACAGAAAGGTACTGACGATTGGCTGGTTTAAATAGCAATAACTCCGGTTTCAATCATTAGGAGTTATTGCATTACATCTCTTTAAGCTCATTTAGTTATAGTTTGTTTCATGTAATGTTATTTAGAGAGGAGCTGGACCTGCGTTTTTGTGATATCGCGATTACTAACTTCAAACACTATTCAGAAAATGGTACACATCAAAAATATATTTAAAAAAAAATTTAAGTACCGTTTTCCCGGTGACAATTGGCATTAATGCAGTCCGCCACCAAGAGATGAGATAATAAAAAAATATATTAACACTCCTTCCTACTGACGGGTTTAAGGTGGGACACACACATTAACTTTTAATAGACATGACTTATATGAAAAGTTGTGAAAGGAAAGAAAACAAGATTCAGTTGTAAGCAAAGCAGTCTGCTTCCGCTTAGACTATCACTTCAAAATAAAACTTTTTGTTTGAAGTGATCTACCTTCGAAAAAAGGTTTTATTTTTGTTATATGTAGTTATCGGTAGTTAGTTATTTGATTGATTTTATCTATAACCTATCATCAGCACCTTTCGTCCCCCAACCGGAACATACCGACACATCTTCAGTACCAAGGGCCGAAAGAGATTCGCGGCGGCGGCGAGCGACGGCCACGCGACGTCAGCGCCAGGCGGAACCTACCCGCAACATGGGTAACATAAAGGGATAGGAATCAAATATAAAGACGTTTGTAAATAAATGTGGAAGATAAAATGAGATTTTTTTTATTTAGGTTGGATTATTGGATTATATGGTCGAAAAACTTATTTTGATAGAAACATATTGTATTTTTTGATACAAAAATTGAGATTTTCTGAACTTTAGGTAGGACATTTTTGATGATATGGTCCAAAATAGTTTGCAATTGATTAGATTGTTGCACTGGTTAATGTTATTTTTTGTATTAACTCAGTTAAAAGTTTAATTTAGAGCCAGTTTTTAGTAAATACTGGTAATTTTTTTAACTCTTTTAAGTAAGGTTAAGTGAGCAATTAGATAAGTTAGAAAATTTTAATAAAATTAACAAAATTATTATAAAAACAAAATCTATAATTTCATAATATAGGTAGATAATTAGCATTGATCTACAGCAATAGAAAAACACTAAATTCAATTCAAAAATATGCAAAAATTGTGCAAAAATGTATGCTGACCGTACATTCGTTAGCAAGAATGTATGAGAACCAAACATAAAATGAAAAGTGCTGGACATAAAAAGGTGTGTGTGGATAAACGAATAGGGGATAGGATGGGAGAGTGGTCAAGCGTGAAGCCATGTCTAGTGTAGTGTCGTATGTAAACACATGCAACACAGTGCGCCATCTCTTTCGGCCCTGGTGGCATTTCCCATATTTTAATAAAAAAAACACCTAAAAAAATAAAATTTTGAATATAAAACCCACTTATCGCTAATTCTCATCATGCTCTTAACAAAAATATGTGAAAAATGTACCAGAACCAAATGTAAGCTGTGGGTTAGGGTTGGACGCGAGAAAGAGATAGAAGTACCGTTGTCTTGCTTTACCACGTGATACACAAAAGGCGGGGCAAGGGGCGGGGCCATACTAGGACCGCCCATTTAAAGATTATAAAGAAAAAGTAGTTTTCTGTTATTAACACCGCCTTTTGTGTACCAAGCTCTTGAAATAGTGTTTAAACCATTAGTAATCCGATACCAGTTAAGTGCTCTGTTATACAAGTGGATTTAAACTAAACGTTCTTGTTAAAAGGAGAAATTATACCGTAGTACATAACTACAACTATATTATCAGTTTCATCAGGGTGTGTAGAAGTAGCGTTATAAATACTACGCTAGATATTAAATGCAAGGACAATCTTTAGTTTATTACAAAATGGTTCTTTACATACTTGTCAACTCTTTGACAAACATTCTAATGAACTGAGAATATATAAACTACACTTTCACAAAACGTGTCAGTATATTTTGCAAACATTGTTAGTAAAATGACCTTTTGCAATAACACCATCAATATTAGAATTGAGGATTCCCTAGCCATTTCAAGGAGTAGAATTACTAGTTTTTTCCAAGCCTCTAAAAGGAAATAATATCATAATCTTCTACTCTAAATCTCCTCCCATCTCTATTTAATCTTATAAGTATATAATACCCAAGTCATCAGTAGGAGCAAGAGTAAATAAAGAGACTAGCAGTTACTCAAAACCCAAATCCTCATGCTCCATTCTTAATCAGTATCATTCATACATCATTTATTTCGAGTTTAGTTGCATGCGTTTTAAACCGACTGCAAAAGGGAGGAGGTGTTCAATTCGACAGTTTTTTTTATATATTTGTTACCTTAGTACTATCGACAGAGAGAACTGATTTTGACGATGATTTTCTTATAACTTTCGACTGGGTGAACTGATGTCGAAGATCCTTTTCTTATTTGAAAGGTAGTGCTTTCAGTGTAGTCCCATTTTAATTTGGTCCAGTTATGACAGTGGGATCCATAAGAAACAATGTAAGACTTATTTTGAAGTCGGTTTTTTTGTAAGAATTATTCTCATACCACATGCACCCATGTTCTGTTAGTCAGGTAGTTTTATTTGACAAACCGTCACCGAATTAGTTTTTCATGTAGGGTATTAAACCTTTGACCACATTGTAAGGATGTAGGATTGTGCTAGATTATTTACACAAGTGATTTTTAGTTAGTAGTTTTTTGTGCGAATTATTTTCTTAATCATCATATTTTTTTTAATACCCAGTAAAATCTTTCCCAGCACTTAAATCTCAATATGTATCATTACATGGTAACCCAAAATACAGCTTCTTTTAAAGAACCCAAAACAACACCCAAATTTTCAAGTAATTCAGCCCCATTTACAAATTATTCAGAAAATATATAATTTATTATTAGTCATCAACAAAAAACCCTATTTAAATAACCCTGGTTTCTGAAAGGCCAGCCTTCCAGAAACCGCCTACCCCCAGATCTACAGGCTATATCCTCAGAAGCAGTTACTCACAACTTCCTGATGCCGGAGTTCCGCTTCCAGGGCGCGTCGTCAGGCTCCGCCGGCAGCGGACCCTGCACCGGAGCCTCCTCATCCTCAGCTGCTGCCGTGCTCACTGATGGTGACGTGTCGGAACCACTGGAATTGATAAGGAGATATATTATGATTTACTTTGATGGGTCTTATTGGTGGTCGAATCATGGGAAATGATGAATAGACGATCTCAGTGATCGAGTATCGTACACTTCAGTTTTCAAGGTGTCGCCAGTTCTGAGGTATCGGGTTTGATCCGCAGATGGGTCAATGTAGAAATCATTTTTCTAGGGTGTCGCTCGTGCATGTGTGTGCATACCTGTCGTGCTGCGTGTCGTGCTGCAGCGCGTGCAGCTGCTCCTCGGCGCGGCTGAGCTTGAGCTGGTCGCGCTCGTGCATGTGTGTGCATACCTGTCGTGCTGCGTGTCGTGCTGCAGCGCGTGCAGCTGCTCCTCGGCGCGGCTGAGCTTGAGCTGGTCGCGCTCGTGCATGTGTGTGCATACCTGTCGTGCTGCAGCGCGTGCAGCTGCTCCTCGGCGCGGCTGAGCTTGAGCTGGTCGCGCTCGTGCATGTGTGTGCATACCTGTCGTGCTGCAGCGCGTGCAGCAGCTCCTCGGCGCGGCTGAGCTTGAGCTGGTCGCGCTCGTGCATGTGTGTGCATACCTGTCGTGCTGCGTGTCGTGCTGCAGCGCGTGCAGCTGCTCCTCGGCGCGGCTGAGCTTGAGCTTGAGCTCGTTCCGCTCGTGCAGGATGGCGCGCAGCTCGCGCACGCTGAAGGTGGGCCGCGACGACTGCGAGTCCTCGTCGCCGCCCTCCGGGGTCGCCACGCCGCATGTTGGGCACTTCTGTTGAACCACACCATTGGTATTACAAAAGTGGGAAATGTAGGGTATGACAGGGTCCAATTAACCTGACAAGAGCTGCATAAAATCTTCTCTAAAGAAAATGTGTCGCTCGCGTATCTTAGACAAAAACTGGTCAAATAGAAATTGATCATACACGAAAAGGAGAAGAAAAAGAAAGTATATACACAGATCAGGAAGTCAGTCTTACCTTGTTTTGTGCACTATCTTGCTGTAGCGCGGCGATGTCCCTCTGCTGTGACTGTACTATGGCTGTCAGCTCCGAACGCTCTTCGCAGACTAGACGCATCTGAAATCAAAATAAAAGGTGAAAATAAATAAACGTCTTATATGTTCCCTAGGAAACAAAAAGATAAATACTTGAAGATAAGGTATGGAATTCGTTTCTTTAAGTTTTTTTCAGTCCCTACCGAAAAATCCTGGGCCGGGATTTTAATATAAGGAACAATGAAGAATTTTGTAATCAGTATTCCGGAGACATAAAAGACAATTATTATTATACTAAATCAGTTACCAGTGTAGCAGTGGTGAGGTTTTATCTAACCGTTTAATTTTCTGTCCTAAAAATGTGGCACGTGTAATGAAAAAATATTTTCTTTCTTGGTAAATAGTAATTCTTTATACAAACAAATTCTAAAAATAGCCTAAATATTGATTTCAATATTCGAGACCATCAACTTTGTCTGCACGAACACCGCACAAATCAATAAATTGGTATCTCGTATGAAATATGAGTGGAATCGCTACTACTTATTATTCACAGCCGTAACTTAGAATAAGCGTTCCAGCAGTGGCCGACAATGTATGAAAGACAATATTATTTTAAGTTTCCACATTCCTTCTGAAATATCTTCTAAGAGATAGATAGAAAATTCCTTCACGTTCCGTCTTAAATTGTTGGTTTAAACGTACAATATTTCAGGAGCAAATCATGCAAAATGAAAATCATGCCAAGAATCAAATTAAGCTTATTTTAGTAGCGAAATACATAAATTTATTTAAGAGGATTATCATAATTAACATTATCCCCTTAGAGACCAAATGTGTCAATTTTGTTATAAATTGGATTTCATGCTATCGTTTATATTATACCGTCCCATGAGACCAGTTATAGGTAAAATGTAATAAACAATATCAAACGACGAGATGACAATATGAATCCATTTTGAATAAATAGATAGAAAATATATAACAAAAGATAGTATGGTAACGATGCCCAATGATTACGAATCTGAGACAAAGATGAAAAAACGACACATTCTGTCAACAATGAAAACAGACCTAGTTGAAACTTTCTGGGACAGATTTGTCTAGACAACAAAGTATTCTTTTTTTTTTTGAAGAATTCTTTGACCAGTCTTTTGCTGTTCAAGCAGCACGTTTGTGGAATGCATTGCCTGTAGCTATACGTCGTGAGCAGAGCTTACGTAAATTTAAAAAAGCTGTTAAGGCACATTATTTACTCTCTATTTAAAACATTTTTGTTTCGTTCTTGCTTTTCTTTCTGTTTTATATGTCATATGTCTATATCTATATCAGTATATGTATGTCACGCCATCTTTTGTAAAAATATGTAACCTTAAGAATAATTTTAGTTGTTTTTATGTCCATTATTGTTTACATTTTTGTTTTGTTTTTCTTTCAAACACATTTCTTTGAAAGGTTGCCTGGAAGAGATTGCCAGGTGCAATAAGGCCGCCTTTTGTACATGTTTTTCTTTTATAATTTTTATTGAATTGTATAATTTGCTATGTATAATAAAGAAATAAATAAATAAATAAAGTAAAGCATGACCAAGTGAATATGAAGCAATAAATAGAAATCTTTTAATCTATCCCTCGATTAAATAAAACATCAAGGTACTGTCAGATATATAAATAAAAGTACAATAACTGAAATTGAAAACGTCGTAACCATCACTTCAATGCAACACATTTTTTTATTATTATCGTTAATTTATTAGGTAATGAAAATACACACAACTTTGTAATATGAATATTTCCAAAAAAGCTCACTCAAACAAAACATTCGTTTCCAAACCGCAAACTCGATGTTAATCCATGAAAAACCAACGCCTGTTACATTCCTGCTTATCCCCAAAGCCACAATAGTACATACCTCTGGTTTTTCAGGAGTCATAAAACTTTCAACTAGATTACCACTAGTTACCCCAGGATCAGAATTATTTGGTGACAGCTGGAACATATAGATAGAGAAAACTAAAAAGAAGGTAGGTATATGAAAAGAGGAAGGAGTATTTAAGAGTGATGACTGATTTGAGAAAACTTGTGTTCGATCGCTGTGTCACGATTTTAGGTACAATATTTGCTGGATTGCATTGCACACATAAATTCTTTAATCAAGGGAAAATTGTCTAATTTACTATCATTCTAATATGTAGCAGGGCTACAGCTTACAAAAAGATGGGGTTAAAGTTACTATAGAACACAATGATGGTCTGAAGAATAGACAAAAGTATTTTATACTTAGTTTGAATTCTTCACGAAATAACCTGATTGGGAAACGCTATTGCCGTAAAATTAAAAAATTATGGCTTGAAGAATAGACAAGAGTATTTTGTAATCGGTATGAATTCATCACGCAATAACCTGATTGGGGAACGCGAGAAACGTCAAATTAAGAATATAAAACGCAGCTAAAGTAAAGGCCCATATAAAATGAATATAACTTTAAAGGTATATCGAAACACAACATATAACAGTTAGGTATTAATATCGAGTATTGCTACACGTTGACAGAATTGAAATGAGGGCAATACGTCTCACACTGGTGAACAATGTACAAAACCTGTTATTTGATAAGCGTATCGGATTATTTAAGGAAAATATTGGGCCACGATCATAAATACTAAAAAAGGTTTTCTTGAAAGAAAAGCCATTTTATACATTTTCAGATTATACTCTCTCCAAAATTACCCAATATAATTATTGATGAAGATAACGTAAGTAGTCGCCCTAGGTGGAAACAGTATTCAGAAAAATCCGGTACAAATGGAAGCAGACCCCCAATACAGTTTTAAAAAAGCTTGACAGAATATCAACTAATAAATAACTAAAAACGAAATTTAAGTCATTCAATACAATTCATCGTCTGAAAAATTTGAATTGTCACAAAAAACCCGTTCATACCCGGATCAAAATCTAGGTATACACTTACCATACATAATCATACCTCGTTAGGACTTCGGATTACGCGAATTGGGTCAAACTTTTTATACCACTTTTTCAATGCAACTGACCAAAACATAAAACTCCTAGCCACACTGGAAAACTACAGAGGTGGTTTCAAAATGTACGTAACGTTGGCAATGAATATTGCATTTGAATATGGTTCTTCCGGGAGTGAGGTGAATAATATGTATCCTGTGCCATAAAGATAGGTGCAAATGAGATACTGTTTCTGTCTTTTTCTTTGAGTGTGTTTTGTTTTATAATGCGATATCTCACAAGCGAATAAAGTTTTGAGAAAGGTCAAAATATTTTTTTACTATCAAGTTATCAAAGTTATTTTCACGGAGTTAACGAAAGGGTATATCAATCTTAAAGGATTGAGGTGTACTCCTGGTCTATAGCAAGTTTTAAATATTTCAGCTATTAATTAGTCAAATTACGTATAGCCAATTTTTGCATTAATTATTTAGCACCAAAACAAACATATCCAGATCAATGCAACGATATATCGTTAACATTTAGCAAGTGAAATAATAGATATTGACCCTTGCAGTGGGAGACACATTTATTATAGTTTTTTTTTTTTCTGACAAATAATTAATACGCAAAATGTGTAGCACAAAAAGTAACATAAACAACCTGCTAACGAACCCGAAAAACTCTTTAAAAGTGTCTCTCACCTACCATAAAGGTACACACCACATCACCCCGATGCATTACGTTTTCATGGAATATTAATGCACCAACACGATCCTTGCGAACACGTGCATGTTTTAAGCTGCGGTGCATCACATACTCAGATATTGCATTATAAATATTGAAGTATCTCACACCGTTTTAATATGCAGTTAAGGTTGGATTAATGTAAGCTAAGTCATAAATTTATAATTCATTTAATCTTACTAGGTATGTATCAAAATATACATATTTTTATACTATCGTAATTAAAAGCTTTTTCGAAGCGAAAGAAAAGTGGAAATTGATATTTCTATAATAAATGCTGTCCAGAAAAACTAAGGAATTCAATTTGGATTTCGATTCAAATCTTATATTTAAAATCGAAGAAATATGCGGTTATAAGGAACTCCTTCGCAACTATCATTCTTCTTCAGATATTCATAACTATACAACTTAGTTCAGAACAAAAGTACTAAATAAATATTGTATTATTTAAATCTGGACATCATTATCGTCGACCAAACATCAAATATTCAAAGCCTTTAAGTCAAAGGATTAAAGTCCATTTTCTATGTTCAATTCCTAGAAATAATTCATATTCCTAGCTCAGTTTATCGAGTATTCGAAACGGGATTGTGTAGCAAAGCGCCCTGTTGACGAGACAAAGGGGTGATTCCTATGTGGACACATGTTTGTGAACAAAGGGATGTGGGACTAACTTTTTTTGTACACATTGTAGTATTTAATTAAATTACGTTGCGAATGTTGGAACAAACATTGGTTGTTGGTTTGTTAGACGGACGAACTGAAATGCAGTGCGGGTTGGTTAATACAAGAAAAATGTTCTTAATTTAGTAAGTTTTACATAATTATTATTCCAAAAATTTGGGATCTGAAATCGCCAATCTGTAGTGAGCAAGCGTGGTGATCAATGCTCGTGCCTTCTCTATATGCGTAGAGGCCTGTGCCCAGCAGTGGGGTGGGCATAATTATATGGCCTTAAGTTATTTAAGTGAAAATAAGCAAGATTAATTTAAAGCTAAAATTTCAATCAACAGATCTTCTATCAAAGAAAATGGACGCTAATTTCAGTTTCAAAGAAAATTGTTTCAAACTAGGTGTTTCTTTGCGTTACGTTAATTCTACGTAAATTAACTTTTTATACTAAAAATAAAAACTCTTGACGTAGGTATTCAACGACTTAAAATAATGATGAGGCTTAAATGGACAAAATATTACACATTTTTCTTTTATCTCAAGAAAAATATATACAAAAAATTACATTACAAAATTCAGAGGTACGAACATAACATGTATTCTATTCTTCTTCATTAGAGCAGAGGTTTATTAAAGACTTCGTAAGCATAGTTTATAATAATAAAGTTTCTCAGCAAATATGTGCTTTCAACTAAATTCGAATATCTCTACAAACTATGATCAACGTTGTTTCAGTAGGTATAGCTTTAGAGCAAGCTATATTAAAGTCTGTAAAGTTCAACAACTTTGCTATAAGATGTTAAGTAAATCTATGTTAAGTATAATATTATGACTAACTGTCTCAACAGCTAACAACAACACAGTCGCCATTGATCATAATCTCAAAATGTATAGACTGCGATATTAAAATAAATAAAGATTAAAATAATTAAATACCTAGATAAACTTATTTTTAATAGGAGATTAAGTTTTTAAGATATACTAACAAGAATAAATAATTATATAGTTAAGTTATAAATATATTGTAGTCATTTTTTTATTGTATATAGCGTCTAAGTATATGAAAAAAAATAATTGAAATTGTATTTTAGAAAATGAATAAAGACGTTTGTCAAACACCTACCTCAGATACATTCAAAACATATTACTTCATCGCCATAAATGAAGCCAATGATCCCTACACTACTTTATACCTAGACATAACTATTACATAAAACGGGACCCTGACATAAGTCAGCCTTAATGCCAGACTCGCCCCTAATATCAATATAACATTGCAAACATTACGGTCCTACGTCATATTGCCTAAGTCCGCGTAATCCCTAAAATGTATAACATAAAAGCTTTCGGCAAAGATTTATGCTTACTAACTTTTTGCCAGGCCTAGGACCATATTGGTAAAACAGACGGTAACCTAGGCCTAAAGTATACATGTACTAATATAATTATATAATCATATACTTAAGAATGGCAGGATGAAAAAAATGCGAATGAATGAAGTTTTAAATCTCCTTAGCAAAAATCAAGGTGTCAATTACAATTTCATCAGTCTTCGCGTAAATAACCATGAAATTTAAATTACTATTGTGACAAAAAGTCGAAGTACATACGTAAAGTGTAGACACAGTAGAATAATTATTTTTTATTTAACTAATAATCGAAAATGTACTGTAATGTAATGTAATGTACACCGCACATCTCGTACGTTGATTTTGATTAAGCTGTAACTGACCTAATACCTTATTATGATCAATACAAATATTGAACATTTTAAGTGACGTTATTGGATACATCATAAAAATCAGGGCTCATTTACATTAAGTTATTTGTCTGTCTTTAAAATCTAGGCAAGAGTGAGTGACCATAAAGCTATAGAGTAATTTAGACACGTCAGTACTTCTTCTAAAGTTCAGAAAAAATTTGGGGAGTGGGGAGATTCCCTCCCCACCACTGCCGCAAGTTACCAGCCTAAAGTAAATTAACTCTTAAAGTATACATGATAACCAACTAACCTGATTTTGTATCTGCTTATGCTTCCTCCGAAGATCCCGGCTGACTTGCGCCAACTTTTCCACTTGGTTCGTCAACTGCAAAGTATCCAAAATTGCCATTTTAATACACGAACTGCACTAAAAAGCAGGTTTATTTAAATCAAAATATTTATTTAATTCGTAAACACGTGATGATTTGTAAGTAGAGTACTACATAATATGTATTTGTAGATTTCTGACGTAGAGCAATGATAAGAAAGTTGATAAGAGTGTTTGGACATGAAAAATTGATTTTCGGATAAGATACTGTCATTGTGAAGATTCGGGGGGCTTTACGCTGTCAATTGACAAGGCTATTTATGTCGTCAATAAGTATTGAGAGTGTAAAACATTTTCTGTGATTTTCGAGAAATGAAAAACCGCTGTCTAAAATAAAGACGTAACTTGAGTGATAGAAAACATTTCTAAAGATTCCAATCAAATTAAACAAAAGAGACTGAAATGTAAAGACTTCTTTAAGAACATTTTAATTCAGAAAGTAATTTCTTACAACAGACTAAAATAAATAACCAACGCTGATCGAATTCGAAGACTCGGTGATCTATAACGAAAGCCTTAAAAAAATACAACCAGCTGACTAAATCCCTGTAAAGGTTATCAAAGCGATTTGGTACAACTCCGCCCACGACGCGCAAACCTTTGGAATGACGGCATAAATTAAGTAGGAATATTTAATGAGAAATACAATACTGGACTTAAATATACACCGCATGGAATTACGTGCAAAAGTTAGAAGTACCTAATAACACGAACCATAGAAATCCATCTAAGCTATTCCTACTGCCAGAGATTTTGTATGATAGGATGTTTCAGGCAGGTAATATTAAAACCCTCACAATCCTTCTTAGTGGGTACTTGATAATCCGATTAGTTATTTGCGAATCTAACTAATAGGATTGCGAAATCAAGCGATTGAGGAAATGCGAATTTATCGCAAAACTTCGCATCGAATAACTGAACTACACAAAATGGAGCAGTTCGGGTAAATCCCTTGATTCTTTCCTTATTTTGAGCCTATGCGGTGGCGGCGACGATGTAACACTAGGAATTCATCACAGTCCAGTTAATATACCAAAATATCATGAAATAATAACGAAAGCTTAGCTTAGAAATTCAAATCCAGTGGAGATTGTATTTTGGACTAAGAGCGTACCAAAATATAGGTCTGAAAGTTTTGTCAGGTTCCCGAACCTAGTCCATTTCAGTTCTATTAAAACAGGCCATAGTGCCATCAGTAGGTACCTTACCTTACAGTAGGTACCTTCTATCACCAGCTAATGGCTCAACCCATCATAATATAGCCTCTATTCAGCTAATTGGTAACAACGTCCATGAATACAAGATGTAAGATTAAGCACTAAGTATACTAATGTATTCTGGACGGGGTGAGTCGGTCGTAACATGGGTTTACCCCGGAACATGACAAACGTTAAACGGATTTGGCATAAATTAGGTACTAAGTTAGATCGAAGTCCAGATAAACGTGTGTTGACTCCTAGATTAGTTAGGTGGATACTATTTAGCCTGAAATACTATGAAGTGTTAATACCTACTTACGAGGAAATGTATGAACAAACATCTTTTTAAACTTTAATTGAAAGCTGATATCGAGAAACGTTTAACACATTTTCGTTTTCCTGCGATGCAATACGATCCTAAACATGTGCTCTTCTATTACCTCTCAAAACCTTTTATCCATCGTTTTCCATTTCGCTTTTAAAAATATACATTTTTAAACATCCACACTACGAAGGATTCTCCAAAGAAAATCTAGACAGGAAAAAAATAACCAAGCCTATAAACTGCCCACTGCTGGGCACAAGCCTCTTCCCATATAAAAAAGGCACGAGCATTGATCACCATGCTTGCTCATTGCGGATCAGCGATCTCGGATCTCATATTTTGGAATAGAGGTTTCCTCACGACGTTTTCCTTGACAGCTTTCTAGAATATTCCTTTACAGATCTCTTACATAACGTATACAGTTTTCAAATTATAAATGCTTCAGTCCAGACGATGCTATACTATAATATTATATTCGCTTGAAACTTGGCGGAGGCACGCGGACGGTAATTTGGCCGTCTCCCTGCAATAATTAGGTTACACTCTGTAATTCCGCTCCGACATTTATGTGAGTGGCAACATCGTTTTCCTTTTAAAATAGATTGAATCTCGCTTGTATGCGAGTTATGATGTTTGAAAATTTTAATTTGATTGCATGTATTATACATACTTTTGTATGGATAATTTATTAATGTAAATTTATGTTCACGTCCTAAATAAAGACTACTTAAACACATTGTAATCTCTTCAACATAACTTTGTGTATGAAATCTAAAGTAAGAAAGAAATAATAATTACGTATCTGCGTGCTTTCCAATAATTAACTGGACAGGATCGCGACTAAATCCTAGTATTACTATAATTAATTAACACTTCTAAAATACATCAATCTTATGAAAAACAGAAATGTCACCCAGAAACGTTGTTGGCCGCAGAATAACCTTTTAAAGCGGAGCGTCGCCACAAGTATAAGAAAAACCTTAATGGGGAAATTTTCTTTTCAATTTGGTGGGTGGTTAAATGCTTTAAAGCCACTTTATTTTTAGATGGTTTTCATTTGGTGTGTAATTAATTAGATATCATCTACATGTTTTTAAATAAAAAACCTTCCTTTTTACATTTTTGTTAGCGTGTATAGCTTTTCAGTTATTTTGGTCCTGCAATTGGGTGTCCTAAATATTTTGTTAGTATAACCAGGACGAACTTAACTCCTTTTTGACAATATGGAATACAATAGCTTAAGACCGGGAGAATTGGAAGAAAGAAAGGGAGGCTTTTGCCCTGCAGTGGGACGACAATAGCTGAAAATAAAATAAATAACCAGCTAGCAAAGCCATTATTTAGACAAATACCTATTTAAGCGAAAACATAAATCTATAAATTAACCAAAACTTAAAAGGAAATAGTATTCGAAACTTGCTCTCATCGATATTACACCACCCAAAACCTCATCCTATTTAATGTAGCTTGTATTTCGATACACATACAAATATACCTAGGAAGAAAATCTCTGCGTCAAGAACAGCAGTCGTTAGAGAAAGACGATCGTTAGATGCAGACACTGGCTAGTGGATGGTAGAGCGGAATCTAATATCGTATCGTATGTCTGGAATGGTATTCAGAAAGTTTACTTTAGTGAAATATAAGCATACATACATATAATCACGCCTCTTTCCCTATAGGGGTAGGCAGATACCACTACTTTGCATTTGCTATAATTGTTATTTAATAACTTTAATGGAAATAGTGTATTTCTGTAAATATATTGTCTTTTCCGAAGAAGATGCATCGATCTTTGACTTCGATTGAAAAACCTGCAGTTATGAGAGATCCATGTTCAACAAGGTCTAAAAGGGATCGAGTAAAGTATTAATTAAGTAAAGACAATAACTAACACGTTTGACGTTGTATTTGCTTAGTAGAAAACATTTCTACAAAGAAAAACAGCTATTTGGACATGGTAAGTCTTTAAGTACCATTAGACGGATACATTATCGGTAATTTGACCAAAACGGAAAGGACATAAAACGAAAATCAATAGTGGCAGTAGCTAAAGCTCATATCTAATTGAATCTGGTATATCCGAATTTATGATACAATTTAATTTTAATATTTTTTATAAAAACCTTTATATAATTTTAAACGGTTTAAATAATTCTAAAACTGACTAACAAAGTTATTTACAAAAACTATTCAAACAAAAAAAATACTTGATACTCTCCGATCTAAATTTTCCCTGAACACAAGCCATATATATCCATAGACCACCTGGGATCGAAGCCTAACTAGTTAATTTATTGGCGCGACCAAATTACACCTAAACCATATTAAGTTGGGCGCCGCGCCCAACACTAACCCAGTAATAGGCTACACGGAATTAAAGGTTAACGACGTAGTTTAGTACGTAGTAAGTGTATTTTAAGTACTCCCTTTCTGTATTATCTATAAAAAGGTCGTTTCTGGGAATATAGTAAAAGGTACAAACATCTTAGAAATGATATCATAGATCTTTAGGTACAAGATTGTTATTTAATATACTTTCGAACACGAAGATCACTGAAAGGACTTGGGGAAGGTCCCAGCAAAGGGGCTCAGGCTAAAAAAAGACCTAGGTTTTAGGCAGCAATTTTATTGCGAACTGAGATTCTGTGAAGGATAAATAAACATAATATTGACGAAATATAGTGGGTAATATTTTCTGTAAAATTTTTCTTTTTATTCAATTAGTTTACGGATTTTTTTTTCATCTAATAATTTTAGGGTCGGTTTGTAGTCTCACCGGATTTTGCTCAAACCACATTTTAAGTTAAGCGATTGGCTATCTAACCTCCACAACCTATATCTGCGTTTTTAAGCACGATATCAAATAAATATTTCAAAGGTGCGTATTTACGACGAAGCTATTAGGCAGTGTCCCAAACGACTTAAGTCAAATGGAGCGACGCCAAGCAAGGACATTCACGATCAAACCTTTGGCTTGATACCACGCCCTTTTTCAGGATGGCATGTCCGTTATTGAGATGAGAATGTCGTGGTGGCCTAGCGGTTCAATGAACGGTTTTGTATGCACGAGGTTACAGGTTCGAACCCGGGCAAGTACCAATGTAACTTTTCAAAGTTATATGTACACTTCTGGCAAACAGTGAAGGGAAACATCGTGAGGAAACGTGGATTCCAAAATTTGGAATCTGAAATCGCCCGCAGTGAGCAAGCATGGTGATCAATGCTCGTGCCTTCTCTATATGGGAAGAGGCCTGTGCCCAGCAGTGGGACGTTTATAGGTGGATTATATGTCAGTGATTCCTTTAGAAACATCGTCTTACATCTGCAGTTTCAATGTTCATACAAATTATCCGTCGGTTATAAAATTTTAGTTTCGTGTTAACGAAGGAACAATAATAGCAGAAAGCCAAGGACTCAGCCTTAATATGTTTGTTCTGAAGTATTTGAATTGTAATGTAACATACAATTGATTGTTTTTCATTCATACCTATATCTGTTTGTTAAAACAGACTTAAATCGCGAATTTTTGGCACCACAGAGGCTTTCTTCAATGCGAAACTCTTTTATTAGAATTGATACACATATAATGCATTAATTTCCACAAAATGTTCAAAAACTTCGTTATTTCTACGGTATCAATCAAACATAGTGTTCTACAACCTTAACAACACGCAGCCTCTGTATTTCAGATCAAAAACACACGAAAAAAAACTGAAAAATCCGCCTAACATTTTCCGTACGAAAATATCCAGCTCTCCAGTTATAATGATGTGTTCTACAAGCCCGTCAAAGTTCATCCCCATAGAGAAACGTTAAATCATTCATGCATATAGGTCAGAGCACCTCAATGCACCGGTCCACAATCTGTATTTATACAACCCTTAGAGTATAGAGATAAACTACAGAGTGCACACTACTAGTATGAACTAGGGCTGTCGTAAAAATTGTATCAAATAGAGGGCGCCGTTTTAATAAACTATGTCAGACCCTAATAATGCCCTTTCGCTAGTCTGCTGGCAGAGATTTCTTAAGAAATAAGCGGCACTGAAATAAAACTACTTTTTACGGATTTTTTCGCGGTTTAATTTTAGATTTAGGTCCCGACGTTTCGACACCTTTGCAGGTATCATGGTCACGGGCAGACTCCAGATTTATTTCAATGTCAAACATTCGCGTAAACCCAAGAAACCAATAAATAAGCGGCACCTTTGAACATCATTTATAAATATGTAATTATTTTCCTTTTAACTTCTGTATGTGTACATAAATTATGAAATAAATTTCAGAACAATTGATTTTTCCGCGTTAATGTTTGTCGGTGCACGCAAAATTAGTTAAATAAATCAGTGAACCAGTATACTACATACGGCAAAAAATGTGGCAACGCTCGGCGCAGTGGGCTTTTAGCGATACTTGCGCTCTACAATTTAAACTTTTTAAACTCTACGTTACAACCCTTCATATTCAAGTACTACATTAACCTATTTCCTCCACTCGACCCTAAAACTGTATATCAAAGAGCTTAAGTAATGTTTACTTGAAAATAAACCTTACTGGGTAGCAATAAGTTTGGATTTTATTTGTCAATGAATTATATGTAGATTTGTTAAATGCAAGCTTAACGAGAACCTACTAAATGAATTACATTTAAATGTTTTGTTTATTGCTCTTGTGTCAAGGGAGCTTATATTAAAGTGGAAAAGATAAATGCCTGTCATACTTATCTCTACATCACCCTTAGGTGGCTGGTAAATAATGTTTAAAGTTAAAATGTACGTAATTTTCTTTTTCGTGCGTTAATTTTGTTTTTAAAACTTTATGACGGTAAAATGTAAGCAGGTTAAACTCTTAATACATCCCAAATAAATAAAAACAATGATAACATATATCACCTTTCAAAACATCTGTCATTATTTCAAGGTTACAAAATTTGGAAGATATCTAATAATAAAAAAAAATACTAATCCGTTATTTCTAAATTTTATTGGGTAGTTGAAAGTAGATGCAACAGCGGGCAATAAAAAGTTTTATTATTCGATGACAACTCTTCCCCGGTATTACTTCATGACACTAATGTAATCAAACAAGCTATTTTATTATCCATAACATTACGAAAATATTTAAAAATCTGACCCACATATCAAATGCCAATCGGTTGTATATTGAAATTATCAGTAATATAATGATTTATTATGAATATAAGTTTGAAATCGCAACTATTATGTAAGTTCGCTTATTACATCAATCGCGTTGTTTTATGACAATTGATAACAGTTTATTATTAGTCCCCGATTATTTTCTCGTTTAAATATATTTTCGGGGTAGGTAGGGCTTAAACAAGAAAATTATTATACTTAGAAAATATAATACTTATGACAAATTAAACGGGAGTATGTATTTTCCACAGTAGCTTTATATTATGCTTGCTAAGTGTGACATCTTCTTTCAATAAAAATTAAATATTTTTAACATAACATAACATATAATCACGCCTGCATCCCCGAAGGGTTAGGCAGAGGTGTACCAATGTACACGCACAGTTCTAGGCTAGGGGGCGAGCCTATTGCCACTAACCGTGCACAAATCCAAATTCCGACCTGCTCCTGAGAATTTCATAGAAAAACCCAATAACACCTTGGTCGACTTGGGAATCGAACCCAAGACCTCTAGCGTAGCAGGCGCGCTTAGCACCACTAGGCCAACGAGGCATTTTAAATATTTTTCAAAGATAATTTAATTTTCCATTCCATTTTGGGTAGTTAACTAATAAAGTATTTTATGACTCCCCAAAACCAACATTACAAGAACATAAAAAAGTATTATTAAAACTTTAGAAGAGGCTTTAAAAACCTTAAAAAATATCCTAACCTCATCTGTCTTCTAATTAACGTTTTTAAGTAACCAAAGTCCGTAAAAACAAACAGCTTAGGTACATGTTTATTTAAACTTTATTAAATACTAGCTGTGCCCTTCGGTTTCACCCGCATAAATACCTAGGTCCCGTTCCCTCAGATGAATCCAACAAATCACTATCGTAACAAAGGTATAGTAACTTAATTTCTTAGTCCGAACAATTTTTAAATTTTTCCTAAAAACCTTTTCCTGTTAATTACTGACACAACAAAAAAAGAATTAGCGAAATCGGTCCAGGCGTTATTGAGTTATGCGCTTACCAACACATTTAGCGATTCATTTTTATATATAAGACTAGTACGGTTTTGCGGTTTTACCCTTGTAAGTCCCATTCCCGAAGACTAAGATACAAAGTAGTATTTATAACAATAAGTTTTATCTATAACATGTATGTATTTAGAAATATATAAGTATGTTAGTCAGTTGTCTGGTTACCATAGTACAAGCTCTGCTTAGTATAGGATCAGATGAGCGTGTGTGAGTTGTCTCAAGATATTCTTCTTCTCGAGTTAATGATCGCTAAACTCTGTTTGACCAGAAAGTCGTCACTTGTATGGTTTTATCATTGGCTTCCATTAAGTGCTGGAGGGTGATGCTCAGGATATTATAAAGTATGTTCTAATCCAGGTTACTATCTATGTAAATTCCAAAATTTATAAAAATCGGTAAATCAGTTTTTGTGAGAACGTGTTTCAAACAAACTTTCACATTTATGATGTTAGTTTTAATATTTTTCATTACTTGGCATTGTGACCTTTGCATGTTCTCTGACATTTTGGGCTTATTTATGTAAGCTTCGCGGAAAGGGCGGGATTTGCATTACGTAATATCATCCGTCTTTGACATTCTGTACATGTGTCTAATAAAACTGAATTTAATATGTTGTAGATTAATTCCCTTGTACCTCACAGGCAAGATTATTACCATATTCATATGGGTTTTATATGAACAATTTTCTTGTTTTTTTTTTTTTAACTTTGGCATATTTCTTGCTTTCTGAGATTTACACGAATGTGCAATAAAACTACTTTTTAAGGGTAATGTGGTGTTTTCTTTAGATATATGTTTCCGACATTTCAATATCTTTGAAGGTGTTCATGGTCCGGACAGGCTTTTGCCATAATTTAGCAAACAAACATTTTTGAAATTCTATAATTCAAGGATAAAAGTAAACAAATATCATATGAGGATTACACCATTTTTATCAACCCATATCACCTTCTTCATCTTAAAGAGGTTTTTAATAAAATATCGATCTTTGTCTCAGTAAACACTTAACATATCCTTCGGATAACTTCAAAGGACGCCGACAATATTGACTGATAAGGTGCATAATCTATAAGAGTACCTATGGTCGGCAACAAAAACATAAGATATACATTCGCCAATTCCATGAAGAAATTGTGTTCGAAATTATACTAACAGGACAAACATATTATTATGTTATTAATTACTTCTAATAAGTAGTAGTTAACGTTTTAATAAAAAAGTCACATAAACTTTTCAAGATTCTGTCGAATAAATACTGACAAACAGTGTCAGAAGAAGAATTATTTAAAGTATACATTATAATTCATAATCATATTAGACAGTAGATATCATTGTTTTTATTTTTAATTTAATTTTTTCACGGTACTTACTTATTTGCAAACTGTACTTCGTACTGATAAGGATGACCTTGGTTGTACCCGTGTGGTCTTCTAAATTATCACAAAGAGTGTACTTGAAAACGGAAACGCATCGGATGTGTACATAAATTATGTCACTGATAAGCTAATAAGGTAGTTTAGTAAAGAGGTACTTAAGCGAATCGAAACAAGTATGTCAGGATCGTAGCAAGAAGAAAGAAGCGGTCTCTGCCTAGTCCTACGGGAAACAGGCGTGATTACAATGTATGTATGTATAAACAGGTACTTAGTGGGGAGACAAGGCACGAGAGGGTCTTGTTGGTACTTTAGTCAATCCCGATCATAAAGTATGGTAAAGCAACTCTAGATACCGAACATTGACATCAGTCTTCAACATGCATTGGAAAGTACAAGGCTTTGGGCCTGTCACTTAACCTTTTGAATCTTCTACAGTCCAATAGTCCCTCAAATTATGACAGTTTTATCAAAGGACACCAATACCAGCAAATGGTTTATGCATATCAGATAAGTAGTCATTCTATGTAAGTTACTCGTATTCAGCTATATATTATCCAAGCTGACAATACAGAGTATGAGTAGAGGCTAAGTCAATTGAAATGAATGAAATATGCCTAAGTGTAGGTATGTAATAAGTGACTGATTGATTGATACTGTCTTAAAATTAACTAACTGTAACATCATATTTATAGCAGTATGGAGTCTATGTAATAATGAATTTCCGTATAATATCCGCTAAATAACCGACACCTTACACAACAGCATTTTCATTCAATTATGAATTACCATAAGTGAATCCGACGCATTATGTAATGTTTGGTTATATTAATAAATTATTATCTAAGTTTAAGGTTCGCAGCACTTGCTATGAGAAAAGACGTAATATGCATATAAGTGAACTATGAATAAATAAATTTAATGGTCTGTCTGCCAATCTGTGTTTTACGGGTATACTTATAATTAGATTTTTCTATGTACTGAAAAATCCACAAAGTCTTGAAAATGTCAAAAATCATCGATAGTAAAATAAGATTCCTTAGCCTAAAGTCGAAAAAATCCAATCGTCATGACGCAATTACATTATTTAATCCAAACTGCAATCTTCTAAAACCGTAAACAAAGAATTTAACAAGAAAAGCTGAAGGTGACCTAATTTAATTTATATTATTCTTTGTTCCATAATATCACGAATCCACTTTCACAGATGTTAAGTATTATAATAGAATTAGAATCAAACTCATTACAATTCTATTCAAGGAGTATGATTATAAAACTTTGGGTAAAAGTGGAATTAATTTTCCTGTTATATTAAGGACTAATTTACTTATGTATCTTTGATATAGCTTTTGTTGTGTGTGTTTTAGTATATTTAGCTTCCTTTGGAAAACTAAGTATTAACAAGCTGGCAAAGTTAGTTTTAATTAGGAGTTAAGTTTTGACTCCAGGGACTCCGTTAGTTAATTAATGTAATAGTAACTGGGAAGTAAATCCTGGGACAGTAACATGTCTAATAATAATATAAGTACATGTTTTTAATTGCTAATATTACTTTTGCATTCAAAACACAGATAAATAAATTAAAAAAAAAATCCATTCCCATCTCAAAACCCCCTACCTTTTTACCAGAAGGTATCTTAGATCGGAAAAGATATGCGAAGCAAGCGTCGTGTCAGCTCCAGAAAATATTACAAAGAATTTAATAAAAGAAAGGGATTTTTAATAAAATTGAAGGCGTGCCGACGTCTAGAGATATTGATTCAATCTCTGACAAATAAAATTATGATGGAGCGTCGCTGAAGCTTCGCTAAATCAAGTTAAGCCGGTAACTGCCAAGCTAATAGCTTCGTCGTTAATCAAATAATTAATTTGACAAAGCTTTCCTTAATAATAAAATCCTCTTAAAGCAGTAAGTTATGTTGTTTAGACATTTGTGAACGTAACACTATATTTTTATGGAAATAACATCCAAAATATATTTTCATACTCTTCATTCTAAAATTATTATACATAATTTCGCGACCTTTATAGATACATCAGGCGAAAATGATACATTCTCTCCATCTCAATTTTACGAGCAGTAATATCATGATTTTCCAATTTCCAATCAAAATATACATGAAACACCAACAAGTTAATAAAGCTAAAACCGCGTATCATACTAATATCCTCGGAAACACCTCTTTAACATTCAAAACACTGAACCCTACGCAATACCCGTCTTTTTGTTATCAAACACATAAAAGGCGAGCTTTAATAGGCAGACAAATCTCTGCTAAATTGAACCCTAACGGTATAGACATAAGGGTGTAAACTAGATAATGTTTACGATGCCTCGTTTCCAGTTTATGTGAAACGAGCCGATTTATGTCTTCGCTAACTTTTACAGGTATACTCGTGACGTCAGGATGCAAAACCCTGTCGGTAATAGATTAACTTTTATAGGTGAACTAAATAGTCGCTATTTTAACGATGCTGTCATAAATGCAACAATCTAAGGAACTGTACTTTTAGAACAGTCTATTACAGGAATTACATAAGATACAGTACGAAATGGAGGAGAAAATATATATAAACATAAGGACAGCTCCGTTCCATTTCATGAGACAAGCAAAGTTGATTGATTGATAAATACCTACCATTTTATGAGCCGAAAATGAAAACATCTACATGACTTAAAAGCCGATTTGTCAATAATCAATGAGCCAGTGACCAAAATTCCTATTTTCTTGACCCTTGAAGGGTTTTGACTGATACTATTCAATCTATTGTAGAACTATATTCCAATCATTAATTAGCCTTTGTATGAAAACCCACACAATTCGGATATTACATTGTTAATGCTATATGAAATGGAGAATAATTGACAAGTTTCAAACATATTTGGCTTGAATATTTAAGGTAAGTATTTCAATCCATAGCATATATTATATTGAAATAGAATTGATAGTTTCTACTCAATGTGATACTGTAGAATTAATGCCGTTATTTCTATCTATATGTATGTCTATATCTATCTGACAAACGGTGAAGGAAAACATCGTGAGGAAACCTAGATTCCAAATTTGGGATCTGAAATCGCCAATCCGCAGAGAGCAAGCGTGGTGATCAATGCTTGTGCCTTCTTTATATGGGAAGAGTCTGGATTATTATTATTTATTATATTATGTATGTCCTCGTTAGAGGACCCAGAGCTTAATTAAAAATTTTGAGAGTTGGCCGAAGTTCCGACATAAAATGTTTATGAAATTTCGTCACCAAACTTTTCATGTTAAGAGTAATGAACATTTATTCTGTGTAAAATAAGTGTACGAAAATCCAAAACCTTTCTGAGAACCTTGTCTTCCTATTTATAGGCACCCTGTCTGTCAAATATATACTTTGTAAGATGAAACTTGGTCTGAGAACATAACTCTTTGTATAAGCAAAAAGTTTGGATACTATAACAAGTCTTCAAAGATTTACTTTGCCAAATACTTCGCACAACACTTTCTTGTTTTACAGAATACATAAAACAGTATGATTGGTCTTTGTCACTTGAAACTGTGATACAAAAGTTTTAAACGACTGACAAGTTCTTTGGAAAACACTGTTTATTTCTTGGAAAAATGTATTTATGGAGTATAAATTAACCACCCTAAAATCGTCGGCGTAACAGTCGGTAGAAACGCGGTATTTGACGACTAGATTTCTAACACAAACCTTTTTAGTAACATACTTGACATTTTTTAGTTATTTACCACTTTTGCAAACCACTACCTTTGCAAATTCCAAAAAATGAAATCAAAAAATATATTTTCATACTCAATGCACATCACCTGACCCCCTATATTGCCAGATGCTAGATAACTACACAACATCCTTTGATAAGATAACTTCACAGACAACAGAATTTGCGTATGTTGATAAGTATAAATAAACAAAACAAACACTATCGATCAGCTCTAGGTTAAGAAACGCACGCAATCAATTTTAACTGTTTGGTTTCTACCTGGCTACAATCGACGGCCGAGCCACGAGTTAACGAGCCGCTAGCCGGGAACGCCGTCTTTACCGACAAGCCAACAAACTCGCGGTTAAGCTCGCTCGTTAATACCTTAAAATATCATCATATCAGCCTGTTGCAGTCCACTGCTGGAAATAGGCTTCCCCCAAGGAACGCCACAGCGCACGATCTCCCGCCCTTTGCATCCAGTCACTGCTAGCTGCCTTCTTCAGGTCATCGGTTCATCTAGCCGGGGAGTGTCCTGCACTACTTTTACCTAAGTGTGATCTCCATTCGAGAACCTTCCTGCTCCACCTCTCATCGGTTCTGCGACAGACATGGCCACCCCAACCCTTAAAGTGTGAATAAATGAAAAAAACTCACGCTGTCAATCAGCTGTTGTTTCTCCTGCAGTTGCAGTTCCTGGTGACGTAATGTGGCGCGCTGCTTCTCCGCCGTGCTGCTGAGCCGGGAGAGGACCTCCTGGTCGTGCTCCCTGGCTGGCGACGGTGGGGCACTTGAGCCTGGGGAAAAAGAAAAACATAACTATGTTAATGGAAGTACAGGGATTGGATGCCTAAACAGTCGAATATTTCGAAAGTTTTCTTAAAAGTATAAACAGTTAGTTATTTATTATTTGATACGGTCAAAATGAGGGTTGTATGTATATTAAAAGATGTGAGCAGTTTTCTGCACCAGCTCAACATTACCATGATAATCTATTTCCCTTTTTATGTAAGACGATATTTCGAACAAAATGTCCTAATTTTAATACAACGAAAGATTTGACATCAATACTGGAAAAAAGAAAAGGTGATAGATTAGATGAATGTAATACATCGAAATCGAAGCAAAGCTATTATTGACTAATTCTCTTTATTCATTTTGGCAGTACACATTCAATGAATCATTATTTATTTCCATAGGCGTGATCGCAAACACGACATGATGTCATCTACGTTAATATTTATTACAATTGCAAAGGTGCATTTATTTATGCTAATCAGAAGAAAAGGCTTGACATAGCAGGCGAGGTTTTCAAAGGACGTAAATAAATATAACACAAACATTTCTTGCTGATTGGTCACCCTAAAATTATATTACTACTTTTAGTATTACTATATACTATGAAATCTTGCGAAACATATAATTTTCTTAATGGGTTGACAAGTTATTCTAAATATGGAAGGCTGCACCACAAACCCTTTTTTTACGTAAATAAATCGTAGTGACTGTCGTTACTGATTAATGATTTACACCTTTACCTATAGATACTACATAGCCGCTGTACAATTCACACTGACTCCAACTCTCATCAACACATTATACTATTACACATTCACATCCACACTAGGTAATTTGTAAGTTCTGCAATCACTTTATAACTACTTCATAGTTATCATTCGCTTTGCTTTGCACTATTATTAAACTCATTATTGTCTCACAGATAACCTCTAGTTCTATCCACACCTGGTGACCTGTGTCACAGGTTTTTTTCTTCCAAAACCTACTTCAGGCAGTCTCTCACAAAGGTAGAATTTAGATTAGATTTAGATTATTTCAACATATTTTTAAGAACCATTTGTGAGAAGAGAATAAATGTTTTTTTATTTATTTTTATTATTTATTTAGGAGGAAAGGGAGGCCTTTGCCCTGCAGTGGGACAGTTCAGGCTTTATATAATAATAATAAATTTATACTATAGTAAAACATCTAGCAATACACGGAAACTGGAGTACAAATTGCAAAATGTCCGCAATCAGTCATAAGATGCAATGTAACTTATGTCGCAAAGCGATAATTGCTTTGCGACAATGCAGAGCTATGTCGACTAGAATGCGAGTTACAACGTGTTGACATATATGTATGTAATGCTAGGTAAATCTGTATTATTCTCTTACAAGGATATTTATTAATGACTTCAAAGACCTAAATTACTTTTACTATGTCCAAAAACAAGCAAAATTTCCAAAATTCTAAAAGGATATCGATTACGTTCCATGTACCGTTTTCATCCTATTTTTTTACACATACAGGGTGTCCGGTAAATAATCCGACATACTGTGGTGGCTGATACCTTAGGTCAGGCCCTATCAAATGAACGCAACATATGTTCGCCGAAAAGTTACAGGTTTCGAGTTACAATCGATTTTCGAAAATACTTAGAATTTTCTACCTTGCATCAGACTTTTCCATTTTCCTTGCTGATACATAGCTTTCGTAATACTTTTTGTGCATCAAATTAATCTTGAATAGTTACTCTATCCTTTGATAAGTCTCATATTTATCTAAAAGAAGAATATATTGACGATAACGCCATTTGTTTTACAATTTTCACTTTCGGTTTTTCTTAGTGCTCAACTTTGAACTGCAGTGGTGAAAAATAAATGTATGTAGGATTTTTGTACAACAATCTTAAAAACTTGCTTGAATATTGGTGATTTTGGGCAGGTACAATACTTGTATATTTTCTTTACAAAATTTGACAAAATAAGCTGCTGTAGTACACACGGGCCTATTTTTTGAAATATTACTAAAGTAAATCTGATTAAAAATGATACGTAACTTAACGCTGATCGTCATTGTACAATTAAATGAGGTATTTTCTTCTCGCCATTAACTCTCTATGCCAGATTAAAAACATGTTTTAGTGTAAAGTTACCTTAACCTTCAGTATTTTCTTACTAGATAAATCGATTTTATAACACCTTATTTTTCATGCAACAACACTGAAATAGCTAGTTTTAGACGCCCAATTCATCTGCACTTAACGGGTTCCGTATCATTGTAAAAATTGAAACGAGCATTTTTTTTTTAATATTTTCCAAATTGAAATTGACCACAATTATTTCGTGTCACTAGTTAATCGCTAGAAAAAAATAACTTATTTCACTGGACCATAACGATCCGCGTTAAGTTACGTCGCATTTTTACTCAGATTTACATTAGTAATATTTCAAAAAATAGGCCCCGGTGTACTTCCGCAGCTTATTTTGTCAAATTTTGTAAAGGAAATATGCAAGTATTATACATTCCCAAAATCACCAGTATTCAAGCAAGTTTTTAAAATTGTTGTACAAAAATCCTACATACATTTATTTTTCACCACTGCAGTTCAAAGTTGAGCACTAAGAAAAACCGAAAGTGAAAATTGTAAAACAAATGGCGTTATCGCCAATATATTCTTCTTTTAGATAAATATGAGACTTATCAAAGGATAGAGTAACTATTCAAGATTAATTTGATGCACAAAAAGTATTACGAAAGCTATGTATCAGCAAGAAAAATGGAAAAGTCTGATGCAAGGTAGAAAATTCTAAAATTTTCGAAAATCGATTGTAACTCGAAACCTGTAACTTTTCGGCGAACATATGTTGCGTTCATTTGATAGGGCCTGACGTAAGGTATCAGCCACCACAGTTTGTCGGATTATTTACCGGACACCCTGTATAAGAAACTTTCATGACACTTCATTTGTCGAAAAGCTACTGTCCAGAAAATATTGTGATCAGTTAAGATTTCAATAGCAGATCAAATCATACTTCTGCGTCCTACAGTTTTGACTTACATTATTCAGATATATTTGGCTAGGCGCTCATCTAATAATCAAATATTACCTATTCCAATACCCAAAGGTACTTCTTTAAGTATTAAATGGTAGGCCAATACGCAATAGAGTGTTTCAAAAGCCATCGCAACCGCATTCATGTGAAATGACGACACACGGAAACCATCTAGTAATGATACAGTTTGATGCAATACGCCATTGTTACTTAATACCAGATAGCATCGGAAGCTAGAAGAACTATTTAATTTGCAGTCATACTCCTTACATAGCCTGAGATAGATGGAGGGGAAAAGATAACACCTCTTGCTGGAACAGACTGCTGTATACAGGGTGTTAAAAAACCCCTGTCCGACCCGAAAGGGGTTCACATTACATGCCCAAATAAAATATCAAATTTGAAAAATGATGGAAACAACGATAATGAATTTAAAAAATAATCATCTTTTTCTATTTTTTTTTTTTTACTTTTTGGAATCAGATATCGATACCTAGCAATACCTTAATGGATCGGACAGGGTTTTCTTAACACCTGTATAAGTTTGTTTCATACTGAAGTTTTAACAAAATTCCTAGATGGAGAACTTCCATCTAAGTGTGTTTAAATGGCAAAAATAGAACGAAACTTACACGTAAAAGGAAAAAGCTTCAGAAATATCTCAAATGAGAATTTCTCCGACGTTTCCAAGAAAATATTCTATTTCAGCATTTTATCCCGAACATTAGAATTCTGGAGGGAATCACGAGACGCCAAGAATGCGAGCAATCATTCTTTGTATTACACAAAAAGATTAGAATTTTGAGTGAATCTTTGTAATACGAGTTGCGTTATAATACCTGCTCGAGTTTTGAGAGCTTATTTCGAGCGTAAAGGAAAATGGCGGCAGAAAAATCCCTCTTATTTAAGAAAATATTTGAGACATTTTAAGGTAAGTGCTTTCATACCACTTGTTCTTCGAAAATAGATTAAGGTGAGTAGATCAAAAGTTACTTTTTCTTAGACATGCTAACAACACAGGAAATTCAACCTAATGGTCCATTATAAAAATACGCTGTCTACTTGATTAAAATCTTCTAATATTACTCGCTGCGTGTTTATTTCATTAATTCTAATTTAGAAAATATTTTTTACTAAATGTTCTACATTTACCTTTTGTTTTAATTAAATAAGACTAAGGTCATGTTAACAACAATGTTTTAAATAAACTCTGAAATTCAAATATTTAATTTATGTAGTAGTCGAAAGCACATTATTTAAGGAGTTATTTCAGAACTGTGGTTGCTTAAATCTTTGGTAAAGACTTTATGTGTCGACATCTTTATAATGATGATGATAAAATAAAACATCCTTCCAGATTAAATAAAACAGATGATCATGCCTTACTAAAATGCGTCATCGAAGGAACTTCACCTTTAACTTAAGAATCCAACAAAAACCTCCTACAATATACCACCTACAAATGACATCACAGAAGGACGGAACAAAGTTATTACATGACTTAATACGAGTTGAATAACACATTATATGCGTCAGTGCGGCTCGAAGCCACCACCGTTAAATACAAAACTATTTATACCAGTTCTAATACATTCATGAATTAATTTACATAAGCAATATAGAAAATATGTAACAATAACATACTGTACCGTCTAATCTGTAATCTAGATTGTTTTGTCTGTAATACTCAAAAGAATGAATTAAGTATAAATTAGGATATTTGAAATACTAAACGAAGCATTATCTTAATTAATTATACAGAAACGATTCCGGTTTTCTATTGATCGAGAGTTCCAAAACGCTGACGTTAACCTTTAATGATTCAGTGCGCTAAGAAGCGGGTATAAATTTTGTGGTCCCAGTTTTCCTCCCTGCAATACACCCCTTTAATTTTAACGCCAAAACCCGCTAAGTTTTGAGTGGTTTTGCGAATAAATGTTTGAATCTTTGAATAGACGAGAGTGCATGTATAACTGAATATTTCATGACCCAGTTGGCGGTGAGTAATTGAATGCCGCGCTAAGTTGACTACCGATATTTGGTCCAAATTTAGATGTTCAGGATTCCGAATGCTGTATATCGGTCGACTCTACAACTATCGAACTAATTGTTCGACAGTTGCGTAGTGGATATTCTTCGTGAGCATATCGATAAAACACCAAGAGTATTGTTGCTTGATAGCAATATTGTGAAAACATAATAACATAATTTACTTTGGTCATCGAGTAGTATTTTTCTGTCTATCTCAATATGTCCCTAAAGAACCACAACGTTGTCAAAACTCGTCGAGTTATTTGGATTTGGGTGCCAAGGGATATGTCCCTACATATTCGCCGTGCGTTATCTAACTATGCTTTGCAGATATGATATTGTAAACTTCAAAGGTACTTTTAGATTTACCCAAAGATAACTTTTCATACGTTTCTCTCTCTTGTTTTTGGTATTATAGTCGACAAGTTCAGTCATTCAGTTGAGAACTACTTAGAGTTACGGGCTAACCGCTGATTTAAGTAACATTTAAGTCATAACCCTCAAGAACACAGTTCAATAAAGCTCCACAATTCTTAGATCTTACCCAATACAGTTTGTTCGTCAATAAATCTGCGGGTCAATCAATGTAACTCAATCAACCTGCCAAGTTCGGACGTCCCGAGGGAAGCAGTAGCCGGCTTCCAATAAAATTACGTGGGCTGTACTGAAAATATTGCCCGCCCGAGTTTACTTTATTGAGATTGTGTGGACTTGAGGAAAGTATTTTGTTCATACTGATAAGGGTTTGATAGAAATATGTGACATAAAGGTCATTTTTTGCGAAATGTATTTTTATATATTTTAGTTATTATTTTCCCATTTTTGCAGAAATTCAAAATTCAGACCCAAAATCTTCAGAATTGTAACGGACTAACAGATCCTAACATTTTACCTCTAAACCTACTACAGCAAAATACTACATTGTTTCCACATCCTTAAGCATTCTTAAGTATAATGTTACTCACCATCCGCAGGTGCATTGATGGTCCGCCGTAAGCGCTTGTTCTCGTCCTGAAGGCGCGCGACTGCCGTCACCAGCTCTGCCGACTCCGTTCTCCATTGCTCTTCGATCGCTTCTATTTCCTGGTAAAGATAATTCAGTTGGTTACTATTGATATATTAGTTTAATTACTGGAAGTATTAATTAGGTTAAAGTAAGTTAGTTAATTGTGATAAGAGTAAGGTCTGTCTGAATAAGTAATTGAGACCTAAAATAAATCTGTGAATCGGCAGTATCTATGATGATCAAAAGAATATTTATTTACAAGAATTCTTTTAATAATACCTACATAAACAATTCCATACGAGACTAGATCGTAAACTATTACGCCCTCGTGAAGTTTTTAATTAAGATATAGAGGTTCTTTCCACCATGTACGTTAAACAAATAAATTCCCCTCACGCTCGACTGGGCTGCCAATATAAAAATAAACCAACTTTGCTTACTCAGCAAACATGGCAATACATGCGAAATGGAATTTTATTACCAGTTTATTCGACGTCCCTTTAAAAATGTGCGGGATAGCATTTTGCAGCATGACGTCACGTTTGTGGAAACAGTGATTATGCAAACCAACGCATTTTCCCGGGCCATAAACTTTGCATTTCATGAATACATATGGTATGATACGAGGGTTGTGTTCGCTTTTCGGCACACAATTATACAATCAATGGCTTCGATAATTACGGCGAGTAAACTATCAACTAAACAGAATATGTGTAGGCTAGACTAGGTTTTGAACTGAATCGTGGCCCATAATGATAACTCTTCACATGAGGTTCAAGATAACCAAGTCGAACGCTGAGTTTTAGAGTAAAAGTGAAGCTTCACTTTTACTCTAGGGTAAACGAGAGAGTTCTAGAGAATAATAATATTTATGACTTTGATAAACTTATTAGTCATAAATATTATTATTCTCCAGCCATAATCGTCGTACTGCAGGGCAAAGGCCTCCCTTTCCTTCTTCCAATTCTCCCGGTCCTGTGCTATTGTTGTCCATAATGTAGAAAAGCAGTCAAGCTCGTCCCGCCATCTTCTTCTAGGCCGACCACGAGGTCTCTTGACGTTTTGTGGAAATAAATATTATCCAACGTAATTATGTCACAGTGTGTGTAAATAAAACGAATAAAACCGAAAGCACGCGAACTATGTAAGAAGAAACATAAACATTCTTAGATAATATATGTTGGGCGTTCAACTACTTTTTCTATCGCTAATCGATTCCCAGTAAAACACAATGAATATGTGTTCGTGACAAACATATTGAGTTTCACTGATGATTATTAATTGAATGAAATAATCTCAATAGTTTATGTAAATATGAATACCTATAGCTCTGAAACACATTGCAGTTGTTTTTCTATTTATGGATGCAATTGGTTACATGACCATCAGTGTAAATGATAACAGTATTGTCGTGTCTAAAATCACAACAAATAATATACCACAGTATTTCTCGAAAGAGTTCGTTTGTGGCACCGATATTATAAATATAAAGCAATAAACATAATTATAGTTCATATATTCCTGCTTAATAAACTGATCGATCTACTATAATAAATATAACGATATAATGGAACTGCCAAATAGTTTCAAGAACCTCATTATTTTGTTAACTAAATTATACGGCAAGCTTCACACGAAACCTAAATTATTCAGCTACTTTTAGACCGAATTTGGACCGAATAAAACTTTAATCAAGCAGAAATAATGGCGTGACTAAGTCTGGTGCCAAACTGAACGAGAAACCAAAACAGCCTAAACAAAGTGACTCACGAAACGAACGCTAGAAAACAAATGAAATCCGATACGAATCGGACATTTCTGAACCAAAAAGAGGGTCTCAGGAAATAAATTAAGTAAGTTTTTCGTCCGTTTTTGATACACCCACGTAATGCTGAAGGAAATTGTACTGTGTCGAAGGGAAGACTGCATGTAATGGATAGTGACGTCATTTGGATTTGTAAGGCTCAGGGGAGGGTGGCTATTCCATTTACCCTCTAGTTGCGTCTGGGTCGGCTTGGTATTTACGATGTATATTTTATTATCTTTATGTGAGGATAAATATTGCGAATGTCTGGATCAAGTGGGTAGCTGTCGTCAAGAGTTGGACAGTCACCGCTCTTTTTATGTGTTTTATCTACGTAACAAATTACGCAGATCATTTTTTGCACGTTTATTATATCCAAGCGACATTATGCTTAAAGCATCTGTAGTGTAAAAATTTGCTAGCTATTTGTGATTTAGGCCACAGAAGTTAGAGCAACAGGCATTGAAATTAATAGGTATCATAGGGTTTTCAGAAAATAGTAGACAAGAGTTTTCTCTACGGAATGTATCCCATAACGTTAACGTTCGATCCCTTCCTGTTTAACTACTACGATTATCCAACCGATCAATCTAAGGATTGCATTTCATAGTCCATTTCGCAGTTAACAGAGACCTGTCCATCATAATGTAGTCGTTAGTACGGAAGCTGTACTGACTTGGCTATTCATAGCTCCCCGCAACGGATCGGATCAATCTAAATAATAGATCGTAAATGCACGAAACTGTACTATAGGTCCGTAGTCAAATATTTTGAAGCGTCTGTACATACGAGGATGGATGAATTATGTGGATATATTTCATGTTCTGGACAAAATTATTGAACGCTACTGGAGCCAGGAGTTAGTGTTATTCGCTAGGGAATTAGCTTGA
This sequence comes from Autographa gamma, assembly GCA_905146925.1. Classification (NCBI taxonomy): domain Eukaryota; kingdom Metazoa; phylum Arthropoda; class Insecta; order Lepidoptera; family Noctuidae; genus Autographa; species Autographa gamma. Next base: position 1,219,813 of record LR989870.1, read on the forward strand.
AACATAAACATGAAGGCTTTTAGAAAAACTCCTTGTTTTGTCCGAGCCACCTATAGAAAATTAGAATCACTACAATTAGAATCACTGCAATTCCCTTCAGATTGCTTATCAGACATATCTGCGATACAACACCAAAGTACTTAGGTAAAAGTTTACAATAACTTTCTAGGCATTCAAATAAGTTAGCTATGTGACAACTACAGACCATTATAGTAAATTACCAACATTTTCGAAAACACCTTATCGGTTCGTCCCCAAACTAGTTGAGATAAGGTCACCAAATACCCCAATACCACCCGCATAGCGCCATATTTATTGAAAATAACTTATTATACAGTGTACAGTCAAGGCCAGTACTGTTATTGTAGCATTTCCTTTTCAGACAATGGTCATACTTATACGTGTACCTACTTATTCATGACATTGACCGTTTAATTTATTTGTTTAAATTGTTACATGAACCGCTATTGGACGACTTTTTGAATACGTTTTAGTTTTCTTATCAGGTGTACCGTAATTTTAATAATTACATTATTGAATGATAGATTACTATTTTTCTTATTTACTACATTACATGTTGTAGAATAGTACCTATTGTATTAAACTATACAAAACGGTATTAACGCAATATATTGCAATGATCTGCTGTCTTTAACAAAGTCAGCAGAGACTTATTATTACTAAGGCGTGTTGCAAAGTTTGAATGAAATGTAAGAAAAAAGTAATAATAACGGAGTCATATAAGTACAATGTTACTAATTAAATTGATCTTATAGCACGATAGTATGGTTTTACTTTATTAATTAATTGAATAAAGCATCATTTATAAAAGGCGCGCGTGAGTTCAATTACTTCAAAAAAACTTTAAACTTAAAGAAAGAACCTTATCTTAATTTTTTTTTCACAGAGGTCATGACACCTTCTCTGTATAAAAACTGGTTTGTAGTGCATAAATAATGGCATTCGAGTTAACTATACGAGAATGTTCCGCATAGCAACACGAGAGATGAATACGGAAGTTATTAGCATTAGATATTGGCTGTGTTGTCCAGTAAAATACGCGTAAAATTATTACTTCCTTAGTTAAGAAATTGTTTGAGTAAGCAAGAAATTGTATAAAAATATCATCTTTTAAACACTCTGTAATTTGGAAATCTTTATGGATTGCTTTACAGCGGAGTCTCTATAATTACTTATTTTACCATTATATCAATAAATAGGTATTTATCGAAAGTGTAATCAGAAAGCTACATTCAACACTCTTCATTCTCGTGTCAAAACAGTGAAACTTTCGTCATATTCCAATCTACAGACAAACTTCTAAGTTAATTAAGATTTTATTTAGATAGAACAAAATATAATATTAAACACAATTCAAAAATCTCTATTACTTGGCAAAATATATTTTTACACTTCAGTGAAACAATTATCATGAATAACGTAAGTTAACCGTAAATAAACCTACAATACTCATAAAAAGGAAAAAGACGTGTTCCACCTTCATGGCCTTTGTACCTCAAAAGCACAATAATCACCATAAAAAATAAGAACCCCATTCAACCCCACCTACACATACCTAATTCAGACTACAAATTATTCACATCAACGAAACATAATTGTATAACAATTTCATTCTCAAAGACCGCAAGCAAATAACTGACAGAAGCGGAGTGGATCAAATTAATCGCTTTTCTGTCTCATCAATCATCTGAGACGGACGGACGGTCGTACCAATAGATTTTACTCCGATATCCGTTTATTTATTGATCGTTCTCATACGTTTATATTGTCTCGTTCGAGTGAAAAGGATTGAATGAGGTGAAAATTGTGGAAAACTAGGTATGAAGTAAATGAGGTGGTGTTTTATGTATTGCATCATGTCTTCTTAGACCTTTCATATGCATAAAAGACGATTTACGCAGCATTGTAGTGTTTATAATAATCCAGCCTATAAACGTCCCACTGCTGGGCACAGGCCTCTTCCCATATAGAGAAGGCACGAGCATTGATCACCTGCTCGCTCACTGAGGATTGGCGATTTCAGGGTTTCCTCGCGATGTTTTCCTTCACCGTTTATCAGAAGTGTCTTAGAATAATTAAGAAAGTACATATTTAAATACAATTGTAACTTGTTATTACTTTTTTTAATTACTGTTTAAAACCGTTCTAATATTCGACTAAAAGCCGGTCTTTCCAATGCCAGAATATTTTTGAATTTTTGACAGTTCTTCAATACAAAATTTTGAAGAACTGTCGGAATCGCATTTTATGTCTAGAATAAAATACCTACCTGTTGGAAAAAATACCTAAAAGATGCTGTTATTTTACTTTATGTGGTCTGACTGCCTGGTTACAAAATATCTTATGAGCATCCAAATGTTCTCCCTTTGTCAGTTAAACTTATTAGTCCTGACCACGTTGCAAACGCGCCAATCCAACGTCAAATTAAAGCTGGATTTTGTAACTATCTAGAGAGGGAAGAACCGTTTGTAATGGGAAATAATTCAACTAGTGTACCAGCCGGCTAAACCCTGATCTAATTTAGGATGAACGTTCATATAACTTTACAATGGTAAGTCAAAATAGCAGAAAATAATTATTGATATTTTTAATTAATTACGCAGACAAAACGGCTAAAATGCATGCGTTTTCATCTTTTCGTCGCATACCTATTTAAGACTATTCAACAGTAGATAAACTAGTTCCATTAAGAGGAACACACAGGCAACAAAAGATCCAGAAAAGTTGACCAAAGGGGGCTTCACAAGAAATTAGGTCGTATATCATTGAGATCACTGCCTTAATAATTCTAAGGTCGAGGAACTCAAAGCAAGCATGACATTTGTCATTTGTCAAAACCGTCACAGTTAAATCGTTTAAGCCCGTGTTTTAGTTAATCCCGATAAGCCTTTCTTGGGTCATGTCACGTAAATCCTTCGTGTTAAAAACATAACCCAAATAGCATATATGACCCTTATGAGTTGGTAATCAGTACAAATCAAAACTGGATAATTTGTTTTCAGATTTATGACATTTTTAATAGCCTATATACAAACAGTACATACATGTTCTTAATAATAACAAATCAAATGGAATTTGTAACACAAAGGAATTTCGATTAGAATTTATCATAGATAAGGCAGATAAAATTTGAAATATGTCAATGTTACTGATAAAAAAAAAACTAATCATATTCATGAATATTTCCTGGCCACTTAGCTTGACCAGGGCTTAAAGGGTTTACTATTAAATCTTTCATAAAAGATTCCAACAAGCAATTAACTACTAAGGAGGAATCAATTAACAGATCTCCTTATTTTCAACTCTGTATCAAAGTCTGTTAGTAATTAGTATGAAAGGCTTATTCATCTTAACGAAGATATTAAGATTTAAGATAACGCACACAACGGTAGTTCTGTAAGCAGTCATCACTAGTCATCAGTGCCTTCTCTTTCATATTACAAATGTTTATAAATATGTCTTCACTTTTCATTAGAGCAGATTCAGTTATAAGTTATATAAAAGTATACCACTAAAATAGTGAAGTTCATACTTTTTCACATTAATATGAACCTATTATTTCATCAATATAAAGATAATGGAAATAAAAATCCTTTTCTTTCTAAAGAATAGCTCTTTCTTTCTGAGATCTTCTTCTCAGCTGAGTTGACTGACATTAACGTCACATGCACGTTCCAACGAAGAAATAGAATATATCTGTGGTGCAGAAAGCATTTATTCCATTCTTAGGTAAGTATAAAAGCATAAAAATCTCCGCATGTTAAGGTTAATAAAATAACTTAGATATAAAACCCCTCATAAATGTTAAAGGATAAGAATGTATCATCAACGGGAGAAAGCACAGCTACTAAAAGGCATCTGAAAAGACCTGAATAAAGATTGCCTGAAATTCTGAACGTTTTACATACGAGTATCTAGACCAAAAATCGCTAACAACAAATACGAATATCATCTTGACCTTAGTGGCCTATCTCAAAAGAGATTTCGCAATTGCGTATGATCCATTTCTGACTTACATGTGCTTATTGTAGCAAAAAAACTATAAAACTAGTCATCATCTCCCGAGCCTTTTCCCAACTAAGTTGGGGTCGGCTACCAGTCATACCGGATTCAACTGAATAGTGTATTTTTACATGGAGCGACTGCCTATCTGACCTCCACATTTTACTGGGAATCACAGTATCCCATAGTAAGACTGGTTGTCAGTATGAACAGTCTACAGTTGTGTGACAGCCGGGACCTACTGTTTTACGTGCTTTCCGAAACACGGAGGGGTCTCTGTATAATAAAACTATAAAACAAGTAATGCACATAAATCTGACGTTGATTACACATCTTAACCAGTCTAGCGAAACTGTCGCACAAACCTTATTCCGTTTCATAATGAAACCGTTAACTCACACATTACTCCGAGTTACCGACCACAGTATCGAAGGCCAATTCACTTTTCGTTATAACATTAGGCAATGTTTTACATAATTCGTCACGGCTCTGGTCAACAAAGGGTAAGATAGTTGTTTATTTCGATATGCTGGCGTTGCAATATGGAGTTGACTAGACTACATCAGGTGTTATGGTTTTCTGAAAAATGTTCAAAAGGGACAGGATAACAAAAAAATATAATCTTAGTAATATAATTGGGACCGGAATTACAGAGTTTTTAATCTTCACTTTTTCGCTTTTTAGTTTATTTTATCAGATAGATTACTTTTATAGAATATTTTGTTTACTCGATTATGCAAATAGATGATTATTATGGAGACATCGTCGCATCATCTCGTATCCAACCCTTTTACCGATATGATGGAGGTTCGACAGTTACCTTTCCTTATTATGTGTTTAGGACACTCATCCTTTGCATATAATTATACGCAAACAAAAACAGGAGCCAGGGTAAACTTCCGCAATGTCATACAAAGTTTCAAACTTGGGTGAAACTGGGTTAATGAATTGTAAGGAAATTTTGATCCTAACTGACCGACAATTCGTGCATAAAGGACCAAATAGGTATAGTTACAAATAATGAAAGCTTGCCATCAAAATAATAGGTGTGGGTGGTCTTACTCGTGATGGGGGCGAAGTTGTTTGTCATCTGGATCAAGGACAACTACAATCTATGATCAGAACTGAAGCTTAAAAATATTTTGAGCACAAAATTCCGAGACGCAATCTCTTATAGAACTGACCACCTTTCTTTCCCAGAGAAAATAATAGAAAGCAACATAGGTATATACCAGAAGTCTCTTTTATAGACAAGGCAACCAAGAAATAATCATATTCAAAACAAAAAGGAATCCATGTTAAGCTAGGATTAAACTGCAAACAACGTTCAGAATACTTCGAAATTTTACGAAAATTTTTGTAATAAAGTTCATAGCCACAGGTGTTCAAGCTTATCTCAAAATCTCAGCGGATTAAGATACCATTTTTCAGAAATATTTTGCTCTTATTGGTAAGTATTTTGTTTACTCTCTATTGGGTGAATTTATAGACTAGTCTCACCACGAAACCGTTTTGAATAACTGTTTGGAGAAATGCGTCTCATCACACTGAACTTATATTAGACATTTGAAATCTAAGCGAGACACTGTAATGGTCTTTTTAACATTTTTCAATCAATTCTGGATCTAAAGGTATCCTTCACTCTACCATCGCAGTAGACCAACTTACTGATTAGAATTCATTCAATGAACACCTAAACATCATGTATGCAGTTTTTTACAACACATAATCCATGTTTAACTCCTTGTGCCACGTTAAGTGCAATAAAGTCATTCATGCATGTCCAGCGGATGCAGTATGTACTTAGAATTATTCAATTGTGCGTATAGAATAGTTAATGCGATATTGTATTGCAATTGAAACTTCGGTGGTTGCAAACGATGTTGTTAGGGACTCAAACGTCAATCCATTGACGTACTATATACATAGACTGCTACTATCGCTAGTTTCCCCTTGTGCCAAGCGAGAGCAGTTTTTAGTCTGAACTTAGTACATTCGTTTACTGATTTAAGTTAATTTTCGCGCAACAAGAAACTTATATATAAAAATATCGATGGTTTTGACATTGTTAGGATAATATTAGTGTTTTAGATAGATTTTTTAAAACGGCAAGCATCTTCATACATAGGTAATTCACGACAAAACATTTCATACTAGTGCTTACGTTCAAACTCTGATAGGCTCACTCTAGTTTCTTATGTATACTCTAAGCGTCAATCAGTTTAAATTCACCGTTAAATCATGCTGTCTTTGTCATTTTAAGGTGTAAAGATGCGACAGATAGACATTTCAGAACGTGTTACAAGTTAATTTTTGTTTCAGGATTCGGGGACACTTCAGTTCTGGGTAGTGGGAGGGGAAATTTAGATTCAATCGAGCTCAAAATAAGATATGAAAGTCATATTCCTACTTACATATTTAATGATCTCATTTCATGTAAGTATGATGTCAATGTTTTGTTTTGAAGATGGTTACTTTCTACCAATAAGGTCCGTTCAATTGTCACTTACAACCTCGAGTCATATACTGCACAGTTGTTTACTATCTCGTTGGCCTAGTGGTGCTAAGAGCGACTGCTACGCTGGAGGTCTTGGGTTCGATTCCCGAGTCGACCTGTGTTATTGGGTTTTTCTATGAAATTCTCAGTAGCAGGTCGGAGTTTGGATTTGTGCCCGGTAAGTGGCAATAGGCTCGCCCCCTATTACATGGGACCTAAACATATCGGCGAACTGTGGGTGTACATTGGTACACCTCTGCCTAACCCTTCGGGATATACAGGCGTGATGATATGTTATGTTTTGTGAATCGACTCATATACTGCACAGTTGTTTACTATAGCTTTCATTGTTATCAGAGATTACTAACAGATTGTTTCTTACAATAATGTTATCATTGTTTACATTTTCTTTCTGTAACGTAAACAGTTATATGGGAAACGTTTCATTGTTTATTGAATGACTAGAAGCCATTTGTGAAGTCCTAATGCTAGAAATAGGAGTGTAGAAAATAATGATTAATCAAATTCTATTTAGTATTTGCTCTAATATACATGAAAGACAATTCTGACAAACGGTGAAGGAAAACATCGAGAGGAAACCTGGATTCCAAAATTGGGATCTGAAATCGCCAATACTCAAATGAGCAAGCGTGGTGATCAATGCTCGTGCCTTCTCTATACCTATAGGAAGAGGCCTGTGCCCAGCAGTGGAACGTTTATAGGCCGTTTATTATTATTATTCATGAAAGATGATTTTGTTTAACTTATTGAAAATATGGCGAAAAACAATAATACGTAATTGTTTTACTACTATTCACAGTATGACAAAAATAACTGAGGTTACACTGCATGTACAGTAGAAAAAAAATTACTGTAATTAGGTCGTAACATAAAACAGACAGATTTATCCGAGCATTGATGTTGCGAAAAACATCCATTAAGTTTTATATGAATGTGAAATTAAACAACTCATAAAACATTATATGCAGTTTTTTATTTCAAGGTCCTCTTGTTATGACTCACTTAAATACGTTGAACATGACTAATATTATATAGATCAAGTATAGTATAGTATAGTTATTTCATTGATCAGGTAAACTAATGAATTACGAAATGAATAAATCATTTTGGACCAAGAGTATTTTGATCCACTCGAGTCAATTTTTTCTAAAAATATTATCCGACAAAATCTATTCTTGGGTCTATTATTCCAGACTGTTAGTAACAAGTTTTACCTACAATATGATACACCTGAATAGTTTCTTTGAACTCCTTTATCCCTTAAAACTGCCACTCACATCCTAAAACTGTTATTTGCGTATAGTAGCCGCCCTTCAAGAAAGGTTACAAGCTATTCAACACACTACGACCCTTAAGAGACATGCAAAATAAGGGTCACACCAATAACGTACACCTCTACAGTACGGTGCAAGCTTAATGGCGGCTCTGAACACGAGGCGAGTCGCTGCGCAGTAACAAACTTATGCGCCAGCGGGGGTGCGGGGCGAGCTACTGCGCAGCGTGTCGCTAACTTCAGAGCCGCCATTAAGTTTGAATCAAACTATACTACTTAACCTGCTACTACCTTTATAAAAACTATAAAAACCTAATAAACAGGTGATGTGAAATAAAAACACACAAGTGTCGACACGACAATAACTACGATTTCTACACGAAACAACGTTTTATTACGATTACACCTAAAAACGTTGTAATAAATTATAATATGTAATTATTAATCCTTGAACAAATTACATAGATTACATCCACGTTTGCCTCACGACATGATGGCATACTTAACACATCTAAAACTTGGAATTTGCATAATGACCATGAGAAACCTACTCACACCACTACTCGTTACAATTGAAAATTAATTCATTTGTTTTGTGTAACACGAAGAAAAATGCTAATATCGTGGAGTATATAAATAAACAAATTATTTATTTATTTATGAATTAGGTATTTTAGAGAATTTATTAATACGATACTTTTTTACATAGGTATATAAGAGAAATTCGGGGTTAAAGGTAGCTACACAATTAAGTAATTTTAACTGTACTTGTTACCAGTATGTCTATTCTGTAAATAATTTCGGTATCGAGCTTCACCTGAGTGACAATAAAGCTCATTTCAAAATCGAACCCAATTGGCCTTGATTTAGAATTCAAATTCGAGAAAATGTATTTGACATCTCACCGCGGATTCCGCTGTCGAGACATGAAAATAATGTTACAGAATAGCACTACTGGTCACATACTTCCACTAGTTTTCTATAGATTATTATTATTAAACTGAAAACTAGTCGTATATTCCGTAATATTTGGTGACATAATTCCAATACTATTTACTGTTGCGGTTAAGATAAGTGGATTACCTTCTTACGGTGTTTGTCCAGACCATTATAATGTGAGTTTTTGCTCACATACTTTCTAAACGTCTCTGACTTGTGGTTAAGAAATTCTCGAGAGAACCTGCTATCGTGAGAGGCAGCTGATGCTTGTGACCAATGTTTATAGTTGTAACATCTTTATCAAAAGGTTTTAGCACCACAGTGAGCCTAAATTGGCTAAGAGGTGTACCTAGTTGGTACTTCCATCCAAAAATGAACTGAACTACACAAATCTGACTTTGAAAAGATTATAATTATAAAATTATTAAATAAAATTATTATAAAATTATTTTATTTTTCTGTAAGTCATCAAGAAGAAGCATCAAGTGATTTCTTATACACTCTTGGACACTTGTAAATTAGCACATGAGTAGTCTCAACAAATACTTTAGTAGAAGAAGTCCTTAAGAATAGCCCAAAGCCTATTATTTTAGAGTTTATTTCCGAAACGGCTTTTGGCAATTTAGGTTTTAAGCAAATTATTTTTTTGAGAATCGATTTCAATTAGGTCTATATAAATGATTACAGCATGACTATAGCTATTAGTGCCAGATGATATATCAATACAATCCGATCGGAACGAGTTTAGGCAGAATGTTATGATAACAATACGCTGAGAGACGAAAATGTTTACAATAGTGTCCAAATGATCTCGTTTGTGTACTATATTATTATTGTACCTATACCGTAACATCATCTTCATGATAGTATGCTCATTTACAGGCGGCGAGAATTGACTTATTCTTCTAGTATCTATTAGTCTTTGAATGAGTTCCTAGTTCTGACTGTTTGCATAGCCGAATTGTAAGGGAATGTCACCATGCCAATGATGCCAATTACCACTTCGCGAGAAGTGTTACGGGTTCAATCCCCGTGGACAAGAATTTGCGTGATCCACTATTCCTTTCGAACCTGGGTTTTCTTTGTTGTCGTTTCTTCGTTTTAACTTGATTTGAATGTTTTCCCGCAGCAAAAAGAAAAATAAACTTAGTGCGGTCGTTTTTACAAATAAAATGTTGTCCCCTAATCAGTACCTACATATTTCATAATTTCTTCGTCTCGGCATTGTAAGTAATAAGCGCGATCTCCGAGTGTGACGATATGACAGTACATAACTACGAGGGATATAGCCATTTAGAAATAAGAGGGGAATGGCCGACTAGTTCATAGCTACCTTATAGCTAGATAATCATGAGCTCTACAATACTTTGGGCCATAACTGTATTTGCGAATAAGTATAGAGTGATGAATGCACGAGAAAGGCAGCCATCAGAGAAGAGTGGCGGCGTGTTGTGAAGCTTGCCACCAACACCTAAAGTGATGACCACGACCACTCTGTCAAGAGTGACCCCGACTAGGAAGAAGATACAGTGATGAATGTAGTTTACGCGAACAGAAAAAGTCGCAGAAAGAAAGAAGAAATATTATTTAACGGGAATTATAGCGAACATGTAAAACCTTTTTGAGGCTTGACATTTCGTCCAGGTTACACCGGTCGCAAGCAAACTCCTAGTTATAAAGTTAGCATCTTGAAATCAAGATTACTTTTCTCTATGATCAAGATTTACTGAGTCTGTAATCGTCAACGCCAATCGTAGTCGTCGATAAGCAAGGTTTCTACTCCTCCAGACAATGTACCTATTAGATTTGCCTCATAAATAGAAGAATATACTCTACATGCAATAGAAGCTTCCTATCCGTGCTTTCACTAACACGAAGCTTTATACTTTCACTTATTAAATAACAATCCAGACTCAATTATCTAGCTGAACACCAATTTGTCTTACATCATGACAGCTTGGAATTGTTTTACTTTTTGTTCTCAGGCAACTAAAACATTGTTGTTATTACGCTAAAAGGAATTTTAATCTTGTTTTTTAATGATTACTATATTAATATTATAATGGCTTCTTAAAGTCCGTTTACATGGACTTTTACGGAGAGGAGAGTAAATGAGAAAAAATATTTTAAGAGTTTTAGGTCATTGACGTATATTTTATAAATGTAAAAAAATATCGTATTTCAATGGTCCAAACTCTTTTTATACGGGATAAAAATTTACTTTTCTACAACCCAGTTAGTGAGAACAGACCTTTCTTTTAATAATGTTTCTACAAATTAACGAAATACGTAACATTTACTTCATTAAAGATTAATTATAACTACATATTCATGATTTATATACAACTTGAGGGTCAAAGTTTAACTCAAAAGAATAAGATAATTATCATATTTTTTGGCAAAAAAACTTGTGTAACAAAAGGAACAGGTTTGACAGCTCAAATAACTAAAGTAATGATTACATAAGCCAGTTATTTTAGCAATCAATAAATAATAGATTTTCCTCTTAAACAGTGCTCTGCATTCTTAGGTATGAACTATAAATTGTTATCTTAGACAGTTTAGACAGTTTATGTAAAGAGAAAGTTATGCAACTCGGCATTTTTATAGTTTTATAGATGCTTAGAGATTAGCATGTATTGTCTTCTCATTGTCTAAGTACTTATTATATTTTGCGATCATTTTTAATTATGCTTACCATATCAGATATTAACCGACCTTTACGTTGCTGTCCATTTATGTTTGATGTTCGATAAGTGCTATATTGAATAAGTTATACTGAATTTGAATCAAGTGCATTTTTCTATACATTCAAGTGTTCAAATTACTCATTGGAAGTAGCAGTATGTTATAAGTATAGGTATAACCGCAGACTAACTATGAATTTTCAACTCTTTTCACATAGTATTACTTAACAATTATCAAGCAATGGTAGTCATAACATAATTATAGTGTTCTTTATTATGTCCTGTTTACTTATTGATTCTTAAACAATAAAGCTAGACTCAATACTGAACTGAGCATAAAAAAGAAAATGTATATTGTACATGTAACTCTGTATATGGCTTTGAAACTGATTCGCTAAAGGTAGTGTAGTACGTAGAACAGATAAAGAGTTTAACGGTTTAGTAAAACATATATTTATAAGTAATATAATAGTAGACTTGTCCACTCAATATTTAATATGATTACCTGAATGAAACCATAGAAATATCTCTGCCAGACAATTCCATAGTTTGTCCTTATGGGTTTATTAACTACGGTATCACTATGTCTAATATTAAAATATATTTTAATAAGCATTATAGGAAACAATTATACATTAATGCCTATTAATTATGGTAATTAAACAACATGTTATTAATGTTTAATTTCAAGTACCTAATATTATTTTTATAGTTACTTAATTAGAGTAAAAACTACTTATTGATCGCGACCCAATGGTTTACTGCTTTTTACGTATGGACGGGACCCAAACTAACAAATTATATAAAATGAACAGATCCATAGTCTGTAAATATATGACCTGTTATTTTGTCCTTCATGCCCTTATATGTGTATTATGGACAATTCCACGCAAGCTACAGATAATGCAGTTCTCGTAAAGGATTTTGGGCTGATAACTTTACGCTACTTTCCTAACAGGCATTTACAGATTACTATGAAAGAATTTTCCAATAAGAGATGTCTAAATGATTTAATGTTTTGTATGTTGAATTGCAAATATTACTAGTTTGTGTATGAAACTAACCACCTAGTTCGTTAGTAGAACTCTTAACTATGAACATCAAACTTTTTTCTTTGACTATTGGAAGGCTAATAAAACATTTAGAGGAGGAAATATGTAAACTTTGCATCTTTATGTAGTAAACTATTCATTTACATAATGAAAGCAATTAAGTGTTTAAATAGTAAAAGGTAATTACATCATTGCAATAACAGTGAAATGTTAAATTATGGTTTTAACCGTTCAACCAACTAATATGATGTTAAACTACTTTTATGTAACTTTTTAAATTAAAAAAACATAAGGTGAATAGCCTGAAGAAGCTCATCACGAAAATGGTTTAAAAAGGAGTCTTAAGTAGGTATGTGTTGGTGAGTACTTACAAAAAATAGAAAAATCAAAGGTCAATGATCACTGAGACACTTTTAGCGACTTAAAGAAGTGGACACTAGCGCAATACCATCACCAGTTCGCGTCTGTTGCAATACTGCCGATGCATTCAGAAGTGACGAAACATCCAATGTTTCGTGTTCGGTGCAACACGCACTAAAGCAACAAATAACACCTATTTACCTAACAATGACCTCTACAACTTACCTTCTCGAAGCGCTGCCTGTACTCTGCCTTCTCTATCTTATCGTTCTCCAACTGGGATATCTTCGCCGTCAGCTCCTGCAGCGCCTGGTTCTCCTTCTCGTTCCTCACGGCCAGGTTCTCCAACAACTCCAGCGCGTTAATCACCTTAGGCAGAAGCGCTGTAACGGCGTCAGGGCCGTATTTTTCGATAATTATCTCGCATTCCTTGCCAATGTCCGACGCCAGGTCGTAAACATCGACGACGGTGACTTCGTCGTCGAAATCTGGCATCTTGGCTTTAAAGCGCCTGCGGTACGGCATTAAAATCACTTGGTTTTCACTTCACGACACCACATAAAAATAAAAGTTACAGTAAACTAAACACCTTTCGCAAGTGCGCCATCATTACTGAAAAGTGAAATGTCAAATTCACTAGTGCTGGGATGTGGAACGGTACAGCTGTAGAAAAGAACTAAGCAAATAGCACATGAACAGTTATTGTAAATAACATGTCGATTGTTAAAAAACTAGTCGTTTCTAGAACGACGATCCTAGAAATGGTTTATATTGAAAAAAACTCATTTTTTTTTTAAATGTAACAGTACAATAAAATAATTAATAAATAAAATAAATAATAAGTAAAATAACAAGTGTACGTAAAATTTAATACCATGTATCCATGCCATGTTCTCAATTTTATTTAATAACTATTACATTAATGTTATTTTAACTTCTGTATATTGTTACATCTGTATTACACTTAGTTTGCAAATAAACTCTTTGACTTTGACTATTATCAACATTATCTTAATTGGCATACAACATAAAGTCAACGGTTTTACGAAAAAGCCACAAAATGAGTGTTATTAATAGTATAATATTATTTTCATTCTTTTTTAACATTTATGTTTTACGTTATGTTATATGTCAGAACAGCGCATGATTTCATTCAATGAGAAAATAAATTTTACATATTACTGTACAATAAGTATTCTTTTATTTTGAACATTGCCTATTAATGCGATTCTAAATTAGAAAAAGAACTCGTTAAAACGAAAAATTCTAAATAGCTTATAGCCGAAACGACGTTGCACCGTTATAATATTGCGTGGACATCACTAGTGCTCTGAAACAGAGTGAGACAGAATGCTATTGATATCTCTTTCTACGATCGGATACACTGACCAACATTAAAACCATCAAATTATTTAGATTGTTACTTTCTAATGTTTTTATCTACTGCAACTCTTAGTAGAAAGAGTAAATTAAAATACATTGCAATCTAAATCGAAAATTAATTTATAAAAAGCGATTTTGCTCGTTGACGTAGACCGAATGTGAGACCACTGCTGTGTTTCCAGCCTTAACATTGACGTCATATCCGAATAATTATTCAAATGGAGGGAATTTAAAATTTTGTTCATTAAATAAAGTTATTAAGTTTATGTAATTAAAGACTATACAGTCTAACTTATTGAATTGATAGTTATTTACACATTATTCCCCTTGTAATCCCCATTAATTATAGTATGTTTACAATTTATATTTAATACCTTCATGGCAATAATTCAAACTTTAGCTTTACATAACATGCATGACATTTATTCACTAACTTCAGTAAAAACAAATAACATAATGTGTCGTACATAACTAATACTTTCAATGTTAATATTACATTTACATGGTCATTGTTTATCATGCTGATAAAGGATGTCGCTGCTCGCAACATATTGCTACTTTTCAAGAGCGTTATGTTAAAATATCGATTATCCGGGGCCGCCACGCGCGAAGCAACAGTTGAACGAAATCAACAGGCGCGAACGCGCGACGCGACTTTCCCGCGCGCCCGGAATATTTTTTAAACATTTTGTTATTTGTTTTTTAAAGTGCAATGAATTTTCAAAGTAAAGCCAACAAATATGTGTGTCCAAATGATCGTCAACTGTCTTTGAGAGCCAAGTAAGTAATTTTTTAGTAAGTTCCGTTCCACAGCTGTAGTTAATGTTTTGTTTATATTTTGAAGTTACTTTGATGTTAATTAATGTTGGGATACGCGGGATGAATATAAAACTGGTCTTTTTTCATCTTTGATAAAAATAGGCTGGCTGTATACAAGTTTTTCTTTGCTTTGAGATTTAAAATGTATATTTAGCGATAATTTTCCTGGTGTTGATAACTTTTATGGTTCCTTAAAATTAGAGTTTCACAGAAAAACCATAGCTTGCCTAAAAATATATTAGTCTAACCTATTATTTTCCTCTTATTGAATATTAATGTAATATTTAGTGCAAGTAGGCAGAGTTTATTTGAAAATCATGACTTCTGAAACATTACTTGATAATGTAATAATGTCTGTGACTCACAACGAGATGAATAAATAAAACGTACTTATCTATGTAATTTCCACGTTTCCATCATACTTTCATCATTTCTCTCACTTCAGTACGGAGATAATGTATTTATCCCTGACAACCTTCCTTTATCTATTTCGCTGTACTTTTATTACGGAGGTTATTTTTATAACTCGTGATGGAACCTAGTTTCTATAATAAACATGGTAGGTATAAGTTATTATAAGGAGGGATGGTCAAGGTCGAAAGGTATTTATATTTTATTATACTTTAGTTACTCATTCATACCCTTATTTAAGGCGTCTAGCATTTTCTTTTTAGTTCTTTAAAAAGTATAATTACATTTGGTATATTCAAACTCCGTTTTTCAACTTGTGTTTAATCTTGAGGGTTAGAGGTAATGCTAAACTTATACGAGTATTTATGTATGTAGTAATCTGCAATGTAAATAACAGTGTGAGTGATAGATACTGAACATAGGTTTTGAGCAAGTATCCTGATCAGTAAAAAAAGAAGAGCATTATTCTAATAAATTAAAAGGAACATGCACTTACTCCGTTGGGGTAACGAATAAGTGGCCTTTCCTAAACATATTTACCGTTTAATATGCAAGTAGAAAGTATATAAATAGTAAAGGGAATTTTGTGTTATCAACAAATCGAACAAAGGATGTTATCACACATGACGATCTCTTCCAGATAACTGTTAAACGGATATAACTGAACCTTAGAGTATACATATGAAACTATGGAGTGAGCCTATCAGAGTTTAAACCGTTAGCACTAGTGTGAACAAGTGTTGTCGTGAATTATGTAAGAAGATGGAGTTGGCGTTTTAAAAAATCTATCTAAAACACTAATATTATCCAAACAATGTCAAAACCATCGATATTTTCTTATATAAGTTTCTCGTTGCGCGAAAGTTAACTTAAATGAAAAACGAAATGTACTAGGTTCATACTAAAAATTGCTCTCGCTTGGCACAAGGGGAACCTAGCGATAGTAGCAGTCTATCGTAGACAAAAAAGTGGATAATATAGATTTTATAAACAAATTGTATAAGATGGAAGCCTTTGAAGTGTGTTGTATTAAGGATACTAGTACTGGTCTATATTTAAGTTGCTGTTACCGCACCCCAAATGACAAGAATTTCACGGATTTCATGTTAAATATGGAGAAGTTGTTGGAATATTTGTTCAATAGGAAAAGCATTATTTGTGGTGATTTTAATGTAGATTTAATGGTTGACAGCAAAACCCGAACTGAATTTATGAGTTTACTGGCATGTTATAATTTCCGACTGCTTATTAGTACACCCACATTTTTTCGCAATAATTGTGCATCTTGTTTGGATAACGTAATAACTAATTTGCCTGATGAATATGTAAAACAATGTGATGTAGACCACAATGGTTTAGCAGATGGACACGGTGCGCTGTTGGGTGAATTTTTGTTAGATAACATTGATAATACTAAGAATAATATATATATAGTTGTAAATAAAAGAGTATTTAACACCAAAAATCGCCTAGCTTTTAGACAAAATATTCTTGAAACTGATTGGAGTGAAATTGGAATCAACAAGTTCTTGAAGACATTTGCTTCAATTTTCAAAAATTGTTATAAAAAGAGGGAACAAAAAATTAAACTCAGAAATGGTTTCAAACTAAGGTGGCTGACAAAGGGCATTAAAAAATCAAGTCAAATGAAACGTTTGTTGTGTGCTGGCGGTACCAAGCTAGAAGACAGTGTTAGAAATTATAAAAATAATTATATAAGAATATACAGAAGGGTGCTATCTAAGGCCAAGAAAATTACAATAACGGAAACTATTAACAATTCTGGTAATCTGAGTAGAGAGGTTTGGAGGGTAATAAATAAAAGCACAAATAAAATAAAAGCACCGCATTCTGAAATTTCCTTGCTTAAATTTGACGGTAAAATTATAGAAAATCCCTTAGAAATTGCAAACGTATTGGCAAATCAATTTAGCTACAAATGTATTTTAAGTAATTGTGAGAATCTAGATCCCCTAAAACTCTTTGAACAAAGTACTAAAAGGGTTCAAAATGATATGGTTATTGCGCCTGTTACTCCAAATGAGATAGTAAAAATAGTTAGTCGTATGGAAAATAAGAAATCATGTGGTTATGACGATATTCCCATAGCAGTTATTAAAGAAAATTTAGACATATTAGCTGAACCTTTGACAAGTTTTTACAATAAATGCATTTTAGATGGTATTTTTCCAGAACAGTTAAAAATTGCAAAAATTGTTCCACTCTACAAAAAGGGCACAAAAACGGATCCAAAAAATTATAGACCCATCTCTTTGCTCCCTATTCTTTCCAAAGTTTTTGAAAAAATTATTAAGAGTAGTCTTGTACTTCATCTAAATTTAAACAAGGTATTGCACTTAAGACAATTTGGATACCAAAAAAATGTCGGAACAGGGGATGCTATATATACATTAGTGGAAGACATTGTTAGTAAATTGAATAGGAAAAAGAGAGTAGCTGGCATATTCCTTGATTTAAGCTCAGCCTTTGATACAATTGACCACAAATTACTTATTGCAAAATTGGAGCATTATGGTGTGAGAGGTAAAACTTTACAACTATTCTCTTCATTTTTAAAAAACAGGAAAATGTACGTAGATGTTAGTAATATGAGAACAAATAGTAATAGTAATTGTAATAGATCTTCTATGCAAGATATAGTAGCAGGAGTACCCCAAGGATCTATCTTGGGGCCTATATTGTTTATTCTATTTACAAATGATTTAATTAATTATATGGTTTCAATATTTCCCGACACACATCTTACAGTTTTCGCAGATGATACCAATGCAATAGTTGAAGCTAACGGTATAGAAGAGCTTTCCGCTAAGGTTAATGCAGTTTTGAGAGTTTTTAGATCTTGGTTTGATAGTAACAAGCTCTTAATTAACACTGAAAAAACCAACATAGTGTTATTTAGTACAACAGCTCGTAATAAAGATGATATGATGGTCACACTTAATGAAGTTAAGATTAACATAGTCAATGAGGTAAAGTTTCTAGGGATATACATTGATAAATATTTAAATTGGAAAAGAGAATTGCAAGCCATTGATTCGTATATTTCTTCAGCATGTTATGCCTTACGCAGTCTTAGGGATGTAATAGACATAAAACACCTTAAAAAAGTGTATTATGCTCTAATAGAATCAAGGTTGAGATATAGTGTACAGTTTTGGGGGAATAGTTACAAGTATAATTGCCAGAGAGCCTTTGTGCTCCAAAAAAGGGCCATACGAACCATGGTCCGGATATCTCAAACAGAGAGCTGTCGGCCGCACTTTAAAAATTTAAAAATTCTTACTGTTCCCAGCCTGTATGTTCTAGTATTATTAGTGAATTTTAAAAAATATCTGCATAAATATGAAACGGATGAGGAGAGACAGCTGAGGGAAAATACGCGCAGGAAAGATTTTAAAAGCCAAATAATACCCCAACTTAATATTGTCCAACATAGTGCACAATATCAAGCAGTGCGGATTTTTAACAGGTTGCCATTGGACTTAAAAAGTCTGATATATACAAGCTCATTTAAGTCAAGACTCAAAGAATTCCTATTGGAGAAATGTCTTTATACGATAGACGATGACATATCCAATTACAATTAACATTTATGGGAATGTTATTGCTTCTTTCTTTTTTGGTTGTCATGTCTTTTTTTTTAAGTACCTAATAGATTTTGTTTGTGTTGTAGTTTGTTTTTAATTTTGTTTATGTAATTTGTTGATTGTAAAATTGTTGATTGTATAATTTTAATGAACGTGTTTTGTTATTATTTTTATTTTTAGATTAAGATTTCAAACACAATGTAAATTGTTACTGAATAAATTGAATTTGAATTTGAATATGCATATAGTACGTCAATGAACTGAACAGATACTTTCAGAAACATTCGACATTTTCCTTAATTCTTCTAAGGTTGAAAGGTTGAGCGATTTGCTAGATTTAATGTTTATTTAGCAAAGGCATAGAATTTACAAAAAACAGCCCCTTAAATAGGTTAGTATTATTTAGTGTAGGTACAGTCTATTTATATGATAGCCCTTCAAAAATGTCGCCCTAGTTCATTATGAATTAATTAATTTTGATTTACTATGGTCTATGTACCTACCTAATTGGTCCTATTTACCTACATTAAGAACTTAAATACTTTTTGGACGAACTCTTATTTTTCATATATTTTTAATTTATGAAGCTTTTCCCAAAGTAGAACCTTGGGGTTCGTTTGAAGATTCACTGCATGCAGCTAAAACTATATACGTATTACACGAATTTTACTCGGAACAATTAATGCCTTTGACCAGTACAACTGAACTAGTGTAACGTAATATCCCTGTGAACACTGGTTGTCAGAATTGAAGGGACTGAGAACTAGATATTGCGGATTCTTCAACGTAAGGAACTTCACAGTAATAGCAAATGCATAACAGGCATAAATTTTAGGTAATATGTTACAAAATACACAGACAAATTTATTCCAATAATATAAAACGAATTCCCCGCGACTATCTGTCAGAACTCTTCAAAAAACTTAACGACCCAATTTTCATTTGGTTTTTGGTTTCACCACTGATAGAGCAATTGAAGAAACAGGTTTATGTGTTTGTATAATTTATGCTCTTTTCTATCTACCCATGCGAAGCCGGAGCTTTCGCCAGTCCTTACTTACTTACTATCCTTACTAATATTATAAATGCTAAAGTTAGTTTGGATGTTTGTAAGGATGTTTGTTACTCTTTCACGCAAAAACTACTAAATGAATTTTAATGAAACTTTGTAATAATGTAGTTTATGTATCAGAATAACACATAGGCTATAATTTGTAAAGATAGTGTGTGAATTATCTAAAATATAGCATAATAACGCAGGTGAAACCGTGGCGTACGGGTAGTTAATTCTCAAAACCATTCATTTATGAATAGTCTTATAGTAAGCTACACTTTTACAGGAGGTAGCTATTATATTCTAGTTACAATACTCTTATATTTGTGATCAGATAGGAACTTTATCTGTCTGATACGGGGAAAAGTTGTACACATAAGCCGGCCATTGTCCAAGTTAC
This sequence comes from Autographa gamma, assembly GCA_905146925.1. Lineage (NCBI taxonomy): Eukaryota > Metazoa > Arthropoda > Insecta > Lepidoptera > Noctuidae > Autographa > Autographa gamma. Next base: position 1,240,340 of record LR989870.1, read on the forward strand.
GTGATACTCTGTGTACGAGTAACTCAATTGGAAACATGGCTGCAGCTTCAATTCTATGTATTACTTGGAAACTGAGAGACTGTTTGTATTAGAACTCGAATGTAGTATCTTAAGACAGTTGCGTATATTTGCATTCGAAACATTCAGTATTGTATTGTAAACAAAGTAGAGACCAACCTTTTGTTTTCAGGAAAAATAATGTACGAGTATGTCGGTACCTTTACTTAGGGAAGTTTCTGAGAAAATAATATTTAAAGGTGTCATTGATAAGTTCTTCTTAAATCGCTACTTAGTGTCTATCTAGTCCTTGGTAAAGGAATGTCTATTAAGTCTAATTTGAGCTGAAAAGAAAACTGTATGACTCTTACTCTGTCTGCCTCCTTTCATAAAGTTTTAATTTTGTAATACTTCTCACATTCTTAGGACCATAGATGGACATGTCTTAAGGTATTATTTACTAGTCAACCTTATAGGCAGTCCTTAAGAAGTGTCGTAAGGAAAAAATTAATAACTTCTTTCATTCTGATTTCTGCAATGGAAAAAGCGTCTCATTTTCAAAGCTTAAAAATAAATATGAATTGAACAGTTATGTAGCTATTCCCATCAGTAGATATTCCTACAATAACAAGACGATATATACTTCATTTTCGTTATAAACAAAAATAATTTAACTTGTTAAGGAGTTTCCCGTTTTAATTTAGAAAGTTGTCTGGACAAACTCCGGTCATCTTGAGGCTCAGTAATTAAAGAAGTTCACACAATGTTACCACGAGTTATTAGTTAATGAGGTTTTACATCTTGACCACTTTAAGTTAACGTTGATCAATAATTTAAGTTACTTTAGAGTAACTATTATTATTATTTTCAGACATTAGTGTCTGAGTGCTTGGCAAAAGGCTTCCTTTTCCTTTTTCTAAGTGAATGTGAAAATATTTTAATTTGTAAATTATATTTGTTTTTAGAGTTCCGAATCACATAAAGAAAAAAAAGAATTATCAAAATCGGACTACTCAGTAAAAAGATATGCGTGATCATACATAAAAAAAATAAAAATATACGCGTCGAATTGAGAACCTCCTCTGTTTTCGTCGGTTAAAAAGAAGTAGGCTTGTGCGTCTGTGTGCCTATCTGTTATATTTTTAAATACTGGAATGTGTGGTGTTATCCTCTTACAGCCTTATATTCTAGCGGGGTTATCAGAAACATCCCCACTTCTCTTGAAATTATTACCACTATCCTCAAGCCCTTCTGTGATAAGTTTCTTATTTTATTTTTGATAAGTCATCTGAATAGCTTACCCGATCGTCTCTTGTTTATCCTTGCTTCTTGCGCTGCGATAAGAGCTTGTAAATATTACTTAGTAGCATGTGCATTTGAGATTGTCAGTAAACACTCTAGTCACGAGATAATCTGGGCAATCTCTCATAGCATTAGAAAACATGCGATGTAGATTGTAGGTATAAAGCCAAAGGATCTCTGTATTCTGGCTAATAATAATTTAGGAATTAATTTTATTAATACCTACCAAAGACAAGAAATATCTTCATTAATGTCAGATTGTAAAGATATTTTAGGAAGATAAAATAATGCTCCATAAATAACTTATAGGTAAGATTTTTTTAATCTTGTATCAACTTAACATAATGAAGGGCAAAGTTCACTTTCATAATAAGCTCTACTAACTTAAATTGTTAAATAATTTATAAATTTTTCTTCTTCTTTAATTTAAGAGCCCAGCTCTTGTCGGTGCAGCTCCTTCCATTTCTTCCTATCGAGTGCCAATTCTTGAACTTCCTTATACGTCAGAACCTTCACCTTTTTTTTAATCATAACCCAACTTTTTAATGCAAAAGTGACGTTTAAGTGAAATTGAGCGCAAAAATATTAAATATTTTCTGTTTATAGACCTGCCATTCACAAGCAATGCGTAACGGTTTGAAATAAACCTTCCTATTAAAATAGCTTGCTCTGCAGCCAGGAATATCCACCTGTCATGTTGGATGTCGCTCCCCGTAGGCACGTTTGTAAAGCTACACGTATACAGGGTGTTACCGAAAGGGTATATCCATCCAAAAGGGGTGAAAAGTACGTATGGGATAGAATCTGTTTATAAAATTTTATCTCAAAAAGATATAATTCAAAAATTTATATCAAATCATTATTTGACACCAAAATCATGTTAAACATGTCACCACACTGCAAAGATTAATATTACGTCATGTTCTAAATGTTAACTTGCTAAAAGTTATGATTTACATGGATGTGAAAAAAATGAGTGTCAAATTTTTAACTAAATCATTTTGACCTGAAATTTTGTAAACTTACTCCATACCAAGAGTACTCTTCACCCCTCTAGCATGCACAAAAAAAATACAATACCTGAAAATAACACATCGGAAACAAAAACAAGCAGAAAAAAATCAACTCGTCAATTTACCTCAAAAAATACATCAGGTACATTTTTTATTGGATATGACATCCATACATTTCCTATGATTTATTGAGTGACAGGGCTGCTAGCATTAATTGGACTGAAATATAGTCTGTTATGAAAGGCTTCTCATGTGGCAATTTGGAGGCTTATGCGTTGAACTGAAATGCCTTTGTGAAATTGTCAGGCCTGTATTGTATTATGTCAAAGCCTTTTGGAATTTTGGATCCATTTCTAGAAACTATTGAATATTTTGGAGTTCCTGAGTCTTTAGGATTGGAACTGAATAATTTGAAAGTACATAAAAGTAACTGCCTCGTTGGCCTAGTGGTGCTAAGCGCGCCTGCTACGCTAGAAGTCTTGGGTTTGATTCCCCAGTCGACCAAGGTGTTATTGGGTTTTTCTATGAAATTCTCAGTAGCAGGTCGGAGTTTGGATTTGTGCCCGGTTAGTGGCAATAGGCTCGCCCCCTATTACATGGGACCTAAACATATCGGCGAACTGTGGGTGTACATTGGTACGCCTCTCCCTACCCCTTCGGGGATACAGGCGTGATGATATGTTATGTTATAAATGTAAAAAACGACTTAAATTGAAATAATATTTTATAAGAAATGCAAAAAAAAACAAAGACCAATTTAAGAACCTACACTTTTTGAAATCGGTCGAAAAAATCTTTATTCAGAAGTTAAAAAACGATAAATCTTCAAATGCCATCGATGAGGTAGTCTACTAAATATGATTTTGAACATTCTAAAGATAGAGGAAAATATGAGTTAAAAATAAACAGCTGAAAACTCAAAGCACAGAGTATTAGCCCTCAATATTCCGAAGGGCCGAGTCGGGTCAAGTTTGCAAATTGACTTTATACTTTATATAATCCTTAAACTCAATATTCGAACGGTTCGGAAAGGGACCGATGTCTTTACAAGTTTGAATAGATAGTACATGTATTCAGAAACAAATATATGTACTGAACATTTTTAAGATCTTGGTCCATAGTAGACTTTCTTAGAATTACGTTTTCTACGGAAAACATTCTCTGGCAGTCATTTCGCTCTTTGCACCAAGACATTCACTTTTGTTAAAGCCTAATCAAAAGATTTAAAATTATGACATTTAGTTACCATTCTTTCTTGAGAATTCAGTTCGGTTGTTCCTACAGGAAACATTTTTTTCAAGAATGTTCCATGACTGATGTTTGATCCTACCCTTATTTAAACTACACTTTTTCCTTAAGTATCTAACGTGATACGAAAAACCCTTTTTACCTATACACAATTCAAAAACCACCACACCAGAAACTGTTCCTAAAATACATTGCCCGAAACATCAGAACTAATAAATAAATCATATCGATATGTATCACAATTTAATTTACCACGCCAAGCTTCTACTCTAATTGCTGCTAATTATGTATTCATAGGATTTCTGCCGTCCATATTTATAATGGAGCATCTAAATTAGGTTATGTAGCAGTATGGTGCAATGACTGCCTCGTTGGCCTAGTGGTGCTAAGCGCGACTACTACGCTGGAGGTCTTGGGTTTGATTCCCGAGTCGATTAAGGTGTTATTGGGTTTTCCTATGAAATTCTCAGTAGCAGGTCGGAGTTTGGATTTGTGCCCGGTTAGTGGCAATAGGCTCGCCCCCTATTACATGGGATCTAAACATATCGGCGAACTGTGGATGCACATTGGTACACCTCTGCCTAAACTTCGGGGATACAGGCGTGATGATATGTATGTATGTATATTCATAATGGAGCATATGAATTAGGTTATGTAGCAGTATGCAATGAAGAACATATTAGTAATTTGCGCCATACATTTTGGTCAGGCATCGCCTTAAGTGAATTAAATGAAAATACGAAGGCTATATTCGTCCTACGAATTACGTTTCCATCTTCACCTACATATACATATTATGTTATTTATTTGGGTCGCAATATTTGGAAGTAGAAATTTTGAGGTTATATTGCAAACTAGTGAGTGTGTAGGCAGAGAGAAAATGACTGAAACATGTAATAATCATATGACAGATATGATGAGAAGTACATGAGTAGTTTTTATTGATAGTTTTGAAAACTTAAAAAAAAAAATTCCTACTGGAGAAACATCGATCACACACATCATTGACACAGGTTCCAATGATTGTAAATTTCGGATTTTAAATAAGTTTTTCAATTCTAACCATGCTTCCGTTGCACATTTTTATCAAAGCGTTAAAATATCTCCAACATGTACCTAAGTTTTAACCTAGAAGCATGCTAATAAGCTTTGGTATATTAAACTTAAGAAACAGATTTAAAACTTGTATGTAGATATTCAGGAATTTTCAGATACCGAAAATCGTTTTATTAATAAGTTCGTTGAAAAATTTCAATTTCTACCATCTTGTTTTCTTAAGAATTTTAGCTATATCAAAATTGTTTTACATTACACATTGTTATACGGTATACATTTAAAAGTAGAATACATTAAATGTTATTTGCAAAATAATGAAAAAGTAAAATACATACTTATAGGTTCTATGCTCGTTTATCGCAGCTATTTATGCGCATGGGCAAGTAAATAAACAAACGTAGATAACACGAAAGATTTATATTTCTTCTAAAAATCGTTACATTGACATTCTAGGACGCCGCAGCACTGAACTATTTCTTCCACGACTGTCCCTTCCCGATTCCATTGTCAAATGTACTCACATTACCAATCATTGAGACTTCTTTGTCCATTTTGGCATTACATCCACGGTACTGCCTATCCTGTATCAGATCGACCACATTCCTGCTATTAGATTTATATTTCCTCGTTTCTCCAACAGAACTGTAAGCTTCAGGTATTCTGTTCCGCCAAGTCAGTCCATTCTTTTGCGGGATAGTGTCGTAAATGCTAGTGGTTCCGTATCTCTTCGGCTGAGAGGCAGCTGCTCGTCTTGCATTCTCAGAGCCCGCGAACATATCGATGTTTTCCTTTTTATTCGACATATTTAAACTCAGCTCATCAACTGTTTAAGAATGACGTGTGAATCGAACGAAAGACGCACGCTAACTGAAAAATATGACGTTTTTGAGGCAAATATATTGGGTTATTGGTAACAAATTGTGAGTCAAATGAACTCCGAACTTATTACTAGATCATAAATAGGTTGTTACGAGTATGACTCATGATATTACAATTTAGGGTGGCGTCATCGCGGTGACCCAATTTACTGATTCTCGGTGTAAGTAGTAGTCAACTGTAACTACGGTGAGGAACTAACGAGATAGATCTAAGACCTACTTTTAAACCAGTTCAACTGTAGGTACCTAAATGGTTTTTTTTTTGCATTGCAATAAGGAACTTCTGTGTTAGTTTTAATGTTAATACTGATAGTATTTGAAGTACGTTAGTAAGGAGACATTATATCGTCGGGCAAAAGCTCCTTTTCGTACATAAAAGGAACATTTTCTTTTGTAATATGTTGATTTCAGATTCTTGATTGTCGGGTTCTATACTCCCCATAGTAAAAACAATATAAAGATATTTTTAAATTTAAATTAACGTCGAATTTTTTAATATTTCATTTTTATTTAACGCCTATGGATTCATGTGTCGTATTAATATTCCTCAACTTAGAACAAGGCTAACTCCAAACCTGTATCTCTTTTTATAGTTCCGTTGTTCCGTCCTTATTTTAACCCCTACTTGATATTTTTATGGTATTCGATGAGTGGCGCACGAGCACTGAAGACGCGTCAATAATCAATTGCCGCGGCGTCCTTGCGTCACTATCTCTCGTCATATCCGCTTCCTGACGTTATTTATAGCTCCCTTTGTTTCTCTACTCTGATTCAACTAACTAAATGTTTGGGTTATTTTATCTGTGACAGCTGTCAATATTATTTTGGGTTGATAATTTAAACATGATGTTGGAAGTCAAAGGGAAATTAGTTTTCTTTCAGCCTATACAAATATAATAATCACTTTTTTTTATAAATTGCGCACGATTGACGGACATTATTTATCACTTCTCCTGACCCGTGTCTGGTGGCAGAGTTTTCTTTTTTAAATAAGCATTTACTTTTTACATTTGTAATTTTATGTTACATTTTATCTTTGGTATGTACATAAATTATTTAATAGATAAATAAAAAAAGAACTGTTTGGGCAAATTAAATGTTGCCGAAAAATCAAATACGTCAGTCCACTGTTTCACAAAAGTTGAAGCTAGTAAAATAAAACCAAAACGTATTTGCTACATTTATTTGCTTCAAACCAATATCAAATAAACATTTCAAATATTTACACAACATATCAACCTACACAGAATTTCAAATGTAAGACCTTTTTTTGAAATTCTAAAGCCCTCTAGTCTAGTCGTTCAATAGAATGGCTTATAACGACTTTAAGAGAAATCGCTTCCTTTCCATTCTACCGAACAATCGCTTTTTAAATTGCGGCTTGCATCGAATGCCTTTTTAAAAGGACTGTTCTGAGTTTGAATTTATACTGGCTATTATAGAATGTCCTGTGCCAGTATTATTGATAAAAATATTTTCTTTTTCTTTTTGATTGGATGTATTTCTAAATAGAGAATGGTGTTGTTTGCATTTGTTTTTTTTTATGGCTAGTTGAAAGTATTTTTAAATAGAGAACATGGTAGAGGATTGCATTTGTTTTTTTTTATGGCAAGCTTGTCCCAACTATGTTGGGGTCAGCTTCCAGTCCTACCGGATTCAGCTGAATACCGTATTTTACATGGAGCGACTGCCTATCTGACTTCCACAACTTTTTTACTGGGTTATACAGAGATACAGACTCCCTTAGTAAGACAAGTATGAAAAGTAGTATTTTTTATAACTTATACCAAATGTTATGTTTCATAATTTAGTGGAATGTATAACGCCAACGCTTGATCTGATTGTTTCAGACAACGGTTTCGATTTATTATCTGTGAAAGGTTACTTAAAGGTTATATTTCTTAAGACTTAGCCACCAATTTGGGAAAAACAAAGGAAACGCTATTAATCGTAATAACAGGATTACGAAATTTATGAAAATAAACATTAAGTTTTGTATAGCTTAAGTTTTTATAAATTGACAAAAATGTTTAGAATAATGCGAAATAAGTAATAACAATCCATAATTTATCAAAAGTAAATTGAAATATCTGTTTATGATTCTGGAAACAATACTAAAAATAAACTCTACCCTCAATTTATCGTAAAGCCAGTCAAGTGCGAGACATTCGCATAATATTAGGGTCACGTTAAGTCATGTAGGTTGAATAAACAAGGATAACACAACATAAATATGATGAGAATAATATGTTGTAATATTTACCTCGAAAAGAAAAAAGCTCAAAGGAAAATTATCTTTTGGAATGTATTGAATTTATACCTTAAAATAATAGATACAGCATGAGATATAAAACTCAAAATTGAGTCGCGACCTCAGGGCTTTGATTCAGCTATTTAAAATGCATGTCAGTGGTAGGTCAGTGTACTTTTCATTGTGCCAAATTTTTGTATTCAGATAAGCCTGCAATAAAATCTCATTGAACTCTCGAAGAGAATGATCGTAATAACCAATTAATGATCGTAATGACGATAGCAGATTTCCAACTATCGTAAAAATTACCCAAAGAAGGAAGTTCCGGCCAATTCAAGCAACTCTTAAAAAGCTGAATCGAGGCCCAGCTCTTCAGTCTATAAAAGTACACTGTCAGTAAGCTATAGCGCTACGTAAAGTGTATTGTAGAAAATCTTCGTAGCGCGGCTCGTAGACATTACACAATGGCTACGAGTTTAAGGACGTAGGTCGAGATTCATAATCTTTTTAAAACTGTTTTCCTCGTATCTGCTTAATGTCAGGACCATAGAGTATATTACATTATAATGAATTGGTCTGAGAAGACAGTGTCCATTCACTTAACAATATTATAGTAGCTGATTAGAATGTAATGGATCTAAATAATAATAATAATATTCCGCGACATCTCACACACGGTTATCTGATCCCAAGCTAAGCAAAGCTTGTGTTATTTTCTGTGTGTAGCCTTTGCCCAAGCTGTGTTGTGGTCGGCTGCCAGCCTCCTCAGGGTTAGCTGAAGACTGTATTTTACATAGAGCGATTACCCACCTGACTTTGAAGATTACTGGTTGACACAGTTGGATTTAAATGGTTCTTATCTTATTAGTTTCTTAGGTTTACGCGAATGTTAGATATTGAAATAAAACTACTTTTTACGGATTTGGTCGCGGTTTATATTTGAATTTAGGTCCCGACGTTTCGAAACCTTTGCAGGTATAGGTCACGGGCAAACTAAATTCAAATGGTTTTTATCTTTTTATGGCCATGTGCCATACAGCCAGGTCAGGCCCGAAACCTTCATTATAACATCAACTCAGCATGTGGGCTGCCAGTCTTATCTTTACCACCTTCCTGCCATCACATCAAGTTCATTAACTTTACACATACCTACTTGATAATATTCAAACAATAAACTCAGAACACAATACAGTAACAAGCCTAACACATTTACCTTCGACGTCATGTTATTTGTGATTCAATCAATCAAGATTTTCTACTCATTTCGTTAACATTCGATGAGTTTGTTTTGTATGTTATTATTGTTTTTATTGGTATTTGATTTTATGGTAATGTTTGATAAGTTATAGGCACTAAGGAATTGGAGTTATTTGAAATAAACTGTGTACATATCAAAAATATATCCTAGTTATCTTTACGAAAATAATAAGAGAACACTTTATGACGAAAAAGTAATTAAATGATCTTGACGCTTTTAAAGAAAACTTTCTCCAACAGTGATTAATTACAAAAGCTAGATAACAGTAAAGTGATAAAGACTGACACTTCAGCTTTTTTAACCAACTTCAAAATAGGAGGAGGTACTCAGTTTTTCAGTGGGAGAACCGATTTTGACAATTATTTATTTAATTTTAAGCTGGTGCTTCCAGTGTGGTTCCATCTTTGACAGTGGCATCCTGGGTTATTACAATTATCACAGATTACAAAGACTCTCAATAATCTGTAATAATTAAATAATTAATAACAAAACCGACCCACGACAATCTTTTGTTAATAATAATTCTCGAGATCAATTAGAAATACCTAAAAACTGCGTGGGCACAGAATATTTGTTAATTAAAAAGTATGAGAACAGTCCTATTGTTTAGTAAACAAAGAATCCTTTTATCTGTGGAGCCATTATCTACCTGAATAGATAAAGCCTTAAGTAGGAAGTAGGTTATAGTATTTACATGTAGGGCTGAAACCTTTGATGTTACCTTTACAATATGTTTCCTATTCGTGGTCAGTATCAAATAAATGACACGCAATATACGGAAATGCAATTGTAAATGGTGGTTAAAATGGTTAGTAGACTTCTTCTTATTCTCTCATAGTATTATTAATTTGAATTATAGTATAGCTTAAGCTGTTAAATAGTTAGTTTGTAAATAGCTTCTAGATTTTGACCCAAAGGCTGGCTCCTACCTAGGCCAGCGCATAAGCATTGCAATACAACATGGCAATGCTGCCAGCCTTTTGGGCACACTCCCAGTCGACAGCGACGTGGGTGAATTTTTTTACGCCTTATTTTAGTTCTTAGTTTTATTTAGTATATAATTTTTCCTATTTAATATGTAGGGTTATTTTTTATAGTATTGTAAATATTTTAAGGTATTCTGTACTACATTTAATAAATAGTTATTATAAAAATTAAAAAGGAAGCTTCTAGATTTTGTAAAATTATATATACCTAAATTTATTGTTGTTAATATAGTAACAGCGAATACTTAATGAAAAACAAAACATCTTTAAATCAAAGTATTACGAAGGCACAATTTAGAAATTCCACTCACCTGGCTTAAGTATCAAAGCGACAACTGTTTGATGTTTATTAGATAGTAATAAGATCAGTTTTTATAAAAAATATAGTTTCAAATACAAGCTTTTAATCAGCTAGGTTCAAATTACTAGTCATTACAAATCGAACTAGCTTCAGACATGATAGGTTTGTCTCGTTTTGATACAAAGTTCCTATAGCCACCTTCTGGCTCCATCATCAGATCAGAACGAAAGTACCATAGTGTTATATTGTCAATTTATGAATGTATGAAAACGAACTTTTCTTAAAAACCTTTAGATGAAGAGAAAACAAACATTTCTAGTTAAATAAAAGTTAGTTATAAGATTGTTTGGACATTGATACAGTGTGTTCAAAGGAAATAAAAAAAAAACAATTGGAAAAACTGTCTGGAAGCTTAACTACTCGATATACTTGATTTTTGGTATACCTACAGCTTTGAAATAAACATAACATATCATCACGCCTGTATCCCCGAAGGGGTAGGCAGAGGTCTACCAATGTACACCCCTCAGATCACATCAAACAAGGTTGATGTGATCTGAGGTACACCCACAGTTCGCCGATATGCTTAGGTCCCATGTAATAGGGGGCGAGCCTATTGCCACTTACCGGGCACAAATCCAAACTCCGACCTGACACTGAGAATTTCATAGAAAAACACAATAACACCTTGGTCAACTCGGGAATCGAACCCAAGACCTCTAGCGTAGCAGTCGCGCTTAGCACCACTAGGCCAACGAGGTAGTCTGCCTGGAAATACTATCTAGAAAATGTGGTATAAGGAAAATCTCATAGGTACAACCCTGTATTATGCGACTCAGTTATGTTACATACTTTAGTGCAGTTTTCCAGTACATTGCGTGGGAAGCTAGCGTATATAATATTACTGTATAAAGCTGGAAGACAATGCATAGTACAGTGGGGTTAATATACAACTCAGTACTGTGTTATAAGTGTAGTAGATAAATTCGGTTATTTGTAAAAACTGCTCCTATCTATCGTCAAGAAGTATAAATAAATAAATAAAAATAGACCTAAAATGCCAGGTCTGTTCAGGTTCATGATTTTATGTTAGTAATAGTCATCATAAAAATAATAATTATTGTTTTAGTGTTAATTATGTTTGAATGAAAAAAATAATAATGAATTAATCAAATCGTAGACCTCTATCTAGTGTATAATTTTATAAACAAATAACAACATTTTTGTTGTAAATAAGTAGGCACAATGTTTTATAATAACAGGTTATACACAAAAACTGGATAATAAAAACCCGTAACTAGTAATCTGCTATCGACAATCAGCTGTGAGCCTTGTAATCAATGTTTGTTTATGGTCTGATAAAAATAGAATTGTACTTCTCTGTATATTGTTTATAAGAAATATAGATATTGCAGGAGGCCTTTTCCCAACAGTGGGACAGAATGGGCTAATAATAACTAATAACTAATAACTACTACACTTTAGCTAAGCTGGTTTTGATTATTACAGAAATTACAGGGAGGGTATTCTAAAAGCTCAATGGTATATTCGAGCCTAGCTTTTGCCAAAGGCCCTACTCACTCAGCCTATGTAAGGGCATAGGCCATATAGCATCGGATCCCAGGAAAGGTTTTAGGATCTAATCTTACCCATACCAAATTAAGCCAAATTTAATCAAAATCAGTTCAGCAGTTCACCCGTGAAAGGTAATAGACAAACAAACAGATTTACTTTGTCATTTATAACACGGCCTACATGCTTTAAATAAACTAATCTGAAAGCAAACTTCTTAAGACATCAAAAAATAAAAGAATTCCGCCCACCAACTTATTACATTCACTAAACATTTTCATTCTTCGGTAAATATGAACCGACATTTTAATATTTACAAAGATTTCATCAGCAAATTCATTCGCAAATTGTTACGTAGGTGTTTCTATATTATTTCTTAGAAAGATGTATACAATCACGCTTGTATTCTCAGAGGTATATGTTCTATGTAGATACTACAGCATCCAATATTTCAGATCTCAAATTCAATACATGATAAGACTCGTGATCAGAGGGCTGGTTTGTTCCTTGCACAGAGAATCGGTATAGCCATTCAACGTGGCAATGCTGCCAGCCTTCTGGGCACGTTCCCCGCCATTGACAGGGATGACGATGAGTTCTTTGACGCCGTTTAGTTTTTATTTATGTTAGTTTTAATTTTAGTATAGTTAGAGTTTGTTCTTATATTAGATTTAATTGTGTATTAATAAATAAAAAGTATATGTAAATAAAATATGAATAATAGATTTTAGTAATTGAGAAATACATGATAAGTAAGAGTATAATAAAAGTTATAACAACTTTTAAACTATCGCGCTGCATGTTTATAGTAATATGTATTATAGAACGGGGATTAGCGCTAATCCCCGTTCTATAATATTACGAAGGTATTTAAGTATGTAGGTACGCGCTAATCCCCGTTCTATAATATTTCAATAATGAAAGTTATTTTAGACCATTAGTTTTTGCTTGCTTTAAAGCCAATTATTGACCGTAGAGATTATAATCATTCTAAGATTTTGTAAATTAAAAAAAATATAACCATTCGATTGTAGCGTCACCAAAAAAAATATTGTAAAAGTAATAAAAAAGTTTAGCGTCGTTGGCCTAGTGGCGCTAAGCGCGACTGCTACGCTAGAGGTCTTGGGTTCGATTTCCGAGTCGACCAAAGTGTTATTGGGTTTTTCTATGAAATTCTCAGTAGCAGGTCGGAGTTTGGATTTGTGCCCGGTTAGTGGCAATAGGCTCGCCCCCTATTATATGGGACCTAAACATATCGGCGAACTGTGGGTGTACATTGGTACACCTCTGCCTAACCCTTCGGGGATACAGGCGTGATGATATGTTATGTAAGTTTACGAGAAGGGATAGAATTTTACTACTCTATAGTGTTGAGTTTACAACCTGGATTAACTCGGATAGTTTCAATACTGATAGTCAACGGGAATGCAAACTACGCGTGAAACTACAGGCACTGCTTATCACATACGTACCTAACAAAAACTCTAGTATAATATGAAAACATTTGCCAACATATTTCGCCCTCGTTCACTTGTTTTTAGGGTTCCGTAGCCCTAAGTATAAACAAGACCCTATTACTAAGACTTCTCTGTCCGTCCGTCTATCACCAAGCTGTATCTTAATAACTGAGATACCTCGACACTTGAATTTTTTACAAATTATTCATCTCTATTACCGCTATAATAATAAATACTAAAAATATTTAGAAGGGACTCTCAAACTACGGTGGTACGAAACCCTTCGGGCGCAAGTCTGACTCACACTTGGTTAGTATTTTTTGCGTAGTTTATATATTCGTCGTAGTTTCGAGATAGGGAATCCGGTGTAACATCTGTATATCTCGAATACCGGGGATCGTGTGTCGGACATATTTCACATATCGAATCCTGCTCCACGCTCCGTATTGAGGGTAAGAGGGGAGAACAGATAGAGTTACATTATAATATGATATGTAGGGCTTGTTGTGTTATTTAAAGATTTTATTTGTATTTTCAGTCAAACTGAATACTTAAGTTAAGAAGTCAAATGAGTGAATCTATAAAAAATCAGAAATAGAAAAATATATATATTTTTGATACACAAAAAAGATAAACAAAATTAAGTAGTCTTTTGATCTTAAAAAATATATTAATTTAATGTTGGAGTTTGGAGGACTGACACAACAGGGTTATATTTAGGTTAAATTAGGAAGTTTTTGCTAGTCAATTCAGTAAATAGCAATAATAATACTAGTCTATAAACTTCCTACTGCTGGGGACAACCCCTTCCCATATAGAGAAGGAACGAGCATTGATTACCACGCTTACTCGTTGCGGATTGACGATTTCATATGTCATTTTATCCATCTCACGATGCACATAAATTAACGAATAATTTAATTTATATCCCTAGCCATCAAACCTAAAAAATCTAATCAAAGTTTTCACCAACAATCTATTCAAATCCAATCAACCATCTTCAAAGTACAACATGCATGTATAATTCTCTACTAACATGAACGAAACATGTTGAACATGTTTACACGAGCTTCAGCTCCGATACACTGTTATGTGTTATGTGTTATGTTATCGACAGAACGTTTACGATGTACTCAAGTTACGTCTGCCGGAGAGATGTTTTGTAAAGGATTTTAAGTAGAAACGGTTTGTGAAGTAAATCATTTTAGAAATCTGTGTGGTTTTAAGCTTTACTAAGAAAGGGTATTTGGTAATTTTTTTTCTCTCTATTATTTTTTACAACATCTTACGATTTAAAAAGTAGTGTAAGTACTTATAAACCTGAAAATGAATGAAGTTCCTGCATATAATAATATCTTAAAAATCATGGTCTAAATTAATTTAGAAATCTGTTTTAAATTACCTATCTTACGAACCTACATAATCATAAAATTAATTAATTGAATACAAATACAGTTTTAGGCAAAACATTGCCTAAGCGTCAAAAAGGTTTCCATATTAAAACGGCACAGGTTTAGAATTTCTATCATATTCATAGGTGCTCCCCAGAATTTAGAATAAAGAAAGGATTCTAAACCTTTTACTATCATTGAAATAAAACTATTAGTTACGATTATTATGGCGGTATGTAATTTATAAAATCCTTAAAAAGTAATTTTATTTAAATGTCTTACGTTCAAGAAAACCTGTTTTTTTTTTTATATCAATACGGATTTGTATGCACAAGATTGCAGGTTCGAACCCAGTCAAGTTTAGTTTAGCTTTTTCAAAGTTATATGTACTTTCTTAATTATTCTAAGACACTTCTGACAAACGGTGAAGGAAAACATCGTAAGGAAACCTGGGTTCCAAAATTTGTCATCTGAAATCGCCAATCAGCAGAGAGCAAGCGTGGTGATCAATGCTCGTGCCTTCCCTATACGGGAAAAGACCTGTGCCCAGCAGTGGGACGTTTGTAGGCTGGATTATTATTATTATATGTATTTCCATGCCTATTCCATGTAATTTAACTTTTTTAATAAAAAAAGGTTTAGAATCCCTGTCGCCCTATTTGTAGCTTACTAAGCTCTACCGCAATACATCAAAGGTGTACTCGTAACCACAACTAACTATTAGAGTTACGCGATTGTGGCATGTCGACTTTGAATATATTATACACACACACACACACACACACACACATATCTACACAATCCTTGTAAAACCTGCAAGATCATTTAATAATAATAAGAATAATCATTTATTGTTTCCAATCACATTGTCATTCAACACAAAAATTGAGACATCCCCGTTAAGTTATAGAATACTTGTGATGGGATTGCCTCGCCCTTTCCCTTAGTTTCTAAAATTACAATGTTATAAACAGTCATGACAAATTTAAACAGTCTTTTTGCGTTGCACGAAACTCTCTTTGGCATTTCAACTGAATTCGACTTTACACAAAATAAATGGAAAAGGAACCTTTGGATGGAATCGTCAAAGAGAAAGGCTGATAGCACAAGAAATACACATACATAGAATACGTAGTTTACAGGAAAGCATGAAAACCAATTTAATTAAGACGTGTGACTTTGTAAGCTAATGTTTTTACTGTCTTGCACGGATACCTAATCCTTTTTGTTGAATAAATGGAGCTAATTTAATGTTTCATAACCCCAGCTATGTACCAGCAACAGTCACATAATGATCGGTAGCCCCAGACTTTAGTGCGTTTAAAGAAACAAACATCTTCAGCTTTATTAGATTATTACCTTCTCCCGACCACTCCATTTTTACCATATATTTAGACTAGCTACATAAACCATTAACATAGCTTTATTTCCCCATGTAAAATCAGTCATAATCGATTACTTGAACTAATAAAACGATTTATACAAAGTCCACTGGTCTCTTCTATTTATCGCAGACACCATTAAATGTATTGGTGATCCATCATTCAGCGGCAAACTACCCCGACACCCTTCAGATTTGAGATGACGTCACGCTTTCAGTAAAGCCTTAGAGGACAGATAAGAAACTATAGAGCGCATATCATGGTATGAACCGTGAGCTAGTATGAACTAGTTTCATCGTAAAAATAGTAACAAAATAGAGCGCATCGTTGCAAAAAATCTGTCTCGAACCCTCTTATATTATCGGAGTAATATCGGAACTCTGGATATTTTCGCATTAAAGTCTGGAGTTGAACGGAAAATAAATGAAATCAGTAAACTAGTGTACCTACTACATACGACCTAAAATGTGCTTACCTTTGGCGCATGGGGTTATGTGTGATACGTGCACTCTATAGTATTAACTTTATACTCTTTGAGTAAATCACACAAAAAGTGACATAAAATCACGATTATCAACCTTAACACCTTGGAATAAAGGCGAAGTGTGAAGGAATAACTGTCATAAGTAATAATAATTGTCCTTGAGCTCTCGCTAGGTCGCGATAAAATATCAAAAATATTGACTCTGATTGTTACAAGTATTGGGTTTTCTTGTTTCTATAGGTTATTATTGGAGCAAAGGAAAATAAACAGCTTTAGTATAAAGGCTGTTAATATTATGTACAGAGGCGAAATAATTGGAAGGAAATATAAAGGAAGTAGAGAGATGACACCCGTTTACGACATAATTTAGGTGAAAGGTGCCTTGTTGAGGTTTAGAATTTTTCCTATTATAGAATTTTCACTTCTTGCTGTAACACGAATATATGAAATACTACACGATAAAAAAAAAGTATTAGTTTTTTCAAAAGAATGGATTGCTTTGAATACTAACATAGGTTCTTTCTTGACATTTTTTATTTTAGGTTAAAAGTTACTTTATATTAAAAGTTTTTCTTTAACTTGCAATAAATAGGTATAAAGCTTTATGTATGTGTGTCTACATTTTTGTCCAAGTAAAATGTATTACAGGCTTAATAAAAACACTTTTTGACAACAAAGATCGTGCATATAAGTTTGGTGTCAATAAAATAATCTGGTATTCTGAAAAATCCTACAAAATATCCCTACAACAAAATCTCTATAAAAACACTACAAATAAATACTATCAACTTACATGTAACGAGCAAGCGTACATTCCCCTTACGTTATTGATCAGAGATACAGTAATCCCGCGGCTATGATAAAACTGCACTGGGTATAACACACGTTTAATGTTAACATATTACGGTATTATCATAATCTGTTAAATGCTGTAGCTTGTTTAATTTAATTTCGCTTGCGTTTAGAGGATGTAAAATATCATTTATTGCAGCAAAATGTCCATTATGTAAAAAAACGCTCATCAAAAATAAATAATAAGTACACGCTTGTACTTGGCATTAACAGTAGTCATATTTATTTTTAATTTATCTTCAGTGCATTTTATTTTAAACATAAAATTATCAACTACAAGACTACTAATAATCTTTTGTAATACACAATTAAATCTAATCTAACAAAAAACTCTAACTATACTAAAATTAAAACTTAGGTACATAAATAAAATCTTTTGTAATGTAATACTGTTGTGGATAAACAGGTCTAAAGTTCCAAACGAATTTTTAGACAAATGTTTTACAAATAAATCTGAAATCTGAGATGAAATTAATTAATCTCGACCCTCATCCAATTGACGTAATGAATGTGATGAATTGTATTAAATTCAATTAATCCCAAATCAATCTGGAAGTGTTTATTGACTGACCTTTACACGTCCAGATAAGTTGGCGATAGATGGGATACTAGGAAAAGCAATTACCATTATTACATGAAGTAATGCTTAAGTTTGATAAATAAACCGAATTAAGAAAACTCTAAGGACTACGTAATTATTACTGCTATAGAAGAAGATTTAATTAAAATAATAATCAAAATAAAGGCCAAAAATAATATTGTATAAAACCTGGACAGATTTCCAAAAGATATTGTCCTGTTTCAAACTGGAAATACTTATTTTTAAGAAGAAAAACACGTGCCGATATTATTTTAACGAAAGATTCACAGTGTGTTTTTCTGTTACCACTATAACAATAAATAATCTATCTGTACTATGGCACCGAACCCTTCGTGTGCACTCCGACTCTAGGTTTGTGTGACTTTTCAACTAAAATACATCACTTCCTTACACTTATCACAATTTAAACGACTACTTCTTTTAGTGTCAACTTGTAAAATCAACCTCCCAATATCATGGTATTTGTTCCAGACTACGCACGGGATGGTGCGCAGCTCGGAGCGAGCCCCCGCTGACGGCCAGCGAGAGGGAAGCCATCGCCGCCGTGGTGAGGAGGGCGGAGAAGATAGACGAGGTGGAAGCCAAGAGGGTCGGCAGACTGGTGGCCAGGCTCGAAGGTAGGCCAGGAGCTACAACATGTCAGTTAATTCTGAACCTATGATTCATAACATAGTTTCATCGTCATCATCCACAGATCTTGTCCTCCCACTGCTTGGCATAGGTCTCCTGGCTCGTGACATTCGCTACGGACCTGTTCCAGCCTGATCCAGACTAAACCCCAGACTAAACTTTTACCATGCCATCGACCCATCTTGCTCCCGGACGATAAACGCACTTTTGCCTTGCCTTGGCCATCATTCTATCACCGCCTTAATCTACCCGCCGTCTGGCATAGTGGCCAAATAAACATGAAATAGTCCTAGAGTTTAGTATCGAGTATCGTTTACATGAATACAAGATTTTTTACGTGCTTTTATACTTCCGTATCAACAGAATCAGAAGTTTATTCGAGAAACATAAGTATAATACATGGATATATTTATAGTGCTCTATATTTTGTTTTAAGACATATAAATATTTAACCATTAAATAATCAAAAAATTAAGCTACTAAAATTACGTTTTTTAGGCCCTTCATTGTAGCCAAAACAATCTCAAAACGTATTACGTTACCAAACACGATATCTTACGTTACGAACATTAATGTTATCATTGTAGCTACGTTAACAATAACATTCTGTATACTTTGGGTATACTCGTATTATCCCGATTATGTGTGGCTTCTGTTTTTCAACCGACTGCAAAAGGTAAGGTAACCTTTTTCCTTCCAAAAGTTGTTGGTATCGAGTCCACAAAAACGAGAGTATAGCGAATCTTTTTTTAAGTTTTTTCAAAAAGAGGAGGCTCTCAATTCGTCTGTGTTTATTCATTGTCTTTAAATGCAATATCTATGTCAAGTTTGGACCCATGTAAAACTCACTAGTGGACCCATATAAATTAAATCAAAATTGATTGAGTAGTTTTATTTTTTTAATAGCAGCCAGATTTTTACCATTTATGTGCAACACAAAAATTATTTCTTATTAAACTTTTACTTAAATATCACTTTTCTAAGCCGAATTTAAAAAATGCTAGCTGCAGGTTTAAATCGTCGACTTGCAAACCGTTTAAGCCAGACAGGGTAAATTCCAGACGTTTTATGAATCCCACTCAAGGGTCCTTAGCTCCAGTTAATGGACCCAAGATGGGGTCGTTAGGATAATACTCCTAATTAATCTTCAAGCGTTCGTGTTGCCTATTCATTATTTATTATACTCCGCTGGAAAACGATAAAACAGCATTTTGTAATTTTTTATGCACTCTTTTGTTTCATGTGATGTTTCTGCTTGGGATCGCATTATTGAAAGTCTAGTTTTTTACAAATATAGTGTAGGAAGCATTTAGTATGTGTAGCAACATATCTAGAGCAAATGGTTACGGTAAAATTACCTCTCTACCTTATTCTAAAACATTTTAACTAATTATATTTTGTCAGAATCTGTAACACACAAAACCTTGATAACAGATTATTGATAATTATTATGTCTTTCCATTAATAGCTAACACATAAATAAGTTATTTTATCAATAATCAGAACTATTATACATTTTCTCAGTAAAAACCCAACGGAATACTTTTATCCCGGGGAAAACGAAGGAAATAAACTTTAAGTATGTTTAGCAGTTACCTCGTTACTGCAGAACAAGCTAGGCTTAGTTTGGGCTCAGAGGGCCGTGTGTGAGTTTTTCCAAGATAACATTAGTATATTGTACCCAGGTATGCGTCGGTCAGCACAAGGCCCGGTCCCCCGCACCTGCCTGCTGTGCGGGGAGACGGCGCGGCTGCTGGCGCCCCTGAGGACCTGTTCCATCTGCAGGCACACAGCCTGCTCCAAGTGTGTTATAGAGAACCCTCCGCATCGGTGAGTGCATATTGTACCCAGGTATGCGTCGCTCAGCACAAGGCCCGGTCCCCCGCACCTGCCTGCTGTGCCGGGAGAAGGCGCGGCAATGTGTGTGTGTGTTTCTGAACTTGATCAGTTTTTGGCCTCAAAACAAAAAGCCTCACCTCTCCAATTTGGGGACAACATACATACCTAGATGCAATAAAAAAAACATAGTCTCGTACCTAAGACCTAAGCTTGATTCGATTTCAAAAAAGGGATAAACTAGTGATTGATTGATGGATGAAAAGAAGTGTGAAAAAAAGTTTTTAACCCACTTTCAAATAACTGTAAAAATGGTAAGAAAGTAACATACAAAAACAATAATAACCGAACTATGGCTAGATAAAAAAATAAAACTATTGAAGAATAAAAGTTGCATAGCTGCAGGTCCATGCAGGCTGAACTTTCAAATACCGAATACAAAAGTAATAAAAGTTCGTTAAAGCTGCAGTTTTACAAAGGAATTAATAGAAAAAGTTCTGAAGAGTCATTTTAACTTTTACAAACGAGTTTTTACATGACAGCACCTACCAATATACTTTTCCAGTTATTGAAATTGTATTTCAACTAACTATGTTAATGTCCAAAATTATCCTTACTAATATTATAAATGCGAAAGTTTGTTTGGATGTTTGAATGTTTGTTACTCTTTCACGCAAAAACTACTGAGTGGATTTTAATGAAACTTTACAATAATGTAGCTTATACATCGGATTAACACATAAGCTATAATTGATAAAGATAGTGTATGAATTGTCATTCACGCGGGTGAAACCGCGGGGCACGGCAAGTTTCTTTAATACATAAAATACCTAAACATTACTTTTGACATTTTATAAAAAAAATACTTGCAAATGATACATGAAAATCGGCGGAAATGTGTAACATAAACCTTTTGAACACAAATTGATTGACACACATGACAGGCGGTTTGATGAATACGAATACAAAATAGTTTCTTGTTTGTATACATTTGATATTTTTTTACATTTCAAAAGTTAATACAGACCAAACAAATAGAAATGAAATTCTATAAAAACATTTTTTATTGAAATTGTGGATGTTATGTGCTAATCAGTGCTAAGCATATAATAGGTCAGAATGTGTTTGTAAAAATAGTTTCAAATGTTCTGCAAACCCAATTAACGAAACATCAATTTGATAAATTAAATAAGCATTCCTGTAATTAATTTCAATCGCATATTATCATCCCAATATTTGTTGATTTATAAAATTCCATGGATTAAATGGACAACATATTTTTGGAATAAACATATAAATAAGGGCTCCATGTGTAATATAATTCTAAGAACTCATTCCAAAGAAAACATTTACGAAACAAATGATGGAAATTGAGGAAAATGGTACATACGACATATATTATAATAACAAGACATATTCGCCAAACTCTAACTAGAATGTAGGCTAATTATTTATTACCTATTATTTACTATAAGACATGTTGGATTTAATTGGGGTATTATAATATTTAGGTATGTTTTATGAGCAATATATTCATGTAACAGTCAAAATGAACGTGTGGTTGGTTCAAGGGTTTATGTTCTTACATTATCAGGTTATGGTTAGTAAGGATCGATATAGGTCACAGATATATTTTGACGGGCCTGTTGGTCTAGTGGTTAGTGACCCTGACTGCTACACCGGTCGTGGGTTCGATTCCCACTCAGGGCAAATGTTTGTGTGATGAGCACGATCATTTGTTCTGGTCTGGGTGTCATTTATCTATAATATGTATGTATTTGGAAATATATAAGTATGTATATCAGTTGTCTGGTTACCATAACACAAGCTCTCTTAGAGCTTAGCATGGGATCAGATTACCGTGTGTGAGTTGTCCAGGAATATTATATTATATTATATAATAGGCAATCTTTATAAAAATACAGTATACCTATATATAACTCACTAGTTAATATACATATACATTATTTGTTTTGTTTGTTTGTTTACATAAATAAATTGGTAAGATTGAAAACAATTATTCGATAATTTGTTAAGTATTTCGGATTTCATGTAATCACACTTTCACTCTGTTCTTAAGTCCCAAATCATTGACATGAAAACCACATCATCGTATATAATTGTCTAAAATACGGGTATTTACAAAAAGAAAATAGATGCTCGAGTACTAAAAGAAAAACATAAGCTTTCTTACAATCAATAATAAACTTACAAATACCCGTTCAAAGAAATGAAGTGAACGTGTCAAAGAAACTTACTAAGTGACCGCAAAGGTAGAAAACTTCGTAATAACTTATAAGTAACTTGAGCTTCTGCAATAACTTAGACATAACTTACTGCTAACTTAAATAACGGCTATTAAGGTTAACTCGCTGATAAAAGGTAGAATAAGATTGAGCGAAAAGTCCAGGTAATTAAGTGAAAGTTGCATCAAACTACTCAAGAAGGTTCAAAAGAAGCGAAATTAAGCTTTTGTGAAGAAACCTCAGGTTTAAAACTAAAACTTAGTTTGACCGCAGATGGAAGAGAATGACAATTGTAAAACTTTTTTCTACTTAATAGACTCAAGAATGTACATTATTTATATTGCAAGTTAGTGCTTAATAAGATCTAGTCCCTCCATTAAAAAAATATATATAGGATCCTTTGTATATGTTAACATAAAAAAAAAACTATTTTCTCAAATAGCCTTACTTAATACCTTAATTCTTTATATATTGGTTTCGATTTAACACTTCTGATAGGTATTTTCTTCTACCAAACCTCTTTTCCAAATCGATAAGATCCAACAAGAGATTGTTGAAACCTCATTGTTCTATTTCTTTAATTATCTACTTTTCCCACAGATCCCCACTCTGCTCCCGGGAAGCCTACATGTGCAACCTATGCGCGGAGACGCGGGAGATGTGGAAGAAGTCGGGCGCCTGGTTCTTTAAGTCCTTGCCGAAGTACATCCTGCCGGACAGGAGGACTACCGGCCGGTATATAGACTCAGAACTCGCCAAGTCGCTGCAGGTAACTTTTAGTTTTTTATGTCATTACTAACAGGGTTTCAATAGGGCTACTAAAAAAAAAGTTTGCAAGTTTCGACTAGCGCTTTATTTAACTATTTATTGTTATAATATATTTCATAGAAGATACATTACCTTGTGGTATTTTCGATAACGTCTTTTGTTTCCTACTAGGTTTTGCTTCGATTTTCGTTTGATGCTTTAAATAGCGCAATTACAAAAGGATCATGTAATTTGTTTAGAATCTATAGAATTGCTATAATTATGTTTATTCTTCAGCTTAGCTATGTTACTGTCGAGATTCACGTAAATAACTCACTATATTTAATGTAGTAAGTACACCGTATTAAATGGTTATTATGCTTGGAATATTAAATAATATTTCAATTTACAAGATATTTCACAGTAACTTGCTTAATCCAATTTTACGTAACAATAATAGAGGTAAATTAAGCAGGAAAAATGCTGTAAAAAATATATACAAATATACCTTTAAACAAGTAGGCTGTGTAGGTTGTCATGAAGGTAATAAAGTCATCGTTTTCACGCACGAACTGCCAGACGATAGCTTCTTTCCTAACGAGTGCGTTTCATTTATGTTGTCGGAGTTGCGCCCTTTATGAACCAAATTGAACGTTTTATTAAAAGCGTGCGAATAGCTATAATATTTAGGTGTATCCTAAAAGTGGCTGTAAGTAAATTTGATAGATATACAACTAAAATAGAATATTTCGTTTTAAAGTAGGAATTACACTAATAGGTATCGTATACAAATTGCAATAGTAGATAGGTTTTGTGACTGGTATAATTAAACTTTCGCATTAAAATATTAAATAATACCAAATCAAATTTTAAATATAACAAACATTTTTCTTACATAACTTCCCATTGCCTTCTGAAACTCAAATAATTTAAGCGCTTTTTTATGCATTGTTTTATTCGAGTCACAAAAACTCGTCACTAAAATATTCTTATACCCAGTTACACATAATGCAAGCTGCTCATCCTGAAATTCATCCCTCATTAGTCACTATCCAGTCCATTAGTTCGCTAATTAATTATATTGTAATCTCCTACACGCTCTAGCTAATCCGATACAATGGATGTACAGCCTTCGCGGATCATTGTTAACTGTCCATGTAATTGATCCATATCAGGTTCTGTTGAAGTCTGCAAGCTAGGGAAACCTTAGAGTGTAAAAGTAAAAAGTCTAGAGTGCGAGTCAGAGGATGAACTTTAAGCTAGTATGAACTTGTTTTGTTGTAAAAAATGTCAAAACAGAGCGAGCCGTTTTGTCTCGGAATCTCGAAAATACCAAATAAGTATCTCAATTTATTTTTATTAACTTTCGAACTTTATAAATTACTTAGATAAGTAAAAATCTCACACATAAATTTAAGACAATAATTAGCTTATGTTTGGGACAGTGGGCTTTTAGGGATACTTGAATCAGAATTAGAAACGTTTATTTTTCAAACAGGTATTTGTACTCTATACCTTATTTTTTATACTCTAAGAACGTAACCCTTTAGTGGATCTCTATTGGCCCTTTGATTGTGGCCCTTAATGTCGAGGTCAAGGGTAAATAACGATTTTCGGAAAGAAATGAGATTTGGAAAGTGTTTTGACCTTTTACTTACATTTTAATTCGAATATCTTATAAAGTTTAAGGTTTTGAGGTAATTGATTTGACAGTGAACATAAAAGCAATTTATGTTCCTACGTAAATTTATTTTGCGCATTGTTTCTATAATGCGCAATTGGAAAAATATTTTAAGGACTTCTTCTGCCGAGCCTTATAACAAGTATGTTGGGGTAGGCTTTCAGTCTTACTAGAATCAGCTGAATAAATCCGCATTTTTTCTTTAAATTCAACTAAAGTAATGAAAACAAAAACCTTTGCAATGTCACCTCAGCTTTTCTACAACAACTGGCTGTTCTCGCCTTTGTATAAAAAAGCGTTCCTAACTATTCTCCATCAAAGAGGAACACAGAAGCACTTCAATGGTCTTAGTCAGTGTGACGTGTCTCTAAAATAAAAAGAGCTGTATTACATACTTTTAAAATTTATAAGTACTTTCATAATTATTCTAAAACACTTCTGACAAACGGTGAAAGAAAACATTGTGAGGAAACCTGGATTCCAAAATTGGGATCTTGGTGATCAATGCTCGTGCCTTCTATGTGGGAAGAGGCCTGTGCCCAGCAGTGGTACGTTTACAGGCTGGATTATTTTATTTTTATATACTAAAAGTAACTATACTGTGTATGTATACTTGTTTCTTGTTAACAGGAGGCAGGCAACAGTAGTAACGAGGGCAAGACGGACTCGGAGCCCGGCTCCCCGCTGAGCACGCACGCGCCCTCCTTCTCTCGCCAGCCCAGCAACACTGACAGCAGGAAGTCGATCACCTCACCACATGTAAGTTACTCCCATAATAGTTTTAACATGCCACTGTACTTAGAGAACTAGCTTTTCCATACCACTGTTCCTGTATTAGTAACGAGTAGGTAGCGGTTATCGCGGCAAAAAGTAAGTAACAATCCCTTTCTCGGGATACAAGGTACCACATGTAAGTTACGCCTTTTTAAATGCTACTGTCCTTAGAGAACTGTTGACTTTACTCATTGAAAAACTAGTTATCTACTTACTAGCTTTTCTGAGCCGTTGCTTCTACCTATAACCTATGTACTATTACTGAATAGCGGTTGCAGCTCCACTAATCATGAGTGTTAAGTAGCATACTTCCTTTCTTGGGATTCATGATTACCCCATACCAGTCAATACAGTACCGATACAGTTATAATAGCTTTTATATACGACTCTTTCTGGTATGTTTTATTTGCAACTAGCTGTTTGTTATCGTAGTCTAAGTAATATTAGTGAAAGAGAATTAGCGCGCAACATGAAATGCCTTTTTGGACTTGACGTTTCTTACTAGCAGACCGAGTCTGTAAACTTGCAATAGTTTAAATGTTAGCATAAGTGGCCTATGTCCTTTCTTGAGATACAAGCCTACCTTAGACTAAGTTTCAACAGAATTGGTTTAGTGCTTTAACGGTAAAAAGTGAACAGATAGAATGACAGATAAACAGGCAGAGAGAGTTATTTTCACATTTCTAATAGGTATTAAGTATGAAATATGTAATATACGGTAGCTTACTAGTCGCTCCTCACATAGTTTCCCTTTTCTGTCGAATTCGATAACTATTTGATATCTCAATAGATATGAAATATCTTTGGAGTTACGTCACAAATATTTGGCGTTAGTTGATATATTTCTAGCTCCCAGTAAAAGCACTTCGGTAGTATTAAAGATGGCACGACCTTTCACAGTCACACAGTGCAGGAGTTTTTGATTCCCGGTAGAAAATTGGAACTTGTATATCAAGGGGATTTTTACCGTTGAAAAAACTAGATCACAAATAGTATTTCTGTCGTAAGCATCAATGTCGATTTGCTATTACCACAGGTTACATTGCGTTGTTGATATGTATTCTTACTAATAATGAACACTTTGGAACTACGATGGACACTTTGGAACCGAGCACCTATATTCAGTAGATTTTAAGGTAACGTTTCTTCAGCGCCTTTTGAGGTTGATACAAAATAAAAACTTTTTAATTTGATTTGATTTCATCTCATGCATTTAGTTACGGACGCGTGAAAGAATAGCAAACATTAATCACAATCAAACACAACTTAAGTGTATGTAACTCCTTTCGTTACTAAAATAACAATTTCATACCTACTAAATCTTCGTACCATTTCTCTCGATACCAAAGTACTCTCAGTAATCCTCAGTGACGTCATAGTAGATACGTCATAGAATTTTCGAGATCTCTCTGTAATTGGGATATTAAAGGCTCGGGTGTGATGCTCGGATAATAGTTTGTACAACGTAATCTTCTTTATAACTAGACTCTATTTATATTATGTTACCATTTATATGGAAAAATATTTAAGACGCTCTCAAGTCTACACGTATATAATTATGTGCTTTGTATAATTATATGTATTAAAAATATTTCGAAATATACTACTATCACATTTATTTAATAATTAATAAAACATACTATATTACAATTAAAAATTAAACTTAAGATATTTACGATAGGTAATAAAAAAAAACTAAGCCTACACAGTAAATAAGAAAAAATATAAACTAAAATAAGGCATCAAAAAATTCATCCACATCGCTGTCGACTGGGAGTGTGCCCAAAAGGCTGGCAGCATTGCCACGTTGTATGGCAATGCTTATGCGCTGACCTAGGTAGTAGCCAGCCTTTGGGTCACGCGAAGTGTCAACCAGGCGTTTGGACAAAACTTTAAAAAAACTATGTGCACTCGGACCCCACGGACCAAGGGTCTCAACCCCAAACGGCTCGAATATATAACTACCAACTAGGTTGGTATATTTCCGCCGCTTGAGGTTCTCAGCAGCCGCAGCAGCAGCGCCAGCACAGCACGACGTACTGGGAAGGTGGGATGGCGCAAGAGTATCGACGCAAGTAGCGTCCCACACTAAAGGCCTACCCACCTGCCATGGGAACAAGGAAATGCCGTCCGGTCTCTTGCCGTCGTCGCGTGCCAGGCCATTGGGTTCCGGGTGGAAGCCGGAACTCCGACGGCGACAAGAGCTCGTCGGATAATATCATTTAAATTAGCATGCCGCGCCATGCGGCCCGCGCTACGGCTACATGATAGGCCGTGGTGTCCGAGGCTGTTGACAACTTCGCCACAGTGACAGCGATGCGGGGTACAAGTCGAAGCCCCTAGGCGTACTATCTAACTTGTCATAAGAATTAGAGACGAAATGTAGAGTTTTAGTTACTGTCCGAATGATTTCCATGAAGAACTACTTAATTACAATTTTGTTCATAAAACACTTACTGCTACTTGAAGCTCTTTGACTGCTTCAAGCGGTCAACAAAACAAAAAGCAAGCGGATGGGAGGCGCACGTGTTGCACGAGAGCGATCGAACTCACGCAGCATACATTGTTAATATTTGATAATTGTTATTTGACAAAAGACACATTGATAATTGACAAAGACAAACTGCTGTAGCGGTTCTTAAACAGAGTGTTTAGGAGAGGGCAATGACTATCCAAAAGGATTTCCAGATTCCATCTGGTATAGAGCCAGTTTTCAAAATTTTATTTGCGCATAATTAGTTCTTTAATTAACTATTTTATTCCTTTTTAACTTGTATACATTTATCCATATCTTAAAATATATATTAAACTTGTCAAAGATCTACAAGAATATAAATATGTTATAGCATACCGCTTTAAAACTTATGGTATGTTATAAGCGGCCTACTACTCCATTATTGAACAGAGAGCCACCACAATCGATGACAGTCCCAAGTAAAAGGATGAGTCTATAACAAATATATTAATGGACTCAATTACCGTGCCAACCCATCGCAGTTGTCTCTAGAAGGCTTTGTAATCCGTTGTAGGGTTGTCAAAT
The DNA here is from genome assembly GCA_905146925.1 of Autographa gamma. NCBI lineage: Eukaryota > Metazoa > Arthropoda > Insecta > Lepidoptera > Noctuidae > Autographa > Autographa gamma. Next base: position 1,269,323 of record LR989870.1, read on the forward strand.
AAGACACTAAAATTAAATAAATTATTTATAGTTCACTTTTTAAAAAATATGCTAGCCCAGCGTCATATTTAATACTAGTTTATATATTACACGTTAGAGGGAGTGGTTTTCATTTTGATACTTATTACTGTGTTAAACATTAAATCTCTATTGGTAGCCGAACTCGAAAATATCCTACTTTTATTGCGTTTAAAATATTTCTCCAATACTACAGATTTAATATGCATCTGAATTGCATAAATGCTTGTACCCGTAACAGATATGCGCAGATTATGTCAATAGCATCGTGTAGGAATCTTACATACTTTAAGCAAGGAGACGAACTTAAAATATCTTTGAGTAAAAATAAAATATACACAGGCATTTTTACACTAGGTTTTGCATTGAATTCTTCTCATTTATATTAAATTGGATTTTACATTTGACATATTTACCGACCTTTCATTCTGCCTTTTAACTTTGAAAACAAAAATAAACATTTTAATTCAAATACTCGCAATTATCGAGTCAAATCTTTGAGTGCACCAGTGAACGAAGCTAAAAAGTTTGTATCCGTACAATAACACAGAAAACAATCTCTCACACTTCTTACACTTTTACTCTCTAACCACGATTCACATAAATAACACAAGTCACCTACATTAAAACACGCATTTCACATTCTAATCTAAATATTCGCGGCAACCCTAATCGCAGCATGAGTGTCGTCAGCGTACAAGATAGTTAACCACCCTTGAGCTCAGCTTTGTAATATGATTAATGAACGAGTGTAATCTGCTCAACGTTTATAATGGTATTTGCGATTTGATACTGTCATTTAACTTTATTGTTCACTATTTACTTTTCCATATGTTTATTTTAAAAGTACCTGGAAAGTCTGGCTTTCCATATCAATAAGATTAAATGAATTAAATGAAAGATAAAATATTTTAATATTTCTTTCTGTTTCAATTTGAACTAAGTAAATAACGCTATCATAGTGTCACATTTATATAGTATCGAGAGGTCTATATTTTTGTAAATCATAAATAGAAAAATATTATTTAAGCAATTTTCAATACTAACTGTTGCCTGCGGCTCCGTCTGCGTAGGTATTTGTGTCAAAAAGTAACTTATTTTTTTCTGACCCAAGTTTCGGGCTATAGGATAGTAACCCTATAGCCCTAGTTTCATCAAAATTGATTTGGCTGGAAGGGTAACAAACAGTACGATAGTCAGCGTTACCTACGCACTGGTACCTACAAGCATATAATTAAAATTGTTTGCTCTAGTTCCCAGAAAATTAGAAACCATTCTTCAATCTTACTAAAACTATTGACGTGTTATTTTATCACATAATTTCCTTCACATAAGTGGCTATTCGATTCTTGGCAGCCTTCCCTCCATATTACTAATCCCTAACTACGTCATACTTTACGAGTTATTTCTAGATTTCTATAGAAACTTAGTTTATACACTAAGAACAAACGGTCATATAACTACTTAATGTCTGCAAACACACCCGCAGAACAAAGGAATCTTTAATAATTAAGCGACTTATTTCGACATTACAATCCCATTTATGTTAATATTATATTAATGGATTAATCTTAGTCGCACTCAGAGTTAACGATAACTTAAAGATTACTTATCATTTCCTCTTTGATTATTTGATTTGACGTATTTAAGTCGATACTTGGGAATATCTTTTTTTAACCGACTTCAAAAAAGGAGAACTTACTCAATTTGACTGTTTTTTTTTTGTTTTTTATTACCTCTTCTGACCTTTCGACTGGATGTACCGATTTTGATAATTTTTAATTTATTCAAAGCTGGTGCTTTCCGTGTGCTTTAAAATTTGGTCCAGTTTTGAGAGTGAGATCCATAAGAAATGAATATAAGACTTATTTTCAAGTCGGTTTGTTTGTAAGAATTATTCATTCACAGTTTCAATCACTTTTCTTCTTATTTAAGAGAGCGACAAGTAGGAAAAGTACAGAAGTATATAAAAATATAATTTCCCACCTTCAAATATTAAAAGGTCTGTAATAAAATCTCTTTGCTTGTATTTTAAGTACAAAGCGAAGCCTTGGGCTACTTGGGCTAATAATGTCTGATGTTAAGTCACTGCTACACTGTAAGCTTGTTATATATGTTTATACGTAGGTAATGTATAAGATATGTACCCACGAATAATATAACTAAGTAAAAAAGTTTGTGTGTTTGAACAATCTAATCTCTGAAACTGCCAGTCGGATTTGAAAAGAACACCCTTGCTTACAGCCGCATTTCACTGCTTGTAAATAATATATTATTATCTGCATAAACATATTTTCACAGCAATAGTAGTAATAGTATAGGTTACTCATTCCTAATATAGTTGCAAAAAAAAAACAAATAATTTAAACATAAACTTGTAATAGGTACTTGAATACATAAAAATAATAATTTGGGAATCAAACTATTTGTATTCCTTCGTGTAAACGTTTACAATTTACAAATAGATCGCTCACACAATCTCAATCTCACTTCGATTGAAAATTATTCGGGAGTTCGGAGAATGTCTTAGCACATAACATTATCTGTAATTTCCTTACCAGATGATACCCTTTAAAACATGAAACTTACTGATTCCAGCCAGTACGTAAGGTTTAGAGAGTTTCTAAGGACAGATTATCCCCGACGCTAATCCGTATTTACAGCTGAGATTTGAAATATACTGAATAAGCGAAAACCTTTAAAATATCTGAACATGAAGACTTAAGATACAGATTTGTGTCGACCCTAGAAGCATGTAGCTTGTTAGTTAGAACTTTTTATCAAGACAAACTTGTTTTTTTTTGTTAGAGATCTTTGCAGTTAGCCTGAGCGCAGGCTTTGACTGCTTCAGCGGGCTTTATAAAGACAAACTTGGAAATCTTCTAGGTTCAAAGTACTTTTGAAAACAAATCCAACAACCTCAAACATTTATTTACCGGTTCCATCATCAAATGATCTGGAAAGTACCGAAATATTACATTGTCATAGCACTTATATCAGATTGTATTTCATCTCAATCGGATGACAAGAAGTGGTTCTAATTTATCTTGCAACGTGTGATTTAAACAAACATGTTCAATTGCAAGATAAGGAAATTTTGTATCCGTGTAGCTATCTCTGTCTCCATTAGTCTACTAACTATAAAACAAACATAAGCAAAATAAAACTCGGTTGGATTGGAACAAACATTTCAGGACTTCAGGCACAAATATTTGAGGCTCTATCGATCTTGCAACGCGATACACCTTTGTCTAGTCGGATGGCAAAAACAATAGTTGTAGTCTCGATATCAACTATACAGTAGATTACTGGGTATAAAAAGGCAAAAACTATTTATAAAGCAAATCAAAAAAAAAATGTGAGTACAATAATTTCAGTTCAGGAACCACTGACGTCATGCTTTAGCGCAAAATTATAAAAGCAGGTATTAGCTAATTGGTTACCAAAGAAAAAATATACGGGTCTTTCAATAGTTATTTATCTACCTAATTTAAAAAAAAAAAACAATTTGTATATAATTTTACAAGCCAAAAAAACTTATTATGATTTCACATGCTATAAAATATATTCTTCTTATTTTCGTGGCATTGACCCTTAAACTCGATAAAATTTATAGCGACTCTTGCAATGTACAATCACCTTATCTTTATTATTTCTTTAGGAAACACATCAAAGGGACCATGAAACTGCTGGGTTTCTGTAAAGTCAACATCCAAATTAAATAAACCATCAGAATACATGATCTGTAGTATTTATTTTATGGAAATGGCTCGCCTCTCATGCATACTGCTATACACATACTACTTTCACCATAATATAATATAAACCTACTCGTATATGCACATTAATTGAGTAATGAGCGTGTATCATTTCTTTTCGTGGCGAGTTGGCTTACGGCCTGTAATTCATGTTAGCAACGCACTAAGTCGAGGTCCGAACCCCGCAGAGGGTGCCCTTAGTGGACGTTGCTGACGTATTTAGTTTCTCTTATAGCCCTGGCTGGAGGCCTTAAGGTCCTCGCCAAAAGTCCAGTGAAGCAGACAAAGCAAGCGCTCAGGCTATTTGCAAAAATCTCTACCAAAAGAAAATTTAACCATCGTGGACTCGTGACGCGCCCGTCGATCACGATTAAATAAATAGAAAAATACAAAACCAACAAAAAAAAATATCGTAATACGTTAAACAAAATACCATAATATTATAGGCTTACGTTTAGTGTGTTGTTAATCCTTTGGCAGCCACTGTACGAAATACACTCACACTCACTACTTCTTAGCTACTTAGTGTTAAATGAAAGCCTTCTTGTGTAAATGTTTATGTGGAGCCAAGGGGTTGCTCTTATTGAACTGAATATATCGATACTTATGTACTACCTAAGCATATAGATTGGGTTTAGTCTGATGTAAGGCAGTTCTTTCTAATTTTTTTCACCTACTGAATGAAAATTGATATATTTTGTTAAAATGACCATTTTTACCAAACATAAAAACAAGTTATTTTTACATAAAAAAACCTTTAGTATTACAAAACAATTGCAGAAAAGTAAATAGATCATACAGCTTATTTAAGGCATAGATAAAATATTTCAAACTTTTCCGTTTAATCAATACTTCACGAATAAATTGGTAACAGAAATTCAGTTTATAATATACACATTTTCAAGAGAGTTGTAGCTCAAAATTTACTGAATATTTTCCGGCAATATTGAGCACAATATTCCGTCAATTTAATATACGAGAGAAATAATTTAAAATGAGTCAGTAAAAGGTCTAGCAAAAAGACGGGGAAGTGTGGCTAGCCAAGTTTGAGTAAAAATACAAATCCATCAGTAGAAAATAAACCATTTTGACATATTTTTTAGTATTAGCATTCAAAGGAAACTTGAACTAATCAAAGTATTTGATAATTATGTACTTTGGTTGTTTACTTGCGGTTACTGCTTTATTAATGTATTAACCGCAAAGAAAATTTTAGGTAGCCTAGGTAGGTAACATAGGTATGTTATTTATATTAATTAATTGTGTTTGTTAACTTCGTAGAATCAGAGCCCTAGAAATGGAACTTTATTTTATTTTTTTAGAAGCGAACATTTAGCATATAAGCACTTAATTTAAAACCCATAAAAAAATTATAGGTTGCCCCGCGATTCACGGACACTAGACGAAACATTTATGAATTATACACACAAGCCATACAAAATATCGTTTAGTACTTTTAGAGATTATCGCATTCAGACAGACAGAGCCTCGATACCGGACTATTTTAAATGCATGTCAGTGGTCGGTCAGTGTACCTAATTTTGATTGTGCCTAATTTTCGTATTCAGATAATGCTTTAATAAAATCTCACTGAACCCTCGAAGAGAATGATCGTTATGACAGTTAGTAAATTAAGCAGGTCATTTGAATCGAGGCCCTGATGCAGCGCAGTACTTTGTTTTGTAGATATTATCTATGGATCATATTTTACTTTAGTACAAATACAAAACGCCAGCATCTTTATTGAACACCTATAAAACAGATGGGTTCACGACCAATCTATTTCGGTACATTATTAGCGCCCCCATTGGTCGGTGTCAAGGAAACTAACATTTGTCTGCGAAGGTCTTATTTCACTTTCCTCTTTCGGTACTAAAAATAACGTTTATGTGTAATCAAGGTTTATTTGTACTTAGTTTAGTTGTGTCTTTTATTCCGGTTAGTCTTCTATAGTAGTGAATAAATAGAGGAAATCTGAAATTATTTATTTTTCTTTGTTATATCGTTAGCTGATTTGTATTTTAGTTACCCGAAACTTGGACCTGCTACGGATATAAACAATATCGATTGAAAAAATATGCTATTCGTAATATAATAACAGTAAATTCAACGGAACTCAAATTAAAGATGTTTGTTAACATTTTCAGTTATTTAGCTCAAACAAATAACATAAAAAAAAACCGAATTAAAATGAAGCCACCAGAAAAATAACGCAGTTTTGCACCGTTAAATATATTTCTAGGAAAACACCCAAACACGGGATTTACAAGACAATAATCACAACAAAAAACCTTTTTACATTGTTACAACTTTTTCTTCGAAATCTCAATCGCCTCGAGCCAGCACAAACTTTTGGTGAATCAAATTGGAATTATTTAAAAAGTGAGATCAATGTATATGGAACGCCTTCTCTACAGCGTGGCGCTACAATGGTAACATTAATTTAACACACATATAGGTTTTCACATTTTTGTTTCATGAAGAAAGTATGTTTCCATTAAACGTTGTTATTTGCGGATTTATTTAAAGTTGTATAAAATAGAATTTTGGAGCAACCTGTACTTAAAGAACTGTCGCGTCGGTCATTTGCTGAGATCACGGATCATAACATCGCATCAATTAAATTAAAATGAATAAGAAATACTTTAAAGGAAAGAGATATCCCTTCGTTGGCGAGCGGGCGCCGAAAATCATTCATGAAAGTACTTAATTTCATGAATGATTTTTGCAAGGGTGATCCCAATTTTATTTATAAAAATAACATTTAGTTTGTTTGAAAAAAAATAACTTCAATTTATGAGTTATTTTATTCTATTATAATTAATATGATTAAAGGGCACTAGCCCTACAAGTATGTTAAATTAATGTCACCATTGTAGCGCCACGCTGTATATGGAAGAGGCCTGTGCCCAGCAGTGGGACGTTTATAGGCTGGATTATTATTATTATTGAGGTCAATGTGTGATTCCTTTCTTGTATAAATAGGTACCCAAGATATTCATCATAAAAGTTTATCTGTGATGTTATCTCTCTCAAGATTTTGCAATTTTATTTATTTATTTCGATATGTAATTATCATTCCTTAAATAATGAGATCCTTAAATTATTAGATACCTCTAATAAAACAGAATTCCTTCAAGCTTACATAATACTTAACACATACTTTCAAATATTACACTTTATATTTTTCTTGTTTGACCAGAACATACTGTAAATATTATTAGGTACGATGAATTTCTACTTAATAATTTGTGAAACATTTACATTTCACAAAGTTACAACTTTTTTGTTTCCCTTTAACATAGAATATATACAAATATATCGGCCCGGAAGTATTTCGATCAAACTAGGCGGCATTCGTAGCATGTGAGTATTTGTTGGCAACTCGGAAACCAATAAACATCGATGTGGAACATTCGCTTTGAGTTACATTCAGATGTTTGACCGTTATGTTGCTAGGTGAAACTAGACCTTCTGTTATGTTAAACTTCTATTTTGGTTAGAATAAAATGTTAATAAAAATCAGCCTCAAAGACTAACTAGAACTAAAAACTGTTTTTAGTAAACTAACCTTTAATATTGGAGGAATAGGAGGCCATTGATGAGGAGATGACTACGGCCCTAACCAGAGAGAAATGGAAAGAGGGTAGAGAGGCCTTTGCCCTGCAGTGGGAAAGAAATGGCTAGGAAAAAAAATCCTTTAATAGTGATCAAAGACCAAAACTCATCGCAAGATTAAGACTGAGAAAAAGTTAGGTTTTATTGTTGAGCATTGTTACTTGGAAGCCTCCAACCTGTAGGAACACGTATAAATTAGAAAAAGAAAACTCAGCTTCAATCTCAGAACCGGGCATAACAAAACTACTCTCCCAACAATTCAGAGAAAACAAACGAAGCGTCTTCAGAGAACATATTAATATGTATTCAGATGAATTCTCAGTAACAAACTGAATTGCATAAACACAACTCCATACCAATAGCATTTACGAAGAAACCTTAAAGGCCAGGAGGTATTAGCTTAGGTAATTACCAACTCTGAACTATTATTCATCTGAAATACAATATACCTGGAATATGATTGCCACATAATCATTGAAATGAAACTACGATTATTTTACGGTTTATTAAGTTTCATTTCCCGTTTCAAGACTAGGAAGTCTCGGGCAGCCAACGTGCAAAATTAATTTTATATTTAATCTTAATTTTCGCGTAAGCCCTTAAACAGTCATACCACATAATCATGTGATTTTATTTTACTATAAACTTACTCTTCAACGCATACAAAAAAAGTCACGACGATATTTTGTTTTCGGAATGTTGGCAGCCCTATTTAGCTTCCGTAGCTCAGTCTTCTGTCACGTAATAACACAATTTCTTGACATTTTCATTAGCTTTGTAACCATAGAGTTTGAAAATATTAAAACTATAGAGTGAGCGTATCGCTTAAAGCCCATTGCGACGAGAGTGAGCACATTTTTTGGATATATGTAGTTTTTATATATTTGTTTACTGATTCTCAACTGCCTCGTTGGCCTAGTGGTGCTAAGCGCGACTGCTACGCTAGAGGTCTTGGGTCCGATTCCCAAGTCGACCAAGGTGTTATTGGGTTTTTCTATGAAATTCTCAGTAGTAGTTTGAATTTGTGCCCGGTTAGTGGCAATAGGCTCGCCCTATATTACATGGGACCTAAACATATCGGCGAACTGTGAGTGTTTGGTATTTGGTACACCTCTGCCTAACCCTTTGGGGATACAGGCGTGATGATATGTTATGTTGTTTACTGATTATAGTTTCATCGACAGAGGTTTGTGCAAAAATATCGATGATGTTGATGTTATTAGGATAATATCATGTTTAAACAGTTTCTTAAAACTTCGCTCTCACGATAAAATTCGTTCATACTAGTGCATACGATTCATACCCTGATATGCGCACTCTAGTCTCTCATCTATCCTCTATATTGTTCCCTTTCAGTGACACTGAAGTGACACACAACAGCTCACGGCATCCTTTGAACTTATAGCTACATAAATATTCTGTTGGCTAAGGATTAAAATTTGACGTGTAAGTCATAAAACTGAGCAACAGATACAGTCCTTAGTTAATTAGGTAAACCCTTATCATGTTGTGGCTTAGAGATTTACTACGAATTTTAATGTTTGGGGTCCAAAATAATTGTCTTTAATATTTATCCTAAATGTTGTTTCCTGTAAAATGTTCCGTTTGTTTCTGTACCCTGGGATGATGAAAACATCATTATTAGTCCAGTCAAAATAGACCAAAAAAACCTTGGAAGTGGGGACTTTCGAAATTTATTTATTATTTTTTCTTTTTTAATTTATAATGGTGTACTTCAGACCTCCACCAATCTTCAGCTCTATGCGAATTAATGCAAACTGAAATGTCTATTTTGACTGGACTATATTAAGTGTAGATAAAACTATAAGAAAAATATTTACCGCGATAAAATGCTTTAAAATTAATTAAATTTCAATGTCTAACATTCACGTAAGCCCCAGAAAAGACAAAGTTAAACAAAAAAACTATCAATAACCAAGAATGATTAACGCTTATTTTAAGTCCGTAGAGAAGAAACTTTGCCTTTCGTTGGAAAGGTTACGAATGGCCTTTATATTCTTTATAAGAGATAACAACTCTTCCTAGAAATAAATACTAAATCACGTACAATCTATTTCCTCGTCATTTTATTTTACGAAATTAATGCTTATTCCAAACAGCATATGACCCAATTTCAATTGGTTCGTAGAGAATGTTATTACAAGTTAGTTTTATCCCTAATATATCGGGCTCCCTCGGGAACCTACATCCCTGGCCTGATTTTGACGCAGTTTTGATAGCAAACAGTTCATACTGTGTTATTGTATTATCTCTGTATAATTCTATGTATAATAATAATAATAATATTCCGGGACATCTCACACGCGGTTGTCTGATCCCAAGCTAAGCAGAGCTTGTGTTATGGTAACCAGACAACTGATAAACATACTTATATATTTCTAAATACATACATATTATATATAAATTACACCCAGACACCGAACAAATGATCGTGCTCATCATCAACATTTGTCCCGGGTGGGAATCGTGTCAGGGTCTCTAACCACTAGACCAACAGGTCCGTCAAATAAAATAATGTATGTTAAATATATATTATTTCATGTAAAATAGTATCTAGTTTTGGGAAAATCACATAAAATCAATTTGTGAAAAAAAACACAAGGGCAAGGCAAGGAGAAACTGTAACGAAAAACATTTCAACCCCGTAAATAAGAAGTTATGGTGTAGCAGCCCCATTAAACACTTGCTGGGGTTTAAAACTACTTTCTTGGTCTTTTTTCTTCGTTTATTGTAAAATTGACCAATTAAAATTACAAACCGGACCGTCATTTCATCTATTTATAGTTCAAAAATATGATTCCAATGTTGATTCAAAATGGGCTGTACAAAAATATAAAACCCTCATTCTTATTCAAAGGAAGACTACTTTAAATACATTGAATACTATATCACAACAACTAAACACATTATAAAACCAAATTAAGTATCTAAAAAGATCGGAAACTCGATCAAATGTCCTCAAAGAACCTTTGACTGAAGTACCTAGGTGCGAACGGCCTGCGCCAAATGGAATTAACTTAGTAATCCGGATAATGTTATTCATGGAATGATCTAGACGCGTCATGGCGGATACGATGAGTTAGACTTGGCCAACTGTGTTGGATGAGAATTTTGTGTTTTAGAGAATATTGTCTAAATAGAGTACGTTTTAAAGTTGATAAAGTCGTTTCAGTTGTCAAGAATTTTGTATAATGAATATTCTGTAATTTTTTTACGTAATACTTGAAAAAGACATTTTAAAGAAGTGGTTTTTTGAACTACAGACCGATAGGTTGAGGAAAAATTCTGGTATCAAAATATTGTAATACGCAGTATCAAACGAGTTTATATCCAGCAGTAATGTAAGATAACGTGTATCAAAACTAAGGAATCTCATATATTTATACAACCGGTGTTAATCTTATCCTAAACAATTCAGGCAGCCTCTCAAAATTCGTGCAAATTTGCATTCCTTAATCATTTCTCTTTCATGTAAAACTTTTACTTCAAAGTTTGTTATGTAAAAGAAGGAAAAAATGCCTTCAAATCTTATCGAGTTTCCATCTTTTCAACGAATTAAATTAATTGAAGAAAATATATAATGTTGTTGCTCAATCAATTTCAGACTCTATAATTTGGGTGGTAAAGTTACTTTTCAAATAATTATCATCATATCGTTCAGGTTTTCTCTAGGTAAATGACCTATAATTCTATGAAAAAGCTTAGATAGTAAGTTAGTAACAGACTGCCTGATAAGTGAGAGCGATAAATATTTATAAATATCCTCAGTTTGGCTGGTACGATGTCGATTTATGTTGTAACTTAATATTCAAGTGATGGTGAAAGAAATCAGCTCAATCGGATACGATGAATTGCTCAAAAGAGACACGAAAAACCTTAACTATCAGAAAAAAAAACAACATTTTTACAAGCATTCTTTCAACTTACACCGTATGTATCAAATCTAGCAAATGTATGTGTCTCTTGTCAAATCTAGAGCTAAATTAAGATCACTTTATTGCATCGGAATGTTTAAAATACATCTTCTTATAAAACTGTTTTATTATGCTTATCAAAAAGATACCTACTACAGATTTCAGTCTGATCATTGAATACTTTGTATTTTTAATATGACGCTAAAATTAGCCCTTGTCGATACACAGAAGAATCAACGTCTATCTTAAGGAAAAAGACGGGTAACTAATAGAGACTTTCACCATTAATAATAACAAGAAGTTTTTCTATTTCCCTTGTTTATTTAAATGAGGCAATGTCAACGACACAGACGGGACAAATAAAGTTTCATTGTTTCTTCCGCTTGAGAGCTGGCGACAAATCTGCAATTCTGCAAGAATATTATGACGTCACGGACTGTCATGGTCCACTGTCGCGCCGCTACGTCATGCTTGTACCGGATTATAGGGATGGGACAGACTTGAGATAATGTCGATAGAAGATTTTGTAGATCTTCTGACCTACATTTTTTTAGATAAGGATGTTTGACCTATAACATTTTTGTATAACATGCTTATTTAAAAAAAGAACTTAAAAATATTTTGCTTTTCAGATAATTAGCATGGAAATTAAAGAAAAGTTACACGCGTATTATATGAAATTCGTGCAAAAATTAAGGCTTTTGTCCAAATGTGAAACGCGAAACAAAAAACCTAACAATGAGTAATATGTTTGTTTTGAAGATTTTCTTTTTATCGTCTTTATATTTATATGCAAGTTTCTGATATAAAAAACCTCACATCGAATGTTTGCCCTATATAACTTGCTCCTATCTCTTACCCGCCCTTAGTAATCTCCATACATAGTTATACATACATATAATCATAACCAGCATCCCACGTCATATTATCTCGGCCGAGGGTAACCGGAATTCTTTTCACATCGATTTAGATTAATTAAGGTCGACTCGATTTGTCTGCAAATATATGTGGGATGAATTTGATCGATTTCTGACGAAATGAGTTTTTAACGATAGTATTGTGTCGGGGAGTTTGTGTTTATTTTGATTTTTATTGGTTCGTTTCAAAGGATGTAGGGATATGTATGATTGAAATGTAATGTACTTAAATACATCAGAAGAAAGACAAATCGGAGAATTACGTTAAAATGAAATTGAATGTGGTGTCAATAAAAAGTGGTCAAAGTCAAAGTCAAAGTCATTTATTATTTGCAAACATGGGTACAGGTACAGGTGTTAGGGTTATAAAAGTTCTCCATATTCTACCGTCACATGGGCATGCAAATTATATAAAACAGTTTCAGAATTAATAGAAAAAAAAGAATAGAAACATCATTCAAATAAAGTAATAATAAAAATTAATATAGTGATAAATAATTGACAACATACTGCAGAAATAATAATAAAAAGAGAAATAATTACAAATTATAATGTCAAATGGAATTAAATGTCAATATATAGGTAACGTTAATTAGTCAATGATTTATCATTCAGGAAGTCGTCAATTGCGTAGTAACATTTTTCAATCAGAATATTTTTTAACATCTTTTTAAATTTTAATACAGGTAATTGTTTTATAGCATTAGGTATTTTATTATAAATGCGTGGGGCAATTCCAAAAAAGCTTTTTTTCAATAGTGCAGTTTTACATTTCGGTTGACATAATTTATCGACATACTGAGATCGTGTTGGATTTTTTCTAGTTTCTGACAATTTCTGAAATAAGTTTGGATTATTTTTAACAAATAAAGCTGTTTCTAAAATATACAAAGATGGAAATGTTAAAATTTGTAATGATTTAAAATAGGGAAGACAGCTATCTGTTGTCTTAATACCACACATCGACCTTATACACCTTTTTTGCATTCTAAATACCAGCTCCCTATCAGTAGACTGCCCCCAGAAAATAATACCATACCGCAAAACAGAGTCAACCAAACCATAGTACGCAGTTAATAAAGCCTGCCTGTTCACTTTTTTGGATAGTTGAAATAGTGCATATGCGGACTTACTAAGTCTCTTACATAGTTCTTCAATGTGAGGTTTCCATGAGAGTTTATTATCAATAAGTATACCCAAGAACTTAGCCGTATTAGCCTCTTCAATAGAGGAACCTTGGTGGGCAATGCTTACGTCTGGGTGTTTGTTGCGCTGATGAAAGTGCATAACTTTGGTCTTATTTAGGTTAATTACTAAATTATTATTATGTAACCAATTTATAATTTCATGCAGACAAGTATTTATGTCATGCTCATAAATAATTTTGTTTGTACACTTTACTACGGCCGTACTGTCGTCTGCAAAAAGAATCATTTTGTTTTTTGTTATTTTTGGAAGATCGTTGATGTATACTAGGAAAAGTAGCGGTCCTAGTACGCTACCTTGCGGGACGCCGTATTTTACATACCTAGCTTCTGATACATAAACTTTTTCAGATTTATCTTTTGGGCAAATTCTTGAAATTTCTGTGCATTGAAGCCTATTACTTAAGTATGATTCTATTAATTTTAATATATTACCTCTTATACCATAATTTTGTAATTTCTGTAGCAATATGTTATGGTCCACATAATCAAACGCTTTGGTCATGTCGGTGTAGATTGCGCAGACTGGATTTTTGTTGTCTACAGATGACATTACATTAGCCAATAAGTCAAAAAGAGCCATGTTAATTGTTGTATTTTTGCGGAAACCTTTTTGTTCCTTGCAGAATAAATCAAATTTACAAAAAAAATTATATAAAGAGTTATAGATAACTTTCTCAATAATTTTGGAAAATATTGGAATTTTTGCTATAGGTCTGTAGTTTTTTAAATCCGTTTTGTCATTTTTTTTATGTAAAGGCTTTATTATTACTTTCTTCAGATTGTCCGGGAATGTGCCATTTGCAATACATAAGTTGATTATATGAGCCAATGGTCCTGCTATTGTTTCTTTGGTGAATTTTATTGCTTTTGTAGAAATGCCGTCATATCCAACAGTATTAGTATTTTTTAGATTAGTTATTATTTTTATTACGTCGTCAATTGTTACTGGTTGCATGAACATTGAATTTGGCATCTGATAATTTATATTAATTTTGTTCAAATTGATGTCTGTTTTAATATTTTTTTCAATCTCATCAATAAAATAATTATTAAATTGGTCAGCGATATCCAGAGGACGCGTAAATGATAAATTATCTCTATTTATGCACATGACAGGCTCTTGTGGTAGACATAATTTTGATTTATTTATTATGTGCCATGTGGCTTTAGACTTATTTTTTGCAGTATTTATGTAATGATTGTTCTGTGATTTTTGTGTCAGCTTAATAATTTTTCTATAAAGTTTTGTATAATTTTTTAAGACTGTTTTATTTTTTAAGTCAGAATTTAGTCTATACGCCCAAAGCAACTGCCTTTGTTTATTACTACATATTTTTATTCCATTAGATATCCATTTTGTTTTCGTGTTAGTCTTAATAGTGATAAGTTTTTCTGGAAAACACAGGTTATATAGAAGAGAGAAATCTTCTATAAAACTATTAAAAGCCTCGTTTGCGTCCTCTGCAGCAAGCACTTGCATGAAAGAGAGACTGTCTAAATGTGTTTTAAACTTTATTAAATTTTCAATTCTTAAGTCCCGTTTCTGTATTTTCCAATATTTTAATTTGCAAGATTTGTTAATGGGCACTCGAAGTAATTGAGATGTATGATCTGATAGGCCAAAATCATAAATTTCAGCTTTGTACCCTTTTCGGTAGTTGTGTGCAAAATTGTCAATACAGGTCTGACTACCTAACCTGGTCGGAGAGTGAACCGCTAGTTTCAGATTGAATGTCTTGAGAAAATGCTCAAGTTCCATTGAAACTTTATTTTTTTTCAGGACATCAATATTAAAATCTCCACATAGGATGATTTTCTTATTCGGCGAGAGACAGACTTTTTTTAAAATGTAATCTAATTTTTCATAAAATATTTCGTAATTATGTTTAGGTATTCTGTACATGCAAATGATAATAATTTTATAATCTACCAATTCCACAGCGCAACATTCAAAAATGCCTGACACTGATTGTTTTGCTATTTCAATTAATTCTTTAAATTGGAGTCCTGCTCTTACGAAAATACATGTTCCTCCTCTCTTTGTATTTCTAGAGAAGAAAGCAGCTGGACAGAAATTTGCAATGCGTAACGAATTCTCATAACCCTCTTGTATGAAATGTTCCGTCACACAAATAACATCTACATTAATTCCATTAGAATCTAATTCCACAAGTTTTACAGTTAACAAATCGGATTTATTAATAAGTCCTGCTATGTTTAAATAGTAGTAGTAGTAGTGGTAAAATAGTTACATAAGAATGCTTAAAATTATTTAAAGACAACATGCAAAGGGCAAAAGATAAATTAAAAAAAAATCCTAAAGTGTCTACTTCAAAGCTAAAATTGAATTGTAATTGAATCGACAGACTTATTTTTACCACTAACTTGTTACTGAGTGGTAAAACAGATGAGATAAGCCAGTGTCGTTGCCATGGCAACCTATTATCTGAGCAACATTGGCCACAAATATTTGTAGAACTTGGCTCGTCTGCGGCCTAGTAAACTACACTAGTTGAAGTGCCAATGTTTTGTCCAACATTTGATTGGTAGCTTAGCTATACATTGGTTAAGAGTTTTATTGAATGTTGGACAGGCAATAGCAATTTTTATTATCCTACTAAAGAAATAACTACTTGGCCGTAATGCACGTTTGCTAACACCAGATTTTATTGCATTTTCCTTTTCTCCAAATAGGCGATGACTGGATGGTTAGCTATACCTAACAAATGATACTACTTAGAACTGATAATAATTATATTAGACGTCTTGCGTTTTCTGTAGGAAAAACACGATACAAAATATCCATATCCATACCAATAAGACAAATGTGAAACTAAATTTGTCCAGTTGGTCTTGAAATTGTTATGAAACTTAGTATGGAGTAAGTTTGAATCGCATCAAATGAAATAGGTTTCTTCTTGCAACTTTAACCGACATCTACGCAGGCGATGTCGGGTACAAAAGCTAGTTATTTCATGAATGAAACGTACCGAACATTTCCTCCTGTAATTCGTTGCTCCTTAAGGGAATAAGGGAGACCTTTTTAATCCAGCTTTCTTGCATATTTAATTAATCAGTAATTAAATTCTGTCGCCGTAGAATAAGGTACCTAAGTAAATGCAGTATAACATAACATAACATAACATATCATCACGCCTGTATCCCCGAAGGGTTGGGCAGAGGTGTACCAATGTACACCCACAGTTCGCCGATATGTTTAGGTCCCATGTAATAGGGGGCGAGCCTATTGCCACTAACCGGGCACAAATCCAAACTCCGACCTGCTACTGAGAATTTCATAGAAAAACCCAATAACACCTTGGTCGACTCGGGAATCGAACCCAAGACCTCTAGCGTAGCAGGCGCGCTTAGCACCACTAGGCCAACGAGGCAGTAAATGCAGTATAAGACCCAATTTATAATAATTTGTTATTATGCTTTAACAATGTCAATATTAAAACTACTACTGTAAGCTAAAACTTACGCAATTACAACAATGATATAAATTAAATAAGAGAAATAAAATAAAGTAATAAGACACGGACATCTTTTAAAATCTACAAAATATGTTGATCTATTTCCAAGTTCACAAGAATTACCACATTATTGACCGGTTTCATCAGTACACGGAAAATATCACAAATAAAATAATATACCGAATTTTAATGTTATACCTACGAACTGTTTTCATAGGACTCGTTCAAATAAAACAAATAATATTCAGAAATACATTTGAAACCCTACGTTACAAAGAGGAAAGATGAAATACGAATAAAAATAAACGTTCAATTCTTTGAGCTTCAACAAATTCTACAAACAGGGTCTTTGAGTCTTAACAATGAGGATCGGATACTTTTATACCGTTTTAGCTAAGTCGAAAATGTTTATAAATATCGCTAGGGACCCAAATCTTTTACGAACCGAACTTGTATATTGATATATCTGATAATCTTCAAATGATTTAGATGTTTATACCTAGCTAAAAAAAGAATCGAGAAATATATTCAACTTAATCACAATCGGCTCATCTATTTTAGAGCTACGATAAATAGATACATTTGTTCGGTGTCTGGGTGTAATTTATCTATAAGATGTATTTATTTAGAAATATATAAGTATGTTTATCAGTTGTCTGGTTACCATAATACAAGCTCTGCTTAGCTTGGGATCAGACAACCGTGTGTGAGATGTCCCGGAATATGATTATTATTATACACAGGTAAAAATTAGAAAAACCCAGCTCTATGCGTTTAGCGGTTAAAATTGAACAGAAGTCTTACCTCATTAAAATGTACTACTAACACCTATAGCAATAGGCTCGCCCCCTATTACATGGGACCTAAACATACCGGCGAACTGTGGGTGTACATTGGTACACCTCTGCCTATCCTTCGGGGATACAGGCGTGATGATATGTTATGTTACTAATACCTATAATATGTATACAGAAAGGCAAACTTGTCCGTCTTACTTGTAATGGACTTAACTGCCACCCCCTGCAGATTATAGATACCATTAAGTAATGTTCTTTTATCTTCGTTTAATCCATTGGCAGTTGTTAACAGCTCGTTAAATATCTAATAGGTTGTTAATTGATCGGGCATTTACCTCGCATTTTCTTATTGTTCATACGGTATTTTTTTTCGTGCATATCAGCAATGTATGTAATGTTCCTACCACATTTGAACCTGCTCAAGTGTTCCACATCAATACTGGATTTATGTTAATTAGGGAGACTGAGATGGATACGATAATTAAGAAAATTGTATTTAAGAAACCGTTTGGTTAAACTTATTCAGAGAAATCAATCGTCATTTCAGATGGTAAGTCTCTTTTGGTGATAATATTAGTCCTGTTTGCCCTAGGCTGTCAACTAAATAAAGGCTTAGAAACCAAAGAATATTAAATATACTCGTACACTAAGGCAAAATCTTTACTTCAGCCTATCTTGAGTATTTTCTAGTCCTTTTTTCAGTCATCAGGATAATATACAATTCTATAACACGAGACTTGGAAGACCACTAACCAGGTTAACATATGATATTATTGCTTTTCGAAACAAAAACCTGAATAGAAAAGGAGTAAAATCTGATCCGAGTGGAGTTTGGGGCCACTTTACAGGCCAATAATGAAACCTAATCAAGCGAATAAAATACCAAAACCACAGTAATTTCCAAATGAGTAACTGAACACAATTATAACATAATATACGTATTTAATACCTATCATGTTACGGTTTCGAACAATAACGAAATTACAGAGCTAATGGCTGAAATATTTCACAAAGTATTTCTCGTAATTAGTGCTGAAACAGGCTGTATTAAATAGCTCGAAACCTTTGATGTATGATCGTGTGCATTGATTTGTATTTGCATGCAATTTAATTACACCTACCTAATTGTGTAGTCTCGAATTTCATAATAGTAATAAACTCGTACTATGTAATTGAAAATTTATAATGAATTCTGGTGGAAACATAAAATAATTTTATCAAAAATTCCTTACTGCATTTCCACGAAGGGCCATTTTAATTAATAAAGTCTGGCGTAGCAAAAAGGACGGAAAACTATCTAGTTCACACAGCTGAGCTTGGACATGTATCAAGCTAAAAAGAAAAAAACTTTAGAACTCTAGAGAGCTTTTCCAACATTTTGCCACTGATTACATATTCAAACATGAAACAGATTTGATTTCGTCATACATATTTAACTTAAGGAAATGGCACAAATGTGTTCATATTGTTTCGTTTTTCTTTTATTTGTTATCCTGTATTTGATATTAAGAAACTTGTCGTTCGTTTTGAGAACACTTAACTTTGAATATTTCTAACTCAAAAGGATAGAATTGTTCCTTTTTGGTTCTGAGTCTTAACAACGTAACTTTATACTTTGAGAATCACAACTTCAAAACCCATTCTCATTTTCAGGATGTCCATTACGAATGGAGTGAAACAGATATCCTATCGCATGGCTTCAGTGGACTAAGCCTTCATCGAGCTGACAGCCTCACACAGCGCCCCCTAGCTGCCCTAAAAAGAACTGGCAGCAAAGGCAGTGCATACAGCCTTCGAAGCATAAGAAAAGAGGTTCCGAAAGCCACGACCACAGTTGAAAGGCCTCCTACTATACCTGACTCAGGGTTTGGGACTTTGGAAGTTAAGTTGGCGTATGAAAATGCTACTTCGTCCTTAGCTGTGACGGTACTTAGAGCAAGAGGTCTAATTGGCATGGATATGACGGGTCTGTCAGACCCTTTCTGCAGGCTCGAAGTGTTGCCTCGAGGTGAGAAAGTTTTCTGATAATGTTTTAGTGCTAAATTGTCACTGTCATTAACTTGGCTATGCTTATTTTAGAAGTTTTACTGTCGTAACTGCTTTGCTTACGTTATGACTTTCGCTTGTTAAATCTTTCTACAATGAAAGGTTCACACGTATTACATAGTTGTAGGCTAAGAAAGTGCATTATGTAAAGGTGCAGCAGCAAAAGCAACTGCCTAAGAAGGGTTATACAAAATGCTATGGAATCAAATAAAGCAAAATCTTTTAACATTAATATTTTTTTCTAAGCTATATCGTTATGTTTGTTTTTAATGTTGTAGACAATGCTGGCATGCAACTTGGCAAATGATCCTTCCTCTGACTAATTTTTCAACGTCATTATATTTCAGAAGGCTCATACTCCAACAGGCTGCAAACCAAAACGGTGCACAAGACGAAGAACCCGGAGTTTAACGAGACGCTGCACTTCTTCGGCATCACGGAGTCAGACCTCGCCGTCAAGTCACTGGAGATCGTACTATTTGATGATGACAGGTATTTATTAATCAGCTGCCTGTTTTTAACTCACTACTGGCATCGATTCAGCTATTTTAAATGCATGTCAATGATCGGTCTTTTACTGTACTTATTATTATGCCTAATTTTTTATTCAGATTTTATTTATTTATTATTTATTTAAAGCCTGAACTTTCCCAATACAGGGCAAAGGCCTCCCTTCCCTCCTTCCACAAGTCTCTATTGTTTGCTGTCTGTTGCCACTCCTTTTTGTATGCGTCCAGTTCATCCCTCCATCTCTGCGTGGGTTCGTCCACGGTACTTCTGACATTTGGCATACGTTTCCCGTCCAGTCCCATTTCAATTTATTCAGATAACCCTAAAATAACATCCCATTGAACTCTCAAAGAGAATGATCGTAGTGACATTATGCAGAATGCCAATTATCGTAATACGAGTGACTAACAAATGAAGCAGGGCATTCAGTCAATTCAAGCAACTCTTAGATAGTTGAATTGAAGCCTCGGTTACAATCTTCTCGCATGGAGAAAAAACGAGTAGGTATTGTATAACCAAAATTGCTCGAGGCGAATTTTGGTTCCATGTAATTATTATAAGTGGATTCTTAGAATACCTAAAAGCTACAACATTATGTACCGAAAGCCATACTAAAAGAAATAGGGCTTAATTAATCTAAACATTCTGCAGCTTACGTTGTTGTCGCATATTTTAATATCAGTGTAATATTAACATCGATGTTAATCTTTTTTTAAAAAGAGTAACCTATGGCTTTCCTTGCCGGCTCTTCTCCATAGGAATGACACTTTGGAACCGAACAACTTGATTCAGTAGATTTTAACGTTACTTTTCTTAAGCGCTTTTTGGTTTATGAGATAATTTAAAGCATTTTGATTTTGGCTGCATCCAAATGTCCAAATAAATGGCTGTATGTTTTTATTTAAAAAAAAAACCTCCTTGAAAATATTACTTTATATTATGTCGTAATGAAAGTTCTTCGTAGTTATAAATGACAAAAATCTAACTCATATCCAGGCTTTAGTAAAACCCTACCTGACCAAACTAGGTCAAACAGATCACTTAGCTTCAGATCTCACGGACGCGTCGATCGCATAAACTTAGTTTAATTGCTAATTAAAATCAAAGCTTATAATCAACTTTGCTGACGGGTTTGGGATCGTGTCACTTTTGTGTTTGAAGTTATATATTGGCCTTATATTTCAAACAAGGTATAAAGTTTAGATCAAAAATAATTTATTGAAGATAAACACGAAACACTATTACACTAAAACTATTTAGGACACATTTACACTTAGCTATAATATGTATAGGACTTATTTATATAAGTATATGGTAAGTGTATGCCATATGCTATTATAGGTACTCTACCTAAGTCTTAATTACGGCTAAGTCCTGGCAAGCGCTTTGTCTACCTGCTCTTTGATCCGACTGTCAAAGCGAATGAATGAATTGTCCTCCAGAAATTCCAGGGAGTAATCTAACCGAGTAGCTACATTGCCTTACACAATACCGGGATTTCCATTCAGGTTGCATATATTCAATCCCACAATACAACTCGGGCACGTCATAGCTTAGGAATCAGCGCTATGACGGGTCGTGATCACAGAAAAATATTAGCTGCGCTATCTTCCTGTGATACTGTTTTTAGGGTTACATACCCAAAGGGTATGTAAACGGGACCCTATTACTAAGACTTCGCTGTCCGTACGCCCGTCAGTCACCAGCCTGTATTTCAAGCTCCGCGATAGCTAGATAGTTGATATTTTTCACAAATTATGTATTTCCGCTTCCGGTACAACAACAAATACTAAAAAGTAAAAACCTAGTCAATGGTACGGAACCCTTCATGCTCGAGTCCGACTAACACTTGGCCGGTTTTATTTTATTTATTTATTATTTTGTATCTTGTTTTTGTTTTGTACAATATTTACTTCTACTACTGCCTACAAAACATTTAAAGTATATACTAACAATAACCTCAAAACTACTTACAGATACGGCTGCGACGAGATGGGCTCGGCGACGGTGGCTCTTCGAGAATGTTCGAAGTCACCGGCTCAGCTGCGCCTGGCGCTGTCTTGCTCCACCAGCACCGACCCTACAGGGCCCAGGGTCCTGCTAGCTCTGTGCTACAGCACCAAGCGGAGAGCCCTGGTGGTGACTGTCTGCAGGGGCGCTGATCTCCCGCCGCAAGATAGTAATGGATACTCGGATCCTTTTGTTAAATTGTGAGTGTGTTTAGGGTTAATTGATAAGTAGTTACTTGTTGAATATAGTCTATTTATTTGGTTAACTACTGGAACTAATAACATCACTGCACTAATTTTATCGCGAATTAGGTACGTTACTTAATGTTTTAAAGGGTAAACTAAGGATTAGGGTGACATTTTACCTACGAATAGAATTTTGACCTACCTTCATACACTATTTATTCTAAATCGAGTAATCAACCTACGCTATTCGAATAAACTATGTCATTATAAAATAACTTAACTCATTCGTATTTTCACAGGCATTTAGACCCAGACCCGTACCACAAAAAGCACAAAACCTCAATTAAATGGAGAAACCTCAACCCCGTTTGGAACGAAGAATTCCTATTCGAAACTCGTCCAACTGAACTTTCCCGCCAAAACTTGACATTGACAGTTTGGGACAAAGACTATGGCAAACCCAACGACTTTTTGGGTTGCCTCGTTTTAGGAGCGAGTTCCAAAGGAAGGAGGTTGAAACACTGGATGGATTGTATTAAATTCCCGGATCATCGCCACGAGTCTTGGCACTCATTAACTGATACACAACATCTATAATTTATTTATTAATGTACTAAAGAAAATTTGTTAAGGATGTCTGCCTTTTTAGTTCTCTTAATCTCAATGTGCTAAAAATAACTATTATTTTTGTTAATTAATAATTTTGATTGCTAAGAAAGAGTGGATAAGTGGAATGACATGTCATAACGAGAGCTTCGAAGAAGAAGGGTGCTTAAAATCATGTTTATAAATAAATAGTTACGTATAAAGCTGTTATTCAATGCCAAATAAAATATCGTTATGGGTAATATTTGACCCAAGTCTCATAATATACCTACTTCACCGACTTCTTGTGTTCACTACTGATTAAGAGCTTCCTTTACCATTGTAAATTGCTTCAAGAAAAAAAACAATAATAATAATAAAAAAGAGAAAATATTTTAAGACATTATTTTGTCAGTTAGTTATGACAAAGATAAAGTTGTTACATTCCAAATATACATAGATATATTTTCTTGTATTGTGTAGTAAAACTTTCCTGTATTAGATAGACATATTTATCCAAACTGATCCCTAAATATATCATGAAGAAACCATGTAGACACCTACTTAAGAAGACAATAAATACCTACCTAGAACAACTGTTACTCGAAAATGTTTACAAATATTTATAACCTATAGTTTGTAAAACAAAATAAATAAGTTTCAAAATTTAAGTCAATAAATAGCTATTTTAAATATATACCTAGCTACAATGATAGAATATCATTGCCTAGCTACGAACATTTAAACTAAACCGTAATATTTATTAAGACGTAAATTATCATAAATGTTACAAACATAGATAAATTATGTAGTTAGCTAATTCAATTAAAAATGTCTGTATAATTGCGTTGAAGATCATGTGTAGTGTATTTTTGTACCTTGCTGTTTTAACTTTCATGTGCCAAATAAATAATATAATAATCTTTGCAGTTGACTGTTGAATCATTGTGTAACTTAAACTTACACTGAAATAAACATATTTCAATACTTAATGGTTTTCATTTTAGTCTGGCTTCCTCTTTCATGTGTGTAGTAATAAAGATATCTAGAACAAGTACTTGAAGAACTATTTAACAAAAGTTCTGATGTCATTTAAGGGTTTAAATTCTTTACAGAATTCTATTCTGTCTAAACATCACTTTTGGCCTCACGATTAGAATGGAATATTGAAGTGAATCAGTCATTAATAAAAAAAATAGTTTAAGGTATCATATGACAAATACTTCATTTATTTTATTCTTAATTCTTACATTTAATTTTTAATGCGGTAACATTAAATTAAACATTTATAAAACTTTAGTCAAACATGAATACGAAAAACGAAACGCATAATCACAGCGGACTAACTAAACGTATAAAAAAGTTGTTTTGTGAACTTTTTTGACATGTAGGAAATCGTGAGAAAATCGTTTATAATCAAAGTAGTGACTATAAGTTGTTAATTTTTACTAGTTTCTGTTAGTTATGTGTTAATTTAAATATATTACATTATGGCGTTTCTGTGTCCAGTTAGAATTAGAAGGGGAAAGAAGAAGAAATGTAAGTATCGAGCTTTCATTGGGAACTTTTCATGTCAATGACCTCAGACTTTCTATATAATTATAAATATATAAAACTAGTAATTTCATCCTGTTTCACCTGACAACCTGTATGCCCAATACCCTTGACCGTGAGAACCTTAGTGTAGGTATTGTAGCAGGCTGGCTAAATAAAAAAAAACCTTTTGTTGAGGACCATAGATGCAAAAGTTTTTTTAATGAGTGCAGTGTGTTTCTGCTTTTAAGAATCAGGATTTTATTGGGTATTTCTATATCACTTAATTTATGCACATGTAGAAAGTGTGTTTCAAAGTAGTTTTTACTGTGCATAAGTATTCCAACTCAATTTTAACAAGGTATGAATATAAAGCTTGCATTGTTGTTCTTGCTAACACAAATATGTCTTAAATACTTGTGCTTTTAATAAAAGTTGTTTTGTAGTAATTCAGTTGACAGTTATTCAGCTAAAACTATAAGTTAATTAATGTAATTACAATTCATGGGCTGTATAATTAATATGTACTTGTTGCATGATGTCTTTTTGATACCACAGACATCTTTCAAACCATATTTTCATCAGCACATTGTGTGACTTCTCCTACTGTAAGTTCTCCTTTAACTACTATTATTACTTCCAGCAAGCAGCGGTGACTCAGACAAAGACTTATCACGGCCTGGCTCGGGCCTCAGCCCCGGTATGGGCCGTATCACAGGCTCGGCCAGTATAGAGACTCTCGTGAGGGTTGGCATTGAGAAGGAGCATGGTCTCAGTCCAGACTCCAAGATGGTGGTGCTCCATGACTTCGCGCCGTGTGTTGATGATGAGTTGGAGGTCAGTACAATAAATGTAAATGCTTTAGAATAGTAATAGATGAATATCCTAGCCATTAGACCTGGCTTCACACAGGAGTCATCAGAGTCCATAATAATATAGTCCAAAATATATCAATTTGTTTTTTAATAACTTTGCTATTAAAAATAACAAAATAGTTTTGGCGAAAACAGTTTTTAAAGGTTGGTCTGTAATTGGATTAAATATAATAAAATAAATGTGATGAGTTGGAATGAATGTGTTGTTTGATGATCTGGATAACAAAGAATTACCTAACTATGAAACAAACTGCTGAAAGCCATGTGCTTTCAACTTTTGCCTGCATAACAAGCTGTTCCACAGAAATGTATATTCAATGAATATGTAATATTTCCAAATAGAAATCTAATCATATGACTATGGATGAAGGATATGGATTTTATACCATATTATTTAAAAAAATTCTAGAAATCATATTATGTTTGTTAAATCTGAATACTAACTAAAAATTTCTACTTTCTTACCTATGTACTGAACTTTTTCTTATTTTGTTGTCTTGTTACAGGCTACTTGGCTAAGCGTAGAATAGAGTATTCTGTATTTTACAACATTAAAATTAAATAGCGTAGTTTATGATCAGATATCCTTTTGCAACAACTCGTCCTGAGAGGATCCTCTTTTAACACGAAACTTAACTGAAACTCTATTTGCAGGTAAAACGCGGTCAGATAGTGAACGTGCTATACCGCGAGAACGACTGGGTGTACGTGATAGTGGCGGAGTCCCGGCGCGAGGGCTTCATCCCGCACTCGTACTGCGCGCCGTGCGAGCATCACGACCTCAAGAAGAAGCTGCCGAGGAGCCGCTCGCCGGCGGATCTGGCGCATCGGGATGTGTCGCAGTGAGTAACTATTGATGTTTCTGATACCCTGCTAATTATACTCTGTTAGGTAAGATAGGTCTGGTGTCTGTATGTAAATGTGTGAATATGTAAATAAACCTAAAGTGACACTTGAAAGTATACTAAAGTCTGGTACTATACTGAACACTTTGCCCTGACCTGGAAGTCAAAAATTATTGATTGTGTCTAATCTTGGGACACTTTTTCTTAATCTTGAAGTGAAAAATTATGTGGAAATTCTGTTCTCAGTGTGTCTTGTCTAAATTTAGAATCTAAATAAAAATTGAGGACAATACAAGCATATTTGAAAATCATACAAAAAATTAGTTTTATATGTAAGGTATATTAAGAGTTCTCGGTGTGATCATAGGACCTGATGGGAAAGTAATAGGACCTGATGAGACAACCGTTACCGTTACCCTTACTTTTACCATTGATTTCTGCAAAAAACTTTTAATTATTTCTTTCTCAGATTGTCAGTGTCGGACGGCGTGACCAACGACGGTCACTCGGAGCTAGGCAGCGAGGGTGAGGCGTGTCCGTTCAGCAAGGACCCGTCCGGCCGCTACGTCGTGCTCTACACGTTCACGGCGCGCGACGAGAACGATGTCGATGTGGAGCGCGGAGAGTTTGTCACTGGTGAGTTGTTACCATCGACGTACTATATGCATAGACTGCTACTATCGCTAGGTTCCCCTTGTGCCAAGCGACAGCAGTTTTCTGTCTGAACCTAGTGCATTTCGATTTTCATTTAAGTTAATTTTCGCGCAACGAGAAACTTATATAAGAAAATATCGATGGTTTTGACAATACTAGGGTAATATTAGTGTTTTAGGTGATTTTTTTAAAACGGCATGCTCCATCTTCATACATAATTCGCGACAACACTTGTTCACACTAGTGCTTACGGTTTAAACTCTGATAGGCCTATAGTTTCATATGTATAATCTAAGGTTGTTACACTGTCTGTCACCAACGACGTCATACGTAAGGTTCTTCACTCTAAAAACAAACTGAAGTCCTGCGCCACATCTCTCCAGTGGTCGGCCTATGAAAGAGGCAAAGTAATTGCAACTGTGTTCAGCACACGCACTGGTGCATTGTAATATCTTCTGTGCAGTTACTTATCGGCTAATGTTAGTTGTGCTGGACACGGCTGAAATTCGTCTATTATAACAAAATGAAAAAAAAAAATACAAAATCTTCTTGGCCATTAGGGCCAACGGTAAATAAACCGACCCACTTCTGAGCATAGGTATCTCGGCATAGCATCTAACTCAGTCAATTCCAAAGAACAGGGTTGTTATTAAATTGCCTGCATATTTAGTACATACCAAATGCAGTGACAATATTTGTTCATATGATATACTTTATCTCAATATATACTTGTTTGTCGTCAGTGCTGAACAGAGAGGACCCGGACTGGTACTGGATCGTCCGCAGCGACGGCCAGGAGGGCTTCATACCCTCCGGCTTCGTCTACCCCGCTGTGGTGCAAGGTAAACTATATGTTGTTTATTTATTTAACTATTTAGTTTTTAATGTATATTTAATCCACGAAAAGTATAAATTAACTATGTACTAATCAAGAATTTTGGGTGTGCATGATAACAGCAGAATTTATAAACTTCTGTATAATATTGTAGTGACTTTACTTCAGAAATCACTGCTGTTATTCAAGTTGTACTTGATATAAGCATTGGTCCGTCTAATATTGTTAAAGCTGATCCTAAACTGTTATGTTATAGAGATAGCATGAGACTGAATGGCGATTTGTAACTGTTTGCCCTGTCATTTTTCGGCCATATTTAGAGAACAACATGTGATGATTTTTGACTCAATATTAATCTGTTTATTATTATCCGCAGCAAGCCAACAAGACAACAGCCAGCCTATCCTATCGCCCCCCACCAACAACAACACGATGAACAACAAGCTGGCCGCGCAGCCGCAGGACAGCGACGGCCGCTACCACGGCACCGAACTAGTCATGCTCTACGATTACAAGGTCAGTTGTTATATAACAATATAACAAGACAACAGCCAGCCTATCCTATCGCCCCCCACCAACAACAACACGATGAACAACAAGCTGGCCGCGCAGCCGCAGGACAGCGACGGCCGCTACCACGGCACCGAACTAGTCATGCTCTACGATTACAAGGTCAGTTGTTATATAACAATATAACAAGACAACAGCCAGCCTATCCTATCGCCCCCCACCAACAACAACACGATGAACAACAAGCTGGCCGCGCAGCCGCAGGACAGCGACGGCCGCTACCACGGCACCGAACTAGTCATGCTCTACGATTACAAGGTCAGTTGTTATATAACAATATAACAAGACAACAGCCAGCCTATCCTATCGCCCCCCACCAACAACAACACGATGAACAACAAGCTGGCCGCGCAGCCGCAGGACAGCGACGGCCGCTACCACGGCACCGAACTAGTCATGCTCTACGATTACAAGGTCAGTTGTTATATAACAATATAACAAGACAACAGCCAGCCTATCCTATCGCCCCCCACCAACAACAACACGATGAACAACAAGCTGGCCGCGCAGCCGCAGGACAGCGACGGCCGCTACCACGGCACCGAACTAGTCATGCTCTACGATTACAAGGTCAGTTGTTATATAACAATATAACAAGACAACAGCCAGCCTATCCTATCGCCCCCCACCAACAACAACACGATGAACAACAAGCTGGCCGCGCAGCCGCAGGACAGCGACGGCCGCTACCACGGCACCGAACTAGTCATGCTCTACGATTACAAGGTCAGTTGTTATATAACAATATAACAAGACAACAGCCAGCCTATCCTATCGCCCCCCACCAACAACAACACGATGAACAACAAGCTGGCCGCGCAGCCGCAGGACAGCGACGGCCGCTACCACGGCACCGAACTAGTCATGCTCTACGATTACAAGGTCAGTTGTTATATAACAATATAACAAGACAACAGCCAGCCTATCCTATCGCCCCCCACCAACAACAACACGATGAACAACAAGCTGGCCGCGCAGCCGCAGGACAGCGACGGCCGCTACCACGGCACCGAACTAGTCATGCTCTACGATTACAAGGTCAGTTGTTATATAACAATATAACAAGACAACAGCCAGCCTATCCTATCGCCCCCCACCAACAACAACACGATGAACAACAAGCTGGCCGCGCAGCCGCAGGACAGCGACGGCCGCTACCACGGCACCGAACTAGTCATGCTCTACGATTACAAGGTCAGTTGTTATATAACAATATAACAAGACAACAGCCAGACTATCCTATCGCCCACCACTAATTACCTACTTTGGGGTGGACTCTTACTTAAAGTATGGTATTTAGTTATCTATAAATTTTTAAACGTTGGTTTTCTCTTATTCTGTTACACACACAAATATAGCCTTCTAGTTATTTTTTATACACAAATAAAGAATAATTTCAAGATTTTGATAAGCAGTTAACTGCTTGTAGCTGCCATTTACTTTGAACAAAAAAGGAGCAAAAGCGAAAGCTTTCGAACAGTCCGTGTATCGGGGTTTCCCTGACGATGGCAATATTACAGTTTGCGATTTAAGTATCTTGTGATTTTTCTTGCCTAAATATGAAATGTGTGTGTACAGGCGCAGGCGCCAGACGACCTGTCGGTGAAGCGCGGCGAGTGGGTGTACGCGGACCTGACGCAGCAGACGGTGGAGGGCTGGCTGTGGGCGCACGCGCCCAAGTCGCGCCGCTCCGGCTTCATACCCACCGCCTATGCGCGCGCGCCGCACACTACCGCGCTCTAACACCACGCCACTACACACTATTCAAGAGACACGTGACTTAAACATATTTCATCACCGCGCTCTAACATCACGCCACACAGGAAACGCGTGACTCAAATATACTTCATAGCTACAAACGAAATATCGAACGCTTCTAAAAGTCATTACATTAGCTCCTACGCAGGCCAAAACATCGGCCGTAAGCGGATACTTCTCTTCACCGTCGTGAAGATTGGCATGCATGTCAAAATATATACAAGTATATATACCAGTTTAGGAGGACAAAAACCTTTAGGTACATAAGAGTTAGTCACGTGTATAGTTACATGTAACTTGAAATGCAAAATAAAGGCCACTTCAATCTAATATAGACTCCATTCCAGTGCCTTTTGGGTTTAATACGCAAAGAATGACTAAGTGTTCTGTAAAGAACTTTTATAAGCCTTGAATATAAAGTAAGCCGTGGAAAAACAGCATTACACTTTTGAAGACATTTTACTATCAAAGATTTAACTTCTTGATTTCGAAACGACGTAATTACTATAATATAGGCATGGAAAGTTGACTATTATATTTCTATATAAACATACTAAAATATTAGATTAGAAAATTTGTGCCAAAAGAACATAAGATCCCATCTGTTGTTCAAAATATAAATTTCAAGATGGCGACATAAGATTTGACTTTTTATTTTTAATATTTTGCCAGTGGTGATTTTATGCTCGAATACGTAGACGAGCGCTCTACCACGTTACGTGCGCTTCCTAAAAACACTTTTTTTAATAAAAAAAACTTGGTCTACTTGAAGCAATCCGTGTGCGCGCGGCCTAAGAGTGGTAGGTAGCATCAAAACATCAAATTAATATTTTGCCTATAATATAGTACTAATCGCCATTATCTTAGCCTAAAGCCATATTTTATGTAAATTATAGCTATAAGTCTCGTCTTCCTTATAATTAAGTTTATTTCATTATTAAATATATTAAAATGCGATAGTTATATACTCAAAATGTCAATGTTTATGTACAATATAGTCCGTCCAAATTCGACTGATTTTGACAATACGCTTCATATTTTTGTATGAATATTTTAATTTTAAGATTTGTATGTAATTTGTACTTATTAATAAAATGGTTTAAAACTAACAAAGATTTTTTATTTACTATTGTCTTGACCAAAGAACAAAAAGGAAGGCCTTGGCTTTGCTGTGGGACGGTAATGGCTGAAAATAATAATGACGATTGTCTTATTTTCCCGTATTTTTTAGGTGTATAGTTTGCTATAAGAACCTATACTTGCTGTAGAAAAATACGCAGAGAATTTACGGATATTTTTTTGGAGTGAATAGTAAATTACCAGCAGAAAAAAACCAATTCACGAACTATCTACAAACAATATATTCCTACAAGCAATTACAACAAAATGCTCTTCTTCTTCTTCTGCGCTTGCTGTTTGATCTCATCTCTGATCGTCCACTCATCCAACATTTTCTCCACCTTCTGAATATCTTGCTCCGTAACAGTTATCGGTAACTCCAGCTCTTGCTGCTCACTTCTGATGAACTTTAGGGCTTCTAACTTCTGCTTTAAGTAAGGTCCTTGTTGACTTTCCAACAGGTTTCTGTATTCAGAAAGCTTTTTGTTACGAATGTCTTCACAATGCATCTCCGTTAGTTTGCGGAGTGATTCCTTACGGGATAACTTGTGATGGGATCTGGAAGAAATTAACCATGTTTAATGACGTTGAGGGCCGATGCATCAGAGTTAATGACATCAAAACGAAAATAAATAAAATTCAATTGAATTTCAATATGAAGAAATAATATTTTAAAAGTACCTACATAGTAACTAAATGACAATTTTTTAAGTTCCCAAGTATACATAGATACAGAAATGCATATTTGTATAGAATTTTGAACATTTATTTCCTAATATTGGACTGTCCTGTCCATAAAGATTATTATAGTGGGATTCAAACTTAATGGTGGCTCTGAAGTTAGCTACACGCTGCGCAGTACCTCGCCCCGCACCTCCGCTGGCGCATAAGTTTGTTACACAGCAGCGACGCGCCTCGTGTTCAGAGCCGCCATTAAGTTTGCACCGTACTGTACCTAATTCTTGAATATAGCAGTTCCAAAAATACCACATTAAGAAACTATAGAACTATTTTTTTTTTAATAATTCAATATTAATTCAAACTTACTCAGGATGCGCTTTGTATTCAATATTAAGTTTCTCGAGAATCCATTCAAACTTCTTGTAGTCATATTGCCGCAAATACTTTAATAGTTTCTTTCTCCTATCAATTCTTTCTTGGACCAGTGTCTGAAATCAATTAATAGATCATAATAAGCAAACTAATACACATAATGTAATACTTATTGCAGTTAGGCCGCTGAGAGAATGCATAGCTGTCAGGTTGTGTTCAACAGGAAGATAAAACCCTTAATGTGGCAAAGTGTTTACTAAACATATATTACTCTCAAATATTTGTCTTATAAATTCATTCCAAATTATATAGTTTTAAGCTTACACAAGAAATAAGCTAAATTATGAACTAAATAAACTGGGATTGAGCCCAAAAGGCTGGCAGTATTGCCACGTTGTATGGCAATACTTAAGCGCTGACCTAGGTAGAAGCCGGCCCAAGTGTCAACCAGGTATTATATAACATGTTGGTCTGGTACGGGCCTGTTGGTCTAATGGTTAGAGACCCTGACTGCTATACCAGAGGTTGTGGGTTCGATTCCCACCCGGCACAAATGTTTGTGTGATGAGCACAATCATTTGTTCAGTGTCTGGGTGTAATTTATCTATAATATGTATTTATTTAGAAATATATAAGTATGTTTATCAGTTGTCTGGTTACCATAACACAAGCTCTGCTTAGCGTGGGATCAGACAACCGTGTGTGAAGATGTCCGGGAATATTATTATTATTAATATATTTATAAACTATGTGAACAAGATGTTTACCTTCATTTTCTTGTTTCTTGGGAACTTATCCATTGTGTCTTGTAGGTAACGTATCTGACCAGTGAGATATGCAACTGTAAAAAATGATTTTTGTGTCACCAAAATTTACAAATAAAGAACAATGATATTGCTATGAATACTGAAATGCAACTTATGTACATTTTTAAATACCTATTTTGCGCTACTTTGAACCATGACAGTAATGGAGATACCATAATAACTATTAGTGACTTTGCCATATACAAATACAGAACTGGTCGCAACTCTATATCAAGATTTATTCTTATATATTTATTGTGGGTAAAGTAAGTATTTATGTTCAAAGCAATTGACACATTTTCATTGAGACAGCACCACTAAAATACTCAACAATCAATATTAATTTACTAAAATTACTAAGTTATCAAATGTTCCTTACTTTTAGTTTCAGCTGAGCCCTGATCATACTGATGCCTCTTGACTCTATTCATCATCTCCTCTTTCACTAATAAGTTGTATTGTTTGCGCCCGAGATGGCCCACAGAAAATATTTTCTTCACTGCCTCTGATGCACTGAAAATGTGATAAAAACAAGTGAATTACCTATGTGTTCAAAATTGTTTTATTGACATAAAAAAATAAAAAAATATAAATGACGGGTGTCAAACACTTTTAATTTGTTGATAATAAATGTTATTTACTTTAAATGCACGCAGTAACATAATAAGACATTATTCTTATTCAATAGTGTTAAGGTTATGTTTATGCTTGTATAATCATATTTAACTGATATTTATAGTTTTTAATACTTACTCTTTGATTTCCTCTGATAAGGCATAATCTCTGCCTAAAGCGGTTTCAGGTATTGGAGGAAGACCCTCCAAATCCCCGGACTTCTCAGGTCTATAAGAAGGCACGTAATCTGGACGCACCCATTTCACATCAACAGTATGTTTAATACCGCGGGACTGAACTATCGTGCACGCTAAACGTCGCAACATAGCGGCTTTTTTTCACGATTATTAGCTTATTATGAAATACAACTACCTTTAATATTTATATAACCTCAAAATGACTAAATGAGAATTTCAGAAAGTGACAACTGACAGATCAAACTTTTTTAAACTCCTGGTGCTGAAGGTGCTGGCTAGTAGGTCTTTGCATTTATTTATTTTGCATTTATTTAATGATAGTAACGCTTAAAAAATATATTGTCATACTGTGTATGGCCTATACACAGTATCAGTAAATAATAATTTAACTAGGTTCGTTTCGTACAGAAACGAAAAACATCGTCGGTCGTGACGTAAAATAGAATATAAATGGAATACCAACATTTGGTAACATTAAACTATTCACTCCGTAGTATAATATTTAGTACCAAGTGCCTATAACTTAAAAAATGTACGGTAATTTAGCTCAACAGCGCCTTGAATCCCTCTACTAGACTAGAGTTCTCTTTCCGCACACTAGGTAGACTTAATTTTGCTAATGCATGCTTTGCACTTGCACAGATGCCTTGTTTACTTCTCGCTACAACTTTCGAACTGTAAGTTTTTGGGCCTCTAAATGCCTCTAGTAGGTAGAATATATTAGAGGAAGTTCAAATATTACGTAAACAGATTTATTACAATTATTAACCACCACATGCTTACGTAAACATTTTTCAATTAAAATGTATTTTCTTTTATTATAATTTTAATGTTATTATTATAATTTTTGTGTAAAAAAGTAAATAACTACCATCAGTAATAAAGTATCCCATACCCCCCATGTCATCGGAAATAAACAAAACAAATACCCCCCCCCCCCTCATAGTGCTTACGTAATACTTGAACCACTTACTAATACTTTTATAAATCTGCCAACTTGATGCCATACTGTTTTGCATAGTAGCTGCCTCCATGTCAGTTTTAATATAAACTTTGTATAAATACTCATAATAATTCAACAGAAAAAAAGGGTAAATACGAAGTCGTAAGTGATAATAGGCAAATAAAACATCTTTTCGTGAACATTCATTTATTGCTTTGTGAGTATGAAACCTCAAACTTACAAAAAAAATAAGCAATATTTTGTACTAATGTACCACTCCACATGACTGTACAAACTACGATATACGAATACATTCTCTTTATATACATTTTAGGATAAAACAATATTACATTAAATTAATTAAACAATCCTGTTGTCATTGATTACAAAAAAAAAATACAACTAAATAGCAACATTGCAATATTTTGTTACATGGCAGCCTTTCAATCAAAACTGGACCAAGCTACAATGTTGCAAGATATAAAAGTGAACGAACAAAAAAGCTTTATTTAACATAAAAAAACATACTTTACATATTAAAACGGGCCCTGAAAAGCCTACCCTGTTTTCAGCCAATACTTTGAAATGAAAACAATTAGGAATACAAAATTAAATTTTGCTTCTTCGCCGTCACAACAAAGTTAAAATAACTAGAAAACTGTGGAATGTAGCGTAAAGCACACTTTTACAGAATGTAGATAAGAAATTATAAATAAATAGATAACAATTTTAAATGAATGTCACTAGTTTATTTGATATCAAATTCTGCTAACTTTAAAAACCTACATAGTCACGTGAAAGTCGAAGCATTATTCGTAAACTAGATGGGTTCTTTTAAATATATATATAATTCATATTTTAATTTAGTGGCAGAGTTAAAAGTGACACTATGTAATATTTTGGCACCACTCGGTATTAAATATATCGATACTAAAAGCGGAAGAGTTTTTAAACAAAGCTCGATTGAAGGCATATTAACATAAAAATCAAGAAATATTTAGGTCTAAAGAGATAAAGGATGATATGAATATGTCTTTTATAAAAGGAATAATGTAGATTTAATAACATTGGCTGGTATATTCATGAATATTCTTCATTCATGAACATTCATCATTCATTCCAAAAATGGTTGTGGAATGAAACTCAAGTCCCTTACTATTTTAAATGCGATGGGACACCAACCAACTCTAAATTGTTATTAATAATAATTGTTAATATATTTTAAGCACACACTTCACCAAACTCCATCAATCAAAATTAAATGTGAAAACTAGAAAAGATCAAGTTCAAATCTTAAATTTAATGTTAGAGTTTTAATTTTTCTACAGTTTAGCAGAATTTGATACCTATGTATACCTAACTCACGAACTACAGAGTATAATAGTAGATAGATTTCCACACGGCTATTCAACCTTTAAGTTATCAACATGTTTAGATGGTTTTTGTAAAATGCAAACTTTGGGGAACACTCCAAAATGCTCATAATTTTCCCGAAAATGTGCGCTGTTTTAAAACGGAAACCACACTTTATAATTGTTTTTTTTTTTTAACAAGTGACAATGAATGTTCTTGTAAATATTGGAAGAATTGAGTGATAAATTACAATAAAACCACTTGAAGACAAGATACCGTATTATATTGTTTCTAGAATATTAATGTTTTAGAAACAAAGTGCGGCTTTAATACGGCCCCTACAACTTACACAAAAAAGTTTGCATTCACAAAAACCAGTAACGATTAATTTAAAATCCAAAACTTTACATGAACTGTAATTTAAAATGTTCTAAGGAGGAATGCAATCACTGAAACCTAAAACAATGAATCCATTCCTATTATAATAAAAGAATCCTTACCTTTAATACTGGACTTCATTTATCTACTTAACATTACACCATTACTATACACGAGATACAAAACTGTCTTTCATTCGTAATATCTTAATATTTAATGTGAATAAATTAACTAGACATTTGTAACTCGAAAGCCATAACATTAAAACAATTAGGACTACCATAATTCAGCATTTTATTCCGTCAGAGGCGCTAGTCGCACGTGATGTCTGAAATGTCGAATTTCATAGTTGGTTGGTGTGTACAGCTGACATGCCAGTGGCGACACCTGGTGAGCGCAATAACAGTAACCCTCATTCAAGTTTACATTCAAAGCTTGTATTAAGATAATTTTAGTTTCAGAAGAATGTCTTTAATTTTATGTCCCAAAACTATTAATAAAAATGTCCAGTTAACTTAATCGTAGCAAATTACAAAGCCGTAAACAATAATAATGTTTTTTTTTTCAAATAAATAATAAGTTTAACATAAAATATCTACCACGGACTAGGTAAGATAAAACCTTACACAAAACAACGGGATGTTTAAATTAGGAACAGCACCAAACTCTTTTATTTTTGGAATTTTAAATCACATGATATTTTGGTTATTTTTTCTTTACAATTTAGATATGAAATACTTTTGAACCTTTGCCAACGTTTTTTATAACTATTGGGGTTGGCTTCCAGTCTTACCGGATTCAGCTGAATACCGTATTTTATATGGAGCGACTGCCTATCTGACCTCCAGAACCCTTTTACTGGGTAACACAGTATCCCATAGCAAGACTGGTTGTTAGAATTGAAATAACTCGTTTTTTTTTAATCAGAAGCTATTTTTTTCGACAGGCAATAAAAAAAAATGTTTAATTTAATGTTTTTTACGAATGGAAGTTAAATAAGCAATTTTATTTCTTGCTATCTATGTCATTATAATAAATATCCTAATATTCAACTAGCCTTAGACAGTGGTGTTCATTAAATAGGATTACGCTCAAAATAAGTACCAGTTAAATAATTGTAAATTAGAACAATGAAGTAATGATAAATTAACATAAATATGAAGTCGCCTTATTCAAACTTCAAAATATTTTTGTCTCATATGTTTATCAGTTTTCATTATCAGTCCAGCCTTTTACTATAAAACTGGTACACACATACATACAAGTATTTTATTAGTAAGTATGTGAATGCGACTTTTAAGGTATATAAGCCATTTGGCTATATTTGAGCACCTAAACTACACTACTTCACTTGTCTAACTTTTTCTAACTATGTATTAAACACATACAGAGTAGAACGTAACTTGGTACATCTGGAAAGAGCACAAGATATCGCCATCTCTCTCCCACTCAGTGTTAAGTGTATTTACCTCTCGCTCCAACTATCTTGTGTCTCTTTTTTTGACGTAACAAGTTTTAGCTTCTTTTCTGTATTGTGTGATAGTGTTATTTTCTAGGTATATGCTATTTATGTACATTATTGTAAAGGCAAGAGCTATATTGGTCGGGCAATAGCTGCTTTTAAAATTAATAAAATTATAAATGGGTTTTTTAGACATTGGTGTAGTAAAAATGAGTATTTTGGAGTTCATCCAGATATTTTTATGTTCAGATTAAAAGACGAAATTCTCAGTCAAATATTATTAGCTGAATATACGATACTTGGATCTTGATTTTAACCTTCAAAATTCTCATTTTTAATTCACCAAAATACTATTACATAAACTGTCAAATATGCTACAATTTAATTACCTTAGCTAAATGTGAACACCAAGTAAAACTTTCAAACACACAACTTGAGTTTAATATTAATCAATGCACCGCATATATAATTATAATATAACTATACATAATGTATTTAATCCAATGTCTTTCTTTGGTAAAGGATTAAACTTTACTTTAACACACAGATTAATTAACTCTCTCATATTCTATATCTTAAATGTCTTGACTGCACAGTAATCTTTAATTTTGAGAATATTTATTTGTTAATTAGACTATTTTTGCCCTGATAAGCAATTATGTTTATTAAAATAGTTTTAAGGTACTTCTGTATACTTTGCACAATATTAGACATAAATATCACATGTCTTTTGAATAAATAAAGTTACCTCTTGACGAAACAATATTGTAAAATCTTTATTATCTTTTGAAGCAAAATCGTGATAATTTATTGTCTAATATCATAAAAAGTACAACCAATATACAAACCTTACCCTTTGCTGACAACAAAAACCTTTCTTATATTCGTAGGTAATCGTTTATACATTTCAAAAGTACCAAAAACACCATTTTAAGCACAATGGTGTTTCAGCAACATGTTGCGGTATTTGAACAGTAGACAGGTGAGTAGAGGCCACACGGTGTATCATGTAACATGTAACGTAACACGACGTGTAACATGTTATGTAACACTACTACCGACGAGGCCGCGCTCGCCCCGATGGCCGTCGACGCGCTAGATAAATACAAATCATGTTAATCATTACGCCAATACAATTATTATTATTATTCATCATCATCATATCATCACGCCTGTATCCCCGAAGGGGTAGGCAGAGGCGTACCAATGTACACCCACAGTTCGCCGATGTCCCATTTAATAGGGGACGAGCCTATTGCCACTAACCGGGCACAAATCCAAACTCCGACCTGCTACTGAGAATTTCATAGAAAAACCCAATAACACCTTGGTCGACTCGGGAATCGAACCCAAGACCTCTAGCGTAGCAGGCGCGCTTAGCACCACTAGGCCAACGAGGCAGTCATTATTATTATTATTAGACATAATCGTCCCACTGGGCAAAGGCCTCCCTTTCCTTCTTCCAACTCTCCCGGTCCCGTGCCATTATTGTCCATAATGTAGAAAATAAGCCAATTCAATTATATATCTGCCCAGCGATTTTACCAAAGAAACAGAGCAGAAAGATTTTACCAAAGAAAACTACATTTAGTTTAATTTAGTTGCAATGCAATTTGTTGCATATAAATAATTAGAAACCATCTGTTTGTTGTAACCACCTCAAAATCACATGTGTTGGATTTTTTTTTTATAGTAATCGAAAAATTCCGAAATATAAATTAGTTACGTCATTCTAGGCTGGAATCAATCTCTGCTGGATAAATGTATAGGGCTTCCCTTTTTAGAAAGTAACCTAGTGTACGTATTCTTTTTAACTTATTTTGTATACATGTACACACAATTTCATATTTACCGAATGAAGCTACTATATAATCCATTATAATATGCAATAACTCACCAATAGCGCTGAGAGCGTCGGCCGGCGACCGCAGACCCTATTCCCGTTTCTTGCCCTTCTTCTTGCCCACTCGCTTGCTGTAGTTCTGCGCGAGGGCATTCACTATCGACACCACGAAGTACACCACCATAGCCAACACGAACTTCTCTAGAAGACTAGAGAGCACCGAGCCCTGGTTCTCTATGGGACCGGAGTCGTTTTTGTGGAGTCTAGCTTTCTGGTTGCGAAGGAACTCGAGTAAGGGCGCTTCGAGTTTCGGCCCGATGTAGGGTATCCTTTCTACCCAGGAAAGGACTTGGCTGGAATTTTAAAAACATTTGAATTTTAGGAAATCTGTATAAGCATTGATCTGATTTTTTTTAGATAAATTGTAGTTTTCTAGTTATTTTAATAAGAAACTAATTGATGATCTTTAAAATTAAAATGTAGGTCGTAATTTTTTTTTTGTAAAATATATAGTTGAAAAAAAAACACATTATATGTAGCGTTACATGGATATTTTAATAGCTATATCCGGATGACCAGATCAACTGAATAATTAAAAAAAAAAAACATTTAAACTTAGTGTAACTTCCATGGAATTATTTTATTTGATTTTTTGTGTCCTTATTATGCGCATAGCAGTAAACGAAAAAGTGAAAAAGTATAACTATCCACAATATGAAGCTAAGTATCAAAATAATAATAAATAAAAACTACTCACCCAACCAAAGTCTCATTAAACGCTATTATCACGAACATCTTCTGTATGTGCATCTTGATGACCGCCTTGCCAAGTACCGTGGCGCCGAAGAACGTCCAGAACGGCACTAGAAAGTGTCCGCAGGTGAGGCCGGCGAGGTCGAACAGGGGGTTCGGTACCGATGCGCAGGCTAGGATGCCCGCGAAACCTACTTTCTGGACTAGTTTCTGCACCATTTGTTTTGCCCTGGAAGAAGTAGTTGAAATTAGAGACGATTCTTTATGAAAAAAAACGTCATGCGAAAATTTGAAGATTTGGTCAGGTAGATTCCTACCTCACACAAATCACTTTTATTCAAGCCAAACACATAATTTTACGCTATATTCCACTTTGTTCACTAGTATGATACCCAGGATCCAAAGAGGACTTTTATGTCCTGATTTCTCATCAGAAAATGAGGAAATAAAATAAATTTAATTTGTTTACTTTCGAACTAAAGC
The DNA here is from genome assembly GCA_905146925.1 of Autographa gamma. Lineage (NCBI taxonomy): Eukaryota > Metazoa > Arthropoda > Insecta > Lepidoptera > Noctuidae > Autographa > Autographa gamma. The sequence continues at coordinate 1,310,461 of LR989870.1, forward strand.
ACCCTGGTGAATAGATACAATTACGTTTCCGCATTTCCGAAAGAATAACACTTTTATCATCTTTGTAATATCATCTATGTGCATGAAGTAGATTAGCAGTATAACCAACCTGCCAGTCCTGCTAGCATCATCGCTGGCAGCCAGTTCGGCCACGCCGCCGCCCGACAGTCTGGCGGCTCGAGCCATGAAGTACGGCGGCAGCTCGCCCAGCGCCGTGCCGATGCCCCACATCATGCTCTCGATGCGGACCTTAGACATTATGTTCCATATCGACACTATGTTGTTCGGGTCGATTTCTGCTGGACATATTATGCTGGAAAGAGAAAGAAGTATGTTAAGTTGAAGTTTTTTCACAGGTGATACTGAACAAGGAAGATTGGGATATATGGAGACAGCCAGCTGGTAGTACTGGCCTACATGTGATATACTCACTCGTTAGGATAGGGAGGCTCTGGGAAGTTGAGAGCTCCACACTCGTAGGCGGCGAGCGTGACGCGCGCGATGTGCGGGCCCAGGTACAGCAGGAACGTGTGCAGGCCCGTGCCCAGCCCCACCGAGCTGCACACGCCCAGCACCACCCACCAGCCCCACCAAGCGAGAGTGGATACCGCCAGCTAAGACAACGAGGAAAATAATGAAATAAAACAAAAAAAAATATCGTTTCCCAGGAAGCATTTTGGCCTTAGACATCATTCGTACAGAGCTAGCGAAAAGTGGTAGACGTAAATTTATAACACCGGGACGAAATTTGGTTCCAATGTAGATACACAATAGAACAAATATCCTGCTTAAGTTTTTTTCCAAACTACTCTGGAAACGGCCTTCAGAGTCATGCGAATTGGGTAAATATATACAAAACAATTGTGATAACCGGTCTTTACATAATTAGGACGATAAAAAATGTCATTACCTGCACAAATGGTTGATGTGGCCCGCTAACATAATAAGTAGTAATTGTGCCTAATATTCCTATAAATATCGCCAGAGCCAATAGCTTGTAAGCTAATAATCTGAAACAAAAAAAACCGTTACATAATACATAGACTTATTACTTTACTTTTGAAGTTGACTAAAAGGACCATTTTTTGGACTTGGTCCTTTGAGTCGGAAACTGTTTTTTGGTGTTTACCTCTGCAATCCTGTCGAGATCAATATGATGAGTTCTCTGAAGAAGTATTCTAGAGTGGTGAGGGGCCGCCTCCATAGCACCAGGCTTTCACTGTCCATTGTTGGGGTACTTTTGCTTCTACTGGAAAAAAAGAAGAAGATTAATTACTGTAACCGCACACGAAACAAATACGGTATTCAGCTGAATCCGATAAGACTGGTAGCCGACCCCCAACATAGCTAGGAAAAGGCTCGGGAGATGATACGAAACAAATGCCCATTTACATGATTTTAGTCAGAAAATTTTACGCAATACACTCCTCAAATATCCATCCAATTAAAGAACATCTTGTTACGGCTTAAGAACAGAAGCAATAACATCGTTAACAACGAATGTGGTACAGTTCAAGATGTTATAATAATATACGAGCGCATCTTTATACAATAGCCAAGAGACAAAATCATCAAATCTTTGGCCTACATCTCAATTAATAATATTTTATTTTGACCAGCTTTCGACCCTGCTATCTGTCATTGGCTTCCTGCAAATCCTTGCATGCACAGTCGTACACTTCTGGTACAGAAAAAACGATAGGTTCATTAAGCTATCTTGATTAGTCAACACCGATGCCAAAAATTTGTTCCAGAACCAGCCCAGTGGCATTTCTACAAGCATTTAAGCTGATTGAATCACTTAAATGTATAAAAGTGACAAGTCTATTCCACTATTAAGCCACGTGACTTATCAAAATTAAATGTCAATTTCTCACATTTAATGACATTTATACCATATCTATCATCATTAACGCTTGTAAATGCCACTTGGCTACAGGGGCTAAAGTCTCGAAGACAGATGTACATGTTTTTTCTATGGATTTTGGGTCTGAGAAACTCAAATTCAACCCTGTACAAGAGAAAGTACATACATGTCCGATAATTAATCTCAAAAACGTACAAGACTTTCTATATTATAATCACCGCGTAATTGGTAACTAGGTTGGCGTCAGTACTGCGCGCGAAGAATTAGAAATCATTGTTTTGCACTTGGATTAGGTTAAGCTTGTCAGCTGGAATTTGAAACTTGTTTCGTGGCTAGACTAGACTTGTTCTTATCAACTAACAAAAAAAAACAAACTCGTTAGTATCCGAACCATTGTAATTTTAAAATGAGCCTGATGAGTCTGAGAAACAATTAGGATTATTTTGTGGATAAACATAACATAACATATCATCACGCCAGTATCCCCGAAGGGGTAGGCAGAGGTGTACCAATGTACACCCACAGTTCGCCGATATGTTTAGGTCCCATGTAATAGGGGGCAAGTCTATTGCCACTTACCGGGCACAAGTCCAAACTCCGACCTGCTACTGAGAATTTCATAGAAAAACCCAATAACACCTTGGTCGACTCAGGAATCGAACCCAAGACCTCTAGCGTAGCAGTCGCGCTTAGCACCACTAGGCCAACGAGGTAGTTATTTTGTGAATAGGTATAAATAATGTATTATGTGCTTACAGCCCAGCTTTAATTCTATCTAATAGTAAGTAGGCGAAATACTCCAATACGTGAACGTCCTTAAATTAAAAGGACTCCAGATTTCCCTACTTGCACATAGCCCTATGTAATTTTTTTATTATGATGATACTTTTTCGTTACATGGTAACAAACATACGTGCATACTTATAAATTAATCTATATTTATAATTATTCTATTGGTTACTAGAAATCTCATAGTTGTAACTATGAGATTTCTCATACAGCAACTATGAGATATCTCATGCATCAAGCATCATTTGGATTCTCAATAGAAAATATATAAAAGAAAACCAATAGACGACGGCAGGTACAATAAATATAAATAATAGTGTTGACCTACAAACATAATTAATTACAGTCAGACAAAGTAATTACGTGCTGTATTTTATGTCACTGAAGGTGTTTTAATTTATTAGAGTAGGTACTAGCTATATAATAGGTGATGCATTTAAATATATCGACTGACTATTAAAACTTATGTCACAGTTGCTAAGTAATTCAACCTGTAAGCTATGAATGGATAAGAGTTGTCTGTAGCATGTCTCTTTCTTCAACATTTCTAGATCTTTCTTCGGAAAAAAGGACAGGTTTGAAGTTTTTAAAAGGTTCTGTCAACCTCAAATGTTGCTATCCAAAGGACCGCGTCCGTTCATTTGAACAGGCACAGTGTCATTCAAAAATGAACCTTATATCAAATAACTTTAAGGCCATACCTGATCTCCTTAGGATGTGGATGGTGTAGTCCGTTGCGCGGGCGCTGCTCGGTATCCGCCTGCACCGCCGCCGCCAGCTTGTAGTACCCGAGACGGGCGAGCTGATAAACAAATAATAAAATTAATTTATGAAGAAGAAATAGATGAGAAACTGAAATAAACTTTATAAAATTAAACTTCCAAAAAGAGGTAAAAGAGAATGTTCGAAAGTTCGGCCAAAGGGTCTAAAGTGTCACCGGATCAAAACACTACATTAATCGAAAAATCTAAGGATTGGTGTAGTTAGAAAGAAAAGATAATATAATCCTTCTGCCTTCCAAAGATCATTTTCATGGCGTAAATAATTTAAGAACCATTGACGATAAGGAACGGTACATGCGATCTCAAACACTTATAGTAAACTAGGAAAAATGGATCTATAGGTAAAGTTTATTTCAGTTTGCATTTGATATGACGTCTTAAATTAAATAAGTGAATAACGTAACACAAAGGTGCAGTGTGTTGATAATATATGGTATTGTTTACTTGTATAAATCTCTTTTATAACTGCATATATGTTTATTTAGGTAGAGTGATACCTATGTGCATCGCGCGCAACCTAGGTCCTTTTCGTCAATTTCAAATCGGCAAAAAGACCCGAATATACCCTCTCAGAACAAAATAGATAGTTTCGGAAGTTTTGATATATGACTTTGTTTCCTTATTAAAAGATAATTACTCTTCTTAATGTTTTTTTTAACAAGCCTCAAGTTTTGAAGCCATTTACAACCCATCTCCATTAGTGGTTACTGCCCTACAAAGTATCCTACAGCATATTAATATATAGATTGTCGAGACAGACAGACTATTATTAGAACCATCGGTCCCTGCATGCAACCATGTATTAAATTGAAGTTGTGACCTACAAACGGGTAGGCTGTCAGGGGTGGATTCATCGACTATTTTTAACACCCTTTTTGACTGTGTCAATATGCGACTATGTTAATTGAAAAATGTAGAACTTGTAACGTTTTGGAGATTGGAAGGTATATTTTTGGAGTTAAAGATTGGCAGAGCTCTTTGCAGATTAAGACTATTCTGTCTCCGAACAATACAAACCACTACAATAAGTCATAGACTTGAACGAAATAAAGAACTCGCCATCCTCACTAGAACTATTGTTATAAGTTATAATCGTGTAAATAAAAATCCATGTATTAATAATGAGGAAAAGAGAAAACAACTCGTTATTATTTCAATTAACAAAGTTGGTATTTGTAAACTCTGATAAAACATGGGTATATAAACAAGGACAACCCGCAGTAATCTAATCTATCGTCCCGTTCAATATAATCAAGAATTCCTGATCAGAAATTCCGCCATTGTATTCCGGAAACAATTTAGATATCAGTGCTGAATATTGAAAAGGGGTTACACATATTGCGAAATGACGTCACATATTAAAATTTGGAAGATCGATCACAAATCACAATGGACATAGAAAACCGTGCATTTGGAAGATTTTAGTGCAAAATGCATGCAAAGCTGAATTAAGACAGAGATACAAAATATACACACAAATGTGAAACATTTTGGGAACAACAATATTATTCAATTATTCTTAAGGGGTACTTAGATTTTGAACTCGCAAAATTCGTATTAAATGGGCTTAATTTGGGCAGTATTAAACCTGAAGTCCGGTGAAGCAGTAAAAGCCTGCGCTCAAGCTAACTGCATAGACATTTTCCAAAAGGACAGTATTTAGAACAACTAAGAACTACTGCACACAAATAAGTAAAACTATACATGCCTTATTATGACTGTTAGTGATGTTAGTGACGTAAACGTATAAAATCAAATTATTTATTTATGCCGTAAACGCACATTACTAAAATATCAATAGTACGCACTATAAAACCTAAGACGTCTTATTATAAACCTACGTAAGAGTTGTTTAGGTTGATTTCCTAGTTAAGTAACGTGAGTCAATAACTTTAATTAGGTCATCAATTAACACACAAACACGTTTAGCAATTAAAATTCAATCGTTAGTAATTATCAATCAATGAATGAGTTGTGATTTGTTAATTGGAACTTGGTCAAAAGAATGTGTCAAAATATAAAAAAAAACAATGTGATATATTTGATTAATATGTCTTCTTTTGAAAGATATATATTTCGTATTTATTTCAGGTAAAAAAATACTTTTCGAATACTTTATTTAAAAACGAAAGAAAAAATGTCAAAAGGTTAAATTCTTGTAAAATATTTCATTGACTGTAAATTGCTATTTGTTTCAGCTGGCCTAGTATTTTAAATAGCTTCATTGAGGTAATTAATGTATAAATTCCATATAAACATTTTCCTCAAATGAGTGGCTAAAAAGGAGGAAAAAATACAAGGGCATTTCTATTTAGTGACTCTAAATACGTTTATTAGATCATGAATCGTCTGTATTCCGATATGAAGTTAGTATGTCTGATTTGCATGCATTAGTTTCTAGTTCAGGATAATCAGGAACTCATAATTATGTTTGGTTGATCGAATATCGCTGAATCGAATTTTAGTTCTTGAGACAAGTCTCTAAAGACGATTAATCATCAGATTCAAGTAACATTTTTTGAGCTTGCTGAATCCGATATTTTAAAATGGCCTGAGAAGAAACGTAGAAATAAGCACAGGGTTATACTTAGTTCCTTCTAAAGCCTTAGTAGTAAAACAATTGATCTTAAATAAACGCTTTTGTTTAGCCTGAGAAGAAACATGGAAACAAACACAGGGTCAAACCTAGTTACTTCTAGTCTTCGTTAAAAACGATGTTTAAACGTCTTCAAAAAGGTTAAAGGAGGAGGTATTAAATTCGACTGTAATTATTTTTCTATGTTTGTTACCTCAGAACTTCCGACTGGGTGAACTGATTTTGATTATTCTTTTTTTAAAGGTGGCGCTTTCGACGTGGTCCCATTAATTTGGTCCAGTTATGACAGTGCATAAGAAAACCATATAAGACTTATTTTGAAGTCGGTTTTTTTTTTTAATTATTCTTCGACGCACCATTTTGTTAATACTCTTCGTCTGCGTTCCATGACTGTGATCTATTGAAACTAATGAATGAATATAGTACGTAAGTGTTACTAGGTCAATGTATCAGTTTCGACAGTGGCACTTATTCACGCGATACCCTAAATTGAAGTGATTCCCTCTTATCATTCACAAAGATTTAGATAGTACATTATTTATATTTTATAGTACTGACACACTGACATTAAAATTGTTTAGGCATTAAAAAAAATATTAGGTATTTTAAAAATGAAAAAACAACGAAAAAAAAAATGTTTTTTTTTTACATATTCGTTTTCGTATTTTTATGTAGGTATTCCGGTTAATTTTTGATGGACATTTTGTACTTTTTAATTTTTTCTCCATCAATTTTGAGCACTATGCCGGAGTAAGAATAATCCCAAGGATTAAGTTCAATAACAATACAATTCGTAAAGGCTTGTGACCTTATCGTATATGGGAAGCCCATATTAGTGTCGAGATGGTGAATATTTATTTTTAAATAAGTAACAAAGACTTTGTTGAAATCACACAGGCCTTTGTCTTCATAAGATAGCTATTATTAAATGATTTGCGAGACGAGACTTATTAGTCTACATTGACATTTTCTCGTATTTCCTGATACCAATATATTTCTGTTTTTTTTCTGAGAATATTCGTCAGAATTTTATCTATTTTTACCAAGACCTACATCCAATATAAGTTAGATAATGATATAAAAAAAGTCCAGACATCATTAAAAAAAAGTACCGGTAATATAAAATACTGGCATTTAAAATTTAAATATAGAATGTATCGATGTGAACAATGCCGCGTAACAAGAATTCCAAAGCAGTACATAACACAGTTTACGAGCATTATAATATTGGCGTGAGCACACGGAAACATTTCGCCCTTCAAGTCAATCAAAATGATAAAGCATTTTTAATAATTCACTCTATCTAACCGTAACTGTTACACAGATAAAATAAGTAAATATTTAAACATGGAATTACAACACTCGTACTCACTTATGAAACTCCTTCGTATTTGAATTAAGGACAATTTAATCACATGAAAAATAGTCACTGTATTTATAAACACACACAGCAAGAGTTTTTTTATTAAAGTTGAGTATTATTTAAATTTTATTGTATAACGGTGCAGATAACTTGTTTATTACGAAGTTGTGAGTGAAATGTCTGACATCACGCCACCGCTACGAATTTCACTTTCGACCACTCTCACTTTCATTTCACTATAGTTTATGTTGTCCCATTGTATAACAGACGAAAAAAAAAATTTAAATATTAAATGCCGCGAAAACGTGTGCCTTTCACGAGTTTTAAAATAAAACTAAACCTGTATCTGTATTCTATAATCATGCGACAGAATCACGTCGCGATTACTGTTCCCGCCAATAAATATTTAAATAAAGAACTTCTTGGATTTCTTTTTCTGTAGAGATGTGCGGTTGCTGTGCCAATATCAAACAGACTGGTTAAAATCAATGCAAATTGATCGTTACACTCGAAAATGCTTACCTAGCTAAGTAGCTATACCTTATGCAATATTTATTGCAAAGAAAGTGCATACTCTACATTTCAATTAATTCAATGTTTTTTTTTGCTGTTTTGATGGTATACATTGTAACACTTATGTTGAAATAAAATTCTATTCAATTCTATTTTCTTTAGAATATTCTTGTTAATTGGTATTTTTTTCATTTTGCAGTCCTTTTATCCGTACTGACTTAAAATAATGTCGATAATGGCTTTTAAGTAAGGTTTTTTTTTTAATAGAGCCGCAGATCTATCAACAATTAATAAGTACATCGTTATTTTTATCGGCAGCAATTCCTCCAATTATTTATATCCATTTATTTTATCTCAACGTTTTACATGTAAACATTGTGCACAGTAATTAATTCATTATTACCACTTTCGCTAAGAATAGTTATTAGACAAACAGTAATTTAAGTATCAATTAAAAGACAATAAAAGTTTCATTTCGAATCGATTCGTCAGAAAATTAATCGGATATTTTCTACATACTCAAACGTACATTCGATTAAAAAAATAATAAATGAACGTCTGACAACACGTTGCTATCCGACTGTCATTTTTCTCGTGGCTTTACTCCAAGAAAAAGATCGCATCGCATTTTAGATTTTAGTACGAGAAAATAGAGCTTATGTTTGAATATCAGTAAATAATAAACTAACGCACATTAATATTGACAAAAATTCTAATAACAAAGACTGCTTTACATTGAAATACAGTACATAATGTTAGTGCCGTTAATAATGCTCCTTGTAGCCTTGACATTAGAGTATAAATTAGCTGTGTAAATTAATTTCCGGAAATAAACCGAGGTGGCGTGATCATCGCGTGCGCTTGCGCAGGTCCACTGACCCGTATTCGTACATGGATGTTGATGTTACTCTGAATCGTACACAATAGCCAATGATGGCGCGATTTTGTTATAGGTACATTATTATTTTTTGACCATAGATTATGTAAATTTCAGACCTGACTTTTCTGAACATCAATTACGTCAATTTACAATTATAGTGTCACTATCATCATTCTGTTTACTGATTATAGTGTACTAACTAATCAGCTGCTTAGTGCATCGAGAGATAAGAAGGATTTATATAAATCTGTAACTGACTCACTACAGAATACTTGCCTCTTTCTATAAGTTTGAGAATGAATCACAAATCTTGGTCATCGTGATTAAACGACACGTCACAGTTAAGTAAATGGTCACCTTAATAAAGTTAAGCAGATATCAGAATAAAGATGGAGGGACAAGACCCTGCGGTCTTGGCACAAGGCTGGAGAACGAAACTGGAATACATAGTAATCAATTTATTTATAAAAAAAATTCTTCGTATTAAAAGAAATATCGGTTATTTTTTTACGCATTCGTGTATAATTTCTAATGTTAAAAAATGACGTGTCTATCGCACTTGTTTTCATACGCTCCGATTATGTCTACCGATGTTAGTTAGTCTGTGTAATCAATTTTGCCAATTGAAATTGCCATGATACTGGCTGCTTTAATCTTCCATCACCAACTTCAATAAAAAATACATAAGACAATAAAAAACAATTATTCATGAATCATCACGCTTTGTAAGGCCTAAAATAATTCTTAAGTGCGCTGAACCGTAACTGCTATCCAATGACAAAACCATGCCCAGACTTAATTTTTGACATTTAGTCGACGATTGTCGACTGAAACGAACGAATGATTGAAAGAACAACAGAATGGTTGATTTACTTTTTTAACCGACAGTGCAACGTAAAGGGTAATGTGTTTTATTTTCAGTAGGTAAAATAAGAGGACTTTGCCCTAAATGTTCTCAATATCAAAGAGTCAGTTTTGTCTTGCGAAATACATTTTTATTTAATATGCTTCTGTAAGCTAATCGATTTGTTTTGCTTCGTTTCAACGCTGTTGGCAAAAACTGAGTATGACTAGCAACTTTAATACACGTTTTAATAAACGTGTCTCTATGTTTTTTATAGATAGGTACAGAATCTTTTTTGTTAGATGTCTATCTGTCTGTCTTTAAATTACTCTCGTGTAACATACAGGAGTACACTCATAATAGTACTTTGTAAAACTTTTGATTGACTTCTTGCTGATCTGTGTTTTGTTTCATAGTCACAAATTATGGAACAAAAAACAGATTTTACAGTGCCTCGATTCGACGCACAAAGATATAACCATTTTTGTTCTACCAAAACAAGAAAAACCTCTGATCCTTTTTTCTAAGTTTAAATAAAATACGAATCCCACAAAATTCCCTTCGCACCTTTCCATTATTTCCAAAAGTCAGTAAGTTTAAAACTTTGGAAACTTTTCCGTAAGTTTCGAGTGTCAATACAATAGGCCGTATCCGTTCAGTTACACAACTCGCAACAATTTGTGTTGATTCCGAAGTCAATTTGATAAATTGAATAATAGACTTACGCTTCATACATACGATGCTACTCACGCTTAAAACGATTGCATTTTAAACGGTTGACAACGCATTTTCAAATTCGTTTAAGTTAACCTGATACAAATTGTTTCCGACATATTCTTGTACTAGCTGTGCCCCGCGGTTTCACCCGCGTGAATGACAATACATACACTATCTCAATAAATTATAGCTTATGTGTTATTCCGATGTATCAGCTACATTATTGTTAAGTTTCATTAAAATCCATTCAGTAGTTTTTGCGTGAAGAGGAACAAACATCCACACATCCATTCTCACAAACTTTCACATTTATAATATTAGTAAGATAGTAGGATAGAGCCCTGTAGAAGAATTTTCTTAGTTGATGTGACCAGCATATATTGGGTAGCCAAGCTAACCTATTTATCTCACCAAACTTAACGCTATTACATAAGGATCATCAATTAGCTGTAGAACAAGGATGAAAAGCGCTACAATTTTTTAAGCATACGCGAAACTACTTCTTTTATTTTAGTCGCAGGGTTGTTTTATAATGATCAACTAATAAGGAATTTGAAACGATCGTCTGATTGAGTTCGCATAACAACTCTTAGCATGTTACACGCTACAAATAAAATGTGTCGTGTGGTCTCTCCTATAATTCTTTCGATAAGTAAACCGGGACGGTTTTGCTCCAGTATTCACTGATATCTTAATAATTACCTGCAAGTTGGTTGCATCGTCATAATTGTCAAATTACACCTACACCGGTGTTTAAAACGGTATTTTAACTATGTACACTAGCTAAGTACCGAGATGAAATTATAATTACCGACGTGGATGTTGTTTTACGGCATGATTTTTCTTCATGTGACTTAATGACTTTAATATATTTTTCATAGTGGTGATTCTCTATAAGAAAAACACAAATGATGTTCTTTCTCAGTTGGTTTGAAAACCAAAAATGGTGTGGTTTGAGTTCTGGATGCATAGGACAAGGACCTCTTTTAGGCCAGATAAAAAACCAGCAAAGGACAGAAGGGCAGGAAAAAGTGGCTTAGATTAAAAAAAGAATATATGAGAGGAAAAAGATGAAAAATCCAAATAAAAATATTTTTATCCGTTACTTTAGTATTTAGCAAAATAATACATTGTAATAGTAATAGGTTTAGACAACAAAAAACCACGGCTAATTTTTTTTTTAACGTGCTTTACAAGTCGCCCGTTCCTGTTGTCTGAACATGGCTTAATATGGACACCCGCACTGCCGCATCTTAAAGTTTGGAATACGATAAAGTTCTTCTAGTAAATTACTATGGGTGTAGAACTGAGTCAATACTACACCAACAATCAGCATAATTAGAAACAGATAGACATGTGACCTCCACGAGTTTCAGATAACCTGGTTGTCAGTAATGTGTATATTACCTGCGTTAGTAGTAGCGTATAGGGAAATACACTTGTAAACTAAACGATACTAGCTAGCTATACTAACTATACTAGCTTTGACTCGCGATTCTACCCGTAAAGATGTCGGTTTCCATGACTAATATTTATCTTTTGTTCTTGTCCTAAAGCAGAATTTCATCCTATCAGCCGATAAATGCAACAAAAAACAGACTTACTCATAAACGTATTTTGTTAGAAGACTTTTACTTGTTGAGCACAGTAATACAATCAGGGACAATACTAAGAATCTTAACGGAAATCCCCGAAACAATACGTCTCAAAGATAGTCATTACGAATCCATTAAAACAGTCATGACTGATAACTTGGTAACCGATTTGCATAAGAGTACATCTCAACGTACTTGTATTGAATAACTATAACAAGTTTACGACCTATGTACCGACCATAAAATAAGCATTTACTATACGTAGATAAATATAGACGGATATGTTTCTCATTTTATCTAAAATTCTCGAAATTATTTACATCATAAGAATCTTCTGTTGTCTACACGTGCGTTTATCGATGTTTATAAATTTACGTTCCAACTATGTTAGTATACAGAACTAAAACTATAACTGATTTGTGCGTAACAGACTGGCACTTGGCAAACTACGACTGAACAAAAAAGTCAGTATAAATCATTCGTTCATTCCTATAACTCATTCTTTCAACATCTCATTCATCACACCGGTCATATTTCTCGTTGTAATAAACTGCAACTTTGTATGCTTTCTTAAGGAAATCAGTAGATAAAGACTAGTTTTCACATTCTTGAGTTAATCGTTATTTTAGCTACGTGGATCAGATAAACTTGTGTTAAGTACAGGGTAGATGATCGGAATACTAAGTATCGGGAATATTTATTGACTGCGATCTAGTGGGAGTGGCGCAAAGTCTACTACAAAGTCAGAAATCGAGAGAAGTTTTTTAAAAATGTAAGAGAATAATACATTTTAGACATTTAGTACTAAAGATGCTTTCACTGCGTAATTATTAAAGTCAGATCGTTACACAAAGATCTAAGTAATTAAAAAGTAATATAGGTGAATCGCTAAAGAAGTATTAAGTTTTAACAAAATAAACTTCGATAACCACATGGTAAAATATATTGGACACCAGGAAGTGGTAGAAGTACGTCTAGATTAAATTCCCCGAAACCAAAAACTAAACACAGGGGCATGCATCAAACAATAAACCATCCAATTATTAGCAAGTATTTACACATACCAGTCAAAATACATTAGAAATTAACAACATAACCATAAATATCGCGTATCTTGGCAAACGCTTAGATCTGTTCCTTATCCAAAGCTGTTAGCGCGGGAAACTATTCATTCAGCCAGTCAGCCACATCAAACGATTTATTTTTGTTCGTCTAATCGATCGGTATAAATTGAAGTGGTATTCCAATTTCGAATATCTTAGTAGTTTCATCGATCGATAAAAAACCATAATGTATCTGTTGAGTTTTTTAGAAGTTTGGTCTTTGACAAGAGATAAAACTTTTTCAGACAAGATTTATTTTTGTAACGAATTAGTTAGTTGCTCAGAGCGTTTTTTGCACATCTTTATAAGAAATTAAAAAGGTTGATGTTATTTAACTTTTTAGTAAGATATTTCTGATTACATAGGTACACGAAAGCCCGGAAATGTTACTTAAAAGGACTTTGATTTTCTATTTAGAATAAATGACTAACTTATCTTTAACGTGACCTGATTAACGCCGTGACTAAGTGAATGACCTGCGCGAAAGGTCACGGGTTCGACAGTAGCACGAGACAAATATGTGTCATTCATATATTTGTAAAGACTTAAGAGCGTGTATACTTACTGTAGTAAGCAAAAGTTATTAATAAATAAAGATAAGGTTTACACAATTCAGAATAGGATCGGAATACTAGTACGACAGTCTAACTGAACTGAACCACCTAGTTTACCATTATTATTATTATTTTCGTAAAAATGTTGTGGAAAAACAGTAAAAATTATGAAAATGCTCGTAACCGGAATCAACTTTTTGACGCACGGTATCAATAAGTATGGAATAGTCCCCTCTCAACCCAAGGATCTACTAAAGCAAAGCTTTGCTTTACTTTGATTCGTGTCATTTGGTTAATTTTTCAGCCACTAAGCCCTTCACAGTTAACCAGACTTATCTTAAAGTTTTCACAGCCCTATTCCCTTCTACATGAATTATATTGTTGATCTAAAGCGCAATCGTCTGCTAGCCAAACTGACAGCTGTTGTTTTCCAACACATCGCGATAGATGATATTAATTTATTAATACGAATTGATTGTAACTGACTATAAATACTATTCATAACTGCTAATCTGACTGGCTGTAGTCTCACTGAATAATGTCTCTGACCACACCAAGATCCCATCCCGTAGGGTGCTGTCGTTTTTTAAATGTAATATTGACGTTGATAAGCGCCGCTTTGTAGCCTAAATCAATAAATAAAGAAATTTGAATTGAATTGAATCGCTAAGACAGTTCTTAGCAGGTACTTGCGTTGAAAAATGAAGTAGCTTCGTAAACTAAGCTAACTTTCCTCATGTTAGCTTAGCAACGCTGCGTCACACTATAGTCCGGCCGCTGAGAGAATGCATTCGTGACAGGAGGTCGTCAAGAGGAAGATGTAACTTAAATGTGGCGGAGAATTTACTAAACATAACATCTATCACTTATTTCTCCTAGTCCTATAAATGAATAATATTATTCAAAACTATTTATAATGCTAGGTTACAATGAATAATATAACAAAGTTTCTTACTTCTCTCTACAATTCAAGACCAACTGACATGTGTCAGAAACGCATTCTCTAGCGGCCGGACTATACTGTTAATTAGATACCGGCTAACAACGAACATTGATCATCTCAATCGGCACTTTTTCTAAAGAATTGAATTGTGATTTTATCGGTGTATATGGTGTGTTTTCCTTAACCATAAACCAGAGTTTCATTTTCCGATAAAATGTATGAATGCGGTTGAGTGTAATGACGAGCGCGGGTAATAACTTACGTAGTGTTGCTATGGTTACGTATGTCAAGTTCGTGCCCCAGAATCTGTATTCTCAATTAAAAATTATTCGTAGACAATTATATAATTGGTTGTTTTTTTAGCAGAAAATAGTAAACATTAGAAATCGTAGTTAATAAAATATTCTTCTTTTTTAATGTTTGTGTAGGAATTAAAATAGAAATAAATGTTTAAAATGGTTCCTAAATAAAAGTATGATCACTAACTCATGTGCTATTATTTAACATCAATAAAAACCTAAATACAAATCCAGCTGTGAAAACAAAGTGCAACAAAAACTTTATATCACAACGCAAAATAAACTGCTAAGCAACATAACGATGCAACAATAAAAATTGTTACTAATTTATTATATATATTTACATCTATGATAAATAAATTAGTGCAGTAACATTTATCAAACATTGATCACATCACTAACTATAAAATAAAATTAAAGCATCACAGTACGACCGGCAAAAAAAAAGAAAAATGAAGCACAGTCACAAACGCATACAGCTTTATACCAGCTCGTTTTTGTTGCCCGTAGCCCGTTGACCCCGTTTCCTGCATTCCACACGGAGCTGTTCCTTACTCATAGCCGCTAATGCCTCAGGACTAAGGTTCTGACGTGTCCGTCCGGTGTCAGACACTGAGTTCTGACGAGGTATTACCACGGAGTTGGCATTATTACGAGCCCGTCTTGTACCCACCATGTTGGGTATTTATTATTCCCGTTTAATTATATTTGTGTTGTGTCTTCTTCTATATTTTAATGTTATCCCTTGTCTTCTTGCCTTGCAGAATTGTGGAGAAATTGTTGATGTAATAAATACATGTTGTATTGTAAATATATATAATAAATCACTCATACTTAAATTACATTGTCAAATAAAAAGTAAGTAAATAAATATCATAATAGTAATACTTACTAATAAATGTGAAATAAGGAGGTTCAATCAGGATGTTTTTTTTTGCATAATATACTTGTAAAGTAATAAAATTATAGTACCAATAATAAAAATAAAATGCTAATATTATGTTGGGCTGACTTTGAACTTAGACATTGATAGTCCCATAAAAGTTAGTTTACATATACAAAATAAAATGTTAGGTATAATAATACGATAAGATAATCTACAATAATATTATTTCGCGTAATTAAACTATTAATTTCGTCATAAAATGTGATACATATTTTTATAAATCAAAACAAATAAATAGATGTAATTAAGAGGCGCAAACGCGTAGAGGCCGTAATTAAATTTTAATGAATGATTAGTTTGCATGTAAATATTTGCATGGAAACGCGAAAATTACCCTCGGTTAAACTTTCCTTTAAGTACAATGAATATACGGGAGGGGGGGTGAGGGGGGAGGGGGAGGGAGGGGCGCTACCCCCCTGTACCACCCCCACCCCGCGGCGCCCCATGGTTATGGAGATATTCATGATTACATTTTTGAGGTAAAGTTAGGGTATTTACAATGGCTATAAGGGAGGGGGGAGGGGGGCTACCCCCCTGTACCATCCCCACCCCGCGGAGCCCCATGGTTATAGAGAAATCCATGGTTAAAGCTTTGAGGTTAGGATCGGTAAAAACACTAATGACGACAAAAATGTTTTTAATTAAAAATTACTTCTGGGTGGTTTAAAAAAAAAACAACCACGAAGGAGGTGGCGGGGTCTACGTTCGCTCGCTTCGCTCGCGAACATAGTCCCCGCCGCCTCCTTCTAACCTAACCTATCCGAGTCGGGGTGCGCAAAAATTCCGAGCTCGCTTCGCTCGCTCCTGGACCAAGGAAGGCTAGCCTGTCAATACAAGTCGACGGAGCCCCGCTTCGCGGGGCTCCTACTTCTGGGTGATTTAAAAAAAAAAAACCACGAAGGAGATGGCGGGATCTACGTTCGCTCGCTTCGCTCGCGAACATAGATCCTGCCACCTCCTTCTAACCTAACCTATCCGTGTCGGGGTGCGCAAAAATTTCGAGCTCGCTTCGCTCGCTCCTGGACCAAGGAAGGCTAATCTTATCACTAATGAGTATCGGTGGATAGATTGTTGAATAAATCTGTCATTATATAAAACAGAATGGCGTCGCTCCGCGTTCCGTTCCACAATGTCGAAAAGAATATTCGTTATTTTAATTTAAAAAGTCAATGTAATTGCGCGTTTATAGTGCGCATTAATTACGAACTAAGTTAAATTTTTGATCTTTTATTTAGTGTCTAATTTACTATGCGTAAATATTATTTTATTTCAAGAAATAACATGATGAAATTTAATAAACATACCGACACCGTCAATAGGAACGTAAAACGTCAAATTTGACATCAACCATGGCGATATATTATCAATTCCTAAGGAAACTTTAGAATTTTATATCTCGTAAACTGTGAGCCTCCGCAACTTAAAATTTTGTGAAAAGCCTTCTGATTATGAGGGCTATCTACAAAAAAAAAATGAACCTCCTACTCCAAACCCGTCAGTGGAAAGTTTATCCTTACCCTCGACACATTGTTATTGATTATTTATGTTCACTGAAGCGTAACTTCTTGGTATGATGAAAAACAATGATGTTCATTCATGGAGGGCATTTTCTAGCATATCAAAAATAAAAAAGCCAGTTTCAGCCCCTAGTGAACTAAGCATAAACTTTAAAACATCGGAAAATCATTAGGGACAGTCAGCGGAAATTATAGGTAACATCTAACCTAACATAACATTAAAAAATAATTACAAAAAATACTCACATTCGCAGGAAGACAAGAATAGTTCCGAAAACAATCCTCGGTTTTTATTTCATTCAATTTATACTTATTTGATTAGAAACAATATTTTTCTCGCACACAATACCCCTTCCATGAAAAGCAAAATGTTGAAGTTTGAAAAATTGTTGCTAGTACCATAGAATGAATCGCACACTAGGTTACAAATTGTAATGAATTCAGCCAAGTTTTTAGGATCTAAAAAATCAAACAGTTCGATACAAATCTAGCCTTAGTAAGTAGTTCTTATAAAAACATCTCAAATTGCTAATTATGATAAGTACATACAAACTAATTTGCATAAAATCAATTTATTAATGTCAAATTGTGCCGTATTCGGGAGTTTTATTTCCTTACAGGCAATACTTTGTAACACTGACGTGTGTTTGTTTTCATAGAGAAACTCAGTGAAGTGCTGAGCAAATCCTTTTTTAGTCGAGTCCTCCTCTTGAGTTTGAATAAAAAATCGCAGTATTATTTTTCTTTTTCGATGTTTAACCACATAGTTATGCGACTTCATCATTTTCTAAAATCATTAATTCATAAAAATTAGTGTCATAGAACACGGTCATAGAACCATAGAAAATTATTTTCAGAAAACAGAAACTTACTAATTTACGAACAAGAGAAGAGCTGAGCCTACCCTAGTTGACAGTTGACAAATATTGACAACATATGATTTCTTCTAGTAAATAAAAATATTTATTTGTGTTTTGGAATTCGTAATTCATTTTTAAAAAGATTTACAATAACATTGAAATGGAAAATGAATGGTGATGATATTAATGATTATATGCCATCTATTTTAAACCCAAGAGGGGTGAGAAAAGAGAATGGCGATCTTTCTTTAACGCAGGTATTTCGCAGTTAAATTAATTAATTTGATAAAGTAAAGAATTACGCAACACCACACATTCCTGGAAATAAAATTTTCCTGGTAATATTAAAATTCATAAAATCTACAACTTTTGTGGAAAACCGGTACTGCGACTTGTTTAGACATGTTAAGGAAGAATAAAGCATGAAAAAATGGTCCATCGTATTCATGGGTCATCAGTTGTTTTCTTAACATAAACGCAACATGGTTTCATCAGTTTTCTATTGATAAAATAATAGTTTTGAGTAATATTGAGTACCTATATCAGTACATAAGCATGTATATGTATTATGCATCAACAGTGCAACTATTTGCATAAATAGTCTAAATAAAAAATAATCTGTTATGTAATGTAATTGTCTGCAACCAAATTATGTAAGGCACACTTTGATATAAGCCTGCTTTCCCAGAATCTACTTAATCTTAAAGCTCCCAAGGTCATGTCATAAAGAAAAAGTTTTTTATCTCTAAAACATCCGTATGCTTGTGTTCTAGAATTCATTTGTAAGCCGTTCATCACTGTCATTGAGAAGAAGAAATGCATTGAAACTTAAAGCCAAACCAAGGGTAAGTCCACATTGATAAAAGCAAAATAGAAGAATTTAATAAAAGATGTACCTAAATGAAAGAAGAACTTTGTTTCTTAGAGTGCAAGGTTTTCATGAACATTCCAGAATTTATTTATATGTTTTTATTAGAGATCACTTTGTAGTAAAGATAAGCAAGTACGACAGTGACTAAGATTCAGCCTTAATCTAGAACAACTGGAAATAAGAAGATACCAAAAACAAAAACATTGCAAGATTCCTTTGCTTGTGAAAAATGAGAGTAAAGAAAAATGGACAAAGGAAAAGAGGTCTATGCCCAATGTATGGGAAACACTTAGCCCAAATTCACCATGAGTTCATTCACCTTTTCGAAGCAGTGGGATTTAATGTAGGCTAAAAAACTTGTTATTTCAGATACACCCACTGAACAAGGAAAACTCCCAAAATGTAAGAAATTTAATTTCTGATAGTGCCATAAACAAAAAAGTACCAAAGATAACAAAACGTGAGGTAGACAGAGATAGTCTAGGTTTCTCTGCTATCGAAGATCTACAGAGCGTAGGAAATAACTTAGAATCTCGTTACAATGATCTAGATGAAGTTGTGTCAGTCAAAACCAAAGTACCTCTGAAGGCATCGCCCTTGATATCCGAGTCTTCTATTACTGAACTTGAGTATGTAGACTGCAAGAGTGAGAACACAGTCATTTATAACTATAATAGACCTCTTATCTCCGTCTCATTCGGCGTTGATCACTGCCAGACCGTAGATATCAACTCCAGAAGGAGTTCCATCAAAAGAGTCCAATTTACGCAAAACGACGATAGCACGTTAGTCGACTGCGACATTATCGAAGGTTCCAAAGCTAGCACGGAAAGCGATTCAGACGATAACATGAACGAGCCCGATCCTCCCAACCCACTACGGAGGTCCGCCGTAACAGTCAATTTAGAAATTAAAAAGAAAAAACCGTCACCCACAGAGACAGCAGAAAACAAAGTTCTAATTTTAAACACAAGTGCCATCGAGAAGATATCTCATGTCATCGTTCAACCACCAAATTATAAATTAGTGAAAGGGAAAATTTTGGAAAAGAGTAAATTTAAAAGGGATAGTAAGAGAAACTCAGTGTTAGGTTTAAACGTCAAGAATGGAAACGTGCGCGAAGGACTGAGGCAGAAAACTATTGACAGTTTTTTCCCTAAACGTTCGAATGTTTTAAACCTCAAAGTATCGGAAGGGCGGAGTCTAGCTGATCCGGTGTGTGACGTGAACACTCCAGTGAATAAAGATGTTGATGAGGAAGTCATGAGTAGAAACTCGGGTGTCGTCGACGCTATAAAAGGCGATAGAAGCCGCAAGTCGCCCTACAGTCGGGCGGACAATGAGCCGTCCAGTAGAGCGGAGATCAAGACTTCGTGCTCGTCGCCGCGCGGCAAGACAGACACCCCTAGCTCGCACAGCCCTAGGAAGAATGTAGACTCTATTCACTTCAGTTTGCCGCCTAAGTCTGTGTCGGTGAAGAGGTCGACCTCTAATAGGACAATACCGCATCATAAGATTGTTGCAGGTACGTTTACCGTTCCTACTTTTTGTACTTTGTTTATTTTTGTGTTTACGAAGACTTTGTATCTAGATTTATGTGTATTTAACAAGTGGTTTCAAGATTTTACCTATTCGGCCGTTGGAACTTTGGAGCTGCATTCTTCAAACATGATCGAATTTTCTATTAGCTTCCGAGTCCAAATTATAGCCTCAACACTTGGGGCCTTACTCTCTCATTTAAATTCTGTACAATGCTCTTCATAAAGTGAACACTAACATGCACAAAATGATCTGAAAGATGGCCATCAGATAGTCCTAACCCTCATGATCATGGAATACCTTGATGCACTTTGTGGAACAGAAGAAGGTGTGATCGCAGGGTGCATCATAAAACTGTTCGCAGGCACACACTTCGCGGTGGACGCGTTCTCGTACGGAGAGATTCCGAACGTGAAGTACTACTTTCTCACGCATTTCCACTTGGACCACTACTCGGGGCTTAAGAAAGGCTTCAATAAATCTTTGTTTTGCTCGAAAATTACTGGTGAGTTATTCTGGCATTTTGTAAAACAGCTTTAAGTTTCACATAGATAATATTGTTCGTTAGTTTAGTGTATGATTTTAGCTGGGTTTTCCTAGTCGACTTATGCTGGAATTTCATCCGTATTTCAGACACAGGTCTTCTACTTTTCTTGCCATGATCCAACATTAAAGCTCTTTATAAGAGAAATTACACGTCACAATAAAAAAAATTGATCGCCGGAACTACCGCCTTATATACCTTGTTATTTACTCGACGTTGTCATCCCGTATGTTACAACTACGTGTGTGTTGCAGCGGACCTTTGCATATCGCGGCTGGGCGTGAATCCTAAGTGCATCCACGTGATCAAGTTGGACGACACCATTCGGATCGATGGCGTCGAGGTGACTGCGGTCGAGGCTAACCAGTGAGTCCTAATTAACATTTATTAGTCCTTAATTGTTACCTTTTTTACGAGGTAGCCTTTTCTCCTACGTCGCAAATCTAAATCAACTGACACTTTTCTCAAAGGTATATTCTTCTAAATAAAATGTCACAGGTCAATTATAGTATCTGCAAGATGTAAGCGCACAATGACATAGTCCACCGACTGACTGCTCTTTACATTATATGTATTCCACTTTTTAGATACTAAATAAGGACTTAATTAGACGGTACCGTGTTATGTTAAGACGAAAAAAAAATGGTTGCTTAACATCACAATCATATGCCAATAAAGTTTAGTCTTCAATATATTTTTTTCCAGGATAACTGTCCTTTAAGATAATACTTAGTACATTTTCTACATTTCTTTCCTTTGCCACCAGCTGTCCAGGTGCCGTAATGTTAGTGTTCACCCTTCCCAACGGCAAGACGCTGTTACACACGGGAGACTTCAGAGCCTCCCCTGTCATGGAGTCCTATCCTATATTCTGGAATAAGGACATTCACACCATTTATTTGGATACCACGTAAGTAAATATTTGTGCTGTGCTAAATAGCTGACCTTGTAGTTTCACCCGCGTTAGCACATAGTCCTAATGCCCGATGGCTTTATAGTTTTTTCTGTTATTCAGGCCGGAGAATCAAACAAATTAAATGTCATGTGAAATAGTCTACCTGTTATCAAGTGCCGTAACTAACTCCACTTATATATATTTAGAAGATTCGTCAGTCTTTCTCCTAACGAAATTTACCTTTTTTTTTTAATTGAAATTAATGTAGAAAAGTTTAGAGACAACTAGAAAAAGTGGAAGAGGCCTTCTTTAACGTTAAGGTGGACAACAGTACAGACAGGAAAAATAATAACCGTGACATTTATTTGATTAGTAGAGTCCAGTCTTCGGTCCCTTTGCTTTTTTCCGCACTTGCTCATTTTGTTCAAGTTACTTGCCGTTACAACCATATCTTTTGTTTAGGTACTGCAATCCTCGCTATGACTTCCCCACTCAAGAGCAGAGCCTGGAGATGGCGCTGTACATCCTGCGTCAGAAGAAGGTGGCGCTGGAGAAGGTCGGCAAGAAGTTCTCGTCGGTGCTCATCGTGTGCGGGACTTATACTATTGGTGAGTTTAGTGGCTTTCTGGTACTCATCCGAGTCCGTATAGATGGTAAACTGCTGCCTTTGTTGACTCTTAGCTTATAATAGATATTGTGTGTTACGGATTTTAGGAACAATGTAACTGTTTCCCGTCCCGCTGCGTGGCTGCACTATGAGCTTAATGTGTTCTAGTATTTAAGGTTTTCCTCTTCCCTCTAGGTAAGGAGAAGTTCTTCCTGGGCATAACCCGCTGCGTGGGCTGCTCTTTTTAACTTTTCACCATCTTCTACTATCAGAAACGATATATCTGTTTCGTTGCATCCTAGGCAAGGAGAAGCTATTTTTACTTTAGCATGTTCCTTTAGCTCCGTGTGTATTAGTTCAGTTACGTTTCTCCGTTGTTCGCCAGGCGGGGAGAATTTCTTCCTGGGCATGTCCCGTATCATGAGCTGCTCCATTTAGTTGTTAACAAAGTCTTTTTCCCAAGGCAAGGAGAAGTTCTTCCTGGGCATGTCTCGGCGCGTGGGGTGCGCGGTGTGGGCGTGCCCGTAGCGTGGCCTGCACTGTGTGTGTAGCTGCATATGTTGTCCGTCCTCAGGCAAGGAGAAGTTCTTCCTGGGCATGTCTCGGCGCGTGGGGTGCGCGGTGTGGGCGTGCCCGTAGCGTGGCCTGCACTGTGTGTGTAGCTGCATATGTTGTCCGTCCTCAGGCAAGGAGAAGTTCTTCCTGGGCATGTCTCGGCGCGTGGGGTGCGCGGTGTGGGCGTGCCCGTAGCGTGGCCTGCACTGTGTGTGTAGCTGCATATGTTGTCCGTCCTCAGGCAAGGAGAAGTTCTTCCTGGGCATGTCTCGACGCGTGGGGTGTGCGGTGTGGGCGTGCCCGTAGCGTGGCCTGCACTGTGTGTGTAGCTGCATATGTTGTCCGTCCTCAGGCAAGGAGAAGTTCTTCCTGGGCATGTCTCGGCGCGTGGGGTGCGCGGTGTGGGCGTGCCCGTAGCGTGGCCTGCACTGTGTGTGTAGCAGCATATGTTGTCCGTCCTCAGGCAAGGAGAAGTTCTTCCTGGGCATGTCTCGGCGCGTGGGGTGCGCGGTGTGGGCGTGCCCGTAGCGTGGCCTGCACTGTGTGTGTAGCTGCATATGTTGTCCGTCCTCAGGCAAGGAGAAGTTCTTCCTGGGCATGTCTCGGCGCGTGGGGTGCGCGGTGTGGGCGTGCCCGTAGCGTGGCCTGCACTGTGTGTGTAGCTGCATATGTTGTCCGTCCTCAGGCAAGGAGAAGTTCTTCCTGGGCATGTCTCGGCGCGTGGGGTGCGCGGTGTGGGCGTGCCCGTAGCGTGGCCTGCACTGTGTGTGTAGCTGCATATGTTGTCCGTCCTCAGGCAAGGAGAAGTTCTTCCTGGGCATGTCTCGGCGCGTGGGGTGCGCGGTGTGGGCGTGCCCGTAGCGTGGCCTGCACTGTGTGTGTAACAGCATATGTTGTCCGTCCTCAGGCAAGGAGAAGTTCTTCCTGGGCATGTCTCGGCGCGTGGGGTGCGCGGTGTGGGCGTGCCCGTAGCGTGGCCTGCACTGTGTGTGTAGCTGCATATGTTGTCCGTCCTCAGGCAAGGAGAAGTTCTTCCTGGGCATGTCTCGGCGCGTGGGGTGCGCGGTGTGGGCGTGCCCGTAGCGTGGCCTGCACTGTGTGTGTAGCTGCATATGTTGTCCGTCCTCAGGCAAGGAGAAGTTCTTCCTGGGCATGTCTCGGCGCGTGGGGTGCGCGGTGTGGGCGTGCCCGTAGCGTGGCCTGCACTGTGTGTGTAGCTGCATATGTTGTCCGTCCTCAGGCAAGGAGAAGTTCTTCCTGGGCATGTCTCGGCGCGTGGGGTGCGCGGTGTGGGCGTGCCCGTAGCGTGGCCTGCACTGTGTGTGTAGCTGCATATGTTGTCCGTCCTCAGGCAAGGAGAAGTTCTTCCTGGGCATGTCTCGGCGCGTGGGGTGCGCGGTGTGGGCGTGCCCGTAGCGTGGCCTGCACTGTGTGTGTAACAGCATATGTTGTCCGTCCTCAGGCAAGGAGAAGTTCTTCCTGGGCATGTCTCGGCGCGTGGGGTGCGCGGTGTGGGCGTGCCCGTAGCGTGGCCTGCACTGTGTGTGTAGCTGCATATGTTGTCCGTCCTCAGGCAAGGAGAAGTTCTTCCTGGGCATGTCTCGGCGCGTGGGGTGCGCGGTGTGGGCGTGCCCGTAGCGTGGCCTGCACTGTGTGTGTAGCTGCATATGTTGTCCGTCCTCAGGCAAGGAGAAGTTCTTCCTGGGCATGTCTCGGCGCGTGGGGTGCGCGGTGTGGGCGTGCCCGTAGCGTGGCCTGCACTGTGTGTGTAGCTGCATATGTTGTCCGTCCTCAGGCAAGGAGAAGTTCTTCCTGGGCATGTCTCGGCGCGTGGGGTGCGCGGTGTGGGCGTGCCCGTAGCGTGGCCTGCACTGTGTGTGTAGCTGCATATGTTGTCCGTCCTCAGGCAAGGAGAAGTTCTTCCTGGGCATGTCTCGGCGCGTGGGGTGCGCGGTGTGGGCGTGCCCGTAGCGTGGCCTGCACTGTGTGTGTAGCTGCATATGTTGTCCGTCCTCAGGCAAGGAGAAGTTCTTCCTGGGCATGTCTCGGCGCGTGGGGTGCGCGGTGTGGGCGTGCCCGTAGCGTGGCCTGCACTGTGTGTGTAGCTGCATATGTTGTCCGTCCTCAGGCAAGGAGAAGTTCTTCCTGGGCATGTCTCGGCGCGTGGGGTGCGCGGTGTGGGCGTGCCCGGAGAAGGACCGCGTGCTGCAGGCGGTGGAGGGGCGCAGCTTCGGCCACGCGCCGCCGCACTCCTGCCAGCTGCACGTCGTGCCCATGAGGGATCTTACGCACGATGTATGTACCATCCATTATAACTATTCTTCTTGTGTGCTTCATTGTTTTCTTTTTTATTATTTGACAAATCATTTCATAATAATGTTCTTTACAAAATTAATTAATTCTGGTTCGTTGCTTGTTGGTCACGAAAATAGAAACACTCACGGCTTTTTTTCCAAAAATTATAAAAAAAATTGTAAGTACTGTAAATAATTGTATGATTCAGTTACTTCGAAATCTTCTTTTAGAAGCTGATCTTTGTCTAAAGAGAAAAAGGTTGTATACAATATTTTACTCGAGAAACAACTAATATGAATTAATAGACTTCTATTTAATAAATCTTAGTGTCATATCCATCCACATTTCTTATTTGTATGTCATACATGATACAGAAACTACGCAGCTACCTAGACAGCCTGAAGGGCGCGTTCAGTGAGATCGTCGCGTTCAAGCCCACCGGCTGGGAGAACGGCAAGTCCACCAGCGGGGAGAAGGACATGGTCACGATACACGGTATGTTCAACAACAACACTAGAAATATTTAACAATCTTTGGATTTTTTTTTTAATTTTTTATCCACATCACATTGTGATGGACAATTAAAATATAAGACACTTTCTTACCTAAAACTCACGAAGATATTTATGTATATTCGTCTGACGTTATTTCTTGGTTCATTTAGGTACGAAAAAGTCGACAAGACTTTTAAAACGTTGATTTGTTATATTTACTTTTTTGTATAGAAAATTGAAAAAAAAACATGTTCAATATTGTTCATAATCCGACTTTTTGTCATTTCATGTCCAATACATACATATAATCACGCCTATATTCCCGAAGGGGTAGGCAGGGGTGAACCAATATACATCCACAGTTCGCCGACATGTCTAGGTCCCATGTAGGGGCGAGCCTATTGCCACTAACCGGGCACAAATCCAAACTCCGACCTGCTATTGAGAATTTCATAGAACAACCCAATAACGAATAAATTATGTTGAAAGTCTCTTTCAACTTCAACTCCAATTGCTCACCTTTCAGGATCAAACATCTCAGAAACAAGTGTATCTAACAACCATATTGTGTCCAGGTATACCGTACAGCGAGCACTCTAGCTTCTCGGAGCTGATCCGCTTCGTGAAGTTCCTGAAGCCCAAGCAGGTCGTGCCCACCGTCGACATCTCCGGCGGCGTGAGGGCCGTGCAGGTAACATAACGCTATAATATAAGTCTAATATGAACTTTATTTTCATCTGCATAGAGTTGATATTTGGTTAAGTGAAGAAACAGGGTGTAAGGACAAGTCTTCGTTTCCGAAAGCCTTCCTCCTTCATCCTGTATGGTTTTATATGAATTCCTGTGCCAATTTATGTATTTTCCACGACAACGAACATCGACATTTTAGAAGTTTCAACAAAGTTTATTTTATTCTGACTAGTACTCTTAAAAGCCGTCAAATATTTTTTTATTGCAAAATGTTATTTATAAGTACTTCGTGTTACCTAAAAACGGATGGACCGATTTGGATTAAGTTCTTTATTTGTTTTCAATGTGTTCCTAGATGATTTGTAGACGTTATATGTTTTACCAGGCAGGAAGACGTCTGCAGTGCCCTTTAATAACTGATATGTCTATTATTTCTCCATCAGACATACTTCCCGTGCCCGCTGGTGCACAAGGAGGAGATCCACTGCCAGAGCAAGGTGACGGACTTCTTCAGCATACAGAACTCTCCGCAAGTGCCCGCCGTCACCTGAACCGAGGGTGAGTGACTTTCATCTTACAATCAGGATTACTATAGCACATGGGCCAAGGACCTTGTGGGGTCTACTAATGAGTAACTATTACAATGTTACTCAAGTAAAAGTAAACCAGAAAAACTATAAAAAAAACTGTCTAAGGCTAAATAAAAATGAATGAAAAAAATGTGACTAAGGCTAAGACGGCACCAGGGTGTTTTTAGTCGGTGCAAGTCCGACATATCCCCACAGTGTGCCGATGAGGGTTGAAATCATTTTCATCATTCATCCCACACCGAATATACATTTTCACATGTCTTTAGAAACTAGCCCACTGGGGGGCTGGTAAAAATTGGTTATAATTACAATAGTCGTATGTTTAGCTAAATGACAACAAACCTGTATCTTTTCCTATTCATTCAACTACAAATTGGTCAAGTAAAAAAAACATTTAATTTAAGGAACATAGCTTTTTATATAAATTAAGTATTAATTTAGCTTGTTTTATTATTTCCAGATGTGTTTTGGATGATACGACAGTAAGCTGCCATTTACTTCACCAGTCTGTGATTTTTTGGTATGATATTATTGTATACTAGGTTACTATTTATAAAACGTTGATTGATTTGTATTAAATGATTGAAATTTTTATCTTGTTTTATTCAACTATTGGCTTTTTATGGAACATTTTTTATTAGAAACTCTCCATTAGAGATTTTATTTACTATTGCGTATATTTTCAACAGAAGTTGCCAATAAAAGTGATGCCGTGATGATGCTGAGATTTTTTTTATATCATTTTATAGCTTGTTGGAATTCTAGCCTTATCCCAAAACAGAGGGATGAGTTTTTTTAATCATCGTTGCATATAAAAATTAGCAATCACTCAGAATTTGAGCCATATCTCCTAACAACAAGGTGGGTTTTCGCTACAAATAAAACACCCAATCTATTTGCGATACATATATTGACTACACTAGGTTGAGAGGATTGTCGCAGCTGCTTGCGCCCGCGCAGGAATTCAGTCGCGACAGCAGCAGACTGTACCAGTGTCTATACTTCTTATTTAGACTTGTATAGCTGCAATTGGACCCTTATTTCATAGAATAAGGTTGGTTTTCGTAAATCACCTTTAGAAATAAAGCAAGCAATCTTTTGTTGGAATTTGAGCCTTATCTCTTCGTAGATAGGTAACAAATAAAACGACCAATCTATTGGCTACACATATATTGTGACTACGCTAGGTTGAGAGGATTGTCGCAGCTGCTAGCGCCGGCGCAGGAGGTGAGCCGCGACAGCAGCAGGCTGTACCAGTGCTTGACGGCGGGGAACACTTCGTGGATGGAGTTGTGTAGCTCGTATGGGTCGCGGGCTAGGTCGTAGAATTCTACGAAGTTCTGTAAAACATATAAAGTAGTTAGAAGTTTATATAGTCGCGAATTTGTAGTACAAGAAATGATAAAATACAAATAAAATAAGAAACCCTGACATTTTTATAGAATTTCTGAAAACTTTAAGAACTCTGAACAGATCAAAATATACAATTTCGAGCTCGTCAGTTCAAAGATAAATGAAAAAAAATCGCACCATAATTAGTCATATTTAGATCTACGATGCCACAGACACATATGTTAAACTGAGATCTTATTTTTTTTACCTGAATTTTTTTACATTTTTTTCCCTTTTAGGGTAAACATACTAGGTGAATAATTCAAAGCTAATATAACATTTAGGGTGCGGTTCCACTGAGGTGGAGCGGAGCAGAGCGGAGACGAGCTGTGCCGAAATTCAGCAATCACATTGAAGTAGAGTGTAAGAGATGTGGATTTCAGGGCATGTGATTGGTGAGTCTCGGCACAGCACGTCTCTGCTCAGCTCCGTTCCGCTTTAGTGGAACCGCAGCCTTAGAAATATTATGTAGCCCTTCTTTTCTAATTGACAAAGTATATATTTCCAATAATATACATTACCTCGCGATCAACAAACTCGCAGTACTTGTTGTCGATCCGCTCCGCAATGTATCGGAGGCACGCGTAAGTGTTGTTCCGCGAGTCCTGGCACTTGCAGTCGTATGCAGGGTAGCATTCCTAGGAAATAAGTGCACTTTAGTAGAAAAAACGATAGTTAATATTATTATGCTAGCAATAAAAATTGTAAATATGACGTTCACATAACTTACACAACTACTGACAACATACAGGGGGGTATGTAATTTTTGTAGATAAATTCTGTTCAAGATAAGGAATATTATGTCTGAATAAAATTAAATTGAAAAAAAAAACAGCTATGTTTTTTTTATAAAAAAATATGACTTTTTCTGCCTTTTTTTTTACTTGATACCATATTAAAAGGTGATGGTAACTTACAGCTAATCGACTCCCATCGTACTTCCACGGACACTTGTCGTCCACAGATCCAGACCGGCCTTCACCGTGGTACTCTATCAGCATGTATCTGTACACAAATAATATTATACATACTGAGGTTGTATGTAATAGATAAACATGCTTTTATATAACATAAATATACATCTCTTTTGTCATTAGATCATTGAATCTCACTTAAAAAAACAAGGCAGTTCAGTTACATATTTATTATTAAAATATCTACCCCAGTGTTTACATAATATAAATAAATAGGAATAAAATGATGTATTTCAACAAGCGTATCACTAGAACGGCTTTACTGATTTAGGTTGTTGGTCCAAAAGGTAAGCAAGATTTAAAAACGGGTATGTAAGACTGGGCCCTGCTCGTGTTGCTGGTATGGACCCTAAGCTTACCTATCGCTATTCCCTTCATGAAACACAATAGGTCTGCCATCCATATGCGAGGGCGGGTCCAAGCCCGCCAGCTGTAGGATTGTCGGCGCTAGGTCTATGTTCAGTACGGGCTGGGCCCTGCTCGTGTTGCTGGTATGGACCCTAAGCTTACCTATCGCTATTCCCTTCATGAAACACAATAGGTCTGCCATCCATATGCGAGGGCGGGTCCAAGCCCGCCAGCTGTAGGATTGTCGGCGCTAGGTCTATGTTCAGTACGGGCTGGGCCCTGCTCGTGTTGGCTGGTATTCCGGGACCCTTGATCACGAGGGGTACCTTGATGTCGGACTCGTACGGCTGGCGTTTGTCGTAAACTTGGGAGAATTGACCTGTAGAAAAAACTAGTTTTATTATTTATTCTAATAGAGGAAAAATCTCACAGTTCATTGGGAATTAAACATGACTTCAGACATTCGGACGTTTGGAGGAAACAAATCCGTCATTGGACCCCAATGCTGAACTATTATTCGCTTAATCTCCTTAGTTTTTACTGTTTCTGGCCCTCTAGATCGTGAAGGAGGCAAAGATAGCCGGGCATTTTTTTTGTCGAAAAGAACATGGCTCAGTGACTCGAGGAAAAGGAGAAGTGTTTTTATACTTACTGTATAAATAGTTAATTTATTCAATACACTTACCAATATGGTACCCATTATCCGACGTATATATAATGTAGGTATTTTCGGCCAAGGCTCGGGCTTCCAGCGTGCCTATAACATCTGCCACCATTTCGTCCACAGCCAGCAGACTCTCCCACCGCGAGCGATACACGCGGTCTAACTCCGGGAGCATGGACTCCGGCAGCGGGGACGGTGGCATGCGAAGGAGCCAGTGTTTGTCCTACAATATAAAGTGTATATAACATCTGTCAAACAGTAGGTCCCGGCTGTCATACATAGATCTTTGGCAGTCGTTACGGCAATTCTGATAACCAGTCTTACTATGGGATACTGTATACCCCAGTAAAATGAGTTATAAAGGTCAAATAGGCAGTCCCTTCATGTAAAATACGGTATTCAGCTGAATCCGGTAAGACTGCTAGCCGACCCTAACATAGATAGTTGGGAAAAGTCTCGTTAGATGATGATGATGATCATATTTTTACATCGCGGGAGATCATGCGCTGTGGCGCTCTTTGGGCCTCCCCCTATGTCCAGCAGTAGACTACAACAGGCTGATATGATGGCGATATTTTGAGTTTTGACATACCTCAGCCGGCACGTTGAAGTTGGGATGCCTGACAGCAGTAACGTTGCTGTACCTCCCAACATGGCGCGGCGCCGGCGTGAAGGGCTGGTGCGGCGCGGGCGGGGCCAGCACCATCAGGAACGGAGCCGATTCCGTCTGGTTCTCGATGTAGCTGACGCCTAGTTCGCGCTAGAAGGAGGATAACATTTGCAGAGAAGATAGTCGTATATTACGAATAGAGTAAGGCTAATAAAATGGGGAAGTTTTTAAAATAATAAAAACATGGTAAGCTAGGGGCTGAAGTGCTGTAAAAAATCTATGAAAGATGTTGGAAAAATACAAATTTTAGGTTTTAAGAGTGTTAGCACACCAATCGAGCGATCGTCGATCGATGGCATCGATCGATGGTAGATTGGATTAGTCGATGTCGTTCGATAGTTTCTACCACACCAATCAATCGGTAGCCGATAGATGCCATCGATCGATGGAAAAATGAATTGGTCGACGTCGATCGATTGTTTCTACTAGGTATCCGTCAACCGATGCCATCGACCGGCAATCAATCGCTTTGTTAGTCGACTGTTATCCGTCGATCAACTAAATCTACCACACCAATCGATCAACGTCGACCGATGTCGATCGATGGCATCGATCGACTATCGATCGATTGGTGTGGTAACACCCTAAGTCGGATTTTCGTTAATATTACAAAATTCGAGGAACACATGGGAGTTATTCGGATACCTCAAAGGTAGAGGACCTTTGGACATCCGAATATCCATACTTTTTGGGCTGCCCTATATTGATGAACATCAAACTTAACATATTACGTATTTAATTTACTATTGTATAAATAATTTACTCACAATAACATCAGTGAGGTATTGATCAGTAGAGTGTGTGGGCACACCGTTGTTAGATATGGTATAGTTGTAGTACACGGAGTTGCCGACGAGCGCGTGCCACTCCGACCAGCCGGGGGGGACGGCTTCCGGCCCGCCAGCCTCCTTAGCGCCGTACTGAAATGGAACTTATGTTATAGTGGATAAGGTTCTAAATTGCGTGTACTAGAGGCAGTTGAATAAGGAAGAAGCTAAACAGATAGTGGCATATAAGATATATCAAGCAGGCTATTCCGATATGATAACATTCTTTTTACAAAGCCGCTGAGGCCGAATTTGATAGGGACACATACATGACCTTTTACTACTTCGGGCCTTTCTTTAACTATGCCTTCGATCATTTTTTTTACGTTCAGTAGTAGACTATAATTGATTACAGATAAAAGTAAAAAGGTAGGAGACGATGGGATTTATAAAACGATACGAAAAAACAACGACAATTGCCGGATATTTCGTGTAAAACGCAAAGAAAAAAAGATACCCAGTCGGATTGAGAACCTCCTCGTTTGGAAGTAGGTAGGTTGAAAAAGAGTAAGTGCTTACCACTAAGTGCTCACACCAGTAGTTACCGTTGTCAAGTGGTTGTGATACAACTTACAATGAGGAGATACTTCACCAAGCTCACCTCATTCAAATACTTCCCGGCATAGAAGGTGTTATACCCTGCGTCCTTGAGGACAGTAGCGAAGGTGTGGTTCTGTAACGTCTGCCGCCAGTAGTTGCCGTTGCAGCCGCCGCGCAAGCTGTTGTCGACTGTCAAGTGGTTGTGCTGGTATAACCCGGTGAGGAGACTGGCCCGGCTGGGGCAGCAGATTGGGGAGGTCACGTACTGAGGAGAACAGTTTGGGCTATATTAGACTTCTTCCACATTTACCACAAAAAAAAACGGGCGCTAAGATGTTTGAAAACTACCCAGTACTTAGTTACATACACGGATCACATTTTGCCTTGATCAATATCAATCACGGTGTGACCACATATTATCGCGAAGGTGTGTTTTGGTTTTGTTTAATGGTAAGTACGAGACAAACAAGTCTTAGTAGCTTATTGTACGTTATTTGGAACACCCTCTTGTGTTTAATTTACCCTACTTTAGAGACATTGGTTAGGACAGCTTAACAGAAAAGCTATAAATGCGCGACATGCGTATTTTATTGCCGCAAGAAACCTACTTATGTTCGCTAGAATCCTATTAAGGTATGAAAGTAAAGCAGCCAACGCTTTTAAATATATTGAAAGTTTACATTTCCAGCTAAATACAATCAGTCACATTTTAACATTGACAGCGACCTTATTGAATAAACGTAAGGTCTAAATAATTAATTCGTTGCAATAAACGGTACGCGATTCTTGAGCCAAGGCATGATTCACCTATTTTAAATTCATATCAGAAGTCCATCAGTGTACTTGTCATTTTGCCTAATTTTCGTATTCAGATTAGCCTATAATAAAATCTCATTGAACTTTCGAAGAGAATGGTAGTTATGACCAGTGAATGATAGTAATGACAGTTAGCAGAATGACAATTATCGTAAAAATTACTAATAGTTCAGTCAATAAATCACCCATAAGGCGTTGTAGAGTGCGTGAGCAAGGCCCTAAGCAATTACTTCAGAAAATTGTTCAGGGTGCTTAGATAGTTAACATACTAAAAGTCCTGACGTCTAGGGGGTGAGGCGGAGTGGGGGGAGGGGTTTAAAGTTCCCATTTTTCAGTTTTTCGCTAATATCTTTTAAACGGTGCGTCATGGAGATAAGAAGTCTCTCAGTCTCTACGCAATGAAAGCTTATAAAATTTATAACAACTTTTATCTTATGCACGCAACTCTTAAATATTTGAATCGAGGATCTGCTGGACACAATGTATTTACGTAATTACTAAGTAAACAAATATTGCTCACAGGCATTGACATCATTATCATGTAATAAGTATCATCGACTATGTTATGCACACATTTTCATTGTGTATGTACTATCATACACCGTTAGAAATACGACTCGGGATTCGAACCTGAGGCATTTAGACTACTGAAGTTGTTTCAGAATGTATCAAAACCACTGTTTCTTGAAGAAAGTTGTTCATTGCTATGGGGCATGCAATCATTCATTTAAGATCTGATCACTAATTTCAGAGCATTCTCTATCACCATCTCCCTGCCCTGTTCCCAATGTTCTCTATAACCGTCTTTTTCTAATTTCAAAACTTTGTATCCTCTTCCTGTTTTTGTTTTGAAATTTAAACAATGAGTATTGACGATTCGTTCGACAATCTGAGGCTAAGGCTGTTCGTACACGAGGTGACGCAAGTCTCGACCATTATCCAGCTTCTTTAGTATACATACTAAGTCATACATAAGTAGTTGGAGACGTCCTGGGGTATCAAAGACTCATTTACTATTTTTTTATTTTTTAAGGTTTTCCCACAGATGATGCGTAAAAAAATCTAAACAAAACTACATAACGCCCAAGGTTTACACACACAAACCGGTGGGCAATCAAACTCACAAAAAAAATATCATTAAAAAAAGCAAACAAGATAAAATAGCTAATTAGATTCAATAAAACGAATAAGGGCTTTATTTCACCGGGACACCATGGGACAACCAGTCGCCGCTACCAACAAAATGTACCTATGGTAGTGTATGTTTGGTTGCGCAACCAAACAAACACCAGGTGAGTAACTCTCTATGGAACTGTATATGCCCCGCCATTGGGTCCCGGTGAAATATAGGCCTAAGACTTTTGTTGCCTCGTGTACAAACGTCTTATAATAATTTACATATCCTCCTTTCAGTATCCTATTCAGATGATCGTGTTTTGTTTTGTAAACAAATAGGTATTGTGTAAGTATGAATGTCCGTTTGTTTTGTCTGTCTAGGTACTTAATAATATTCTTCTAAGGGGTGAGTGACCTCGCTAATCTGTGTTTAAGAGAAATAATAAGTTTATGTATTAACTAGTTACGTACAGTAAATAATATAAGTAAGTACCTAGGTAGCTATATCTCACATGAAGTTTTGATTAAAAAATACTTTTTACGACTTGACACAACCAAAAGTAATTATAACTTTGAACTCAATCATGGCTTTTTATTTCTCAGTTTGGAAACATCATACCTACTTAATTTTTAACTAAGTATAAACTTGATTTTTTTTCGATTTTTTTGTATAAGATTATTTTATTAAATATTATTTGTAGCAAGGTGCATGCTTTGTTTAACAATTATCAAACTTACTTACTGAATACCTCCATTTTAAGCATAGGTATAATAGGAAATTTTCCATTGCTTATTTTTCAAAACATATTTTTCCAAGTTTTATAGAATAAAGTAATCAGTAACCGCAAATAACTATGTATACTGTTTCAATTAATACAAGCAGTTTGGCTGATAATGTTAAGTCAATATACCTATTTTATTTAAACAATTGGAAATACATGCAATGATTGTTTTTTGGCGTCAATCGAGGTTATTCGAGTGCGTATCATAATATTTTTATTTTTAGTCTAATTCCTTATATTATTACGTAGGTATATATAACATACGGAATATACATGTAACACTCACCGAATTAGTGAAAGTGACGCCCTCACTCGCAATAAAACGGTGCACACTCTTCATGGGCGTCTGAAATAACAAAAACACAAATAAAACAACACATTGTTCCTAATCCATTTATTTGCACATCACTATCACTGTACTAACCATTCCGCCCAACACTACGTCTTGATCATCTGTCAAAATCAAGACGAAATTCGGCTTCTTTTGCTGACAAATACCAACTCCGAGGAGCGAAAATAACAATAAATAATTTAACATTTTTATTTAGTTTCTGTTCTTATTAATTGTAACTTAGATAAAATTATTTGTTTGTTTATTGCGGTAGCGCGGGCATTATCTCGAAACCCGAGCACTCGCTTGCGATCACGACGCCGACTGCGAATATACCGACGCTCTTCACTAGTGACCTGTAACATTAAAAACGTACAGATAACAAGATAATCTTAGTAACAATAATAACATTAATAGTAACATGTTTGTCCCATTAATGTAGGTGTGTAAATAAATGTAAAATACCAATGATAGTATTTTTTTCTGTTATTTTTATTTGGTTTATGATGATAATTTATTATCTTTTATTTATTTTTTAAACAAGGATTATGGGTTTTAAGATTCTTCTAGGACCAGAACAGATAATGGCAGATAAATAGGCAATTAAGATATAGAGTATTTACAAGTTTATAATGAAGACAATGAAATTAATGAATATAAACAAAGATGGCACTAAATTTTTTCATTGGTTATTTTAAATAGTTCTGCTTATTGATACTTTTAGAAATGAAAGGAATCTCTAGACAACTATAATTTATACATATTTGTGATTTTATTTTCTAGTATTTTAAAGAAACATTAGGACTATGTTGCTGCTACTACTATATTACAAATTTTATAAGAACTGAATAAATGTTTATAAAACAAATAGATAATGATGTCAATACATTGATAAACTCAGTAGATTTGTTGCAACATAACTAAATAGTAGGTATACTAGCTAGTCCTAAGGAACAAATTTAGATTGACAATTAGAATAGCAATTTAATTGACTAGCAATTTAATTGAATAGCAATTTAATTAATTACCTATAAGTACATAAAATGGTAAAGTGAGCTTGTGACAAGCAAGTTAACATAATACCAACTTTTTATTACAAGTATTACTGCATTATTCTCTGTTTTTGCTTTGTATAATTACATATCAGTCTAAAAAGCTGTTAACTAATAATTTGCACGCTTTGTATAGATTATGGAGAGACTTGAACGGTCAACTTAAGTAGTTGTGCAATACATAAAATCTAATTGTGTGATATCTGAATATTATTAATTATAGATTTTGTCTACTAGATTTTGCGTAACAAATATCTTCCAACGTAACAGTAGATATTGTAACATTATTTGCGTATTCATATTTCCTAACGTAACATAAAACACCAGCGTAATACCGCATTTCTATAAGAGGTTATGTACTCACCACTTAAAAGGATCGTAATAAAAATCTTTGACGAATGTAACAACTCCTTTTTTGCCCATTATATGTTTTATGTGATAGAAATGGCTTTTCTAAATTTAACGAACAACCGTTAAATGTTTTTATGGAAAAAATCGATAATCCCTTCGCTGGATTACAATTTTACAATTTATTTGACTGACATAAGAGTTATGATTTTGACAGATAAATTGTGGTGTTGCTACTCTAATTTAAATGTTGTGCCATTATTTATTTCAGAAAATTGCGGGAGAACTTTAATGCAATTATGGGCAAATAAGGTCTGCAATTCACCAATGCTAAATAAAACAAGGTACGATGACTTGGAATGAAATTACAATTAAGTAAATTTCCCACTTAATAAAAAGAGTGAATATTGATTTCTACTGTTAAGGTTGAAACAGATATAGGTACATTCAAGTATCAAGATATGGTGTAAAATAAATAGAATAAATTTATTGGAAAGCTGGTAGTTCTTATAAAATCATCATAAAATGATCCACGTACATATTTTGAATATGTACGTGGATCTGAATATATAGTAGATACTAGATTATATATAGTAGGTAGCTATACTAAATTAAAACAACAATAGCTTTCCAATCATTTATTGTTACTAACAGTATTCAATATCCAGTTCGTATAGTATGAGACTCTAGTATAAACGCCAGGATAGTAGCGATGTCCACAGGAATAGCCAAAGGAGACGATGCCTGCAACCAGGCCTTTGTATATTAACGGGCCTCCGGAGTCTCCGAAGCAGCCGTCAGGGCCGCCGGAGTCTACTCGGCCAGCACACATCATGGAGTCTTGAATGACAGCTCCAATAGTGCTGTATCGGGAAGCGCAAATTGTGTGGTCTATCGTAAATAAGGTGGTGCGTTGTAGTTGATCAGGTTGTGGGCCGTCAGGCTGAAATAAAATAATTCGACTTTAAGGTATTATATGCGCGTGATCATGTTATTTGGAAAGCCCTGCGTAGGCCCAGCTGTAGGGCATTACAGGCTAGGGGAAAAAAATATAATTTTGCATAGAGAACTTCACTAAAGGTAAATAAATCACTTGAAATCCATGGACATCGCAGTTCTAAATAAAATAAAGTAATTAAGTGTTAGCTAGGCCTAACCAATCTTCGCCTTGGTAAGAAAATGAGAATTAATTCGTACCAATTTTCTAAGAAAATAAGCTACAAACCTCAATCACAC
This sequence comes from Autographa gamma, assembly GCA_905146925.1. Taxonomy (NCBI): domain Eukaryota; kingdom Metazoa; phylum Arthropoda; class Insecta; order Lepidoptera; family Noctuidae; genus Autographa; species Autographa gamma. The sequence continues at coordinate 1,348,805 of LR989870.1, forward strand.
CCCATCCAATAAGCGTAGACATGGAATTGGGTTTAATTTCCACTCCTTGTTTAACGATAGTGCTTTGTTTCACATGGCTGTTGAAGGAGAATGGTCTGGAGACCACTATGATAGCTATGTCATTCGTGTAGAAGAATTTATCGAAGGCATGATGTGGTATGATTGACTTCAGATTGTGAAGCACTCCCCCTCTGGTGCGGTACGTTGATCCAACTCGAACCTTCCAATATTTGGGTAAAGTGTAACTGTAATAGGAAGAAATATAAAAAATGTTAGTCAATCAATGTTTCACTTCTAGGCAAAAGCAATGAGACAAAAATCATCCTTTAAAATTCAAATAAATAAAAAAAAGGAAAAAGTTACTGTTTTTGAAGCATTTCCTAGTAGACTAGGAAATAAAGTGAGAAGTTTCATTTAACGACAGCTCAATTGCAAAGATCAAAACATGTCACGTTCCAAACAGTCACGAACAAAAATATGAGCGATTTCTTTAAGCAAAAACGAGTCTTTTGAAAAGAAAAATATAATTAGCTATATAAGTAAGGAACTGTTATCAATCATTTCTTTATTACACTTTTTATAATAGAAATCAATCTAGGATTAAAGATAAGCTCTGTCTGAAAAGTTTGAGAGCCTAAACATGTTTTTGATCGTGATTGTACCTAGTTTTAGGTAAAAAAGTTATCAAAACTTCAATTCTCTCACTTCCGTCCCGTATTCCCGTTATACTGAAAGCAGTGCGCCGCAGTCAGCACATGTCGTGACGTCAGGATGGTGCCCGCGCAATGCTGGATGAAGTCCTGGGTGCCCCACGCGTCCAGCAGCAGCTGGGCTATGACGGGGAACTGCTCGATGGTGGTCGGAGTGCCTTGGATGACGCGGGTGAGGATGTTGTAGTATTGAGGGGTCACTGAAATAGGGAAAGTACTTTTAAGGCTTCAGATACAAATGTAAGAAGAAATAAAAGTTTTGAAATTTAGACAGGAATCGTACATTCGAACCTGCGAAAAAGCCGCAATGGTTAAATTGACTGGTGCGTTAATCCAGCAGCCACGGGTTCGACTCCTGCCCCGATAGGTATTGAAATTTTTATTTGCCATTATTTTAAATATATATTTAACAACAGCAGTAAATTATATTACCTATATTTAAAAACAATACTAAATTGCTACTGAAATAATTACTTATAAAAATATTATCATGCCATTAATAGATATACTCGGTATACTCACCCTGTGAAAAGCACAAAGAAACAATAATCAAGACTCCACACTCCCGCATTCTGACAATATTTGTTAATTTCCACAATACAACACTTGACTTGAACCTCTTTTACTTGTACCTCGGTGCTTATCCACCGGCCACACGCAGCGTAATGATACTCGCTTACACTGATCACGGAATAAGCCCAGCTTGCAGCGCGGTAGTAAATCATCTTGATACTTGAAGAAAGTTCGAAAACAGGAACTTTCTAACAGAGTTTATTGCTGCCTATTCTCTTTAGTGTATTAGAAAACTGCACTTTGCATGAGACTGATTCGCTTTAACTTGTTTGTTTTCTTCTAAATATTCAAAACACAAAAGTATTCCATAGCCCTATATTGTAATTTGGATGACCAATCTGGTTGTACCAATTAATGAGGCATACAAACGTATACTAGTACATAATGTTGAGCAAATGTGACTCCAACTTAAATAAGAACAATTAATATCAATATTTATTTCTTATTATATTTCTCATTTATTAAAAATTTACTTTCCAAAATAACCAACTCAACACATTAACCTACAGAAAACATTACTAAGTTAACTTACAAGCTTTCTACAATAAGAAAATAGACGCAAGTATCAAGACTATTCAATCTTATATTACTATAGTGAAATGCAAATAGTGTGTCACTATGACCATCAATCATCACGAGAGTAAGTACACACTGCCTAGAAATTAATCACTGGCCAATTTATTTTAGACGTTTAAATGTGAACTTGAAATGTAGTAAAAAGTGATACCATGTCATTATTCTACTTAATTGATTTTTAAATGGTAGTTTATTGATGTTTAAAGGGTAACTAATTTGTTTTTAAGTGGAAAGTTTTTTGGAGGTTGTCGTTTGAATCTTTTTTTACTGAATGTTGATTCATGCGAGTTCGATTCCCGCGCGGGAAATGCTCGTAATAAGTACCAATGCTTTTTTATATGTCAGGGCATACACGCTAAGCGTACTAACGGCAAGTTTAAAAGTAATATTGTAGTAGGTCATTACATTTTTCATTAAAGCTATTAATAAATTAATATTACTTATTTACATGATTTGTATTATCGTTTCAATTATCTAACAACAAGAACACAAATAAGTACACCTTATCAACTGCAATAACGACATTATAATCTCTCAAAACAAACAATATTTACAAACGTAATCAATTTAGTTTTATTGTCATGTCAAGAACTTTATCGTATAATGCCTTTGCTTCGGATCGACGACTGTATCTGATTGTCTATGCTCGTATAATATTTCATGACGCCTAATAATTTGATCACTCTTTTTAAATCTCCTTCGAAGAATGCTGTAGAGACTTGCTTCTGTAACTTTTTTATTTTAGCTTTATTTTCTGTGTTTAAGGCCATTATTTCTTCCTCGGTTTGTGCGTTTTCCACTTCTTCGTTCTTCTCCATGATTTGCATGAGAAAGGTTTGGTCTACCTCAGTATTTTCTGGGATATCTTTGCCTCTGAGACGGAGCATGTATATACCTGAAATAATTTATGAATTGAGCATCAGAATACTACCAAAAATAATGTGTACTTTTATTTGTTGCTTAAAAGTAACTACACTGCATTGCAAAAAAAAAGTACCTTCATTTGAATGGGAGTAAATGTTGCTCATTACAAGATAATTAGCCAACAGATCATTTACCTTTACTCTTTATTCTATTGTTCTATTTATTTATTGTAATGCATTTTTTTTCTATTCTTTGCTAGTACATAAGCAAAGTTTTAAATAACAAAATAAGAGAGACCAGTGAACAATTCTACTATCTATATCTCATGTATTATGTTTTGTAATGCCAATGCAGTTAGGCCAATCTTATCAATCCATCTATTAAGCCCATTTTATCCTACTTCAATGCATAGAATTACCTCTTTTATTTCCACTTGTATATACCTATTGCTATGCCAATAAGATAATCATTATAAAACATAGCTTGATTATTATATGGGCAAACTTAGTTGCAAACAGCTAGGATTAGTTCAAGGTAGCACCGTATAACGCTGATTGGAAAGACTTAAGGGAAGCTTTGTCCAGCAGTCGGCACCAGACAGAAAAAAAAACTTGAATGAATATAACATCTCTCATTTTATTTCTATCATTACATTCATTATATATTGTATTCCTTTTTGTCAAAATTTTGTGATTGTTAATCTTACATTTACAATTTTATTATGCCTATAACTTGTACATGTGGTTTTTGTAAACTTTTTTGTCAGTTTGAGTTGGTAATAAATTAATAAAAACATACCTCTAGTCAATGGTTCTAATAATGTCTTGTAGGCTTCATTCACTAGTGATGAATACTTTGCTGATATTTCCTGTTCTTCCTTGGCCCTGAAACATAAAAAAAAAACAACTTAAAAAGACTGTAAGAACTTGCTTAGGCACTATAGTAGGGAGACGTTTGCCTTATAGAGGGACAGTTATAACTGATAAAAATAAATCAATTAATAAATGATATACCCATGATATCTTATTATGAATGAATGTTGCAACTTACTGGGCCAAAGGCCAATACTCTAATTTAAATCTACCATTGGCACGAAAAGAAGAAGAATCTTAGGATCAACAGAATAATTGATTAAGCATTTGCACATATCAAACCTATTTTTTTTTTGGAAATTGAATAGCTGTACTACTGAGGTGAAGTGCTAAATCCAGCAAGTTAGTGTGAGTTAGCTTTATGGAATTAAACATTATGTCACCTATGTAATTAACTGTTCAACAATTACATCATACGTACGGTATGTAATAATTAATTAGGGTCTATTAATTATGATGAAATTGAGTCTGGGTTCAGCCCTGCATATGAATTATTTTATATACTGAACATTTGTGTAATGACATTCATAATACATTTCAGCATAATTATTGACTTAATAATTGATGGCCATGGTTTAAGGACATTACTTACCTAGTAGCGAACTTATCGGGATGCAAATACCTCTGTAACTCTTTATACTTCTTTGCCAATACATTTTCATCTACGTCGTAAGTTTCACTCACACCCATCAGTTTAAAATAATTCTCCCCTTTAACAGGGTGCTGTATTGCATTGCAGTTTCCACAGAACAAAGCTGGCACAACCTTCTGAACATCCTTGCCACAAGACCAACAAGAAAAAAGACGATATTGTTTGTAAATAGCTTTTTTTATTGTATCGTTAAATAATAGACTTTTTATACTCATGATTTTGAGGTTAAAATACTGCTTTTGAACTACTACTGCCCTTGAAATGATTATGATGTATTATGAAATATTCAGCGAGGCCACGAAATGTACACAACTATGGTCTAACGTCTTAAATTTTTATTTTACAGGCCAAAAGTCTTCCGCATTTTAGGTAAATTGACGTTGTTTTGACAAATTGACAATCAGCTGTTGGTGACTCAACGTTTAGTTGTCTCATTCGACAATAAATTTTTGTAGTTGTTGTTGAAACAGCCAGCGGAATAGGCAAGTATTACGAATTTTGAATTTTTTAAAGTACTTTGTTTTATAAAATGAATCGATCTTATACATGTATTAGTGCTTAACAACATGATAATTAAGAAATAAGAGAACAGAAGCAGGCTGTAAATGACAAGTTAACGAAGCAACAAAACGGACAAAATGGTCAAAAAAATAAAAAAATGACATTTGAAGACTTTTCATTGTTGATTGTAGTTCATAAAAGTTGTTTGTGCTTACCACATTATCATTTAAAAGCTTTTTCTAGTAATGGCTAACTATTTTACGATGGAGGGGACGGAATCAACAAACTTTCAAAAGGAAATATCGAACATGATGCATGGTTTTGGTGACAATCCGAACCCCAACGCTGCGACTGTTGTTTTAGTGGAGAGCATTGTTCAACAACAGCTGAAGTTCATGATACAGGAGGCCCACCAGCTCTGCAACCTGCGCTGCGGTAAATGGATCACTAATTACGACATAATCTACCTGATGAGGAAGAATATTGTGAAGTTAAAACGCTTGCACGATTATCAATTAAAACTGGATCAGATTGAGAAAAAATGTATTCTGAACATAGCTTCGCCCGCCGAGTCGTTGATAACAGGTATTATTTTAGAAGATGAGAAGGATCCTACAATTAAAAAGCGAAGAACACACATAGACTACATCAGGGAGTTTGATGAGGCTGATGAAGTAGGTCAGATTAAGTTTGATTCCATAGACTATTTAAGAAAAGTTCGAGCTGCTAAAATCACTGAGTCTATGTCATTTGAAAAGTATGAGGCCTACCACAAAGCAAGGTGTGCATCCTTTCGCTCTGGCTATGGAATTGGCAAAGGTTTTGCTAAATTGGAACGCTGGCTGAATCCAATGAAGGAATTTAAGTTATCTCAACTGGCATTAGAAGTTCTTTGTTTTGTTGCTTATGAAACTGTTGCAGAAATAGTAGATGCGGTCTTCTTAGTCCGACAGGATGCTAAGAAAAAGAGTGGGGATCCATTCAGTAAGTTTGAAGGGGGGTATTTTTGTAATCCTGTCAGTTTACATAATGCGGTGTATATTAAGTCCGGTTACGAAGGTGTACCGGCCATCACTGTTGCTGAAGTTAGGGAGGTACTAAGAAGGTATTATACACCTAAAGTAGGGATGAATGGTTTGTTTTATAGAAACATGAGTTTGGATCTTCCTATAAGATATATTGCATTTTAAAATACCAGTCAGAAAGGTTTTTTTTTTGTATTTGTAGTCCTAAGTGACATGTGATTTCTAGGTATAGTTGATATATGTTACAATGTAATGGTTTAAAGTATAAAATAGTGCATGTCAAGTTAAAAAAACTATTACAGAAACTACATACTGCATGTTAAGATTTGTGGTGGTTTAAAATTTAACTAAGTTAATAAGGATTACTATACCTTGTCCAATCGTTTATTTAACTTTTGACAGTTCTAATACTATACCAAATAGTGATACCCTCACCCGTTACCGATTCGATTTCTTTTGTTGATCGATTTTATCCATGAATTACAGTATTCCCTCTAGTTCATTGTATCAAAAGTAATTACGAAACTTTATGTGCGTGATCTGTCAAAAGTTAAATAAACGTTCGGAAAGGGTATAGTTTAGCACATAAAATAAAGTCAGGGAGATGATGATGATGAACCATAAAATTTATAGAAAACAAAATATCTACAATTTTTCTATTGCTGAAGGATCTATTGTAGGCTATTTTAGGGTACCTAATTGAAAGCTATGATTTACGAGTATTTTTCTAATATAGTTATTATTACTTTAGTGTTAGTAAGTCACAATAAGTGCCAAAAGTCACGACAGACTTTCATACTACATTTTTCTCTACTCTTCCAAATTGTTTTTCATAATTATTTTTTAGCAAATTTTGATTTAGTATAGTCTATGTATTAAAAACAATACTCATATTATAAGCACTGTATAGGTAATAGAAATGTTTTATGGATAAACAAAGGCAAAATTAAAAAAAATGTGATGCTTTCTTTTCGACTGTACTAACATCTGTATTATGTATTTTATATTAATTGAATTAAAAAAAGTCTATATTGTTCATGCTAAGTGACGCACACAACTGTACCTCATTAAAATTTAATAAACTAAGCCTTAACAATAAATAAATGATGTGATTTTTATTGCTATAATTTTATTTGTCCGTCCTTCTTTGTGTTGTCCGAAGTTTTATATCTTTCTACTCAAATTACGATGTCCTGGCGAATTTGGAATGAAAAAAGGAACTAACATCAATGAAAATTATATGAGATCACCTCTGGAGACCTACAACATTAAGATTTGTTTAAAATAATTCGGCCAATATAGTGCGATTAAACCAAAAATAGATGTCGGTAACAAACTGTTAGATATACATAATTATCTTCAAATTAAATAACTCTGAAACTACTGACCATCGGTAAAGAAAAACATCTTAATAAAATGATGGATTCCAGAATGGAAACCGAGATCTCCACAACGCAAAGGAACAAACGTGGTTGCGGTCTGTGCCTAAAATTCCGACAAATCATGATTACCAAATATAAGACAAAAACGTCGTAAGTAGGTAAATAATAGGTACAGACTACAATGAGACTGTAATCTTACAGGTTCCTCTTAAATCTCTCTTGAAATATTAAATATAATCACAATTTTAAGAACAAATCACTCTAAGGATGCGTCCAAATTTGACGAACAAGAATTATAGGAGCGGTTCGCGAGCCGCTCATGAGCAAGGCGCGAGCGTTGCGCGCACGTTCAGCGGACGGAGTTATTGACAGAGTCATGTGCGTTCGCGGCATGCTCGCGAGCTGCTCGTGTAATGTTCGTTCGTCAGATCTGGACGTATCCTTAGTATCTACATAGGAACAAATGTATAAGTTTTATCTACAAGACTTAATACCAAGTATTGACTGGCTCTAGAAATATACCCTCATACAGGCCATTATTAATTCAAAGCCCCGTCTCACATGCAATAAGGCGAGCTATAACTCAGCTAGATAAAATTAAATTTGCAACTGCTTCCAAAAAGACGTTTTACGAAACTTAGTCTTGCGGTAATTGTCTGGTCTTGCTTTGTAGGTTTGACACTAAGAAGACATATTTATAAGTATCTTTTAGTGGAAATAGAGTGAGTTAAGTGTTTCAGGTTTCTTTTTACTTTAAATTTAATTTATTTGTTGGTGAATTATCTAGTATTCTTCCAGTAGAAACTTTAGCTACCTAAGTATTGCCTATATCTGGGCAAGGTAGGTAGCCCTTTAGGTATAAAGTTACTGATACTTATCTATGTGTTTAAAACATTTATTTATTTCCTTTTAGCAAGATACTTAGGTAGGTACCTACCTTACTACCTACTTCATCTTAAGCCTTGCTTGCGGTTTCCCTTTTGCAGAATCCGAAAGACAAACAGTGCTTAAGTATTAAATGTAGACAGATACAGATAAGTCACATTTACATTCCATTATAAATCTCTGACCATATATCTACCGTAGACCCTTTTAACTCATCACACAAAAAATCTTCACTTTAAAACATGATCAGTGATCATCATACCTCCCTAAACCCGTACTCGTTCCCTTCATTTCACATACTAAAATATGTTGTCTTTAAATCGTCTTAATACCATTCCCCTGTAGGTACTCTTTTTCTCTTGGATTGGTTGGCCTTAACTCACTTCAACGACAGCTAAACAGCTGCATCATTAAGTATTTATCGAAACTAAAATACGATCTCATTAATTCTAGAAAGGGGATGTGTTTAGCTGTTTATAATTCCGCGCTTGAGATAATTAAGAGGGAGCACGAGTTACTGCCTCCCTCGACAAAGCTTTCCGTTTCCTGGACTCCTAGTTTATTTTGTGTTAAAAGTGCTTGTCATTGATAGCTTTATATAGCCGTTAGTTAGTTCAGAAAATCTCTCTGAGGCTTACTTAGCCTTTTTAGGGTAAGTAGATTATTGATGTTTCAGTACAGTAATTAATAGGCAGTCATTATTTCTTTCACCACGCAACAGTGCAAATTCAAACGCTGAAGCGGCAAGGTGTCAGAAAAGTGTGTAACAGTCTTGTTACAGTTACAGTTAAGTCTTGTTGACTTCTTATTTCCACACCACAATGTGTTACCATATGAAAATTAAGAGATGCCATCTATCTGCATCCCCATAAACAATCCACCCACTAATCTTTTTAAACGGCCATTCATTTAAGATAATATTTTAATTATTGCTCTACTAAATATCCTAAAATCGTGAAGCAGGGGAGAGAATGAAACATGCCCTTAATAAACGCCGGAGCGGCCATTAACACGTGACGACGATAAACTGAGACTGAACGCCGTTCAGATGTCCCCTGTCTATTTCCAGGCATTACAGATTCTTGCTGACTATAATAATATTCAGATTTAGCAGTTTATTCAAATTGTCGCTAAACTCGTTTAAGTAAATGCTGTTTATTGTGCCTATCAAATACTTAGTAGAAGAGAATTGGCAATTTTGAACTGCTTTTATGTCTGTCTATTTGTGCTCTTCTGTGATAATCTACACAACTACTTTGATCAATGAAGTAGGTAGCAGTACTATAAGTTTAAAACTAAAGGCATGTTCTCACTCGATCAATCACTCGCCATGTTCTTGTATCTAAGCTTCATAACGATTTAGGATCATCAAATCGTGGTTATAATAATATGATGTTAAGAAGAGTCAGTGACAGAGAAACAAGATTCGTTACCTTAAGTCTCCTTATAGATAACAGTTACAACAACAGTCTACATTTCTATGTGTCCATAGATTAGACAAACTCCAAGCAGGGATATTTTTAGGTTAAGCTCAAAATGAAATCGGTAAATTCGCCCTAACCCTACAGATGTCAATCGAGCCATATTTTCGTCAAGTTTCGCGCATACAATATGTTTCTCAATAAAATTGGCCCATTGAAGAGGGTTGAGAAGGATATTTATTTTGGATTAGCAGATCAGAATGGCACTTGTATTCTTATTACAAATACTATATGGGTCGTGACTGGTCTAGCAGATATTTGAAATCTGTTTGTATCAGTCACAGTTGAACACTATAAAAACTGTACCTAACTGTATTCCTCTAGAAAGGTGAGTATTTAAGAGCATTTTTTTTTAGTAACTAAGTACTGTAAAAATATTGTTCTAAACTTAAGTCTTTGAAATTGATTGTTCCTATTGAAATCAATAGTTTCCGTACATAGTTATATCCTTTAAAATATCAATTTGTAACTCTTAATTTATTTTTAAGAAAGTTCATAGTCGACCAAACGGTTTGAAAATAAACCAACCGTACATACGTCAAGAAAAAACACACTTACCTCAAATTAACCCTTCCGAGTGGAGAGTAGGTACATTTGTCCATATTCACTTTTGCGGCTCCGCAGCCCGCAGCCCGTACTCAAATCCATAACAAAACAACATACCGTACAGTTGTGTCAATGGCCAATTTAGCGAGGTTTTCGCTCGGCCCACTCAATTAGTCGTAAAGATCGGGTCATGCTCGACTCTGCTCGAGTGCCTCAAGGGTGCTCGAGTTTGCCTGAACCTCTTGCGTAGCGTAAAGATAATCTTGCGTTGCATCTTTAGTTTATAGGTTTGTTACAAGAGGGTTATGTTGCCTTGTGGTATTGTATGCCTATTTTCGTTTCGGTAGGCAGTAAAGGCCTTTTGATAAAAAACCATGACTAAGTACTAACTTTCTCAGAAATTTTGTAAGGGCACTTAGTTCCAAGTTTGTTAGGTTTAAAAAACAGGCTTGTCCTTGACAGCCATTTGAGACTATTGTTGAAGTTTTAGAAGAAGTTAATGCCTATTTCTACTCACAAATTTCTCAAGTAGTAAGTTTCTCAGGACTAAACTTTTGAAATGATGCTGGCTTATAATTTTAATAAATTACAGATTTTGCAGAAATGTCCAATTAAAAATGCCTACTTACTAAAAATAGTTCCTAGGTCTTGATTGGCCGAAAATCTATGACGTTTGCCGTCCTTAATTCGTGCCTGTTAATTGGCAATCATTCCGCGCAATCGGCAGGAGGCAGAAAAAGAAAAATGGCTGCTCGTTTGTACAATCAGGTAGGACCCAATAAGTAAAAAAAATATGCGAAATATGTGCTAGATATACTTTTTCTTAATTCTTTATTGCACACAATTACATTACATTTGGGCCTGCTGGTCTAGTACTTAGTGACCCTGACTGCTATACCAGGGGTCGTGGGTACGATTCCCACCATGGACACATGTTTGTGTGATGAGCACGATCATTTGTTCTGTGTCTGGGTGTAATGTATCTATAATATGTATGTATTCAGAAATATATAAGTATGTTTATCAGTTGTCTGGTTACCATAACACAAGCTCTGCTTAGCTTGGGATCAGATAATCGTGTGTGCGATGTCCCGGAATATTATTACATTATTATTTAATAGACATATTATTATATTCATTAAAGTTGATGGACAGAGGCGAGCTTAACTCAAAATTGAGTTTTCTTCCAGCAAACCTTTGACTGATAGTGAGATTATTATTTTTGTTAGTAAGTACTTATGTAGAGTACCTTAATTATTTTGGAGTTTCGGAATTCATTTATCTTCAATATGTGAAAGGTACTGTAGATTACCTAAATCAAGTGTTTTAGCATTTCTAGGAATCCTTAATTGGTTGAAATAATGTATGAAACGTGTATTAATTTAGGTCATAGGTTTAATATGACTCGAAGGACCGATTTAACAAATTGAAACATATTGCTCTTATTTTAGAACTATCAATTTATCGCAATTATTATTACCTAACCAACTTTGTTGAAAGAACATAATTTATCATCAAATTGAGAATTTCCTCTTTATGAAGTCGAATATAAAACATCGATTCTTTTAAAAGAAGTGCTTCATCATTTACCCAGGTATATATAAATTTTAAATGAGTTTTTTTTTCATAATTTATGTAACTCATTCTAACAAAAAAAAACTAATATAAGTCTTAGTTATATAGATTATCATTCTTATGTATCCCACTGTCAAATTGGTCCAAAATGAAATTTGAATACAGTCGAATTGAGTAGTTACTTACCTCCTCCTTTGAAGTCGGTTAAAAAGGAAAACATTTTAAGCTTGTATTGTAGAATAGAAGCCTAAAACAGTTACACATGTAAGTGCGTAGGTAACCTCATACCACCATTCTACGTCAGTACCGTATTGTGTGACGTCACAAATTAAACATTAAATTAATTTCGTTGGTATTGTGTTCCTCGCTGGTAGATCAAAGAAGCCATAATAGTAGTTCTGTCTAATTATACATTAACATACTTACATAACATATCATCACGCCTGTATCCCCGAAGGGGTAGGCAGAGGTGTACCAATGTTCACAAACACCCACAGTTCGTCGATATGTATAGTTCCTATGTAATAGGGGGCGAGCCTATTGCCACTGAGCTTACTAATTAAAGCGAAGCTGTATTATTTGAACTGTAGTTACCTAAGACTTATCTCGTGTAGGGGCTAAGTCGATATTAAGGTTAAGCCGCGCTCGCAAAGGAGTGTCCGTGGATGGGTGACATACGTACATTTATAAACATACCGAGACCTCTCCGTACCTCGGAAAGTGCGTTAAGCCGTTGGTCACGACCGTCAGACGTTGATCTTTGGCAGTCGTTAAGTTAGTTCTGACAACCAGTCTTACTATGGGATACAGTATTACCCAGTAAAATGGATTGTGGAGGTCAGATAGGCAGTTGCTCCATGTAAAATACGGTATTCAACTGAATCCGGTATAACTAGAAGCTGACCCCAACTAGTCTTACCTAAGACTTATCTGTACGTGTGGTAGTTAGTGCGTGTGATGTAACTTGAATCGTCATAACTTGATAGTTATGACGATTTAACTCAGATTATCTAAATATAATACTAGTTGTACTTTAGAGGGCTCTCGAATGCGTTACCTAAGTAAGAAGCTTCGTCTGAGGTGTCGATTTAGCCTATTTGTTCCCCATTCTTATACCATTTCAACCAAGTACAAAAGGAGGAAGTTCTCAAATAGTCTATGCAATTTTTTCTTTTTTAATTTGTGTATTTGCTACCCGGTATCTACGGTAATTGTGGATCGATTTGAGTTCGAGTGTATACCTCAGAGATAATCCAATATGTTTTAAAGAATTCTTATTTATTTTACATTTATATTTTTTTTTTTTTTAATAAACGCGGACATACATTGTTCTGAACCCAAAGTAAGTTGCTAAAGCACTTGTGTTATGGAATTCAGATACAACGAAGGTACCACAAACACCCAGAGCCGAGACAATGTAGAAATGTGAGTTTCTACATTGACCCGTCCGGGGATCGAACCCGGGACCTCAGAGCTAGCGACACCTCGAAACCGGTGCGTACGCCACTCGACCACGGAGGTCGTCAAATGTCGTTATATGTAATCTAGTATCTCTGTAGGGGTGTTAATTTTTATTGCCTTTTGACTGTGTCCGAAGGGAATGCATTACCACGAACAGTTATTAAGTCATCGGCACACTGACCCCGCGGAAAGTAAACAAACATGCAATAAATAAAACCAGCGATACATGACGTCATCTGTTACGTAACATAAAACGCAGTACATTCCTGGCTGACTTCTTACAAAGATAAAAATCACCCACAAAACCAGCATTGGACCTTAAACACGCGTGATATACGAAATTTCAGTATAGGGACCGCAAAAATAATTTTGCGAGCACACAACGGTTCGGATCGAGTAAAAAATATTCCAATTTCGGGAAACAGATTGTGGTTCCGAAGCCTTCCCTTATAAATATATTAAAATGGGGAATTATGAGTTACCGATGGGGGATGGTTAAACGCTTAAAGCTTTAGCTCTTTCGTGCGGTTATCGAACCAAAGTATATAATAATGATATTATATTTTTAGCCTCCGACGCAAAAAGAAGTGTGTTGTGATTTTGAAGTATGTCTTTTAGTAATCGTAGCTTCTAAACGGATGAGTCGATTTTGATGTGATTGTTTTTTGTTTGAAGCCGGCGGGATGTCTTATAGATAGGTCTAAGGTAGGTGTTATAAGGGTGATGGAGGGCTGTCATTTTGTGGTATTGTAGCTCCTAAACGAATGTACCGATTATGATGCGTTTTTTTAGTTTGAAGGCTGACGTGGTCCAGACGATCCGTAGCTATAATTTATCAAGAATTGATCAGCATTTTCAAATCTATCGATAGTGGTAAGTAGTCTGTCAGTAGGAAGGTAAAGGCTTTAAAGGAATCAGTTTATTTATTTTATCAACTCTTGAGTTTAAACTTTAAAGTTTAAACTTTATGTTAGTTTGCAATTATGTTCATTTATTTACGGGATTAAAGCAGTTAGTCAGTGCAGTGAAAGTTAAATATTAAACTAATTAGCTTCAACCGCAGCGCTATGAATAAGTGCTACAAAGAGTTTTCTTTTAACTTCACCTAATTCTGAGGTTTCGCGAAAAGTTTTAAGTTGTAGATGAAAATATATGTGTAAGATTAAAAAATGAGTCTGAGTTATATTATTTTCTTATTTCGTTAGAAGAAATATTGATAATAATTAAGTTGAGAGAATTGTGTTATATGTTTTAATGTCATAACTTACTTTTAAGACAAAACTATATTTTCAAAAGGCATATAGTTAACTCTTAAGTGGCTTGTCTCTTCTTTTTTTTCCTTCCGACTGCTGGGCAAAGGCGTCCCCCAAATCTTTCCCTAGCTTTTCTCTTGAGTTCTTAAAATTAATTCCAATATTCAATTAATTACAAAACAAAACCTTACACATTTTTATTTTGTAAAAATTCAAAATTCTTTATTTGACTTAGGCTACAAAGTAGCGCTTATCAACGTCAACACATACAAACACAAAAACGACAGCACCCTAAGGATCGGTAACGGTGCAACTATTATAACTATGAAAACCGAAGGCAATCAAACCATTACAATATAATCGTCAACTTTAACCCTACTTTTGCATGTCAGAAGCGTACTAGTGGTGGGACTGTGAAAATAGTAGGAATCTATCACGTACTAGTGACGTGCCGACGCGTTCAACATACATTATGGAGGCCACTTGACAACCTTTGAACATGTATGGAATATTGGCAGGTGGCGACAAGATAACTTGAGATAAAGGGAAGAGTTATTCATTGACTCTTTTATTTTGGTGAAGGAATTTGATGATTCGTATGCAGAAGTTTGTTTTAAACCGAGCCTGGTATCATCATATTTAGGTTAGGTTTATTAAAAGCCTTCAGTAAGGAAGTGTGGTGTTTAATGGTATAAAACGGCGAAATAGAGCAAACACATTCCCAAAAAATAACTATTTGAAGTAATTTTTAAATTGAAACATTCAAAATCCAGACTGAAAATCTAAGGAAATAAGTTTTATTCGTTAATTTACTGTCAATTCTAGTTGGAGAAATTCTAAGATTAGACAACGCGAATGACTCCCTACATTAATTACTGCGTGCAAGAATTACATAAATAACAATCAACAAATCCTTTTATGATTTCGGCACAGTCGGGTAAAAAAATCGAGATAAATTTTAAATCATTAGTACCTACCTTATCCAAACCTCAATTAATTTACCAGTAACTAACATTCACATCACCATAAATAATAGACCTAAATACTTTCCAAAAAAGACGAAAACACAAGCCAGCATGGCCCAACATAGGCGACTGTGTACAAGCCTCAACAGCCGAATCAGAGTGGGTCGCTCGTTTCCAAAACGCATGTGATTTGAATAATCCGCAGCGACAAGCTAAGTTACTTAAAATTTGAGTGCCCCAAGTGTCGCCTTGGTTTTTTGTTAGTATTCCCAATCCCTAAATATATGTAGTATTGGTAAGTGGTAGGCAGATGTGGTGGGGTCTTATTTTACAGATTTCTCTAAAAGTAGAAACTCTTAACTTTCTAAATAAAAAGCCGGTCTCATATTGAGAGGGAAATCGTGTAGACTTTGAAAGTTTCTTAAAATAATTCTTTGATTACATATAAATGTAGAAAATAGAGGTTAAAAAAAACACAAAACTATCGATTCTAGTGAAATTTATATGAAATGAGGAGAGGTGTTATCAGATACATTGTACGAAAATTCGCGCAAAACCCAACAAATAAATATAGCATCGTATTGAGTAAAGTAAATTTAAATAAACTGATTGTTTATTGCAATCAAGTTTCGCCACTATATTAACACATACCTTTCACTATATTTCACCTCTTCTCTGTTTATTCTGCAGTATTCATATAAAAACGAATAAAAATAATCTTATAATAACTCTTATTACAAACTTTCTTATTACTTGTCTAAAAAATTACCACCCTTAAGGGCAAAAATGTACCTCGTGTTAATCCCTTAAGTTGACCACTATCAAGGTAAGTTTGTCTTTTATTATCGCGTTTACTATTGTAGCACAAGATAAAAATAAAAGACCGTCAAATGTTTGTCACCCCTGTGCGGTGAAGATATAAGTACTTATTACCTTCCAACGGCTCCAAGAGTGTTACCTAAGTACGCGTAAAAAGGTTTAACACCGCTGAAATAGGTATCCTTACTTTTTTACTTCACAACACTATACTTAGACAGTTATAGTCCGGTCGCTGAGAGAATGCGCTCTTGACACATGTCAGTTGGTCTTGATTTGTATGCGGAAATAAAAAAAATCGTGTTTATTTTTCATTGTCATTTGGCTTGCAATAAGTAGTTTAGAATTATATTATTCATGTTAAGGACACAAAACTGATAGTAATTTATGTTTAGTTCGATTATGTTACTTCTTCGATTTATTATAGTTACATCTTTCTGTTGACCATCAACTGTCAGGATGGCATTTCCTCACCGGCCAAACCATAAATGCTTTGAAAAAACGGTGCCATCTCAATTTAAATTTCAAAACATTCGAAAAACAAAATTCATCCAAAAAAAAAGGAAAATTTTGACTCAACATTACTCATACTGTGTAACACATTCTCTCGTCACATTATCACTACATCACATAATCGTGTTTATTAACGATTTTTAATTGCGAAATTCTTCAGGCACCGAGTTCCTTTGCGGGGGAAAGAGACGGCGAACCAACCCTGTCTGTCGGCAAACTTCGTGATACTCAGCCAGTGTATCGCCTTTAGGCTGGACGGACGAACGTGTGCCGTGGCGCGAAAAAAACCGACTATTTCGAAAATCGAAGTGTAGTGTGTGTGTATAAAGTGTACAGATTAAAAAGTGGTTGTGAATGGTAAAAACTTTTTTCTTTTTTAATTAAGTGTTAGAGATTTACAGTTTGGATAGTTGGTGTTTTAGTAATATTTGTGTAAAGTTTGTGTGGCTGAAGTGTTGTCACGGCTTAGCAGGTAAGGCAAGGTCATTTCTACCGCTTACTTATGTTCGGAATGTTTTCGTGTGGATTTCAAATAACTGTGGGTACTCGTAAAGTTTTAGGTCAGGAACATTAGGTTGGACGGAATTATTTCAAACATTCGTGTAATTTGTAATAGCTTGTGTTATTGTATGATGTTTAAAGTCATTCCTTATATATTTAGTTAGTTACTAGTTAAATTATCTGGTTATCATATTTTAAAAACACCATTAATTATTATTACCTTAAAAATGTATATTCTTACTCTTATACCAACTATGAATATTAGATACAAGTGATGTAATATGACGATATTATTTATGGTCTTAGGCCATTTGACTATCGATATCCTAATTTTGAAAAAAAATTATACTCAGTTTATACTGTTGCCATTTCAGAACCTATAGAATAATCTAGAAAAACATTTTACTTGTTCGTAATATCATGTGCGTGTTCTGTAATAGCACCCACATTAACAGTCTAGCATTCTTGTTACACTTGTGATTTATGAAAATTTCAACCAACATTTTTCAACGCAATATTAAATTTCGTGCTTATAAAAATAATAAGTAATAAAACATAAACGCACGTAAACCTTCATTATCTCAAAATTAGCATAAAAATATAAAAGAGCACTTTGATTAAAACCTCCGCGCTTTACCAAAGACCGGTGAAAAAAGAAAAATAAAAAGGTTTTTTATTCTATAGAAGAGAGTAATTAATAGAAAGTGTCAAGAGCGATGACTGGCGATTCGGAAAATGCCTGAGCGATGTTCTTTTGCGATTAAAGTGTTATCTAAACCATATTATAGGTACGTTGTATAAAAACTTAGTTTTATTATTACAAAAAATACAGCATAATTTCTCTGTAAAGAGGCATCAGGTAAATACAGATAATTTTATTAGACCGCGAACGAAATAATGTCCTATGTCTTTCAGACATGAACACACAAATTCAACATTCAAAATGAATTTGAATTGAAATGAATTCTATTCGAAATACAAATGTATCTAGTGACGATACGGCCAGTATCAATTTATCTAACACATTAAAAAGATTAAAGTCTTAAGAAAAAGTTTCGTTTAAGTAAAAGAGGTTTCGATTATTGGTCTTTTTGGTCACAAACTTTTGACTTCGATAATGTATTTTCGATATATTTTAGACAGTAAATATAGAGAAATGGTGTTTTTTTATATGACGAGGAAATATACTGTAAATGTAGAAAATTGGTGGTTACATGAAGAGTAAATAGCCGAAAATGCAAGATATAATATTACATAAATTCGGATGAGAATGAGCATAAAACTAAACTTAATCTTGCGAGGTATCCCTAATGTTCTTGTAACAAGGTTATATTGGTTAATGGCCTGCGAACTGGTCTGAAGTCTTTTTCTGTTTAGTGTCGCGAAGGCTTTCAAAAGATCGCTCTCTTACAGTCCAGTCACCTATAAACGTCGTTTGAAAGAGATTAAGGTTTTTAAAGATATCTAGACTGAAAAATTTCCTAACTGAATTTGACGTGGTTTATGTATTGTGTAATCATATTTACTTAATATAATTTTCTTGAGAGATTGAGAATTTTAGTCGTAATATTACGAAGCTTTATTATAAATTAAACTTAAAATAATTACAATAACATGAAAACTAAGCTTACAATAAATAAAACTAAAATAAAGCATCAAAAAAATCATCCACATTGCTGACGACTGGGAGTGTGCCTAAAACGCTGGTAGTAATGTCGTCGTAATATCTAAATATTTAAAATAGAATAAAGGTAACGCTTAAATAATGATGAAACGTGTTACCTAAGTATATAATATTTCGAAATAATACAATACTATACCCCTGTTTTCATCCCAATATAATCTTCAATGCCTCACGTTACAAAACTACACTCTAAGCATCATTCCTTGAAATAAGAACCTATATATATTAATATTTAAAGACTATATCATTTAAAACATTGCTATAGCTTATACTCAGTATTTCTTTCTCCGGAACTTCGCTCCCGTTTCAGTAGGCTGTATAATATCTGTACATTAGCGCAAGGTATTTACACATTGTTTGCTCGCTGACACGATTTCAGTGTTCCATTGCCTTTTGATTTTAAGATGTGTATAATTTTCTTACTTAATCTATAGTATAGTAATAGTAAGGTTTATTTTTACAAATTGCATAAATCTCTGATTGTACCACTGACACCCGAGCTAAGATTTAACTTGTGTTATGGGTGCCATGGCTCTCTCTATTAGTCTATAATTCACCTTACGCAAACCAGTACGGAGTTTCTAATAATGTATAGTTTGTAATATTCTGATGGCAGTATGAAAAGCATAATATTTACTGTATTAAGTTCATACAAAGAACACAGTTAAAGTGGAGGATTATTTTATTGCTCGATAAAAGACAAGACAAAATACAAGTGACAACCAAGCAAGATTTTAAGAGACTGAGGATAATAGTCTGAAATCGCCAACTCGTGTCAATTGTGGAGTTTTTAAAGTTTTTTTTCATTTCTATACAATATTATTGCAAGGGTATTTGTGTATAGCAATATAACTATTTCTATCAACACAGACTCTTCATCATCATAGAGCTTGTGCATCATATATTCAATTCTAAATATTTATTACTTTTTAAATATTTACCAAAGTGGTTTTTTCAAAGTTATATGTACTTTCTTAATTATTCTAAGACACTTCTGACAAATGGTAAAGGAAAACATCGTGAGGAAACCTGGATTCCAAAATTTGGGATCTGAAATCGCCAATCCGCAGAGAGCAAGCGTGGTGATCAATGCTCATGCCTTCTCTATATGGGAAGAGGCCTGTGCCAAGCGGTGCGACGTTTATAGGCTGGATTATTATATTATTATTGTTATTTTTCCCTATCATACTATTAATCATAAAACTCTAGTACTTCAATATCTGATCTTATTACTCTATATCAGATAAACCTTCAATGTTTAACAGCATTTCATCCATCAGAACATCAATACAAGTTACAACGTATTGTGAAGCAACCCCAGGGATGTTTGTACCATAGATTAATCTTAATTTGTAGAGTATTGCATTATGGACGGACGTTAAGAGGTACTTGGAAATTATTATACTGATGTGGATATAATGTGGTCTTGTTACTGACCCATTATTGGGCAAAAAGTCTTTTTATATAATTGATTTATATGTAAATAGAAAGACAAACTTTAAAGTAAGTGATAATCAATTTTTGGAAAAGATTCGATGCAAAACTTCAAAACACATATTTTGTATAAAAAAATACATAAATCAGCTCTTTAGAGTCTTTAGTGTTATATTAATAACCTATAACCTAAATCAATTCTTTACGAAAGCGCAAGAAAAAAATGTGTGACTGTTTTCAAAATTAATTAATTATCGAGACAATAATTAATTATCGAGAGATTAAACAAATTAACTTCTTGTGTAAGGTTGTATAGATATAATGCCTCTAAAAAACTGCTAAAATACAATATAAAATTATATAGGTACGTATTATATAATAACTAAAATTCAATTAGCAAAGCCCAACGTTACACGTTCATCTTAAAATATCCTTAAAATACTCGAGAGTTATTAATTATTTATCACCAAGTTAAGCCCATGGGAGCCAGACAGGAATTAATGAACGCGAATACATTAGAACACCATTTGTCTATGCTCCCCTTGTTCATTTATTTAGTTAAGTTGTATGGAAATTGTATGGGTAAAAATGTTGAAGACGATTTTGTATAATAATACATTGTTTGTTATTATTACTAATATATCGGTTACGGTTACGGAGCTTCACTGCATCACTGTGTAAAAGTCTATAAAAATTAAGTTATGAAAGTTTTCTGATAATAAAATATTATCAAAACGAAATGTTCTCAAAAGGCACAATTGTTTTCTAAACTCTGTTTATTTAGACGTGACAATATTAATTTAAAAACAGAATAAAAATAATCAGTTAAATTAAGACTATTTTAACAGAAAATAATAAATACGACACTAATAATAGCACCATTCTTAGCATCAACACACTTTTACTAAAGTGAAACCAAACTGCTACATTTCGTAGCACGTCTACGAAAACGCTACGAGACGTAGCGCCGATACGGCTACGGGTTTAACCGCTAGTAGGAAGGCATGGGTATTAATTTGTTACCATTTAGGCCTAATGGCTGTATCTAAAGGCTTTATATAATAACAGTAATAGCCTGTGGCTATGGTCGGCTGCTTCTAAAGGTCGAATACATTTGTAATTATTTGATATCGTTTGGCCAAAGTAGGTATTCAAATAAAATTGTAATTTAATTTTTGAACTATGTTTTTCAACTAATGGAAATTAGTAGTATTCCTTTAAGGGAGTCTTTTCACGTGTATTACCCAAATTAACAGAAAAAAAACTAAGAAAAATAAAAAAAAATACTTTTCTTAAAAAGATATTTTTTTACAAGTGAAATCGGCAGAACGTAATGAAAAGTGACAAAAACACTTCTAAGACATTACTCCGACATTTTTAACTTAAATGAGTCCTTTATTTTCCTCAACAATTTCATTATTTATCTATTACAGTGTAAATGTATTTCTTAACGGAATACCGAAGAAAAATTTTCAAGTATAAATAAAATGATGAATGGTTGTTTTAAAATTGAATTTTTCGAGCACTCAAGCGTTTTAGTCGAGAAGATTAATGCAGAAGTTTCATAAGTAATGTGAATTATTGATGAACTTAAGTGTATTTTAGAGTTTTTAGTAGTAATAGCAAAAAAATTGTAAGTGATCTGTGAATTATATGGCACTTTACTATAACTAAAAAACTAAGCTCACAGAATTGGTATAAATTTGCTATATTTTGAGTCTTAGTGTATTACATATATGTTAAATTCAAGGGATAATATTGAACATTGCATGATGTACGTAATTTATTACTTGGAATAAATACCTATATAATATATTTATTAGAAAAAAAGGTTAAATTTTTCATCAGTTAGTCTTGCAAATGTTATCAGATATGGTTTCTGATCACGTCTTGGGATAAAAGGATTGGAAAGACTACCTCGTTGGCCTAGTGGTGCTAAGCGCGACTGCTACGCTAGAGGTCTTGAGTTCGATAGCTGTTATTGGGTTTTTCTATGAAATTCTCAGTAGCAGGTCGGTTTTCGAATTTGTGCCTGGTTAGTGGCAATAGGCTCGCCCCCTATTACATGGGACCTAAACATATCGGCGAACTGTGGGTGTACATTTTTACACCTCTGCCTAACCCTTCGGGGATACAGGCGTGATGATATGTTATGTTTAGGATTTGAAAACACACTAAAAACATTATTTCTCTGCACTTTTCTTTTATGTATAAGAACTACAACTAACAGTTGAAATAAATTAAATTTACAACAAGTTAAGTGACAAGACTTAGAGTGACAACGACAAGTTTCTGCAATGAGCCGTCTATCCTGTCAATGTTAATTACAAACTAGTACTAACAACACATTTGCAAACTATTCAGACTTTAAAGGCTAGTTTAAAATGCACAACAGACATGGAATATTAAAATGTAAACTTATGTAAATTGTTGTTAGACATTAGAAACATAATATTCTGTTAGTTTATTTCAGATTATATTGTAAAGTGCGTTAATGAATTCTCATGAGAAAAAGTTTTTATGAGAAATTTATTTCTTTAAACCGAATATATCAACAGCATTTATTATTGCTTAAGAAAAACTTATATAATAAAATATATCGATCCACAGCTATATTAAATCTGTTTTTTCTTTATATTTCAACGTTTTGTTAGCCATATTCAATCAGAAAAAAATATTTCATAATGTTTGTGAAACTCATCACTAAATTTGATAAATATTTATTTTAGTTTACAAAGGCAGTTCTTCTAAGAAAAACGTTATCGAAAACCAACAATATAGGTAATAACTTTTTTGATTCTGAATTGTTATCTTATTTCTTTCAATTTTAACCGACTGCAAAAGGAGGAGATTCTCAATTCTACTCTGTTACATTTTTATTTTTCTTACGCTATATCTCCAGTAGTTATAGAGAGATTTAAACAAAAATGTCATCGACAGAGTATACTTTAGAATTGGTTCCATAGAAGTTTCATTGAAATCTCTTTTCATTTTTTTTTTCATACATTACTTTATTTTTTCCACTCGTTTAACTAGTCATCCCTTAAACCAAAGTTACTTTTAACTAATCCAGTAAGTTAAGGAGCGGGTTTTCTGAACTTCCCTGCTCTGTGGTTAAGTTCGTGTTAATTTATGAGAGCAACATCTTGTTTGAAACAAAACACACTCGTCTTGCTAGTGTTTTTTATGTAATTACACTTTGCGGTGCAGTGAGGAAAGCCAAATGAATGGAGTACTAGCTTTTATCTTGAGATTTTTAAATGTAGACTTATGTTAATGTAGTTTGTATCTAATTAACTGCAGTGGGATTTGGATTTGTTACATTACTTCGTAGTAGTTCGTAGTAAATAGATGAATATTTATTTACAATATGTAAGTAAGATCCTTACATACTTGTGACGAAGTGAAACAAGTATGTAAGGATCGTAGCAAGTGGAAAGAAGTGGTCTCTGACTAGCCCTACGCGAAACAGGCGTGATTATATGTATGTATGTATGTGAGTAAACTGAAATATAACATCGTGAGAAAACCTGGATTCTAAAATTTGGGATTTGAAATTGCCAATCCGCAGAGAGCAAGCGTGGTGATCAATGCTCGTGCCTTCTCTATATGGGAAGAGGACTGTGCCTAGCAGTGGGACGTTTATAGGCTGGCATTATTATTATATTTGTGAGTAAGGAGAAATAAACACTGAAATCAATTATAAGGTTTTGTTATTAGTATATACTATTTAAATGCATAGAAATGTATTATAATAGCATAGCAAAGTTCTCAAACGGAGTAATTGAACCACTTACATCGTTTGAGTAAGTACTAAGTCATCCTATTGTCTTAATGTAGCTTTCAATGTGACGTTAAATAACTAGTTCTATGGATATCTTATAAAGTAGATGAATGGGTATGAAAAGACAAAGTCAATTTGGTTAGGTAATAAAAAAAATAAACACGTATTTTTTCATTTATAGAATCAATAAAAATACAAAGATAAACCGCTCTTATATTCAGTAGTGGGGACTTGTGACGTCACTGTTTAGTACAATTGTCACGCAAAAATTATATTCACAGTATATTCGTAATTTTTTGTTAACAGGACAAACGAAAAAATACGTGTCTTACAATTTTTTTATTTATACTATAGGTCATGATAATAGAAAAATTGTCACTATTCCAATGATGTCTTTACCCTCAATATCTACCTACCTCAAAACCACAAAGTCCATTGACCTCGTGACGTCAGGTACAAACAGATTACTTTTAGAACGGAGCCCGACATTTCTAGACTGAAACTTAGACGTTTGTCGGTCGCGTTCGTCCTGGGTCCCATGTGGGCTAGACTGGATGCGACGACGTTACATGAGATTTTACAGTCGCAGACATTCTGTGGACTTTCAAAAGGGTTGTGTTATATTGTTAGTAGGGGTGTCTGTTATTGGATGTTGAAGAAATTACTTTTATTATGTTATGAAGATATGACAATTTATATTTCATCGATTAATTTCTGTCTTAATACATCTTCTATTTATACATAGCGTAATAGAATAAGCAGAACTGAAAAATATGTTGTGTATAAAGTTAATTATATATTGAAAAAAAAAACTAAAGTCTGATAAAGTATCAAAATTATTAACTTCGTTATCATACAAAGCTTGTGAACCCAAAATTAAAAAATATCTATTTTTTGTTTACTACATGCAGATTATTTTTTCTCTTAATACTCCTCATCATTTTATATTAAGCCTTTTTTCCGTATTGCTAATTTAATTCGGCTGGTGTTGAACAATATTATGAACTGAGAAAAATGTAGAACCTCATATATTGTGAAGTTGCAATTGAATTAAACATTCGCTTGAATTTAATATTAGCGAATAAGACTGTCGCAATAAACTTAACACGATCGCGCGAGTTGCGGCTGGAAACCGCCGCGTTTGTCACTACGCTGTGCTCCAACTATTGTAGGGGCTGCAAATAAGAAAAAATAATCATACTATAAGTAGGAATATGGTAATTAGTATAATAAATAATTGTGCAATAAAAGTGGGATTAAATTGTATTTATTTATTGAATATTGCTATGGTATTTAGCGTTTAGCAAAATGTTAATTAGAATTATAAATAATTGGGCGTTTAAAATTACGTGTTTTTGATGTGTTGTGATTTTTTGGTTGAATCAATAATGGTGTTTGACGTTGTGAACTTGTGCTTTGAAAAGGTTGCAAGTACGCATACTGTTGAGAAGTGTATGTAGGTATATAAAACGTTAATTTCGTCAACTGATATCTTGATATTTAATGTGTCAGTAAGTCTGAATATGGCTGTAATTTACACAGTTAAAAAAAATCTTAATACAAGAGAGGTGGATGTTCAACTTGAAAAAATGATTGTACAAATTGGCGCACTTTTAATAACACAAGAAATTAAGCATATTAAACATCATGACAGTCACGAACACACAAATCACAAGCACATAATATACAGCACAATATATCAAGCATAATACCCCGTTGCCAAATTATCGCAACGAGTAAGAATAAGACAAAACTAACGGTTGAACTCCTCTGACCCCAGTAAATCCAATCCGTGACCTATTACAGTTGCCAAATGAGCACTACTCGACACTACAACACTCTTAATTAATTCTTTTTATCTTTTAAAACGCCACTTTTATCTTTTAAAACGCCACTTTTATCTTTTGCTATCGCACTTTGCGAGTGTTAATTTATTTCACTAGTTTCAAAGCTTAAACTTTTAATCAGTTAAACTATCTTTGGCGAAACGTTTTAGTTGTTGAGAGATATTTATGTTTTATTTTAGTGGATGTGAAAATGAAATTTGTATACTTTATAACACTTTAAAATTCATAATGAGGTTATTTATGTTTTAAGCGTCCCTATTTTTGCTAAAAGAGTTTTAATTAGTTTAAATTAAGTATAATGCTGTGTAGGTATTTGTATTTCTCTGTGTGTATGACATACACACAAAGAAATACAAATACCTAAACACATTGTGTTTATACTATAGACTGTCTCGTTGACCTAGTGGTGGTAAGCGCTACTGCTACGCTAGAGGTCTAGGGTTCGATTCCCGAGTCGACCAAGGTGATAATGGGTTTTTATATGAAATTCTCAGTAACAGGTCGGAGTTTGGATTTGTGCCCGGTTAGTGGCAATAGGCTCGCCCCCTTTTACATGGGACCTAAACATACCTGCGAACTGTGGGTGTACATTGGTATACCTCTGCCTAACCCTCCGGGGATACAGGCGTGATGATATGTTATGTTATGTATGTGTTTATGTTTGTAATCGTAACTCCCAGATGAACAGGTCGATTATGGTACGTTTTTTATTCTAAAACCTGGTGTAGTCGAAATAAATCATAGCTAAATCATTCATGAAGATCTTCAGCTTATGAAAATAATATTTCTTAGCGGACAAAGTCTTCTTCACTTTACCGAAGACAATGTTACTTGCCCGATTAAATTTCATTTGCATAAATTAATGCAAATGCAAATTAGCTGTGTCACATGCATTTGCAATTTCAACAAGAAATAAATTAATATTTTTATTACAAAAGAAATAGCACAAACTGACAAAAGCACAACCTACTTGTAAACGTGATTTAAATATTTATTTTTCATATTTAATTTCATTCCTAGGATAATCAAACGTACGGTTTGCATAAACATTTTATTCCAAGTTCTGTACGTGACAATAATATTTTATTGCAACGTGTTATTAATATTAATGCATTCATTGCTGACGGTACTTCGAGTTAGTTTTCAGGCTTGCAGGCTTGCAAGGAACGCCTGAACAGTTTTCAAGTACAAGTATGTACAATACGCTGCCATTTGTGCAATTAATATTTTAATAAGTATAACGAACTGTTGAAAATTAATTTGATGGTATTTCATTAGTTATTGAGGAAATATATTTTATTCTTTTTGAGGAACAGCAAACAGTTACATTATAAAGACTTAAAACTAGTTTAACAATTGAATTTTGTGGTCATAATGAAACCCACAACGCTATCCACAGGTAGACATACAAAAAGAAGAATTGTGAAATTTTACTTTATTATTTGATTATACTGATATATATTTTTACTGTTGGATAATATTGTATGCAAACTACACAATATCATTGCCGCTAGTTGAAATTATACGTGAAACAAAGGTTAAACATCCTTTCTTCAATCAAATATCAAACAAAAACCAAATACTAGAATATTTGAAAATAATAGTGATAATTTTATTATTATATTGTGATAATCGAAAAAAATATCACTATTATTTTATAATTATATTGTTGCTAGTCATAACTAGCAACCTATTATGCACTATGTTAACTGTTATTTTTATAGGATTGAACCAACACAAGTATACAAAATATATTGATAATATCGAATAACAGAGTTTTAAATTGAGCCGATATTAATACAGGGTTTACTCTACTAATATCGGGATTAAGGCTGATAACGAGTAACCTTCCAATCAAAATTTGATTAATTTGATACCAAGGGTTCATCATTTTCAATAACATCGGATATATCGGCGGATTTTTATATTGACATGAAAATTAAGGTAATTTTTAACAGAGAAAGATTTTTTTATATCTGAAATGTTTAGCTACGTAAATATTTGTTTAAATGTTCTTCTTCATAAAAAAAACATAACATATCATCACGCCTGTATCCCAAAAGGGCTAGGCAGAGGTGTACCAATGTACACCCACGGTTCGCCGATATGTTTTGGTCCCATGTAATAGGGGGCGAGCCTATTGCCACTTACCGGGCACAAATCCAAACTCCGACCTGCTACTGAGAATTTCATAGAAAAACCCAATAACAGCATGATCGGGAATCGAACCCAAGACCTCTAGCATAGCAGTCGCGCTTAGCACCACTAGGCCAACTGGCTTTTTATAGATCTGAAATGTTTTGCTACGTATCTAGTAAATATTTTTCGTATATTTTTTATATTTCATAAATTATACTTGTATAGTATAATAAAAATTTAACTATGTAAACTTAAATAACTCAAAATAATTACACTTTTGCTTAGTCATTTTACTTTATTTTCATAAATTATAATTAGTTTTCTTTCTGCTAAGGCTTTTCTCAAGGAGTGTGGGGGTCAGCTTTCAGTGTCACCGGATTCAGCTGAACACTATATTTTACATGGAGCGACTGTCTATCTGACCTCCACCACATATTTTACTGGGTAACACAGTATCCCATACTAAGACTGTTCTTCAGGAATGAACTTCAATGATCAATTTAAATTAAGACCGTAGTGTTGCAACTATTATGAGTATCCATTTACATTGAAAAGTGAAATGCTCGTGTTAAATCATCTTCTATATCTATACATTTAATGAAATTGTAGAAAAGCGGTCTGTACCAAATGCAAAAAAAGTAGCAAGGGTTGTTATTATATCGATACCGAAACCGAAATCATAATTATTATTATTTTGTCTGTTTGTCTGTGTGTTTGTGCACGTTAATATCAAAAACAGCTTATTCGATTTAGATGCGGTTTTCACTAATATATTGTAGTAAGCTTCACTTAACA
Source organism: Autographa gamma (assembly GCA_905146925.1). Taxonomy (NCBI): domain Eukaryota; kingdom Metazoa; phylum Arthropoda; class Insecta; order Lepidoptera; family Noctuidae; genus Autographa; species Autographa gamma. Next base: position 1,377,639 of record LR989870.1, read on the forward strand.
TTTAGTGATTGTTTCATGTCAATCGGTCCATAAATAAAAAGGTTATGTTTATTTAAAGACTCACGGCGAACATTTGTTATTGTTTACTAAGAAAAATCTGAATAAAAGCTGCCCAAAAAGTCACTATTCTACGCTGACGAAGTCGCGGGCACAGCTAGTACAAAATATAGCTTACACATATTTTGCTTCCACTGAACCCTCTATTTTACACCGATACAGAGCTAACTCTATAATCACCAAATAACTTGTCAAGCGCTACACAAACATTATCATATAAAGTGGGTGTAGTAATCATTATTAATATTCTACACTAAGCCGCGTTATTGACTATAACTCCGCTCGCGTTTCATCGTTTTCGATATAGGGGAAATTATGGGGTACATAATGTAGGTAGTGGTTAAGTATGTGTGGTTAAAAGCTATTATATTTAGTAAGCTATTGTCATGATTTTAACTTACCAAATATCAAGGTAACAAACATTTAAAATTTGTAAGTTGTGAATCTATTTTTTTTTGCACAACATCACTTACATTGCACACATTGCTGTCAAAATTCATGCGTTGTTTTCAATACATGGTCCCAGTATAAAATCTTTTACTATATTTTTCTGTAGTGCACTTAAATGCGGCGGACTTAATGCTATAAGGCATTCTCTACTAGTCAACCAAAGGGTGATGCAGCAACAAATCGTGGTGAAATATTAAACATGATGTTTAAAATACTGATAGAAGTGCTGTTGATTTTTAAAGAATATACTCTTGTAAGAATATGGTACAGTAATGTGTAACAACAATTTGGATTTAAAAAGTTTTTAAGCGCAGAAATGTGCGAAGTAGTTTTGACTGTTCACTTTTGGAATACGCTTGTGCAGGTCTAAATATTAGGGTTTGTATTTTAAGGTCAAAAAGGACCATTTTGTTTTGCGTCAAATATTGAGACAAAATTAGACATCCAATTTTAAATCGAACATACTTATAAGACAAAGGTTCACGAAATTTAGGAATTATACTATAATAAGTAAACATTACTGCCAACTTTGACAGATATTTATCAAATTTTCCAAATCTGTTTCCGTATATCTTAAAAACCTATTTCCTACCTCAAATCCGTGAAATCCGCCAACAATGTAATACATCGAGTTGTTTGTCAGAAAGTTTCGTCATATTTTCTATCGAGAGCCATCAATGGAACGAGTTATGTGGCGCTTGTTAAAAATTGTGGCGCAACTGTACGGAGGAGTTGTTGTAAATAAATTCGTGTTGCTCTGAATAAAGGTGGATGGGGAATTGGATTGTTTGTAAGGTGATATTTAGAGTTATGTAACATATTACTTACGTAGTACAAATTGTTTTTTTAACCCAGCATCCTTATGTAATTTTAGTTTGAAATTGTTTTTTTTTCCTTTTCATCTATACTCATATAATAAAAGTCAACAGTTTTTCATTTGCTCGCACTAATCTCTGAAACCACTAGCAGTATTAGAAAAATCTGTTTGGCAACTCCTAGCTTAACTTTAGACGAAGGTTATAGGCTAAAAATCTAAAAATTCTACAGCAAAAAGTAAGTCCATATTGTACTAAAAATCAACAACACACGACAAAATCCAATTAACACATACTTTTTCTACCACTAAAAATAACTATTTCTTCACTCCAAAACTACCTTCACTAATCCAGGTAGTACCAATATGGCGTCAAAATCCGTCGGCACACACAGGGTGTTCACACAAGTTGTACACAGGGTGTTCACACTTCGATAGCGGCTTCAGATCAGGGAGTTCAATGTAACAAACTTGTGTGTTTCTCGATCGATGATTGGTGGATACTGTAATACCGGCTTAGGTCCCTTTGAATGATAAAAGTGAGTTTAAAACTAGTTAAATTGGCAGTTATAGTTTTGATGTTGCATTGATTGGTGAGAAATAGATTTTTCAATTTCGTTTTATTTTTTATTTGTAAAGGTAAACTATTATTATGTGTGTAATTGTAGTTAGAAATGTTGTGTTGTGATGATGAATGATGTGATGTTGTTGTCAATACAAAAAACAACAAATAAAATTCTGCTAGCAATTTATTTGTGTTTTTCTTAAAAAAATACATATATTTAATAAAAGAGATGCCAACTTCTGCTATGACATACATTTCAGTACGGTATACATATAAGTCTTGTATATCATAACTCTTGATTCAATCGTTTTCATTCGTAAAGATAAAACGCGCGTATATACAGGGTGACTGGTGAAACACAAACGATTCTCGAGGACGTGATAGTTTAGAATCATATTAATAAAAAATATAAAAAAATAATAATAACATCTATTGACTATTTAGTAAACTTAGGTTAAAGTTATCTTATTAATTACGCAACGCATGGACACCGCAAGGGCGTACATGCTGTGCCATCGACACAAAGTACGTAGGTAGTTACATTGTTTACGCGACTATCGCATGCTCACGTTGTATTAAGCTAAGTTTGATAAAGAAGCATGAAGGGATCCACACTTAACTTATTTATGGTCACATTTGGTCAAAATTAAGTACCTAATTTTATTACATAATTGTAATGAGAATCGAGTACCGAGTGCTCTCCTTATATATCGTTTGTATTTCACCAGTCACCTGTATATTCAGGTAATAAAGAAACCGTTAGCAAACGGGAAACCAATGAGTTAACTGCTTTCAATTCTAATTCCAAATTCGAAAATCCTAGTTTGGAATTTAAAATCGAAATTTATCGTTTGTTGAACGCGATATTTTAGCGCGCGCATTTGGTATTGTGGATTACAAAATGGATTTTTGTTCCTTTTGCCTGACTGGCAAGGAAGGGTTATTAGATTTTGTTTTAGCTCCTTTGTAGACTTTTCTTTTTAACAGAGTAATAGAAACACATAATTACCTACTATTGCCACTAACCGGGCACAAATCCAAACCCAAGACCTCTAGCGTAGCAGTCGCGCTTAGCACCACTAGGCCCACGAGTCAGTTTACTGTAGAGACATCCTTTAAAAAATCTTTCCTATTATCTTTACTAATGTTATAAATGCGAAAGTTTGTTTGGATGTATGGATGTTTGTTACTCTTTCACAAAAAAACTACTGAATGGATTTTAATGAAACTTTACAATAATGTAGCTTATATATCGGAATAACGCATAGGCTATAATTTATAAAGATAGTATATGAATTCTCATTCACGCGGGTGAAACCGCGGCGCACAGCTAGTATTCAATATTTTGAAATATAGCCTTATTACATTTAAAGGTTATAATTATGTTATAAATAATATAGGAAGTACATGAATATGTTTCATTACACATTATACCATTTAATACATAATTACATAACAGTGATTAAATGTAAAACAACTAAGTCATCCATATTTAAACTCTGTGGGAAACCGCCATAACATTTTATTCTTAAACTTACAATACAAGCACACAATAAAATACAATGTAGCGCTCATATCACATTTGAATTTAGAATGCCACCATCAATATTTTTGAACGAAAAAGTTTCTAACACTACAAAGCATTCGTTCCAAATTTAAATTTGTATTGAGAACGTATTGGTTTATGTTTGTTGAAATACTTTGACTAATAGATGTGTATTTAGAAAATTGGCCACCATTTTTTTATGAAATTAGGAATATATTATTTACTTGAATGACTCTTTGTTACATTTAAAGGAAACCATTATTTGGGTCCAAAAATGCTTATAGTAAGATAATTTTTTTAGATTACATTTGTTCAAAAAAATCATTTTTAAATTTTAACTAACAATATGATTGCCAACGTTAAATATTTGTTTTTCCGATTTCTCCTTCATTCCTAAGGCATTGGTAGAGTATATTGCAAACACATTCACCAGACAGTATACCTCATAAAATAGGCTTTATTCTTGGGCATACTTCCAAATCAGTACATCCCCAAATAACTAAGCAAACGGCTTCAAAAACAGCCGAATCCTTAGTAAACATTTAGGCCAACACGATATAAAAGAAAAAAATACAGAACAAGTTACGGAAAAAGGAAAGTTAACCCATAAAAGATACATTATATTCAGCAGTAAATTTATCCAAGTACGGCCGTCAGTAACAGGAAAGTGAATTATATGTGAGAATAAATAAAATGTTGAGCTAGTGGGTCATGTCTGACTTATGATAGAAAATGACCCACTTCGCGTGGGTCATGATCACATGTTGCTTATTTAGTACCTTGGCATGTATCAATGAAAATATTACGAACTGTTCTTACTTACACGGCATAGTCTACTTGTTATTTCGTTATAATCATAATAATCCAGACCATAAACGTCCCACTGCTGGGCACAGGCCTCTTCCCATTTAGAGAAGGCACGAGTATTGATCACCACGTTAGATCTCTGCGGATTGGCGATTTCAGATCCCAATTTTGGAATCCAGGTTTCCTCACGATGTTTTCCTTCACCGTTTGTCAGAAGTGTCTTAGAATGATAAAATAAAATACATATATCTTTGAAAAAACCACATTGGTACTTGCCTTTTATACCCAGCCGAAATACCATTTTGATTCCTGTACTTGTGTCGATACCCTATGACTAGGTCTCTGACCAACTACCACAAGAAAAATTCATAGACTACGGGCGTCATCGTCGCCAGCCGAGATGTCGAAAACTTGTGCCATCAGATTCACATTAGTATCGGAGATGCGTTGCCTGTAGCAACACCCTAATGATAATTACATTGATCATAGCTTAACCATCCCCCACAATCTGTCTTCACCAAACATTCCTTACCAGTTAGCCTTAATAATCAATTGACCTTCCCACTTAAGAAAAGAACCCTTCTAAAAAGAACCTCTATTCCCTTCGATACAGGCATTAATTAGTGGTTCAAAAGAGTGCAATTAACCAGTACCGCTTAGTAACCCAATAGGGAGGGAAAGAAGATCGCCTTCCGTAAATTGGTGGCCGTAAGGATAATCCCAGGATACTATCGGCAGATAAGGGAATTAAATTATTTTAGCGTTCCACCAATTACGATTTGGGGCAGAATTGGATAGTGTTGGCTAGTGTTTGGTTTGTGTATTAATAATACAAGTAGATGGTTTGATAAGTCTGCCTTTTGAGTGCCTTTTTGGAGAATGTTGGTTGTTGGTATATAGGCGCCTTGGCAGTTGGTATTAGGCTTCAAGTTGCATTAGGCTTCTAGTTTTAGATATGCAATGAATATTTGTATTATTTTTTTAAGTTATTTTTGTTTGAGTTTGGTTGAAAAATAAAGAAACGGTGAATAATGTAGACAAGAAATACACAATACCAATATTGACCGAAAAAATTACATCGTTTTTAAGGTGATATTTTTACAGAGAAACAACACAACAAAATATATTTCAAACCTGAAAACTAAATTTTACATCGAATATTTTTAACTTTAGACGATAAAATATTTTTCTATATTCAAAATTTAACCAAACTCGTATTTTTTTAATAAACAGCTTTCATTTCCTTCTATTTTAGTTGTGACAAAAAATATTCCAGACTTATTTGGAATAGTTCCCGAAAAACTGCAATAGGCAAACATGCTACTAATATGTTTGGCGAATTGTGTATGCAAGACCAACCTAGATTCACCTCATACATTCAGCTCATTTAAATTTCATCACTAGCACTGAAAATTAAAGTGGAAATTATTACACAATTTGCGATATTAAAACGTAAGGTAGGTCTGCTCAACCTATAAAAATAGCGTGAAGTTAGTCCCAGGTAGTTGGGAACTTGGCAGAGAGCCAGACATTACGTACTACTTTTCTATTGAGTTTCAAGCTATGTAGGTTATGCTTACATTAAGGGATTTCACAATTACTAATGACCTAGCTTAACCCTTGAGCCTGGCTTTGATACGATACTAGACTAGTAGAGTTGGGTAAGATATGAAATTAATGCTGAAACTCGATTCCTTTCAAGAGGGTAAAGGAAATCTTCATGGCACTATAGGCTGAACTATTTCAACTGACAGACGTAATAACATGATGATTTATGAGATACTCATTTATTTATCAAACTTACACACATATACAACAAACATACTGGCCCTCGATTCAGTTATTTTAAAAGCATGTCAGTGGTCGGTCAGTGTACTTGCCATTGTGCCTAATTTTTGTATTCAGATAAGCTTACAATAAAATCTCATGGAACTCTCAATGAGAATGTTCGTAATGACAGTTAGCAGAATGCCAATTATAGTAAAAATTAACAAGTGAAGCAGGTCATTCGATCGATTTAAGCAACTCTGAAATAACGGAATGAGGCCCCAATTTAAAAAATCATAATGATAACGAAAAGAAGGATTTTCGTGAAAATACTATTTCAACTGGTTTTTTAATGATGTAAACATTTCTAATGATAATGAGATTTCATTAGAAGTACAATTTGTTATTGTTTATTCTATGTTAAACGATTAACCCACATACGTTTATCGGAACTATCAATTGGCATTGTAATTACATAATATTATCTGTAATTCGGTTTAACTACCCTTACGTAATATATCGTAATAATTGGAATATGTCTAAATAGTTTCTGACTAAATGTCCCCACTAAAATTACTAAGAACCTTTTATAATGACAGCCTATGCAATCGCCTACATAGTATTAAATTGATATTTGCGATAATGTATAATTACAAATACACTGTAATAAAATGACACGGCTTACACAGTAATTAGGCGCCGAGGTTTAGACATTTATTTATAACGTGAAAAAAAAATCATTATAAAATTTTAGCTTTATGTTTTTTTGCTAACTGTGTAAAATCTTACAATGAAATAGATTACTTTATGTACCTTTAAGGCATTGCAATTAAACTTATTCATTTATTTTTTATATTAAAGGCAAACCATTCTTCTATATAGAGCATCACATAAGAAGTAGTAAAAGCATCAGACGTATTGTTAAGTTTTAATGGGAAAAAATCTTTAAGCCCTATATATATATATATATATTATATGCATCATCTATATTACAAGTCCACACCACATTCAAAGTGATCATGCGTACATACTATCAGTCCAACATGGCCGCTAAACCAGCACTTACCTGTAACATAGAATGCTTTTAGGCAACATACGACGCGAATAAATCACGGATATTATTTGTTAGAATATTGTCAGAGCCACCGAAGTGGGCGAAATAAATTGAGTAGGCCCGCGCACTGAGTGTAGCGATATGTTCTAACGTTACCAAGAAATATGGCGGTGTTATGTGTTGTTTAAGGAACTACCGTTTATGTAATAAAGAATAAATGGGGAGCATGAATTAGTTCTATTAAGTGATATTTTGTACGGATATAAGTACTTACTATTGAAAAGTAAGTATTCCGTTTTAAGAAACACTGGCCTATCTTAAATTAAATAATTCTAACAAAAAAATTACTTCTAAATAAGTCTTTTGTTTATTTCTTATGGGCCCCACTGTAAAAAACTGGATCCAAATGAGACCATACGGGTAGCACCAGCTTTCAAAATAAGAATCATGAAAATCGGTTCAACCAGTCAAAAGATCTAAAATCTGAAAAAAATACAGTCGAGTTAAGTGCCTCCTCCTTTTTTTGAAGTCGGTTACAAAGGCGATCCTCACCTACAATTTCGTAATAAATCCTTAAGACGACACATAGTTCTCAACCTTTTCTTACAGGCCTACTTCATTTAAGGGTCCGTCCATCTGACGAACGAGCATTACGCGAGCAGTCGCGAGCCGTTCGCAAGCTAATGTTGACGCTCCCTAATAAAGTAAACGTGATGATATACCACCATAACAAATATATATTATACAGTTTCTCAGATTTCTCCACGTCAAAACACTGTAACTCTATAATAAACCATCATGACACAAGTTTAGCAGTTAACAATGAAAAATAAACAAAACAGGTTGATTACGACTTTTGTTTCGCTGCGGCTTTAAATGATCAAAGTTGGACAACTTTAAAAGTCGCAACTTTTGCTTGCTTCTCGTATTACGTTGTTTTTATGTTGCGCTGTCATATTTGTGTTTGAGTTTGTAATGAATGATACTTTTATAGTGTCTAGTTGAAAAAGTGTTTTTCGGTTTGCGGTTATTTCATTAAAACTTGGTATGTCACATCATAATATCAACAGAGTTTAACTGCATAAATAAAACAGCATATAAATTAAAGGGATATTAACTACTTAAACAGAATACTTGTAATGTTTTTGGGTGTGATTTATCTACAATATGAATGTATTTAAGAATATATAAGTATGTTTATCAGTGGTCAGGTTACTATAACACAAGCTCTGCTTAGCCTGGGATCAGATAACCGTGTGTGAGATGTCCCGGAGTATCTAATAGAATATATATTCTTAAATTACAATGTTTTACGTAGGTATACTACAGAAATAACATCTCATTATTTTCAACGGTGGTAAAAAAAAGGTAGCTAGTAGTCTGAAATATCCTATGTCACTTCCCACTATCGATGTCCAAAACATATTTAGTGCCACTAAAAGTACCAGAACGATCACAAAAAGTACCAAAGTAATAACAACACTTATTATTAGTTGTTATTGATGCTACGCACACAATAATCTGTTTACCTTTGAAATTTCTTAATACGTTGCCCATTAAAATTCAAGGGGTGTTGTCGGATAAACAATGTTTAAATATAAGTAAGATGATCCTAGTTTGTATAAGTTTGATGTTTTATTGAGTGAAGAATTAAGGTTTCTTTTTTGAGGTAGCAGTTGATGTTTAAAGTTTTTTTGATGTTTTGAAGTATTGTGTGGTGATTCAGTTGAAAATCCGGTTATGAGAAGAAGTATATGTAAAGATAAGGTGGCAGGATTGAACTCATTAGAGTAAAATAATTATTTTTAAATTCTCGTTTTGATGTCTCTGAGGGTATAAAATACATTTAATTTATACCGTTTGATATTGTTTATCAGAAAGAAAATTTTGCTTTGACAAATAATTAATGTTTAGCTATTAATATATTTTTTATTATGCTACTATTTTACTATAGTATCACAAGACTTACATTTCTGCATGTACCATTGAAATCGCTATAATTTTATAAAAATGCTTTTAGTTTCTATTAAATAAATCACTAAGTCTAACCTACAGCTAAGATACATATCTCAGTCACAACTTTCACATAACTTTATCCAAAACCTAAAAATCCTAAAGCCTAACATTTAGGGTATCTGCACACTAGCCTACCGAACACTATAACACCGATACCTCACGTAGCCCGTGACTTAGTGCGCTCATTTCCTTAGGGACGGCCATTGTTACATCTACCCTCCTTCGTAACACCGATCGCTGTGTAAATCTTGCCATTTGTCGCTATGATGTAGCGATTTTAGGCTATAAGCGGAGGACAATGTTGTTGATACTAATAATTCAGAAGTTAGTTGTGGCTTACTTAGTAATTTAGAAGCCAGTCTAATTTTTTGAGGCGAGTATTGTTGTTTAAAAGAAGCTTGTTTAATTAGCACCCTATAAGATATATATCTAAACACAAATTGAGGTTTTGTTGAAAATGTTTAAAACACTTTTATTGCCCAATCAAATAAATAAAAAGTGAAAATGGGTAATATTTTTTAAGCTTGTGGGAAGTAATCTTATAATACTCTAAAAAAGGTTTAATTTAAAAACAGCATTTCAGAGTATCTGAATACTGTTTGAAAAAATACCGCGTATGTACATTTTTTGCAAGCCTCTACAATCCCACTACCGGGCAAGGACCTCCCTAATTTACATCTACTTAACAATGCCGGGCTTGCCTCAACCAATTCCTGTTTAACTATTTCCCAGGCCACAAAAACAGTCCTTACACTGCCTTACAGTATGCTCTAAGTCATCCCACCACATAATCCTGGGCCGGTCTCGGTGGCGCCATCTATGCTCCACAACCTCCCACTATTCCTTATACAAGGACTAAACACTACCTGCAACTGCATTAAACCCACATTTAACTCGTATCTAACATTATAATAAAATAAATCTAGAAACCTACGCATCTCCAAGGAAACTAGCTGAGATAAGTAATTTTAATGCTTCTTTGGAATAGGTCTGTAGGGGCCCATAGCTGGCTGTCTTGTGAGTACATCTTTATACAAATTGCCTTAACGACTCTGAGGATACGAAGTTAGCAACATTAACGTAAATAGCAATACGTTTTCAACTTTATGTATTGTTTCTTGAAGATTTTGCTTTAAAATTGTGTTTTTGGTACTTAAATAATGTCTATATTCGCTAAATTACCTAAATGTATTGAATCTGAAATCGCCAATCCGCAAATGAGCAAGCATGGTGATCAATGCTCGTGCTTTCTCTATATGGGAAGACGCTTGTGCCCAGCAGTGAGACGTAGAGGCTGGTATTATTATCTGTACGTATTAGTCAGTACGTAAACATTTTTGGTTATAAAAAGGAATGAGCATTGATCATCACGCTTGCGCGCGAGATGGTGGTGTTACAAGTTAATAATCCACATTTTCTTTGTTTTCTTCACTTTAAGGCAGTTATGCCTTATTGAAAGATTAGTAGTATACCTACGGTATAATTAGTAGTAAATAGGGTGTTACCGAAAGGCTATGTCTATCCGAAAGGAGTGAAAATTACTTCTGGTATAGAGTCAATTTAAAATGTTTCAGCCCAAAATGAATTAATCAAATAATTGATATCCAATTTTTAGCATCAATTATTCGACATCAAAAACTTAAGCGATTTATCAATATTTCGCGACTTACGTAATAAAACATTGACCATCCTAATTGACAGGTTTAATTTAATCAAAAATAATTAGGCTACTTTCAAAAATGCTTAAAAGTCAAAAACATCCATGACTCTTTCAACGATGCTTACTTAAACAGACTAGAAGGGCAAACACTAGTAAACAGTCAACTGCGTTCCATTCACTCGTTCATCCTTTCGTTCCCGACTCAAAGAGTGAAGGAGTTTGAGTTGCCATTCACAAGTGAGCCAGTTTTCTGAGGCTAATCTAACAGTGTATACCTTTTTATTATTTTATGTAGCTTTTAGTTGCTTTTTAGGACATGCAGTTAAGATTTTCGAACACATTGTGCACATTTTTTACACAATAGAGAATTATCTTGTGTTGACAATACATAACATAATATATGTCAACAGGACATTACATACTAGCTAATGCGTGCTACTTCCTCAGGTAAATCCAACGAGCTAAATAGGTATTCCAACATGTATAATTATTTTTGCTTTACACGAAACATTCTCTTTATTTTACTATATATTTTAACTTTTCTTTTTATTGTTTTATTTTTTGGTTCTTTCAAATGTTCCCTCTTTACCTTAAAAGTTGTATCGAGCTATATTTAGTGGTTTTGAAGTTAAGATAAAACAGTCAGACATCCATAAAAACCTACCAAATGTAAATAAAAATAAGTTATTCGATTACACACTCATGTCTTATTTCCACTGCATCACCAGTTACAAAAACAAACATATCTCGAAAACAATATTAAAAAAAGAGGTTGTTCTTGCAAAGAATCTCGAACATTCGTTTGTTGAGTAACGTGAGCAGTCTCTTTTGTGTCAGCTCGCTATTCAGACGGGAAGGGTTGTTGGGAACAGTCGCACACTGTTTATACGTAGCCTGAGTATGTAACCTACTTATACTTAGAGTATGAGTGTGAGTGGAATCTTGAGTGGAGAGCCAATGAGTGATTTCAGTTTGAATTTGGGTTTGTTTCATCTCCCGAGCCTTTTCCCAAACTATTTTTAGGTCGGCTACCAGTCTTGCCGGGTTCAAATGAATACCGTATTTTACATGGACTGCCGATCGCCACCAACTGCCTATCTGACAGATAATGGTTGAGAGAATGGACTTTTCGACTGTTAAAGATTAAACTACGTGTAAACTTTTAAAAATAATTATAGTTTAGGATGCACCAGAGCAAAAGTTTTCGGGGGTTAGTGAATAAATACGAGTATGGGGTAACTTCTATTCAATAGTGGGGAAAATAACCTGACACCACCTTACTTACTCTAGTTACTAGTAAGGTAAAACAGCATAAGGTAAAGTAAAATGATAAAGAACTAATGTTGACCTATATTTTATATTGACAGGCCCGTTGGGCTAGTGGTTAGAGACCCTGACAGCTATACCGGAGGTCGTGGGTTCGATTCCCACCCGGGACAAATGTTTGTGTGATGAGCATGATCATTTGTTCGGTGTCTGGGTGTAATTTATCTATAATATGTATGTATTTACAAATATATAAGTATGTTTATCAGTTGTCTGGTTACCATAACACAAGCTCTGCTTAGCTTGGGATCAGACAATCGTGTGTGAGATGTCCCGGAATATTATTATTATATCACATTTTTATACAGATTGACATATTAACTGTACTGACGGTACAGTTAATATGTCAATCTGTATAAAAATGTCAATCGAATCAGCTAAAAATACTTTTTCACAAAAAAAACTGTAGTCTATAATTATAATAAAATATTTAAAACTATGTTAAGCACTTAACCCACTATACCAGTAACAGCAAAATGTAATTTAACAGCAAACGGGAAGCATTTAGCTTTGTTTTATGTAAGAGGGAAACGAGCGCAGAATACCGCACATTACGAGCTTCGTATTAACCATGCCTTGGTTTGTGTGCACGGTAATGTTTGAAACCGGAGTGAAGTCTTCAATGTATACTGTGCTGCCGAAATTGACGTGATCGTAATGGATTCTGTGAAGTATTTTCGGTCATCCATTTGGATACACATTTGTAAAATAATATTTTGGTAAATAAAAAATATTATGATTATTAAATGTCGTACTGTCGTCAGACAAATACAGATAAATGTAAAGATGTCTATGACTTTACTAATTTTCTATTATTAATAATATTAAACGTGCTTTGAATGAACAGCAATATGCATAATATAGAAGCGATGTGTTTTTCGTGTTATGTTAGACACCTCCATCCAAACTATCAATTACTCACTAATTGACGGCCACTGTGGCCTTGAAGAAATTATAGACGAATGAAAGGCGATCGATTATATAATATTAATACCCTTAGTTCTTGAAAGCAAAATGCCTAGATATGTTGATGATATACTAACAAAGAAATTATTTCTTAAAAGCTAAGTAAACTATCTCTAAGAAAATAGTACAAATATGGGATAAAAAATATTTAAAAAAACAACAATTTTGACCTTTTCAAGATAGCTTACGGAAAAAACGCCATGAACCAACACTGAACTCAATTAACACACACACTTCTTTGGAACTGAGTGAGACTTCAAATCATCCATTTATCAATAAAAGGAAGTGCTTGGATTTAGTGAAACTTAAAGGGAACCCTTAACAAGATAAGGGAGACCCGATAATGGGCTTTTTACCGAAGACCACTAGGATTAAATTCTGAAACTTTTGGGCACAAATTTTGTTACGCTGTTTTGTTATATTCCTTGATCGTCCGATCCGTTGTGTGAATTTCTAATGTGGATATTTTGTAGGGCAATAACCTTTTTCAAAAAATAATCAGTTTTTGTTTATAAACTGAATAGTAAAACATGAAGAAGACTAACCTTGGACATTTGTTAGGAAAAGAGGTTATTTTTAACAGAATTTTAAAACCGGAGATAGCTTTAAATGTGATCTAATGTTTTCTGTGGTTTTTTTTAGTAAATAGTAACAATACCATTAACAATTTTTTATTATTTGTATTTTTTATAAATTGAGTCGCACACCGCCTGCCAATATTGACGACATCTCCTTTCGCGGGTCTGCTGGCAGGAATTTCTTTAGAAATAAGCAGTATCTTTGTACATCATTTGTGTGTACATAAATTATTAAATAAATAATCCCTAATGGTTATTTTTAATACATTTATGAAGAAGTTTCTAGGTAGCTTTATAATAATATAGGTTTTTATAAACATTATTAACCACCTGACCTTTACATAAGTTCAAGTTTAAAAACAATAAACCAATTAGGCGCTTATGAAATACCGCAGTATTGAACTTTGATAGGTTCCTATTAATTGGCTTTGAATTGCATCAATCATATTAAAATAGCAAAGGTTATGTAGGTTAGGTCTTACTATACATATAAAAACTAAATTTTAATTCATATTAGTAAGTTTGTTTTTCTTGTTTTCTAGTACACACAGACTGTTTGAAGTAGTCGGTATCTACTAGGTGTAGAAGACACACACATAGGCTAAATATATAGGCTTTCGCGGAGTAAGCTCGGTGCAATTCGGGCAGGTACTACAATTATGACCAAGCTGGCCCGAGCCGGCCAAACTAGCAATAAACATATGTCCCTAAATAATAAAAACTTTATTAAGATTGTTAGCAACGCACTAAGTCGAAGTCTGAACCCCGCAGGGGGTGCCCTTAGTGGACGTTGCTGACGTAGTTAGTTTTTCCTATTGCTCTGGCTGGAGGCCTTAAGGTCCACGCCAAAAGTCCGGTGAAGCAGTCAAAGCCTGCGCTCAGGCTAACTGCAAAGATCTATACTATAAAAGAAAATAACAACAACTATTTTGATGGGTCCGCTAGCTAAACTATTTCACTGTTTGAAGAAGTTCGACTTTCCACAAAACAAAAGACAATTGTCGACATGTCGCGCAGTCCGTGTGCGTTGATCACTTACTGCATGAACAGTTGCTGTATGGGACCTAAGATCTAGACTATTATAGCCATTTTATCTAGGTAATTTCTACGTTCAATATTTTTTTTGATACCTACCATATGGGATTTAATATTTGTAATATACAACATTTCTGCTCCCCCCACGGGAAAACAAGCCTGATGGTATACATTAAACATGAGGGATGAGCTTTTAATTATTTAGGGCCCTGTTTAAAGCAACCCGCGGCGGTATTATGTATCTGGCAAGAGCAAAGCAACAGCAATTGACTGCAAAATTTGAACAATGATTTCTGTCAAGTTACTGATCTTTAACGGTATCGCGAAGTGTAATATAAATTAGGAATTTGACAGCGATCATCGTGCAATTTTTGCTGTTGCTTTGCTATTGCAGATATGTAATAAGTCCGCCAGTTATGAGTTCCAGCGAACGAGCTCTATTTGACTTTATTACGAGAAACGAGACAATTAACCCCATCTTATATCCTTTAGCTGATATAAAATACGTGTAATTAGTTACATGTAAAAGGATTTGGGTAATAAAGCATGTTTTGAAAACCTTTTTCATGTTCGGCTGATGTCCTTTTTAACCTTGACACAAAAATGAGGGGTGCTACATGTTTGTTGTGTCTGTTTGTCTGCCTGTCGATGGGCGATCTAAGTGGCGATTTTTTGTTTTTTTTTTGGCGAACAAGAGTTCGTTGATATTTTATAATGGTTTTCACATAAATGTAAAAAAACAACTTCTATGATATTTATATGGGATCACCTTTAAATTATAACCTATTTTTTTTTAATCAATGTTGCCTTCATTATCGCGTTACAAACAAACAAAAAAAACATACCGTCAAATTAACAACCTCCTCCATTTAAAAGTCGGTTAAAAAGCATCAAAATTCAAGACTTATCTACTCTATTATTGTTTGTATATCAACATGAAACATAATTAATGTCAATCACAAACTCTAGCTTTGTCCCCAAGTCTGGAGGGCGAATAAACACATATCTCCGTCAATAAATACTCCATTTTCCATATTTGACAAGTAACCTCTCTTGTTTGACAAACATCTTCAAACAAGACATGTTTGAACTGTGAGGAATAAAATGTTGCCTTACATTACATGTTTTGTGTAGCTTTTGAGTTCCTTACTTTTTGTTGAAGTTTATTTAATTTTGTTGACTTGAAAAACGGGTAAGATGACAAAAAAAAAAATGTTACAAAAAAAGGTAAATTTTTGTGTAGGTATGAATAATATTAAAAAATATTGTTTAAGTCATTACATTGTTAAATAAGTAATTATGCCGTAATATATGATTCTAGTATCTGTAATAAGTAAGGCCTAAGAAACAGTAACAAGCTACAAGACCTAAAATATGTCTAATTTTAGGTTATACGAATCAATCTATCTAGAATCATGAATTTTTATCTTCTAATCAGAAAGTATTAATGATTTATTAGTAATTACATGTTTTCGCTTTCAAATGCTTTCAATAAATACACAATTTTTCACAAAAAACAATAAATAAGGCATCGACAACATATAATTTTGTTCAGACCAATACACCATAATATTGATTCTCTGTATGTTTAGTTTACGTTACCGAGAGAAAACAGGCTTTAGCTTCGGAACAGGCTTACACCGACCCAAAAGCTTATCATAATAAACTTATAGAGGAAAAAGTACGCCGAATTTAAGCCAGTATTACAAACCCGTAAATCATAACAACAATAATAACAATACTTTACTAATCTAGATATATTTCGTACTAGAATATAATAAACGTTTATATTTTATGCTCATAAACATATCATCACGCCTGTATCACCGAAGGGTTCGGCAGAGGTGTACCAATGTACACCCACAGTTCGTTGTGTGTTTAGGTCCCATGTAATAGGGGGCGAATCTATTGCCACTAACCGGGCACAAATCCAAACTCCTTCTACTGAGAATTTCATAGAAAAACCCAATAACACTTTGGTCGACTTGGAAATCGAACCCAAGACCTCTAGCGTAGCAGTCGTGCTTACCACCAGTAGGCCAACGAGGCAGTTTATATTTTATTATTATTGTGTTTGTATTATTCTTTCGTCATTTGTATGAAATGTATGTACAATAATTTGCGTTCATCATTCTATTTTTTTTTGTTGTTTCGGCCAATTACATACGTACATGCAGATGAAAATGAGAAAAAAAACGAGTTTTTTCGAAGATATGATTATTAAAAAATAATAGAAGTTGTGTAAACTACAGTATTACGCATTGCTCTGACCCCTTATTAATTAGAAATATAGCAAGGATGATGATTTTGTCAAGAAAGTAAAAACACCGAAAGTAAAAAAAAAAATAGTCGTAAGTTCAATGTTATGCTACTCTCATCATTCATTAGCTACTGCAATTTTCATCTACTCTCGAATGCATATTAATGTGACAATACATCGATGGCATAGTTCGCAACTTCGTCTCCTGTCTACAAGTTGGTGCAGCAATAATTAAGAAGTATCGCGAAGTTCCCAACATGCTTCTGAGTTGGAACTTGTAGGAATAAGAACGATGAGGTAGTGGTAATTGATTTTTTAAAGTTTAATTATGATTTATTAAAATAATAAATGCGGACAACATCACATACATTGCTCTGAACCCAAAGTAAGTAGCTATTAAGCACTTGTGTTATGGAATTCAGATACAACGAAGGTACCACAAACACCCAGACCCGGGACAATGTAGAAAAGTGAGTTTCTACATTGACCCGTCCGGGGATCGAACCCGGGACCTCAGAGCTAGCGACACCTTGAAAACCGGTGCGTACGCCACTCGACCACGGAGGTCGTCGAATAATATTAAAGTGAGGAAAAAACTAAAAAAAATGTAATTAAGATTTGTTCGTTCGTCTATTAGTCGTGTTTTAGTCTCACTATTTATATGTTTAAATAAATTAGTTTTTCGATTCCTTTGAAGGTCATCTTTCATGATTTTTATGTCAGAGACAATTTTACAAAAGCCGAAATTAGTATTAAAAACTATTGCCACTTTCCGACTATTATTTTTGTACTAGCAAACCCGTACATTATTAGTAGCATAAAAAATTAGCTGATGTTTGTATTTATGTCACCGGAAAATAATAAGAACCGTAAGTTTATAAATTTCCTAGGAAATTTATAAACTTCCGTAGGATTCTAAACGAGAGATAAAATGTATTATTTTACGCAAACCGTTTAGGAAATTTATAAATTTTCAATGTCTTTTCGTAAATTTATAAACTGACGGACATCCATTCGTAAGATTCTAAACGGTTCGACCAATCACAGAAGAGCTTTTAATTTGACGCTTCTTTAAAATACGTAAAATAACACACTGCTCTCTGATTGGTCAATGTTGACAGTGGAAATGTTTGTGTCCATAGACTTAGGTATAATCAGACTTGCCAATCTGTAAATTTATCAGTTTTGATTACCAACCTAACAGTATTTTTACTTTATAACTAGTTAGGTACCTATTGTACAGGGTGTTTATTTACATAATATGCTACTGATTCCTACTTCCCTCTACCAAAATTAAACAACAGAAATGTGTTTTACTATATTAAAGAGGTTTATTAAAAATAATCATAAAACAAAAAATAATAAAAAAAAACAAACATTTCAAACTTAAATTTCAACAATATCCTCAGGCGAATTAACAAACAGATACTAGGTAAGTAAGACATTTATAAAAAATATGTTAAAAAAAATAACAAATTAAACATACTAAAAAAATAAAGACATTGAAACTTAAACGTTTAAGTTAGTAAGGAGTGTACTACGTGAGCTCGACAAATGGATGTGCGATTAACGCTTATGCGACAAAACTGTACTGCGACTCACCGTAGTTCGAATGCACGCTAGTGCGACACACTGAAGATCGACATCTCGCTAGTGCGACAAACGATTGCGCGACAGTAGTTCGACACTACGGTAGTGCGACACTACGGTAGTGCAGTACGTTGGTGCAGTATTGCAGTAGTTTGACACCTAGCAAGGGTAGTGTAGTACGTTGATGCAGTATTACAGTAGTTTGCTGAGATAAATTTTGAATTACATATATTAAATAAGTAGATATTAAATAATCAAAGGCCGTCGCTCGCTTCGCTCGCTCCATTGCAAGGTCACAATATCTAACCTAACCTAACCTATTGATCTCTGTCACAAAGTTGAACCTAACCAAGCTATGGATGTCTGGGCCTATGTCGGTTCTATATGTTTATGTTCTATTTCTTCATATCGCACTAGCGAGATGTCGATCTACACTTCGTCAACAAATTTGCTAGCATTTACTTCACTATATTTACCACTTTGGCTGTCTGCAGCTTCTAGGTCGCTCATTATGAGTCTAGTTTAGTAACCTTTTTATTATTAAACTATTTTTACAGTTATAACATAAAAAAACTTTACAAAAACACACGAGAAACCGGTTTGTTTACATTTCGTGGCACAAAATGGCGGCGGAGCGGGAAGACGTCATTTATTCAACCAATCAGAACGCACATAGCGTTTGGTTATTGCTTACTTATTATTTTACGCTCGACTTTCGTAAGTTTATCATTTTACGAAAATGTGAGCGTAAAATAATACATTTTATCTCTCGTTTATAATCCTACGGAAGTTTATAATTTTCCTAGGAAATTTATAAACTTACGGTTCTTGTTATTTTCCGTTGACATTTACACTCTTATTTATGTTAATATATTACACGTGCTCTGTGACGCATTTACTTAATAAGCAGTTTTTATATCATAATTTAGTACCAATTAAAATTATATTTGTCTTATCATTTATTTCCGGTTCGCGGTACTCATAATCAATCAATTATCACATCCTATCAAAGGTGTAAGGTCGCACACCGTACATTTTTATATAATCTGATTTAGCGGTTACTTAAAAACATTACAGGTCATCTTCGATATACACACAAGATTACCTTGTCACTCAAAAAGTAAGTAACCTAGTCTATGCCCATCACCATCTACATAACCCCACAGCTGGGCATAAGCCCTCTCTTCTAACTTTTGAAATTTTCCCAATTCGACAACTATAGCAACAAAAATCTCACCTTACTTACCTCCGGGATCGAACTTGTAACACTTGAGAAGGGTCCAATTAAACCCGCCGTGTCTAACTACTGAACGATTGTGTAAATTAACAACTTTACTAGTAGACATTGACCCAAATATATTGGGTCACGTGTTATTATTGCATTTCTGTGTTATTTTGTGTTTTTCTATTTACTTCTTGGTTTGTGTTACAGCGACTTTTAGTTCTTTCTTTCGGTGTAAAATAATTAGTTTTGGTAAAATTCGAAAAAGCTGTCTACTTCGTACAAGAAAAAGCGTTGATGAATACTTTTTTTTTAAGCTAATTAAAATTTTAATTAATTATCATTGTCTTTATATTACCCAATGACTTCATTTAAATTATAATCTTAATGTAAAAGCTATACCACAATACCTATTTGCAGAAAAAGCTTGACCATTCATTTAAAAACTGGTATACCTACTATTGAAAATTTTCTTTATGTCCCACAAAACAGGCAGTTAAACTTCAAAATCATAAACTTACTTGCTTACATCCTGCCCCTACTTTATAACTACAAACATATAACAAAAATCATAACTAAACCAAGTTAATCCGACCTCGAGCCCTCAATCATAACCTATCCATTTTTATACCTCCGATACAAACGCTACACTCGTAATAATTAAAGAGGATTGGCGTAAATAAATAATACCGCGATAGGCTTTTGTCTGAAGCCTTCAGGGAGAAGGTAGTGTCGGTATTAATGATTCAAGTTATGTAGTGTACTAGGGTTAAGATGTGGGGTCTAGATTTTAAGTGGGTAAAGTATTTGATAGTAACGCAAAGGATTTAACCCAACCGTAAAGAGAAAGGTGTTATAATTTAACGTGTATGGCTGCCTATGGCATTGTAGTTCCTAAATGAATAGATCGATTATGATGAGATTTTTTTAAAGTATCGTGACTGGGTTATTTCTTGGGTATATAAAATAAGAAGATTTCTTCGTTATTTACATATATTAAGCAGTTTTCTGCTGAAATATCGGGTGTTAGGTACAGTTTATGTGACCCACTATTATATTATATGTTTTAATTTTTGTATGTTATAAGTGTTTTTAGTCGCATATTAACTTTGCTATTTGATACATAGAAATTATTATTGTTATTTTTTTTTGTAGAGATCTTTGCAGTTAGCCTGAGCGTAGGCTTTGACTGCTTCACCAGAATTTACATAGAAATTATGTAATTTTATTATTGTGGGCAATGTTTTTAGTTATTTAATGTGTATCGAAATTAATTGCAAAAGTATTTGGTAAACAAAATCTTCGTTGTTGTCTAGTAATAAATGAATTATTATTCTTAGTACACTCTGTGGGCGGACCGAACAGATTCCAAAAAGGTGCCTACAAGGGCATGCCGAATCAAAACTAGATAAATGTTCGGAAATCCTTGGAATTCGCCTCCCATCACACAAAGTAGGTAAATACAGAAGGAATAGTTTGGTTTACTGGTTTGTGTTTGGTGAAATATTCTAATAGATATAGCACCTGTGCCTAAATGATTTGATTGTATAACTGTTCATAAAGATACTTGCATTTAACGTTTTTTTTTTTAAAGATCTGAATCATCTGCAAAATTGTGATAAATAATGATTATTTTTATAACTTTATTAAATGTTGAAAAGGACTTTAATAGTGAAATAATATTATTATAGGACTATTAACTAATTCTATTTTTGTTAAAATCTATTTTGAAATTTCGAAAATTCTTGTATAAAAGTTCGTGATTTTTGTTTATTAACAAAAAAAAATAAAACGTGCTAATTTTGAAGAATACTCATAAGTGTGGGACGACTGAACTTTCAGTATTTACATTGTATCTGACTTTAGGCTCACATATAGCTAAATAATGACAAGGTCCACTGAAATATTAAATTACAGATTATGGGCCATTTTTTAAATTAGGGCCTGTTTTTCAACGCAAGAAAACATCTTAATTAAATTTTGATTTTTTGTTAGCTTCTTAATACGAAATTTCTCAGAAGTAAAATACGATTCTTAACCTTCTAAATCTTCTGTCATTCTCCATGTCCCGATGTTGAGTTGTTTTGTAAACAAACAGAAACTTTGCCATAGTTCGGTTACAACAGCTCCGTCCTTTGTCACTCGTAGGCCATAACTCTAGCATACGTCCTGAGGTGATTTCAACTTTAAACATTCTTTGTTATTTGTTTTTTGTGTCGCTTGGGACTTTTTTATGTATTGTTGTTTATTTCTTCTAGCGCGTTGATGTAGGCAGAAGAGTAGATATATTTTTTTATTTGTCCATTTATATACGTGAAATAATTGGAAAAGCATTAGGACAAACATGTAAAAAATATTTCTTATAGAAATTGCTACATAGTCATATTAATAAATTAAGATTATTTGTATGTTATTGTTGTGTCTGTTGCATGGCACCGGAAATATATAATAAATTACCAAAGACTTTAAAGGATTTGAATTTAGCTCTCTTTAAAAAGAAATTGCGAAACTTTTTAGTAGATAAAGCTTTTTACAGTGTCTCTGATTATTTACTGGAAAAGCATATTTCTGTTAATTAGGTAAGATGCAGTTACATAAGCCATGAATAATTTGTTGATTATCTTTATGTTTAAAATATTTATTTATACTGTTAATTTGTAATAAGATGTGTGGTATTAATGTTTAGAATATTTTAATTATATACATTTGCATGCCTACCGGCAAAATATGGCTGAACGAATGTTACTTTTTATGTCACCACTAATGTAATACCCATATTTGCAAATAAATATCTTTTATCTTTATCTTTATCTATTGGTTAACTAAAACCAAACGCAGGAACGAACTAACTTCGTATCATGTATCAGTCTTTACGCAAATTATAATTGCTTTGTCTTAAAAATAGCTTGGCTTAGTCATATCATGTAAATAAATTATTGAAAAGGATTTGATCGGATGTTAATAAAGTAAGTGTAATTAATAATTGACCTTTTAATTTGTTTTGAAGTATTTTCCTTGTTTGCTCTCTCAAATCTCTTTTTTGTTATCTCTCAAAATGAAATGCATTCCAAACTATGCTAAACCACTAAATTATAATATACATCTCTTTTCTCTATATAATCATTAATAGTTACACGACAATCATATCCGGGTCACGTTAGTATAGCTTATCGTATCGGTGCGCGGAAATTTCGGCATTCCAACGCGTTATTGACATAGTTTAGATAAGTGATTACGTATACATGCCATGCTATTACATGTGTAGAAGTCTATGGTATCGTGCTGGTGGGAAAGGAATTATTTTGATGTGAGTATTGTAATGTTTGTGGAGTATGGTAAGAAGAGTTTTTAAAGTATTTTTGTTTAGTAACATCAGATTAAACAATCTACCATGAAAATATATTTCTGTCAATTTCTTACATAATCTCCAAATCTAGCCTCAAGTATATTGGGGTCGGCTTCCAGTCTTACCAGATTCAGCGGAATACCGTACGAGACCAGAGACGCCTGCCGATCTCTCTCTCCAATCCATTTTACTGGGTAACACAGAATCCCATACTACAACGAATAAGAAAAACCAAAACTAAAAAACTTTCGGTCAGAAATCTCTAATAAAAACAACAAAATTCAATGGCCATCGATTATCCCTTAAGAAACCATATCAAATGTCCATACATACGTTAGTTTATCAATCAAACTTATTTATAACATCAAAAAATCCCATATTTAGTTTTCCCAAGAATTTCCCATAAGGAAGTCGAGTTGACATAAACAATCTCTATTATATCACGATACGTAATACAAGAAATTGCTATCGCATTCCCCAACCTTCCCAAGTTTGTGAATTTAATAACGATCGGCCGAAAAATTCTTTCTGTTTGAACAGAATCAATAACTAGGTGAAAATATGAGAGTAATTTTATGTTAAATACAAAATTAATTGTATTTTATTTATAGACCGGATCATGTAAAACAAACACAAAATGTTTTAAAAATAAGTAAAAAAATACGATTTAGAAATATGATAATTAAATAATAAAAAGTATATTTAAGTTGATTGTAAATTAGGTATAAGTATAAAATAAATGTTAGTAACACAGAGAGACTCAAAGACCCCGGCCCACAGTCAAACTATTACTACGATTTTGTGGGGCTTAGTTTATAAGTTTATACTTACCAACATGTATAAGAATAAATAAATAATAATAATAATAATAATGTATTAAAATAAATTTCGTTTGCTCCAATTGAAATTATGCTTTTCATGCGAGAATTATTTTGAGTGACGTTTCCGCTGAAAAAGAGTAAACACGTCCATCAAACCGCCTAATTCCGTAACAAACAAAAACACCCAATTTCAGACCCCTTACTTTTTAAGAGAACAAAAATACAATACGACTAAAAACAGAATGCGAAATTGACGTCACAGGTCCCAAAGGCTTTTATCCTGATCCACAATATTTCATCTAGAATTCGATCCGTCACAAAATCAAATTTCGTTATAGTCTGACACTACAAATACTCAAAATAAAATCACACCGAAAAGTGTTAAATAATAAAAACAGAACCCCAGAGAAATAACTTCGTTCGAGACCGAATGAATATTTGAACGAATGAACGAACGAAATAATGAGAATCGATCAAATGTCGATCTGGTTGTCTAATTTAGGCAAATTGGAAGGTAGCCTGTACGGCCGAAGCGAAATAATTTATTATTCAACAAAAGCAAAATGGCGTAGGTTATAATTATTGTAATGTATGTGAAGAGAACTGAAGAGCTTTCAAATTAGTTGAATCATTTTGTAATAAGCTTGATTCTAAGAATTTTCAAGGTTAATTTGAATGAGTTTTTTTTATACTCGTGTGCTTAAGTATCATTGACTTATCAAGGCCTTCCCAAAATATTGAAGATAATTCGACATGACTTAAAGCAGCCAACAAAAATCCTATAAATAAGAAAATTGGTAATAGACTGTACATTACATATTTTTGCACAACAACGACTAATTGGCAATGTTTTTTTTTTAATACTATTTGATGAGGCTTTTTGGACTATTCTGCAAATTAAAAGACTTATAGAAACCGCGGTAGATTACCATGCGTTTCCATCTGACATCTACTTAAAAGAAAAAGAGAAGCTTAGGGTCGGCGCAGTATGTTTTCTGTACTTCTTCGGAACATGTTTAGGTCATTTCTCAACATATACAACATGCCATTGTTGAAGCGAGACGCCACTACAATGACTATATTGCTATCTCACTTCAGCAATAGCAGCAGAAGTACTTTAAGAGTTCATGGTACCAAATCTGATAGCTAGTCTGCCTGTACTTCTTCTCAGGGTCTTTCCGACTCTCCTGCTGCATCATAATGTGTGTTACCATGTATTAATCCCACAACCGTATAACAAGCTACTCGGTACAAACAAAACTTGTACAAATGTTTATTTTGTCCCGTCCAGTAAATTGAATCGTATGGGAATGAAAATAATGAGAAAAAACTGCTTTAACCAATTCGCTTAGAACAAACAATGTGGGTTGTAATAGAAAAAAGTTCGGTAATAGAAATTGTGAACAGCAGTCAGTTTTGATGGATTTGCAGTTTGGAGAGTTCACATTGATTTAATCCAAGTTTTTTCACATTTTCGTTCAATGTAACTAAGAAAAACATGTGCCAAAAATTGAGTTTTATTTGATGCATTAAAATTATGTTTTGCTTTCATTATTGTATCAAGTCGTTACGATTGAGTGTATATTTCTTGATTTTATCTAGACATTAATCCTCATAGTTTTTATTACGTGTGCAACCGAATATTTTTTGCAAACAAAAAGCCAACAAAATGTCGTGCAGTTTGGCAATATTTTATGCTTATTCATTTAATAATGTCCATTTTACTAAATAGAACAAATCGAAATCTATACTTAATTTATATTAGCTACTTCATGTAACGTTAAAAGTGTCAACCCTACATTTTACAAGGGTCATCAAGTGAGCAGGTAATTGCAAATAAAAAACGATTTGGGTTATGCCTTAGGGATGGCACAATCTGTCCTGTCTTATTATCGTAAAAAACAGAGCGATCTAAGGGTTTTTAGTGTCCCAAAGGGCGTTGGAGTGATCCCAACTTTTTCATGGTGAATTGAGAAAGAGAATTGGGATTTTTGTACTAATAGAGTTATTATTTTCGTTGGTAGTATGAAGAAATGTATGTGGGGGTTGGGATTGTATGAGTTAGTTATACTAAGATTTGTGTGTCCCTATGTGTAGGATTAATAAATTATGGATTTGTGACCTAAAGCTCTTAGTTGTAATATGGGTAAAAAGTAATAAACCTTTTAAATATCATAAAATTGATTGTAAATTTGTGTCTACTGTATTCTTTCTTTGTGACATCATGATAAATTTATCATCTGAAAGCGAAAATTAATCAAAAATGTGGTGAACTATATTGTTTTGTGATGTATGTATTTCTGTACATTATTATCTATTTACCGATTTATGTTATTTTGATTAGATTTTTCAATATTTATTATCTTTGCAGATGCTTAAATAAATTAATGAGAGCCCAGTCTGATTTTGATTGAAGGGAAATGTTTTATAGTAGGGGTTCTGTTTTTAGATCTTGTCATCTTATAATGAGTGTTTGCTTTCCCATTTGTGATTTGTCCTTGAAAATATTTCTTTTTTTCTATAGTATTTTTATACCTGTGTATGGGTTTATTTATTTTGCTTCTGAGGCTGCCTCGTTGGCCTAGTGTTGCTAAGCGCGACTGCTACGCTGGAGGTCATGGGTTCGATTCCCGAGTCGACCAAGGTGTTATTGGGTTTTTCTATGAAATTCTCAGTAGCAGGTCGAAGTTTGGATTTGTGCCCGGTAGCGACAATAGGCTCGCCCCCTATTACATGGCACCTAAACATATCGAAGAATTGTGGGTAGACATTGGTACACCTCTGCCTACCCCTTCGGGGATACAGGTGTGATGATATTTTATGTTATGTTGTTTTGCTTCAGTAAAATCATATAGGTTTACCTCATTACGCAGGCGCTGAATCTTGATCGTTATTAATTTCGCATTATCTGAAGATAATAGGTTATTAATAGTTACTTGCCAGGCTTCGCCTACCTCGTATACAGTATGTTTCGTGTACGTTTACATAACATTAGGGAAGCAAATATTTGTATATCACGCCTATTCCCTTGGGGGGTAAGTGGAAATCTGTTTACCATGTTTTGGAAGTCAATAGGGGACATCGGTAGATTGACTTGTTACTTAATGAGTTTCTATCAAAACCAGTATAGTTAACCAAGCTGTTCCAGTTATCTGCAAATACTTTTTTTATAATCTAGAAATAAATGAATTCAGTCAAAAACACTTATCACGACCAATCAAGATGATTTCAGTTAAAAAAAAACAATGAATTTGGTAATACTTCCGTTTCACTTCAACAAAACAGCTTCATTCAAACAAACATATAAAAATAAAAAAATGACAACAACCGAACTACTTGCATCAAGAATGAAAATGCCAATTTTTTGGTTTATTAAGATTGTTAGCAACGCACTAAGTCGAGGTCCGAACCCCGAAGGGGGTGCCCTTAGTGGACGTTGCTGACGTATTTAGTTTTTTCCTATTGCGCTGGCTGGAGGCCTTTAAGGTCCTCGCCAAAAGTCCGGTGAAGCAGTCAAAGCCTGCGCTCAGACTAACTGCAAGGATCTCTACCGAAAAAAAAAAAACAAGAATGCCAGTAACAAAATCAAAATGGCGGATATCAAAGCCATTCTGACTTTGAATATAAAACAAGAGTATCATGCATTTATCCTTCGAAATTTAAAAGAATTGTCAGCTGAACGCCTTTTATCCTCTTTGCTTGGATCTCACGCAAAATTTGGTAAGGTAATCGAAAATTCAATTAGATTATCTACTCTTTGTCAAGATATTGTATCAAGAAGATTGAATAACGGATATGTTGCTTTATATATGATTTAAGGGTGTTATCCTGTATGTGTTTGATGTTATTGACTAGTTTATGCCCGCGGCTGTATCTGTATTGACAACTATTCGAAAACATTTCTGACAGTGTAGTGTAAATGTTTTAACAGTATTTTGTTTTTTGGAAAAACTTTTTTTTTTCTGTCGTGAAAATTGTTCATTACTTTGGGCGGAAACAGTGTTTCAAACATGAAAAAGCATTTCCATAGAACCTTATATTCTGACTTCATAAAATAGAAAATGTAGATGATCTTATATATTAAATTCTCGTGTCAAAATGTTAGTTACCATACTCCTCCGAAACGGCTTGACCGATTTTTATGAAATATGCATATTCTGAGAATCGGCTACTATATACATATTATCCATACCCCTAAGTGGTAGTAGGTGGTAGGCAGGTAGGCAGGTGCTAGGTAGATAAAAATGCATTGCAACGCATACACACGGTACAACTAGTTAAAGATAATTATGTGAATAAAGATAGCTACGTATAGTTTGTAAAATGCACGTTTCAAAACCTAAATTTTGGATAACTTGTTCCACTGCTATGTCGTAAGTGTAACAACTACCATCAAATAGTGCACATTATTTCTGGGTCCCGGCCGAATAACTTACATGCCGAACATTTAATTTCAACCCGGGATCAAAGCTGTGACACCTTTCTAAAAGGCATTTAGGCCTGCGAGGCCGTTGACCTTTGTCAAAAGGGGTTCGCATAATTGGGTTGTTTTTCCACAACGTATCAAACAAAGACCAAAAAATAACATGCTTTCTTTTTGTATGGGTTTATTGATGTTGAATATTGAGGTGGGGAATGGTCGTAACTGAAAAAATATTTTGTCATCATATTTTTGTAATAAAAATACTAATACTAGACTATGCAGCCTGCATGTTCTGTACAAAGAACTAACGATTATTGTTAATTGCGGATATTAGTTTCGGGGTGTCGAGTTTTTATATTTCAAATCTTAAGGTATGGATGACTCCATATGTTTACAATACTCAGACCCCACGAAGGCTCGTGGGGTCTGAGAACAAAAAAACATAGGTTATATAACTCTTAACAAAACACATTTACCAGTTATATTCTGCAACCTTGTGGATACAAATCCTGGCGTTAAACCACTAAGACATCTCAACTTTTGTTAAGTTTAAAAATATCAACTTCATATTATTGTCAATTTTATTTCTGCATATAAACACACACAAACAAACACACACATATTTAAAGGCCACATACGAAGTCTTTTACTTAATTTTAATATTTTTAGCTTAGTTAAAATTTATTGTAAACGTATGCTACATGTTGACATGCTAAAATACTAATTTGAAGTTCAAAGAACCCTGTCTTTGCCTCACTTCCGACGGTTAACTTTAACCACGTTACGTTAACCGATGGGTTGACGTTACATCCGCAGTTAAAACGCTGTCATCGTGTGAGCTTTAGTTTAAACTATTATTATACTAGTATTCGCTCGGTTACTTGTAAGGCGAGACTTTGGTTTGCTTGTACTAAAGTACATTTAGTATTATGTAGGAACTTACTTGAATAAAAAATGCTTTTTACGATAGTACACATTTTTAAATAATAATCCTTTATTTTAAGTTTTCAGCATCCTTTTTAAAGTTATTTGATACTGTAGGACTCAAAACCAATTAAATAAATATTGAAAGTTACAAAATAGATTTTGTTTATCACTAAAAGTTTTAAGTTAGTAGTTATAATTTTTATATTACGTGCCGATACTAAAAATGCCATAGAATTGTTTTCCATAAGATTACTTTCGTATTACTAGATAAATAAAGCGATTCTTAGTTCTTAATGAGTTTAGAGTTTTGATAATTTACCTACTGACTGAAGATATTGGAATTTACAGTAGTTCTACACACGGATAAACGCTGATGATATTCAAACAATAATATCACATACCAACAATCATGTACAAATAACTCGAAATACCTTAAGATGAAATCCACTAATACACAAATAACTTCAACTTAATAGTTACTCTGACTGTTAACTTTACTATCTAACCATTGACAGTAACTTACATTTAGTTGCTAAAGGCTGTTCTCACAATATCCGATGCGATATCGGTATCGAATACTAATATCGATATCGGGGGCAAGTGAAATGTATGAAACATGTATCTGTCTTTCACAGTATCGGATCCGGTATCGGATATCGAATGCGTGAAACGCATAGATTTTATGTTGCTTCTTTAGGTTTACGCGAATGTTAGAAATTGAAATATAACCACTTTAAACAGATTACAAAACAGCTTATTTTTTTAATTTAATTCCTGAAGTTACAATACCTTTGCAGTTGTTATTTGCGAAGGATTGTACCCATCACCATGATACTTGTAAAATTGTTGAAACTTTGGGACCTAAAATCTAAAATAAACCGCGATATAATGCATAATGAGTTTTACTTGACACATATTACTTATGGATACGCCACGGTTTTTTATTTTTATTTTATTTATTTGGGAAAACAAACAATTACACACTGCCGATGAACTTAAAATAAACATGCAACAATATTTATAAGTGTGTAACTCACTACTTTATCACTACGGTATCGATACAAATATCGTATCAGATACGAATACTATCCTACAGTGTGAACATAGCCTTACGTTTGAGTATTTCATGAGGTGAAACTAAGGCGTTGTATTAAATTTCTGTGAAGATTTAAGATTAGTACAGCGTTTACGTGAATATACAATGTGCTCTGACTTAGTATTGTCTAGTATTAAACGTAGTAAGTTTTGCTCTGTAGCATAGTTTTGGAATGCCTTAGACTTGGTTTGAGGCGGATGCGTTTGTTATTTCACGGCATAAAATAGAAAATTATTTTAGTTCACTATGAGAATTACAGCGTTAAAATAATTTTAAATAGTAATGGGTATAAGAGGAGGTATAGCACCGAGGATAGTGTTTTATACACGATGCTATTGAAATAATTTATACGTATTATTGTAATATACTTTCACGTACACCTTGATAAGATGATCTTTATCTTTGAAAAAATATTTTGACTACTTTTAAAATCGATTCATTTTCATTCATACTACTGGAGAATCGAAGCTTTTAGATCAATTCATACAAGCGCAGCTAAACCCTTAACAATCTAATGCTCATATTTATTCTATGATAAAAAAAAATCATTTCCTTTTGGTTGTAAAAATTTTGGGCTCGTTCTTCCCAAGAATTCGACGTTTTGACTCTGCTGTAATACAAAACGACCTTCATTAACCAACATTAACAAACAAAAAACAACTATTAAACCTAATCTCATATCGTTTATAAGTAATAAGATGGCAATATCCAAATAACAATACCTTACACAAAACAATTAATTGTATCGCTAACTAATGAGATATTTATCGCTACTTCTGCGTGATTTATGTGCCAATATATTTAATGAAAAGACGTTGGTTGACGGTTGGAAATAGACTAACTTTATTCATAAGAAGAAAATACAATAGACAACTTTTTATCTCATCAGTGCATATATGGCTACGCTACATATATTAAATTAACCTATTTTGATAACATTCTAACACCCCCACTTTATCAAAAATAACAAAATTATCAAAGTATTAAATAGTTCTGCCTTTGCTATTCTAAATTAACAATTCCAAGATCTTTCATGAACTTATAATGTTTAACACCTGGCAGACCTTTAGTTAGCAAGTCAGCGGGCATGTTAGCTGTGGACAAATATCTAGTTTCAATTATTTCATTTACAATAACTTCTCTAATGAAATGGTATCTGACATCAATGTGCTTGGACCTTTTATGTGACTGATAATTGTTTGACAACTTTAATGCACTCTGACTGTCACTGTATATAACAATTCTATTACAAGAACCAATTATTTCAAATTCTAATTTCTGTAAATATATTGCTTCTCGACACGCTTCCGACAAAGCCATATATTCAGCTTCACAGCTACTTAGAGCAACGGTTCTTTGTTTCTTGCTCTCCCAAGAAATTGCAGCGCCTGATTTAGTGAAACAAAAACCAGTATAAGAGCGTCTGTCAGTGGCATCACTAGCCCAATCAGCATCTACAAAACCTACAAGCTCTGCACTTTCTTTAGAATATTTTAAACAATATGTTTTAGTTTGTGACAAATATTTCAGAACTCTTTTTGCATAATTCCAGTGTACATAAGAATAACAGTTGTTAAACTGGCTTAAGTAACTAACTGAATAGGAAATGTCAGGACGAGTTAGGACCGCCAAATACATTAAACTTCCTATTAGTTTTTGATAAGGCAACTTTTGTTCACATACATTAGACTTATCAACATTTAGTTTACACTCTATGGGAGTTCCTACTGTATTACATTCAGTCATATCAAACTTTTCAAGTAACTGATTGATGTACTGTTCTTGATCTATAACAATTACATTTTTACTTTTGTTAATGTTAACTCTCATGCCCAAATAATTTCTCACTTGACCTAAGTTCTTAATTTTAAACTTTTGACTTAAAATTTCTATCAAATCATCAGATTCAGGCTTACAATTTGAGAGTACTAGAAAATCATCGACATACAGTCCAACTATGGTTTTCTTACTATCACTATGGTTTTTAACAAATACACAAGGTTCTAATTTACATTTTGTAAATCCTGATTTACATAATATCTCCTCAACCTTATTATACCATGCTAGTGATGATTGTTTTAATCCATAAACAGCTTTTCTTAACTTTAATACTTTATTTGAATTATTTATGGGAAAACCTTCAGGTAATTGCATAAATATGCTTTCTTTTAGTTCACCATTAAGGAAAGCTGTTTTCACATCTAAATGAGTGATATCCATGCTCAACTGTACACTTATAGCAAACAACAAACGCAGCGTTGAATGTCTGATCACTGGACTGAAGGTCTCTTGGTAATCAATGCCAGCCTTCTGGGTAAAACCTTTGGCCACAAGCCGTGCACGGTATCTTACCTTATTGTCTGCGTCAAATTTCTTTTTGAACACCCACTTACATTGCACTACAGTTGCGTTGCTGGGAGTATCAACCACTTCCCACGCTTGATTGTCTTCGAATGATTGCAGCTCGTCTGCCATGGCCTCCAACCACATCAGTCGTTCTGGCCCATTGATGGCCTTTGCATATGTCAATCCATCTTCTCCTGCTGTAGTACACGCGTTAGCAAAACCATATCTATCTGGCTTTCTCCGCTGTCGTTTGCCTAGTACTTCTTGAACTGGTGTAGAAGTTATTTCTGAAGCTTTTTCTGTATCCTGTGGAGCTGAAGTGGTTCCTATTGTGTTTAGGTCTTCTCCACTAGCTTCTGGTTCTACATCCTGTACTTGACTGTCTTCAACGTCCAAGTAATCTGACTCAGAAGAACTTGATTTATTCAGGGCTTCATGTCTCACCACAGATTCTTCTGCTAAATCCCCCACTGAATCTGTGCTTTCTAAAGAAACAGTCACTGTCTCTGAACGCTTGGGTTTCTCTTGGACAATAACATCCCTACTTGTAGAAACTTGGTTCTTTACTGGGTTATATATTCGGTAACCCTTGACATTGTCACAATAACCAACAAGTATGTGTTTCGTGGATTTCCTATCCCATTTGTTCCTTTTTTCTTTTGGTATATGTACCATCACTGGACTCCCAAATACACGCAAATGTTGCAAATCTGGTTTCCTATTGAACCACATCTCATATGGAGTCTTTTCTATACCTGAAGCTATGGACCTGTTCTTGAGGTATACCGCAGTGTTTGCAGCTTCTGCCCAAAACTTCTTGTCCAATTCTGCTTCGAAAAGCAAGCATCTAGCTCTTTCCACAATGGTCCGGTTGCTTCTTTCGCTGAGTCCATTTTGCTCCGGGGTGTAAGGATTCGTTCTCTGGTGAATAATCCCTTCATGCTTCAGAAAATCTTGAAAAGCATGGTTACAATACTCACGCCCATTGTCTGTGCGCAATATTTTTATTCTTGTGTTTTTATAATTCTCCACCATTGACTTAAACTGTTTAAAAAATGACAGCGTTTCACTTTTACACTTTAAGAAGTATATAAAGGTCATTCTAGTGAAGTCGTCTACAAACAGCAAAAAATATCTTGCACCACCTATTGATTTGCACTCCATCGGTCCACAGATGTCTGAATGCACAATCTGTAAGATGTCTGTAGCTCGTGTACCCGTCGGAAATGGTAATCTAGACTGTTTTCCTTCACAGCAAACTTGACAACTAGACTTACTTGTCACAAACTTGTCTGAGTAATTCATTCCATTGACTAAACCTTGCTTCATCTTGTTCATGTCTGTGCTGTTTAAGTGTCCAAGCCGTCTATGCCATGTTTGTCCATCTACTGTTGATGATGATAACAAACAGGTCTCATTTTGCAAGATTAACTTGTATACATTATTGACAAGTTCCGCCTCAGCAACTAAATTGCCTAATCTGTTTTTTATAAGGCATCGGCCAGGTTCAAACACAACACTATTTCCATTTTTAATCAATTCACTTACTGATAACAGGTTAGTCGCAAGTGTCGGTACGCACAATACATTCTTCACTGTGATCTCGTAACCGTAACTCGTTGTGACTTCTACGTCGCCAGCACACAATACAGGCACTGTTGTATTGTTCGCTACTGTGATTTCAGGTAAACTTGACGAATCTATCCTATTTGTCAACCAACTTTCGTTTGCAGTCATGTGCATACTGGCGCCGGAATCAACATACCAGTCGCACTTATTAAAGTTCCCGCTTAGAAAAACGATACTAAATGCATTCGTTTGCTTTTTCTTCTCTGCTTTATCGTTTCTAAATGGACATTGAGACATGTAATGTCCCGATTGCTTGCATTTGTAACATGTTATTGTTTTGTTAGTCCTGTCATTTGAGTTTGACATTGACGTATTCGGAGCATAGATATTCTGAGTCGGTCCGCCATATTTGCTATTGCTGCCAACTTTACCAAGTTTTTTCTTCTGCCAACCTCGAGCAACAAATGCTGAGTTATCATTCACTTCAACAGAATCACCATTTTCCATAATATCTAACAATTTTGTTTTTATGGAATCTGCTGTGATCTGGATCCCGGAATGCTCGATTGCCATGATCATTGGCATAAACTTTTCTGGTAAACCGGCTAGCAGTAATGACCCTACCCAATCATCGTTTATCATAAATCCAGTTCCATTTAATCTTTGCGAAGTTTCCACAATTTGCGTAACATAACTGGTCATGTTATCACAATTCTCCAGTCTGATGTTGATTAAATGACGTAACAAAGTAATTCTTCTTGAAAAGCCCGAATCATCAAATAGAGATTTGAGTTTTGTCCATAATTGCTTTGTTGTCTTCGTCTCCTTTATATGCACGAACAACGATGCGTCAATAGTCAGGATCAATTTTGCGCGTGCTCTGGCATCTAGTAATGTTTGAGCTGAATCTGTCGTCGCTGCTTCTTGCTTGAGGTACTTATCCGTGTCCTCAAGTACTAGCAAATTTTGAACGGCGAACGCCCAGTCGTCATAATTTTCTCGACCTTTGAGCTTTGGCACATTAGATAGAAAACTTGAGGTCATGATTATTTGATGCCACGTGCAAAACAAACTAGCAAACTAACAATAACTCTTGCAATAATGCAATAACTTATATTTATTTTGCAAAAAGTGAGTCGCCCATAACCTAATGAAAAGACGTTGGTTGACGGTTGGAAATAGACTAACTTTATTCATAAGAAGAAAATACAATAGACAACTTTTTATCTCATCAGTGCATATATGGCTACGCTACATATATTAAATTAACCTATTTTGATAACATTCTAACAATATTGTATTCGTGATAAAGAAATAACTGGTATTATTAAGGAATTCTCGCCGAGAATATAACTGGATTCCTATGTGTTTTGGATTCCGGAAATATGCTATTTACTGACTGAATTTTCTAAATAAATAATAAATAAATGCGGACAATATCACATACATTGCTCTGAACCCAAAGAAAGTAGCTAAAGCACTTGTGTAATGGAATTCAGAAACAACGAAGATACTACAAGCATCAACATCTGCGACAACGTAGAAAAGTTGGTTTTACATTGACCCGTCCGGGGATCGAACCCGGAACCTTAGAGGTAGCGACTTCTTGAAACCGGTGAGTCACTTGACCATAGAGGTCGTCATATCTGACACCTGTTTAAAAATGAAATGTATAAAATATCGTCATCAGCCTATAGCAGTCCACTGCTGGACATAGGCCTCCCCAATTGCACGCCACTTAGTTCTATCCTCGCCTTCTCGCCTCCAGCTCCTGCCAGTCTATAATATATAGATATTTATCTATCTAAACTTTACAATAATTATTATAGTGCAAGGAAACCTCAAATTACCGAAATGCAAAAAAAATACGACTAAATTAAGTTCTCCAACGGGTGGACTAGAATAAATAGAAAATCAAAAATAAACGTAAATATTTTTCTATTTATATTTTCAGTTGAAATTACTTGTTCTATTTACATTCAAATTACGACTGCGTCAAAAGCAATAAATAGAACAAATACCGAATGTTTAAATATCGTACAAAAAGCGTAACTAAAAAATTCCATGTTTAACGAACATTTATGAAAAGGTTAGATATTTTTAATAACTCATTCCGGCCGGCCTCGGTTTAGATTTATTGGCTGTTTTACTAAAGTAAAGTGTTAGCTAAGTTATAGGTCGTTTTTATCTGGATACACGGCAGTGTGGTGCGCCAAGTTAAGGAATATAATATAATATATGTTTCAATACATTATTGAAATTTGTTTATGTTTCAATACATTTGACAGGCCTGTTGGTCTAGTGGTTAGTGACCCTGACTGCTATACCAGAGGTCGTGGGTTCGATTCCCACCCTGGAAAAATGTTGTGTGATGAGCATGATCATTTGTTTTGTGTCTGGCTGTTATTTATCTATAATATGTATGTATTAATAAATTTATAAGTATGTTTATCAGTTGTCTGGTTACCATAACACAAGCTCTCTTAGAGCTTAGCTTGGGATCAGATTACCGTGTGTGAATTGTCTTGGAGAAAAGTCTGAAACACGTTGTAGAGATTATAATGTACCAAGGTAGGGCATATTTGTTGTATGCTTTAAATTCAATAAGGTTTTTTGTTTTGTAGCATACTGTATAAGATCCCGCTACTCGGCAAAAGCAATCTTGGACTTGGATAATTTGCAAATACTTGTTTATGGTAACATTGAAAAGAATTGTTCTTTATATTTGGTTTAAATCAAAGATTTTTATTTATTTCAAAGGAATTATGTGTCGCTTAAAGCAGTTTTTATTAAATAAATCGGTTACGTAAATTATATTGTGTATGTTAAAAAACGTTTACCGCTAGTATATCTACTACGTTTTTCAAAAAAATAATTAATTTTCGCCTCTTTGTTTTGAATAATGTCAAAAATAGACAAAACGGCTTACCTACCGTGAGTAATCCGTCAAAAGTTTCAACTTGGCTTTTGAAATGATCGGCACAAATTAGGCACAAAGAGACAACAGGGCCTGTGCCTGACAGTGCTATAGATATGAAAAGCGTTTCAACATAGGCTTTCAGGTTTATAGTAGGCTTTGATACTGAAATTATATTTTAATTACTTTATTTTATATCACGGCCATATTTTGTTGTTACCTTTTTGTGCCCCATTTTTTGGTATGAAATATTATCGTTATAGTTGTTTCGGTTTGTTTGCTTTA
Organism: Autographa gamma; assembly: GCA_905146925.1. Lineage (NCBI taxonomy): Eukaryota > Metazoa > Arthropoda > Insecta > Lepidoptera > Noctuidae > Autographa > Autographa gamma. The sequence continues at coordinate 1,415,082 of LR989870.1, forward strand.
TTAAGTTGCTGCTAAAGTAATTTTTCAGTTTAAAATTGATGCCATAGTATAGCTTTTGATGTTTGAGATTTTGGCAATGTCAGTAATTAATCCCCTTAGGTTCACGACAGACAAGTTGTTATACCAGGTTATTTAACATTTAAGGTGATCTAGACCATATAACAATACCTACATTCTGTAGCTATATGCAGAATTACATCAAACGAGCAAATAATCCGACTTTGACGACCTCCGAGGTCGAGTGGCGTACGCACCGGTTTCAAGGTGTCGCTAGCTCTGAGGTCCCGGGTTCGATCCCCGGACGGGTCAATGTAGAAAATCACATTTCTACATTGTCTCGGGTCTAGGTGTTTGTGGTACCTTCGTTGTATCTGAATTCCATAACACAAGTGCTTTAGCAACTTACTTTGGGTTCAGAACAATGTATGTGATGTTGTCCGCATTTATTTATTTATTTTATTTAATCCATCTGCCCCCACCATAACAAAATTTGTAAAATTTTCTATTATTTTGATAGTTTGGGAATAAAATAAGCATTACCTCGTTTATTTTAAATCGGCCTTGAGACATAAAGCGTATGCCAAAAGAAAACTCTAGGCAGATGAGGTACTTTTAGTGCTTTATTACACTACAAAAACTGTGTGGGCTGTTTATCCATCACTCAAGCCTACAGCCTTTTATTTTTGTATGACGTATTATCATGCTTCGGTATTTACTTCACATATTTTGATATCAAGTCCCACTTATACTCGTATGTAATGGTAGGCTAGGGAAATAGGTTGTGTATGTTCTTGAATATCGAGTTTCAATGATATTTTTTAGGCCTTTGTGTTTGAGGTGTTGTGGGTAAATAGTTGTGGATAAATGTTTTAGTCTTTACAGATATTTCAAAATATGTGGTTTAGTATTACATAGTGATGTAAGGACTGTTGCTTTCTTGTTACAAAGCTGTTTTATTGTGATATGATTTTTTTATGGTTTACCTTAGGAAGCTTTTCTAGTATTAGTTTTTTGTATCGAATGGTAATAATATGAAACAAAAAAAATATTTTCATGTTCTTCTTTCTTAACGTTTTAAGAAATTCTGCATTGTAAGTAATCATTTAAGAAGATTTTAATGTGTTTTAGTGAATGGAAATGAAATAGTTTTGCTTAGTTAACATTTTAGTTTGTTAAAAAACATACATAGAGGTATATTTGGACAATATTTAGAATTTATGAGATCAAAAATTCAAACCTATCGATCTACTGTCGCACTGTCGGCCTAAGCTTTCTCTTAAAATACTTCCATCCTACTAGTTCTATAACAAATAAGAATGAAACAAAGAAAAATCTATTTCTCTCATTATTATGATAATTACTACTTATCGCTCGACTGCTTATTATATTCTATTTATGTCGGCTCAATATATATATCTAACAAGCTTCATAATTCAAGTGGCCGCCTCCGTCGCTATGACATAACGATACCCGATACCAGTCATGTTGCTATTTCTGTATATACCATTATTTTCGCGTATTGTTTGATGTTTATACCACTTTAACATAGGAAGTAAATTCTTCAGGAAAATCAAAGAAATATTTAACTTTTTGTTTAGAATCGAAAATGGTGGAAACAATTAAGTCTTAAACGATGGTTTTTGCAGTTTTGGGGTGTTACTAAATTTAAATGAGCTTTGGGTTAGATAAGTAGCATTCTCATCATATTATATCATTAGGGTTTTATGGAATGTCAAACTATAAATCAGTTTTAGAATGATACCTACATCTCTGTCAGTCCCCAAAGTAAATTACATCGCAACGTTTAACAAGACCCTCCAATAACGAAGCAACAAAATTGTCAATAAATAAAACGTTTCATTTCTACACAAGCTAAGGGCTTAAAGGGAATCGAATTTAAATACATTTACCTCATAAATCTCAGGTAATCTTTTTATCCCATATGATCAAACCATCAAAGCATTTCTTTATTTTCCTTACCTTTGCAATGCTACTGCTGATGCATGCTCTATCTTTTGGAGGCTTGCCAAACTGAAGGAAAAAGAACGAAAGATAAAGAAAGGGGAAAGAGCGAAGCAAAGGGGAAAGAGGGAAGCAAAGGGGAACGAGGGAATATATTGCCTTAATACGTAGGCATGAATATTTTTGAAGATTACTTTTATAGTGTTACTTAAATGTTGCCTACTTCCGCCGAAATATGTGTTCTCATTTCATTTTGGGAGCAAGATATTTATTTTATGAATTGTTTTGAGTGATGTAGATAAAAGGGGGTAGGTAGGATATTATTTCTGTAAAGTGCTTTGAGTTACTTTATGTGCGGGAAGGTTATGCATGAAGGATGAATGATTAGGTGTATTAAGATGAGAATATTGAGATTTAAAGGAAAATGCTATAGACAAAATAAAGTTGGAATGCAATCAGGTCTGAAAGCTGTCAGATTGTTATCTTTTTTTTCGCCCAATAGAATCAACTAGTTAGTTGTTAAGCTTTTGAGTCGCATACATGCCAGTTTACACCTGTTATTTTACTATTAGATACTCAAGCCATACATTATAATAATATAATAGAACAACAAGAACTTGTGCTCACGTTTTGTTACAAAACTTAAATACGTTTATTTTAAAGAATGTAAAATCTAATATCTTCCAGCTGATCGACCTGCATCCAGTAAATAGTCTAAAAAGATGGACTCTAGCGAATATATAGCTCTTATATCGGAGAGGGACACCGACTACACTTTATCCGGAGGAATTTTCCGGACGGACTCACCCGGGTGCAAGGTTGCTTATACATCTATGTGCTTTAAGGTGATAGCATACTGGTACCCGTTTTAGTCGGTAATATTCTGTTGTGCATTTTATTCATCATCATATCATTAAAATACTGTAAAAAAATTAACGGTATGGTCCATGTAAAACACGGTATTCAGCTGAGTCAGTAGACTGGAAGCCGATCCCAACATACTTGGAAAAAGGCTCGGGAGATGTTATTGAGTTTGTTGTTCAAATTAGACCTTCAAATCTTATGTCGCATTCGTACATGCATTTGTTTACAAAATTAGACTGTGAGCCGTAAGTAAAATATGTTTAATAACAAATGCTTATTATAATACTATATATTAGAGGCATGATAAAAGGACATAAAAAGGCAAAGTTATTTGTAGCATCAGTTATGCATAATATCATTAAAAAATAGACAGGTAATTTATAAAGATAAAATGCTTTAAGTTAAGAAGAAGCAGCGGAGGCTTGTGACGTCACACCTAGTCAAAAACAGCAGCAAGAAGTGACTGCAAAAAAAAATATGTTTATTTTATCTCTTTCTTAATTTTGTGTTTACAAGACATATGAATAAATAAGTGACTATTTTTTATTATACTACCTACGAGCAAAAATGGCGCGTTGAAATAGTGCCTTACTGCATTGCCCGGTCCGGTACCGTACAATGTGACACAACCTTAACAGCGCTGCCTACACCAGTCTTCCAGTTAACTTATTCCAGATAATTTAGTATTGAAACAGCCTCATTTGCTGCATCAATGCATCCACTGTGATACCCTACTTTAACAGGGAATTCAATAAGCTTATTTTGTGGGAAAATCGTTTGCTTTTACTCAGTTTTTGAAGAAAGATTTTTCATGTAATTAGGCGTGAACTGGTTATTATTAATACCATAGATTTAAGGTTGTATTCAGTTAATATTATCTTATATTTATTCAACATAACATAACATATCATCATGCCTGTATCCCCGAAGCGGTAGGCAGAGGTGTATCAATGTACACCTACAGTTCGCCGATATGTTTAGGTCCCATGTAATAGGTGGCCAGCCTATTGCCATTAACCGGACACAAATCCAAACTCCGACCTGCTAATGAGAATTACATAGGAAAACCCAATAACACCTTGGTCGACTCGCCTCTAGCGTAGCAGTCGCGCTTAGCACCACTAGGCCAACGGGGCAGTTTATATTTATTCAATGTGTGTATAGTTAATTTTGTATATTACTTTAACAAATAAAGTGAAATAAATAATTTTAACCAGTATAAAATAAAACTGCTTTCCTAGAAACAGAAAATAAGACATACTATACAGGGTGTTCAGAAAACCCTGTATACATTTTTACCTATGAACATTTATTTATTTTTAAAACAGTACATAGTATTTTGTACAATACAATAATAATAGTGTACATTTTCATTAGCTAAAATGTATTTGAATGAAAGCTATCTTCAAAAATGCGTCTATAATATTAAATTTCTACCAAACTTAGACATTACTAAAAATATGCTATATTTCAGTTATTGTTATATGGATATATTTTCACATTGTAAAAGTCAACTTTTACTTGACATTGAACTTTACCTTGCGACCTTGCGATAAGTCCAGACAAAATTCCCATTTTTTGTATAACAACACAATAGAGCTGAATAGAGTGACATGTCAAAGGTAACATGTTTAGGCTACGTTGCGTCATGACGTCACGCACTTTATCAGGGGACCATTTATTAATATTTGTATGGGAAAGTGTATTTTATTTGTCACGTATTTTTAGTATTTAAAACTAAACAGAACTTTTTTTTTGCATCTATGTTTTCCATTTTACTTTAACACTAGATCAAATAATAATCCTGCCATACTTTATTTACTTAATGCAAAAGGTTAAGGTTTCGTATTTAAGGCCCTATATATACCTTCTTTTAGCTATTGCCTCCGGTTCCGACCTTGTGAATTGAATACAATATGTTCGACAAAGTTTCATGAAAATCGGTTTAGTAGTTTAGTCGCGAAAGCTTAAGATAGACGGATAAAGCTATATATTACAATCACAAATTTATCATGTATAACGTCAGCGAGGATATATATATTAATGCTTAAATCTGTTTTTAAACATAAAATTACCAGATTTAAGAAAAACCTTGGGCAATAAACTCTAATCAGAATCAGAAATGGCTATAATATATCACGATCATTAACCGTCCGAACAAAATAACATTATTTATTACCTTATTAACGATAGCCATAAAGGAAATATATTGTAATTGTTGCTATATTTATGTTTTATACTTTCGGTTCGATATTTTTTTATTAGCAATATGAAATAAAAATATTTCTGATATGAAATTCAAATTTACCAGAATATGTATACCAAATCAATGAATTGTTTGTTTTATAATATGTTAATAATAATCTGGCCTGTAAAAGTCCCACTGCTGGGCACAGGTCTCTTCCCATATAGAGAAGGCATGAGCATTGATCACCAAGCTTGCTCTTTGCGGTTCAGATCCCAAATTTAGGAACCTGGGTTTCCTCACGATGTTTTCCTTCACCGTTTGACAGAAGTGTCTTAGAATAATTAAGAAAGTACATTATAAAACTTTGAAAAGTTACATTGGTACTTGCCCGGGTTCAAACCTGCAACCTCGTGCATACAAATCCGTTCATTGAACCGCTAGGCCAACACGACAGTTTGCTTGTTTTAATTTTATTCTATTTAATTTACACCATAATGAGCGTATTCGGAAGAAGTCTTACAAATTGACATAGGTTAATTTATTTTATATCTATGGCTTCTTATCTGTAAATTAGCTTTGTATGGTAGAAATTGAAAATATTCAATCAACCCAAACAAAATACATTTTTTTTTGCGTAGACCACTTTTCAATCATAAAAGCTTTAAGATTTATAAAATGAAAAGAAAGTCCAAAAATGTCCTTAACAAGTATTAATTGCCAGTATTTTCCTTTAAAAGTCAAATTAAAAATAAATCTTTCTCAAATAAAAAAGCCAGAGTCAATAAAAAATAAATGAATATTCTATTTATTCAATTCAGGCGTTTACTTCGGAACCTTTTTAGGTAAAATAAGGTTTTATTTTAGCGAAAATTGGGGTAGGTTGGAAAACATTAAATAACATGTTTGGTGGACCGAGGTATTAAGTTACGGAGGTACGAGAAAATACAGCCTTCGTAGCCGAACTTAGAGATATTAATTTTGTTGAAAGATATTTTGTTTTGTGTTAGGCTAAAACTAGGGTTTGGTCTGTTTGTGCAAATAAATGTTACACACATAAAAGGTAGATGACTGGGTATGAATAGACGAAATCTTTTCATACAGTCAGTCAGTTTGATAATTAAACAATATTGGAAAAGGGTTTACCATCTTTTAAACATAGAAAAATACTAAGAAGATGTAGCGAATAAAAATTCAGGAAAGTTAATGACGTAATGCTTTTAGACACAATTAGGATGTCATACTACATTCTTCAGGGATTTTTAGAAAAATAAGTTTCTCGCATTTAAATATATTTAATATACATTTTTTTTTTTTCATAAAAATCCATCGAAATAATCAAGAAATCATCCTTAAAATTTCTTGCATTGATTGTGGTTACCCTACTCCTTATCTCATATTTATATGAAACACATTTAGGCCAAGGTATACAATGGTCCAAAAAAGTCCCTTTTTCGAACTCTTAATGTCCTGTCAGGTCGTTAGGCTTTTTACTAACATTCGATTATAAGGGACGCCATCCGACAAAATTGTCGCAAAGTCGCTAAGTTAATTTCACCCTAATTATGTGAGGTTTCATGTTAGCATTTTTGATTAATGTTATTTCGCTTGACATTTATTCGTTTAGTATTTTATGAGGTTTCAGTTTTTTGTTTTGATGTTGGGAAACAGGTTCTTACCGACTTTGTAAATGGAGGATTTAGTTTATTTAGTTCAATTTGTGTTGTTAGTCAGTATATTACTTTAAGAATAACTTTAAGAATATTTTAAAGCCCATGAGAAGCATGGATCAATCTGGTAAAGAAGTTAACTAAAATCTTTTAAAATATAAAATGTCGTTTCCTAATATATAGTTAAGTAACCGAAGATATTTATTAAATTATTTATGTACACAAGAAATCTGACACAAAACAACATTATAAAACAAATGTACAAAGGTACTGCTTAGGTACTACACATACAGAATTAAGACATTTATTAAATTAAATATGAAGTGTAAAGAATTTAGTTTATTCATCAATGGCAATGTAAAAAATTGTAATTCACATTCGATCAATGTTGAACAAAAGCTTATTTCCTCTGTAATAAATCTGGTTACTATACTTAAATATTTTTTTATTTCCCTCAAATTAAATCAATTCCTTATTTAGATGTTTATATTTATATAATTGTTTCCAATATTAAGACAGAATATTAACAATATATTTTTGTTTACAGATACAAACGGAACTCCGAAGAGAATTGAATAAGGTAAACATAATTTAAAAGTTTCTGCTATATTATAAGTTTGTTTAAATTATTAATTATAATTAAATGTTATGAACTTTTGTTTACCAACTTTTTGGGAAAATCTGAACAATTGAATCTAAGATTGGTTTGTTTTGATCGATGTCATACTATTTTTTTTTTAAACACAATTAAATCTAATATATATCAACTAACTCTAACTATAGTAAAATGAAAAACGTCATCCTTTTCAATGGCTGGAAACGTGCCCAGAAGGCTGGCAGCATTGCCACGTTGAATGGCTATGCCGATTCTCTGTGCAAGGAACAAACCAGCCCTCTGATTACGAGTAGATTAATAAATAAATAAATAATAAATAAATGCGGACAACATCACATACATTGCTCTGAACCCAAAGTAAGTAGCTATTAAGCACTTGTGTTATGGAATTCAGAAACAACGAAGGTACCACAAACACCCAGACCCGAGGCAATGTAGAAAAGTTGATTTCTACATTGACCCGACCGGGGATCGAACCCGGGACCTCAGAGCTAGCGACACTTTGAAACCGGTGCGTACGCCACTCGACCACGGAGGTCGTCATAATTCTACCAAATGTTTGGAAAGTTCTTTAAATAGATTTCAAGTGTCATTCTTTAATTGTGAACGGATATGGGACACGACAAGGTTGTAACAACAACGTAGTTTACATTACTGTAACATTTTGGCAGAATAAAATAAAGATGAATGAATTACCTAATTTCTTAAATAGAAAACCAACTTATAAGATTAGGAACTATAAAATAACAATAAAAGGACTAAAGGTCTTTAAATTCATTTAACTATAACAAAAAAAAAAATATGATTACAAATATTTATTGAATAAATACATTACATGTGTATTTACGATTTCGATAAGTACCTAATACTAAAGCTTCATGTTTTTTTTTTTGTTCCCTACTTTGGGTCCCACTTCTGAGCAAAGGCCTCCCCTTTCTTCTTCCAAACCTCTTTATTCTTTGCGATTTCTGTCTACGTGCGCCCCGCATAACTGACTTGTTTGTTTACTTTAACAAAAACCTTACAATAAATGGAAATACATAAAATAAACTCTACCTAATACATTATAATTATAACAGAGAATAATAACAGTTGTAGTTTTAATGTAGGTCATGTCGAGAGCATTTACTTATAAATAATATCATATGACTGTCTTTATAATGTGACGTCATTCTGAAATCAGGTCACCATACAAACATACAAACTGTACGTATTTACATACTTGGCTTTGTAACGGAACCTTTTTAAAGTTAAGTAAATGATACTGTTGTTAATTAATAAGGTTGTATTTTATTGTTATGTATGGTTTCCCCAGGGAATGTAGACACAATTACAAAAAAACAATATAAATCTTTACATCACGTCGTTCTTTTAAACTACTCCACTGTTTTTAATGTAGTTTTCAGTAATAGATAGAGTGATTCAAGAGGAAGGTTTATATTTATAAATAAATCAATAAATAAAAGCCGGGGCGACTCACTAGCACTACATAAGTGTTAATGAATCAATTTAGTCCACCATTTAGATTGTCAAAATATAATATACACTTATTTTTTCTTTCATCAAATCAATTACAAAATACAAAAATAAATTGCTTTGAAGTTTAAGAGGGGGGCTTGTGCTCAATGTGAAGTGACAAGTCTAAGTCACGTGACGTATCGAAAAGTCTATTCCATACATTTAAGCGAGTTCTATCATCGTTAATGCTTGTAAAAGTAACACTTTTCTACGGGATATATTGAATAAATAAATAAGAACAACATCACATACATTGCTCTCAACCCAAAGTAAGTTGCTAAAGCACTTGTGTTATGGGATTCAGAAACAACGAAGGTACCACAAACACCCAGAAGCAATATAGAGAAGTCGATTTCTACATTGACCCGTCCGGGGATCGAACCAGGGACCTCGGAGCTAGCGACACCTTGAAACCGGTGCGTACGCCACTCGACCACGGAGGTCGTCAGATTAAATAGAAAGTTCGTTTTTCTTGCTAACATTAGGACAGTTACAAGCTGGCATTACGATTATTAACATTGGAAATATAATCATCTGATTTTCTATCATTTGTATGTGACCTAACATCTGTAGTACATATTTAGCGTCATTCTTTTCCCATTACCCAGACAGATAAGGCGAAATGTTGCCATGTTATTAGTTAAATGTTGCCTTTTATTTTTATTTGATACGAGACATCTGATAGTGGTAGAAATGGGTGAAAAGGACTGTGAGATTGCTAATGATAGTATGAGATTTTCTTACGGTTTACCTGCTTATTTGTTCTAGATTTTGCAATAAGCAGGTTTCTGTTTGTTCATTTATGTTTGAGTACTCTAAGACAAAATGGGTAATATAACATCATTCCGGGACAACTCACACACGGTTATCTGATCCCAAGCTAAGCAAAGCTTGTGTTATGGTAACCAGACAACTGATAAAAATACTTATGAATTTCTAAATACATACACACAGGAAATAATATCGTGCTCAATTACTGCTCATCAAACAATGATTTACCCTGGGTCGGAATCGAAACCACGACCTCTAATCAAAAAATAAAATACTGTTTAATAAAATAAAATTTTGTTAGAGTGCATTGGTTTCGTATTGATTAATATTATTTTCTACTGTTTTTCTGGCATTACTGACTAAAAAAATTACGAAACTCGAGATCTAAAATGTTCTCGTAAATCAGTGGTTATTTCCATTAAAGAGCTATCAACTTACTAATCGGCTATTCCGAATGGGATGCTGAGATTGTTATTGTTATTGTAAATCGATACGCACAATTAATCAATTCGTTGTAACTCGCTCTTATTACCAGTTTAATTAAGGAGTAAACACGAACAAAACTAAATTTAGGGTATTAGTGTCTCTTTTACTTGTTTAAGATTAGAGAAGGACAGAGTAAACTACGGCAGTCAAATTCGGTTCCTTCAATGTCATAATTTTGACGTCACGCAAAAACATTTATAAAATAGTAATGTTCAACGTTTCAACTAGTTGGAAAATATTAAGGTTTTATCTGTTGCCGTCATTTGTAACCGACTTAAAAAAAGGAGGAGGTGCTCAATTCAACTGTATCTTTTTTTTCTACCTCATAACTTTCGAATGGGTGAACTGATTTTGATATTTCTTTTTTTATTCAAAAGCTAGTGCTTTTGTGGTGCAGTTTGGTTTATTTATTTATTTATTTATTTATTTAACAAAAGTACACTTTTTATCATTACATTTTGTTCTTATAATTAAAAATCCTCGCCAAACTTTTCGTTTAAAGGCGAGAAACGCTCTTTTCTATTTCTTACTAACTATCTTTCTTACTAAGTACTTTATATAAAATTAAGAAAAAAAAACTAAGATCAAAACATAAACATAAATACACATTATAAAGGGTAAATATTAAAGAATGCCTTGCCTACGCTCTCTTAAGCAATTCTCCCCTTAACTTCTTCTTCAACATATACATACTCATTTTATTTTCCTCTCTTAACATATCTATTTTATTAAATATTTTTGGCACTATGTATTTATTGGTTCTCTCACCATAGTAGTTTACTATTCTAGGTTTATTTAACATATGTTCTCTAGCCCTTCTGGTGTTATATTTATTCTCTATTATACATTTATATTCATTGCTATAGTAATACTCCAATCCTATTAAATACTCAACTTTCTTATCTATCGGCAGTATTTTACACATTGGAAATAGTTTATCATAATCATTATTGCAGCTGTTTTTCTCTTTCTTACTCACTAAGTATTTTATAAGTCTTACTTGTAAATTTTTAATATAATTTAAGTAAGTTTGGAAAGTACGCCCGTATACTAAAAGACCGTAACTGATCAGAGAGTCGGCAAGCGCGTAATAAACCATCCTCATTGTGTCTGAGTTGACTGCTCTGTGCAGTTGGAAGAACTTGCCTAGCACTGATCGTAACCTATTGCAAACGTCGTTGTTAAGTTAGAAGGCCCAGTTTTGACAGTGGGTTCCATAAGAAATGAATTTAAGACTTAAATTGAAATATTTTTTTTTGTAAGAATTATATACGTAGCATGTTAGTAAAGGATAAGAGTAATCCGTTTGTCGTGGTATGGACATGTGATGAGGAGGGATGAAAGTCACGTAACTAGACGAGTTATGAGTATGACTGTGGATGGGTATACATGCAGAGGAAGACCAAATAAGAGATGGATGGATTGTGTGAAAGATGATATGAGAAAGAAAGGAGTAAAGTATTTACCGAGATGACAAGTTGTAGAGATGAATGGAAGCTGAATACGCATTGCGCCGACCCCAAATAATTGGGAACAGGCCAGTGAGATGATGGTATTAAAGGATAAGAGTAGCTCTGATTTTAGTTTAGTTTATGGAGAACAGAATAGCGCCACATTTTAATTAGCGGTGAGCTTGATTGCCGAAGTAATAAAATGATCTATTTAGCAACTTATTAACAATCCTAGTTAATTAATGGATAGATTGTTTACGCTGGAGTTTAATATTAATCCCTTTTGGAGGCTTTTATTTAATTAATTACTGGTTATCTCCTGCGCTGGCTTTGCATAATGTTTTAACTAGTCAATTGTGTAGTTTTTACTAGTTTGTTATAGTTTACTTTATGAGTTATTAATTCATTTATTGTCTATGTTTTTATCTATAACAATCCTTGGACACGCTTTTTAGTCAAAATATCCTTTTCACAACCATATTTCTTTTTTTAGATATTATAATTCCAGCCTATTAACGTCACTCCGCTGAGCACAGGCCTCTTCCCATATAGAGAAGACACGAGCGTTGATCACGACGCTTGCTCTCTGCGGATTGGCGATTTCAGATCCCAAATTTTGGAATCCAGCTTTCCTCACGATGTTTTCCTTCACCGTTGTCACAAGTGTCTTAGAATAATTAAGAAAGTACATATAACTTTTCAAAATTTACATTGGTACTTGCCCGCGTTCGAACCTGCAAACTCTTACATACAAATCCGTTCATTGAATCGTTGGCCACCCTGACTTTTTTTAGATAATTCCTCTTATTTAACTAAACCATCGACTAAACATTCGAATACCATCTAAATCCCTAATCCCATCCCTAGTTTAGTTGACATTCATCCGCAGGTCACGACACTACAGCATGTCACGGTACTAATGTTTGCCATAATTAGGTCACAGCGCACTCTAAACTTTCTGCAACTATGATGGCGGATGTCTTTACATGGAGGCACAAGTTTTTATATTGAGATAAAATGGATGACTGAGGCAAGTTGGAGTTGATGTGGGATTAGTTTTGTTAAAGCTTGTGGAATAAATATAAATCTAGTGTCATACATTTAGTTGATTATTATTTTGTAAAATATAAGTGCATTAATCTTATTTTAGTGTCACTTATTTAGTCGTTTTTTTTTGTGGTAATATTAAAGTGCAATTTATGAAGGCAATAAATATGTTTGTAGTCTTTTTAACGGCGTTATGTAGAGCTCTATAAATGCAAAGATTTAAACCACGAAAAAATATATAAATCATTAATAAGATTTTATTTCTTATAAGCTAAAAGAAAGCTTAAGAAACGGTCTGTTATAAAATATTGTCTCTAGTTGCACGGTTGCAAAGTGTCCTTCCAATGGAGACGAGCCGACAAGAAATTCAATAGGTGATATTAAAAAAAAAAATAAACAAAATTTTCTTGAAATGAAAAAATCATAAAAGCAGATATTTTTCTTTTTCATTCATCTATAATATTTTCTATAGCGTTATTTTTAATTAAGTTCGGAATCAATGCTGAATTCCATTTCAATATTCTTTAAAAAAAACATCAGGAATTTATCATAAATCACGAGTTAGCACAAAGGATCCTAATAGAATATTACTGAGATTTGCCAGACGAGAATAAGTAAATACGGAAGCGTACGCTCGAAGCATATTAATTAAAAACATATTTACTAATTATAATTTAATTAAAATTGAAGACAAATACGTATGGAAGGATGCAACGGATTATTCCTCCTTATGTTAGTAAATTATGTAAGCTTATAAATTAACTTGAGATTTATGAAAAAGGGGTTGTGTGGTTTTTGTATTTAAGTCTTTAAATAGGGGACCATTTATTTATGTACCGAAGTATTGATTGCACTACTGATATAAGGCTATCACACTAATTACCTAACTAGACATGCTATGAGTTCGATCCCCACATGAGGAGATCATTTAGTATGATCTACAAATTCTCTCTCGCATGTACAAACAAATCACATAATCTTTAATTTCTAGTCTATCTCTATAAGTCAGGACTTGTAATTGGCTTTATGTTGTCTAGATATCTCAGTTTTGTTAAGTTTTTTACATAGCTGTAAGTTTTCCATAGTATATTAAATAAATAAATAAATCTCTGATTCTCCATAGTTGACCATCTTAGATATTCTTTTAAAACTACAGATGTTTCCTTTATTAACAGGTCTAATCATGACCACTACGCAGTCAAGCTTCAGAACTCAGCAATTCATTAACATAGTTTTTCTCTCTACATAAAAATCTCAAGATCTTCAAAACAAGACACGGCTCCCAGCTGCAAAAGGTCAATAAAAAGCAAGAAATCTTCACAAAAATGTGGTTTCTTGCTTGACTCATCTCAGCTTGATTTATAAATAAAATCACTATGCACAGTTAGGGCAGCTAAATATAAAAGTGGAAATTCTCGAGAGTTGCTCCTCGACTCATTTCAATTTGCAACGTTCGTCTTGCAATTTGTAGGCATACTTACCGCTATCAAATTATGCGGGGTTCGTTCCTTCACTAGATGTGGTAAGGTTTTGTGAGCGTAGTTCAAAGATTTAGAAAATATTAGTAAATAAATGATGAGAAAGATAGAACAGTAAGATTTGATATTTAGTTAGATGGACATACTAATAGCTATTTTTGACCTTCCTGGTATAAATGAGAAAACAAGGTTAGAAAATTATACATAGCAAGTTTTACAGGTATCGAGAATGCATCGATTAGGTTTATATACATTATCTATTGCGTATGTATGGCATTATTCTTTAGTTACTTCAAACCTTCTTTCCACAGCCTTCTAAGTCATAAATTCAAGCCGCCTCGAAGGGCTAAAGGACCATTATGTTTTCTGGTCTTTTGATCCGCTTAAACTGTATTTATTCTTTACCCAACGAATTACCTTTTTACGTGTGAACCTTATTAGAAACCCAGTGACACGTTGATAATTTTATACTGTTTTAAATTTAGAACGATTTTGTGGTTACGTTTAAAAATAAAGTCGACCCTAATGGCTTCGGTTGGCAACAAAAGGACCAGGAAAGAGATGGCTTTATAAATTATTTATAGGCTAAAATTTTAAATAGATGCCAACTCATCCTGATTGCTGTAACGGGAAACCATATAGACATTTATTTAATGTTAAAGGTTTTAATAATATACGGCATTTGTATGTTGTAGTTCTTTTGGTAGTTCCAAGATACCAATCTTTTTGCCAATACCAAATTTTGGTTCGCGGTCTAACCAATCTTGACAGAATTCCACTAGGTACTTTGACACGTATCTTCTAAAAATGACCATAGCCTATTTTTACTATAATTTAGTTGTGCAAAAAAGATTGTTCCCAAATCGCCAATTATGTCATTCAAAAGCAGACACATAGGTATTAATTTTCAAAAATAAATAGGTACTACTACATGTAAAATCTAATTTTCACCCACCGTCAGCAACTATAATTTATTAAAATAGATCGCATTTGTAGTTCGCAAGTTATAATGACGCGTGGGTGTACGGTGCCAGTTTAATCACGCTGCTCAAAATAATTGATGTTGTTTTCAAGCCATTTCTAGGGCATTTGCAGGCTGGAGACAACCTTCGAACTTGGGAAAGGTGAAATGGTATAAGAGCTTTTTTCTGGATGAAGTTTTGAATGAAATGGTCATTTTTATCAAGTTACTTATTGATGGTAAATGATCATCTTCACTTTTGGTCACCTTATTTTTTATTCTTTCTGTTTCATTAACACCAAAGGTTTTGGAAAAGCACTGTTAGTCATGGAGAGCAGCAATTTAAGTTGGTGAAGACATTTAAAAAGCCTACAACAATCGCAGTTGAGCACTGTATGCTTAAGAGTAGAGTACTGAAGAAATGTATGGTACTAATTGTAAACATGTTGTAGTAAGTAAGATTTAGAACAGAGGAGACCAGTGGCTTATGCCTTAATAGTCCACTGCTTCTATGGTGAATTGGAAGAGTATAGAAAGATGTCATATATAAAAATACTATGTTGCAAAACAATAAAGTAAAACAAAATACGATTTCAGTTTTTTTTTAATTAATACACATTTAATGTGGTCACTAAAACCAGATTCAATTCAATTTGTCAATTCCGTGTCTGATATTGTCACTGTAATTTGTATCTAACCGCATCATCATTAGAGTTGTAATTAATTTGACAGTACATTCCGATGCCTCTGATTTCAGTAATTAATATAATCAAGGGACTTTGTTTTCAGTGAGTTTGCGTTAATTATTGTAAATGATCTTTTGATGTTAGCTTTGTGATCAGGGATTGCTAAACAGTGATACCTAATAATTAAACTGCCGTTTCCGTAGGACTGCCCAGCTTTATAACAAACCGATTGAAGAACTTTTTTGCTTGGTAGGTAGCTAGCCTAAATCCTGAACAAGTTAGAAAAAATAGACAGGTTTAGAAGAAAAAAGGATTTTTTCACTCAGCTGTTTTGCATATCAGCAGGATAATTAAAAAAAAAATACAAAATCAATATTTGTAGCCTAAGATAAATTAATGATTTTGAATATAACGGAAAGGAAATGACGTTGACCGACTCTTCTTTGCCCAGAATAGTGTCAAGAACAGAACAGAAAAGCCAAAAAGAGTTACCCCGATGAAAGATGAAATGGTATTTTAACTAGTCTAGCATAGGAAGAATTCTACATTGATCATTATAGTACTAGTTCTAGCTCTTTCTTTTATAGGAATTTTTTCACAAAAGCCATTATTGAATATGGATAAAGATTTATAGCAAAGAAAGTCTAGACACTGCAAATACTGAATACATACATATAGAATTTATTCCATCGCAGGATTTCTAAAAATAGGAATGAGTATCACCCGAGTCATTTACAGTAAGCTTTTTCTATTTTCTGTTGATAATAGATCCTATTACAAGTGATGGCGTACTGCCAGGTTTAACGTTTGATACTTTAATAGTATAAAATTTGGGTTAGTTTTAGGGAAGATATTTTTATGTTCAACATTTAACATTGGGGGACCGATCAAAAGTTTCATGTTGAATAAATTCATTAATCTAGTTCTTTTTCTAATTATGGGTAAGTAATGCATATATTTTCTTATTTTCCTTAGCTGTTTTGATTAACAGTGACATTATCTGTACCTAATCCTCATAGTTGAATCCATTGATAAAAATATACGTAAACTCTTGAATAAAAACGATGCTTTTAAAAAGACACAAATAATTAAAAAAGGTTACATTAAAACATGACATGCAACATTAACTCACAACCACATTCCAAAATTGAATTATTTTGACATTCGAAACTCAAATTCCATTTGAAGCGCCATCCAGTAACGCGATGCGTACAACCGTCGCGCGTCGGTTGCGATAAAATTCTTTATGCATCTACCCTCGGAATCGTCTCAGATCCCGTAATACGAACCCTTAAGGCATGACTGTTGTCAATGAGGAAGCGAGACAACGCTCTACACTGCCTATCTGCGTCTCGCTCACACGGCGGGACTGTCAAGTTTTGGGATATCATGGTAATGGTTCAGATCCCGTTTCATTACGTTAACGAAATAATTCAATTATGCTTCCCGCTACTAGCCTGAACCTTCGCTGGTTCTCATTCATTTGAATTTGGTGTCTGATTATTTTTTATTACCTCTGCGTTTTTGAATGCTTCGGCGCTTGTATTTCTGTTTGAAAATTTAGGGTTGAGTTCGCGTCTTCGTTTCTCGGGAAAGTAAGAGGTATTGTGAGATAAAGTTACCTTATTTGAAGTCGGTTTAAATCTGTCATTATCTTCTCATATAGTTTTACTAGTACCTAAATATGTATTTGTTATTAAATGTCTACTTTTTTCTCTTGAAGCCTATACATTTATGTCTACTTTCTTTTTAAATTTTGAAAGTGCTTCCTTCAGTTTTGAAATATATATAACTTCTATCACTAATAGTTAAGTATTAACAAAAATCAGTTCTTCACTTCTGATCTGTAAAAAACTCCATTCTATTATTTATCGAAGAGGCAGAGGGCCTTTTATCGTCGTTCCTTTGCAGTTAGGCTGATTTTTCTAGCACAAAACGCAAACTATGAAAACCTAGAAAACGTAGGCATAATCTAGTTTTCCTCTACCCGTTTTGATGGGAAGACATCCCATAGTCTGTCTAGTGCGTTTCCTTGATTCAATTAAAAGATAAGCAGCCATATCCCCTGGAATTGTTATCATAAATATAGAGATTTCAGCATTTTAGACTGAATTGGAGCATCGCAATAAAACTTCGTACCTACTGTAAAGTCGTATAAATCTATGGCAGATATTATTATCCTAAGTTTCTCGATTTTATTGGTTATGCAGTTGTGTGAAGTATCTGGGTTGGGTTTTATAAAAACTCTTTTTAACCGGCTTCAAAACAAGGAAGTTCTCGATTTTAGAGATGTTTCATGGTTTTTTTACGCGATATTTTCTCTTAGTGTAAATGGATTTAATAGTTTAGCCAGCGATATACCCTGGATCTTTTACAATTATAAATAATGAATAAACCGGCCTCTATACGTTATACTGCTGGGCACAGGCCTCTTCCCATGTAAAGAAGGAACCAGCATTGATCACCACGCTTGCTCTCTGCGGATTGGCGATTTCAGACTCCAATTTTTACGTTGTAATGTGTATGTATTGTAAATATCGTAAGGAGCTTTTAAAACGTGGTCATACATTGGGTCACAAAAAGTTTTATAAGACATACTCGTAGTAGTCAAATAAATTAAAGGTATTTTAACCAAGTTTTGATCTATTAAAATGACATTTAAAATCATACCGCAACATTAACTTAAGGTAAACCGACTGCACCACTCAGCTAATGGCCCCAAATTCAAGTATTGACCATTTTATACGGCCGTATATATAAATAGCCCTACCTTCCTTATAGGGTGTAATGTTTTATGGTCATGTTCCATAAACTTTATGGGAATTGGTCGATGACCACTTACTTCGACCAGTTACGATCATAATGTGAAGTAAAGGTAACTTGGATGTTTTGGGCGTGACTAACTTAATTTGAAATAGAAAAAAAAATCATTTATTTGCAATTCATGTATGTTACAAATAAGATGTTTTTTTTTATATTATCTATATTTATATTATACATTACTGGCTACCCGAATAACATTTTTTTTTATATTTTGTTCATAAGCTATATACTTATGTTTGTAAAGCAATTAAAAAGGCTTTAGCGTTTAGAATTCAGATTGCTCTGATGTTTGCATTTGACGTGGTTCATTTCAAGTTACTGGATGTTGATACATTCTTCTTCTACCTTTATATATTTTTTTCTTCTATGTTCCATTCCTATAATGAAGTCGGATTATTTACCCCATTCATAAGTGAAGAACAGGAGACCCGATTTCCAAGATCTTTGATTTTTTGTGTTTTTTTTTAACTTATTAAAATAGAGTCATCAAAATATTCTCGAAAAACTTATAGGGGCCAATTCGTAGATAGATAGTTTCTCTTGAAAGAACTTTCGCTTTACATGATCAAACTAACATAATTATTGTTAACAAACAATACCTATTCTTCAACAGCACTAATACATTTAGCTTGTCTAAATCGATGTCGATTCTTACCCGTGCCGTGACTCGACACAAGTCGGGTCATGGTGACGACGCAGACCTGTGACTTTAAAACGTGACTATTTAGTTAAACATGGCGTTTTAGTTTTAAATGAAACTAATATATGTTAAACCATGTATATTATGTTGAAAACCAGTAATAATTGATTTAAAATAATCCAAAAAGGAATGTGATATTGACTGTCGAAGTCAATGATATTCTAATGAACAGATATGTTATAAGCGTGCAATCGTGAAGACTCGAAAACGTCCTAGTTGGGACGTATTGCCATTAACAACAACACTATTTGTCTCTTTTTTTCTTATGGGTTTTATCGCGCTATCTCTTTCGCTAGCTGCCGCGCTGCGCGGAACACTTTTTTCGATTGTTTTGTATGTGTATAACATATCTGTTTATTAAAATATCATTGGTCGAAGTCTTGTTTTTATAAACATAATTGATGCTCAACTACCGGAGGAATGATAGTTGATTTTTAAAATTAATGTTAGTCTGAAAACTACTTAAATTTTTAGTATATAATTTGAAAATAATAATTATAGTTTGTAGGTATTGTTTCAGAATTGAAATTAATAATGATTATTATTGGGTGTATCGTGATTCAATGCCATTCAATAAGACACAATGACGGGGTCACAGTGACAATCGTAGGGTTGACTATTATTGGAAATTATAGAGCCATATGAACGAGCAAAATTTATGAAGTCATTAAAATTATTATTTTTGTTCAATTATTTAGTATTTTCGTTTTAACAAATATAATACATTATTTACAAAATATTATATGCAGATAGCGTATAATATTTTGTAAATAAATGTTTATTAATGATTGTGTATACCTCTTCTATAACACTGTAAATATAAATTAAAATTTTACGAAAATAGTGGTCAGGTGACCAATTTACTATTAAATTTTGCCTTCTTTTCTGTAACCCCGTATTTATTTAACATTATTTAAAGCTTTACAAAATAATGTGTATTACAACAATATTATTTTAGGTAGTTATCGATTTAACCTGAGGTTCTTTACAGTGTCGTGACTTAGCGTCGTTTACAGGCGGGTCATGGTGACCACGCAGGGTTGACGAGAGTTTAAAATCAGTCATTTTTATGAAAAAAAAAAACATGTCAAATTATTTCCTTGTGTTTTTTTATCACATGATACAAATTGATAGGGGTGAGTCTGCCGTAAGCTGAAATGTATGTCCTGTTCTAGAAACTTAAGATAATTACCCTTTAAGAATTCACTTTTACCCATAATTTATTTTGAGAATAACGACGAATATTTTTTAAATTTTTCGTTGTTCATTTGGAATTATCTATTGACAGTTAACAGATAGCTTTAGCAAAGTTAAAAATAAAATACATTAAAACAATGCATTTACTTAAAATAGCCGAAATTTAAAAGTCATGAGTTAGTACACTTTTTGGAGAGAATGATACATTTAAATTGGCGTATTACCTCCAAAAAAAAGAGTTTTCGATAACTGTGTGACGTGCTACAAATTTATTTAGCACAACCTTAAGTTATGCTTTGTTCAAACGTTTGTTCTAACTACAAAAGAAGTAAGATCAGTTTTAAACAAATAACTTACATTTGTCTTTAGTGACAGCCCTATAGTTTCTGACCTAGTTGCGTGCATTGACTTGTGTGTCTGCCGAGTGTCGCAAGTGTCGTGGGTGTCGCGAGTGTCGGCGTGGAGGTGTCGTGTTTGTTCTTTTGTCGAGACATAAGTTGTGTAGATATACTAGGTAGCTAAAACTGTCTTTGTAGTCTTACTGATACTTGGGAGAGAGAAATAAATAAGACATGGTGGAAAAGGAATGTAAATACTATCTGTGTAAGATCGAAAGCATATTTTTTTATGAAGGCCATGCAGTTTTGTACAAAAATAACTTTTTGCGAACTAATGCAATATAAGAGAGTATATTATCATTTAATAAACAATAGATTAATTACTTGCAGTGTATTTAAATAATTCGAACACGTTTTTAAATGAATGTTTGTTTTATACGATTTTCCGCCTTTCGTTGTTTGTATTTGCGTAATTTTTGTCCATCTATGTTTCCATAATGAAATAAAAAAATAATAATTAAACAATATTGTGTCCCAAATTACAAAACCTAAAAACAATGAATGAAATAAACAAATAATTTAGCCTATTTTGTTTTACAATGAGTCGGACGTGATTTTCCTGCTTTTAATGAATCGAAATGGCGCCAATGCCATTGACAGGTGTCAGCCATTTTAGTTGACAAAGGCAACGGCGCGTACAGCCAAGTTGACTAGGCAAATTCAAATACAGTGGTAATCGTATTTTATCTGTGGAAATGGATCACTGGGTTTATGTTGGGATGTTTTGAATGTATTTGCTGTATTTTAGATGATTGATCACCATACATGCATTTGGTATGAATGCGGGGTATTTTGACAAAAGAGAAAATACATTTTTATCTTCAAGATTTATGAACAATTTGTTTGCGCAAATGATAGTCGATTCTAGTTATATTTTAACTGAAATGTGCAATTGTCGACATGATAAAAGTTATTTGTAAATTTTCTTTGAATGGCCGATAATTTAAAAAATATTGAATAATGTTCGTCGAATTATTTAATCCTTATTGGTAGTTTTATATGCTTAAAATTTCATATTTTCAATCCGCATTACATATCTTGGCCTTTTTTTACATGTATCAAACATAATTATCAAACCAAATCAACGGTAAAAAAGTCCTTGACTCTTATCAAGGTCAATATAAGCCTAACATATAGCTTTATATATGCAATAAAAAGTAAACAAAAATGTCGTAACTCAGTAATGGAAAAATGATGCTGGCTGTAAAGTTTCGGTACTAAAATACCTCAAAACGCAGTATACATGAATTTATGTATTTTTTCTGGGTATTGTATGAAAATCGTTATGCGTGGACGTATTCGAAATAATTGCTATGTGAGAAAATTCCGTTGTTATGTTTTTATTTGAAATGTATTAGATTGAATTCGTTATTGGAATCAGAAAAGACTGAAATGACAAAATAAACAGGTTGTAAAATATATTTTAAAAATATAATTGTAAAATATAATTTATGGGTCATTTTGTTGTCTGAAATAGACGATAATAATAATTATTATTATAAGCAAGAGCGAAGTATGTTTTGCAAAGATAACGTAACTTAAGGATACCTAAAATATAACTATTTTTTTAGCTATCGTACATATTTTTTTAATGTATAAATTACTCGTTACCGAATTATTAGTAAAAACTTATTTACTCTTACTGTTTTTTGCGTCATAAAATTATTAAGTTTCTTGTATTTAATCATTAAACTTACACAGAACTTACACTTACACAGAAAGGATCTATCTATGTTATATAATATTATCTACTAGTCTACAGAAATAAACTACAAAAAAAAAAACACCCAAAAAGACCGTAAAATGTACCAAAAGTTATCTAAGAATAAGACCGGGCAGAGATTTAAACTTCGAGTGCAGTCGGATGCTGCCTACGTGATCCGAGTACCAATCCTCCATCTTAGATGCAAACGGCTGTTTATTTGTTAAACTGTTTGTCGTCATGTTTAACTTTTGAGGCTTTTGCACTGAATTTCGAGGTGTTTTTTTTTTGGCAACGGTCTGGACTGGTGGTTGTGTTAATTTTGTTGTTGGTCTAGTCATGATGTTGGATTTGATTTTTTGTTACAAAGTTCCCTATAATAATATGAACCTGGCTTTTTACTATTTATTTTCTGCTATTCAGGGCCGGATTTTAGAATACCTGATCATTTTATCTGCGGAATAATTTTGAATTTTTGTATTTCTTCAATTTAAAATTTGCTATGTGAAATAAATTAATATCTAAAAATAAATAATATAACAATATGGTGTTGGAAAAATCGGCTGTTCACAAAAAATCAATTGCAAATTGAAAAAATATACCAATCTTTGTTGTCCAAGCTTCACTTATTATATAATTTGTATTGATTTGAAACTGACTTTCAGAAGTGGGATAAAGTAGATTATATAACAGTCAATAAATAAAATATAGAATAAAATTAAGACACTACCGCCATCTATGACCTTAAAACTAAAACTAAGCTTACCACAGAGTAGAAAATATTGTAGCAGCTAATGGACCTGCTGGGAATAAAGAGAACATTTATAATGAAGTGTGCTTGACTCGCCTCGTCTAAATGACTACTCGTAACGAGTACTGAAAAACCACAGCCTGGAGAACTTGGGTTAAGTTTTATGAAATGTCAAGCAATATTTTTTGTCGAAATCAAGATGAAATTTAGAGAAGTTTAAATCCCTGTTGCTTTTTTGTATTTATTGATTTTAGTGGAAGTTTCAGTTACATCCTACTAATATTATAAATGTGAAAATATGTGAGAACGGATGTGTGGATGTTTGTTACTCTTTCACGCAAAAACTACTGAATGGATTTTAATGAAACTTGACAATAATGTAGCTGATACATCGGAATAACACATAAGCTACAATTTATTAAGATAGTATATGTATTGTTATTCACGCGGGTGAAACTGCGGGGCACAGCTAGTAATATATACCAATGAATTCTTCTTCTAATTGAGTCGATCAATGACAGTTAAATTTTTCCCGACCAGTACTCAGCCACGCACACGGCATTGTCCGTCGCCTCATACAGGTCCTCGCGTAAAATGTGAATGTTAATATTGATAAATATTGTGAAACATAAAAAAAGAAATTTAGTTTTGTGATAAACTGAATATGAAATCATTTTAATTTTAACTAGAAAAATGTAGAACACAATGCAACTGACAAACGAAATAGCAGCTTTTACTAATGTTCTTTTATTGTATTTTATTTTACAGTTCAATATAAAATATTAGTATTTGAAAAATCCAATGGCTCTAGCGTTCTAATTCATCAAAAACAAAACTAATTGCAAAATATTTTTTCATACAATGCAGAAATGCCATTTTATTTTCTATGTTGAGTACACAACTGCTAAATTAAATCAAAAACACTAGTTCAATATTCTTTTACACAATATTATGTTTTGAGCTTTTAAACTGCCATATATATTTATTTACAATTCAATACTTAAATCTGATATAATAAAAAACAAAATCCTAAAATAAATCTTATTAAATATGATGTTAAAAAAAACCGTCCGCTCTGTGTAGATGTTGTTAGGTATCGATATCTGACTACAAAAAAGTTAAAAAAAAGGAAATAAGATAAAAGAATATTATTGTAACCTAAAATATTTTTTTTTTCTAAAACTGGGTTGAGTCGGCGTCGTCAAAAATTCATCGTCATCCTTTGAGCCTTTTAAGTCACGAACTACTTAACTAGTGTATGTCTAACTTAAACCATTACTGCACGTTCTTGTAGTTTATTTTACGAGGTGAGTAAAATACTTAGTATGAGTACAACACTTTGGCATCACTCAAAACTTTACTTCTCACTATTCTGAATGTTCATGAACTGTCTATGTATAGAAGAGAACACATTAATAGCAATACATTGACCCTGACCTTTGTCTCGAAGCAATAAGGTTTGGTTTCGCATGAAGTAGTTACTTATGTGACCGATTGTATTAGTTCAATACAAAGAATATAATGAAAAAAAGAAAATTGAAAGACAATACTCGAACCCACTACTGGTTATACACACCTCTCACTGCACCACTAATCTATATTGTGGTAGCAGTCTGCTTGCGACTACGGCCGGTGTAACCCGGTCGAAACGTCAAGCCCTAAAAAAGGTATTTATGCATGTACGCGCTTATTCCCGTGAATTATATTACTATAAACATGCAGCGCGATAGTTTAAAAGTTTACACTATACTGATATTCAAACTTGTTTATGTAACACACACGTCTTAGTAGCGACGTATGCTTCATCTAAAGAATTTAGTAGCTTTTATCATTTAAGAGTGATTGATAAAGTCTAGTAAATAATATTTTCAGCCTTTTTTGTTTTGCTTTTAAAAAGGAAATGCGTTGTCTCAAAGGTCTCTTTTAATATACAATGTTTAATAAGGTCTTTGTGTCTATTACCTACAGCCAAATACTTCTTAATCCACTCGGTATAGTAAAACAATAAAGTTTCGTAACGACTGTGATTGTCAGTTTCTGTGATCAAAGAATCGAGATCTAAGTAGGTGCCAAGTTCAATTAAAGTTCTCCCAAACTTAGCCACAGAATTATAAAACTCTGATTGTTTCAAAAGAAAAATATTACTTAAGTGAGACTTGGTAAGCCTTGTTTATATTTTAGGTTATTTGACCTTTCATCCCACTTGAAAATAAAACCCATCAGTCTAAGTATGGATAAAACACTTCATAAAATTAGGTTGGCAATGAAAATAGAATATTTTTTACTTAGGTCATGGGTTTGAATCCATTTTTTTATACATTTACTATTTTTGTATGACTTTTAAGCGATCAAGTAATACACTATCAATATTAAAGATCTGTGTTTTAAAATAAAATAAAAAAACAGACAAATAAACGAAAGTCGAAATCAATATACTTCATATAAAATCTTTTTGCATTGAATAAGCGAATTCTCCAGAAAATATTTAAGTTATAATATTATTATAAAATATTTAATAATAATAAGGAGAAAAGCCAGTTAAATGAAACCTGAAGGCACAATATAGCTAGTTATATATTAATGAACCAACCACAATCTAATAAAATCGGTAAGTCCCACTCAAATCTAGACGCAAACGAGACCAGCTAATCAACATCCCCTAAGGACATTAAGCCAAGCATGTTTAAGTGTTCTAATAAATCAGTGCGTGAGGGTAGAACATAATAAGTACAACCATAGAGGAAAGGAACTACAGAGTGCGCATAGTAGAGTATGAACCGCGAGCTAGTATGAACTAGTTTTTTCGTAAACATAGTGTAAAAAAATAGGTCGCCGTTTGAATGAAACTACCTAAAAATCTTAATTTTATATCATTGAAATGAATAAAATGAATCTTAATATTATTGGAACTATCGATATTTTTGCATACAATTCTGTCGTTACACGGAAAATAGCGTAAATCAGAAAGTTAATGCATGTAGTGCATTATTTTTAGCCAATTACTGATCTTTAGTTACCATTGTTTGCTATTGATAGATTAAAGTAAAATTAAAGCTTTTTATGTTTTTTTTTTATTTCGTTAGATGTCACCTGTAACAACCTATTGAAATAACGATCAGTGTATTAGGAAAGATTTGCCTACGCTCTATGAACTTTTAGCGCAATTTTTACGCACTCTATAGTTTTCACTTTTTTTACTCTATGACCTCAACCAATTTATGTGAAAATCAATATCATACGTCTTTCTTTTGAATACATTCGAGTGGGGTAACTCGACGGGAGTAACAATGCTTGTTTCAGGGATATCGCAGAAATTGTGTTGAGAATAAAGAAGGTTATTGGTGCTTCAGTGTATGGATTTTTTAAGTGATAACCCTTATGTGAATATAAGAATAAGGATCCTTGGCTGGAGAGGGGAGATTGGCACTGCAAGGGGACAATGCAGAAAAAGTGTATCTCTATGAACTGATAAAAGTATCAGAGGATTTTCTTTTTCGAAAGTTATTAAAATATGGCAATGTAGTTTTTGTAGATTGCAATCAAATATTTAAGATTTAATTGCTTGTGATGGAACAGCTTAATGCGTTAAAAGTTGTGAGATGATCAACAGGACAAATACTTTTAAGAGAATTTATCATCATCATCATATCATCTCTGCCCTGTTCCCAATTATTTGTGGTAGGCGTAATGCGTTTCCAGTTTCCATTAATCTCTACACGTCATCTCAGTATTTACTCCTTTCTTTTCATACTATTTTACATTGCCAAAATATTATGTCATTCAAAATTCAATTCAATGAAAAAGTTAATTGAAATTATAACCAAAATGCATTAAAATAGACCACATTTAAAGGTGAGATGACAAAATGTTTTATATTCGCGCACCAGGTTTACCAGTTTCTAGCAACCTATTAAACTCAGACTCACTTAAATAAATCTAATAATCCCTTTGATCGTATTCCTAAGAAGATCTTACAAAACTTTAATGCAAACTCCACACAGTTTTTCTAAGATTTGGCAACAAACTAACGCGCTCATAACATTTGCTTAGATGTTCTGGAGGCAATTATAAGTTTTAATTGGTCCTCAGAAAACGGTCTTTCCGACATAAGGATTAGCACCCCAAAAATATCTTTGAGTAAGTTTAAAATGTCTTAATTGAGTGTAACTATAGTTATATATAAACATTTGAAAACAGAAATATCTAACCTCCGTTTAACGAGAATGAAAATACACAAAACCTTATGACAAATATTATGCTGCTAATGCAGAAGCATAGACTGCGTGATTTTTGATGTTTTTTTTCTTCTAGAAGTATGAGTAAAGACGTAGAGACGATTGTCTTATTTACCTTGTTTACATAATTATATTTTTGGCTTGGCGTCGGACAAAAAATCATATTTAAAGTGTAGGTCTTGGACGTAATCCATATTATTCCTTTTTTTCTTGAATCTTTGTCTCTGAAACTTAAAGTCAAGAGTCCATATTTTTTAACAGTTATTTGAATTCATTACCAATTATGACTTTTAGACAGGTCTCTTAAAAGGCACAAAGCCTTAAAAATAATGACCTCTTCTTTATTTATTCCCAATTAGGTCTACGAATGAAACTTTCGTGACCCGTATTTTCTGAGAGCCTCTTACCAATTTTGACTCAAACGATAATGTAAATGAAAAAAGGGGTGAATTAATCTTAAATAGGGGAGCTCAAGTATCTAATTGAATAATTTCGTTTAGAATGAACTTCGAGGGTGAGAGAGAAAATTAAAAATCCTGCTGATTGTACGAAATGTATAAGAAAATGTAATTGCATTTTTTTTTTCATTTACTAAATTTGATTCTTATCTCGATTCGTTTTGATAAAATAGTTTGTCGTTTTATTAGAATTGCAAAATTGAATTAGATATTTTAGATAGACATTTCTAATATATTTTCTATGTAACTTAGACTTGTATCATTAAACCAAATCCCAATAATTGCTTGTGTAGTAAAGAATACTGTAAAAATTTCAATGGTCAGAGAGAAATAAAGAAAAACATTATCTGATTTTGGATTTAGTGCAATAGGACCGTTAAAACCAATCCGTTTAACAGATTTTTTCCCATAAAACAATTAGAATTAAAACGAGAGCTTTAAAATCCTATATAAAGCGACCAATTGTCTCTATTTAATTATTAATTCACCAATTGTCACACAAACCAGAATTTCCAAGAAACAGAAGCAATCTTCCAAAATACTCGTTCGTAAACTGGATCAGATTTGATCCGAGGCTTACATCGGGTTCAGGCCTCCAGCCGACATCTATTATTTGATCCGTTGAATAAAAACACGGACAAGACAATGGCATCATGACGGATGTAAGCGAGGAAATGTCAATCAAACAAGATGGGGTCGGGAACAAAAAAGTTGAGGTACAGAAAATCTACGTCATGTTAGATGTATGTATGTGTTATGTAGGTAAAACGTTCTTTTATATGTATGTGTATGTATGAAGATCTTTGTTTTATTCAAATTTGTGATTGAAAAGAGAAATATACATATTATAACCTGTGCCCTACGCGTAAGTCATTTTCATCGGCCTAGAAAGGTACTTTTTGTTTTGTATGCGATTCTTTATTATATTTTATTTTGATCATCATCCCTGCCCTGTTCCCAATGATTTAGAGTCGGTGCAATGCGTTTTCAGCTTCCATTCATCTCGACTACTCGTCATCTCAGCATTCACTCCTTTCTTTCTTATGTCATCTTTCACACAATCTATCCATTTCTATTTTACCTTGGATATTTTTTATGATGCATACCTAAAGCGTAGAAATCATGGTAACGTAGTTTTAAATTAAGTTCAAGTATATATTTATTTAAATAAATTTTGGTAAAATCTCGACTGTTTATGTTTTTTTTTTGTTAAACTTCTGTGTATTTTTTATACAGTGGCACCTCTAAATCGGGGTGACATATCATTGGTATTTGTATATTTGTTCGTTCTGTTTTAGATAGTTTTTATTTTGGAACTGGGAGCCTTGAAATATCCACGTCTAAACTATTTTTACGTTTAGTAGAGCCTACTATTTTTGTTCCTTTGTAAGCTACTTGTTATCTCTTTATTTAAAAGGTTTGTAAAGGCAAAAATAAGTTGTGTTGTCTAGGATGTAGTTTAGTATAGTACCTAGGTACACTTTAAAGGTAAAAACTGCTTTTATCAATTCTCAGAAGTCTTAAGGAAAGAATCAAAAAAGCATTTTTTTACATTACTATAAGTAATAATGAAAAATGACTTTTTAATAATTCCGTCAAATCGCAACGTTGTCGAAAACACAAACTATTGACTATAATATCCTCTAGAGTACTCAAAATAGAATTTAGATTGAAACATAATGGCCAGTAAACATAGTAAATACTAATCAACGAATAGCCGGTGGTTTGCAAACATAACTTAGATAATGACATGTTAATCCGTCATAATACATAGTCACACACATTACCCCGATATTACCGCGGTCGACGTTACCAAATCATTCGGTTACAAATCAACTAGTTAAATTCAATATGATGTAGTTAAAGCTATATTGCGTTGGTTTAAATTACGTATATTTGTTGGTTCAAACTATGTTGCAAATTAACCAAAGGTAAGCTTAGTGCCTGCCTATTTTCAAATGACTTCATTTTTTCTTAAAAGCCGTCCTCTAAAGTGGTTTCATATAAGTTTCATCAGATACAGTTTTTATTTGTAAGAAATAACAGCAGAACAGTCTGTAAACTATCACTTTTTTGAGTTTATTTAAATGCTCCTTGTTTAGGATATTTAATAATTAATGAACTTCGATCTGTTTTACTTTTATTTGTCATTATTTATGTCGATATTGTTTCAGAATTAACAATACAAAAGTCCAATCTGAAAATAATTAGCTAGCTAAACCGAAAGGTTTACCAGGCAAGAATCTGCCATACTGAGGCTTTAAATATTTTGAACCCAAGAAAATTAGTAACCACTAATCATTTTATTTCATTACCACCAAGACCTTTACCCACTAGATATAATAAAAGATGATTACTAAAATACTTCACCAAAGTTATTTCCAGAAAACCAAAGATAGAGTCAAGTTTCCTCCAAAAAATAATAACCATATTTTCAAGAAATATCTTTTTAGTGGCCACTATTTAATTTCCTTAAGTTAATACAAAAAGGAAATTAAATTTCTTCGACTAAGTGGTTTTATGTAAAAAGAAAATTAATTTGTGGAACTGAAAGTTGAGGCTTAGCTTTTAAATATTCTGGGGACCGGGTGTCTGGTAAATGGTGACTTGTTATCTAAAAGGTTTAGGTTCTAATAAATGTTTAATATTTTGAATTGGTCCCTAAAGGGCTGGGAAAAGGTTTGTTTCGAAAATAGAGGAATAAGGTTGAAAAATGTAAACTACGCTTTGCATTTTGAGGAGTTTTGTTTGAATAGTCACTAGTTTCTTTATATTTTAATTAAATAATAATAATAAATGCGGACAACACCACATACATTCCTCTGAACCCAAAGTAAGTAGCTGAAGCACTTGTGTTATGGAATTCAGATACAAACGAAGGTACCACAAACGACCAGACCGGGGACAATGCAGAAAAGTGACTTTCTACATTGACCCGTCCGGGGATCGAACCTGGGACCTCAGAGCTAGCGACACCTTGAAAACCGGTGCGTACGCCACTTGACCACGGAGGTCGTCATTAAAATACATAACGTTTGTCTAGTTTTACATTTTCTACATTAAATTTCGGTTTAAGCTGAGCGATTTGTTATCTTTCTTCTAGCAATCCAAATATCTAGATCTTTTTGACAAAATCACAGTAAAATTTAAATAGAATCCTGTATCTATCTAGTAAGAAGGAAATTGTCAAAAGCTCTCAATAAAAAATAAATGCCACAAAAAGCCCTCTAACCTGATTAAATCTAAAACCATTCTAACATAAAAAGATTTCTTATCCAGTGCGGTAAAGGTCTCTAAGGTCTCTTAAGGTCGCAATGATTCAATCAAATTCCTTTTGAAAAATGTAGAGACTATTGTACGGAGTGCAAAGAGACAATACGCTGAAATGGAATCTACAGTTTTCAAAGGCCTTCTTTGATATGTCGTATCGAGTGAAGTTAGACAGGTAATAATGGATTTTAATCGAGTTTGCCTCTGTATTGGAGATCAAACAATATTTTTGGTAGAACTTCAGGTGAAACTTAAATAGAGTGTTCCAAATTGGATTTGTAGGCTGGTATTGACACCTTGGTTTGGGATGAGTTTGGAGGCTTTTATGTCTTATTTTTGGTAAAGGAATTCAAACTACTTAGGAAGCTTTTGTTTTGTGGATGATAAGAACAGTCCTATTGGAGTATTACATTCTAAGAGTTTTATATTTTGTCAACAAAATTTATATTTTATATACATTCGAATTCTTCTTATTCTACTGCCTAGATTTTTTCCGTGGTTGGGCTCCTATGTTGGGTTAGCTTCCACTTTTAATATATCCAGACGAATATCGTATTTTACATAAGCTGTCTGCCTATCTTTTGACATAATATTTTAATTTTGTTTATATATTTCAAGTATTTCCAAGTGGTCCTTGCCAGATGGTCGGTCCAGTGTACTCTGCGGCAACAAACATAAGTATCACAAACACAAACGCTCATTGAATTGGAACAAAGCCTGCGGATCGTGCAAATATTTACCTGATCGGGTATTGAACTAAACGAATGCTAGTCAATGTTTGAGTTCGAACACTCTAAAGGAAGTCCAACTAGTAAACCACTATGGCAAATAGTAAAAACGATTTAAAAAAGGTTTGTTCCATTTAATTTCCCTAGAAAATTTCTTTTTTTTTTTGTAAAAAAAAAACATACGGTATTACTGAAAACCTTATCATAGCCGGTTAAAAAACAAAAATGTTTGTTGTACATACTAAGTATTTGTGAAAATAAGGATAACCTTTTACAAACCCATCCACTATAGATTGAATTTAAACAAATCCTCCCGGCGTAGCATTAAGCTATGACAGCGTAGCAGAGTGCTACGCTTGCTACGCTGCTGTAGCATTACGTAGCACTCGGCACTTCTCTATAATTTTGACTTTAATTCGCTGTTTTAACGTGATTATGACATAAATGAAAATAAATTCAAACCTTTTAACTTTTCTTTCGTACGACACATCTTTGGAAGCCATCCAGGCTTCAGTGAATCCATATTAAGCCGGATTTAGGACGAATACGTCTGCTTATACGATATTCCATGTATTAAAGATTTATTTAAATTAATTCTTTTTTTGCCTGAATATTAAAAGCGTTCACGGTTTTATCGCTAATCCACTGAGGATTATTTATTTTAAGTAATATGTATTTATAGTCTTCTTATTTACAACAATAATCAGAATATCAGCAATTATTATTTTCAAGATCAATACTTCCTCTTATTTTTCCTCTTTAATACTCAGGAATACCGAACTTATTCAAAAAATAAATTGAAAAAAAAAACATTACTTTTTTTAATAAGCTTTACATATACTGAAACTATTAAAACGTTTAATCACTATTATTTTGTAAAAAGTCAATTTATTCCAACAAAACCTCGGTTACCTAATAAATTTAAGTTACAACGTAAAACAAAAATCGTGTAGTTAGATATCCCTCATTAGCTCGCTAACATTCCTTTTAATTCCTTTTTGTTCCGACTAACTCTTATATCCTATTACAAAAAGATTCTCTGTTAAAGGAAACGAGTGAAATACTGCTTTTACTAGGTTTTAGCTCTAACGGGTAAACGATGAAACTATTGATAAAAGAAAAATCTGTAGAGGTAATATTTCTCTGGAGATTGATAATTAGCTTTCAGTGTGTACCAAAAAAATCAATCGGATCAAAAATATACATGAATTTAAATATAACTAGAAAAGTTATGGGTGGAGTCGAGAAGTATGGGTATATATGCAGAGAAGGACAGAAAAAGAGTCGGTTGGATTGTATGAAAGATGATACGGGAAAGAGAGGAGTGAATGCTGAGATGACAGCTAGTACAGATGAATGAAGGCGAAGACGCATTGCAGCTTCCCCAAATAATTGACTCTGCTACCCGTGCTAAACCTTGGCCAGTCGCTAGTTCATTCCAATTTTTTCATCAAATCCAAAATACAGCCTGAATTATATTTAGGGCACAAATTGAATTAGTCTTCCAAGCACGAGTACAAAATAACATTATATTAAAAGTACTCCGATTTAATCTCATAAGTAAGTCTCAACGAATGACGCATAAATAAAATATTGTATAAAATATATTCCAAAAATACTCACAATAATTAACTAATGGATAATAATACGATGAATTGATATAATCACTCATGGCTTATACAATGGAGGTTCTTATGTTACTTTGATAAATTATTTATTTAATCAGAAAATTGCCTGGTATTATAACTTGGTTATTCCGGAATTTATTTTGGGATCAGAGTATCATTTAAACTGGGATATTTTGTCGTTTATGTGATTAATTACTGATTTTATGTTAAGAGTATGAAAACATCGACTAGTTTAAGAAAGAAAAAAGTTAATTGGCACACGTCACAAATTCAATTTTAGTATAAAGGAAACAACAAAGAATAAAATTAAATTCTGGCTAAACAATTTTAAAATTAAAATAACACTAAACTAACACTACTGCGTGACTCATGGCTGAGCCAAATACGCTCATTTCAGATCTATCGAATATAAAAAAGTAAAAAACTTGCCAGTAATATTTCAATTTATAAAATATTATTGAGATAATTCACACACGAGCAACTGATCTCAAACCAGGCAGAACCTTCAATGATAAGGTGGCAAACAGACAACTGACAAGCATACGGATATATTTCTAAAATAATACCTACAATTAAATAGAAAAATTTAACACACACCAAACAAAACACAAAGATTGATCTGGAAGGGAACAAAACCAACGACCACATTACAGTACATTCCCAATTAAATATTTTTCATTACGTAAGATATGAATATGTATCATAATAATAGTATAGTATAGTTTGGTAGAATCTACTCGTGATCAGAGGGCTGGTTTGTTCCTTGCACAGAGAATCGGCATAGCCATTCAACGTGGCAATGCTGCCAGCCTTTTGAGCACGTTCTCCGCCATTGACAAGGATGACGATGAGTTCTTTGACGCCATTTAGTTTTTATGTAAGTTTTAATTTTAGTATAGTTAGAGTTTGTTCTTATATTAGATTTAATTGTATATTAATAAATATTACGAGATTATGTATAATAAAAATAAATATCCCTCTAGACATAAGGATTCTTAAAGTAGGAATCTTTTTAATTCACATATAAAACCATAAACAAAGGAACAATGGAAATTACTAAGAGCATTCTCACTCCCCGCTGTGTTCTAATACTTAATTAATTTAGAAATGAATTGTGCTCCTCAGAGGTTTTGTTTGCATTTCAATCTTTTACCGTTTGTTCTTAAAATAGAACCTGAATTCCGTTTGAGTATTATTATTTATGTTGTATAATAAATAAGTATAAAGCTGATAATAGTAAAAAAGTTTTGTGAGATACTATGATAGAATACAAAAGAATTAAATATATAAATTAAAATCTAATACGCAGGAATTTAAAGTATTTAACACGGCCAAAAAAAAACATATCAAAACATATTTTTTTTGGCACACGACATAAAAATATCCACGGATTAACACATTATTAATCAAACGTTTTCTTTGGGAATAGAGTAGATAACTAGGTATGAAAAAACAAATTTATTTCGTCCGCCATTTAGATAATCAAAATATAACGGACACGTATTTTTTCTTTTATAAAATCAATAAAAAAATAGGAAGATAAACCGCTTTTAAGTTCAGTAGTGGGGGTTTGTGACGTCACGGCTGAGTACAATTTATGCGAAAACGTGACGTCACGCAAGAATTGAAATCGCTGTATCTTCGTCATTCTTTGTCTAGGGGACAAAACAAAAAATACGTTAGACACGTTAGACACGTTATATATGTTTTTTTTTATCTAAAAGATAGACAAAAAAAAATAGTCATCATCCCTATTGAAACTACTTCATCATAACACAAGGATTTCTAAGGCCTAAACCATATCAATGAACTAACTTATATAAATCATAGTCCAAAACCTCTTTATTCCTAACCAACCAAGCCTTTCTGATAACCAACTTATATCCAATAATCTCATAAACGACATAAACCAACTTGCATGAAAAACATTGTGACCCAAGGTCAAAGGTCATTTGACCCAAGCCTCTTTGTATGCAACCATCAGAACAAAATGATTTGTAAAGATAAGAAAAACTCGTGAAAAAACTGCCGCCGATTTAATGAAGAAAAATATTTGTGAACTGGATTATTTTTAGGGGTCAGTTGTAAAGGTTCTTATTAAAATTGAGATATTTCTATATAAGACAAATATTACAATTTGTGTATTTTGTCAGATGAATAAATAAATATTGTTATGGTCTTTCTGCAAAAGAATATACGTAAATAAAAAAGACAAATATTTGTGAGATAAATAAATAGTTATTTTTATGCAGAACGTGAAAGATAAGAAGAAATTACATTTTTTAGGACTGATTAGAGGTAGAAAAAGAAATATTAACTAATGTATAAGGTTCAACATTATTTTGCGTATTTTGTTATAATCTACTTTTATTTTTAGCCATATAGTTTTTTGCCATCTAATATTTTTTCCCCTTTTATACAATGATGCATTTTAGCTATTAACAATACCCAATCATAATTATGCACTATATATTTTATCCTGGGCCACACTTGGTCCAATTTCTATACAGCGACTGACTACCTCCTTTATCATACAAAGTTATCGTTTTATTCTAAGATGTAAGGAACCCTTATTTATGAGCTAACCGACACGAACTTGTACAGTTTGCTCAGCGGCCGTTTTTCTTAAATGAGAAATGGATGTTTTAAGACCATTTCTTTTGTCCGTTTTCTGTTTACGTAAAATAATGAACTTTTAAAGAACAAAATATTATTAATTGAAGCCTCTCCGTGACTCTTGAGCTAAATGCTCGTTTATTGCTTATTCATTAGGCCTTTTGATAAACTGGGGTTGGTTTGACAGATAATTTATGTGGACAGTGCTACCATGATTGTGAGAATTGTTATTTTATGAGGAAGTATTCTTTTGTTTTCTTTTTAGTTTGGTTGGCTTTGGCCAAACATCAGTGAAGTGGAAGTTTGAAATACTGAACCATTTCTTGTAATTGTATCGATGAAAATTAGGATTTCTATATTTTAATGTAATTCTGTTACAATAATTACATTAATGGTCCAGCAGACTAGTAGAATTATTAATTGTGAAATAAAGACAATGTTATACTTGACTTATAATCATTATTTTTATTTTTTACTGAATCTAAAATCTGGCTTGTTTTACTCTTACTCTCTTTTTTGGGTAGGTGTGAAAATTAAAGAAACCAGAGATGTGGAATTTATTACACACTAGCTGTGTCCCGCGGTTTCACCCGCGTGAATGACAATGCATACACTATCTTTATAAATTATAGCCTTTGTATTATTCCGATGTATAAGCTACATTATTGTAAAGTTTCATTAAAATCCATTCAGTAGTTTTTGCGTGAAAGGGTAACAAACGTCCACACATCCATTCTCACAAACTTTCGCATTTATAACATTAGTAAGGATTATTTACGTTAAAAATCCTATATTTTTTCAATAAAGTAAAGTGAAAATACTAAAAGCAATATCTAAAAACAAAAGATTGATTAGATTAGCTTTAGTTGATAACATTGGATGTCATCAGCAGACAAGAGATACAATTAACTTTTACACTGGCCAGCGTCAGCCAGCGTGTGACGTAGTACCGTCATTAATATATATATATATAGACAGTTTGGGGTATAGTGCTGGGGTTATTGAACCTATTGGCCTGTGTAGGTGTACTATATTTTTACTAACTTACGAGGCAGAGAAAGACTATGCTTTGATTTGACTTGTATTAAAATATTATTGTGTTGGCAGAAGTTTTATTACAGACCTGTTTTTTTGGTAATTTTGATGTTGATTCAGAGATTGTGGTGATATTACACTATAATCATTTATAAGAAACGCACGCAAAGAATTAAAATATTTCGTGAATAAATAAACATACATACATACATATCATCACGCCTGTATCCCCGAAGGGGTAGGCAGAGGTGTACCAATGTACACCCACAGTTCGCCGATATGTTTAGGTCCCATGTAATAGGGGGCGAGGCTATTGCCACTTCCCGGGCACACATCCAAACTCCGACCCTTTTTCAGCGAGTTTTCCCTTTTTCAACAAAAACCCCAGTTTTTGAAAACCGTCAAGCAGTTTACTTTGACATTATTTGACTTATTATGTTAACACGGCACAGAAACTTTCTCAAAATCAAACTCCGAGCTCTTAAAACGAGACCGTCACATCAGAAAAACCATACAATATAAAGCTACATCTCCAAGCTAAATATAAATCCGATCCAACAAGATAGGCGATACATTCAGACCAAATTGCCTGTGAATACATAAGCGTTGCCGCTTGTGCGGGCGACGGACGCGCGTCAAACGCACCTAACTCCGCTACCTAATGACGCGTGTCGCTCGAGGATAAAAGTTAATTGGTATTGTATATCTTGATGGTATTGTTTGATCTTAGTGTGGGATGATATGGGATGAAGTAAGGACATACACGGTCATCTGATCCTAAACTAAGCAGACTAAGCAGAGCTTGTGCTGTGATGACCAGACAACTGATAAACATACTTATATATTTTTAAATATATATTATTATGTATTACATATGGAAGGAAGAAAGGGAGGCCTTTGCCCTGCAGTGGAATAGTTCAGGCTTTAAATAAATAAATATGTTTTATAGATAAATTACACCCAGATTAAGAAAAAATGATCATGCTCATCACATAAAGGTTTTCCTGGGTGGGTATCGAACCCACAATTTTTGGTAAAGTAGTCGGGTCATTAACCCCTAGACTAGGGAACAGGAGGTCAGTTAAGTACCTAAGTAAGTAGAAAAGATACTACTAAGATTTGGTAAGTAAAATTTAACTTTTAAAAGTTAAATTTTAAATTTTATAAAGTTTACAATTCTTAAATTGATCGTTTTCAATGTTAAAATATTTCTTTAGATTACTGACCAAGATATTCTCCTATTATTTTTATACTTTAACCAAAATACAAGATATAATTATTCAAAACTTCCACCAGATCACGGCTTATCATAATTTAACATTGAAATATTATGTCTTCGGTTTAATCGATAAAACTTTAATATTGGTAATCGATTTCATTCGTTTTAGAGTACTCGAGTGAAAGAATCGATTTGGGTCAGGGTTGATGGCTGACCTTTTATTTTCGGTATTGAAATCACTGAGTGCTAATAAATCTTTTTATTATTAATGCTGTCTGTATAAGTGGACAATGTTGCAGGGAACTAAGTTGTTTGCCTATTTCAAATAAGTACTAAAATGTAAGATAAATATTAATTTTGTTAGGGAACATAACATATCATCACGCCTGTATCCCCGAAGGGGTAGGCAGAGGTGTACCAACGTACATACACCCACAGTTCGCCGATATGTTTAGGTCCCATGTAATAGGAGGCGAGCCTATTGCCACTAACCGGGCACAAATCCAAACTCCGACCTACTACTATGTATTTCATAGAAACACCCAATAACACCTTGGTCGACTTGGGAATCGAACCCAAGACCTCTAGCGTAGCAGTCGTTTATTTGAAAATATATAAATTCAATCGTATTACTTACGTATATCTGAACTACCACAAAAAACAATTCGCGAATCCCAACAACATAAACCATCCAATAAAACAATATAAACAATTCAGTAACAAATTCGCGTTAAAACATGTCGCCACCAAATATCTCGGATGCTAAGCTATCACGTTTAGCAAATACGATTAAACCTAAAAACGTTCAGGTCACGGCCTTGACCTTTAGAATCGTGAAAATATCCAATTTTCGTTATATCAGCTAGTTCTGAATATTAAATACATTAATACTCGATACGCGGCGAGCATACTAATCGAGAAATTTTACTCGATTCAGAATCGAGAGGTTTAGTTTTTGTTTTGAATGTTTGTTTACTTTTCGTGTGGATAGCTATCTGTGTTGACAGTATATAAAAATATTTTGTGTTTTGGTGATATTTGCTTTTGATTATAAACGTACCATGTTTATCACACTGCAAGTTAAGAAAATGAAAAAATAGATCGAGATTAAATACGTTTTTTTTTATATATAAAAGGAATATAACCGTTGATAGTAATAATAATAATAATCCAGCCTATAAACGTCCCACTGTTGGGCACAGGCCTCTTTCCATATAGAGAAGGCGCGAGCATTGATCACCACGCTTGCTCTCTGCGGATTGAAAAACAAATTCTGTAATATACAAGCTTTGCCCTGTGGTTTCACCCGCGAAAGTAGTTTCTTCTAGGTATAGGTTTTATGCTATTGGGAAGGGGACAATTCCAACAAATGACAGATCATAAAACCTGGTCTATTTTTACTTGAACGGGACTTACTTGACAGGCCTGTTGGTCTAGTGGTTAGAGACCCTGACTGCTGTACCGGAGGTCGTGGGTTCGATTCCCACCCGGCACAAATGTTTGTGTGATGAGCACGATCATTTGTTTGGTGTCTGGGTGTAATTTATCTATAATATTTATTTATTTAGAAATACATAAGTATGTTTATCAGTTGTCTGGTTACCATAACACAAGCTCTGCTTAGCTTGGGATCAGACAACCGTGTGTGAGATGTCCCGGAATATTATTATTATTATACAGGTTAACGCTCTTACAGTTATGGTTGATTTAGTTCATACGAATTTGAAAAAGATTATTAGTAGGCACTAGTCTGACGTTCCTGTTATTTTTAATTGTGTTCACGAATCCGGTCATTTAATTACCGAGCCACTACGACTTGTTAAATAAAGCATAGTTTTAACATTTGTTTCACATATTCAGTGAGTTGCCACAGCCTTTGTATTCTGAATTCACGCTGTAATTGCAAGCGACAGGTAACTTTTATTATTCGGTTATTATTTTGGTTTACTTTTTTTGGTTTTACAAAGGAATATACTTCCTTTGTGAGATATTTATTTTAACTAATTATGTTAATGGAGATTTTTTAGTATTGAATCCCTGAATATGTTTGAAAAGAGATTCGTGCTACATCTGATAATTGTAATGTATCTAATTTGACGACCTCCGAGGTCGAGTGGCTCACGCACCGGTTTCAAGGTGTCGCTAGCTCTGAGGTCGCAGGTTCGATCCCCGGACGCGTCAATGTAGAAACTAACTTTTCTACATTGTCTCGGGTCTGGGTGTTTGTGGTACCTTCGTTGTTTCAGCATTCCATAATACAAGTGCTTAATAGCTACTTACTTTGGGTTCAGAGCGATGTACGTGATGTTGTCCGCATTTATTTATTTAATTCATAAATTTACAAAATCTAAAGTTAATTATGCTGAGATCATAGCCTCATCAATAAAGCAAAAAACAATTATTACAACAGCTATTAAGACACAAAGAACATTTTGCTTCGGATAGCACATAAACCCTATGAAAATACATATATATAACACAAAAATTGACATAACCTTAAATAAGAAAACTTACTCCCAATATGACTACATTTGTTTCAAAATTATATGCTTTTCTTCCAACTTACCGAACTTAAAGACGCATAACTAATACTTAGTCCGTCAAACCATCCAGACTAACAATTCCAAGTTAGTAAGTACACGAGCAGCTTAAAGTTGAGTGGAGACAGGTACCAAGTTAAGTGGAACTTAGCTAAGTTGAGTGCAACTTAGCTAAGTTGAGCGAGTATTGGGGCGTGAGGCTGTTGAAGCGTGTCTATTTGAGTGGTTCAAGTATCAATAGTGGAGGACAAAGGTATTGGAAGATAGAAGGGTTTTATTTATTTGTTCTCGATAGTTTTGTTGTGAAACATTTTTTTTTCAAGTAACATGAGTTGGTAAGTAATATTTTTTTAGTCAGTGTTAAATAATTGTTTTTTTTTTCTTGATCCTATTTTGCCTCATTGCACGGCAACGAGAACTCTACCCACCTTCCATCTGCCTAGATTCGACTTACTTCAAATTTTTTTTTTTTATATAAGCTTATGTAATTGATAGATCGTTGTAAACTTGTGTCAGTTAAGTAAAAAATAAGAAAGTGAAATAAACGATACAGTTTAACGTACAAGTTTTTTATTTTATTTAAGGATAAGACAAGTAAATAAAAAATTGGAAGCAATTGCAAGATGTTCCAACATCTCATAGTTAATTTCAGTTTCTGAAATAGTCCCCTCAAAATATGCAACTGACACTACTGCAAAACTTCTAAAAAACAAAAATCATCAACACTGCATCCAGAATCCTATTTCTGTTCATTGACAGGAATATTACCGGCCAATTACCCTGTCATAAGCGTTCTGAAGAGCCGTTACCGCTCAAGGCCTTTCCAAAAATTACCGCCCTTCCAGTTTTAATTGCTCGATTTGATTATTGGACCGAAGTTGTTAATTGGTCTCATGCCCCCGAGCCCTCTTGTAACTAGGTGCTTCCTTTAAAGTATAGAGATGTAATCTAAGTTATGTAAGGTTTTGCAATGTATTTGAAAGGTTCTATCTAGAGCTTTTTTAACCGACTTCAAAAAAGAAGGAGTTACTCAATTCGACTGTTTTTTTTTATTTGTTACCACGAAACTTTTGACTGTGTGAACCGATTTTGATGTTTTTTTTTATTTGAAAACTGGTGTTTCCCGTGTAGTCCCATTTAATGTGGATATGGATCCGTAAGACATATATAAGACTTGTTTTGAAGTTGGTTTTTTTTGTTAGAATTATTTGAACGAGGTCTTGCTTGATTTAGCTGAAAGCTTAGTATTTAAGTTAAATCGATTGATCATCAATTACTAAATTAATATCATGTTCATTATCACATTAGCCTATTGTTGATCTCTGCTGGACAATACCATATCCAATGTAAGTCATAACAACTGGGCCCCGCTTTCTGTATTTATTCTGAGCCAGGTACAACCTTTTTTAAGTCAACCTACCCTTTTTAAGTCGTTTCTTATTGAGTAGCGTGGCCATTTTATTCTTTTTTTATCAATGTGAAAACATTATTTCTGACCAAAAAGTCTTCTGAATCGCCATCATAATAGTTTCGTTCTTATCTTAAGATTATTAATAACTTCAAAATCACATCCAAAAATATAAGTCTTACATAAAAAATCGACTGTCGTTCAAATCACAATTCCTAGTAAAAGTCCAAACATTTGACAGTTTTCCGATCGGGATGTCTTCACATACGGCGATACCCACTTAAAGGAGGTCGTCAGAAACTTTCGATATTGAATGATGGGGTGTCACCGGTGTGAGCTGCGAAATAATAAATACGTATATTTAATGCGACACATCAAAAGTTTTTCGCTTTTCTGATATTTCTTTGGAAAGTTTGTAGGTTTTATTCTTAGTTCTTCGTATGTTATAAGGGACGCCGAAAACCACGTTTAAAAAAAGCACATTTGAAGGAGGAGACTGATATTAAGTTTTCTGCAGCAGTCGGTTACATTTAGTTTTGGTGGTGATACCTTTTAGTCGTTTAATCTTTTAAATTAGTCAATAGAACATTCTTATTTTTTTTATGTTGTTTAATATTGAGAACCGTTAGTTCTTACTTAGAAATTAATAAAAGTTCTGAAATAAATTGATTGAAGTATATGACGAGTATGTTCTGCGAGAAGGAAAACTTCGTTTGAAACCTAATAACGGCCAATTTCAAAATCAAAATTTGTGTTCCAACAAATAATAAATCATTAATATTGGCCATACGTTTATTTTGAAATTTAATTCACTGGAATAATGTATTTTAAAGCAAATTAAATGGGATTTTCTAGGAAATATTAAACACACCAATTAAGCAAATAAATACAAACCCACTGATTCAATGAATACTGATTATTTACCAGGTAGCTCTATAATCAAAATAATACCTAAATCATTGAAATACCTTTTCACAATTAATATAGAATTTCATTAAAATAACTACGCTTATTAATATTGAAATCCAAAACCACGCGTGATTTCAAAAGTTAAATCTTTCAACGCATGTCTTAAATTCGTTTACAAATTAATTATATTAAAAATCAGTTCAGCCTAACGAGGGATAATCGTGGACAAACATACATACAGGTCAAACTGAGAACCTCCTTTTTTGAAGTCGGTTAAAAATACAAGATATTAGGGTTCTGGTCAAGTGTGTGCAAACTTTTGAATATATTTGAATTATATTTGTTTGCGCCATACGGATAACTGACCACTGCCTTTACCACAGTCAAAATATTAATTTAAACGGATGACTGATGTAAGTATTGACATAGATAATTAGTAAAAGTTTTTCGGAGAACACCATTTATGTACAATACTAAATAAATCCCTATTTTCCAGGTTTTGTTTTTGGTTTTTATAATTTCTCTTAGTTTTAAAAGATTGCAGGTCCGAGCCCGGACTAGTACCAATGTAACTTTCTCTTCCAAAATTAAATGGACTTTCTTAATTATTTGTCACTTCTGACAAACGGTGAAAGAAAAGATTATGAGGAAACCTGGATTCTAAAACTGGGATTTGAAATCGCCAATCCGCAGAGAGCAAGCGTGGTGATCAATGCTCGTGCCTTCTCTATATGGCCTGTGGCCTGGAGAGACCTGAGCCCAGCAGTGCGACGTTTATAGGCTAGTTTAATTATATTATTATTTAAGAAATTAATTAATTATATTTATGTTTCATGGCAATAAGGTCAAAATAAGTTTGTTAATTGTTTGCAAGTTTGATATAATATTGAGTGCTTTGTTTATGTAGTTTATGGTAAGATCAAAGTTTTTGGGGTCAAAATTCCAGGTTGTGAACAACTAGACTATTTCTCTCAAGATATTCTAGTGGATGTTGTTAATTTACAAAAGGTTTTAAGACTCCCGTACCTCAAATATATTCAGAAAGTTAAAGATATTCGATGTTGCTGTCGCATCTTACTGTTTGAAAATCATGCGCATAGAACAAATACAATTTTAATTATAGGGGTATTTTTGAATAAAAATAATAGCTAAAAATGTAGTAGGTAGCAAGAAGTAAGCAAAGCGTTGGTTTAGATTCACGTACCATATGAAAAGACTAAAGTTATTATTTTTCCCTCTATGGTAGTCGTCCCATACCAGTTTTATTATTTTTTTCAACACTAAATAAAAAAATCAATCAAAAAAGTTGACAGCGATATATTTTCAAAATTTGAACTTTGTGAAATTCCGAGAACTCGAATAATAATATTATTACGTCGTATTTTGTTTTTATTAATTTAATATTGTTTTGCATTTGAAAAGGTACTGCAAAGAACAATGTTTTCGAACTTCAAAATAACAATATTTTTGAATTATTAAATAAAACAATACGTTGTATCATTGTTCAT
Organism: Autographa gamma; assembly: GCA_905146925.1. Taxonomy (NCBI): domain Eukaryota; kingdom Metazoa; phylum Arthropoda; class Insecta; order Lepidoptera; family Noctuidae; genus Autographa; species Autographa gamma. The sequence goes on from LR989870.1 coordinate 1,459,902, forward strand.
AGACCGAGTGTTTCTTTTATGTCACAAATAATAAACAATCGGGATTCAAGTAGTTAGTGGCATTATGGATACGAATGACTTCATTTTTATAAAACATACCGATATTGAAATAAATAATAACATGAAAAAAAAAATAGATGATTCTTCAGTTTTACAATGTGTAAATATTGTTACTTTGAAATATTTCTGTACTATTTCGATTTCAATACACAATTAAATCTAATATAAGAACAAATTCTAACTATACTATTTAACTGCTTACATAAATAAAAACTAACAGGCGTCAAAGAACTCATCGTCATCCTTGTCAATGGCGGGGAACGTGCCCAGAAGGCTGGCAGCATTGCCACGTTGAATGGCTATGCCGATTCTCTGTGCAAGGAACAAACCAGCCCTCTGATCACGAGTAGATTCTACCAAACGTTTGGAAAGTTCTTTGAAAAGATTTCGTGCGCTCGGACCCCATGACCCGAGCGTTTCAATTATCTGAACAAAATATTGTATACATAATTTGTTGACTCCCTGTTAATCCTTGTATAAATTATATTGCATATAAAAATAACGTATCAATAAATTTTCAGAAGCTTTTAATAATTTTAGCAAAAAAATATCAGAAAAAAAAAAACAAAATGTAAACCTTTTTTCCCTATAAATATATTGTTATATTCAATTTCAAGCCCGCATACCGGCTTCCTAAAAATCAGACATAGATAGCAAATGAGTGGAACAGTTCAGTGACGCGGCACTCGTCGATTCAACTCACAGATTTGTGTCGGATGTCGATCCCAGAGAAGTGATATCCTAGCATTAGTTGGCGTGGCATAGTTGCAACTGTGTTTTGTTTTTTAGTAGCATTAGGTGGCGTGACAGAGTTGCAACTGTGTTTTGTTTTTAGATAAGTTTGTATACCTTAATAATAGTCAGGGACAACTCACACACGGTTATCTGATCCCAAACTAAGCAGAGCTTGTGTTATGATAACCAGACAACTGATAAACATACGTATATTTTTAAATACAATATATAATTTATACACAGAGAGAGATCGAATGATCATGCTCATCACACAAAGATTTGTCCTGGATGGGAATCGAAACCACGACCTCCGTATAGCAGTTAAGGTCACTAATCATTAAACCAACAGGCACGGCAAAATTATTCTAGCTTGTTAATTCATTTTATGTTTTCCGAGTCAATGTAATATATGCATATTTTCTAATATTGTCCATTAATGTTAGTAAGTAAATAGGGGTTTTTACTTAAAGAAAAAAAATGGTTAATGTAAGGCAGACAAGACTAGTTCTTTGGTAAATTTGCAGATGGTCAAACACATAATTTTGAGTATTTTTTCGATTGTTTAGTATCAAATAAAAGAGTCAGAAGACTTAAAATAAATAAAAGACTTACCAATGTTTTCTCTTAAGGGATTTATAAAACCTTAACCACAATTCGTTTTACACCTGTTGCGAGAATAAAGTCTAAAAAAAATAACAACCTTGTAATGGTATTGGTGCACCAATAGCACCGGGCAACATTCCAACTTCAGACAGCCATGGGGTTTTGTTACATTAATACAAAACAAATAAATTAAGGTTGTAGGAAATATGGTTGTATTTTTTTATTAAAAAATGACGTAGATGACAATAATATAATGTAATTATTATTTTATATAATTATTATATAATTGAGTTTTTATCGTCACACAGGTAGTCACATTTTTATTGATTACAGGTTACAGACATTAAACAATGTAGTTTATTATTAAAAAAAAAAACCGCAAAGAGAAAGCACTCTTGGTTACCAAAACATTAATTAGTTTTGCTGAATGCATGGTATGATAAATTTTAATAGTGACTTATTGTTATCCTAAGAGGCTTATAAGTTAATGAACCCTAAGAAATGAAATGAAAATAACATACACTATGACTTTAACAGCTTCCTTTCATTGTATTTTCCTTCTTTATTTCAATTTTCTGCTCCACCCAAAGGTGAAAGGGTGAATTAACATAATATTTCACACAAAATTTTGAACAAACATAAAACATAAAAATCCTGGTATTACGTAGGTCGTAGTGGCCTAGCGGTTCAATGAACGGATTTGTATCTACGAGGTTGCAGGTTCGAAACTGGGCAAGTACCAATGTAACTTTTCAAAGTTATATGTACTTTCTTAATTATTCTAAGATACTTCTGACTAACAGTGAAGGAAAACATCGTGGGGAAACCTGGATTCCCAAATTTGGGATCTGAAATCGCCAATCCGCAGAGAGCAAGCCTGGTGATCAATGCTCGTGCCTTCTCAATATGCGAAGAGGCCTGTGCCCAGCGGTGGGTCGTTTATAGGCTGGATTATTACTTATTATTATAACATAACATATCATCACGCCTGTATCCCCGCAGGAGTAGGCAGAGGCGTATCAATGTACAACCCACAGTTCGCCGATATGTTTTTAGGTCCCATGTAATAGGGGGCGAGCCTTTTGCCACTTACCGGGCACAAATCCAAACTCCGACCTGCTATTGAGAATTTCATAGAAAAACCCAATAACACCTTGGTCGAGTCGGGAATCGAACCCAAGACCTCTAGCGTAGCAGGCGCGCTTAGCACCACTAGGCCAACGACGCAGTCAGGTCAGTCAGGTTTATTATTATTACCTTCCATAATATTTGTATACCATATTTCCTAATTATTATTAATTAGTGGAAACGGGAGCAAACAGAGCAATACAATTAATTCTGTTCGTACCGCGGCTCATTTATAATACGGCATCAATGGACCTTTGATGTGCCCTCTTGAGATCAATTAGCTTTGTAATCAACCTGTAACATTCAGGCATACGACACAATGCCGTATTGTATCGCGGACCACGGTCTGATTAAATAGGATAGAATAAGCGGTAGAGAAGACTATAGTAATAATATAATATTGTTTAATTTTCGTTGAGTCATCATTTTGTTTATTTGACATATCGCCTATTTTAAAATTCATTCATTTAGTCAAAGACCACCCTTCTTTCTTTCTATAGGTTTACATTTATTTCTGATTGTTGCCACTCTTTTTTGTATGCGTCCAGTTCATCCATCCATCTCCGCTTGGTTCTTCATCTATTAGGAACCAAAATGGTAGAGTTTCTTCTGCTTCTGCTTTCGTACGCGGTCCTTTGGACATTCGGCACACGTGTCCGATAATAATTATAAATAAAAAATAAGGAACCGACTGCAGATTGTTTTCAAAAGACTGAAAATATTTTTATGAACTATCTCGATCATGGCATAATGGTTAAGTCTCATCTCGACCCAGTACGCATCAGAATCGGTCCATTCACTTAGGATCTACGATGCCATAGACAGACAGAGCGACACGTCAAACTGATTACAGCCTTCTCATTGTGTCTGGGTTTAAGAAAACGAAATTAATCATTAATTAAATTGCCAAATTCATAAAACTTAAGACAATCAATAAATTCATAAGTTTAGATACCAAATAAGTTACCTTATGATTGTCCCAAAACTAGTCTTATTCCATACCTCTGCATATAAATCTTGTATTCAGGCTTAAAGTTAGTATCCCCGTATTGTGCGATATTATCAGTAAATCAGTAATATAAGTCTAAGTTCGTCTCGAGAACTGTAATAAACAATTCCTTATACCGACAATGAAAGCCGGGATATAATTAATATTCAAGGGGCTTATTGGCGCTGTACTAAATCTTGTAGCTGAAAGATTATATGATGTACAAAGTTGTGTAATAAATGTATAGAGCAGATGTTTTTGTGCTTTGAGTTTTGTACAAAGAATGGTAGTGATAGATTTGTATTGTTAATTTGTGCTAATAATGTCTTTTAATTTTTTCTACTTTAATTTGTAGGCATAAGTGTTGCTTTCCTTATGTTTTAGGGTATAATTTCAACCTCTAGTTTTGCAGTTATGATAAGCACTTATAGTTAACTTATTTATAAGGAAGCCTTACCAGCTAAACGTAGATTATTGTAGTTATAATAGGTCTGTATTGGTCGTCATATTGTAGTATTTACATTCATATATAATATCAAAAGTTAGTCTACGGGTTGTTGATCAAAAGTTTATTACATGCCAACATTTTTAATAAACTATTTTTTGTTTACCTTTTTAACTTGACGTTTTTTAACCCCGAGGCAGGGTGGTTACGCGCTTATTTTAAGGATATACCAAATATTGCGCGTTATTATTTCAATTTCTTTCTTTTAAGAATTTAGCTATCAAATCAAACTTTTAAACAAAAATAATTTCCTTGCTAGTCAGATTATCTACTTGTGTATTTATTCTCAGTGTATCAATGACGTAAATAAGCAAGATATAATCACAAAATTACTTCACAACATACAATTAAATCCAACACCAACAGAATTTCTTTTGAAGTTGCTGATAAAACCGCGCCGTATACAAATTAAATCAGCAATTCGTTGAGTGACATGGAACTCTATACATTTTAAGGTGCTCCCTCACCGCGAGCATTCACGTGTATTGTAACATTTTAGATTCGACTTTGAGCATTACATTACAATACTACCTCCCTGACTAACGAGCATTTGCGTGTAATGTAACAAATTGATTCGACTATGAGCATTTCATAGCAAGATGTCAGACGAAGCGGGAAGTGGAGCGCATTGATGTTACAAGTTGTATCAAGATATTACGCATTGTAATGCTTGGTTCTCCTCCTTCACTGATGTATGCCCGTTTTGTATCATTACAAGGCGCGCATTGTAATGCTCGGTTCTCCTCCTTCACTGACGTAATGCTCAAATCTGTAACGTTACATTACACGCGAAGGCCCGGTGAGGGAGCACCTTTATACAATAGTACAAATATAAATGGGTTTTAAAATACACTGTGGGTCCCGAGAGGCGTGCGTTGCACTAACAAGAACGAGCCTTATTTTGTTTTCGTTCGACGGCAGTTTTTGTTGTGTGCTAGTTTTATTTGTGATTTATTTACTGAAATGTCAACTGGGAAATGTCTATTGGGTTGCGGTTTTTGATGGTAAAACCTGTTTACTTTATAATTTACAATGTAGTGTTTGTTGTTGTTCAAAACAGATTCGAGAATAATTGAAATATTATTGAACAGAGAAAACGATAGACACCTAATTCAAATAGGGACCGTCTTATAGTATATTATTATTTATTCTACTAAACTTATTTCAGCATAACTTTTGCTATTTTGTATTTCACTTAACATAATATAATATCATGCTTGGATGACATGTAGATTGAAATATGTAGACCAGTTTCTTTATAAATATCTCAAAATACCAAATTAAGACTTTACAATACGTAACATAAAAATGTCACCAATCCATCCGCTACTATTTGTACTAAAAGAGACGTGATGACAAAAACATTTATTAAAGTTATATTTGCTGAACAGGAGCACAGGAGCTACCCTAACAGGCTACAAGACGGAGTCAGCAATTTTCTAAAACTCTCATATCTTAGCCCAGTGTGCGCCCAGGGGTCCCTCTAGGGTCCCTTCAGGGGGGCCCCAGGGATACACGGTGTAATTGCCTCCCATGTCTCTAGAGGTCACGTAACAAAGATTTATGCTGCTTATACTTTGAGGTGGATTTCTGCTTCGCTGGTTCGGTTAGGGGTCAAGGTCAATGTAGACGGAATGCAGAAAGTAAAGGTATTGCTTTGACATAGTATTGTCAGCGTATGTAATTTTGCCATATATGTCGTCTCGTAAAGTAGTTAAGGAAGCATAAGAAATTGTGGTGATAAGCGGTTGTGTTAAAAGTCATAATATGTGGATTGATTTTAAAGTCGGTAGGTATAAATTAAATCACAAATCACTTAAGTCTTCAAAAAGTTTTCTGATGTCATGTTGGCTACTTAATTTAACATTGAAATACCTATGTTTTTAAGACTACCAGGGATGCCACAGCCATGCAAGGTTAGTTATCATTAAACTACTGTTTTTGACTTCATCTTTCAACTTCATCCGTGAAGGTATAGGGTACACTAGGCACTTACCAATGTCATTCTCAGTTATCCAGAATTTTTCCAAATCCTTTTTTCCAAAATTATGTAGTAAATGGCTTATTTTACTACACTTCTTCAAACCAAACCTTCTGCCATTATTCTCTTCAACAAGATTGTGTTTAAGTCAGCGGCTGTAATAAAAGTAGGAAATGGGGAGAATCTCTTTAATCCTATACGCCCATGAAACGTGTTGCAAAGCTGTCTGTCTGTCCGATCCCACTGTTCTGTTTGTAGGTACTAGGATTATACGAATGAGTGTTCTTTTTAAACGGTTTGGATAAGTAATTAAGAGTTTTAAGATGAGGGGGTATGATTGAAATTTAAATAAATAGGTATCTATTTTGTTGATAGTTTGTTAAAGGTTTGTGCATTGTTGTAGTAAACGATTTATTATTATAATTAAAAATCTGGTGCGGGTAAATTATAGAGAGGTTAGTTTAGATCCCTGTTACGAGGTATTACGTTGGTTACTTATTTAAATGCATTAAGATATTCATGCTTCTGCCAAATTTTTATTCAAAAACTGTATCTAAGTTTCATTTTATTGACAAAAAATTTTGGAACATTATTTTTTTTTATTCACAAAAAAGATATGGGAACTAATGTACGAGGAACACAGAAGTGGTTGAAAAATGAAAGCTATAGAAATATGACATCAACAATAGTCTTTATAGTATACTATACAACTCACGGGAATAAGCGCGTACATAGGTACATACTTACTTTTTTGGGGTTGACGTTTCAAAGTTACCTAGTCTTTGTTTATAACAGAGCAACAAATTAAATCTCATTCAGAGTATCAATTATATCAGAAGTCATGTAGCGTTTGACGGCATAAGACCACTACAAGCCTTCTCTTACCTATGATCCCTGAACGTTGATATCTCATAAAGCACTAGACGGCGAGACGGGAGCATAGATTAATTGAATGTCTGTCAGCAACGGCTCTCCACTACCTCAACATGTACGAATTATTGCGATGCGACTGGATTGTAGGCATAGGTTAGGTTAATTACTAGTACAGTGAAGCCTCTGTTTTGTAGTAGGCAGCTTCCGTAAATGACTGAAAGTTAGTTAATTATAGGAACTAGTTCAAAACAGATTTTAGGAAAAGATTATAATAGTAATAATAATATTCCGGGACATATCACACACGGTTGTCTGATCCCAAGCTAAGCAGAGCTTGTGTTATGGTAACCAGACAACTGATAAACATACTTATATATTTCTAAATACATAAATGTTATAAATAAATTACACCCAGACATCGAACAAATGATCGTGCTCAAACATTTGTCCCCGATGGGAATCGAACTCACGACCTCCGGTATAGCAGTCAGGCTCTCTAACCACTAAACCAACAGGTTTTAGGCTTTAAGATTGGAATGCTAATATATTTCGGTCTTTAAGGTAGGCAAACCTATTACAGATTTGAATATTCTATTTATCTAGAAAACAATAAGAGTTGAGAACAATTTGACTTCTACTGAAAGAATTAAGCCTTCCTAGCTTAGGACAAAAGTGCGTTGAATAGGGAAGTTTTTGCCTTAGGACTAGACCGGCTTATTAGATTCGATTAGATTTTGTTCAAGGTGCGTTATTATTGCGTCAAATTTCAAATTATTATTTTCAATTATCTAAACTCAAATATATTGTAATTAAATACGGAATCTATGCATGTGTGATTGTTAAACCAACTAAAATCTTTTGTAGTTTATGTATGCATGAAACATTATACATGTTATCCTATTCCTAATATAGTTATAAATGATATACGTTTCAGTTTTACGGGCCATATAAGTGATAAAGTTTAGTGTGTTATAAACTTGGTATCGGATGAAAGGTGAAGTTTTTATATCTCTTTGAAAACGATAGTGAACGAACATTTAAAGTTGGGATTGTGCAAATTTCTTATTTATGGAGATGTACTGTATTTTGTTAAAGTTTCATTCAAATCTATCTAAATGACGTTTCACGTAGAGAGGGGAAAAGAGGAAGTGGGTAGGAAATGGAGAAGTAAACCAGTTCCAAAAATTTTGATGCAATTTAGAGTGTTGTTTGTTGTCCAATACGAAAAAAAAAATGCTTTAATATATATAATAATACATTATAGATGTATTGCATATGAGAACTTTACACATAATGAAAGTTTTTACATAATTAATTTCTTACAAAAATATTTATTAAAGGCTTTCTTCAATGACCTTAGTTATTGTTTACTCTATATATTCTACTTGTGAAACTTTAACGATATGATCAATAATTAACTGCGTTACTTTAGAGCGGAATATACTTGATGTGTTTTAGCGGACTCTTGGTACCGAAAGACCTTGAAAAGATACGTCAAATGAATCAAGAAAGATGACCTAGCATTCACATATTATAATAGGTCAGTCGCTCATAATATGTAGAACAAAAAACCTGCAGCAAATTGTAACACAAGTATAATAAAAAGCGAATCTCAGCTAGTGTAATAAAACGCGGTGAAAATAAAACCTCTAAGGACCTACAATTTACCTAGTATTCTGCGGGACATATTAATTTTATGACTGGCAATAACACAGCCTTTATACCCCATATTATGATCTACGAGATTTTATTGACATCCAAGAGATGGGTTGCGTAAGAAAAATGTGAGAGAAAAGTTTAAAGAGATCTTTATTTTTAGTTTTAGTTATAAGTTGGTTATGCATAAGTGTTGATTGTGACGAAACGAGTACTTTAATCTATTAATGGTATTTTATAAAACGACGGCCTGAAAAATTGACGGGCCTGTTAGTCTAGTGGTTAGTGACCCTGACTGCTATACCGGAGGTCGTGGGTTCGATTACCACCCAGGACTAATGTTTGTGTTATGCGCACGATCATTTGTACTGCGTGTGGGTGTAATGTATCTATAATATGTATGTATTTAGAAATATATAAGTATGTTTATCAGTTGTCTGGTTACCATAACACAAGCTTTGCTTAGCTTGGGATCAGTTAACCGTGTGTGAATTGTCCCGGAATATTATTATTTTAAAGGTTTTTTTTTTAATTGTAAGTTTCGATCGAAATGTGGATTTGAAAAATCATTACTGTGTCTTATGGAGATTAGATCGAAAATATTTTATGTTTATGCTTGGAAAACCATAGTGTTACTCTATATTCACATTTTATACAAAAAAGTCAAAGTTATTTTAGGAAACAAAAAGAAAAAGGTACTATTGGGGTTTTCTATGAAATTCTCAGTAGCAGGTCGGAGTTTGGATATGTGCCCGGTTAGTGGCAATAGGCTGGCCACCTATTACATGGGACCTAAAACATATCGGCGAACTGTGGGTGTACATTGTTACACCTCTGCCTACCCCTTCGGGGATACAGGCGTGATGATATATGTATTTTTCTATCAAGTTTATGTCTTTCCTACATTCTACAGACAAAAATTAAGGTATGCCATTTAAATACCTACTAAAACTACTAATACTAGTTTACCGCCTAACTTTATTAGACTTAGCTATGAAGGCAATTAATACGAATTAATTGTCACTTCTGCCTTCTATTCTAACTGAAAATTACAGGCTTAGTCATAGTTAAGTGGGACTTAAATATGTGCTTTACGTATTGGCTCTATCATTTTAATGTCTGTAAAGTTACTCTGAGCTTGAATTAATTGAAGGAGATGAGCTGAATATTGGATAATATGCATAGAATGTATTGGAATTCGATGACTTAAGGTTTATTATTGCGTGTGAGTTATGATTTAGGGCCGTCTTTCAAGTGTGCTTTGTTGTGCATATGAATTTATTTAGTAAGTCTTGTATTTAATGCTTTGTAAGAAGTTCCGTGCTCATGCCAGTAATTTGTAACACGCAGTTGATACTCAATATTTCAAAGAAAAAGTAAGACGAAATTTGGGAAAATCGCATTTTATACGTAAGTAAGTTCAAGAATACTGTATCAAATTACAAAATAATTTTGAATGCATACGTAAATCTTACTATGTAACTGGGTATGTGAAATAATATTAATGATAAGGCTCATTAAGACAAACATGGTTTAAAGCCTAGTTTAATTAAAGAAGTGGTGCCTGCTTACCCCTACGGGAAAGATGCGTGATCATTTGTTGGTACAAGTGTGTATGTTAATTAACATTAGGAATGTAGTTTTTCGTCATGAGCCTTTGGATTCAACAATCAACTCAGACACAACCTCCTTCTTCGTCAGTTTATGAGTTGGTCAAGATAACCTCTAAACTACGTACGACCGAGCTCATCGACGTATGATATGCATAGACTGCTACTATCGCTAGGTTCCCCTTGTGCCAAGCGAGAGCAGTTTTTAGTCTGATCCTAGTACATTTCGTTTTTCATTTAAGTTAATTTTCGCGCAACGAGAAACTTATATAAGAAAATATCGATGGTTTTGACATTGTTAGGATAATATTAGTGTTTTAGATAGATTTTTCAAAACGGCAAGCCCCATCTTCATACATAATTCACGACAACACTTGTTCACACTAGTGCTTACGGTATAAACTCTGATAGGCTCACTCTATAGTTTCAAATGCAACCTCGTTGACCGAGCTCTATAGCGGGTTTGACATGTGGTCGCGATCTTCAGCAGTGAGGGACCGAAGAGGAAGAACGCTATATTATCTTTAAACAAGAAACACTATATCATATTATTATTTGGTCTTTATAACACATGGCATGAACCAAGTCTTAGTGAAATGCGACGAATAGTTAGGATACTGCGGCAAATAGTTCGGTTGCAAACTCCGTCTGATTAACGGTTTTACTTTGTCCTCATGTATCAGCATCTAGGTTTTAGATTATATGCTAATGCCTGTTTCAGTCTGATTGTCTTAATAGATACTGTTTTTTGGTAGATTACATCAATAATGTTTTTTATTTTATTTGGGAAACAAACAGATTAATTACATAGCATATTATAATACAAACATAGTAAACTATAAATAAACCAAATCAGTTTCCAAATTAATTTGTTTTTCAATTGAATATGATATTTTATTTGTATTTTTGGAGCCATATTTATCTTTCAATTGATTAATGGTTTGTATCATTCTTCTATGAAAATAGTTATATCAATTACGATGTTAACTGCACTTGCAAGATCGCCATCATATTCCTTTAAAAACCACTCAAATTCAAAATATGTTTTCATTAGATAATAACAAGACATGGCGCTCTGTCCTGCCCGTCCTGCACCACCACCGTTGCCCATCAGGACCTAATGGAGGCCAACGACAAAGCCATTCTGGTGGCAACTTTCTGGTCAAATACACCCTTATTAATAAAAATGTCGATATAGATTAGCCACGGATTAAAAGATTCTAAATTCAAATTCTCTATAGAAAAATTGAAATTAGAATCTGCTAATCCGTTGCTAATCTACATCAAGATTTTTATTAATAAGGTCCACAGAGTTTAGATCATTGACTCGAGAAGAAGAAGAAGAACAAATCATTGAAATATTTAAAAGTAATCATGATTAAATTGTAAACGTGTTATTTTGCCTACATTTAAAAGTTACTATTCAAATCTCAAAATCCCCTAAAAATATAAAATTCCAACTCAAATATCCCGACTTAAATCTTAAATAAAACCTAACAGAAACTTAACCATTTCTGTTAGCTCCGGCAGCTAAATTAAGTTAGGTGTAGTGAAATTTATAGTACAGGAGCTAAGCTAACGAGTTAAGTGATGGTGCGTAGCTCTTAAAACTTCGTCGTACTGTTAAAGAGACTCTTGGTCTATGAGGTTGTAAATTGTAGGTTTTGACTGAGGTAAAGATTAGTTTTACATAGCTTTTGATGAGTTATGTGTAGTGTTGTGTATATAGTTTTACAGTCGTTTAGCAGTGAAATGAATAGTTGATGTTTATTTAGTTAGTAAAAAGGGATTTAATTTTATTGTGGCCTGTCAATGAGCACTAGATATTGTATTAACACAACTGGTAGCGGTTTTGGTAGTCTTTATACCTAAAACATTATAATGATTATTGTTATGTATGTACAACAAAACCTTAGGTTTCCAAAAAGCAAAAAAAAAATGAAATAAATTAGTTAAAAATTCTTTGAAACCGGTCTTCAAACATGTGTCTTTTATTCAGTATTACTAAACGCATTGAAAAATAAAGGTTTGGATATCCCTACTGTATCATAAAATTATATAATAACTGTAACAAGAATGGCTGTTTATTAGAAAATCCTGTTTTACTGTATAAGATAGCTTTATACTTATTTTAAAGTTACTTAAACCTTAAAAGCTTTTTCTATATACGTCATACGTTGTCATACTAATCTTCGGATTAAGCATTGAAAAATGTTAAATACTTAAAAATATAATGTTTTTTTTTTGTTACAGGTAAGCTGCTTTTTGCTGGCTGTTCTGGCAAGTTTTTAAATATGAATAAAATATTTTAAGTAAGTCCAGTTTTGAACATATTTTTAATTATAGTAAGTTTTTAATGTAATCCGGACCGTAAGCTTTCAGAGCTGATATGATTGGTAACTTAAACAAATATGTAGAGAAATACTAAGAATCCACATACAACCAACTGCAGCTGATTATTATTCTTCCTAAACGTTATTTTATTAATATAAACTTTTTAAAGAGATAATATACGTAATTTTATAAAAAAAAATTTAAACATACCGTCACGCCTGTATCCCCGAAGGGTGGCAGAGCTGTACCAATGTACCCCCACAGTTCGCCCATATGTTTAGGTCCCATGTAATAGGGGCGACCCTATTGCCACTAACCGGGCACAAATCCAAACTCCGACCTGCTACTGAGAATTTCATTTCCCAAAAACATTTTTATTTAAAGACCTATTTATTCAGTTCTTAATACACTGAAACCGCTCATTCACGCAGTATTTTCCCTTCCCTACACAAAACAGTGTCACAACACGATACTTCCACATGTAGACCACGTTTCTCCCGGCAGCGGTCATTTATCAATACGCTGGCTTTTTTCGCTTTTTTCGCTCGTCTCTCAAACAGGACTACATTTACTTATGTGACGTCAAACAAAACGAATAATGTTGTATTTGTTTCTATGTTTATGACCTGTTTGTAACCCTGTACGGAAAAAATGATTTTCTCTTTGTGTGTCTGGAGCATTGTAGCTCGTAAACGAATGTACCGATTGTGTTGCAGGTTTTTTGGTGGAAACGTGACGTGATCGAGATGGATATCCTACTAATATTATAAATGTGAAAGTTTGTGAGAATGGATGTGTGGATGTTTGTTACTCTTTCACGCAAAAACTACTGAATGTATTTTAATGAAACTTTACAATAATGTAGCTTATACATCGGAATAACACATAGGCTATATTTATTAAGATAGTGTATGTATTGGCACAGCTAGTTAGCTATAATTTTCCGTAAGCATTTGTTAAGTAGTCAACAATTTGAAACGTTGGAGAATTATTTCGAACATTTTGTTTGATTTCTTTGTTGTACTATCAGAGAAAGAGAGAGAGAATCTGACGATGATTGATTTTTATGATAATTTATGAGCTACAATTTCATAAAAAATCCCAAAAGCCACCAAGTGAGTAAAAACCGAGATTTCCTTATATACTCAAAGAGGCTTCGATTCCTAGAACCAGCCAATACAGGTTTGATCTTGCTTTCTGAATTATGTAAAAAGGCCTTTTCTTGGTAATAAGATTCAATGAGAGTTAGATTCAATAACATGAATGTCCATGGTAATGATATAAATTATATCGTATATTGAATTAATGTGAAATTTTCTTTCCTGGATGTGTAATAAATTAATGTTTTGGATTTCGGCTACCAGTCATACCGGATTCAGCTGAATACCGTATTTTGCATGGAGCGACTGCCTATCTGACCTCCACAACCCATTTTACTGGGAAACACAGTATCCCATAGTAAGACTGGTTGTCAGAATTGACTTAACGACTACCAAAGATCTATGTATTTCAGCCGGGACCTACAGTTTAACGTGCTTTCCGAAACATGGCACCACACCTAATTCAGAGGTATTTTAGTTATATATTTTATTGTAAAGTAAATACATGGTATGCTATAGGTAACAACCTACTTATAAAATACAGCGCGTTTTGTTTTACCGAGTGTCACGATTTTAAACGAGTTATGTCGGCCTTTATACAGTTGAAAGCTTAGACCATTAAAAAAGTTTAACTCTAAAGCCCTAAACTATACATACATATATTTATAACTGACTTTGTCTGCTATTACTGTAGTTTCATTGACTGGATTACACAGATTCAAAATTAATACCAAACTGTCTGTCTACTTTTATAATCCATTACCACAACCTTTTATCATTAAAATACCTAACTACAATTTTAGAAAAAAAACATAGCGCGTAAAACTGAGTTTAAATCCAACTCAATATATACCAATAAACTCTAATGTATCCAAGCGTAGTGATGGATATACATCCCTTCTGTAGAACAAGAAGCCTGTAGCTTATTTTACAGGCTTATATTAATTATTATATGGAGTAACTACCTATTCACTTGTGACCACCAGGTTACTAAGATATAATTAGCATGATTGGTCGTGGAAGTCCTATGCAGCCAGTCCATCTAAAACACATACAGTATTCAGCTGAATCCGGTAGGACTGGAAGCCGATCCCAATATACCTTATACCTTGGGAAAATGCTTTGATAATTATGTATAATCGTACCTACGTGGTTTATTGGACAGTATATTATATGTTATACATACATTATTGTATTATTGTATAAAGTATTTAATTTTATCTACCAGTCTTACTAAGATTTTGGAAGTCATAGGCAGTCGCTTCAACTAATAAAAATAATATTCCTGGACAACTCAGACAAAGTTGCCGGATCCCAAGCTAAGCAGAGCTTGTCTTATGGTAACGAGACAACTGATAAACAAACTAGTATATTTTTAAATACATAAATATTTTAATTAATTAAACCCAGACACAAAACAAATGATCGCGCTCATCACGCAAATATTTGTCCTGGGTCGAAATCGAACCTACGACCTCCGGTATAGCAGTCAGGGTCACTAACCACTAGACCAACAAGCCAGTCCAATGTAAAATACAGTATTCAGCTAAATTCTTTAAGACTGGAAGCCGATCTCAACATAGCTTGGGAAAAGGCTAGGCTAGGCTTCTTGCATTTATGTACGAACGTGTTAGTGGACAGTAGATTATAAGTTATTTATTCACTAGTGTTGAGTTTATTCGCGTAGTTTAGATGACTGTAGTTTGGTATTATGATGAGGTTATGTTATTGGTTGTGTCTGAGTGTTGAGCATTTTATTGTATTATAATCGCGATGGGAAAACATTGCCACCTGCCTTTTAAGAGGGGTATTTACATAATTACACTAAATAATAAGATTTTCCGTCTGTATTATTTACCGATTAAAATGTCTATGGTTTTTTATTTGGTATTGTATTTGTCTTCATTTTATGTTAGAATTTTCAGATAAAAATAGTTAAATTTAGTTGTCAAATACGTAAATTAGAATATCCATTTCGTAATTCGTAGTTCTACTAGTTCTTATTAGTAAGAGCAGCAAAAAAACTTTTTACTTACCCAACAAATTCCGTATTTCAATAAGCCAGATTAACATAAAAATAAGGCGAGCATACTGCAGCGGTTAACCGATTCTGTCGACAACAATATTACAACCGGGGATACAAAACTCATTTAAATGTAAAAATGTAAAAAACTTGGGATCCTAATTTCGGAATCATGTCGTCAACAGATTATCTTGGCTTTTCCACTCTTTAGGCGCCGCTGTGTATTTATAAGAGGATTATAGTCTGATCCCAGTACGTCGAGATTTGCTCTTAAATTGTCAAAAGTCTGGTCAGGATGCGAAAAGTTGGATTGTGAAGTTTGGGTTTGTAATAAGGTGCCTATGCCGAGATGTGAGGGGACAAAAGTCTTAAATTAATGAATGGAATATGGAAATGAACATGTTTAGTTAATTATTTAACCGGAAATATTAATTTATGTTTTTTTTTGCTAGAGTGATTGTATTTAGTACGTGCCTATGACCTCGAAAAATGATGTAGCGTAATAGACGTATTGAAATTATCTTTGAAATCTTTATAGGTATTTTTTACAAAATTGTTTAAGAATACAATGGTGTTAAAATTATTTTAATATAATTGAATACATATTTTATAGCTACTGCATTTATTTTTATCTTTAATCTAAATTAATTTGTCGACAAAATCAATTCAATTTGCGCTAAATTACACTGTATTACTTCACGATCATTTCTAAGATATAAGGAGCAGAGAAATCTTACAAATGGAGCCACTTTTCTATCTGCTCTAGAAGGGGATGGAACGGTTACATAAAAATAAAAATCTAACATTCTCACTCACACACGAGAATGCAATCTTATCGCTCCTTTTGGCAAGTCTATTGCTTTTCATCTGTCGCAATTCGTAACCAAGAACTTTTTATTCGATAACATTTTATTTGAACATTTTTAACCGAGGACTAGAGTAGTTAGACTTTTTGGTGTCGACATAAGGGTAGGTTAGTTTTTTTTAGGAGATTCTTCTGAACTTTTATCTTCTTTTTTTTATAGAAAAGACTTATTTTTTTGTTTATTCTTGTTGGGAAGAGTTTATTGTCGCAGTGTAGAGCTCCATTAATAAATAATAAAAATGTAAACTACATTTTTTTTCACAGATTGAGCTTTACTTTTTACCCTACGATGTTAGTATGTAAAAAGTCGGCTATTTGCAGTAACAGCTTGTCTCATTCATGTGAAAATTTCTAACTTAAAAATATAAGTCTTGCTACTTTTATACCTATTAATATTTTAGCATCAAACAACGTCAGCTTTATGATTAATTACACAATACAATTTCCCCAAAGAAAAGAGTCCTAAAGATTTATTGGAAAAAATAATATTACTTATTACCTTCCCCATATCAAGGTAAATACTTACCTCCACACGAATCTTACCCACAGATAATAAATAATCGCCCATTCATTCCATTCGATTTGAAAACCGAACGCGAATCGATTATCGCATAACTCCGATTATTTATGTTGCCAGCTTCACTTGCTGTGGTTATGGGTTGCCAGAATATATTTAAAGAATTGACGTATGGCAATATGGGACAGGAATGACATATAAATGTTTGGTCACGGATCTCAGCTAATGTGTTTTTTGAACGTGATAATTTATCACTTTTGACTAATGGTATCTATGGAGTATTGAAACTTGGATTCGGCTTTTAAGGTATATCATATTTTAAAAGCTTGTGGATTTGTTATGGAGGATTTTCTTATGGTTTTATTTCTAAAGAGGTTAGTGGTAAACATTACGTTAGCGGTTAGTCACACTTTGCTATCAGACATCTTCAATTTATTTACCTACTTCGTCATTTTGCAGTGTTTATAAATTATTACGTAATTTTAGGTCTTGAACTATACCACGGTTTTGGTCTAGGAATATAGGGTTACCTAATTCAGGATAACTGTAGTTTTTTTTTTGTTATGAGATTTTCAGCCGGTCCATAAATTGTGTGTTTAATATGTTCGTATGAATACATATCATTTTGGCTTAATCTAGATCAAACGAAAATATCGACAACACGTTGAGTAAAGACAATTAAACCTAATCATGCAAAAAATGTTACCGAAATTTTTCATGAAATCAAAATGACGCTCAGAAAATATTTTTGTACTCACGGTAGCTTTATTTAACACTGGCCAGTATTTTATAATATCATCGACGTTTTACACAAAATTCGTGACGCCACATATTTCAAATTTAAAATAAGAACAAAAGAACGGTATGAATCCGAACGCAAATATATCATTCGATTACCATTGCTCCAAATTTGAAATGTGTTTGTATAAAATACGTTTAAGCCGAAGATGAAAAGTATATCTGTCTTTGTCTAACGCATAGGATTTGGTTTAGTGAGAAAGGGAGAGGGATAGAGTTTGCTGACTTGTATGTAATGTCAAAGAAATGGGAAAAACATATTACTTGCGCGCCAGAACGTCGCTTATGTATTGTTATTGGCAATTGAATATAATATTTTCCATGTGCTGCTTTTTGTTTTGGCATTAGGATATATTATGGTTTTTAATCTCGATGCTTTGTTACAATACTCCTGACAGTAAATTTTCAACACTCCTGACTCATGGACTGAATACTATGATAAAACAAGACCAACCTAAAAAAGCTTTTGGTAATAATAAATGAAATTGAACTTAATGATTTTGTTCTGTAACTATATAATTATAATAGTGCTATAAAACTAAGATTAACGATAAGAAATGGAAAAGGAGTCTTGTTGTTTTGCTAAAAATTATAGGCGAAGTAATATTTTTTTAAACGATCTTCTTTACATAAAACCCTCTAATTAAAACGCTGGACACACCAAACAAAGTCTCACCTAAAGACATCTGTCCACAAAATACAGTGAACCACACATAACCAACACTTCCACAAGGCCGATGCTAGTAACTCATGCTCGAAACTTGAGCGTGCCACCGTACACACATAAGCTTTACAAATATGACTGTTATTGCCAATGCGGTAAGGTTCATTTTTGAAATTTCATTTGAAACTTAAACATACAGTTTGAGAATTCCTATCCTATTGTGAAGCTATCTATTGGAGTTCGAAACTGTCTCGTAGGGTAAACTTCGGACCACGATTTGTTGGACCTAATTTGTTTATTCCTGTGAATCGGAACTAAATGTTTCGTCTTCTGTTTTAGTTTTGAAGTTTCTGTGTAGTACAATGGGCTGAATTATTTATTTGTTTAGCGATTTGTGTATACGAATTTTAATGGCACACAATAGAGGTTGGCAGTTACTACTGATTTATAATAGAAATTTCTTGAAGTAAATTCGTTGATTGTAATTTAGGAACCATAATATAGATAATAGCGTGCAGTAAGAAAAATAATAAAAAAGTACCTACTATAAAAAGGAAAAAGGAAAAGAAAAATAGTAAAAAAATATAACATAACACGACGAATAATAATAGCATGAAATTAAGACTACTTGTACTAATTATCGACTTTCTAGAAATTAACTAAATATGTACGTTTTTATAACAAAACCAAAGAGACGTTAACCGCTACATACGCTACGTTTGCTACGACCGTGTAGCTGACGTAGCAGTATCGTAGCAATGACGTAGCAGTGGCGTAGCCAATGAAGCTTATCATCTGGTTAAAATTAGTTATTCTATTTGTCCTTAAAACTTGATTAAAAATGTACGATGCATTCTCAGTAATAAGTATAATTAAGAGTTTCTTCAATATTCTAATAACTAATATTTTAATAATTAAAGCATATTTAAAAATTAGAAGTCATCTGCATTTGAAGGTTTACAACATTTCAGTTTTAAAATTTATGCTTTTAAAATTAAATCTTATATAAAACTAACAGGCATCAAAAAACTCATCGTCATCCTTGTCAATAGCGGGAAGCGTGCCCAGAAGGCTGGCAGCATTGCCACGTTGAATGGCTGTGACGATTCTCTGTGCAAGGAACAAACCAGCCCTCTGATCACGAGTAGAGTCTACCAAGCGTTTAGAAATTAATTTAGATTTAATTTTAGAATAGTAAGAGTTTGTTCTTATATTAGATTTCATTGTGTATTAAATAAAGAATAATTATAATAGATAAATAGTAGCTATTATATGCTTTTAAATAATATTCCTGTGTCTATAAGGTTTTATTTTCAACCGGCCAGCTACACACATACTTTCCCATAAACTCAGCACAAATCTTTACCATGAAGGATTAACTTACTCTCCTTCAGCAGGATCCTAAGACCAAGTGTACTTAGTTGAAGACTTAGTTTATTTGGTGTAACTTGATTTACGGTGCAGCAAAGAGTGGAACTCTTAGGTCCAGTGGCTGCGGATGTTTGAGTTAAGGCTTTGGATGTGAATTAAAAGAGGTTTAATACTAAATGGGTAAATGAGAGATTGAAAAAGAGGGTAATTTGATATCTAAAATATATTTTTTTTTTCAAGATTTTTCTTGCAATTCGAGTGGATTTTGGTTTGACATAGAAATCGCCTGTTTTCTATTCTAGGTTTAAGGTTCTACCTGTCTTTGCAGGTTTCAAGCTTGTTAGTCTTTTTAAAGCTTTTTTATAGTAGTCTAGATATCATAGCATGAAATAGCAGCATTTATTTTATAAATCTTTTCTGATAGAATTAACAACAAATGTAAAAGACAAGTTATATCTATTTCTTTCCTAAATATACAAACTCTTGAAAACTATTTCCATAGTATTTGACTTCTTAGAGTAAGACAACTAATAACAATATTTTTATTCATCTCATTAAACTTGCCATAGACTCAACAATTTTCTATAGTTGTTTTAGTACCTATTTAAAATTCAGTATTCCTCCAAGTAAATGCTCTTCATACAAAATATAAATAAAAGTACCAAAAGTACCGTCGGAATGACACGTCATACAAATGTTCTGCTCCATTCATCTCTGTCATACCCTTTGGGAAGCGAGCGTAATGCTGAAGGGAAAACAAACTCCCTGATCCTTGAGATAAAATAACTCTTTAATAATATAAATATGTAGAGTAACCGACTCTATACTTTGTAAAAAGTAACAAAAACATTTTTTATAAGACATTTTTTTTCTTTTCGCAATTATTTGATTTCTTTAGGAGAAGACTTTTTTTAGGATAATATTTACGTTATACGTCATATTGAGAACCGCCTTTGAAACTTTGATCAAGATTTAAGAACTTACTATTATTGGAAGTTTCAAATCTCTTATAGCATACAGCATCCTTTCGCCCAAAAATTTCAAAACAAGACATTTCTAACTTTGCTTAAAAATTTTCATTAAACTAATTATTTCTAATCTTGTTTGTTGTTGGCACTTTGTTTGTGGTACTGGTACCTTTAGTGCTAAGTGCTTCATTTTATTAAATTAAACGGGAACACTTCTTGTCTGACATCTGCTTTTCGGTTAAAATGTTTTGTTGAGGATGTGCTTAATGCTTCTGTTTTAAAATGGGTTTCATTTTTCGATCCTGTAAATAGATTTTTTATTTTACTTATGGTTTGGTCGTTTTAAGAATTTTGTGTACAAATTTTGTGTATCAAAATGATTTTTTTCAACCTTTGTAATTTGTAATATTTAGAATATGACAATTTTGATTAAAAAAATGTAGTTTGTACTTGAAATCCCGGAAATAAAATGTGTCTATCATTCAATAGAAATGCAAAGCAATAAACATAATTAATCCAATTAAATTTACATGAATAGAAATGCGCATAGAAATATTCAGTAATTTGTAAATTATTTCCTCACCCCTAATGCATTTCTTTGTCGCATAATAATTATGCACTCACACAAACTCAATAATACATAAACAAAAATGACTGACAAGAATAGCAAACAGAAAGCAGGCAACGCCGCATTAGTTAATTAAAAAAGTGACAATGTCATTTTGGGACCAGTTACAAACGCGACGTTGCCGTTCTTAATAAGGGTACGAATGGTCTTTCATAAAAGGTTTAACTAAAAGTAAAGAAGGTACGGTCAATCTGGGTAACTTAAGCTTTCAGTACAACTTTGACTCACCACTTCCAATTCCGATTAATATTTTTTTTTCTGGCTCTGTACAAAACTTTACGCATAGAAATATTTTTTATTAGATACATAAAGGGCTTCGTTAAAACCCATCTAATGTAATTATTTGATAAATTTTAAAAATCCATAGATATAAAATAAAAACGGCGGGCTGTGCGCAACGTCTTTTTAAAAGTGCTCAAAAAACTTTGTTTCTTTGCGATTCTTAGACGCTGAATAAAGGTGAGTTTCAGTTCAGACAATAAAGTAAAGTTTAAAAACTTAAATACAATTAAAATTTTCGCAACATTTTTATGAATATTGTTAATATTAGCAAAATTGTGCATCGGGTCCTTTAGAACTATCTAATCCGGGTAACTTTGACTCGGGTCAAAGTTACACTGATAGTTTGAACTAACTCCACTAACGTACTGGGGAAATTTAAATATTTTTTTTAAGTTAAATTTACATTAACATGGCGCGAAAAAAGTAGGTAAAAAAAAATTCTATACATTACATCATTATTATACATTTCGATGGTAAAAAGCTTAAAATGTAGCTCATGCAGAAGGCGATAGAGGGTTGAAAGCTGCCTAATAAGCCTGATATTATACGCTGTTTCCCAAAAAATGTCGTGAAATATTTGCCTACTACTAAAGTGACCAAAAGAAAGAATTTTTTTCTCATTGATGATGATTTTCTTTGTATGGAATGGGGACAGTAAGGCTGGTAAAGAGCTGATTTTGTTATTTTCATTTTGGATTTTTATGTTAGTTTTTTTAATTGATTAGGATTTGATAACTTAGTTTTGTTATTAATGAACAATTTAAAAGACTTATAAGACTGATTAGATCTTAATAAGTTCTAAAAACCCGTCTCCTTTTAAAAACTAGCGATTTCCCTAACTGCGCACTTTATTTTTCATGTTTTCAATAGTAAACCTTTGAGAAAAAAAATAAAAATTGTTTCTAATGTTAGTTTGTTTCATATTATGGCATAAAAAGAGGGTTAAGACTCACCAAATATATCAAAACCTAATTTAAAACAGCAAAATCCGTATCATTAAGTGTGTGAGGTAATGTTACCCAAGTCACCGTATAACTTTGCCTCGTTGAATTTTCAATGATTATAAAGCTGTAGTTTAAAAAAAAGAATATTTTTTTTTATTTCTTAAAAATAGGCATTGTAAAGCCACTAAAAATATTTATTTCACAGTAGTTTGGTTTAGAATTCTATACGTAATTTTAAAAAAAGCTCATAAAGTGGGTCAAAGTTACCCAACATGATGGTACTACTGATTGAATTAGTTAAGTCAGTGGTAAAAATATACACGTGAGAGAGTTTTGGGATGTACTGAGCATTGGATGGCCACTCATTAGGGTATATCATTTTTAATTGCTAAACATTTACTCATTGCTGTATGACCAAAAACAAATTTAGTAACGGTCTTCATTAATTTAGTTAATTAATGTAAATGTTATCATCGTGATAGTTAAATTCTGTTGATTTTAGTTTATTACTAGCACAGTATTGTGCACTTTACATTACTTCAACAAAACTTGGTAAACAATTTAGTCATTTATAAACATTATTAACGCCACGCCACATTTTCAACTAGCATTATTTATTTCATCATAATATTTCATTCCATTAAATGTTTTCCAAAATTTCGAAATAACTCTCTCTCTCACCATGCACACTTCACAACGTTAAAAGAAAAAAGAGAAAACTTTTATAAACAGCAAAAAGTTTATCACAAAGTTTCTTTATAATATCCATAATATGGTACGATACAGATCAAGATTAATGACCTAGGTACCATAGAGGATAGATGAGAAACTACAGAGTGCGCATATGAGGGTATGAACTGTGAGCAATAGTATGAACTAGTTCCTTCTTACATATGTATCTAAAAAGAGCGCGTTGTTTTAATAAAAAAATCTCATTCAAACAATTCCAAAACAATCTCCCAAACATTATTCAAATAATATCGGAACCGATCGATATTTTCACATCAACGTCTGTCGTTGCATAGAAAATAACTGTAAAGTAGTAAACGAATGTACTACAGAAAGCGCAAAATGTGCTCACGCTGAACGCACTATAATTTTAGGTATACTTGCACTCTATAGTTTTATCTTTTTTTAAGCTCTATGCTGAGGGTCGCTTCAGAACGAGTGAAGGCGAATGAATGAGGTAGGATTATTATTCAAGATGGAAACTCATAGTATATCTAGTTTTACTGATGTTTTTGTTGTTTGTGTGGAGTAGTATTAAGTGTGAAATGTGTGTGCGTGTTACAATGTAAAATAAATGGAAAGTCTTGTGGTGGTATGTGGTTGTCGAAAAGAGTACCTAAAGGTTCTGTATTGGGACCTGATAGACTTATACATTAAAAACTTGTTATAGTTTTGGATACAATACGTTTTATATTTTAGATCAGTTATTAATCTGTTAACTGGCTATTTATTGGCCTATCTGGCCTTAACACCTACTAGAGTTTGTGGTTAATTACTAGAATTGTTATCTCTAGTAACAATAAATGACTGAACAGAAGAAGAAGAATTACGTACCAGTAAAATTTGTCATCTGAAATAGATTTTATATAATTTAACCCTTCATTCTTCATAAATAAAAATGAAACACTACAAAATCATCTCATGAAAACTCAATCTGCGGCCTTTGCTTAACACATCTACAAATTGCCAATCAATATGACAGCTGAAATTCGCTCCGGAAATACTTGATTGAGCGTCAATCATTGTATTGGATCAGATTGCAGCGCCATCCGTTTGTAGATTACCGTCGCGACAAAGTTCATGTGTCATTAGGTAGATGCGATTTGTATCTCTGTTTTTGAGTCGTTAGAGTTGTAAATTGATTGGTGGAAGATGGTTGTGTATTCTGTTTAGTAATCGCTGTTGAACTTGAGAGTTCTGGGGATAAATGAGTTAAGTCTTTTTGAAAAAGGAGTTTAGCTCTTTTATATGCTGTTACTGGATGTTTGCTAAATACTATTCAAATTTTAATAAAATAGTTTGATATGAAACTATTTAAAATTTCCATTTTTAAGCAGGTCCAGTAACAAGACTGGCAATACAAAGTTTTATTTTAATGATACATTCTATGTCAAATATACAAAAAGCTCGTCATTTTCTCATCAAACTCAAATCATTTCTTAAGTTAACAATAATATCCCACAAAACAGCTTGCAAATTTAGTTAAGCCGGAACCCCACCGCTGCGCAGGCTGTGCACGGATGCGTGGCTCACCTCTGCTGCGTGGGCTCATTAGTTCGGCGGCGTCGGCCTCCGTTTCCACTGCGGCGCACGGACACGGATGTGTCGCCCACACAGCTCATAGCTATGCGTGGGGTACAGTCACGAGCAAAAATATGTATACATAATAATATGCGAAATTGTTAAACGAAATTAGTGAGATTTTTTGTCGAATCTCGTCTGCCATCTAGCAATCAATGCATACTGACAGATGACACTTGAAAATAAAATGGATCAATTTTTTTTTTTATAAAAAAAAAATAACTTAAAGTCAATATATTATTTTTATAGTATAGACAATAGCTCTTCCAAGTAACAATATAATTTAGCTATTGTGTATTAACATCTGTTTTACTTATTTGTATTATAAATTACCTAGTTCTTACATAAATTATACTTATCACAACTTAAATGTATTTATATATACTAGGAACATTAATTGTACCTCTTATTTATAGTAGCTTATTCTTATAATAATTTCTTAACAATATTATGTGTGTACATATTTTTGCTCGAGACTGTACATAGTCGTGGGTCGCCGAGAAATGGCCGACCCACGCAGCTGGGATGCGTGGGTCGGCCACGTGGCTGAGCTACGTTCCGCCTATTCGAGTTAGCTACGCGTGTGTTTATGACGTCAATTGCTGCGTAGCATGTCCGTGCGCTGCGGTGGAAACGCTCTCATACATTTTGTACTAAAGCGAAGCTGAACACACGTGCACAGCCTCTCCGTGCGCCGCTGTGGGTTTCCGGCTTTATATTCACTCCCCTTTCCCACCGCAGTATCTATAACGATACCTAAACGACGATTTGGAACCCCATTTAAATATAGTTCTATATTTAGTTCAAAGCGTCGCTAAGCGCTTATCTAAATGTCATCTTGGACTCAATCAGGATATTTCCTCTATCTATTATAGATAGAGGATTGAAAGCGAATCCTTTAATACCTATTCGTAGATTCAAAGCTATTTTGTGCTTGATCGGATTACAGTACCTTACAGTACATCTACTGGGAACGAAGTCATTAAAGTGTCCAAACACTGGATTTTAGAATAAGACTTCTTTTGGCAAGTATCCATATTGGACACAGTTTTTACATAATTTTGTTGGTAGTTTTTTACCAGCCATATTTTGTATTGGTTTTAGAGGAAATTTACGGACTAATTGCATAATTAAGTTAGAAAGCCTTAGCTGGGCATCCAAACATAAATAAAGGTACAAGTTTTTGTATATATCTTAAAAACAAGACAGTTGTGTATGTGTTGCAAATGCAAAATTGAATTGAATTGATTATTCGTCCACACTTATTCGTGGAAGTTTTTAAGCAAAGCACTAATTGGCAGAACTTTAAAAAGGTGCCTTTTCCACGGCACAAAATATGAATCTCCTCAAAACCTAAGCCACTCTGAAACCAGTTACACTTTTTTTCAATTTTTACTTAGAAACAAGTTACATTTTCTTCCATTTTCCATTAAAACTAGGCTTTACTTGTCACTACACAAAAACATATTAGCATAGCATGTGATGATAAAACGCCTACGTCTCGTACGTGAGGTCGTTAACCCCTTCAAATATCTGCTCCGAAGCCTCAATAAGTGTTTACTTGCCTTTTATTAGTTTTTGATAACATGTGTTTGGAGTATCGAGGGAACCCTAGACCTTTTTTATCAGGGATGATAACATGCTTGTAATATTGGAGGTTTTTAATATAGGTAATCTTTTTTGGGAGGTTTTTTCGGAATGAGTTTCAGATTTTTGCGTCATGTTATAGATATTTGCATTTTTACTTTTAGAGTGAAACTTAATAGCTTACGCCATTTTGTCTACACGATTACTTTAATTTTCTTTTTTTTTTAATGATCTTTTAGATTTTTCAGTAAACATGAACTTATAAGGTTGTCTGTAAAGAAGTCACTTGGGAGCAGCACTTATAAAATCAGCAGAACTGTAGCTTAACGTAACATTTCGATTAGTTGAAAAAATAAATCGATATAAATGCATTTCCTTTATGAAATACTATTTCAATATTGCAGTATCCAAAAAAATCTAGGACCCGAACTTATATAACATACCTCAGGTCTTACATAACACCTAACCTTTCGAAATCTAGTAAAACAGTAAAGTAATGCAAAAGGTCGTTGAGTTAAGTTGACACAGACATTTACAATAACACAAGCGCATTGACAAAGGTCACATCCACGCTTCCAACTACCTTCCATATATTACTTCAAGATCGTGACGTCATACAACCTCTTTCAACTGAAAACAAACCCTAACACTTTGTAATAAAGTTCAGTTTTGTCTGTAGGAGAATTTTTGAAGAGAATAACCCATTTTTGTGGGTTTAATCGTTTTGCAATTGTGAAACGTAGTTTTTGTGTTTTGGATGAATAAGTCTTTTCAGATCTATTTCTTTTAGTGTCTTCGTTATTGGAGATTATAGACTGAAGGCTTTTTAATACGCTCTATTTATCTATGGATTCTTTTTGAAATATGCTTTAGAACTATTTTTGTTCTAGAGTCAAATGTGAATGTGGATCATTTAAAGTAAATAGGACTGGCTCTCCATTTTAATAGAACTATTACTAGCGACTATTATGATCTAGCTCTACATGAGTTTTTTGATATGTTTCCTTCTTCCCTTATTCTGCCATTGCGCATAATAATAAAATATGTTGTGTTTAGCATTTTTTTTTAAATTCTAGCTGGATAGGTGCCTGTTATCATACTGCGAGTATTTAACCAAGAATACCTAGATCTTACTTTTACAACCCATTTCCCAGGTAATGCAGTATGTTTTCCAACTTTAAGTAGATATTTGTGTCTCTATGTGTATTTATTGTGTTCCAATTTAAATAAACTTATAAAGAGCTCCCTAAATAATAAAAAGACAACATGCAATAAATGTATTGAGTTTAAGAATGGTTTTGAAAGCATTTCAGTGAGAATGTCGTCGATATTTTTTAGTGTCGTTAAGAAGAATCTTCGTTTTATGTATGTTTTATTAGAGCACTTTTATTTAATGGCTGAGTCGAATTGTTACGATGATGCTACGTGACAAGAACGCCTTTAAGAACTTCATTGGAAATATTTTGGAATGTTGTCGAGTTTGTTTTGTTATTGGTAAGATATTTTTGATACTTATGATTCATGGTTTTGCTTGTATAGAAGCTAATTTAGAAGCTTATTTAACAATTTTAGGAATACGTGTCGATCGTGGCAGATGGCAGAAAACATGAACAATGCTAAGTCTTGTCTTGAAACTTGCATTTTCACTGACGGTAAATAATTTTATTTATTATGTGTTTGGTACGTATGAAAAGGATAAATGCAGCAATTAAAAAGCAACATTCGAATTTCTGTAGGGGAATGTCGAAAAATTATACCTCCATTCAAATTTAAATAATTACGTCGTTACCTAATTCAAATCATTATGAACTTAGGTATAACATTACATATAATTGCACAAACATTAACCCACTTCAAAATTTTGTCTTAAAAAATCATCCCAATATTACACAGACAAAGTCACAGTCAATACCATACCATATAAATCCTATACCATGTATGTGAGCTAAGCGGCTGTCCTATACTTAATTGAATCGCGTCGAAGCCTTCGGTTTCTCAAGCTTAAAGAATTCCCGCCCGACACCCGCCGGTTTATTAGATCGCTGCACTGAGGTATTTATTGATAGAACCTCTTTGATATATACCGATTTAATGGAAACTGATTGGAAATTTGGGTTAAAGGAAATTAAGCTGTTTTTTTCCTGCATTTTTTATATGTCATGCGGTCAAAAAATGCTTGAGTACTTTGTCCCTGTTTTTTTTTATAGTTTGTTTTATTTTATGCGGCAGAGGCGAATCTAGAAATTAATGATTAGGCAAATTAGTCCACCTCACATTACTACTACACATGAAATATGTTGAAATATGTTGAAATATGTTGAAATATGTTGTGTCGTGTCACAACCGTGAATAAAAAGATGTTTGATCATAATTATGAAAATGAATTATAATAATAATAATAATAATAATAATTTATTGTTTCCAATCACATTGTCATTCAACACAAAAATTGAGACATCCCCGTTAAGTTATAGAATACTTGTGATGGGATTGCCTCGCCCTTCCCTTAGTTTCTAAAATTACAATGTTATAAACAAACAATTAAACTTCGGTAAAGTAAAATTAAAATCTTTAAGAATTAGTAATAACAAAAATATTTGGAGCATGTGTGTATGAATGTGTGTGTGCGTGTGGATGTGTGTGTGTGCGTGTGGGTGTGTGTGTGTGTGTTCGTGAGCATGTATGGTGATTGTGAGACTTACGCTAACAAATACGAGCTAGGATAAGTTCTGTTTCATTGTATGATATGTTAATCAACCACTCAGTTAATGCTTTCTTACAGTCGTAAAGTAACATGGGATAAATATTTAGTTGATGGTTTAATTTGTTATATATATAAGTTGACTGAGTGTTAAATTGACGTCTGGCAAAGATAGTTCTGACCATCGATGAGTGGGCCACGATATCTTTACGTCTTCTGCCTTGTGTCGTAGCATCATATGTTAGTGATTTATGCAGGGTTAAGATTAAATTAAGTATATATAATTTTCTGACCGAAAGTAGGTTACTAGTCTTATAAAGGTTGTCTGTGGGATATCTAAAGGGCTTATAATACATAACCTTTATTAAAGATCTCTGGGCTCTTTCAAGATCTAGAAATTTGGTTTTCGTGGCACCACCCCAAACTGGTATACAATAGGTTGTGACCGATTGTGCGAGAGCGATGTAAATTTTGGTAAGCAACTGGGATGGCACTACATGACGCAAAGTTTTGAATATCCATATTAATTTTCTGATCCTGGCCATAGTGTTTTCAATGTGGGCATGCCAGGAGAGCCGTTGGTCAATTATTATTCCTAAATATTTAATTGACCTAACTTGCGTGATGCTACTACAGTTACACTGATAAGGTGGATTAACACACTCATGGATCACGATATCAAAGTTTGGACCTGGCTGTGACCTCTGGTTGGGAGTAAAACAGATGAAATTTGTTTTGTCAACATTAAGCGACAAAAGACTTGCGTTTAGCCAACCGGCTATCTCCTTCAAGCCACGTTCAGCAGTCTTCTGCACGGAATTCCAGGACTCATCCGTAAATACTACTGCAGTGTCATCAGCATATGAGTAGATTCGTCCGCCACTGCACCCAATATTACATAACTCATTGATATATATTAGGAACAGCGTCGGACCAAGTACACTACCCTGTGGCACCCCAAATTCAACCCTTTCTTCATCACTGAGGTATGATTTTCCAAGTTTAACCTGTTGTGTTCGATCAGATAAATAACTTTTGAAGAGAGAAAGCTCTAAGCCCCTTATGCCGATCGATTCAAGCCTGTGCAGAAGGATTGGGACAGAGACGGTGTCAAAAGCTTTTTTTAGGTCCAGGAATACTACTAGGCATTTTAATCCCTTATCAACATTAACAACAATATCATTAGTTAACGCTTTAACAGCGTCTTGCGTAGAAAGACCCCTCCTAAAACCAAATTGTGATTTAGATAATAAATTATATTTGTTCAAGTAACTGATAAGCCTGCTGTTTAAAATTTTTTCACAAATTTTTTGCAATGCATGATATGACGGATATCGGTCTGTAGTTGTTGACATCGTTCATGTCCCCCCCCTTATGCACAGGTGTGACTAAGGATCGCTTAAAAGCAGCAGGGAATTTTCCGGTTTCAAAACACAAGTTAACTAACTGAGATATAAGTGGGACAGTAATGTCTCTAGAGATTTTTAGAAATTTTATCGGTATGCCATCCCAACCAGGTGAGCTCTCAGAATCAAGGCCCACGAGTATGCCATCCACCTCCATTGGATCAGTCGCAAGTAGAACAAAGGACGAAGCAGAGCAATGTGAAGAAGTGTAGTTTGGATGAGTACCTTTTCGTATTATCACGTCGGCCAAGATTTTGCCAATTTTTACAAAGAACTGGTTAACAAGGTTTAGTGAATTTAAGGGGTCCGGCGTAATATTGAGGAGAGATATACTAGATAATTTGGGGGGTTTAAACTGTGCAATATCATTAATCTTTGACCAAAGTTGTTTTGGATTGTTTATAGAGGCATCTATTTGTTCTCTCTGGAATTTGCGTTTTAACTTTTTTATTAAATTTGTGCAGTAATTACGAAAACGTCTGTATGTAATTTTTAAAATAATATTATAAGGGTCTGATATGGTTCGCGATTGCATTTTGTTGCGGAGATTTATGCAGCGACGTACACCGATAGTCATCCAGGGTTTAAGTAACTTTAACCTGTTCGGGATTGATTTAATTGTAGTATTAGATAGGAGGGCCTTGTTAATAGCATCTATAAATTTGCTAGCTATGATGTCAGGGTCTTTGTACAAGTTAAAAAATGTCATGTCAGTACTAATAAAACTAGTGTAGGCATTGTCAAAATTAGTAACACATTTTTGTTTGTCAGATTTTTTACTTAGAACTGTTTGGCTGGTGGTTATATTAGTTAATACCATAGCATGGTCAGTAATGGTCGTCTTTAAGATACCCACAAAGGCCGAGTGACATCTGTGGTCCATTTTTATGATAACATGGTCTAAGCAATTTTGCTCCCTAGTGGGCAAACAGTGACCCGGCAATAGTCCGTGCGCTGCTAGCATGTTAAGATAGTTCAATCTATTTCCACGCTGCGATGAAACTTCTAAATCTTTTATTATTAAGTTAATATTTATGTCGCCTACGATTATGATGTTATTGTGTGATTCCAGAGTACTAAGATGCAAATTTAGTGAGTTAATAAAACCTTCAGCACAGGCATTGGATGGAGAACGATATATACCTAGCACTGTAAAGTGATTAGTTGTTACCTGGATAGCTGATGCATTCACGATGGCAATTTCTGTTACCTGAGTTGAGAGGCCATTTTTTATGTACGCCACAACTCCATCGTTTTGGTTATACTGATTCTTTGTACAGTAAGAAGAATAATTATTAAGCGCAGGGATCTGTTTATTACAGTTAAGCCTGCATTCAGTCAAAATGATCACATCGATATCGTGCTTTATTTGTAATAAGTTAAGTTGCAGGTCGTCAAAATTACGGTAAATACTCCTGATGTTTTGAGTTACAACTGTAAGGTTGAAGCTGTCGGTATGTAAATAATTATGAACCTCATCAATACTTATTATTTTTGAATTTGAGATTTCGATTTCATCTAAATCCTGTAAAGAATTTAAGTTACTATCCATTATCAAAAGAATGATGTAGTTGGTGCTGCATACCATACATGAAATTTATAAGCCACTGAGGGGTACAGACGTATTCATATTCCAATTCTTTTATACTTTTGTAAATAAGTGAAAGTTTGTTAAGGTTTGAAAATACGTAAAGTCTTTGTGTAAGTGAGTGTGTAGTACGAATGAGAATGTAAAGTTGTGTGATGAACATTGGTAGTTGTTTTGAGTGTATTGTGTAGTTATGACATTTTGTTACCTTAAATAGTTGTTGAACATGCTCCGTTGTAAAAAAAAGAATTAAACGCCAATGGCACAAGTTATTAGCACCCTTTAGGCGCAGGCCAGACAGAAGAGACGTAAGACGCAGACGGGGCGCGGACATTTGTCCCTTTCATACAAAATGTATAAAAGCGTCGCGCCCACGCTTGGGGCTCTTCCGTATGTTTTGCGTCGTGACGCTTCTATACATTTTGTATGAAAGGGACGCGGTAGAGACAAATGTCCGCGCCCCGTCTGCGTCTTATGTCTCTTCTGGCTGGCCTGCGCCTTAGTTAGTAGGTGGCTAACTGCATCAAGTGCTGTATATTATAAGTACCTGCGGGTAAATGATATTTGATCTAACTTTATTGCTTTCTTTTGTTGCTCATTGATACTTAAAAACCCTAAAATTACAATTGCCAAATAGAAAATCATGTTCATTTTGTAATACATCAAATATTCCTTTAGCTTCACGAAGATAATGTATCACTTAAATATTAAAGTTTTCATCAAAACAAAGCATGCTTCTAATATCATTTCTTCAGTAATAAGTACTCACTGAAAATAACTCAACGATTCTTTTTTAAATATCCAAATATTTGATGTCAAGTACTTTATTTGAGGTTTCAATGAGAAAATTGCAAGCGTTCAAATCGTTAATATACATCAAATGGCGTTTTAAAAGAATTAGCTTTGACAAATGTGAGAATACTTAAATTTTGAAGATTTTAAATGGAAGCGAATTTCTATGAGAAATGGTAATTTTCTTTTTAGAAATTTAATTGGTTAGGTAGGTATGTATGTTTCATGATTTTGATCGAAATGTAGTACCTAATGTATTTCTTTACACATTCTGTGCTCGCTTCATCATCATCATCATTAGCCTATAGCAGTCCACTGCTGGACATAGGCCTCTTGAATTGCACGCCACTTTGTTCTATCCTCGGCTTGTATACGCTTAAATAATAATAATGATTTCCTTTACAAGTGTTCATCTCCAATGTGTTTTATTATTGTTATGTCAGACAAGATGTTAATGTTAATATCTTGTCGGAAAAATGAAAAAATAGTAAGTATTTAACTTACTATTTTTTCATTTTTCCGACAAGATATTAACATTAAAAATAAAATCTTATCTTCATTTGAATCAAATTTTCTGATCGATAGTAACTTGGGAAACGATCTAGATATCCTTAAACCTCCAGCCTTAAACTATACTCGAATCGGAAACCTAACACAAACGTCGTTTATAACAAGAATAATCACATCTCCCGTACACATATGTAATATATACCAACTAAAATAATTAATATAACCACAAGAATATCACGTTTCTAACGGGGTATATCAAACGTGACATCTAATTAATACCTAATTATTCCTACCATGCTTATACTATATACAGGGTGTTTAGAAAACCCTGTCCGACCCGAAAGGGTGATACAGCTCACAATCACATGCCCAAATAAAATATTAAATTCGGAATATTTGTGATATGTGATAGCAAAAATAACGAAATAAATTTGAGATTTTAACAATTACAACACCAATTTCGTCTATAGCTATCAGAGGCGGTCTTTTGATTTGATCATTCGATGTACATCTGGAGTTCTGAAAAAAAAAATTTGGTTGTCACTTTTTTTTCTTTTTTCCAATTTCATTTTACACTTGCTGTGCCCCACGGTTTCACCCGCGTGAATACACAGGTCCCGTTCCCGGTGCCTTTATATTATTAGGGGCGAAGATGAATCCAACAAATCACAATTCAATCAAATAACAATACACAGGATTACTTAATATAGTGATTAAATATACTAAAAAATATTTTTTCATTTTTTCTCATAAGAACTTCTCTTGACAATAACAAATACAACAAAAAAATAATTAGCGAAATCGGTCCAGGCGTTATTGAGTTATGCGCTTACCAACACATTTGGCGATTCATTTTTATATATAAGATTATTGTAATCAGATATCGATACCTAACAACACTTAAACGGATCGGACAGGGTTTTCTTAACACCCTGTATACATATTTCGCAAAAGCGTTCGCGTGTGTCATGCGAGTTACACTCATCAAAGAGCGAGTTACATGAAAGTGTGTGCGAATCCAAGTGTAAATCTAGTATGTTAGCAAAGTTTTGAGAATGAAGATTTTGGTGGGTGTAAAAATATAGCATGGATTTTTTTTTTTAAGATCTATCCAATTACCTAAATCTTGAAGAAACACATTTACAATTTCAAGGATATAAATGTATCTTTCTTACGGGTTTGAAATACGTGAAACATTAAATAAATAGAGGTTCCATTTTTTACTCAAAAGATAGTAAATAGATTTATCGTATCTTAAGTAAGTAAATAAACCTTTTAAATAATGATAAATTGAAAAAAAAAACAAATATGAAAATATACGTCACAAACCTTGAACCCAAAAAAGGTAAGAAAAATTTGTTAACATTCATTTCTAAAAGTACTAAAACACGTCACAATAAAAATATAAACAAATTCTGTACACGTTCAAAGTAGGATACTTAAGTACAACATTTGCTTAAGCCACATGATAAATTATACCACATTATGTAATGGTCCTGATAGACTGGGGCACTCACGTGTAACAGAACACCGAGCGATCGGTGTTTTACCGAACAGTACGCTTACCATGAGGTAGCAGTACGGTTGCGGTTGAGTGAGCGGGACAGCGTAGAGTGCGAGAGAGCAGTGTAGAGCGCCATCTCACTTCAACAACCACAACCGTTCTGCTTTAGGAAATCATGGTACGGGTACAGAGCTAATCATTCACAATAAATCTAGTGCACACTAGTAGAATAACAAATGGAGTTTTTTGCCGGTTTTTCCATAAGGAGGACACTTTGGATCCTGTCGGATCTTGATACAGTTGATTTTTTGAGCGGATTTTGAAGTTCACAAGAAATAAAAAGGCTTTGATTCTTGATTGAGCAATAGCTCTTTAAATAAAAGATTTTTCTCGAACTAAATCCTAGGCTAGTCAAAAATTTAGAAGCAAAACAGGCGTTCGCTAGAATTTTCGTTTAAAATATCCTCAATTTTGTTGAAACATTCGCTAAAATGCTCATTACAAGTAACTGCTCTAGTCTAACAGTACCTTTATAATAATAAATGGTGATATTCCATGACATTTCTGAGTGTTCTGTTTTACCAGAAGTTATTGTAATTTAAAATGAAATGTGTTGCGAAAGATATGAGGTTATTTGTTGAGCTGTTTCATTAAGTCTCATGCTTTCAAAAAGACAGATGTGTATGTGGTTTTAAATTAGATTTCCAGGTAACATAAAATAAAAGTTCCAACGAAATATATTTATTTTTTAGGTTCTTTTATGTTTTTAATAATAATAGTAAATATACAGTCATATTATGGCAGAATAACTTAATTGTAAACTAATCTATTTGTACCATATTATAGCAAATAAATAATTTTGATTAAAGAAAATAACTACATAACATTTTCTTAATGTTTGTTGAAAAAAAGGTCAGCAGTCTATTATTTTGTAGTCTTAAGTTATCAAACGTAAATTTAGATTAACTTAAAAAAAAAAGAAAAAAAAACAAAAGTTCCGACATTCAAAAGTATCATTTTCACCAGTATAACAAATAGAAAAGCACTAAAATCCTTCAAAAACATAGCTCCCATAATACGATTAAGACATAATAGGTCCGGACGTGCAATACGCTATTACACCGGACCGCGCACACCGCACATGATAAATTGCTTCAAGCCACAGTCTAACGAATTATCCTTCTCAACATCCAAACTTTCACAGCATGACAACCAACTAATACACAAACTTTTTCTCCTACATCAATATGGAAACAACCTACTTCTATCTTCATAGAACCAACTTTGAAACGTAAATTTACTTTAAAAGTGTAATATCACTTTACATGAATTTTATCATGGAACTTAGTTGAAAAATGACTAGTTTCAAGTCTTTTAATATAAGATTTGAAGTTAAAGTTTGTGGTTAGAATGATCGATGCATTTTCTTCTTTAAATAGCTTTCAATCGGTAAAGCGGTTTGAGGATTTTATTTTATCCCTGACTACACAACTTTAACTAAACATTAAGACGTACTTTATGTCTGTCTCTTTTTCACATGTTAAACAGACGGAGATAGCACGATATTAAAGGGCTACTAAGAATTTAGTGGAGTACACAACTAATCTTTAAAACATACTTAAATGTCTATTCCCTAGTTTCCAAAACATTGATCAACCCAAAAATTTGTTAATCACATTTAGTCAAGTCTCATTTTAAGGGCTTTGTTTGGTTGGCGGACTTTTAGTGAACCAAACAGACATGATCAGT
This sequence comes from Autographa gamma, assembly GCA_905146925.1. NCBI lineage: Eukaryota > Metazoa > Arthropoda > Insecta > Lepidoptera > Noctuidae > Autographa > Autographa gamma. The sequence continues at coordinate 1,496,682 of LR989870.1, forward strand.
TAATATGACAACAGATAAAGTTGATTAGCTTTTCAAAAACCTATTTACATTCTAACCTATCTATATGTCTCAAGGTCACATGTTAAACTGAGAGAGACAGCAATAGTTTTAAGGGCAACTAAAAATTGAGTTGAATTTTTATTCGGCCATTAGTATATTGGTTTTGAAGGCTCAACTTCACTCCATAAACGCCAAAGAATCCCATGGTTCATGTCACATAATTGGACGAGTCCTTCTCTCATGGGTATCGAAGTAAAAAATTAACGGGTTATGTTAACCCTCAAGCAAGGACCATTTCAAAGGTTTTCCTGTATGTTTCCTTTTCTATATTTTGGATTTTATTTAGTTATTTTAAAAGAAAGTTGAGATGAAAAGACTTTTGATGTATTTATTTTGTCAACTGGTACTATACCTAGTAAAAGATCAATAAGATAAAATTCTGAAACTTACCTTAATTATAGATAATTCTGTGAATTTTAGTCTTTACATGGAGCTGAGTTGTTAACAAAAACATAATATAGTCAGATTGTAAACCAAAGATTTTAATTTCACTGACAAACACATTAATATCAAGCACAGTTCTAAGTTCTATAAGACGAAATTCTAGCACCACTTCTATGAAGTCCTACAAATAGTTCAAGTGATTAAAGACTAAAGTAATTACTGCCTTGAAACCCCATAGCAGTAACACACACATACAACAATACTCTAAGTTTATTAGATACAGAATCGATGACATATTTATGTTGGTATTGGGTCACTTATGCATAATGTTGTTCAAAGATGGCGTCTGGTCCGGTCCTAAAACTTTAACTTTATATGATCAGTGATAGGCTTATTTTAGTTAATGTTGGTGACGTAGCCTTTTTTTTTTTCATAGTTTGTGCCACTGAAAATTTAATAAAAAAGTTTCTGACTTATTTTTGTGTAGGTAAAACCTACTGTAATAATTACAATATGTTCGGGAGTTAAACATTAATTATAGACAAATGGTAGGTTTTTTTTTACTGTCAATAAATAGCAAAAAGTATAATTATATTTTTTTAAATCAAATCTGTAGACCCTTAAGCGGCGGAAGTATAATAACATTGTGGGTGATTATATTTTCGAGCCGTTTGGGGTTGAAACGCTCGGGTCATGGGGTCCGAGCGCACGAAATCTTTTCAAAGAACTTTCCAAACGTTTGGTAGAATCTACTCGTGATCAGAGGGCTGGTTTGTTCCTTGCACAGAGAATCGGCATAGTCATTCAACGTGGCAATGCAGCCAGCCTTCTGGGCACGTTCCCCGCCATTGACAGGGATGACGATGAGTTCTTTGACGCCATTTAGTTTTTATTTATGTAAGTTTTAATTTTAGTATAGTTAGAGTTTGTTCTTATATTAGATTTAATTGTGTATTAATAAATCTGTAGATATTAGACTCCCGTGTTAAATTTTGTTTTTTTTTTTTTATTTTAGACTTATGTTTTTTAATTTTCTATCAAAGAAATTATTTGATAGATAAAGACACTAATAACTATCAACATTGACTTTTATCAAAACCCCATTTAAAACACCTTATAAATAAGAACGGGTTTCCCGACCATGTACGCTGAGCCCCAAACCCATTGATTTATGGCGACATAATACCGTACACTTGCGAAAACTTTATATGCGAGGAAAGTAATGTCACTCTGGCACGTGTACACGATCACAAGGATTATGAAGTTCCCACCTCACTCACTCAATCATTCACTCACTCAATCTGTTTCAATTCGTTCATTCATTTTTTCTTTAGTGTCTGATGGATGTGTGAAGTGTGCTTTGGTTTTGAGAATGAGTTTTAAGTTATTTGTTGGTTTAAATGTCTTGTTGTATATTTATTGATATTACGGAGCAATGGGAAGAAAGATTGAAATAATAAGGAATAGAATGACGGTGTTACCAGCTCTTAAAATGTTTATTAAAATATTTCGATCCTGTCGTTCATTACGCCTGTATTAGTCATGCAGACACTTTTAATTATATGCCACAATTTTAGTACTACTAATATTTCAATAACAAAATATTGAGCTTTTTATGTTTTGCATCTAAACCCAAATAAAGGTAATGAAATAAAACTACTTTACAGTACTAAAATTCAAGGGAATAAGTGCGTTCATGCATAAATATTATATTTTTTTGGGCTTGACTTTTTGAGTTACTTTAACGGATAATGTCGAGGTTTTTACTAAGATGTTAGTGCCCGACGTTTCGACACCTTTGTAGTTATCATGGTCATGGGCAGATTCAAAAGTAGTCTAACATTCACGTACGTCGCACTCTTTAGAAATCAATAGTCAAATGAAGGTATAATGTATTCAATTGACATTTATTTATTAGCTTTATTTAATCCCTTACATGAGGTATTGTTGTGTGTACTTATTTATTTATTTATTTGTTAGTAATGTTAGTTTTGTACTTAAAAAAGGTTAGTATTATTAGGTGTAAGGGCCGCCTATTGCGGTGAAAACCTCCTCCAAATCATTCCAGATGTCTCTGTCTTTAGCATGTCTGGGCCATAAGTTTCCAGCTATTTGTACGATGTCGTCACTCCATCTTTTAGAAGGTCTACCCTTCCTCCTTTTTTTATTTCTTGGGTGCCAAGTTGCAATTATTTGTGACCATCTTTCATCCATAGCTCTCTGAATATGGCCTGCCCATTTCCATTTTAATGTGAGAACCTGTTTGATCGCATCTCTCGCCTTTGTTCTTTTTCTTATGTGAGAACTTTAACTTTACAGTACTAAAATTCACGGGAATAAGTGCGTGCATGCATAAATATTATATTTTTTTGGTTCTTGACTTTTCCACAGAGTTACTTTAACGGATAATGTCGAGGTTTTTACTAAGATTTTAGTGCCCGACGTTTCGACACCTTTGTAGTTATCATGGTCATGGGCAGATTCAAAAGTAGTCCAACATTCACGTACGTCGCACCCTTAGAAATCAATCTTCAATTGAAGGTATTATGTATTAAATTGGCATATAGGATGAACATTATTCAAATATCAATGAAAACGATAAAAAAAATAATTAAAAGGTAATTCTCTTTACGCATGTTTTATGAGATAAAATTCGTATCGACATAATATTAAAATGTCAAGCATTACGTATCATCGTATTAATTTACCGTTTAATATCCCGTCAAAGGTCAAAAGTTCAGTAAATATCATCATTACTGAATTACCGATATTCAATTTTTCATGGATTTTCATATCGCTTTCAAAAGAAATATGAGTGCTTCGATTGAAATCTAATGGAGTATTTCCGGGTTAGGTAATAAGGTAGGTATTTACTGATGAGAAATGAATGAAATATTTGGTTTTAAAGAGAAATTGTGGTCGGTCACCGGTGACCGAAGAAATTCAAAGACTTGTATAATTGGAAGTTTTATGCTTTTGTACAACATTGTTAGTGTCAGAAGAATTTCAGGTGAATATAGAAGAATAAAAAAAATATAAGAGATACAAAAAGACTTTTCAAAACAACTAATACAAGGGTAAAGAGTTGTGTTTACGCACACTGATTGAATTCAGTAAAACTGTATTTCTAATTCAGCCATTGCCTTTTGAGGTCCAACATAAACATTTTCCTTTCACAGCAAGATCAGCGAACCAAATACCAAAAAAAATCAGGAAGGGTTTTATAAAACCTGGTCGAAAAGGCCGATCAAGCGAGCCATTATTATGATCAATGGGTACAAATACAATTCCCGATTTAACATAATTGATTTTAACCTCCTTTCAAACATTTTCAAATAACGTTTGACTGGCATACGTAGGGGTCGCAAAACGCTGCGTAATCAAGATAAGTGGGACCCCAAGGGATAGAGACCCTGGGTAGAACCTTTCAAGAGCGCAGCCTTTAATTTGTTTGTAATAAACTGTATTGAACTTTGTTTCGTTTCGTTCTTTTTACTGTTGATTGGGGATGTTTGTGATGTAATTGTTAGGTCGTGAGGCCACATGGGAATCGAAGGTCAAAGGTTGAATGTTGAGTTTGAGTGGTAACAAAGCTGTGAAGAAACCGTATAAAAGAGATGATGGTGTGAACTCTTTAAGGAATGTTATGATTGCGTCATACACAATCGTGACATCTCTCTGCACACGAGGTGCATCAGGTCTGAGAGCTTGGATGTTTTGTTGCATGATTGTTCATTCTGGCGTTGCGCTGCCTTTTCCGCGGGATATGAACCGACCCCTAGGGGGCTGTCCTTCTGTAATAATTTTTGACGTTTGATAAGTGCTACTTTGAAGCTTAAGTTAAATAAATATTTTTTATTATGATTTCATGATATAAAAAGGGGAAGAGAGAATTAAGTCTCTTTTGTGGTAAATTTTGTCGCGTTCCGTGATAGATTGCCATAAACAGGTTGTTAAGGCAACCCCAATTCAGATGTCCTAGCTTCTATGCCTTCAGAGAATAAGATGGAAAACCGTTTCTTTTTAATTTCCCTGTGTCTGGATGTTTGTGGAACCTTCGTTTCTCTGATTCCATAGCATTAGTGTTTCAGCTACTTATTTTAGGTTAAGAGCAATGTACGAGTATGTGATATTGTCTACATGCATTAATTTATATATTAGATATTATATCACTTCAATTTAGAACCAGGCTTTGATATTACAAAACATCTATTTCCATTCCTACCCTAATCAGAAAACCGGCAACACATATCAAATAAACGTTTCAACCCACAAACAAAAGAACAACAACACAATATTTTCTGAACTGAACAACTTTCAACCAAAAACGCAATTCATTAATATAGGTAATTGAACGCACCGTACAAATTACACCCCAGAGGCTTTTGTTCCACCGATGTCTGACACCGGTTATTATAACGCATTGTGTAAATAACTTTTATTAAAATACCAACTATTGATCAAATGTTGGCCTCAGTTAATGCCCTCTTAATTATGGTTTTATTACCGACGGTGTGTATTACGAAAATTAGGGGAATATTTTCAGAATAAAAAAAAAAAATTTTTTAGGACATGTGTGGATTTACTTTATTTTATACTTTGCCTCGGAATAGTGTACAATACGAAAGATGTCAGACTAAAAAACACTTTTCTTAATTTAGCAGACTATACAAAAATAACAAAGACACTATACACACTCAAGGAATACATTAGTTAGATAGGTGTAGTATGTAAAAAAATATTCACTATGTTTTTGACACCCCTAATACAAAATTAAACAGCGCATCAATACCTGAGTTTTACAAATCGTCGCTAACGACATACCAACTATTGATCCAACATTGGCCACGTCTTGCCCTCTTAATTATGGCTTGGGGACGGGTTATTACGGACTTTTGGACCCCTGAGAGACCTTAGAGTAAATTATGAGACCTAATTGGCGGTTAGGCTAAGTGCTGGAATCTAGACTTTCTAAGTGACTGAGGTTGACGCTTTAAATAGATATATCTTTGGCCTAGATTTGATGACCCATAGATATTTCGTTTAGAGCATTTGGATATTTGAGTATGGATGATACTGACCAGGACCGTAGAGAATGGCATGAGAAAAGAGAGGCGTATAGCAGTGGGAGATAAAAGGCTGTGGATGATGAAAATGATTTTTAAGATGTTTAAGCTTCATCTATTTGACAGAGGCTTGTGTACATATAACACAACCAGAGAAAAGGTCAAACGAGGAAATCAAAGTTTCGGAAAATTATAATAGAATGTTTTTACATAAGGTGATTATTTTAAATGGGCAAGTTTTCTGGAAATTAATTCCCCACATGTAAGTCGTAAATGATATTAAAATTTTCCAAGTAATCAACCATACGATTTCATGTGCTGTAAACTGATAATTTAATGATGAAAATTACTGATGTGTGAAATGTATTTGGGAAATTTTTATTAATTCTTCTTCTGAGTATTTTCCGGCATGGCCTTTTCTGTCTTTCCTCTCCATATATTATATGGAAATTTATATATATATGGATAGCCTCGAATATATGCCCTGGCCGCTGAAACACTGCTTTCCTGACACATGTCAGTTAGTCTTGACTAGTAAAGGGATCTTAATAACATTATTTAAACGACTCATAATACGAATAATTTGCATTAGCAAGTCCATCATTGGACCATTTATCATTACGATGTGATGTTATACTAAAAGAATGTTGTACCATCGATATTTTAGTTTTACATTAAAAGCCAAAATGTAACTTTCTGAAGAAACATTAGCTACATTCAGGGGCAATCGTGCTTATCGCTCCATCAAAGGGTTCGTTTTAAGAAGCTATTCAAAGTACGTATTCTCATCTTTATAATTGAAATTGATTTTCAGATGTGTGGCATTAATATTCATTGGAAATTTCACTGTTGCTACTCTTTGGAGTAATTAATCTAGGCTTTGTATACAAGTTCTGTTAGCTTTTAAGTTTGTTTATCAGAACAACAGATCAGACAAAATGTTTTAAAGTAAATTAATAATACCAGCCTATTATCGTTCCATTGCTAAGCACAGGCCTCTTCCCATATAGAGAAGGCACGAGCATTGATCACCACGCTTGCTCATTTGCGGATTGGCGATTTCAGATCCCAATTTAGGAAACCAGAAAATATTTTTGATCATGAATTTGAAACAATAATTTCTTAAATGGTCGTAATGTATTACATAACGAAACGGATACGGAGAATCCAATACCTCAAAACTGTCATAAAAACATAATCCAAACAAAATATATTATGAACATTACGCCTCAATCTAACCCGAATTCGAACGATAAAACGAAATTAACCAAAGGTTCAGCTGAAATAAAATCCATTTCAAATATAGGGGTCCCATTTGCTATCTTCGCTGTAATGAGTATTACATAATGCTATATCGGCAGTATAAATCCATTTGACATATGAATAGATCCAAAGATAATTAAGGATGCCTCTATACGAAATATGGGCTGAGTTAAAACGACTAAATTAAAATATTCAAAAGGCTTAAAGCCGGCGCCAGGAAAACTGGAAGGGAGAGATTTCATTGGGGAACGGAGCGGGGATAAGTGCTATTGGCTCGTTGTGATTTTCTTTAGAAAAAATCTATGGAAAGGTAAATGTTTTTATTATTAGGCTTAATGGAGTGCACTGAGTTGAAACTTAAGATGTTATTGGATGAGAAAGATAAAGGGGAAATTTTGTAGGCTGTAATGATGATAATATTTAATAATTTTTGTTTAACAGAACATTAGTTTAGTATTTGTTATACCATTTTTTGGTTGTTGTAAATATCTATAGTATTATTGTTCATTAAATATACAGTTCAGAAGCTTGATTTTGATTGTTTGTGCTGATGAAGATGCTCTTATCTCTGAAACCAACAAGAAAAACAAAAAAAAATATAGAGAGAATTCTAGGAATTCTAGGAAAAGGCTATCGCTTGGAATTGCACAGCTAGTATAAAATTTACCTAACACTGGACGACGCGGCAACGCTAGAGTATAAAACAATGTAGAAATAATTTAAAGTTTAAGTAAGGAAAAATAAGAAGGAGACTCTTTTGTCTGGTCTCAAAGGATCCTGTACAGTCGACAACAAAAGGCGATCACCATTTATATACCTAGTCTTTGTTGTGTTGATTGAAGGAAGTGTACTGACGGACATAGGCTTTCTGCATAAACCGCTGGGATCGATTATTTTATGGTGTATAATTTTATAAAAGAATTTGAAAAGGATGAGGTCTTTTTTTGAATGGATTTTTTTTTGCATTTTTAGTAAGCGATTTTTCCGACTACGCGGACCAATATCAAAAAGATTTTTGTCATCGACAGGTGTTATACCTAGGAGGTGGTCCCATATAAATGTGTTAACTAACAATTCTAAGATTATTAAATTCATTGCGTTACACGATAAGCAGTTTAAGGCAGGCTGAATTTCATAGTAAGGATTAAGAGAAAAAGGGCCGAAAAATATAGAAAATACATTTGTACAGTACATAATAATTTACTACTCAACTCACTATATTTTTTTCTATTTTAGTCTAAGACACTCCTTGTAATTCACAATTCTGCTCTGTCGAAAGGTTTAACGCATATTTTGTACCTTTCTTATCCGACACTTCTCCGACACTTTTGTCGTTGTCGATACAATTGAGAGGTTCTAATCAAATATTCAGTCTTGCACGTACCTTGAGTCTTAAATAATATTGATGGTCTGACGTGTCTCTGGTGCTTCGTCTAGATTTATTATCTGTGGAGGTCATAATGTCTGGCAGGACTTGTGTTGGTCTGGCCTGGGATTATTTTGGTATAGTGGATTTATTTTTGAGCTCTGATAATATATGATATCAGTTAAATGTTATTTAAGCAGAAAACAAAAGCATCATTTTTTTTTCATCCTGTTTATTGTGTTTGTTTGTTATCTCCGGTAGTGTCCTAAATAAAATTATGTACCGTTTGCGTTTTTAATACATGTTAAATAAATTTTATCGTTGGTTCTTTTTTTACGCAGGAAGGGTTTATAGGTTAAATCATTAAGTTATTTGAAATGTCACTTCTCCAATCCGATTCTATCTTTTCAGGCAGTAAGTTAACGGCAAACAATGCTTACAAGTCCCTTTCAGAAGCCTAAGCTATGTAAATATAATACAAAATAATCTCAACTACTCAAGTCTACAACTAACCAACATAAATACACAATACGCAACAAAGCAACAAATTTAACTCTTAATCCTGAAATTGGTGTCTTCCATCTCTTTCCCTCTCATGACTTCACCATTAGTGGGAGAGGGATGGAGAATCGCTTTTTGGGACAGCGAAGGTGAGGCCTAAAATCGTTTCGACTTCCCTTCTTCCCGTCCCAGATTAAAATACAAATTTACTCATTGAAAACGTTTCACAGTCAGATTACCTTTGTATTTATTTCTCCGGTTGTGAGCTGCTAACGCGCCTGTTCGTGTTGTTTTGGCGTCTAAATTGTGAAAATAATGTGGTTTGCGCTTGATTCATGAGTTTGGTCTTTGAACTCTCTTTTAGTAAATAAAATTATAGAATATAATGATAATTCCACGAATGATTTGAGCGTTTAAAAAAGTAATCACTACCTTGATAAGTAAAATAACAATTATCAACTTTATTTAGGATTATGTAAATAACTTACTATTAACTTACTTAGACGTAAGGTTTTTTTAGAAAGATCGTTTTCATCGTCTTATCAATCAATATGAATCCAGTATATTGTACGTGTGTGTTTTGTCAAAAATTCCAAAACATAATTGTACAATTTCGTCCAAAATTTTCATTCGGCAAAATTTTCTTTTAAATGAAACCATTTTAAAAGAAAATTTAAGTTTTTGATGGCACCTTTAAATAGGAATTTCCTCATGATTATAAACTGTTATACGTGTAGTAGAATTACTACTGTTATTAGCATACGTTAATGCAATCCTGGATATAGTCCAAAAGGGATATATTTTGATGTACTTAATAGGAATTTATTGATATACCTAATAATGATGTGTCATTTCGAATTATGGACTAGGATTTCTAAATTGGGATATTTGACAGGTAGGTCAGTAGTTAATATTTTGGCAGTTAGAGTTGGTAATTAGGAATGTTTCTATTGAATACTATTAAAAAGATTTGACTGCGCTCATTCAAAGAATAGGAACAAAATGCATTTCCTTTCCATAGGGACTGACTAAAAGCTGTTGCTGCTATTTTAATTATTGACTTCCTGTTTCGTTGCCATATTGATTTTGCATTTGTAACGTACTAAATGGATAAGCGTGCCAATATTGTAGATACTTTCAGCATAAACAGAGTGACTTACCTTACTTACTACTGTAGCTAGCTCTGAGGTCCCGGGTTCGATCCCCAGACGGGTCAATGCTCACTTTTCTACATTTTCTCGGGTTTGGGACTTTGTGGTTCCTTCGTAGTTTCTGAATTCCATAACACAAGTGCTTAATAGCTACTTACTTTGGGTTCAGAGTAATTTATGTGATGTTGTCCGCATTTACTTCCAGCACAAAAAACATACATAAAGAAAAGACATACTGCATTTATTTTATTCCACATACTTTTTATTCTTCATCATAGGAATATCATTATTTCTTAACCTATATTACAACCAATAAAACAATTTAAAATAATATTCAAAGAGCTTAAAACAATCTCCGATTTAATAATAAATTACATAATAATGACTATCACAGCCCCTAGAGATGACAGTTAAAAACAGATTCGAAATGACAAACTTTGAATTCAAATTCCGAACTAGTAGATCCAAGTTTGAAAATGTTTTCTGGAATCTTCGCTCCAATTGTTTTGAATGTTCAAAGTAACTGTTTTTATGGATATTATTTTCGCTGTAGTAAATTCTTTTAGGTATAGAGGTTGACATCTATTGGGAGTTTTTGGGGTATTAAAATAATAGTCTAAGTTAAGTTACGTTAGATTTTAACCAAAGGCTTTGGTCCGTTTAAGTGTCTTTTGGAAGTTCAGAATAACTGTATACAACATTTTATCAATTTTTAAATAGTAGTTTTTGATGGTATACTTTATCCTGTACAATGTATCATGCCGCATAAGGATCTTTAAATATAAGAACAAAATGTTATTTAAAAACGGTACTTTTGGTTAAATAAAATATATAAATAAATAAGTATATATCTTGGCAGTAGAAGAAAATTGCCAGGTGTAGCCCGCCTTTTGTGCAGGTTTTTTCTTCATTTTGTTATTTTGTGTTTTTCCTTTGTACAATAAATAAATAAATAAAGTTGTGTCAACCATGTTAGAGAGACAGAATTACTTTCACATTTATAATAGGTACCAATTACAGTTTTTTTTGGTAGTATTAGTCTACTGTATTTTCTTCCTCAGGACTTGACTTATGCTGGCAATATCTAATAATAATATCAGAAGTATATTTTAGAACGCAAAGCTAAAATTGTTTTAGCTACTGTACTTCCTCGATAATTCAGAATTTTTCCTTATTCTTATGTTTATCCAATAAAAACATTGTTGAGTACACATATTATGTATCCATGCTGTTACCTTTTACATTCTTTACATAAAACATATTCTTAATAGATACTTATCGACATTTGTTTTGCATTAAGCTTGATATTTTAAAGGTAAGCAGCGGTGTGGGTTTATCTACTATTAAATTCCATTAAAGAATTGACTTTGGTTTAGAAGAAAAGGTATACGTAAAAGGTTTAACAAAATTGTCATATTTTTCGCCTTTCTAGGAATAAGAATATGTGAATGAATGTTTTGTGACTACTAAGTCTTTAAATAACAAAGCTACTAATCAAAAAGGTCTGCATTTCATTTGGATCAAAATTCTACTTGCTCTTTTTATCTTAAAATTAAAGGACTTTGAAAAACATCATCATCTGTCTAGCCTTTTTTCCTATGTTAGACTTGGATTCCAGTCTTACGGGATTCAGCTGAATACCTTTTTTAGCATGGATTGACTGTCTATCTAAACTCCGTTACCCATGAATTTGAAAAGCAAATACTTAAATTTAAACGAATTGGAAATTAAAACTACCAAAGCAAGATAATTTTTTTTTAAATGACTTAAAATTAAAAAAAAATCGAACTACTTTTTCAAACACCTCGATTTACTTATAATTCAGGTGCCCGTATACATAAGACAATAATACAATACCTAACAATATTACACAACCTCAAACACTTAAACTATACTATGCATACAAAACCAAGGAACATAAACACAGTAATTATAATTAAGAATACCTCTACATGTGTTAATGAGACCGTTCATTTTACACAATGGTATTTTCATTCACGCCTTTGCTTATATTCGTATTAAGACGATGCTTTATACAGACATAAGGGGTACGTACCTTTGTTTTATCTTTATGAGTTTAGGTCTAAGCATAATATACAGAGAGAAAGATATTACAGGTTAAGCTGTCGGGGTCTAGGTTGGCCTTTTGATGGGTGGGTTTTTTTTGCAATTGTATACTCCTTGTTATGTACGGGAAGCGGTGATCTCTCATAAGATGGGTCTTGTTGTCATCTTTTTTAGGATATCAGATAAGAGACTAAATACAAGTGACCCCAGGACTACCTTGGGGTGGTAAAAGCACAATCGATGCTATTTATGTTATTTCTAAAATATTTTCTTGGCAGTATTTTCTAATATTTTTAACGTTCTAAGGAATTGTATTTTGACATCATCGATTTCGTATATTATCATAGGTATCTCTGAAGGGTTAAACAAGATTATGTGAGGTAGAAAATTGTAACAAAGAATCATGAAAATAAACTTTCTCAGTTTTAAACAAAAGCTCAGCTCAAGTGACAAGACTAATATTTCTTCCATGAAAAACAGACATGACTATTATATAATACCCCTAATAATATAAATTTTAATAAAATCTGCTACACGGACAAACACACAAACGCAATGTTACCAGCAATCGAGCATCAGTGTTGCCAGCGAACATTTAATTTTAATGAGCTTTAAAAGGGTCCGCCCTCAATTTAATTAGTTAGGGTTTTATCAACAGGCAAGTTTCGCTGTGCATGTTAATTTAACAGTCATTTCACATAGGGTACCATTTGGCAGGTGAACGTGACTTTTTTATTATGCGGTTTTAGCTTTTACTGAGAGCTGTCACTTTTAGGGGACTATATTTTTGAATTAGGTATACCTAAAACTGGTAGGTATTCTTCTCTTTTGTCACCGCATACATAGAAATACATAATAAGTACTTTATTCTTGCTAGTACGTCCAACTAAGCCTTTCTTTTACGTCCTACTAGTAGGTAGGTACTGTTTAGTGTTTCGTCTTTACTAAATTGGTGTTCATTTATGAAATCAGCTTTTGGGCCACTGCTGGAGGTAGGCCTTTCATAAAATGCGGTCTTATACTCTATCCTTCGCCTTCCCCATTCTGAACATTCTGACATCGGTACTTTTTCAAGTCGAAAGGCCTTTCAGCTAAGAAGTAACTTTTCAGTTCAAGATTTCAAAATGTTTGCCATAATTATACTTCCAGTTCACATCTTAGTAGATTCAGATGCAATTTCCTGCATTTTTTAGTATAAATGCAGTTCCAGAAAAACATCACTTCATACTTCGCTAAAATTCAATGACATGCGCAAAGTTTATTTGAACTATAACACAACTGTAACACAACTCACTCCCTTGAAATTAAACCATAAGTATGCACTAACCACAGTTCCTTAACAACGGTTAGCGAGACGAGAATTTATCAACCCCGATTTAATTAAAGGTGCGGGCCATAATTAGAAGGGGGGATGAATTTAAACCCGGTGCAAGTATCACGTTGAAGGGTTGAGTTGTCTTTATCAAGCGTTCTATTGAGTTTAGAAAGATCAAAATTGGGTTGTATTGTGAGTTGATTTTCTGTTGTGTTCTTATTGACGGTAAGGTACTGTACCAAAGGTCTACCTTTTGGGTACTTATTATTTTTATGATGATTTATTAAGTAATTATTGTCAATAAACAGGTTGTCTTAAAAGAAAATTTACAGGACGTTAATTTGAAGTATACTCTTAAGGCTGGATACCATCGGGAAGCTATTTAAATACATGAAAATCTTCAAAACTAAAAATTATACAATAACTCTACATCTTCATCTTACGATACTTTTCTCAACTATGTTGGGGTCGGCTGCCAGTCTTACCGGATTCAGCTGAATACCGTATTTTATATAAAACGACTGCCTATTTGACCTCCGCAATCCATTTGACTGGGTATCAGTATCCCATGGTAAGACTGTTTGTCAAAATTGACATAACGACTGTCAAAGATCAACGTATATTGGGACCTATAGCTTAACGTGCTATCCGAGACACGATACAACAACTCCACATACCTATTTAATTTTCCGTTTTATTTACCCCATTTATACCTAATAAACTATAATCTCTATACTATATGTCTATTCACACATACATTTCTAAAGAGCATAACCACAAACAGCTGTATCTAATATCGTTCCCCAGCCTCTTTCAGCCTCCAAATGGAAAAAGGTCTATTTTGGTCCCAAAGCACATTTTGTGGGGCAAATCTTAATCAAGTTTGGTAAAACTTTGATAATCTCCGGATTATTTGAAATATTACTTTAATGTTCTTCTAAGAAGATTATTAACGGAGTTATACAGATTTACAAAAACCATTAAGAACGGTTTTGTTTGCGATTTCGTTTGGGTAGAAATATGTTTTAATTAGTAGATAAATAAAATAGTGGACATAATTAACTGGTTACAGTCGATCGAACATTAGTATTTTATTAAGAAAATTAAAACATGAGCTTTGGCATATGTAGAACATTTGGTGGACCATAACATTATTATCACCTTCGTAGCCTTTCCATAAGCTATAGTTTGTTCTGATTCTGTTGATTGCCGTATTCTACATATAACGACTAACATTAGTCTTTTATTAACTGTATAGTAATATTTTCGAAAATTTGAAGCAAGTTTAGCTTTGTACATGTAATTAAAAATAGTAAAGCTTCATAAAAAAATCTCCAATTTTTATTGTTATTTAGTCAGCATGGTCAAAAATAACCTAAAACTAAATTTAAACCAACTAAAACTGAATATAACCCCAAAGATTACACCCAACAACATAACACAACGTATATAAGCAAGAAACAGGAATTTAATTTACCTGCTTCAAGTAAACGTAGTTAGGGTCTGTAACTTATACGAGTAATGAGTTTGTATCTGCTAGGGATGTGCCGGTATGCTAGGGATGTGCCGGTATGCTAGGGATGTACAGGGTGTTACGTAACCCCTGTCCGATCCGTTAAGGGGTTGTTAGGTATTTATATGTGATTACAAAAATGAGGAAAATAAATGAAAATAAAAAGAAAAAAATAGAACCTTCAAAAAAAAATTTCTCCAAATTGCGGGTAAGAGTATGGCATCGTCTCAGGTTCTGCCAAATGATCATACGAAAGGCCACCATTAATACCGACGAAAATGATGTAGTTTTTCTTCATATTTAGAGATTCTGGAGGCTATTTCAAAATCCATTATTATTGTTTCTATCATGAATTTTCCAACTATAATATTTTATTTGGGCATATGATTGTGAACCCTATATCACCCTTTCGGATCGGACAGGGGTTTCGTAACACCCTGTATATGTTAGTAAGGTATGTCAGTATATGTGTTGTTGCGTTTCTCATGACTCGGAATTCGGATGTTGTTTATTAAATACTTGGCTGTAATCAAGGATTGTTTGGGTTATTTGGAGGCTGTTTTCACGCCTGTTTTGTACCAAAGGTACTGGCTGAAGGGTATTATATAAGCATGCTATGTGTGGGAGACTAAACTAGGGTATGCTGTTAAACATTCTATTTATGACTGACTGTATTCATTTAACATGTTTGAAGCCTAACAGTTTTATTGTAAGTTTTAATTTTAGTATAATTGTAAGTATTTTTTTAAATTTAAATGTATGTAATTAATAGTCTTGTAATAAAATAAAGATTTATCTAAAGTTGTAAATTGTTTTTCTCGCGTTATTAGTCATGAAAATTAAGCGACTGGTTATTATGTTATGGTATTCTACACATAATGTAAAGAAATGGTGTGACTGCTTTTTATTCATTATTGAGTGGTAAGAATCCGAAAATAAAAACAAAAATTAAAACGATCAATTATAAAATAATACGAATATACCTAGTGGCATCTCTATTTGTGGGAAGAAACCTGTGCCCAGCAGTAGGACGTATGTAGGATGGTATTATCATACTTATTGTACTCAGTAATCTATCTGAACTAATTTACCGTTAGTCAAATATAGGCGTAGTAATGTAGCCTTAACCAGGTTTTATGCTAAAACATTAACTTTAATAGTTAAAATATAATAACAAGCCATAATACAGTATACTTTACTCAACGGTGTAAAAAAAGATTTTTTTACAGCTAACAACGTAAACGATGAAATGATTTTAACAGTCAACTTTCTAAAGGTTGCCCAAAAAATATTGTGATTGAAATATAAATTTCTTATTTAAAATGATGTTAAGTTATAGAATCAGGCGTTACTTTGCGGAAATCCATGACATTAAAATTAAATGTTGTGAAAAATGTTTAGCTTTAATTCCGCTACAAAAATCCAAGCTTGGCAGCAGGATGCAGTCCCCCCTCCCTCACCCTCATGCAAATATGCACATGCAGGAAAGCCCACCCTCCCGCCCTCATGCATATGCAAACACTCGGGAGCGAAATTTGATTCGCTCCCGAGCGGCTGTCGAGTCAACATCTCCTGAGGATGCCCCGTGGAGGGGCGAAACACGTGTCGAGTATTGGTTTGGTTGCATGGCATGCTCCTTCCTTTGTTCTCACTATTCGTGTATGTTTGCATATGCATGAGGGCGGGAGGGTGGGCTTTCCTGCATGTGCATATTTGCATGAGGGTGAGGGAGGGGGGACTGCATCCTGCTGCCAAGCTTGGATTTTTGTAGCGGAATTAAAGCTAAATATTTTTCACAACATTTAATTTTAAAATGATGTTATAAAAAAGAGGACGCAATATTTCCAAATACGTTTTCTTTTCAAATATTTTGTGCAATATATCATTATTTTTTATTATAATGTTTGTGAACGTAGACTTTTTACTTATAAGGTTCTTCAATTTACTTTATCTAATATCCTACTTATTCAACTTAACTTAAAACCTATCGATAGACACACAAATGTTCGAACAAATAAACTCAACTTTCAACACACAACATATCATGTACTACATATTACACGACTTTCGCATCGGTTTCTAAACCAGCAAAACCTTCCCCAAACAGTTCACAATTCTAATTCGATTACTAAAGTCACTAGTTTAGCTCGTATCTGTTTGTTTTAGCCCCAATATAGAGGAGAGCATCGACAAACAACGTTACAAAAATGAAGGAAGCCAAAAACACACGGTCAATCTGCAAATAGACCAGACTATCTGACCTACCCTGCCTCCTTCAAGCCTCCCCTTTATACAGGCTGTTAAGAAACCTCTGTCCGACCCGAAAGGGTAATATAGGTTTCACATCATGGCCAAATAAAATCTCTATTTTGAAAAATTCATGATAGAAACAATAATAATGAATTTTAAAATCACTTTTTAATTAGAGATTAAAATAAAAACTTCAATACCAATTTCGTCGGTATTTTTGGGGAAATTTTGTTTGGTAATAAGCATATGTGATGACGCCATCGCTCTCCCTACAATTCAAGAAAAAAAAAATTGGTTACAATATTTTTTTCTATTTTTCCATTTTTTTTTTTCACATTTTTAAATCAGATACCCTACACCTTCAGGGATCGGACAGGGTTTTCTTAACACTCTGTATACAAAAACTGTTGTTTTAGTGACATCGGGAGCTCAGTTAAAGTTGGTTTGCTGTCAGAATAGCAGTCGAATTGATTACATAAGACGGTTACAGATGACCTGATCAGTCATGGTGGACAAACAAATGCGAAACGCCCGCAGATGTGACTAAGCCTGGTATTAGATATATTTTTATTTTATTTGGGGATAGTGTGGAAGAAATGATAAGGAATTCTTTAAGTAATCATTGACTTCTGTGTGTATAGGAGAAAAGTATGTGTAATCTAAAAACATACATATATATACATATCATCACGCCTGTATCAAGGGGTAGGCAGAGGTGTACCAATGTACATCCACAGTTCACCGATATGTTTAGGTTCCATGTAATCTAAGCAAGTTTTAAATGATTTTCTCTTTAATTCTAGATTGGTATTGCACAAACTGTTATGGAAAAAATATTTAAAACAGTTCCTTAATCATATAAATTTATTTTTCTTGTTAATTTTTAGCATGGTAGGTGTCTCGCTAAATTTGTTTTTCAATTTTGCCATGTGTTTATTTAAGCTTGTAACTCTACATTAGTGAATTATCAGACTTAGCAGGTAAAACGCATATTTTTCTTCTTTATAGTTTCTTCATAAAGTTATTTAGCTGTTATCCTAAGAGAGGATACCTACAAAGTAAGTTTCTCGCAGTGAAACCCATTAAAATATTTAAAACAGAAAAAAGCTTAATAAGAATCTCTATACACTGTAATAACTGTTCTAAAGAACTTTAATTTATTTTGCATTCTATGAGAATCCTTTTAAGAGATTTTTTATTTATTTACAAAACAGATAAAGTACTAACTAGTATAATAATTCCAGTTATAAAGTAGTTCGTATAATGATAAACAAAAAATAAAGTTAAAGGAAATTACTTTCAGTACATACAATTTTCAGAAATGTGATGTGAAACGATTTCAGAAAAAAACTTTGTTTAAAACTCACTAAAATAACTGTGAAAAACGTAACAAAACCCACTTAAATCTTCAATTAAAACAAAATAATTATGATTTACTACCTTTCACAAATAGACCTACAAAAAAAAAAGTCTTATTACGTATATACTTATTACGTTAATTCACTCTTCATAATTTAAGCCTAATATCTAAACATTCACCATAATGTCAATAATTATCTTTACATTGAAACATGTAAAAGGCTTTACAAAGGTGACCCTTAGCCAAACACACAACAAAAACAGTACGACCGATCATTACATTGTACATCACATCATTTATGTAAATGAACATACATATAGGTTTTACCTGAATAACGCGAATTAATTGCAGCCGCCATTTTTTTTTGACGACCTTTTCCGTGGAGAAATGTCTGTACATTATATTGTCATGCTTCGTTTACATACCGACACACTGGTAGATTTCACCATATGTGAAGTTTATGTTTAAATCAAAACTGAGTTTCAATATGGTAAATTCGCGAACGGGTTGAAATAGCTATTTCTTAACAACGCTCACCAATTTGTTCAAGTTTTGCACTATGTTTATCGCAAGAACTGAAAATGACATATAAATATCGCGTTTATTATTTCTTTAGCGGATAGATCTTATTGCTCCACGACTGTTCATGCCACAAAATTTCGTGTTATGTTTTTTAATTTACACAAACATATTTTACGCGTGGTATATCGAGCGTAATGAGTGGTATAGTGTCGAAGTGTAAACATTGCATTAATTAAAAGATACCGAATGTTTGTGACCCCTCTCTGGACGCTTCAAAGTCAAAGTTTTTGAGGTGATTAGTTACGACTAAGTTGAGAATAATGTTTTTCGTAAATTTTGGATCAGTGAGGTGTTAAGTTATGCTATGATATGAATTTAAAGCATTTGTTAGTTTTAATGAGATAGGTATTTTGTTTTTAAGTTGATAGTAATAACTTTTGTTTAAGATTTTTTGCTACTACTGTCTCACTATAAACATGTTAAAAATAAACTACAAAAAACTGACTCTTTCCCCAGTCGTAAATCTTATTAAGTTGACAAGTTTCAATGAAATCTTATCACTATACAATTATTCGTTTAGAAAAAGTAGTACATCTAAAATACACAGTAGGTAAGTAATATAAATGATACCAAATGTTACTGACCTCTGCACAGTCGAATGTTCTAGATACAGGCTCGAGAATGGCCGATGAATTTCTCCGCCATTGCCGGCCTTTGTAATTCTGGCTGCGTGACAACCCTGCTACATTAACTGCTACATCTGTTTCAGATGTTTGGTTGAAGATAGGGTTGTCACTTCGTGCGAAAATCTATTTTGTTTAGTAGTTTTTTAGTTAGTGCAACGAAAATGTTTTTGTTATTTTTGGAATACATGATAGTAGGTACCTAGTTAGGTATATGTAAAAAAGGAAATTAGGTTCCTACAGTTAGACAAAAAGTCAGCTTTTAGTTGTTATTTGACCATTATGTATTCACCCGTTTTTGATTACATAAACTATCGCTTTTTTGTATATTTTTTACTTCAGATGCCGACAAAAATCTGTTACTTTTCAATACAGGTGAAAAAGTACATATTGTAAGTACACTTTCAAAAAATGGCAAATACGAAATTGAAAGACTTTGTTTCAAGACTTTTCTTGAGCTAAAATCCAAGTGGTCTTACAGCAAAAGTATTTCAGTCCGCTTGAAATCTTTTACAATTTTTAAAATAAAAGTCGAACGCACTTTATTTGTTTGCACATGCTACTGGAAAAGTAAAAGGATCTCTTACACAATATAAGGAATTTATAAAATTCCTGTAAATATTATGTTGTACTCGTATATATTTCATAATTTTGAGAATTAAAGCTTTTTTAAAGCTTCTTTTATCCGAAAACATCAATTGAAATTCATATTGGGGTCGACTACCAGTTTTATCGAATTCCGCTGATAATCGGTAGCTAAATTTAAAAAATTACTATAAAAAACGAAATTCTTCAAATCACACAATTTTTTTATTTCTGTTCCAAGAAGAATTGAAGTTTATGCTCAGAAAACCCTACTTAGATCGCTTTTCTGCTGTTGATAAATAAAACCGGAAATATATAAAATTCAATACTACTACTAGGTATTTATTAAAATATATTAAAATTATTTATTTAAGTTAGCTTCTGTCACGTTTTTTTTTTCGTAGTGACCGCAAATGAATCAGAACAATATATTTATTTCAAATTTATTCTAATACCAACTATTTATGGAGTTGTTTAAAACTTCATTACAATATACTGCCATCCTTTGCCTATGGGGTCGACCTACTCAAAATAGAAGGATATTAAAATTTAATTAAACTTATATAAAACTGTTTTATTGTTGAGTTCTGAAAATACAAATATTATGTTATGGTACAAATTTAGAAGTTATAGGAAATGCGGAATGATTCGCCCTTGTTATTGACATGTTTCACATTAAAAGTAAACAAAACTATTATTATTTTGCGGGTATATTTAGAACAAAATAAGGATAAATAAAATAATAATTTCCTAATCAAAGATAGTTATGTGATTTGCAGATGTTTTTTTACAAGAGTTTTTATGTATTCTAAAGGCGTACTGTGTTTCATAAAAGAAAAAAAAACTGACTAAGAAAATCGGGAATTGGCTATCCTTTTTAAAAAAGTAAGACTGAATTTCAGTGGTCTGTACTTAAAATCAATACAGTTCTTTGAACTTTCAGCTTAAAAACATAGCTTAAAAGTTCAATACACTGGCCAACGTAAAATGTACATTTACAAATAACAATATAAACAGAATACCTTTTACCCATCATGTTATGTAAATTCAAAAGTAATTTTATAATACCCAGTAGAACTCTATAGCCACTGTTTGGGACATAATATTTATTGCCAAGTAAATGTTCTGACGGTGTATATAATTAGATTTTCATTCTAATGCCTTTCATCTTTGGAGCGATGCCCTAACAGGTTACAATGTATGGAGGAAGACAGAAGGTTAAGAGTGTTGGGATGTTTTGGTGGTGTGATATGGTGATGAGCTCTGCTTGGTTTTTGTGGGACTAAATGTAGGAAAAAAGAATCAGTTAAGACTTTTACTTACACGTTGCTTTGAAATACATAAAAAATTGGTGACTTCTGAAATAAATAAATTATTATTAACAGCTTCAAATCACAATTTGTTTGTGTCTTTAGAGACACACTTTGGTATCTACATGATTAAGAAACGCATTTTAATTTATGATTTATTTTAGTTAGTTATTCAGACATTCCATGCAAGATTCTTAGTGTTACCGGATTTAGCTGAATACCGTTCAGCTGAATTCGGTAAGGCTGCAAACCGACAACAATATACCTTGGGAAAATCTAGGCAGAAGATTTGTCTAACATAAAAGTAGGTTGAAGTAGAGGTTCTACATTTAGTACCTAATAGAGACATAAGCTAAACAATTGTCTTCCATTGTTACGAAAGTATTAAACTTCTATGACGATCTGTATTCTACCTACATGGAGGTCAAACGTGATCACCAGCGTCTTACATCAGAAGAGGTCTTTGCCCTGCAGTTACAGTTACAAACAAGTATTAAATAATATAAATATCCGATATTATGTAACACAAAGTCCTCATAGTGCCGCGTTGCGCAGCGCTATAATGACGCAACAGTCGTGAAAATATTACGTTTCTTCGCAAACTAAGCTAATTTGTAAACTATTGTAGACTATGCGCTTTTTAGTCAGAAAATCCGGTCTAGAAAAACAAATTTATTTTGAATTATTTCTTATTGTAAAATTTTACAGCTTAGCAAAAGATGTGTTTAAGGCGTGTGAATGAAAAAGCCTAGGTCAAGAGTAACGTAAACTAAACCAAAGAGTATGTATGAAGGGAATAATGAAAGTGGACGAAGCGAAACAAGTGTGTATAGATCGTAGCAAGTAGAAAGAAATGGTCTCTGCGTACCCGTACATGGGAAAGAGGCGTGATTATATGAATGTATGTTTTATGAAAGACCAAAATAAAAAAAAATAACCAAGCGTGGTGGTAAATGGTAAATGCTTGATTGCCTTCGATTAGATCGGGAATAATTATTGCAATATCTACAGACCTCAGTTATCCAATTCACCAAAAAACCTACATAGTCAATAGTTCCCAAATCCAATAACTCAAACATTCCAAAGTGATCCAAAATGAAACTTCTGCCAATATTCTGTATAGCGAAACTTTGTTTGTGCCATTACAGGAGTCGATTAAATAGCAGTAACACAATACCGTTAGTTTGTTCAACAATACAGAAAACGCCGTAGTTCAAAAGTCGTTTAAACTTCGGATGGTAATGCAATTGTTAGTTACAGAAGTTTGTTAGTGAAAGGAACGTAAATTAATAAATTTAGAGTCTAGAGTTGTTAATGAGACTGACTGATTGGTAGCGTTGGAATTTGAATATTTTGTGGTACCTTTGATGGTAATAGTGATTAGAGGTGATGGTTGGAAATTTTAAGTGTTCAAACGGTTTCGTGAATTTACAATTTATTTCACTTAGTAACTAGATTTTTGGGAATGGACAGAGTACCATCAAATGGTGTATACCTACATAGTATTTTCTTAATTCCCTTTCCAAATTGTGTACAACCAGGTACGCAAAAGTTGAAAGTAAGAAAGAAAGACTTTTGGTTTGCAGTGGGACAAGTTTTTTTCCTTGTAATTTTTGTTACTCTACAGGGCTAAAGTCTTTCTCTTCTACTTCCATTCCTTCCTCTTTAGGGCTGTGGTGAACCAGTCCTTGTTAATGGAGTCCAGTTTGTCCCATCATGCCATAAGTAGGACAATTATGGCATGAAAAAGAAATCTCGGAGCCTCGACTCATATAACATGCTCTAAGCGTAAACAACTAAATGCATCAAAAGACATTACGATGTACTCTCTATCAAGCAAGAGTTTCACTATCAACTCATAACATGCATGGCTCCATTACATACCGAAAACACATAAAATATTAATAAAAACAACCGCAACCCGCAAAATATACCGAAATCCGGCATTCAGGACACATTCCCGGCAGGTGCGTACCTACAGGTATCAATCAAATTTTTTGCGAAGGCAATTTATGAGTATTCATCATTCCAATGTCCCCATTTCGTGAACCATTCGCCTTTTTAGGGTTCCGTACCTCAAAAGGAAAAACGGAACCCTTATTAGGATCACTTCGTTGTCCGTCCGTCCGTCTGTCTAGACCGTTTTTCTCAGAAACGCGTGGAGGTATCAAGCTGAAATTCATATTTAATACTCAGGTCTATAATACCTTTAAACTGTAACAAAATAAAAGTTTTATGTCAACGTAATCAAAAGAATTCCGTAGATACCTACAGGTTTGTACGGAACCCTCGGTGCGCGAGTCCGACTCGCACTTGGCCGGTTTTTTCTGCAATGTCCCGATGTATTCAGTTGCAATCCTGTGGAAAGATTAGCTATTGGATGCCTAGAATTGGTTCTGTTAATTTGTAACAAAAATAACTGCTACAATTTGTTTTTGGATTCGATTCGATTGGATTTTGTGAGGTGAATGAAATCAAGTTACAGTTTTGATTATTTCAACTTACTACTTTTCATCCACTTATCGCGTCAATCTCAAGAGCTGTGAAAGACCAGCCAAGTGATCTATATAATTTGAAAGCGTTTCTTTAAACTTATCAACATCTACCGTCGCGTTGATAAGTTAGGTGAAGTATTTATGTTTTCTACGTAAACTTATGTCATTAAATAATGTCTTATTAACATTTTGTTTTTCTGTAGTATTTGATTTTGTTTTAAATAGTAAGGTAGCTAACATTTTTTTTTGTAGTGGAGTGGCTTGATAAACAAATCCTCTTTCTGTCATTTTGTAAACTTAACGACCTCAAAATCCAAAACACCTTTGATGAAAGTGAGTTACATATTCATTTATTGCAATAAAATATATAACAGTTTAAATACTTAATCTCTATACACAAATATCAAACCCACACAAAGCTATACAAAATATCTCACAGCAGCCACTAAGCAGATTACGTTGCATCAAATACTATATGTAGAAGTCTAAGCCTGGTCCTTTGAGGCAGAACATACTCATCAGGCAAGGCTTTACTCGATCGTTACTTGTTTATTCGTAGCCACAGCTTCCTGTCACTGACCTGACTGAAACAGCCTTCAATTTTGTTGGACAGATTAGTTTCGGTCAAAAAGAAGTGTTACTTTTTTTTGGAGATTATTTTAATAGTTAGTCATAGCCATTTGGCGTAAAAAGACCGCATCACTCATCAGTCGGCTGCGTGGAAGTCGACACAGCATCTTGGGTGCTATAGCAAGTAGGCTAGATTGTCCCCTTATGTGGAAATTAGTACAGCGGACTAAGTCCCTGTATTGTTTACTAATTTGTGTCTTTACTGTATGGATCTCAGTTATCTGATTAAATAAATTTATTATTATTATTATTATAGTATGATAAGGTATCTTTTTATATAAGAAAATGCGATCGACAAAGGTAAGAAATTTGATACCTTAGTCCGTGTCCAAGAAGTAAGTGTTGAATTGACGAAAATAATATAATTTTATTTATATTAAAAAAATAAGTAATTTTCGATGTCCTGCGGTTTGACCAGCTTTTTAATTGAAAGGTAACGCGAAATAATAAAAACAAAATGGTTATAAAATATTTTTTTTTTAATAGAAAATTTAAAAAAAATCTTCCATTCTTTTACAGATAACCCTGTTTGGATAACATAAACAGACACCTTACAAAAGAGGTAAATAAGTATTCTAAACATACTTAGTAAAGTAGGATACGGGTTAATTTATACCGATCCGCCCATATTATATTCTGAAGGCGTATCAGACGGTTATAAGGCCCGATATCCGGTAGTTATTATGGCCTCCGGGACACCCGATGTCCTAGTTAATTATGAACCAATTAGGAATTCGCCGACACTTCCCTAAGGATCGCAAATTGTTCGCTTGTATATTTTTTCTGCTGCGACATTGTTTTGGATGAAAGGACCAATTTTTGTACCGGAGGACCAATATTTTGTTGGAATTAATATCGCTTGACTAATGTTTTGTGTATTTAAGTATTTGTTTAGCCTTGAGCGAAATGTTTTAAACGTTAATTGGTTAAAAACCGTACTGGTCATTTGACTTAGATTTGAATAATAAATACAAAACTAACGGTATGGAAACTTTGTGAATCTTAAATCGCATTGGAACAATTACTTGCTGTTATTGTTGCAGGTAAGAAGAAAAGAAAATGTATTTACATTCTAGATAAAGAAAACAGCAGCAAACATTACAATAACAAACTCCTTTGAATTTTATCTCAATGCTACAGACTTTCCCGACATTTTTCAAACGCTAACGTTACTCGATCACATTTATTCACAGTAAAATCAATTTGACATATCCGTGAGCGAGAAAGGAAGTGACGTCACCCCTCGCAGTCAGGACATCAATCATAACATGACAAAGTAGACGCATCTATCCGATGCCACTTAATGACCTTCGTGCTGTGATTTTCACAAAAATACTCCATCCTTTTCTTTCTTATGAAAATTTTTGAATGAAAGAAAGAGATGGGTAGTGTTTGTTGGTGTAACTTTGAGTGATGCTAATAGTCGAGCTGGCAGCCAAGGTTTTTTTAAATTATCTGAATCTTTTGTTGGGTTTTCGCTAATCGTAGATGTCCGTTGGCATAATCGCTTTTTGCCCTTTTTTGATTAAATGTTTGTTTGTGTTATTGCTTAGGGACGATTAGCTGGCATGTATTTTTAAGAGGCTTAAATTGTCATACTCGCTAAAATATATTAAATTTCTTTTTGCTGTCTAAATTTTTGGGCTGTTGGGCTTGAAGTAAAAAAACCCTAGATAAGCTTGACATTATTAATAATACTTAGTGTTAACGTTTTTTATTCAAATTTTCTCCGCTAAGCGTGAAAGAAGGACAAACAGAATTTCTTTATCATTTATAATATTAGAATAGATTTTTAATTTACCTACTTGGTGCTTTTTATTTTCAAGGGTTCAAGACTTTATTCGTTGTTCTGATGATGAAAATCACATTTGAATATTCCATTTTGAACATACTATGACGACTGTAAAACCTGTAAATGGTACTTAATTAACTGGAAAACCCCCTTAACATCAGATGTCATTAAGTAGTACAAATAAGCAAGCCTTCTAGAAACACATAGGTCCTAGCATATAGCCTTATTTACATAAACAGTACCTTAGTTATAGCGAACGCTATTATTCTCAGTAGTGTGATACTAATTCTATTAAAGCTCTTGTTACATAGTACGGGGGAAGATGGCGTGGTATGGTGTTCTATAATATATCACTGAAGTCAATTATTGGGACATGCCTGAAATTAAATGGTACGAACAGTATGTAATTTTGTGGAATAGACAATTCAGCTAGATCAAGATTAGGTAAGGAGACAAATCAACAAAATAAGTTTTTTCATTTGTTTATTTTTTAGAAGGTTTATTTGAGTTTGACCAATCTGCAGAAAACTTAAAAAAAAAAAAATGTTTACCATTTTTTCCTTATGATAGTTTCTATAAATCCAAGAGTTAATTCCATTTAATTCAGAGCAGCAACAAAGTTCAGAATCACCAAAATTCTAATCACACCTTATCACAAGGGGTCGGAAGGCTGATGATTGTTTCTCCCCATGTTTGTCGACAACGCCAATGAACATAGATCTAAATTGTTATGGCCGAGCTTCAGGAAGTCACCATAAAAACAAAATGTTTCAACAAGGGCCACGAGCCAACAGTATCGCACCGATATTCTACCCTACATACACGTACCCGAATTAGGGATGCACGCACCTATTCATTGGTGTATCGATAAAATTTGGGGTACCTACGTTTACATCGAATTTCGATTTGACGGTATCATGTTCAGAACAAATCTGGCCAGCGCAGGAGGTTTAGATAGTGAGGGCGTTACAAAATAGCTACTGTGTAATAATTAAAAATATGTAATTAGGTTTTTTTTTAATAAGTAGCATGTATGTCAGTGACTAAGAAAAGATGGAAGTTAATAATAAAAAAGCAAATATAAAAGCAACACTAGCTAACAAGTCTTCTTTAGTAGCGACTCGATTTAATGTTTCTAAAATTAATAACTTCCACTCACACACTCTAGTTTCTATCTACATCGATCCAGGTTATCGACACATGAATAGTAAGTACGGCACATCCCTAACCCAAATGGGTCTCTATGTGCAGAATCTTGGCTGAAACTTGGGAAAATTGGCACGTGACAATAGCCATCCCGACTTCAACAGAAATACTCATATTTTACTTTGTGAATGTTTCGCCTTTGTTTTATTCTGCACTAGTTTTTTAAGCGGATTTCCCTGTTGTTTGTGGTGTACGATGATATTTCCCTGTTGTTTTGTTTTGAGCTGTTTAAATCTAGGGATTTTGTCACCGGTTTATAATGGAACCATGTGTTGGTTTTCTTTTTGCTAAATTATGCAGTTGTTGGTATCATTTTTTATGTTGGGTTCTTTTCAGAGGATCAACTGATTTTCATTAAGACTCGATACAAAATGTTTTAAAATTCCTGCGGCTTGTAAAATTTCAAAAAATTAGAACATGACCAGAGCGATATTTTTCGTGTATACTGACTTTACATCTAGTCGTAATGAAAACTAAAAAATATGAGTACAAAGAAGCAACTTGAGATCGAATCACTACTCAAAAATACACCTTAAATGAACATACTCAAAAATCAATAACATAAAAAACTATAAATCTATGAGAAACAAACTATATCAAAATTGGCCAAGAAAGTGCATTCAGACAGCTCAATGGCGCTTGAATGCAGTTTAAATATGGAGTTGAAGTAACTCTTTATTGAGTAAATATTTTCTTGATGCAGGTACTCTGGCAGGCGGCCAGGTTTAATAAGAGACCGACTTTATGATGAGTTTATGGCTGTTATTGGGAAATGTAGGTATATTTTGAAATGTTATTTGTATTATGTAGTAGGTGTGTGTGTCCTATATTATTGTGCTTAGGCTTTCAGTGAAATCAAAATATTTTAGTTTTACTGTCGTATTGATTTCTCAATTTATTATTGTAAGTTTTTTTTTAAGCATTTACTAGTAGCATAGGTTTTCCAATATCAGATCAAGAGAAACTTTTTTCTTAACAATTGTACATTTTCTTTATAGCACCAAGTTAGATAAAGCATTGGCTTTTTTAGTTATTGTAGTTACAAGCCATAAAAGTAAAGGTAGAGCAATTAATCAGTTCTCTTTGTTTTATCCAAAAAATATTAGGTACCACATTTAATAAATAGTAATGCACTTCTACGCAGAACATCTTAATATCCCACAAACATTTCCAAAGGAACTTTTTACCGAATACCAAAAGGTCCAAAGTTCACATTCCAAACATCACTAACTACGATGTTGTTTCATCATATATTATTCACGCTGTCCTCCAGAATGCCGTGCGGGTAAATAGGATTAAATGCACGTTCGCAGCCGACAATAAATCTTATTATATGCCCGATGGACTTCCGTTCAGAAAAGGTATAGCTAGAGTATGGAAGATAGTCTACCAGGTAGACGGAAAGTGTAAAAGTGGAATTTTTGTGTGACTTTTACAAGTTTAAATATCTATTATGCGTTGAGAACTATGTGGATTTAATTTAAATTAGTTGAAAGTAAGTGTGGTAGAAATTATCATGGTATGTTTAATAATATTCTATTTGATGTCTAACCCTGTAGGATTATAAATTGACCATAAGAAAGGAGCAATGACCTTGAAAATTATTAAATGCACAGCACTTAAGAGATACTAAAACATTCTATTATTTTGCAATGCACTACCCTAATGAATTTATATGAAGTTAAAAAGATTCCCCACTTCTTTCCTTAAAAAAAGGATCCATTCCTTCAAAAGAGGAAAATATATGAAAAACACATACATTTCCTAGAAAGAAGCAATTCAAAAGAAGTGGTCTCTGCTTACCCCTACAAGGGTAAGAGGCGTGATTATATGTATGTTTGTATTTCCTACAAAGTATGCTACATAGCAACAATAAGACCTTCAAAGCTTATGCACAGTTAACAGAGTTCATTTAATCGTCTCAACTACTTACGATCGACGTGATTGTGTTTAAAAAGACAAATAATGTTCTCGTAATAATAAGTCAAGCACTTGGCAAGATGTCTGCCGAAGATTTTCAATTAACGCAAATGCAGGAGTTATTTTTCTGCAGTTATTTTTTAGTTTATATGAATACATTGAATCCTTAATATTTCTGAGTGTTTTGTATTTAATAGTCAATGTACAATTTATAACTGTTTCAAAATATATATCAATAGAGTGGTCTAGTGTCAAAATGTATCAAATTTTGAGATTTTTAAATCATAAACAGTGATATAAGTATTTGATCAGTTTAGTACTGTTTCTTTTTTTTGTATTTTAAATGAAGGAAAATTACCCACTCATAAATACGGTAAATATTATAAATCCTTAAATCAATAAAGCTTTACGAAGAACAGCAAATGTGAATTCGATTTCGAAAACCTTGTTCGTCATTCCTGAACATTATATTAGTCTTCATAAAATATTCCTTTCTTGTTTTTCTCTTCGCTGGCAACAGCTGCCATTTTTAAATGGCTTGTAGGAGCTTGTAGTCGCTACAAAGAATTGTAATTTAATTCTCCTTGTTCATTCAGAATTTTTTAATTGTTTTACTCGGTTCTTGTAGGATTAAGTTGTTTTGAGGTTGGGAAAGGAAATAATTTATTGGTACATAAATATTGACCTTTAATTTAATTATGTGATTTACTTTCAATATTTTGATTAGTTAATGTAAAATGTTTCATAAAGGATGGTCATAGATTCCCATTGAAATAAAACTGCTTTTTACGGATTTGTCGGATTTTGTCGGGCAGACTCATTCTGCTCTAAGTGTGCCTGTGACCATGATACCTGCAAAGGTGTCGAAAAGTGGGGAGCTAAAATCTAAAATTAAACCGCGACAAAATCCGGAAAAATTAGTTTTATTTCAATATCTAACATTTGCGTAAAGCTAAAAAAACTAACACAGATTCCCATTCTAATTCCATGGGTTAAATTCAGAAGCTCAAATATTCCAACCATTTTCTTTTGTCATCGGGCAAACATACTTAGATATACATACTAAATAGAATCATAGCTGTATCTAGCCTTTCAACAAAAACAAACACACAAGACCACTTGAAGCACAAAAACATAATCTATTTAAAAGGTACAGTTGACCACACAGCAGGGCAGTTGCAACGAAACACTGCAAGAATGAACCTTACTCCCTTGTACTAAGCACTGCTTCAAATGTTGCTCTAGGTTTAGAGTATACCTTTCCGAACATTGTTAATTGAATTAGAAGACCGAGCCTAATTTTGGAGCGGTGTGGTGTAATGCTCATTGTCTGGTCCGACTCACCTTTGAGGTTGCCAAAACCAATACATTTACTTAATCATGTAATGTAGAAAGGCTGTTGAATTGTTTATCATAAAGGAAAATTAAAGTGGTACCGCTGTTGCTATGGTAGAAGTGAGGAAGGTTTCCTTGTACATCCTTAAAGCCTTGAGCTTGTATGTTATAATTATTGTCAGTCTCTATGTCCTACTGCAAAGTTTTTACTTTATTCTGCCTTTTCCATAATTCTATTGTTTTATGTCTAATTATACTAACATTTTTATTTTCTCAAAGATAGGGTTGTATAACACAAATATAAGGTATCAAAAAGGCGCAACACAAAAAGATTATTTGATATTTTCATCATCTTTGACTTCCATAAATCGAAAATTGTTTGTAGCTAAACCAGTTTTAAATAAGCTAGACTACCCATAAAACGACCAGAAAAAAATCTGTACAGCAAAAATAATATTCATAACCACGAAGAACTTCTTAAAATATCCGATTCCCAATCTGATTTAACAGAATAAGTAAAAGGTTTAAAAGAAAAGAAACCGGAAAAAGTACGAACGGAAGGAAAAGTATAAAAGTATTCCAAGGTTTTTTTCTCGATGGGAAACCAAAGCACTTATAAAACGCTTTTGTATCGTTGTTATATCGCAAAAATCACTGGTCTCATGCAAAAGGGAATTTCGTCTTTTATTTGATTCGGGATCCGTAGTCACTGATATTGGGGGTTCTATTGACAAAAACATCGATATAATCTGAATCGAATACTGGGATGGGAGTAGAGACTTGTGGTGGATGATATTTTTTCTTTCTTCTATAGACCACAATTTGTCCACCGTTCATTGCTTCCAATTTTGCAACTTGTAATATCTGCACCGAATAATCTGTTACATTCCGATCAAGCTGGAAGAAAGTTAGATCGACTAAAATTTCGATTATTCGTGGACAAGCTACAGTCACAAATCTTACATAATTATTAAAAAAATAATTTTGGGACCATTGATGGATATAAAGTACTGTTGACTGAAGTAATCTTGACTGAAAATCCGACTACGCTCCCAAAATGTCTCGATATCTCGACTTCCAAAATAACAATTCCATTTTATCTTAGAAATAAGAAGAAGATCAAACAATCCTCAACAATATTTGACCATTGGTATAATTAAGGGTTTAATTACACACTCAGAACAAATTAATGTGTAGACTAATTGTTTTGCTAACGCGAAACTTTTGGTAGAAAGCGTCGGATCTTTTCCATTATGTTTACTTACTTTGGTTTGTTTGGTTTCACTTACATTTATTATAGAGATAAAGTTAAGTGTATGTCTACGGCTTTTATTGTTTCAACCTTGTTCTTACGGTTCAAGTAAAGTTTGTTTAGATTCAAAGTTGGTTGTCATGTGAAAATATTTATGTAGCAACAGTACTTTTGAAAGGTTGTGGGCGAAATTATTTAATGATTATATCAGTCTTTTTTGCTGAAGTAATTTTCATTTTTTTATTATTTCCTGATCAAATTAATGGTGATCACAATACTACTCCAACTCCAACTCTCTTAGTACTCCAACCAAAATAAGGTTTAACAATATAAAGAGTTGGACTGATTTAAAACCCAAAACACTAAGTAGATCTTAATTTCTCACTATAATAATTATGTATTTGGATTGTAATGGAATTTGGTATCATTCTAGTTGTATTTTTTTATTAAATTAATCCTACAAGCACTTTTTCCAACATTTTCCGTCACTCTTCCCAAATTAATTAAAGTTTCATTTAAAAATAAATACAACACGACGTTTTAACCCTCTGAATTTAGTTGAAAGTACGTTTAAGTACCCTTAAAACATTAGATCCTAGTCACTTTATTACACATTCCTTGTGGTCTTGCCGCTAAAACCACAAGGGAACTAAGTGCGTTGGCATTAAAAGCTAAGTAAGTGCTAAATGGAATGGAAAATTATGTAATGAATTGAGTTTAATTTTCAAGTGCGGTGACCTCAAAAGGTCGGGGAAATTAATAAATTAACAGCATAAAGGTGACCAAAATCAAGTTTCATATTTTTGATCCATTTTTTATAATCACGGCTTTTTTTTTCTATATTTTCAGTTAGCTTGAGCGCAGGTTTTGACTGCTTCACCGGACTTTTGGCGAGGACCTTAAGGCCCCCAGCCAGAGCAATAGGAAAATCTAACTATGTTAGCAACGTCCACTAAGGGCACCCCCCGCTGGGTTCGGACTTCGACTTGGTGCGTTGATAACAATCTTAATGAAATTTCATCAGGGCTTTTCAGATGGCATTTGGTAGCTTATTACTCGTTCTGGTAAGAAACACATTTTAGTGTCCAAACTTTGTTGTATAATGGGACAATGAAGGGTAATTTAAAACTAGCATTTTGAGCTGCTGTTTAAGTTTTATCATTGTCGTCTTATCCAGTTTAGTACAGTAAAAAGGAACTCTTAGAACTAACATAATTTTGTAGTTATTTTTTTTTTGACATTTGACCACTTTTTCGTTCTTGCCTCTTGAACTTATGTTATGCTTTATGTGACATTATTTTTTTTACTGATTAGTCTAAAACTATGACAGAATGTAATCTATCACTTTTACCAATTTCTAGTTAAATGAATAACCTTGTAATTATTTTCATAAATATAAAACAATATAATCAGATTACAGCACAAAGAAATAAGAATTAAAACTAACACATTCGTGGAGAATTTCAACACACGTAATTGAAACCTCAGATGGCATCTAATGCAATATACCTAAATGGGATTAACCAATTAGACCAGTTTTCTGCTGAAACAGAACGTTGAAGATAGAAAATAATTCTAACGTGTAACGATTCTTTTGTAACATTAGCACTTAGGTGAATGTTACAGTCTGGATTACATGTTACATTAAATGTAATCTCGTTTAGTTAGAATTAAATTAATATAGGAGTTGTAAAATAAAAGGTTTTTTAGCGAAAGATGGCAGGAGTAAAAGAAAAACTTCTGATATCACTATAACGATGAGTGGACATAGGTAGAATAAAGATAAAACAAGAAGAAATGAAGGCACAAAGAAACCCACAAAAAGTGGTTTAAGTTAAATAAAAAAGCAAAATATTTTTCGGTTTTACTCAGCTATGTCGAAAATTTGAAATCGTCGAAATAAACCTGCCAGTCGCTCTAAGTTCTCTCAAATTGTCTTCCGATTCTCCGTCAATCCCGAAATCGCAAATGCCAAATTGCCATTACACCATTAAATAATTTTATTATACCTATAACACTTTCAACTTCAGCGACATTTCAGACACGTCTTCAACATTTTTCTCCTCAAAACTCCTCTTAAGCGCCACTTAATTTGAAAAGCTCATCTGGAAATCCATTTCATTTGTTAGTCAAGTCTCTCATACTTCTAGAAATTAATTATCGACACATTCTCTTCAATCGGAATTTATACAAGTTGTAGAAAATTAGAAAAGTTAGATTCATTTCAGGTGCTTCATAGCGAGGTATGATAAAGTTTTGAGAACCGGAATGAACTCTGAGATACATCAAAGTTTAATAGAGGAAGTATTGCCTGTAATTTTTGCATTATTAGTTTTGAAATGTTTTCCGTTTGACGGTTTGGAAAGAAATGGTTGTTGATTATTAGTGATGATTGATTCTGCGTTTCTGAATCACCATCATGAAATGCTAAGGGGAATGTGTTTTCTTATATACTTTTAAATTTTAAGTTACCTTTGTTGAGTCTTCCTTTATGTCTCTTGACAAACCTATATTTCTAAAACGGTTGCGTGGTAATACTTTTTTTTAAGGACTGAGACTTATTTTATTTTTATTTTTTTTTTGGTTCTCGACCTTCCTCCACCATTCATGGTAACCTGTTTTATAAAGTATTACTAATATAATTAGTATGAATTTTGGTAAATTTTGTACCAAGATTGGAAACAATACTCACCTTATCAATCAATCCGAAATCCCATTCATTTAACAAGCTCAATACAAAACAAAGCACGTTTCTATAGTGCTGTTTAATTTGGCTTATTTCCTGTGCAGCACATAAAACTGCATTGCACACAAATCGTTGTTAAGCGTGACTGGAGCGAAATTGGAAGGCAATGCTTAAACAGAATTTATTATTATATATTTCACTGAAATTAAACGTTAATGCAGTAGTTCAATGCAAGTAGGGGAACGGAATTGGATCAGGGATGATTTTTGCTCGATTTTTGCTTTTGTTCTCTACGTCGATATTGAAGGTCTAGAGATGGAAGATAACTGGGTAAGATATTTCAATGATGGGAAGTGTTTACTTGGAATCAAGATGAATTGGTGTTCTATTTTTCAGCTATCAAAAAATTGGTACTTGGTCATAATTAATCAATGAAATGGGTTTTGAATGGCTAGGGGTCACTTAACTTAAGTACTGTTTTGTAGGCACGATTTAAGATAAATTTGATTGCGATTTTTCATATTTGATTTAATCATTTTATCAATCGTTGTTCTTAAACATGTAAAAGTCAAAGTGAACAAACAGTGCATCTAAGAAACCTAAATAAACCATCCGTCTCAAAATTAAAAAGGAAATCATTCAATCTTCACTTTTAGCGTCATAAATCATAGTT
Source organism: Autographa gamma (assembly GCA_905146925.1). Lineage (NCBI taxonomy): Eukaryota > Metazoa > Arthropoda > Insecta > Lepidoptera > Noctuidae > Autographa > Autographa gamma. The sequence continues at coordinate 1,532,067 of LR989870.1, forward strand.
AAAGGCGACTTAACTAAAATTGTGAGGTAACTCAAGTTATTTTGTTGCAGTTGAGCTCAAATCCGGGTTTTATCCTTTGAAAGTCTAGAGTAGTAGGGTATCCGGGTATACTGGGTCCCGTAGGTTTTAACTTTGGGTGACACACAGCTGCCATTTGGGTCTTCAGCAAAATATTTGACAAAGGCAGTTTATATCCTGATTATATTATAGAGTGAATATTATAGAGTATATGTATTGTAGAGTGAATGTTTATAGTTTTCTGAACAGAGTTTCGAATGGTGGAGGGAGACGAAATAATTTAAAAAAATTACATGTGGGTAAGTACAAGCAATAATATCAATAAAGTGTCCTGAGTAACTTGTAAAAAAAAAACGACACATTTAAAATAAAATTTTATAATAAATATCGTATTTAATTTTATAATAAATAACTTTCTTAGTTAGTCCTTTTACATTTTGAAGGTCAAGCAAGATAATCTATGCTAAAAATCGACCGTTAATGGTACTGATAAACAGCCATCAACCACACATAAAAAAAAAAAACATCATCTTCAATCCTGTATATATCACTGCTGGGTATAGTCATCCCTTTATTTATGCCACTCTCCTCTGTTTCCTATTTATGCTCCTCTCCTTTGTCTCCACCTAGTAGCATCAATCTTTAAATTACCTGCCCATCTTATTTTCAAAATTAATACACTTTACCTTACCCTAAGGTAAATATCAAAGTAAAATTTTGATTACATCCATAAACGTTGGAAGGATTAAAAGATATAACTTGTCTTTTAATTAAATTGACGTCAAAGTGTAGTTTTAATTAAGGTCAATTTAGTATTTAATTAGAAGGAGATTTATAATTTAGATTCGCCTCGTTTATAAATTGTTTGAGTGGTGTACGTGATATAATTTAGGGCGTCAAAGAGAATGTTTCTAAAGTGATAACCTATATTTAATGGGGTATAATGATTTAAGAATTTTGAGGCACTGGTAGGCGGTTTTAGCAGCTTTGAGAACCTTTTTTAGAGCTTGAGTTAATTATAATTTGGACAACATTTTTTTTTATGAAGATAGTTCGATATCCCTTTTAACTAGAGAGTAAGGTAAAGGGTAGTTAGTGTCTTTAAAAAAAAATATTTTATATCATCGCCAATCCGCAAATGAGCAAGCGTGGTAATCAATGCTCGTGCCTTCTCTATATGGGAAGTGGCCTGTGCCCAGTAGTGGGACGTAGAGGCTGGATTATATAATATTATATTACACACTTTTTTTTATTAGATTAAAAAGAAGAATTAGATTAGATAAAAAAGAAAGTTTAAACAAAAATTGATAAATAATTTATTTAAAAAAACATAATTTCATCAGAACTTTTTAAGGTTGAAATCCTTTAAAACAAACCTGTGGGCAAGTCTAAGAGCCATATAACTTATAGTTTAACGAGCTAGTTAAAGTTTTTGTTACAATAGTACTAAACTTCAGCGAAGGAGAACTTTTAGTGAATTAACTCAGTAATTATGATGAAGTAGCTCCGACTTGTTTTTTAAGACGATTCATTATTCAAGATGAGAGAGATCCTGATGTTTGTTTTCTTAATTTGTAGGAAAAGAAGTGAGAATATTTTATAAGCTGAAATAATAAAGATTCTGGTGAATATTTACTTCCTTTTTTGATAGAAAAACATGTTGTAGGATAGAAGCCTATATCATATCTGCAAGCATATCTCCCAAGGTAGGTAATTGAAAAATAGATTAGGTATATCGCTTCTCAAGAATTGAGAAAAATGCAAAAATATTTTTTATATAAATGAAAACTAAATTTTGTGATTAATGAAACAAAATCAATCTGTTTCAAAATTAATTTCGATCTATATGTACCCTGCTGTCTGCTAAAGAAGAACTTAAGACAAACTTTGTATTATAATTTTAATAATTAATCTGAACCACAAAAAAGATCACAAACTTTGACAACCGCACTATCTCATAAAAACGGCCACAACTAACTTTGTGGACTCGACAGCTGTCTGTCCTTACATTTTTACAGCCTTACGTAAAAAACACTTGACCTGAAAAATCTTAGCAAGATTAATCCTGAATCTTGGCAACTGAAAAGGAGTCAACGACAAAAATATATAATAATAATTCCAGCTTATAACCGTCCCACTGCTGGGCACAGGCCTCTTTCGATATATAGAAGGCACAAGCAGTGATCACCACGCTTGGTCTCTGCGGATTGGCGATATACAAAAATATAATAAAAATAATATCCTGGGAAAACCCACACAGTCATCTGATCCTAAACTTTGCAGAGCTTGTGCTAATGTAACCAGATAACTGATAAACATACTTATATATTCTAAATACATACATTTAAAAGATAAATTACACTGAGACACGGAACAAATTATCATCATCACGTTAAGTTTTATCTAGGGTGGGACTCGAACCACTGACCTCCACTTAAGCAGTCAGGGTCACTAACCACTAGACCAACAGGCCCGTCAAAAACAATGCATAGTAAATAAGGTTCATAATTTTCACACTTAAAAAAATATTTTTAAAGTACTAAAAGAGGTTAGGTAGGAAACTTGGCCAGACCACTGAAAATGATTGGTGTAGCCAATTAATAATGTACGGCGAAAGATAAAGTTGCCAAGATAATAAATTGGATGTTTTGAGTTGAATAAATATTCATTGCGAGGGTTAAATTGAAAAGTTATGTGAATAGCTCGCAGTTTTTTAGCAGCATTTAATTACTACTTAATTTTAAAATTAACTTTATTTTTTTTTTCCTCATTACACTTGCTTGATTATTATAACAAGTAAAAATAATCATAGAATAGAAATAAATTACACAAATTCTCTCTACAAAACATTAAAAAGTAAATAAATATGCCCTGGGGTTTTCCGCTCTAGTAATAAGATAACATATCATCACGCCTGTATCCCCGTAGGGGAAGGCAGAGGCGTACCAATGTACACCCACAGTTCGCCGATATGTTTTAGGTCCCATGTAATAGGGGGCGAGTCTATTGCCACTAACCGGGCACAAATCCAAACTCCGACCTGCTACTGAGAATTTCATAGAAAAACCCAATAACACCTTGGTCGACCCGGGAATCGAACCCAAGACCTCTAGCGTAGCAGGCGTGCTTAGCACCACTAGGCCAACGAGGCAGTTTAGTACACGCTCACAGAAGAATTATATATATAAATATTATTATTTGATCTTTAAATACTTTTATTAATCTCTATTGCCATGTCTGTTTCGACCTCCGCTTATGTTCATTCTAATACTAATTTATTCCTTGATTCATATAAGTATAATGTACAAAAGTAGTTTATAGCCATTTTGCTCTGTTCCTAGTATAATTCTACACATTTACTAAACTTCTTATTCAGGTTTAAGAACAAAACTTGCAGTTCCGAGTCAGGTGCACTGCCAGGCCATTCGAGCTAAGTTTAAACATCAGAGTTCTCTAAGTAATTGTACAGGAGACCTACTTAATGTGTACTTAATCTTACTTCAAGAGAACAGACTAGTTAACACCTACGTAGAATAACGAATTAAATTCATTTCATCTGTATATACTTATTAATATAAGGGATCTTTTTTAGAGTTCCGTACTCAAGAGGTAAAAACGAAACCCTATTACTAAAACTTCGCTGTCCGTACATCTGTCTGTCACCAAGCTGTATCTCAAAAACCGCGATAGCTAAACAGTTGAAATGTTCACAAATTATGGATATCTTTTGCCACTATAACAACAAAGAATAAAAACAAAATAAAATAAATATTTAAGGGCTCTCTTACAACGGTGGCCGGTTTTTAATGATTATAATTCAAACAAAAATTACAGATGTACACAAACATGGTATTCAAAATTTAATAACCATAAATGTCCACTTGCATTCAGTGAACTGATTTACTGTGATACACCAGTAATAGGAAACAAATGCATTCATGTAAATTTTCCGCGACAGTTCTCACTTAAATATTTCTTATTGAATATTTTGAAGTCAGTCTGGTTTATTGGCCTAGATTTTTTGCTAACGATATTCTATCACCTACTAAGCTCTGTTTTTAGTTTAATTAAAAACACCAATTCTTTCCAGAATCTGGGGAATGCTCGAATGAGGCCTGTTGGTCTAGTGGTTAGAGACCCTGACTGCTATACCGGAGGTCGTGGTTCCGAATCCCACCCAGGACGAATCATTGTGTGATGAGCACAATCATCCGTTCTGTGTCTGGGTGTAATTTATGTTGTCAGTCAGTTGTCTGGTTACTATACTATATCACAAGCTCTGCTTAGCTTGGGATCAGATAACCGTGTGTGAGTTGTTCTTGAATACTATTATTTATTTTTTATTAATATACATAACACATAACCTTGCATATCCAACCAGCAAAGAACAATGAATTGTTTTATTAAAACAATAAAAAAACTTATATGTTAAGGAATCTTTACATACAACATGCTGCGTAGAAACAAATATTGCAGTACAGACAAACACTAGACGCGCATACTTTTAGAATTGCACTCGCAAAGTACTTTGTCGCTGCAATACTCTAACCACGCATGTACTGTCGACAGTATAAAGTTTTATGTACTAAGCGAAATTGTGAATGCTATGGCTGGAGTTGTAAGCAAATTTGGACAAAAGTATCCACAGAAAGTAACAAAGAAAATTGTGGCTGCTGTTCTTGTCCGCATTTGCGACGGATGCTAAAATGTGATTGACAGTAAATAAGAATAAATTAAATATACAAATTTGATTTATATTAACAATATTTCTTTCGACTTATTAAGCCCTCTTTGGAACCCATTTTTTATACGCCTTCATTAGATTCCGCTGCTGGGCAAAGGCCTACCCTTTCTTCTTCCAAACCTCTCGGTTCTTGGCGAACCCATATCATAGAAATAGTCTTTTACAAAAAAAGAAACGTTTCTATGTACCATATTAGTATCTGGACTCCGCGTATAATATTTTAAAAATAATTATTTTAAGGAACCATATCTAAAGGTCTAAAACCCTTCGCACACGTGCTACACTCATACCCGATACTCTGCAACATGTTTAAGAACCTTATATTTACAAGACACTTCTCAGCCTAACAGATCAAAGCATAACACTATTTTCAGTTATTCTGTTATCTTTATTATTCCCAACCATTATTGAAGTAACCCAATACCCAACAAAACATGCTACAAATATCAAGTAACATTTGTCCCGATACATTAAAACATGTTGACAACTTAACAAAAACTACCAATACACAACTTCGTCCATGCCACAATGCTGCCAACATAACAGTTTACCAATACATATTCAAAACAAAAGAGTTTGCAACATGGCACATTTGTAATTATGCGCTGTTCAATATTTTCTATTTTCACATTGTGGCGTGCGGTGAGTCGAATCGAGTTTTATTTGATTAATGGTACTTAATTTAATTTTGTGGTGGAGTTTTGTGTTGTACTTGTTTTGTGGGATAGTGGTAGGTTTTTTGGGACCCGGATATGAGTAAACCTTCAAAAACGTGTCCTGCTTTTCTCAGGTTCCGAAAACGACAAGGAACTCAAAAATATGTTAATCACTTATCAAGTTTATTTCAAGTGCTGTAAATGACAGTCGTAACAAGTTTTCATCGCCAAAAAACAGACTTTGTGATTTGTGACTCTTTTTCGTTTTGATTCAGTTTTTTTTATGTAACCTGTTCATTTTCCCATTGCTGGGCAAAGGTCTTTCTAATCTGGCTCATAAATAAACCTGCGAAAGTATTATTAGAGCGCTTAAACTATTTTATCTAAGAGAAAAACGTCTTATCCTATTAACGTTCTTCAAAATAACTAATATCATTGGCGTAAGTTAGCAGCAAAAACTCACATGAAACCATATGAATATTAAGAGCCGTACGTGACGCTAACTTAGCTACTAACCGTCGGGTACCATTCTCGAGGTAACATTAACATAATACACCCATTAGGTGTACAAAAAGTATTGCTGAGACTTTACTTATATTTAGTTTTATTTACTTGTGTCAAATGTTAGAAAGATATAAATATGGAATGTCATGTGAATGAAAGAGCGGCTTGATTTTTAGAGATATTTAAATGACTATGATTTTTTTTCTCTGTTTTTAACCGACTTCAAACAGGAGGAGGTACTCAATAAGACTGTTTTTTTATCTTTGTTATCTGATTATGATGATTATTTTTGTATGTGAAAGGTGGTGATTCCCGTGTGGTCCTATTTAAATAATTTGGTCCAGCTATGACAGTGAAAACCATAAGAAACCATTTAAGACTTTATGTTGAAGTCGGTTTTTATTTCTATGAATTTTCTACTTTTGTTAGAGTTTTCCTAAATAAATAAACATTAATAAACAGCATGTTAATAAACAAACAATCATCTTATCGTGTCGATCAATGCCAGTAAAAACTATCTAAATAACTTTGTAAAAAATGCATTTAGAAAAATCTGCACAGTTGATAGACGTAAAATTTGTCTATTATTTTCAAACAAATATGCTAGAAAAGTGCTTCCCAACTGCATTCAATCATAAAACATATTAATAGTACTCAAACATAGTACAATGGGTTGGTTTGTTCACAATGGCAATTAAACTTTAAACGTTAAAATTTTCAGGAACTGAAACAGTTGTAAAACTGTAAACTGTCTGCTTTTGACCAGGTAATGTTCGTTCGTTTTGAATTGATTGTCTACTTTTATGCTCTGTACAATTTGTACAATATATTTTTTCATTTATTTGATTTTTTTGTGATATTTTTTTTTGTTTTCACTTTCCTTCTCTATATGGGAGATGCCTTTGACCAGCCGTGGGACGTTTGATGGCTGGTATTTACGAGTATGTAAAATTTATTTGCATGTAGATTTTTTTTAATACTTAATCCTTAATTTATTCTGCAAATACAATAATGTAAATGATGTGATGTGTTATTTTATAGTCCATTTTAAAGCGTGTTAAGACCGATGAGATTTAGTACTAAACACCAGAAATCTCAAGATTAGGTGGCTAAACGAACATACTTACGACTAACGAAATCTTGATGACACAGTTATTACATTTATACTAACTGAAAAGTATTTACTGTTAATTATAAAGTATAGTCAAAACCTACTAACCACTATATTTACAACCCAATCTCAATACATACAACCTTTTACCATCAAAAACCTACAAAAGTTAATTTGAATACTTCACGTTTCGACTACTTCTGATCGATCCCAAATTGTTGAGAAACATTCAGAAACGCATTAATTGAAACCCAAAAGTTATTGCATTGTGATGGGAAATAATTCCATTAATTAATTCACAAAATAATTTTCATTTGGTCCTCGTTATAATTGTGATTTTGTTCTTTACGTCCAATTAGTTGTTTTGGTTTGTTAGTAAGTTTTTTTGTGGTTTGGCTCTTTGAGTGCTTTTTCCTTATATCTGGAACAAATAGTAAGTTAATTATCATATTTCTTTTTGGAAATTAAGACTTGTTGAAAGTTGGTTTTTACAAGATGTTTTCTTACAGTAAGTGCCTATATTTATACCGAAAATAAAAATATTTTAGTGTGATATTATATTTTAACAATGAACCTTTTAATAGCTTTTATAATGTCTAATAACAATGCCTGGATATGCTCTTTGTTTTACGATGTTGATTGAATTAATTTTGTATAACAACAGCTACTCGTGAGTGCGTATTATAAATATCATTATAAATCAGAAACAAATAAGCAGAAAACAAACCAAAGTAAAGAACAATAAATCAAAATCAAGTAAAATCCAATCATCGGTAAAATAAAACATGTGAACCTTCTAGTACATGTCAACACAGAAGTGTTTCAGTAATTGATACATGTTCCAATTGTGCGCGACTGTCCCAAGAGTCAAGATTGTGGGAACTAGTTAATTGGATGTTCAGCACTTACCATGAGCTCTTGAAGCAGGACTGTTGTCGTTGAGTAAGCGGGACAGCGCTATGCGTTCTGTAGTGCTGTCTCGCTTCCACAACCGCGACAGTAATATTTTGAGATATCATGGTACGGGGTCAGTCCTCATTGTGCTAGATATGACGAGAGTTTTATTTCGTTTTGTTCAGTTGGAGGTAAGTTTTGTTTGTGATTTATAGTCCCTATGGGATAGGATTTATTCTTTTTAATTTAAGATATTATTTTATGTAGAATGTAGCAAGTCTTAATTCAAACTTGTCTAAAGATTTTTTTCTAAGTATTTTGTGTACTTTAATTATACGAAACTCCAGAATAGAAAGAATCAGCATATGAAGAAGCGAGGCTATCTGTACTTATTTCTTTCCTAATAAAAGGGAGCAGGTATTTGACTTTCTTTTAATCTCTAAAATTGAATAGACAACCTTTTAGAAAACAGAAGTTTGAAAAACAGGGTTCTAAGAAAAAGATAAACGTTTTCTATTTCTGTATATTTTCACAAATTATATAAATTTGACTGAAAAATCGTTTTCTAAGAAGTTAGGAATCTGGCTATAAATTCTTTGAGAACAATTACCAACTAAAAATCCTTTTATACATCGTCCAGGACACAAAGTTAAAAACCATTCGAAGCACTAGAATTTTGTGGTCAGATCGACCCCTAATTGGCTAGCAACCACAAACGTGCATTGAAAGCCAATAATATGCTAATTAACAACAGGTAAAGCATCCTCTGCTAGGTACTTGCGGTTCTATGCTAAATAGACTTGATTCCTGGAGGTGAAGTCATAAAATCAGGTCCTATGCCATAGCAAAAGATGGAACGTGGCCAAAGATAATATTTAAACTACTTATAATAGAAATTAAGTAACAAAACACTGAAATGAAAGGATTCAATGGCAATATGAATTTAGTTTACGTTTCGACGTCTTCGCAGGTGTCATAGTCACAGGCAACAGCAAAGACTAAATATGTACAACGATTGAATCCGAAGAAGGTAGTTTTATTTCAATGTCTGCGATTTGCGTAAATATCAGAAAGCAATAATATAACATTGCAACGGCTTTACTCACAGATCACTAGTGAGTTGATCTAGAAATTTGTCGTGAAAACCTGCTATTTTATACGCTCAAGTAAGTAAAACATATAGTGGAAGACGGAAAAACAGATGCATTATTGATTATGTGAAAGATGATAAGAAAAAGAAAGACGTAGTAAATGCTAAGATGACGAGTAGTATAGATGATCAGAAGCTAAATACATATTGCACCGACTTCAAATAATTCGGAACAGGGCAAGGATGATGATGGTGTATTAAAAATATTGAACGTTAACAGAGAAAACTAAACTGAAGTTGCAAGAAATCGCTTTTGTTAACGGATGCCCTTTCTCACGTCAAAAATAATGACTTTTGGCCCGTTTTATGGCAAAGGTGTCTGAAAAAGAGGTATTCCCTTGGGAACGGAGTCGTTTTAAAGATCTCAGGTACAGTTGATGGCAATGCTCAGTTACACTGTCAATCCCGATTTGGGAAAAGATGTGATAGGATGGGGTGAAATTGACTGCTTTTGAAATAGTTACTGAAATTTTTGTATGTTAGACTGGCTGAGTTGTTACAAAAATTATGTTAGTTATTTACTTTAAAATCCTAATATATTTTTAATTAAATACGCAGATATTGTGTTTGAAAAGATAACACCCATAACTAACAAACAATATTGCTACAACAAATTTTATGTCATTTTAATAGTTATACTTTCAAAAGTAGCCTGTATTTAATGCTCTGTTTAAACCAGAAAATAATTTATTTTAAATATACTGCAGTATATATTAAATTATAACTACGATTCCAGGATTAATTTCGTCAGTTTTCATTAAACTCTATATCACAGAGCATCAACTTTTTAATCTTATTCAGTCCTATAAATCAACAACGTGGAAACTCCGCGCACATAATATCTTCATTAACATTCTGCGTGAAATATGTTTAAATAAAACATTTAATTTACGTCTTGTAAATTTGTTTTTAATTACATCTTTATCTAGCTTTATCATCGCTGTGCCTAAGTTAAGACACATTAATTTACTTACCATAATTATGTCTGGTTCAAAAGTTTTGGTGGCCGGAAAAAACAGCGGTTTTGATGTGAATTATTAAGGGAATAGCAAAAAAAAAATGGTGAAGTATAACTAGCAAATTCTTAAGTTCCTATTCATTACCGTTGAGTATGCAATATGGATTGATTGTATAATTCAAATTTCAGACTATAGCAAAAAAACTCCTCTTTTCTGTATATATTTTTAAACGATCCCACCTATTTCTTAAGTCTCTCTTGACCTACATAAAAATTATATCATCAAATTTAGGTATATCATCATTATTTTTCTTAACCTCACGATATTGTGTGTATCCCTAAGCATATCATATGATTTGGGTTTTAAAGTCTTTTTTCATCCTGTCCTGCCTTCCCTTATTAGGTACTGGTTTGAGTGATTTCATGATATTTTTTTCTTTAAAACCTCACCTAGCCACGACCAAAACTCCCACTCACCTTTGAAATCACAAAAAGTGACAAAATCATTAAAAATCGTCCTTAGATGTACAACGGTTATCCGCAGTACAGAGTTAGAATACTAATGCCTCGGAAATCGTTAGGCCAACACTTTGAATAGTCACTTGCCTCTCTTTGACCCTCGGTCATGGCTGGAAGGTAAATCATTTTACGGTAAATGGGTCACCAGGTTATGTTAAGGGATCCGTGATTTAAATTTATGGGAGATTTGGGGTGCGAATGTTGATTTTTTGTGTACAATTCCGATTTTATTGGGTATGGATTTGAATTTATAACCCATTTTGGACTAGTAAATAGTATGTTCAAAATATAGAATTATAAAAAAATCTAGCAGCTGAAACTATTTGATTATATCACCTAATATAATATATCGCCTCAAGGGCAAAAATCTAGCCTAAGAGAACGTAAAATTATTTGCTTATTTTGAACTTTCTTTAGAACAAAATAATGAAAGCAATGATTGACATAAAAAGATTTCTTTTTTAGCATTATATCAAGAATCATTTATAGAACAACATTAATAATACTTTAACAAACCCCCTTCCACACCAAAATTACCACACTGATTACAATTTAAACTCAACTTACCCCAACTTGGGAACTAACCAACAAATGTTCTAGCTCTAAGATTTAAGGCACTAATCTTAACCAAGGCACAGGAGTCACGTGCCTCTAGACCGATGACGTCACGAACGAAGCCTTTTCTTCCACCCATATGATTGAGGGACCAGGTTTAATGGGATTAAAACTAAACCCTCGGTGAGTGTTCATGATGATATACGGGGTGAGTTGGTAAACTGAGGACGTTTAATTAAAGATGATTAATTGAATCGAAAATAGGTCTTGTTATTATGGAATAATTAAGTAATAATAATTAAGTTTTTTGGAGAAGAACTAGAAGTTTTTTTTTTAACTTCTTCTTCTTAGCGTATCGATCAATTATTATTGCTTTGGCATAGTAGCTAGATTTTTTGTGGTCCTGTAATCTTCCACGCTTTTTTTAACTCAAAACATTATTATCAAAAAATAAAAGCGACAAAATATCAGTACTTTCATACAAAATATTTGAGGCATAATCTTGCGTGGTAGCGTGGTGCGGGTGATTTTTAGACAACTTTTTTGATCACCGTGTTAAAACATTTATGTGATTAAAAGGTCATTGATTTAATCTTACTTAAATACTACAGCTAGATATTATTTTATATAAAACAATTTGTAAATTACAAACCCTAGTCATATTTAAATCTGTCCTATGCACAATGGTAGGAGCTAAATACTGTAGTCTGCCTATTCTATTCTATTCAATTCTATACTACAGTAAATTTTGCTTCAAAGATGAAAACGACGTGTTAGAAAATTATCGTATTTAATACAATTTCAATACCCAGAAATCAAAATGTTTCCCAAGTCCACAGTCTCAGAAGTCACCCTTTAGTAATGTTAGTTGGTTACTCCGGTTTCGAGTGACGTAGCTTGCGGAATATGTAAATAGATTACATACGTAGTACCCCGTAAATTGAAACGGAGTTAACGTAATGTTTGAGGTAGCTCACCTCCTTGAGTTAAGCTTTTGGTTGTAGAGTCAACAAGGAGTCAGGATGGTTACCTTGTTTGTAATTATTTGAAAGACCTTTATAAATGTATGTGATAAATATAATTATTAATAATTATTGTTATTTTTAGTCTGAATTTTTCTACTGCAGGTCAATGGCCTCCCTTTCCGCCTTTTTATACGATTTCAATAAATATTATCTGTAACCCAGATTTTATAGAATATTGATATAACGTAGGTAAAACAATATTTTTTGTCTTTATTTCGAAAATTTTGATGCATACTGATGAAAGTTTTGTCAGTGGATAAACAGTTTAATAAAGTCTTTTGGTAGGTGAAATGCTAGGGACAAGGAATGCGACAATGGCTACAGACAGGAGATAAAGTAGACTATAGCCATTTGAACAGGTCAAAAAAAAAAAAGGAGTGTCTTTTATTATAAAACATGGTTCATACAAAATCTTTCGCTCCAAAATCATTCAAACAATTTTGAGTTTCGATGTTTGTGATTGCGTGGTTGACGGTACTTACAGAGTTGAATTCCATGGCTTTAAATTAATAATGTAGGAAGCAATTACTAGAATGAACTTTAAGAGGGATCTTTGGTACTTTAACCATCAAGTTTCAAATGAAAATTTCAGTTCATACCTATTGGTACTGCATAAAAATGCTTTGATTTCTTCACTTACTTTAATACTGGAAATAAGAAATTAAAAATTACGCAATTGAACTTTGTCCTAAAAGTACATTCAACCAAATGCTTATTTTAAGTGCATGTTATTTGTGTATTAAAATATTTGTAAAAGTGTTTAACTCTACTGCGGAAGTCATTAATAAAAAAATACAAAAGAAATTCGAAAACATCACATGCTCGTAAATTAACCCAGTAACAATTCTCACAATCAAAACAGATCAACTGTACACAATTTATGAACGCTGAAAAGGCTTAAAACTTAAAACTTCGCGTCACATGTAATAAAACAAAATAATGTACGAACACATTCATTATGAAATTAAAATAAACGAATTTCAGTTTATCCTGAACGTTGCTCCACTTCAGTGGTTAATCGAATAATATCAGAAATTAATTGCACATACTCAATAAAATTTTATGTTATAACTTTATGCTGTTGTTTTTATTGTTTTATATTCATTTGTTTTTTGCATAATTCAGTGTTTATTAATATATTTTTTTTATACCAGCCTGTAACTGAAACTAATGGAAAATGTTTGTTTCTTTTGTAATTCCAAAATAAATGATCATATTCACATATTTAAACGCTAGGTATATATTTAACTTAAAATATATAATAAACTTAATAAATATAAATAATAATAAGAAATTGTCAAACTATATTGCTTACTTCAAAATCCATAAAGGTATCGAACTATTTCAAACACAGACACGTATGGATGAAAAAAAAAGTAAAAATATGTGTGTAAGTGTAAGCAAAAAAAATCATATAAAAGGTTGAGGCACTTTTAACTCGACTGCGTGAATCTTCCATTTTATTACTAAAAACACAGTAAAAATAGCAAAAATCAGTACTAATACAAAAGAGATAAAGTCAAGTGTAGTTTAGCAGCAAAACAACACTTTACATGTTAATACGAAGTGTTATCGTGAAAATACTATAGATAATACAAATAAGGCTCTTCGCACACAAGGCGACTCAAGTCTCCAATGCCGAAAAACTTTAGTCTCCATAACCGCATGCCTGCGACGCCCTCTGTAGTCAAGTAGCGTAAACACTCGTTTTTAAGGTGTCCCTAGCTCTGAGGTCCTAGGTTCGATCGCCGGACGGGTCTATGTTGAAAAACAGTTTTCGACATTGTCGCGGGTCTGGGTGTTAGTGGTACCTTCGTTGTCTCTGAATTCCATAACACAAGTACTTTAACTACTTACTTTGAGTTCAGAGCAATGAATGTGATGTTGTCCGCAACTATTTATTATTATTATTTATGTACGAACCTCTATGGTTTGTATGGCGGTCTTTACTTGGCCACTAAAGTCGTCGGGTTTTGAAAAATGCGTCGCTTCGTGTACGAAGGTATAAAGTTCAATGTTCGGAGAAAATTTCAGTTTTTGTCGAAGCTAACAATTTTATACGTTTTTCAATTCGTAGCGGAATGTAATACATATAAAAATACAAAGTTATTTCGTAGTTCATGTTCAACATTAGCAGCTGAGCATTCTCTGAATATTTGATTTTGGACGTGGATATCGAAACGATGTGAGTTTCAAAATGTTCGGGTTATTTTGTTAAGCTACTGAGTTTTTTAAGTTTTCGTATTTTATTTGTGTCTAGCTTTTATTACTGACATTGTAAGAAGACGTTATCACTACGGGATCATACCTACTTATAAATGTACTAAAATAATTTTATTGCATTAAATGTGTGGCATATAAAATTATCAAAATTTCAAAAGTTTTATTTTCGTTTGACTGTCCCAGAAACTTGTGTCAAGTAACAATAATAAAAATGGGATTGCATGGATAAAAACCTTTGCCTTCCAATAATCTCAGTTGTGGATAAAACGAAAGCATTCTTAGAATATTTATCTCCTAAACTAATTAAAACTATTATCCGCCATATTTTAATAAATAAAACTTTGATCAGTGTACTACCAAAATCCTTTAAAGAATTCTGCAGTCAATATTACAATCCGAACATAACATAAATTACATTTTACACAAAAATGCTTGTCCTCATCGATCTTGGAAGGAGTCCAAAACTTCTGCATTGAAATATAATAAAGAACTAAGGATTTGCTGAAACTATGTAACGTTGTATGTTGCAAAAGACTTAGTAGTAGGTAAATTGCTTTAACAAAGTTTATGAGTTACATGTAGTTTATAGGCATTTCAATTTGGTCCTGCCTCAATTTGGACTGCCTCGTTGGCCTAGTGGTGCTAAGTGCGACTGCTACGCTTGTCTTGGGTTCGATTCCCGAGTCGACCAAGGTGTTATTGGGTTTTTCTATGAAATTCTCAGTAGCAGGTCGGAGTTTGGATTTGTGCCCGGTTAGTGGCAATAGGCTCGCCCCCTATTACATGGGACCTAAACATATCGGCGAACTGTGGGTGTCAATGGTACACCTCTGCCTACCCCTTCGGGGATAGAGGCGTGATGATATGTTATGTTATGTTCAATTTGGTCCTACTGACTTAAGCCATACTCAGAGACGTAAATAGTTACTTAAGGGATTCATCGATTTAAGTAAGCAACCTGTTTCACTGTTGAGAGTTGAATAACTTAAATCGATACTAGGAAATCCCTTTATGTAACCACTAGGTGTTCAATTGCGTCTGTAGCTTCCGTTCCCGCCAGAAATAATTTTTTGGTGACCTTTTCCGATGCTTTTTATAATTGTTTTTTGCAATTTGAGGTATTGTCGAATCCAACAAATAACAGACCATGAGAATCGCTCAACCCGTTTTTGAGCTATAATTTTTTAAACTAGATCGATTTAATATTGTAGGTAAGTACTCGTCTTTAAGCACAGCAGTAAGAACAGAATAATCTGATCAAACGTCATATCATGATACATATACGTTCAAAGGATATTTACACATGCATTGCTAATTGGTCCATGTTACCTCATTTCGGAATATCTTAAGCACATGTTGCCGTCTCGCTCACTCCTAAACCTTGCTATCAATGCCATCTACAATTCCCTCAGTTCAATATATAATCACAGTCGATTGCCAACCCCGTTCAGAATAATCCCCTGTCGGTTTTCTAGCGTCTGCGTAATAACCCCCCCGAGTGTACAACTTTTAGCGAAATTAACAAAGTTAGACCCCTCATTCCGAGCCCGGATCTCGAGCAACATAAATTGTGATGAAATTTGAAAATAAAAATAGGCTGGGAAAATTTAGAGCTTAACTGGTCTGAATTATTTTAAGGTAGATGGCCGATCAATTTTGTAATTCGTGTAGGTAAAGTTTTTTCGGAAGTTTCGGCTGTTTGTCAAGCGTTTCTTTTGAATTGTTTGTGTTGGGTTCTTTGGGAGTTCGTGTAAATGTTATTGTAGGATTTAGGTACAAGAAGCTATGCTAATATTTTGCGAGGTCAAACTTTTTGATCTTTTGTTTTTGTGTAAGTTACACATAGGAGTTGTAAGTAAGTAGGTATCTATGTCAATCGGGAAAATAGGTTACAGAGTCACAAAACATGGAAAAAAAGTCCTTCCACTGTATAATCAAGGCAAATAATACAATATTAACTGAATAATATATTATGAACTTTTCTTATAATTAAAGAAAATTCACAAAAATTAATTCACATATTACTTACTATTAAGTTCAACCTGTCTTTGCACTTTTTTTTGTAGCTATTTCTATCCTTCTGCTGGGTAAAGCCCTGTCTACCCTCCTTCCATTTCTCTCTGGTTAGGGCCATGGTCATCCACTCCTTATCACTTAGACATAGTTTGTATAGTTAGTTAATTACATGGCAAAAAAACGATTCACGTAAAAAAACAGTTTAAGTAAAATGTCTTGCACATATATCTCATTACAATATATCCCTTCTAAGTCACTTTAAACATATAAATACTGCCTCCAAAGTGTTGGGCACAAAGGCCATAAAATAGTTAAGGTTGTAACATTAATTGGTAACGCGGTAAATTAATTAAGATCCCCGCTTTATAAGACAGTTCACTAACTTGTTGCAAAGTTTCTATTTCTCGAGTTATTCCACCAATAAAAGTAAGTTTGATCGAATTAAATTTTCGTGTCTTTTGTGTTTATACTGTTTAGTTAGCGTTTTTGTCCTTAGGGACTTTTTATTATTTTTAGTTTTATTTAAATTTTAACATTCATTGCACTGAAAATAAATAAAAATGGCTTTATGATTACCTTAATTTGAAGTCCAATATAACTTTTTTGTATTACTATAATATATCTGTCTGTAAATTTAAAATTTATATACATTTTTTTAATAAAGAGTTTTCGCACTTCATTTCTTTTAACATTATATTACTTACGTGAAAAATATGAATGTACCAATTCTATGAACATGTAAAAAATCTGTTTGTCAGTGATTTCATTGAACAAATATTAAGACAGTTATCCTAATGTATTTGTGTACAGTATACAATACAAAGATCTGTTAAGGTCAGCTTAACATAAAGGGTCAAAGAAAACAACAACACAAATAACACATGACTTCTATTCTCAAAAAACTATATTCAAAACATCAAAGGCATGTATTTTAGGGTTAATCTGCACTATATTTTTAATATAATATTAGAAAGGTGTAGACTTTGTTTGGTTGGACACAATAATCACTGAAACTAACAATCGTAAAAAAAAAAAAAACATTTTGCATTTGATAGACCAATTCTTGAGTAAGGTTGTATACTATTTAACAATGCGCTATATTAAAATTCGACTGCTCTATTAGTCTAGTGGTTAGTGGCCCTGACTGCTATATCGGACGCCGTGGGTTCAAATTCCACCCAGGACAAATGATTCTGTGACCAGCATGATCATTTATTCTGTGTCTGGGTGTAATTTATCTATAATGTGTATGTATTTAGAAATATAAAAGTATTTTTATCAGTTGTCTTTTTAAACACAAGCTCTGCTTAGCTTGGGATCTGCTGATGATGTGTGAGTTGTCCCAGGACATTCTACTATATATTATTGGGAGTAAAACCGCGGGTCGCGACTAGTACACTAATATGTCTGTGACACTAAACTTTACCGATCCGTTTACCATCGAATTGATTAAGGATGTAGATAATGGCGGGAGATCCATCTTCCTATAGTAAACATCTGAATGGAGGACACTTCGGAAACTTATGGATTAGTGGTTCCATTGAGATGGTGTGAATTGAATGTTGCAAATATTATGTTTGGGTAGTTAATTATGTGTAAAATATGTGGTGTTTTTGTGTTGATGGAAGTAAGCTTACTGAAGGGCCAGTTTTTGAAAATATTGCAAGACTATAACATGAAAATATTTAAATTTCGTATGTTTTAATTAGATTTTCATTATATTACGTAAAATATTTAAATTGATAAGAAATGTTAAATTAGTATTTAAAATTATTTTAGCGGGATTTAAAAACAGTTTTTTTTTTGTAATTTTAAATCAACATCATCATCCACAGCCCTTGTCCTCCCACTGCTGGGCATAGGCCTTTTAATATTAAATACTTATATTATTTATCTGCCCCTATCCAGAGTACACATTAAAAAAATACCTATCTAGGTACTGATAGTAGGATCACTAGTAATCATTGAATAATTAACCAAACATAAACCTTAACATCCAGTACGATTTACTAGGAAACGAACCGGATCATGTTTAAACCGATCGTAGTTCACGCTTGCTTTGTTCTACTAAGGCTTTATGTCGCTATAGAACCTAGCTATAGAACCTTTGGTTATTTGAGCCATTTATAAACAATGTAGAGTTGGTGTAAAACATTTCGTGGAGACACTCGTAATACCAGTGCTTGAAATTTTCGAGAGAATATAAATAAAATATATGGCAAAAAATGGAGAAAGATTTTTTTTTGGCATTGAATAAGTTAAATTAGTTTTGCGTTAACAGCAAGCTAGTTAAACAATCATCCCTCTTGAAACAAATCAGATGTTAAATTACATAGAATATAATAGTATTTTTTTAGCCTTTACCAAAATAATAAGAAAATGTGATGAAATCAAAACTTAACCCACCCGGCACAATTAACAGAACAGAACAGAAAATGGCTGAAATGAATAAAATGCTTTTGGTCTCTCTATGTTCACAGAAAAGCCAGTATTTTACATAGAGCGGCTTTTAACAGTTTTTCTAGGTAAAACAATATCCCTTGAAAAACTGGTTGTTAGAATTGTAGGGACTTAAAGACAGAATCAGAAGTCCAAAAATAATACATACTATGGGCCAATGGCAATATAGTATATGAAATAGAAAAAAAAAAACATACAATCAATCACAACCTCGATTCTCTGCAAAGTCAGTTAGTGAACATAGTACGGACACGGTCAGTGTAGTGTGTAGGGTACTTGAAGAAAAGGGGGTAGATGAAAAATCATCTACTTCGTGCACGGAGCAATGACACCGCATCTCCAGTCTGCTTGCGACCACGGCCGGTGTAACCTGGTCGAAACGTCAAGCCCTAAAGGTATTTATGCATGTTCGCGCTAATCCCCCTTCTATAATATTAATACAAATATGCAGCGCGATAGTTTAAAAGTTATTATAACATACAATCAAACATAGAAACTTCTCTTTTTTCAAGTCGGTTAAATAGTCCTTTAAATCAAGCTGTATATGATTGTAAAACATAAAAGTAATTGCGCTACGATGACAAACACAGCGACAAATTAATATCGTGCCAAAGTAATTAATGGTTCAGTGGAATTAACAAACCGTTGCACTACAAATGAGCATTTATTAACTTTTAAAATATGACTTATGTTGCTTTCGATGACATCTTGCAATATAAATCTGTTGTTTGGGACATAATGTGGTTTACTTGTTTTTGATGCAACATAAGTATTGTAAATGTAAGGAATATTTCTAATCTAGTCTAGGATTTCGACAAATTAATAAAAAAATATCCTCATTAACTGAATAAAAAACTAATTTGTGTGTTTGGCAAATTTTTCTATCTTGCTTTTGTTTGATGACTAAGTATTGGCACTAACTGAATCAGATTATTATAGTCTTGAAATCAACGAGGTTGCATTTGAAACTATAGAGTGAGCCTATCAGAATTTAAACCGTAAGCACTAGTGTAAACAAGTGATGTCGTGAATTATGTATGAAGATGGAGCTTGCCGTTTTAAAAAATCTATCTAAAACACTAATATTATCCTAACAATGTCAAAACCATCGATATTTTCTCATATAAGTTTCTCTTTGCGCGAAAATTAACTTAAATGAAAAACGAAATGTACTAGGATCAGACTAAAAACTGCTCTCGCTTGGCACAAGGGGAACCTAGGGATAGTAGCAGTCTATGCATATCATACGTCGATGCTTGAAATACGTTGTTGAAAATGAATTGCTATTTATTTTTATATGTCAGTATCTCATTAATCATATATCAATTATTAGCTCATATACCCTTTTTAGGCATACTTTTCCTTCCACAGTAAGTTACCTCGATCAACGGAACATGGCTTTCCAATTCTCTATAATTATGGGCAATAAATTTCGTTCAAAAAACCATTACACACACAACAGTTGAGTAAAACTATAACACCATGAAATAATGATGATGAATACCTAAACAAAAACACATCAAAGTATCGTCAGGTTAATTTGCAATGTTGTAAATCAGTCTTTCCCCAAATAAATATGCAATACATTTTACCATCGCAGATTAGGCTGGAATTATTTATATACCCATGGACATAAATCTTCATTCGATAAATATTTCAGATATTTGATTCAGTATTAACAATCGGTATTTGTTTGTTTTACAGAATATAATAATAAATAATATATTATCTAGTATAAATACTAAATATATTTTTCAGTTCAATTCAGCTCAATTGAATTGGTAATAAAAAAGTACCCTTAAAATTGACTGCTTTTATAATTGAATATTTTTTTATTTTTATTTTTGTTTCAGGTAGCTTGTTGAATTAACTTGCTGAGTTGCTAGTTTATTGATACAGTAAGTTATACAAAAAGCAAACGGTGTGTGAAAATAATTATTTTGGAAATTAAGTACCCATCGCTGGTTTGGGGAAAACCATGCTTGGCTTGAACATAGAAAAATGGTCAATGACCTAGGTCTTACGCCATATTAAACTGATCTACATTTTTAGGTTACTTTTCAGGCAGATATTAGCTTGAGGTCTAGACTAACAGGGCATAAATCATGTTATCTTATTACTCACGACAGCCAATAAGCGTGTGACACGAATTACCGCAAGACAGATTGCTTGAGTCTGACATTAATGAAACTTTGTTCTTGTTCTTACTGGTTGAAGTTAATTTTACATACTGAATTTGATTATATTTTGAGATTGATATGCAGTAGAGTTTTAAGTGCAACGTGTAAGCAATTGACAAACGACTTTTTTAGGAAAGTTTTTGTCTTAAAATACGGTTGTTTTTATTAAGTCATTGTATCAGCTTGTGCTTTTGTTATGTCAGCTTTAGAAAAGCTTGACTTCTATTTTTTCAAACATTTGGTATATACAAGCGGCTTACTTTAATGTCGGTTACATTTCAATAAATACAAAAATAAACATTTTTTTTGCTTTTGATACAAGATACAAGTCATGTTATTTTTTTTTGCTCTTTAAAATACCTATTTTAAGATTGTTTTCCAAAGGTGTTAAAATATAAATATCATTAAAGCAGGTGCAACGCAAAATTATACAGTCGCTCTTCAGTGTTCATCAACAAAAACTGATCTTACTCTTACAATTTTTGACGACCTCCGTGGTCGAGTGGCGAACGCACCGGTTTTCAAGGTGTCGCTAGCTCTGAGGTCCCGGGCTCGATCCTCGGACGGGTCAATGTAGAAACTCACTTTTCTACATTGTCTCGGGTCTGGGTGTTTGTGGTACCTTCGTTGTTTCTGAATTCCATAACACAAGTTCTTAAGAGCTACTTACCTTGGGGTTCAGAGCAATGTATGTGATTTTGTCCTCATTTATTTATTAAACTATTGGCACACATCTTTTGACTAACACCACTATAGCTCTATCGGGAAGCGCAAATATACATAATTATATATCCAACTCAAACACGTTCTAGCATATAGCACATAGCATGTAGGATATAGCACAGCTGAGTCGACTACAAATAGCTGTCTAACTGATTGATTGATGACACTAGTTTCGTCCCGTGTCCCAAAAGTTTTTGTTTACGAAACTAAGTCGGCCATTTTGTGTCCAGGTCTGCTGATGAGAATCGATGGTGTATTCAATAAAGTAGGGTGAATGAGGCTGCAGTTTTAAGGTTTTTTCTTTTATTCAGTTAAGACGAGATTTATTGATAGTTTTTTATTCTCTTGATGAGTTTTCGACACCTGTCACTTTTGAGCGTGATTGACATAATTTAATTTTCTCCCAAGATGTGGAAGTTATAAGAATATTATTGTGCTATAATTTACCATGTGAGAAGGAAAATTGATTTTCTGAAATACATCAAAGACAAATCCTATAATATCTTTATAAGTGGTATAAAATTAAGTAAGCTAGTAATAGTAATAGACTGTACATTGAGTATCAAACTAACCCATCTTTTTCCATGACTTTCGAATACAGAAAAACCAAAGCAAAAGTTGGTACATTGACTCCTCTGAATCAATACAAAAAGCCACCAACTAAAGGCGAATGCATATTCACATGTGACTCACAGCTTTCAAACAAACCGATTCTAAACTTTTATTGTGAGCTTAGATTTTATTTCACCCTCCGAATGGCACGTGCCAAACAAAGAGTATACAAAAATAGATTCAGTGAATGTTGACTTAACAATGCGTTTTTGTACGCTCTGGTCTTTTGGTCCGAGTTGGTCCTTTGATCATTTTTCTTAAATGAAATCGTCTTTCTGTCGTTTATGTCGAGTAAAAGCATTTTTGGACGGAAAATTAAAGAAAAATCTACTGTCTGTCTCTCTTAAATGAGTTCTTTATTTCTGTGTATCGTAATTACAATTTCGAAAAAAAAAACCTTTACCAAAAAATCATCACTAGATCTTACTTAAGCACACAATTATATAACGTCACTACAAACACATAGAGACTACTTTTCCATGAGAAATCTCAAGGTACACAAGCAGAGTATCTTTCCCACTATCCTTTTGTTCCCGACATTACCTGGCCGTCTAACGATCATGAATTATGTATTACTCTTAGACAGTGCAATGACTTCTCACTTTTATATATCGCCTTTCATTTGTTTGATGGTTTCGGAAGACCTTAGTTATGTGATGTGTTTTATGTCCAGGGTTTTAAGATTCTTGAAAAGTAAGTATGTTTTGGACTGAAATGAGATTTCATCTGTGTATGTCTGAACTAAGTTTAAATGTTTTCCTTTTTATTCACAATTTTAGTGCATCAGGAGAAATTGGATTTATATTTTGCTTGTATTTTTTTTTTTAAAGAGTTGATCTTAGTTTTTCTTTATCCCTACAAAAATGTCGAGTAAGCTTTCGACAAAATTTAAGATATTTTATTATAATTTTTATGGAATTCAATTTATCTTGTTACATAAAGATATAGGGGTGAATTTCAACAAATGCCATTTTTCTTATCATATCGGTGAACTTTTACAATTTTTATTTTTTTGTAGATTTTTCAGGTTTTATGTAATCTTTAGGATACAAAATATCCCCAAATTTAATATCATCAACGTATCATTTAAGACTGAGGAGTAAATTCAGTTTGAATTTTGGTTTCCACCGATGTGAAAAACCGGCACCGATTATTTTTTTTGTACACCGATATGATAATTGTATCCACCGAAATGATGTACGTATCCAGCGATATGATAATCTATTCACCTTTGAACATTAAAAAAGAAATAGTTAGTAGGTACTTAAAGGTGACTTAGAAATGAAGATCTGAACTTAGGGTAGATCACATCCAAAGAGAACTGAGTTCTTAGATGTAAAATAAAAATGTATTTTTGAAATGATGTTCCTATTTTTTACGTTTTCTAGAGGTACTCAAAATTTAAAAAATAATGATTATATTTATAATCCTTGTCTTTATCAAAATGAAATATGTAAAAAAAAAACAACGTTTTCTTAAATGCTCCTCTCTTAACACAGAATCGCTTTTGATTTAAGCTTTGCTTATTCTTTCCAGCAACCTATTCCACCTGTTTTTCTCCTCATCTTTAAGTTTTGGCCTCGGCATTCTTTAACAAAATTAAGCTACTATTATGTTTTCTTTTTACCTATTAATTATTTTGTTATTTATTATTACGTGCTTACTATTTTTTTAACTATTTTTTTTGCCCTAGAAACTTTTAATGCGTTCAATTGCGTATTACCGAATACAGACCTCCCTTAATGATATATTTATTTATACATCTTCTACTACCCAGTGGTATCGTGGTAAGGATTTTGGCAGTCTATGTAGGTAAACTTACCTTGTATGTATGTATGTACGAATGTTTGTATGTAGGTATATATGTATGTGTCTGTATGTATGTTTGTATGAGCCACTGCTTCTTTGTATACTTAACGAGATGACACGGGATCTAACGATATGATATAACGACTCACCGAGATGATAAAATGATCTACCGATATGATAAAGCAATCCACCGATGTGACAAAACTGTGCGTTGATCACGAATCAGAACACCGATATTAGATATATGACACCGATTGATTTTTTCTTATCATTTCGGTATAAATTATCACATCGGTGGTAAAAAAGACCACCGATTACAGCGATATGAGAACAGCGACATGAGAAAATACACACTTTTTAGAAAATTATAAAAAATGCATAATATCTAGGATAAATTCGATAACAGACAATGAAGCTAATTCACTTACTGCGTCTGTTAGAACCAAACAACAATAAAAAAGCTACTCATTACACTAGAAAAATGCAACCACCGATTATATTATTATAATAATATAATTGTCCGGGAATAACTGAAATGTCGTTCTTACAGTTTTGGTGGGCACATCCAGTGATTTAACCCACTTCTATCCTGACTGCCCACTAGCACACACCAACGAGGGAAATACAATTGGGGTGGGGATGCTGTCTGACTCGTCGATGTAAAGTTATGTTTGAATTACTTTTGTCCAGCGATATGACAATATTTTTCAGGACAAGTACGTTTGTGCCTCTCAGTAATAATAATCGTTAATTATGTAATAAAATATGCTATATATTAATAAAAAAACTAATATTCTATGAAATAGAATAAGTTATATACCTAATTTATTTATTTTTATTAGTGTACAAGCTGTTTTGTTTGCAAAAAAAGTAGTGGGACAGCACCGATTTGCAAAAAAATAGAGGTTTATGTATTTTATTTATACCTTTGTAATAGTCCTAGGCAAATCATATTTTTGCCACAACCCAATATCTACCTATTGAATACTAAAAAAAATAATTCAGAACTAAATAAATAAATAATAAATAAATGCGGACAACATCACATACATTGCTCTGAACCCAAAGTAAGTAGCTATTAAGCACTTGTGTTATGGAATTCAGAAACAACGAAGGTACCACAAACACCCAGACCCGAGACAATGTAGAAAAGTAACTTTCTGCATTGACCCGTCCGGGGATCGAACCCGGGACCTCAGAGCTAGCGACACCTTGAAAACCGGTGCGTACGCCACTCGACCACGGAGGTCGTCAAAAGAACTATACTCCTTTTTTCAAATACTAATTTCAACGAAGACAAAAAATAAGGCATTTGGGAAATTCACCCATAGCGTGTAACAATGTATGGCACGGAGAGATAAAATAAGTTAAAGTCGTGACAAATCCTGTAATTAATTAGTTTCATAATGTGTGTTACAAATTCAATTCATTTTGTAAATACTGTTATCATTCCTTTTTTTTTTAAACGTATATTTTAATTCCAACAATGTCAATTCCCTTTTCCATCATAATTTGGACTAAATAAACTTCAGAAGCCTCAAAACCACTTCGAGTTCAGGTTTTGTTTAACCGAATGCGGTCGAAACATTTTACACGGATCAATTACCTTTAGACCTTAAATACCTAATTTCCACGACTAGGACCTTAAAGTTAGACCAGTTGTCAGTTGTCAAACTGTCTAAATTCCCGACAGAACTTGTTTCGCGTTGTATTATTATCGTTAAGCCTGAAAATCTAGTTTTATTTATTATTCTAGAGCTGCTTATAAAAGTTTTTCTGTGTTTCAATAAAATGTAATTCAGTTGCTCATTTACTAGATTTTTATAAAATGATATCTTTGACATTATCTGTCAAATTTACTGAGTTCCAATTGCAAAGCTATGTCAAATCTCATTTTTATACTTTTCGATAACGGCTTCCAATTTCGAGTTTGACTTTAAAGGCTTTAAGCATGTACAGGTGGAAAAAAACTGGTCCTTTTGTCCATGACCTGTAACAAAGGTTCCAAAAACTATGTAAGATGATAAAAAAATATATCAGAATACACAAATAAAAAGGTTAAAAATGTTACCTCCCTCTAATCCTAATCTCCGCAATAATTTATTTTGGTCCTCCGTTCCGCCTAGGTGGAGCCTAGTTGTATCTAGGCTGTCTGATCCCCAATTACACGCTGTCGCGCCCGTGTTGTGGATATAACATCACGGGAGATAACAGGGTTAACTGATTCCAAGGGCCCGATAAGGGTGGAAACGAAATGGGTTGCGAATTGAATTTGAAAAAATATGGATGAAAATGCTAAATGACTAAAACCGTTAAAAACGCGAATGATTAGTAGTATGTAGTACCAAAAGGTGCATAATATTAAAATGTGATGTTATTTAAAAGCGTTATTAAATTAAGCCCCCTTTTTGTACTGCAAAGTGATAATCCACAGCTTTTTGTAGATTACTGATTTCATATTTATATAACCTACAAAAGAGAAAAAAAAAGAAGTTATTTTATTTTAGTAGCCTATGTGAAGGATGAAATTTTAATATACTACCTATATTTACTCCTGTAGATATTAAAGGCGTACTATGTCAAGGATGTAATATACTACATGTGTACTACTTAAAAGAATAAAGACTTAGAAGTACCTGCTACAGCTTCAAGTGTACATTATTATTGTGTTATCATCTTTTTTTACTCAAACTAGCTTTTTCCTTCAAGTCAGCATATATACGTAGACATTCTTCATTTTTACCCTCCACAGGATAATGGTATGTTTTTATTTATGGTGGCATACATCATCAAGAGTTATCCGTTCTGTTCGTGTATTGGAAGCTTTTTATATTAGCTGTTCAAGGCTTTTGATACAATAAACCACTTCAAATTGTCGTATGGGAAAGCCTCATGGAAAAGACTACCATAAAATTAAAGAGCTTTGATTTTTATAGGAGCTTACTACAAGTTGTTCAAAATGTTTGTTTCTAAACTTAGAACCCTATTCGCATACTTAGTAAAACGTAGAACCCGTTAAAAAAAAAAAACTGTAATTTGCATTAACATGACCAGTATTCAATACTACTCTGGCTTTACGTAACCCACAATTGGTATATAAACCTCCATTTGATGAGAAAGTCATCCATCTGACTTTGAAGTCAAATACTCCATTTTTGGCCATCCTGAATTTCGCAACCAAGTCTTAGCCACCTCCTGTCAATTTATATCCTCAACTCATTTCATTTCTAGAAACATATCACCTACTTTTGTTGTAGGAGTTTTTTTGACTCGGTAGTCGAAAAACCACAAAAATGTAGTACTAGCTAATATGACTCTACCAGTTACAATGTGATACCCTCAAACTAATGCACCATCCTAGATTATTAAATAAAGCTCGTGTATAATACATGAGGAGCGAGACCACAACCATTCTGATGAATGATATCTGTAAATCACTGGTAATGCGGTTCCAACTTACGTTTGCGGACATAAATATTTTCCTCATAAACGGAACGGTAAAAATAATTGTGATGTATGGTAGATAGAATGTTTGTAGAGTTGTTGATTTTTTGGCTTAGTTTTAGACTTTTCCGAAATATTATTATTATTCTTGTTTTTTTATTTGCAGCCCATACTGTCCCACTGTTGGGCAAAGGCCTCCCTCCCTTCCTTCTATTCTTCTCTTTTGAGGGCAAACGTGGACCAGTCCTTCATATAGAAATCCAGCTCATCTCGCCATCTCCGTCTGGGCATGCCACGTGGTCGTCTGTGGTTTTGTGGGATCCCTTCGGATGTTGTTTTAGCCCAACGGTCAGTCGACATTCAGCATTGCATCATTTATTGACTAGCTGTTTTGCCCGCGTAAGTCACAAAATAACGGGAATAGTTCCCGTAACACCTATTTCGTGACTTTTTATAATTATTCTACTATTTTGAGTGGACACAAAATCAAGCAATCGAAGCTTAAGATAATAAGTTCGCATGGTGTTGAGTTATATAATTATACTATCAGACTTTGATTTAAATATTAAGATTTAAGGTAATTTATGTACTAGACACTGATTTTGAAATAAACATCTATACGTCTTTTAGGCCAAACTGTCTCTAGACATTTTCTATTACGTAGTTCTTTTATTGACGTTTGACATAAGTGTCAAATATCTAATTCAGGTAGAAGACACAACTAAAATATTAAAGTACAAGATATTAATTTCAGGAAAAGTGCTTGCCAGCAAAATCTTACATTTCATTTTCTCAATAAGTATATAAGTAAGTGTGGAAAGCTTTTTTCTTATTAAGGTCCCTTCGCGTTATTCCCTAAGGAGATGGGGCGCAGACAATTTTTCAGATTCATCTTAAATTATAGACCTAAGGAGAGGGCTAGTATCAATCTTGTGAAAGTAATTTATTGTTTCGGTAGATGAAGATAAATTGGACGTTTAGTTTGATAGTTCTGTTTATAATATTATGTGGGTGAATAATGAAAATAATTACATGGTTAAATAGTGATGTTAAATGGGAGTGTTAAATGATTTAAATACGTAACTCACGTTGTCCGCCCACGTCAGAGTTTTTGTAGGTCTGATAATCGGGCAGATTTTTAGTACAACAGATTGACCTACTTTTTGTAGGACGTGTGCGTTGCGCTATTGCTATCAGTGAGCTCTATTTTTCTTCTACAAAAAATCGGTCACCGCTTATCAGACATGTGCGGGCAGCATAAATCACAAAATTAATTAAAAAGAAGGGTAAACTAAGTAGACAAAAAAAGAACGCCTTTCTATGTTGTTGCTCCATTTTTAATAATCATGCATTTTTTCCTTTTGATATTATGTTTTACTTATTTAAAATATATAATGCCATGCTCTGAACCTTTAACTGTTATTTTAATAGGTTATTTTCAAATTAGCTGTATTTACCTTTTTTATGTATACTTTTACTAACAGGTTCCTTTCTGAATAAAAATACCAAATAGTAAAATTAAAAAAAACTAAACCAAAAGAATTAACTCGTCTACAATAAATACATTTATTTGACTTGCAAGATAACAAACCGGGATGAATGGAGCGAGAAATGTGGAACTCGGACATCCACCGCTTATCTCGTCTTATAAGAAAAATATATCCGTTTGCTTCTAGTCAATGACGTTTTATTCCTAGTAAACTGGTTACGTTTGCCTTTGTAGAGTAGAAAATATTGCTCAAATAATATTCTTTTGTTGGTTTAAATTTTTGTTTTAGCAAAAATAGTGTGTGGATTCGCCCATGTGGGTGTTTGTCATCGTGTCACGCCCCTATATCCTATAATTATTCTTGAAATTCAAGGTTTTACCAAGTTTTACCAAAATCGGTGCAGAGACCCGTTAAGCAGACGAGCAGTTTTTTCGATTATACCTTAAGATAGTTATAGAAAAAATAAAAACATAGTAAACACTATTTGATTTAAACGTAATTTCAAGGACAAAAGGTCAATAGATTTGTAAAAACAGAAAACATGGTTTTATATAATATATTTGACCTAAAAAACAAAGTGAGTACATTTTTAAACAAATCCCTAACGTATTTTCTTATCAATTCATAACAAAAAATATAATATAAACCTTAATGAGAACCTCCATCTTAAGTCCTTTGAAAAGTCAAATCAATTCAATTGACCAGGAAAACATAAGTACAAAAGGACCAAAAAATCAAATCAAAATAAAATAAACGAGATACTCAAGAGACTTAAATCAATTGAAAATAAAAATAAGAATCTTAGAATCCAAGTCTAAGTATTCCTTTCTAAGTTACGAGTATACACGAATATTGGACGTTGAATTAAAACTATTTTTTACGGACTTTATCGTGGTATATGTCGTTTTTCTGTCTGCCCATCACAATGATACCTGCAAAAGCGTCGCAACGTCGTGAACTTAAACCGACATACGAGTATACCGCGATAAAATAAAATAAATAAATAATAAATAAATAAATGCGGACAACATCACATACGTTGCTCTGAACCCAAAGTAAGTAGCTATTAAGCACTTGTGTTATGGAATTCAGAAACAACGAAGGTACCACAAACACCCAGACCCGAGACAATGTAGAAAAGTGACTTTCTACATTGACCCGTCCGGGGATCGAACCCGGGACCTCAGAGCTAGCGACACATTGAAACCGTTGCTTACGCCACTCGACCACGGAGGTCGTCAAATCCGTAAAAAGTTGTTTTATTTCAATGTATTTATGGTCCGGCCGAGGGAATGCGTTCCTGTCACATGTCAGTTAACAACCTAGCATAATAAATAGTTGTGACTGATATTATTGATTTATTACAAATACTTTCTCGTCTATCTCCATAAGTGATGGCTTGTGACTGGCTTTATGTTGTCTAGATATCTCAGTTTTGTTAAGTTTTATCACATAGTTGTAAGTCTACCATAGTGTAATAAATAAATAAATAAATAATGTATATTCGGTAAATCCTCCGTCACTTTAAAGTTCTTCCAATTGGCTTGACTTGTAATCAACGCATTTTCTCAACAGCCGAACTATAAAGCACTTTTTTGCTATTATATCATTGCCCAAAGAGACAAGTTACGAACGTCATTATTTCAATGAATGAGTCTTAGTTTTTCGGTCGGCCAGTCATGGAGGGACCGTCCGGGAAAATCTATCGTCTAAGCTGCGAGATAGGGAAGATTCTCTAAGAAATTTATTGAACCTTCCGACGGGTTTATATTTTGGTAAATTATTTTGGAAAGTTTTTTGAAGTCATGGTTTGTTAAGAGAGAACTAAATAAATATTATGCTTCGTTTAATTTATAACTACTGATATCGATTACAGTTTAACAGCCCTTTTTTACAAATTTTATTAAATTAAAATTGGTGAACCATTTGTTTTTAATAGAATTTCAAAAATAATAATAATAAAATATTTATTTTCCTTCCACAAATAGTACATAGTTAAATTGGTATCACATAGGACAGATGACAATATAGAATTTGTGGGAGACTGGTGCCTAAACTAAGCCAAAGCCTGTATCTTAGGACACCAGGACCCCATCCCCTATCAGGAAAAAGATAACAATATATCACAGACAGTTACATTTATACATTTTGCGTAGAAAACATATTAAAAAATTGAGTAGGTAATTGGTAGAATAAAAGTAGCTTAAGTTAATTCTTATAACATTAACTATCATCGAGTGAAAGTCCCGTCAAAATCGGTCCAGCCATTCCAAAGATTAGCCGGAACAAAGACACGAATTTTAAAAATAGTTTTTTTTTTATTTAGGTACTTTAGTATATACTTTCATAATTATGCATTAAGTGAATACTTCTATTTTAAAATTACATAGATTAATTAGACTTAGGTTTTAGAGATAATAACACCTTTTAATCCTCTTAAACTGTATACAAAACTACGAAAATCCGACGTAAAGCTGTCAGTGTGACCGATAACTCGTTATTGAACGTATTAAACCGGTTAATTGGATTTTCAATTTAATTGAAAATGGTTTACGGGATATTCAATTATATTTGCCTATAAGCATCGCTTTACTTAAGTTTAATGATAATTTTGTTGGTTATCAATTTATTATTAATTGTTTATGCGGTGAGCAGTTTTTGCTGTTTTAAGAGTATTTTGTTTTAATTCTGATTACATAAATCATGTTAAAACCCTCTTAAATAATATTATATTAAGTAAAGAAATAATTAAAAGAATCAATCTAAAATTTACGCCAAAATACTTCAATGATTAACAAAATGTAATTCAATTTTGTTCTATTCATAAATAGCATTTAGATATTTATTGTTTTTTTGTGTCCCACTGCTGAGCCAACTTCGCCCCCTTTTTCATCCAAGCTCTTCTATCATATGACTTTTTTTTCCTAGCCATTTCTTTCCCACTGCAGCGCAAAGGCCTCTCTACCCTCCTTCCATTTCTCTCTGGTTAGGGCTGTGGTCATAAACTCCTCATCAAAGGACTCCAGTTCGTCCCGCCATCTCCGCCTGGGCCTACCGCGATGTCTTTTGCTATATCAAATGCCTTAAATTACTTTAAATTTATACTAGTTTTTATCTAGAAATACTGATTTTTGTCACAGCTTTGGATCCGAAAACAATTTCGTTCTCGTTGTTCACTTGTTTTTTCTTATTCATCGAATGGAATTTCGGAAAAGGAATTAATAAGGCTTGTTTTTATTGTATTTTTTTGGTTCAGTTGATTTCGTAAAGCTTTGGAGCTGTACAATTTTGCTCCACTACTAATTTTTGTGCTACTTTTTTTAAGGTTTTTTATATTAATTGCGCTATAAAACTTAATTTGTTAAATATTTGTAATCCTAAATAGGAACAATTTACCGGCCATAATTTACATGTGTCTCACGGAAGTTAGTTAGTTAGGGTTAGTGTCAAAAATATATTTTTTCAGCGTATAAATTGGCATACTAAAAATAGTAACTATCAAGAGAGCACATATTAATAAGTAGAAAAACCAATATCGCCAGTCTAAGCAACTGAACAAATAAATTAAAAAGGTCATTCTAAATACTCTTGCGAAAATTCAATGATCGTATATTGTCAAGTAAAGTCAACACATGTTTTCACAAACAAAGTTTTATCTTATCGTAACTTAAATTGATTACGTCATCAGAGCTAAAAAGTAAAAAAAAAAACATAAAGCTTTTTTGCTCCCTCTTTCTGTCTTTTCAATCAAAATTATCAGCAAGACTATTTTAAGGTTTATTTCATACCAAAATATCTCACAATACATTACAATCTTCAGCAATACAACACAGATATTACGTTAAAGAATTCCTTTGGAAAATTGAAGAGTCTTGGACAATAGTCTGAAATAAAAAGGAATGGAAAAAGCGATCAGTTCGATAGATTCTTTGGTTCCTTTTTGTATGATCCGATCCAATAGTATAATGCAATCTTTTACGCAGTGTATTACAATTTAAAGAGTAGTCTATTTGAGATATAACTTTCTATTGAAGAACATAGTTGTTTGTTTAAGAGTTGTGTATTGTTAGAATTATGTTAAGTATGTGTATTCTGTGCGATACTGTTGGTTTTATTAAGCAATCTTTTTATATGTTAGTTCACAAAGTTATTCTGATAAAAATTGTATAGACAGGATACTTATATCTGTTTTAAAATAAAACCCCTTCTCTGGTATAACCGTCTAATACATAAATATAAAAACGTAAGGAAACACCCTTAAAAATAAGGCTGTATAATATTGACATTTACTTTAAATGTTAGGTCTAATATTATTTTATCTTTGTAACAAAGGTATAAAATTGACACGTTTAGATGCCACCAAAATTGAGATTACCGAATCGATATTACAACCAAAACTTCCTTAATCAAGAACTTACGAAACACAAGTTATTAAGTACCACTACATCTTAAAGTTTCGGAATAAGCAGAAATCCAAGTCCCAAGTGGACGATCACAAAAACACGGCTTAACCCTCACATAGTTATATTCTTAGAGTATACGTATGAAACTATAGAGTGAGCCTATCAGAGTTTCAACCGTAAGCACTAGTGTGAACAAGTGTTGTCGTGAATTATGTATGAAGATGGAGCTTGCCGTTTTCAAAAATCTATCTAAAACACTAATATTATCCTAACAACGTCAAAACCATCGATATTTTCTTATATAAGATTCTCGTTGCGCGAAAATTAACTTAAATGAAAAACGAAATGTACTAGGTTCAGACTAAAAACTGCTCTCGCTTGGCACAAGGGGAACCTAGCGATAGTAGCAGTCTATGCATATAGTACGTCGATGGTTATATTACATATAACTACAGTATCTTATGGTCCAAACGACCCGCTCCCGATTTAATTGTCCAACTTCCAGACTTTATGCAGTTCGTGTTTAATAGCAGTCGACGGGTTAAAATCTTGATTGTTAAGATTGGGGTGCAGTGGGAGCGAGGGGTTAAGATGTTAAGGTATAATAAGGTTTAAATGAAAATGAGTAAGACGAGAAACCTCAAGCCTAAAAAAGGTATTCATGCGTGTACGCTCTTATTCCCGTGACTTATGTTATTATAAAATAAATAAGGCTTTTGCATATCAGTCAGATGTAATGTTTAAAACTGTTAAGAGAAAGGAAATTAAGTTTAAATTTACATGCAATAATCTGCATATTTTACTAAATAAATTACTTTAAAATTATACTTAATTTTACTTTTTAAACTATTTCGCAAGAGAGCCTTCTATGAAAATAAGTATTTTCACCCAAAAGTGTTCAACGGTTTAACCGTCAAGGCTTAACAGTCAGACAGACATACAAAGTTACTTTCATATTTAATTATCACATTAAATATAAAAAATCCGATTTCTTAAAAGTACGCCTATAAAAGCTAAGGCTAAAAATAATAAACTCAACTTTCATATAATTTAACAGTCTGTTAGTCTACAATTTATTTAAGTCATTTTAAATGTCAAACGTTTTGAAGTCGGCAACAGATTTAAGGGTCCCTAGTTATCCAATTATATTAAATACATCAGCCAAATAAACTTGTAGTTTCTTTGTATATTTAATTTTTGAAGCATGAAATTAAAATGTTTTAGTTTTAATTTAGATGTCGTGTTATAATCCATTTGAATGATGACTGTAAGTAGCACATCTTAATTGGCTCCTTCCAATTCCTAATTGTATACATATATTAATTTTCACAACGTATATATATTTCGGTGGTTTATTAAATAAACTAGACTATAAGTACTCATAAAGGCAAATCAAACAAGCTCACTTAAGATGTGATTGCATAATCATCAGAACGGCTCAAAATTGCTACTATTTTGTCACCGTATTGATATTAGTAACTTCCTATGAATAAAACTTATGGCTTAAGCTAAGAACCACATAAGCTTTCTAACAAAAAATCGCATCATCATAGGTCCATTTGTTTAGGAGCTAGGTTTGATGCCAAAGTCAGATGTAATACACAGACAGCCAGATCTTAACATCTAACTCAGTTTTCGTCGGGGATTAAAAAACTACTAAATTGAAAGAAAAACTTCGTTTCTTTCCAAATAAAAATATATCCATAATCTCTCAGTGTGATCCAAGCGTGTTGAACTAAGAGCGAGCATAGCGATCCTCGTGAAAACTTGGAGTTTTATCGCAATATTATTTTAATTGAGTGCGGTAATTACACACATTGTTACTAACGCTGCTCATAACAAATAACTGCTTATACAATTGGAGTTTGTGTTTTAATTACAGTTTAAGCCGTTTTGTTGTCGGATACTAATAATACGATACTTTTATTACCGGTTTGCTTGTAGTGTTTAGTGCTGTTAATCCTTTGGTCAGTGTTCTTCCGTATAATTTTCTATCATCTACTTTCTAACTATAAATAATAAATTTGAATTAACTTTTAAACTACCGCGCTGCATTTTACAGTGATATTAGTTAACGAGAATTAGAGCAAAATTATGCATACATAACATATGTCACGAATTTGAAACCATTTGTACGGTGCTTTAGGTAAATAACTTGATCTTGTAAGAAATCTATCTAATCTATGTATGTTTTATCATTTGCTTTTTCTGCCTAGCTTTTTCCTAAGATAATTTGGTACTGGCGTATTTACCGGATTTGACTGAATACCTTATTTAACATGGAGGTACTGCTCATGTGACTTATTATTATTTTCAGCCCATGCTGACCCACTGCATGCAAAGGCAAAGGCCTTCCAATGACTTACAAAAACCAATCTATGTTTCTAGGCATTATTATTTTTCAGAAATTGTGTAGTAACTAGTCCTTTTTCATCTCCTTTAGTAATATAAGTACCCTGAAATAAGAAGCGAGCTCCACCTAAATCAATTCTGTATACGTAGGCAGAATAACATAATTTTACTGGATCTAGTATATTGTGCCGCTTAACATATTCCATTATAACGTGCGCGGCTGCAAGCTGCACTGTGCTCGAAACAAAAGAGGTGCATGACAAAATAATCAGTTTTCGCGGAGGAATGAGATTTTATTGCGTTTTATAAGGTGAACTTTACTGTTGTTTTTGAGGTAGCTCTAGTATAAATAAACCTTTTGAGCTATCTAATTTATGATTATAAAGACACAAATAAAAAAATATATGTTAATTTTTTGTCTATTTTGCGTATAAAATACTTCTTAAATTTTCTTAAAAAAAATCTTCCTCTTGGTAATAAACTAACAAAAAATAGAAAACTGAGATAAACATGTTTTTATGACTGAAATCTCAACAGTCTTTAAAATTTTATACCAACAATTTTTCCAACAACGTCAAAAATCTCCGCCCTCGAAAACAGATTCTCAAAACATCTTACATTAATATTCTTTGCATACGTTAATCC
This sequence comes from Autographa gamma, assembly GCA_905146925.1. Taxonomy (NCBI): domain Eukaryota; kingdom Metazoa; phylum Arthropoda; class Insecta; order Lepidoptera; family Noctuidae; genus Autographa; species Autographa gamma. Next base: position 1,568,558 of record LR989870.1, read on the forward strand.
AAAACAAGTATCAAGAAGATCAACAACGAAATAACCAAACAAGAATCCACCGAATTATGAAAAAACAACTGAAAAACAGGTGAAGGTTAGCAAACACAAGCAAACAATATTAAAAAATAAAACCAGAGATAATATTATATGAGCCTGACTTGTGTCTAGGGTTCCGTACTTCAAAGTTGTATGTAGATAGTTCGACTATCGCACTGCACGCACTGCTTAATCATCTCGATGAAAAATGTTTCGATATTTTTTTATAATAGTTTTTGAGCTCTAAGGCAAATGACTATTTTTGAAAAATTTCAATTTGATAATGACAGAATGACATAAGATTTTAAAACAACCAATGGTTACCTATATTCTTTCTCTAAAGAATGGAATTAAAACAAATATTTCACACACCTTAAATATTGGGATGAATTTAGCTAAAGAAGTACCTAGATTATCTTTGCATTTCTAAGTTAAAAGGCATTTCAGTCCATTATACATACAAATATTTACTATACACACAAAAAAAAAACAAATAGTAAACAGAACGAAAGAAAAAGGATTTTCCTCAAAGTAACGCAACCCTAAAAACCAAACAAAATTATCTAAAAAAGCGAAAATGATTTCATAAACGGGTAGCGAAGACAAAAACAAATTTGTTTTAACACCAAGAACGTTATAATATTTTTGTCCCGAATTGTTAAAGGTTGGCCCACAGTGCGCCGCGACAGAATTATGAGGCGTACCCCGGTTTTGGTGACAACGCCCTTAATCTGATGTTTTATGGCCCACTGCAATATACCGTACACAAGGTTATGGGCTGGAGGCTTTGAATTTTGAAATATCGTTGTTGTTTTGACGGAGGTGATTTTAATTTTTAAATAAACGTGAACATAAGCGGCTAGTAAGGCCTTCTTATTTGTAAAAATATGACGATGTGTGAAACAAAATAGTGATACGATTTTTTTTTATTATCAACTAGTTTTATTATTTTTTCTTTGCAGTTTAAGTACCCAAGTTGATAAAAAACTTAATAATTTACTTCTGAAAATAATTATTAACATTATCAATATGGTTTCTTTCAAATCAGTCGAATGGGTAACTTACCCAATTTTTTGGTGCGTCATATACCACTTTTGAAAATGTAAGAATAAATATTAGAATAAAGACAGACTACTGTTATTATTTTATTTAAGTACTTTCATCCAATTATTTCTTAATTTAATAATAACTCATTCATATTTCATTTATGTGCTTGAATACAGGAATAAACATAACGAATGGATTAAAATACAATAAATAAAGATTATCCTGTTAAAATTTGTATTAAAAATAATAATAAGTCGGCCAAGACAGGCAGTTAGGAACACCTGGTTTCAAGCAAGATGGATGGAATCGAGTTTATTAAAGGCTACGTTTTTGTCTGAATTATACAAGAAATAGTTTAGACAATGTCTGGTTAAGGAAAAAGAAGAAAATAAAACAATGACGTCTAAAAAATCAATGTCGTTGGTCACTAGCTCTCGCACTGGGGGACGAGAATTTTTTGGTAACGCATGCCATAACCACCGGCAGCACCATAACAGGCTCGTGGCTAAGTGTAAATGTACGGTTCGACCGATAATACAGGTTAAGCAGCTCTCGCTGCGGTTGGTCCGTGGATGTGTGACCGTTTTCTAAACATACTCAGACCCCTCCGTGCTATCCGAAGCACGGAGGGGTCAAGACTGTCATACGTTAATATTCGACAGTCGTTAAGTCAATTCTGACAACCAGTCTTACTATGGGATACTGATTTACCCAGTAAAATGGCTGTGGAGGTCAGATAGGCAGTCGCTTCATGTAAAATACGGTATTCAGCTGAATACAGTAAGACTGGTAGCCGACCCCAACATAGTCGGGAAAAAGACTCGGGGGAGAGAGAGATGCCATACGGCCACCGCATGCGGTTTACGTTTATATTAGTCGCTAGCTCCCGCATTCACGACACCAGATTGAATACCAACCAATGATTTTTATAATTAATGAGATCGCATACAGTATAATGACTGTTGTGTCAACAATTTTGTCTTATAAGTTTTTTTTACTGTTGAAGGTACCGAACGCTTTTCATATTTAAAATTAGGGTAGCTCTTTTAAAAATCATTTTGGATTAAAAAATATATTTCACAACGAAATCTAAAATTGTCCCTCATGTAAACTCCACATTTTAATAGTCCCTATAGACAAACTAAATGAATAAACCATTACAAAAACTTTACCAACGATTTTATAAAGTATATTTCAGTCGTTGCTAAGGTCCGTGGGCCCAAAGCCTTTGTTAAGCGTACCAAGAAACGAGCGGAAAAAGGACCACTCAAGTGGGCCTTGGTCCTTGTGGGCCCCGACAGTCTTGTTGAGACATGTCTTAAGGATGTTTGTATTACATTAAAATATTTCTGACATTAAAAGCCTGGAGCTAAAACTTCATAATTCAGACGTAGATACAATAATAAATAGATTACAATAATATTTATTCTTAATAGACATCGTTTTTTTATTTGATTACGACTGGAATTTCGAGGGCATTATGATGAAATAACTCATTTTTCTTTGTGCTTTCAATGTACTTTTAATGTTATTTCATAATCTATTAGGTATGTATTTTTCGTTAAAGTAGATTGAGATTATATGTTATAATGTAATACGCCCACTATTCTACAGACAATTACAATCTGGTATACTAGCTTTTGGCTGTGGCTCCACGCATGTGTGTGCATATTTTTCTCTATAGTCAAGCCAACTGTAATTTATCTGTAATATGTATGTATTTAGAAATATATGTATGTTTATCAGTTGTCTGGTTACCAAAACACAAGCTCTATAAAGGTATTTTGATATAAATTATATTAGCATAGATAATCTACACGTAAGCGATCAAAATATTATAAAAATTGAATTGTTGCTAAACAGTTAGAAGCAAACCTGTTTTTATGGTTCCCTCTGTCCAGTGGAATACATAAGGGTATGCCAGAGCCTTACCAAAGCGCTTCTTCTTTCTTCATTTACTGTGGACTAGGTAGAAACTTCCTGCACTGCCTATCTATCGAGGTAAAGGTATTCCACCCTGTAAAATATTTTACAAAGATAACTGCAATCATAAAAACCTATATATCTAGATTTACGTAACAATATAACCATCTTACGAGCTCATAACTCATCATAAAATTTTATTATAAAATCTAAGCGGTTTTTATTTACCTCGCTCCATAAACAGTGAAGGAAAACAAAGGAAGCACGAAATGAGTCTGGGTTTTTAGTATGTGTGTTGCACGTATTTTAAAGGTTTGGTACACAAGGCGGGTGGGCGTAAAATATTAAACTAATGGGCGTAGGTTGGCTAGGGTTAACTTCAACAACATTTTTTTCCAATGTAAGTTTTTAGGTTCATGTCAAGCTGTACTGAGCTTTTTCGATGAAATCATTGACTAGTTTATTCGATGACAATCTTATTCTTCCTTGTAGGGATCACTCTTGACAGAGTGGTCGTGGTCATCACTTCAGGTGTTGGTGGCAAGCTTCACAACACGCCGCCATACTTCTCTGATGGCCGCCTTCCTTGTGCATTCATGTAGTGATGATGAGCCATTTACTACCGCTTTTATTTGATCAGTCCTACTCATAGGTATTCTTCTTCGGTGAGAATATTACTAAATATGTTTTAATTTTAGAAATGTGGATCGTAAAGTACCGAATTTATTTATTAAGTGTAAGACATACACATTCGTTTTTCCTGTTTGAATGATACTCACGTGCATGGAATTTATTTTTGTAGTAATGCAGATTACTATAAATGTTTTTTATTAATTTCAGGTAGCCGTCCTTGTAAGAAGATAAACAACATAAGGTAATTTCATAGTTTTCTTAGTTTAAACAATAATTACAAGATATACATGACGTCAAAAGACAAACTGAACGATTTTATTTTATAGTTATGTGAGTCGTAGTTTTTAATATTTATTATAATCAATAACTCTACCATTTTTTTTTGTAATTTGATTTTTTTTTTCGATTCTTTTTTCATTAATATACAGTGTATATAGTGAATTAATAGCCAACCAATATTTTGTTTAAATATCTACGATGTTAAAATACTGATAAAGTGTGTTTCCATTAATATTTATTAATTAAACTTCAATACCATTTACATTGAATTATTAAAAGTGAATTTCTACATTTATAATATACCTTTGAATATCATTGCAAACATTTTAGTAAGAATTAAATACACAAGGGTTTATTTGAAAATGGTTTCGCAATAAATTGTTACACCGAAATACACAATTATTGTTGAATGTCAACATTAAATGTAATATTGTGGAATTATTTGAATATTAAATGCGTTTTAATATGCCATTAATAAATAATACCACTGGCGACAATTACAGAAGTACGTCATATAAATATTAATTAAAAAACTAAAATTAAATACATTTGATTATTTTATGACTGATATTTTGACTAGACTTTAGATACATTTTACTTGTCCTACAAAGCTATCATATTACATTACAGATTTAATGTACCAAACCATATAGACGTACTTTGTTTAATAGTTATTTCTTAGAAATATACCTAATATTTAAATTAGATTTTATTTTATATGAATTAGATATTGATAGAATTGACTGCCATCTTTCAGTAAGGGTCCGGTGTAACCCTCCCTCTTTCCCAGAAAATTAACACTTTTTTTAAAGACGAATTCGCCTGGAGGATTAATATTTTTAACATGATAGTTTTAAATTATCCAAAATGACTTCAAAACACTTTTTCCTTTATTTTCTCTTAACAAAAAAGGCCTCCACATTGTTATCAGCCGACTGATAATAAACAATACACTTCATTCATTTTATTACAATCTATTTCATTCAAAGAGTTTTTACATTATCCGATATGATATCGGTATTTGACACCGATACGATACCTATTGCCGCAAGTTATAATAATATGTGAATAACATATGATATATGAATATAATAATATATAAATCAAACAACTTTTAGAACATAACAGTTTGCACTAAATAGTTGCACCCTAAAAGATGTACATACTCACAAAAAAAAATCAAAATAAATTACAAACACAATGTTAACAAACGTGTATTAGTTTCTTAGGTTTACGCGAATGTTAGGCATCAAGGGTAAAGTCAGGACCAAAAAACTAAAATGAACCGTGACGTAAACCGTGAAAAATAGTTTTTTATTTATAGAAAACACGTACCTTTCTTTCATTTCATGCGATACGATATGGAATATCGGATTCGTAAGTATCATATATTTTACTTGCTCAAATATCGTATCGGTATCCAATACCGATATCATATCGGATAATACGAATACGCTTTCATTCGGATCTCTATGAAACTTTGATTGACGTCCATAAATTACTTTTATGAATACACTTCACCATTGTTTTCCATTTATCTTTTTTCTTTCCTTTCATAAAATGCAGTGGTAAAAGAACATATACGTTTATTTATATTTCCTTTGTCATTGTAACAGGGATGTGGCGATTAAATATTTATTCCCTTTTTATAAGGGTTGGGAAAGGGATAGGATGTGTCTATATTATTCTATGGTAAATATTTATAGTCTTAATTTGTGCATGTGTCGGTCTTCGTATTTGTCGATTTACTTGTATGTAAACATGAGGTGATGATTGATCAAATGGCTGTCGGGAATGCTTTTCCGTCGGTTAGCACAGCTTTCTTATTGTATGTTTTTATTATTATGTAAATTACTATATTTCACAGTTTAATAAACTGAGTCTGATTTGATCCTGTCATAGTTATAGTTAGTCTATATTTGGAGTGAGAAAAAAAAAACTTGAAGAATGATAAAATATTGAGTATCTGATAAATTGAACTGACTTAGACCATAGCACAAGTTGATGCATTATCAAAAGAAATGTATTAAGAATACAGATATAAATTGCATTGTATCTTGCAGCAAACATGTCAAACGATAAATCTAGATTAACCTTTACCGAACCAATTTTGAGGTTTCTATAACAGAAGTATCGTTTTGCATGTAATTCTAATACGCCGCGGGGTAAATATGCGGTTGCAGCGATATCTAGCGTCTAGACGCTGGTAACTCGAAACTATATGTGTACAAGTTTGGTAGATACGGAATGATACAGATGTTACCTAAGAGGTTTTATATAATTGATGTTTTCTTGAAGGTTGCTTAAACATAATAATATTTTTTTCTGGTTTTATTGAATTAAGAGTGCTGTATAAAACTACCAAGATGCAGTTATTTCGCTACCAAGGTAAGAAATTATCCCTTCACACGTAGTAAATAAGTACAAAATAAAAAGTATGATTTACATTTAAAAAGGGCTCATTGAAATAATATAACTGATAAAAACCTTGAAAAAATATATTTTTGCTCCTTATTTCCATAAGTTTTGGATTTATTATTTCGGTAATATGAATTTAGGTATATTTGGCCTGTAAGAATCAATAAACGAAATAAATTGAATATTATAAGTTCATGCTAACACTTTTTATGTATCGTGTGAATACAAACTCTTAATTACAAAAGCCATGAGGACCTAAAAAACGGAAAACCTTTAAGTGCCAACCGGTAAGCAACAAAACGTTCTAAACATAATGTTGTCTTAAATAATCAAATAATTAGATTTATGTTCACAATACTGAGCAGTCTTTATCACCCTATTTAAAGCGAAGCTTATTATTCCTTGTCAGGTCCCATTTAATGTTCACACTAAATAATTTTATTGCTACATTAAATTACCTTACCTCGCCTTCATTTTGAATGTTTTTCCAATGTTGAAGATAAAATTAATGTTCTCGACTTGATATTTGATACTTAGAATTATTGTCTTTCATTTTAGTACTTTGTTTTTTTTTTTGTGTCAAATATACTGTTATTGTTAAGTATAATATCATGAAATCTATACGCTGTGGTATAATTGTTGGTTTATTTTTTATATTACAAAAGGACCAGAACTCATTGAATTCTAGTAGCTTACATTGAAAATAGTTTGGTCGTATGTTATAAATTGAATACAGAGTCATTATTTGTTTTGTATTGTCTATTAAAATCTAGGTGATAAAATATACGAAGAACCGCTAACCGTTGGGGAAGAAAGGTTCTCGAGTGGCGACCACTAACCGGAAGACGCAGCGTTGGCAGGCCTCCCACCAGGTGGACTGACGATATCGTCAAAGTTGCGGGCACCCGGTGGATGCAATTGGCGAGTTGTCGTTCATTGTGGCGTTCTAGGGGGGAGGCCTTTGTTCAGCAGTAGACGTCTTCCGGCTGATGATGATGATGATGATGATAAAATATAGTTTACTCTTCATCCAATAAAGATACGCTATAAAATAGGTATTTTTAGTACCATTACCCTGTCCATCAAAGGTAGACCGACCACTGACATTTTAACTAAAATAAACCATTTAAAACCCTTTTGTAAATTGATTTAGTTTAGTTCCATCCCCGCTTCACCCAGCGCCGTTACCTCAGTTTTATATAAATTTCAGGCCGCCATTTTATTACGACCCACAGCGGTACATATGTATTGGTATGAATAATGGAAACTCTAAGACACATATTGGATTCGACGCACCTAAAGTATTGAATTCGTAAAGGAATAGGCGTAGTTTTGTCTTTCAATAACGTTTGCTTTTTATTCGCTAGTCGAATTGGTCCTTAGTGGCGTGGTAAGAAATCGGAAATTGGATGTTTTGTTGATTTCCTTGAGGATTTCTAAAAGGCCCTGGAAACTGGCTTCGTGCCAGAGTCCACTTTATTAGGAACTTGTCATTATCGAACACACGATTTGTCCCTTTATCTATGATAATGTGACAAGTTACTAGTTTATGCTGAGTCACTGGTACTAAAGGACCACAAATAAGGTTTAGATTAGGTTTCGAAAACAATAAGTCATGCTTAGATGAAGGAGTTATGATTATTGTTTTTGTTTCCAACAAACTAAAAGTGTATTTAGCGTTTTTCGACACCATTAGTATAAATATTAGCTATAAATTTAACCGCTAAGCTAAAGTCATCAGTTTCATAATCAAGTCAAGATTTTTTAAGTCTCACCAGACTAAACAAAAAATGTTGTTTATGAACTTAAATTAAACCTTTTCACTACATTAAAAATACCAGAATAGCTGTAGAATTACACGAACTAAGAAAATGTCTTGATAAACCAAGTAATTAAAATACAAACAAATCTTTGCTTTACTATTTAATTTGTGCCCCAATTTATCTTAAGGGATTTCTTAAGAATGAATTCTGCGTAGTTCTAAAAATAGCCGAGGCTTTCGCGTCTCAAAAGATCACGTGGCAAAGCCTCGTGACGCGGCCAGGTGTGCGAAAAGCCTCTTTGCATCACGTTTACCCCATGGGGAAACATATACGTGACCTGGTCCTTTTGTACGCAAAGTGGGTGATTACTGTTGCAAGAGATTTTTTTATACGGAATTATGTTGATGTTTTGATAGGTGTCTCAGGACATTGTAGAATAAACATCTTTTTGTTTGTTTGTTGGTTACTATTTCAAACAATCATATTTTTCTGATATCAATTCTCGGAAATTACATTGAATAAGTAAATATTAATATTACATACTTCTTAAATTTTGTCCAAAAAAACTTTCTCTCTAAGCATTTGGTCCATTAGCAAAATATTTAAAAAAAATTGGCTAATGAACCTCCCACTGCTCAATTTAACATGCATTATCTGCTAGTATGGCTAGTGTGGTTGGTAAATATAGATAAAAAAAATGTTTCTAACTAATTTTTGCATTTTTGCCCTTTCTTTTTCACACTCTCCTACTAAAGTTATTTCCATTGTTTTTAATATCAAACTACTGACTTAACGTAATTTACAAACCCACCCAAACACTAGTGACATCTTAACTCACAAATCGCCACCAGCCGTGTGTGCAGTGTTAACGATGTTTCTGTTTGTTCACGATTTGGATCGTTACATTCTGTTTTGTGTTTGGTTCACGACCTTCTAATCTATCAACAGTGCGATTGATTGGAAGGCTGGGGCTTTGTGTTTCATTAAACTGTGTTATCTGTCTTTGGTGGAGTTTTTTGGGAGTTGTGTTACGTTAACTGCGGAGCGAAGGACCAATGTTGTGTTGGTCTTTTTATTCGTACAAAATTCAATCAAGGATCGAAAATGTTGGGTATTCTTGAATTCTCAGGAACTAGGTCCCAAGTACTATGACGCGTGTAGGTGTTATTTATTAATATAAATTTTAATTTAAAAAAATAAATATTAGCTTTTATTTTACTTACTCTTATAACAGCTTAGAAAAGTGTGACAGATGGAGTTTTCTGGTTATGATTTAGAGATTTTGGGAGTTTATTGGCACTAACAGTATTATAATCCATGTTCATCATCTTTTCACACGTTTTAACCAAAAGCGCAAAATAATGTCTTTGAAACTCAACGAAATAATCAAAATTCGGTATTCATTCTTGCAAAACGTGGGACAAGTTGACAAAAACCTTTGTCGGGGGTCTGACCGCAAACATGCTCAAAGTACGCACGCGTGGGAGCTTTACACAGATATAAAGTTAATAGTAGAGCTCTTTATAATAAATATAATTAATCTTAGGAAAAAAATTAGTTTTTATAGTTGAGGTTTTTGTGTGAAAGTTATGTGACAAGTGTACAAACTTTTAATCACAGCGTTGCCTGTTTAGATGGCGGATATCGTAGTGAAGACTACCAATGTTCTCTCTTGCTAATTAAAGTTTTAGACCAAATATTATCAAATCCTCTGTGCTATTACGCTAAGAAAGTCTAAAAATAGGCCAATGGACTGAATGGAAAATAAGTATAACTTTTATAATATCGATATCAAGAGAAAATCGACAGAAGAGTTTGATTATATCCTCTAAAAAGAAAATAATGTTTGCACAATCTACTAGTTTATTAAGGATTAAAATTAGAGTCAAAATTTCACTTTTCAAGTCTATTTTAGACATCCACAAAAACCGAACACTGAACAATGAAGATAAACTAAACATAAACTAAGGTATAGCACAAAAACTTGGGTCGAACCTTACCACGAAGGTCGTATGTCTAAATTCCAACCAACTAAACATTAGTTAGTTTAGTCTACAAAGGAATCACGCAAAAAAGGAGGTTGTGTGTAGTTTGGGAACTTGTTAATATCTTTATCTTCACCTCTGATATAATAACTAAGGCTTTTCGTACACGAGACGACTACCTATGTGGTCGAGTGTCGAGTTATCAAGGTGTGACTCAGATGTCTCGGATTCGATACCCGGACGGGTCAATTTAGTACACTATTTCCCCTAACTTCTTTTAGCTCTGGGTTTTTGTGGCTGTGGTGTTTGTGGTACTTTCGTAATAATAGTCCAGAGAAATGTATTTTGATATCATGAAAATTAATAATACCAGCCTTTAAAGGTATATCTGACAAAGACAGGACTGTTCTTACACAGAGAGTTGTTCACATTATAAATGATCCTATAAGGACACCGTATTTTTCTTTAAAATAGCTCCAATACTCAACTGAAATTTCAACATAATGTTTTAATATTCAAATAAAGTCTCTTCTAGTATTTCCTAATCTGTAACGCTATCTTCCTTTAAATCTAGACCTGTCGCGTCCCTGACTCCAGTACGACCTAAATAAGCCTTCCTTGCGTTTTTCTGGCAATCTCTATTCAAGTTAGGTATCTAGGTTTCATGAATATTTGTGAAACGAGAAATTCAAGTTGTATGATTATTTTTTATTTAAAAAATATTATTTATTACAAGCGACGTAAAGTGGTACAAAAGGTTTGAGAGTCTATAAATCACTTTTCAATATTATAACAGGCACAAATACTGTGTTAAATTACTGATAACTAAAGTTTTAAACTAGGCCAAGCTCTAACTAAAAAGTATAAAGCCTAAACAAATTATATTCAATATTCAATATCCAATATCCAAAATAAGTAACAAAAACAAATATTTCAAACAACATTTTACAGAATATCCAAATAAAAAAGTCAGCTAAAACCCTAAACTTTACATAGAGGTCCCATTATACCGTCAATGTCCAAAATAAAGGCAAATAAACGTCTAAAATTGTCAGCAAATATGTACAAAGGCGGATAAAATTGGCTTTGCAAAATCTGGTTTCAATGGCTAAACGATTTGAAAACGAAAAAGAGTCTTCGAGAGGGTTAAGTCAGAATTTACGATTTGTAATCAAAGGTTCTATGTATTATTTCTGTTACTGTTAGTAGAGGCTCTGGATATATTTGGTGGAGTAAACTGATGTTTTGGAACGGAAAGTTTTATGACTTATAAATATAAAGTCAACGGAACAGTATCATTGTTGACCGCGTAAGGTGTATTGGATATCAAAAAGGTACTAATTTATGTGGCCCATTTATGACCATCTATCAGGATTGCTTTGAAATAAAAATACTCATCGTAATTATCATCCACAGTCCTTGTCTTCCCACTTCAGGGCATAGGCGTCCCCTTTCTCGTGCCACTTTCTACGGTCCTGTGTCAGCCTCGTCCAGACTCGACCTGAAACTTTAAGTATGTCGTCGAGCCATCGTGCTATAAAAATACTGCCATAATATAACTAATAAATTTAAATATGCAATATGCATATACCAGTTTAATTTCAAAACAAAGTCCTTTTCTCTAAAGGAGAAGGAAGCAATAGTTGCCTGTATTTAACCGACTTTGAATATTATAGATTCTTCGTTCACTATTTGGTGTGCTAATCACGTGATGAAAATGTAAATAAACTCAAACATCCAAATCTTTTCGATCCAAACCTTGATTATTCATTTTATTTATACACCCAACAAACTTCCTTGTTGATTTACGAACATTAAATTAACACAATCATTTAAAACATCAAACCAAGAATTACAAAATTAGATTACATTTCCAGCTCCAGATATTTCTCTCCCAAACCAGAAACAATTAATTCCATCCTACTAATATTATAAATGTGAAAGTTTGTGAGGATGGATGTGTGGATGTTTGTTACTCTTTCACGCAAAAACGGCTGGACCGATTTGGTTGAAATTTGGTATATACTTAGGTTATACCCTGGATTAACATATAGGTTACTTTTTATCCCTTTATTTTATGGGTACGGTATATAGGTATTAACGCGGATGAAACCGCGGGGCACAGCTAGTTCATAATAAATTCGACCCCAATAATTTTGGCTTCCTACTTCACAGGTCAACTAGATGAAGCGTATAATTATTCTGGTCTACGGCCCTATAAATCTTTGCGGGTCCCGATAGTGGGGCCTATCATCAATCATTGACCCTTCCAGCGATGCTTCATCTTTAGATTGGTTCAGACCTCGTATCTTTGGTCCCTAGTGTAAAGAGAAATTGATAACTCGAAAAAGTTGCGAGGTTTTGTGTTTTATAGGTCTCACGGATATTAGGGCTTTTTTTGTGTTATAACTTTTATTTAGGTTTTAATTAGGTGTCTAGCTTTACAGATTTTTTTATAGCTACATAATTTTGTCACAGTATTGTTTATTATTCAGAAATAACGAAAAAACAGAGAGGTTTGGAAGAAGAAAGGGGAGGCCTTTGCCCAGAAGTGGGATATAAAGTAGGCTAATAAACAAAATTGTTTATTATCATATTTTTTTATAATATTTTTTTATCAATATGAATGTAACTAATACTAAATAGTATTTAGTGAGTCATTAAAATGAGCAACAGTTAATATTTATTAGGAATATAATTTAAGCAATTTCAAATCTATTGAATAATAATATAATATTCCTGGACAATTCCCACCCGGTAATCTGATCCCAAGCGTTATGGTAACCTGACAACTGATAAACATACTTATATATTTCTAAATACATACATATTATAGATAAATTACACCCAGACCAGAACAAATGATCGTGCTCATCACACAAACATTTTGTCCTGAGTGGGAATCGAACCCACAATCTCCGGTATAGCAGTCAGGGTCACTAACCGCTAGACCAACATGCCCGTCAAAAATACATAAAAAAAGCATAGCATAACACCCTTTTAGAATATTTTGATAGTAAAAATAATCTACCATTTTGTACCCAAGGTAGTTCCTAGAACTCCAAAATATACAAAACACAGCTATTATACCATCAAACACTAAATTATGTAAAACCTATTAAAACTGGCCAGAACAAACTAAGCCTTTGTGAAGTAATATGGAGCTAATTTATATAAACATTTGTCTTTACGTGGTCATTGTTAAGACAAATAGCTACTTAATGTAAAATAGTGGCATTGTTTTAGTCATGCTCTTGCGATCTCGTGGTGGTACTTATTGATTCGTTTACGTTGGAACTTATGTATGTAAATTGTTACTTATAAATAATTAAACAATAAATAAAGCGGAAAACAGTACATAAATTGCTCTGCACCCAAAGTGAGTAGCTATTAAGCACTTGTGTTATGGAATTCAAAAACAACGAAGGTACCGCAAACACCCAGACCCGAGACAATGTAGAAAAGTGACTTTCTACATTGACCCGGGGATCGAACGCGGGACCTCAGAGCTAGCGACACCTTGAAAACCGGTGCGTACGCCACTCAACCACGGAGGTCATCAATGCACTTGCACACTTGCAAATGCACAACTTGTTTAGTTTGTGTTAACATGGGTATGACTCTTGGCTAAATATTTGCAGTATGGCTTGGCTGATGTTAAAATTTGTATTTCTTTGCTTCCAAAAATACACCGTTCAATAGTGATCGTTTACAATCTTAAAGTATTATTATAAATGTAATATTCAAGAAACCTCCGACAAATTTCAGAAAAGGTGCTTTTAACTTTTATGTTTGTTTTTTAATTTAGATACACAGATAGAAACGTCAAAAACAACTCTTTTTTTAACGTCAGGCGTTAAAAAATACCTGAAAATATTCAACAAATATATTATTATTTAACCTAATCGATTAAACTAAGGCCTGTTCCGAATCAAACAAAACCACGGGCATCAGCAGTCACCAGAAAATGAAGTTACTACATCAAAATATTTGTAACTCTTCGTTCACAAATCCTATTATGCAAATACCCAAAGCCGCTTGTATCGATCCGACGATATTGGCATTTGATTTGCAAACATTTGCCTTCTGTTTTAAAACGAGGATCGAACGTTGTTTTTTTGTCCCTTTTTATTTTATGACAAACGAGAGGGATGGGGGATCGAAACGTGTCGGAAATTTTCGATGCTTAATAGGATTGGTATCAAATCTATTCATTTCTTCATTTGCAAGTTGGGTTCAGTTGTGTTTTGTTTTTATGTCTTGTTGAGTTGTCTAAAAATAGTTCAGGTTTTCATCGATATTATTATTTTAGTTTAGATTATTTAAGTGTGGGAAACAACATAACAAGTTTGTTAGAGATTTATGTCTGCTTGTTAATTATACTATCCTGAATATTTTGTCATTTACCTACTGTAGAATCAAATTGACCACTATACTTTTCACTACCTACTAATTGAGATTTCAGATCATAAGATAGATAAACGAATTATCTCTTTTTCTGTATCTATGTGTCATTTTTTTTAAATTCAATTCAAGTTGCGACTTTCTGGTCAAACGGATTTTAGAGATCATTGACTCGAGAAGAAGAAGCTCAAATAATTTGTTGACTGTACTCTAAACTAGCAGTTCTTGTATCCAAGTTCAGTAAATAACCTTTCCCATCAGTTTTTCGATATATTTAAGAAGCCTCTTAACAAATATAGACTACAAAAAACCCCACAAAAACTATACAAAACGACAGACATTCAATACTAGAGATTCGATACGACACTATCTGATTCCTGAATTGTTGTTCATACACCAAAAAACCATTTTAGTGAGTACGGGAAATAAAATGTCAGTTCCATAACGTAGGCTTCGGAGTGGTCGCACAATGACGCAAACTGTTTTTGTTAGGTTAGGGTTCATACATATGGGAGACATAGAAGAAGGGGAATAAAGTTACTTTTTGTAGAAGAAAATATATGAATTTATAGTTTAAGACTTAAAAAACATAACATAACATAACATATCATCACGCCTGTATCCCCGAAGGGGTAGGCAGAGGCGTACCAATGTACACCCACAGTTCGCCGGTATGTTTTAGGTCCCATGTAATAGGGGGCGAGCCTATTGCCACTAACCGGGCACAAATCCAAACTCCGACCTGCTGCTAAGAATTTCATAGAAAAACCCAATAACACCTTGGTCGACTCGGGAATCGAACCCAAGACCTCTAGCGTAGCAGGCGCGCTTAGCACCACTAGGCCAACGAGGCTTAAAAAACGTGAGAAGAAAATTGATTCTTGCAATGAAAAATTATATTTGTGCGATAATTATTATGCTTACGAAAAATGAAGGTTTTTACATATATAGAATGCGTAAACATATTTGTAGACCGCGCGGCGGGTCACCTATGCGTTGAACTGACCAAATCAAGTCTGCCATTGGAGGTTCCATTAACGAGTGCAGCAGGATGACATCTAACAGGCAGCGGTGGAAACGTCGTGAAGCGCATCACATCTGCCTATTCCGACACGAGCGCATAGCCATCACGACCGCTCTGTCAAGAGCGTACCGGATAAAACTAAAACGAAACTAAAGCCATCTTAAAGATATCATTTATCGAACAGAAAAAATCGCTACAATATACCTGTTTACACATCGTAGTACAAAGATACAAGTATGAAATAACTACTTCTAATAATATACCTTATTTTCGTCGACATAAAATATTCTGCGTATGTGTACCATCCCTAACGTGGACAGTTTTTGCTTCGTATCATTTGAGGTCACTAGCCGAACAATAACTGAAATGTTTATTAAACTTGTTGTGTTTTTTGTTAGCCTTTTGTTTGCTCTATTTATAGATACGACAAGTGTTAGTAATTGGATCGGTAGGCTTTGTGTGGATTAGTTTATGTAGGTAGGTTTGTAAAGAATTTTGTGGTGAATTTTGAGGAACAAATTTTTTTGAACTTTTTTTTTTAATTTTTGATAGGAAGCATGAAACTATTCGATTTTTTTCATTATTGTGACCTTAGGTTAATGCTTGTTAAACCATCTTTTTTTAGACACTTTATTCCTATTTTTTATCAATAAATGCAATAAATATTAAATAAAGAATAAAGGTCCTGCACGAATCCAAAGCTAAAAGAAAAAAGGAAATTAATTAGTTTCAAAACTAAACACAAGGTCCAGTTAACAGTCTACAACAAAATAATCAATCATAACTCCACAAAATTCATCCAACAACTTCGCAAGTCAATGGTTTTAAAAGTACTAAAAAAATAATCTCTTCCCCACAGAAAAGGACTAATAAAATTATATAAAAAATACGGTTACCATGATATATGAGCACACATTTCATTCCGCGCCATTGATAACTAAGGCAGCGTGAAAGTGTTAAGATGTTACGTCTAACGAGAAGAAAATTCAGTCGATCATAAATCTGGAGGTTTTATGAGTTCATAGTTATAATGTTTGTGGGTTTTTTTTGTGGTTGGGTATGTATGGAATTGAACTGTGATGTATTCAATTTATGAGTTTAATACAGTTAGTTTGACTCTCGTTGTAGTTTGCATGTGACTTTAATAATATGCTTTGCTGTATGAGTGCAATAACCGATCACTTGTGTAAATATTACTTTTCTTTGAATTTTAATGTAAACAAATAAATTTTAATTTTAAATATCAAAATGGAAGACAATGAATGATGAATTTACAGAGGCATTTTTTTTGTCGATTTAATTATTTCGTTAAATGTAATTAACAAATCGTTTATATTCGTACTCTTTGGAAGAGTAGAAACAAGTTAAAAGTATACCACGCTATTTATCATTAGAATACAAGTAAAACCATATTTTTGGGGAATATAAATCATGACTTTATTAGCTGATCCCAATGTACGCATTAATTAACTAATTATAAACCCGCTTTAATAAATTACATCTTTTTGTTGCCTGTGCTGTTTGGTAGGGTTGCCTCGTACAAGATTCTAATTTAAATTTGTCAAAAGCATCTTATCGAATAGCGATATTTTTATATTTTGAGCATGTTGTTTTTATGTTACTATTGTTTTATAAATATAATTCAGAAATCACATATTTTCTATGGTAACCATGAGGAACAGTTTTTTATTCGTAACCGCCGTTTGTGCCTTCATTGAAATCTATATAAATCAAACTACGTCCACGACAGCAAAACAATTTAAAAACGTAAACCAAACGAAATCGCTCTCCTAAAAGCGATCCATTTACCGCGCCACCGAAAAACTCGTATTTTATAAACGGATTAGGCTATTTGACAACCCTACGTATAGGTGTTAAAAACCAGAAGTGAAACTTTGGCAACTCAAAAACGTTTAATTAGGCGCGAAAATCAACAGACGCCTTTGGGCAGTACACAGGAAAGGTGGAACAGAAGGCTCACGATATGATGGGTCAAGGTATCAAACAACGAACAAGCTCAGATTTAAATACGTTTACTATCAAAATCTGGTCTAGAAAAAATATAGGGTGCAATAAAGCCACCCTTTGTCTTGAATAATATTTTTTTACAATCTAATTCTTATTTTATTTTTTGAACAGCTACCAATAAGTAAAGAAAAGAAATTATTCTGCTTTGTTTTATGCGTCAATAATAATGTATAATTTAAAAGTTATTATAGGTGTTACCTCTTTTGCGTTTCTTTTTCAAAAGATCACGAATCACAACACAATTTCAATCTGAGCTTGAACAAAAAATACTTCCTCATATTTTCTAACAATTGTAGGAATTTGTACTTCTGCATACATTTTTTATGCCTAAAGCGATGAAATTTACATTTCATACTAACACAGATGTCAGTGTTGACATATGAAAAGTTGGCCGACCCTTTTTCAAAGCTATTAAATTCCAATTTTTTATCTAGACTTTTATGTATTTAGGCCAGTGTGTTTTATGCTTGGCATTTCTAAAATATTATATGGAAAATTTAAATTATTTTAATCTATATTCAGATGTAATATTTTCATAGATTAGCATTTTGAGGTCTGATTTTATTAAATTACTAACCATATCATTCAAAATCATTTATTTGGCAACATGTATTAAAAAAAATCCCTAAGGTAATTTTTTTCTCATCCAGGAAATATATTAAAAATTTAGTTACTAAAAGCACACCACAATTTAAACTTTACATTGTTTCTACAAAATTTTCAATTTGCGTTCTCACTATCGATGCAACTTCTGTTTTATGGCATCGCTTAAATAGCTTTTGTCTAAAATATGGTATAGATCTAACCGTATTTTAGGCTAGGCTTTAGATACTAACACTTTATTAAAGTAATATTTCCTGAAGTGCTTGGTTTTATCAAGTTTTGGAAAACTGTAATACATAAATTGCAAAATAGATTGCAAACTATGTTGTTATATTTAAACTATTTATTTATTTATTATTATTTAAAGCCTGAACTGTCAAGCTGCAGGGCAAAGGCCTCCCTTCCCTCCTTCGACAGGTCTCTATTGTTTGCTGTTTGTTGCCGCTCCTTCTCGTATGCGTCCAGTTCATCCCTCCATCTCCGCCTGGGTCTTCCATGCGGCCTTTTAAACTAATAACCACATAACCATTTAAACTAAAATATGGTAAAATAACCTATTTACACTTCGAGGAAAAATAATACTCAATAAAATAATAATATCGAAGCGTCAAACATTAAACAAACTAAATTATTTAAGCCTCAAAATTGTGGCCAAACTTCAGACCGACATTACTTCAAATTAATTATAGATATAAACTGAAAACAGCTCAATCGTAGTACAAATTAATTGTTAATAAAATTAGGAAAGCTCTATTATAAACCGATGCTCGGAAATAATGTGCAAAAGGTGTAACATTTAATTTGAGATGACTACCGTTTAATAGCTTAATTTATGTAAAGTACCGCAGTTATTTGTCATAATTTGTATTTAAGATCCTCTGTTTTCAGGCTAAGAGACATTAAGAATAAGTCTTAAGATTGGCCCACTCAGTTTGATACGAAACGGAAATAACTTGTATTGACCACAACTTTTTATGATATTCCATAAAGTATTTTTTTGCGGAAAGTGGTCATAGTTACTCTGTAATTAAAATACTTAACCCCATCGTGTTTGGGCTCTTTTGACTTGTCTTTCCAAGTACAGTAATCTTAGATAATTTATATTCCTTTATGTAAAAAACATTTTTTACCAAACGCTTAGATACGCTGATATTAGAAATTTATCAGAAAATTGTCATACAATAAAATTGTGCTAGCAATTTGAAATCCAAAATACAAAAAGAATCATTAAAACATCGTTTCGTTGAAAACAATTTCTAAGATCTCTGCTGTTCTCACATTAAAGCATGCCGTGAATATACCAGTATCGTTTCCCTCATTTGCATAGTCGTCTGATTACCACAAACTCAATAGGATTACTTGTAGAGTGTAATTAAGTTAGCTCTTGTGTGGGCGCTAGTTAACTGTTTGATTAGATGTATCTACGTATTTCTCTAGTGTAAATAAACGTATATACACTTGTTGTTAAGCAACTGAAACAGCTTTGCAGTCCTTAAACAATTTCTTGGACATTTAAGAGCTTCTTAAGGTAAACTTCGCGTTCATTTGTCTAGTAAAGCAATAACCTCATATACCTACTGTCTTCTTCTTTTTTCGACTGTTTTTTTATGTTTGTTACTACAGAACTTTTGCCTAAGAGAAACAGATTTTGATGACATATACCATATTTTACAGGGAGCGACTGCCTATCTGACCTCCACAACCCATTTTACTGGGAAACATAGTATCCCATTGTAAGACTGGTTGTCAGAATTGACTTTTTAACGACTGCCAAAGATCTATGTATGACAGCCGGGACCTACTCTTCAACGTGCTTTTCGAAACACGGAGGGGTCTCGGTATGTTATAAATGGGCACCCATCCACGGACCAACCGCGGTGATCGCGGCTGAACCTGTATTATCGGTCATACCGTACGGCTTCCACTTAGCCACGAGCCCCTGAATTATCGAACTTCTATCAGTTAATAAGAATACTGTAACTAGCATACCAATACACATGAACTTATTACATCCATCTCAATGATCAAAGCATCGATACAAATTAAACTGACAATTGAGAAGCTGTTAATTGAATTAAACATACCCTTTGTTACCTACGTTCGTTACTCGCAGTAATTGCGTTAGTCTGTCGGAGTTTAATACATTCGGGATAGGAATGGGTGCCAAGATCGAAGATGTAGTTATTTGATTTGGTCTATTTCAGTCTTGGATGTGCAGTTTCAGGTTTGGTAAGATCTCGTATATCTCGGTAAATCGTTATTATTTAGGTGGAATTTTTTGTCAAACGCAAAATGTGATGCAAAAGAGTGACTTCAAATAATTAGGAACAGGTCAGGGAAGTGATGATCATGACGTAATCAAAACATACTCTTCTAAAAACAAGGTTTGATATCCAAAATCATATACGTATATCAATCATCGTTGTGCAGTAGTATTTATATATAGGCCGGGTTATTAAAATGTTAAGGATATGGAATTTTCGACTGTCAATAAATGACTGCGTGTTTAAATAGTAAGTACTGTAATTTACATGAAAACGTATTTTACATAAAATAAAACATTAATTTATAAATTTTCATGTAACTAGACAAAAATCTAATTTACCACTCAATAACATTTATCACTTATACTTTTCTGTCATAAAAAGACCAGAGAATTCTCTCGTCGACCGTACAACGCAGAACCATGTTTTCGAGAATGTTTGACTGGTTTCGGGCTTAACTGGAGACGTTATTTATGACGCTGTGTCCACGCAGCGAGGTCGTGTGGCAAACAGAACATGCGCGGCTTACCGCACACTGAATAACAATGCATGTCAGAAATCAATTTGTTTTCACCTGAATAAAAACGGAAATTCAGGTTTTTGGCTTGTGGTGGAAAATGGACAAAACTTTTTTGTAGGATCCTAACGAGCTGAATTCAATATTTGCAGGTTAGTATGAAGTTTATCCCCAAAAAGATCGCTTCAGATCATATTTACAGAAGCCAAATAATTGCAAATAAAAAATAGGAAAAGTCAAAAATTTTACGTAACATAACAACTCAGACTGGAAAGGGAACTCTCAGTTTCTTCTTCTCAGTAAAAATCAGGCCGAAATCCTAAAACGTCACCAATTAATTCACAGAAAAATCGCAGCAACGTTTTTCTCGAAACAAAAACCAACAATTTGCAGATGTAAGCGTTACCCAAATTTTGCTCTCGACGAATCTAAAAAAAAAACAAAATTCCTTCCGTTCGTTGATGACAAAAACCACACAATTTGGAAACTGCGTCGACTTTAAAAAATACCTTAATTAAACGCTTTGAGCGGATTGAAAGGGCTTTATTTTTTTCAAGAAAAAAATTAAATATCGGAATAGCTATAGAAAATAAGAACAGACAATTCAGAACGGTGTTGGACAAAAAGGTAGACTGGATTTTCGGAATTCATTAGTGCTATATAAAATGTTAAAATTCTTTTCAGAGGTCATGAAGAGACGGGGGCAGTAGTTAATTGCGAAGCCTTTTAAATGACGGGTCATCAGTTCAGATATATATTTTTTCATTTTGTATCTTGTTATGCTATTAATTTAAAATAGTTTAGGCTGCTTACTGATCGCAATGCTGGGCACGGGTCTCTTCTCATATAGAGAAGGCACTAGCACTGATCACCACGCTTGCTCATTTGTTGATTGACGATTTCAGCTCCTAATTTTGGGATCCACGTTTCCTCACGATGATTTCCTTCACCGTTCGCCAGAAGTGTATTAGAATAATTAAGAAAGTACATAAGTCTTTGAAAAAGTCACATTGGAAGGTACTTGCGTGGGTTCGATCCTGCACACAAATCTGTTCATTGAACTGCTAGGCCACCACGACATGTAAAACATACTTGGGTTTTTAAATATCTTCACTTTTACAAAATTTCAATTGATATTCAAGATTTGACTTTGACGAAAGAGAGATGCGTATATAATTACCTATAGTTCCATCCCTCTCATTAGTTGCGGCGGCTCACACGCCCCTGAAATTCTACTAATTCACACAAGACGTGTTCAGTCAATTAGTGAACAAAGTTTGTCAAACAGTGGCATGCCAATTAGTTACCTTCTTACTTATAGATAGATCGTTAAGTAATGGCTGGTAATCATGTATGCCTCAATGGTCGTGAGAAGAATTATGGTCTTACTCATTTCTGTGATAATACCTACTATTGGGCTCAAATCTACATATATTTACATCAAAACATATACCTACGTAATAAGCTGTTTCGAACACTGCAACGTCTTATTTTGAAATTTAGTCTCTATACGATTGGAGGGTTTGCTTATTGCTAGTTCAAAGTCCGGTGAAGCAGTCAAAGCTGCGCTCAGACTAACTGCAAAGATCTCTTCCAAAAAAACTTATTTTTGGTATTCCTCAGAAGTTGCATCATATAACATCAAACCCAAATCCATTATTATTTTTATTGTTATTAGCCATAATCGTCCTACTGCAGGGCAAAGGCCTCTCTCCATTTCTTTTTTTTTCTCATTGAGTTATGAATTTTTCATCGCTTGCATAGTCTTATTGTCAATTTTCGAAAATAAAGTTAAATCTAAATAATTAGTCACTTAATTTACAGATATTTAATCTGAGTGAACCTATAATTTAATTTAACACCATAAAAGCGTCCAAAAATAAACCTCCCAAGATTCAGATTCGTGTATCAAAGCAATACAACTCAAATTAAATGTAGTACGTCAGAGATCGCGACAGATATCGTGTCAGAGATGTTAATACACCCGCGCGTATGTTCCGCCTAATTTAACTATTAACCGCTCGGGATTAACAGGCGACTGATCCTCCCCTGTGTGTTCATTAGCTGTTAAAATAGGTGTTTTATTATTTATTTGTTTATTGGTAAGATCACTAATAACTGATGTATGTATAGATTGGTTTTCATAAATCAAATTAATAACATTTTCTTCCTTTTCTATTTGATGAAAGATTTCACATTACAATTTCATTGTCTGAAATTCACTAGCCGAAATGGCATGGCATAGCTAAACCAAGGGTTCTTCAAATTTTATTTTCTTTTAAATAAATTTTACTTCACTATGGATTCTACATTGAAAAACCTTAAATTTTATCTGAGGTATGTATCAAGGCCAAATTAAGTGGATATGCGTGATCTCTGCCGACATTACCAAATATGCAACGAATTAACACGAACGCATAAAACATTTATTTTTATATACACATTATTTGCAATTGGTTCCATATGATTACCATCCATACTACGCAAAATTCGGTGTTTAAAAATAAAGACTGCAGTGTGATTACCAAATATTTTTAGCGCATTTAATTTTACAACCGCATGGTAAAAAAATCACATGTCTTTTTTTAACAAATTACCAAATTTATTCACATAGGTTGACTTATGTTACCAAAACCCATTAATTACTAACAGCTTATCTTCAATAATGAATAACGCATCTTTCTAATCAGAGCTCAGTTTGTCATCGTTAGTTTGATGGGGGACGATGTTAATCGCACGTATCCCTAACTTAACATAGTTAGATATTAATGTTCGCGTCTCGAGACTTCAGCGTTCACACTTCAATGTGGTTTCTACTCTCTGGAATTTAATTATTCAATGCTCTTCAAATGCCTGGTATTTCAGACTTGGGTTTATAGACTATTTCTTACGTCTATTCTAGTATAAGTTGGTATAAAAAAAAGAAAGAAAAAAATCCCGATTTTATTTCGGTTCGGTTTCATTTTTGACCTATGGCTGCAACATCAATGGGGTTATTTCAAGTTTATTAGAAAATCAGTTTGCAAACATGAAGCACATTAATAAACTCATTTTTTTTTTATTTTGTATAGTTCCATTTGCTAGTATTTTCATCAAGAAGTAATCAGTATGCAAAATAAACTTTTTATCAATGTACTGTTTTGTCTGATGAGAAAAAAGTCATACAAAGAAATATAGAAAATGAACAGAATACACCAAAAAAGCTGAGAAACTTTCCGTAACCTCCAAAGTAATAAAATAAATTCTCTTGTTACATAACAAGTCTTCTAAATATAATTGCGAACTACCATCAAAAGGCGGTTTACTACCTAAATACTGTTTGTGCAACTTGTCGGCACGCACGGTAATGTATTTATAGTGAATTAAGTAAAAAATACTGCCTTAACATCGGTATAAAACTTTAATAAAAATAGTTAAGTACAATAGAGTGAACGGTATGGCGGTCCAAATTGGAATGTAATTAGTAACACTTTTTACGTCTACCTACGAATTTAAACGCCTGCCAGAAAACGTATTTTATTTTACACAATAATATGGCAAGATTCAAAGTTTCATCAGGCGCTCCGACATCCTCCCGCCGTTGAAAGGCTCCGTCTTTCAACGCTCCAAATCCTCTGCAGTGGGAAGTGGGCACAGTTTCACCAGAGGCCGACGACTGCATCCTCTACTGGTATTTATGTCTGCAACTCGACATATGCCATCTGGACCAGGAAATAGACGTGCGACTCGTCCGAGACGCCAGCATAGGGGCGGCACATTATCATCCTTCAGTAATACAAGATCTCCAACCTTGAGTGTTGCAGTGTTTCTTTTCCATTTTGTTCTTTGTTGTAATTCATTAAGGTATTCGTGCTGCCATCTCTTCCAAAAATGCTCAAATATTTGCTGAAGCCTGCCGTATCTTTGCAACTGACCTTCAGGTCGATTTGCCATACTCGGTGAGGGAAGCGCTGTTATAGGTCTTCCAATGAGGAAATGCCCTGGGGACAAAGGTAGGTAGTCATCAGGAGAAGGAGACAACGGACACAAAGGACGACGGTTCAAAACTGCCTCCACTTGTGCGAAAAGTGTGGAAATTTCCTCAAAGGTAAGATGGGTGTTTCCCATTACTCGTTTTATATGGAATTTAGCCGACTTGACACCGGCTTCCCAGATGCCCCCGAAGTGAGGAGCGCGAGGGGGTGAAAAAATAAATTTAATATTTTCTTGAGTTGCAAAGTCAGTTAAGGCCTTATCGTTTGATTTAAAAAATGATTCTATTTCCTTAGAGGCTGCTACAAAATTTCCTCCATTGTCACAAAATATTTCAAGAGGTTTTCCTCTTCGTGAGTTAAATCTCCTGAAAGTCATTATAAATGCATCCCTGGTAAGGTCACACACTGCTTCCAAGTGCACACATTTATAACGAATACAAATAAATAAACACATATAACATTTTATCAATCTAGCACCCCTTCCCTTACGGTTTATAATCTGAAAGGGTCCTGCAAAATCTACCCCGACTGAATTAAAAGGAAAATCAGGCGTTATGCGCTGTACAGGTAAGTCTCCCATTTTAGGACTTATAGTTTTACCTTGCAGTCGCCTACATTGTACACAGTTACTAACAGTGCGACGAGCTAGTCTCCTGCCATTAATTGGCCAAACCGATTGCCTAATAGAGGACAACAGCAATTGTGGACCAGCGTGCATCAAGCGAATGTGTTCACGATTAAAAAACCAATTTGGTTAAATGATGAGAAGAGTCAAGTAATATAGGGTGTTTTTTATCAAAACCATAATTAGATGCACTTAATCGCCCCCCAACTCTAATTATATTTTCTTTATCTAAGAAAGGAGACAAAGATAAAATGCTCGACTTTGAAGGTAAAGGTAAGTTATTTAGTAACATTTTATATTCAGCAGGGAAACACTGTTGCTGAACAACGCGACAAAGGTATTTAAAAGCATTATTTACTTCTTCTACACTTAGTGCTTCTAGAATCTTAACCTTAGGGTTTTGTACATTAAAAATAAATCGCTGAACGTATGCAATTATTCTTTCAACCCTAGTCAAATTTGAGTAGTTTTCTATATTTATTATTGGTTCTAATATGTTTTTATGTTTTTTTTTTTACTAAACTATTATTTTGTGCACTTAATACTAATGAGTTTTCCTTTTCAGGTTCTATGGATTTAGAAGATAATTTCTTCACAGGTAAGTGTTTTATTTTATTTATATTCTTAGGTTTAGATAAGTTCTTTATTTCAGGTAAGTCGAAGTCTTCACCAGAATTCAATACGGGCCATTCATTTTCCGGTTTAGATAAAAAGTTTGGTCCTGTCCACCATAAATCTAAATCAACCAAACTAGCAGCATTGAGACCTCGAGATATCAAATCGGCTGGATTCATGTTTGTGGGTACATAGCGCCAAGACAAAGGATCAGTGAGCTCATTAATTTCTACCACTCTGTTAGCTACGAATGTTTTGAGTTTAGTTGGATCGTGCTTTAACCAACCTAGCACCACGGTGGAGTCGCACCAATATACAACCCTTGATGGCGTATAGCGTATGGAATTAAGTACGGTTTTACATAAATTAGCTGCCAATAAGGCGGCACATAATTCCATGCGAGGAATAGTCATAGGATTTATTCGAGCTACCTTTGACTTGGCACATAACAATTTTACGGTAAAATCATTATTGTTTTCTGTACTTCTTGCATAAATACAGGCTCCATAAGCCCGCTGCGAAGCGTCACTGAATGAGTGAATTTCAATAGTATTTGGGGAATCACATAGAACTCTTCTTGGTATTTGCAAATTAGATAGAATCGGTAGAAATTGAGAATATTCTAACCATTCATCTTCAATGTCTTTAGGTATAGGTTGATCCCAATCAATTTTTAGTTTCCATAAATTTTGTAACATACATTTAGCTTGGATTATACAAGGACTCAAGAGCCCCAAAGGATCAAAAATTTTAAAAGTATTTGAAAGTATGTCTCTTTTAGTGATACCTATGTTTTTTGGGACTGTTGTGTACAGGAAAATTTAATGTATCGGATTTTGGGTCCCAACCAAGGCCTAGCGTGCTCGACGCTTCACTGAAGGTCAACTGTTCGTGCGTATTTAAACTTGAATCTTCAAATAGATTCGGTAAGTTAGTTTTATATTTTCTCAAATTAAAACATACTGAATTTAATGCTGAAGAAATAGATTGTTGGATGTATCTTAATTCATTCTCATCATTTACTGACGTAATTAAGTCGTCGACATAGAAATCGTGTTGTATTATATTTCTTATTTTGTCATCGTTACAATCCTCCCCTGCCTGCCAAAGACACCGAGTGCTCAAATAGCTCGCACTTGTGGTCCCATAAGTGAGAGTATTTAACTGCATAGTTCGAATGGGTAATGACTCATCTTCTCTCCATAAAATCAATTGCAAATGACGTGAGTTTTCATCAACTTGTACTTGCCGGTACATTTTTTCTATATCACCGGTTAATAGATATTTGTATTGTCTAGCTCTTATGAGTATTGAGAGAAGAGAATCTTGTATATTTGGACCCGCCATTAAAATGTGGTTAAGAGACAGGCCAGAGGTTGTCGGTACTGAACCGTCGAACACAACACGAACCTTGGTGGACTCACTACTGTGTTTAAACACAGCATGGTGGCATAAGAAGTAAGAAGGTTCAGAGTTAGTGATAGAAGTTTCAGACATGTGTCCGAGATCTTCGTACTCCCGCATGAATTGTATGTATTGATTTTTAAGTTCTATATTTTTTCTAAATCGTAATTCTAAGTTATGAAATCTTTTCTTGGCTATAAATAATGAGTCACCTAGACTGGTTGCAGGTTTTTGTAAAGGCAGTTTAACCCTAAATCTACCATTACTTAATTTTACAGTATTTTGTAAAAAATGTTTTTCACAAGCCTTCTCTTTTTCACTGAGAATGGGTCTCGCTGGAAGTTCCTCAACTTCCCAAAATTTTGTAATTAATTTGTCGATTTGAGATTCATTGTAAGAATCGTAATTAGTAATTATACTATTATTACAGTATAAAAAGTTATTCGATAAGTTTGTACTTATTGGACCAGCTATTAACCAGCCAAATACCGTTTTTCTTAATTTTATATTATTGGGGCCGAGAGAAATTGTTTCATTCCCTATTACGTCCCAGAACAGATCTGATCCTAACAAAATATCAACCATAGCCGGTTCATAAAACCTCGGATCTGCTAACTGTATATCCTTTGGAATTTGTATGTTACTGATTTCAACAGGATGCTTAGGTAACTGTCCCGTTAAATCATTCATAACTAGTAAACTAAGTTTACTTGTAATGCTGAAATTGGGTTTGATTTTAGTGATAATTTATTCTTTAATTGTGTAGTTATAAAGCTCGACTGACTACCGCTATCTAACAATGCTCGTACGTTTTCAAACTGCCCAGTCACAGGATTGCATACTTTAATAATAGCCGTTGAAAGAAGAACTTGCGATGAAGATTGCATTGAATTAAAAGTTAATGGCTTAATTTGATTGAGATTACTATTTATTGATGGATTAGT
Source organism: Autographa gamma (assembly GCA_905146925.1). Classification (NCBI taxonomy): domain Eukaryota; kingdom Metazoa; phylum Arthropoda; class Insecta; order Lepidoptera; family Noctuidae; genus Autographa; species Autographa gamma. The sequence continues at coordinate 1,597,035 of LR989870.1, forward strand.
AAATGAATGTAAAAGTCTATTATGCCTTTGTTTACATTCAAGACATGGTCCCAAACGACAATTATCAGTAGGGTGACCTTGCTTCAAGCAGTTAGAGCAAAGTTTGAATTTAACTACATCTGCTAACCTTTCATCTAATGATTTAGCCTTAAAAGTAGGACAACTGTAAATCTTGTGATTCTCATTACAAATTATGCACGTAAATGAATTATTTCCACGATTTGACGAAGCAAATGATTTTACATATTGACCCTTATTATTTTTGTGATTTGAAGATTGTATGTTTGTGCTAGACTGTATTTTCTGACTATTGTCATGCTTATTCTTAGACAACGCTTCTAAAACGTCTGCGCGATCAACTAAGAATTTCTTGAAAATTTCTAAAGTAGGTACACTTTCATGATTATTACGTAACTCTTCCCATTTAGTTAAAGTTTGACTGTCTAATTTTGCAGACAAGTTATAAATAATAACCATGTCCCAATATTCAGTTGGCTGGCCCAAACTAGCTAATGCCCTTAAATTTTTTGTTATATGATCCACTAAAAATCTCAATGACTTTTCAGAAGCCTTATTGAACGGCTGAACATTACATAATGAATGCAAATGGTGATTTATTAAAAGCCTTTTATTGTCATAACGCTCGCATAATAACCTCCACGCGACCTTATAATTATCAGATGATACTTCGAGGTTGGAGATTATTCTAGCGGCCTCACCCTCAAGATATGAGATTAAATAATGAAACTTATGTATCGGCGTTATTTGCTTATTACATACATACATACATATAATCACGCCTTTTTCCCTTACAGGGGTAGGCAGAGACCACTTCTTTCCACTTGCTACGATCCTTACACACTTGTTTCGCTTTATCCACTTTCATTATTCCCTTCATACATGCTGTTCGGTTTATGGTACTCTTGACCTGGCATGTTTTCATTCACACTCGCCTTATACACTTTATTCGTCAATCGTTCTTCATTCGTTCTCTCGACATAGCCAAACCTTCTCAGCATACCTTTCTTAATTTTTGTCTCAACGTCCATCATCTGACATACTTCATCCACCTTTCCATGCATTTCTCCTCTTACATTCAACGTAGCGAAGCGGCTCTCCGTGGCCCACTTTTCGCCCCCGCAAGAAACGAGACGTGATGGGTGGCGAACCACATCGCCGCCATTTTGGATAATTACATTATTTTTATGAATATCCATTGCGTTCCTGCGGGATAAGGAATTGGGAAAGGATACGTTGGAAAGGATATAAGGTAGGATGGGTTATAGGATGCTACCATCACGGAGGTACAATTAATGTGACGGCAACAGCTAGGGCAGTCCGGGGTCGCGTACCCGTAGTGGATCTAGCCAGCATTCGGACAGATAACTGGTAGATCCACCCCCTGAACCATATTATTTGCTTATTGTTATCAATTAAAGACAAAAATGTGTCTCTGAACTCGAGCCAACGAAAATAAGCTCCGTCAAACTTAGCGATCTGAATACGTGGCAACTTGACACCAGAATCATGAGGTTCTGAACATGTGTGTTCAGGCTTCGGTTGTTTGTAATGATCCAGTATAGTTTTTGCAGTAGCAATCAAAATCACCATATCAGACTCAATTTTGTCTCGTTCCTCAAGTTCCAATGACAAACTGTCAGAATTCAGGACCTCAATTTGACTCTGCAAGTCATCAAATTTTGCTGATAATTGTTCAAATTTACCAAATTTAATCGTAAACTCAGCAAGAGCAATATTTGACATTGTTTCGATACTAGATATTTTATCGAGGTAATTTTTAAATTTGGTAACTTGGCCCTTAACCGAGCTACGTCGTATAGTTAAATCTTTAAGTTTAGTTTCAATAGACATATTTTATGCCTTATATGCTTATAAAGTTATTAGACAATAAACTAAAAACAATAAATGTAACGACGACGCAACTACGATTAGTAATTATCAGTATAAGATAAAATATTGTAAACAAAAGAATCTCACGCTCCTCAAATCGAAGTTACACGCTCGCAGAAACCGGTTTCAACGCTCTGTACGGTCAGCTGGCGCACGATCGCACCCTGGTTCCTTGGACACCGAGCGCAAGCAAATCTGGAATGTTCGGCGAAATGTGTTACGACGTGGTATGAACGGAATTTTCCATTGAACGATAGTAAGAAATAAAAATAAAACTATGGGGGTACTTTGGGTGCACGTAGCACGTAATTTATATACCAGCTAATGGAAGTGTATTTAACAGAAAATACAGCTAGAACTTATAAGGATGAGAAACAATATTAATAATTGTAATTTTATTATGTCAACAGTATATTGGGATATTTAAAATATGGCCCGATCACTCAATTAGTAAAATTTTTGTTTGACTTTAATAAAATGATCGGCTATTGATCTACCTAGTAGGTATATATTTTGAGAATAATGAATTGTCGATGCAAAACAATGCACCAAATAATGTAAAAAATGTTTATGAATGGATAAATAATGCACTAAAGAGGCAGTTTGAACCGGTAAGTATGTAACGTTGGGATTTAGTATATAAGATATTATTTAGAAATTAGGATAATTAGGATAGGTTATTGATGTGGATATTAGGTAAGTAAGTATTTAGATAAAATAGGAGTATTTGAGAGGATGGGCACTTAACTCGGAAGTTTCAGTTCCCTCGCTGTTGCCGTATTGGATCTGGTTTCTTCAGAACTGGGTCGACACTTAAGCTGCATCAAGTCCCAAGTCCAGGAAAACTGGCTCCAACCTCTTTTTAATGCAATTTCTTCCGAATTTCGAGCTTTCGTGGCGTCAATGAATCCGGTGAAATCAGCTGCAATTTCTTCTCAATCGGTCCTGTCACGGTCGCCAAAATGTTTGTGCAACTTGTCGGCACGCACGGTAATGTATTTATAGTGAATTAAGTAAAAAATACTGCCTTAACATCGGTATAAAACTTTAATAAAAATAGTTAAGTACAATAGAGTGAACGGTATGGCGGTCCAAATTGGAATGTAATTAGTAACACTTTTTACGTCTACCTACGAATTTAAACGCCTGCCAGAAAACGTATTTTATTTTACACAATAATATGGCAAGATTCAAAGTTTCATCAGGCGCTCCGACAAATACTAGTCTAGAAGCGACGTTAATTAAGGGAATAATTCAGCCACAAAGCGTTATGGCTTCTAAGTTCATTCACAATGCTAAGTTCCTAGGAACTTCGGTATGGTAAACTAGTGGTCATAGTTTTATCCGCAGATTACTGGGTTGCATAGCTTGGGGTTAGGAATTATTTAAGTTGGGTTAAACATGAGTTAAATGGTCTACTTCGATTTATTTCGTTTTATTTGCTTTTAAGGTGTTATCCCAAAATTTTGATTGATTTTTTTTTTGTAGTATGAAGAAGAGAAGAATGACGGAAATCTTTTTGAATATAGTCAACCGGTTCATAGCATTATCAAAATGTAGTACTAAAAAGAGAATTTCTGAAACACCCATGTGTGAAATTCTCTTTTTATTCTAGTCCTGATGATAATCATGATATTATAGTGTTTGTTTTTTCCAGCTATTTCTGTCCTACTGCAGGGCAACGTTCTCTCTATTCTCCTTCCATTTGACTTTCTTACATCAGTATCCTTATCAAAGTAGAACAGCTTTCCAAAGATATTAATTAAACCATACAATCTCTATGCAAAAAATACAAAAAGCCAACCCCAAAACCAGGAAGTCCTTTTTATGTAACTCCTAGTCAAAAAATAGGATCCAATATCCAAAACAACTAGCTACCCCTATTCCACTACCTACCCCTATTCTCTGAAATCTGTACTTACACCCTAATCGGAATAGTGCCATAAGGCCGGGTTAACGAGACGTGGCCATTTTTGCCGAACCTACCCGAACTTGATTAAAACACGGAATTGAGATGTTGGACAGTAGATCAATGAGAACAATGGAGCAAATGTATTAGGATTTATGAAAGCCTACATTTGACTGATTGGGTTAGAAAAATCTTGTTACCTAACACTACCTTTATTTTGTAAGGACGTAGCATAAGAAGAAAATGGTAGATTCTTTTACTAAAATCAACTTAAATCAGAAAACGAATTTTATGTTTAATTGTTGTAAAAATAATTATTGTTATTATGGTCCTTTCTCGTAACCAATTAAAAGAATAGTGACTAAAAAATAGACAATAATATATTAAAACTAGTTTATAAACATCGATAACGTTTCCACTTTCAACTTCAAATAAAAGCTTCAGTAAATTTATGTATGTTTTTATACCATTTTTTACGTTAAACTGACACTAAATCGAACTAAACCTTAGAGTATACATCTGAAACTAACTTAAATGAAAAACGAAATGTATTAGGATCAGACTAAAAACTGCTCTCGCTTGGCACAAGGGGAACCTAGCGATAGTAGCATTCTATGCATATCATACTTCGATGGACTAAACCTAAACCAGTATCGTTTGTGTCAGCCTAGCCCAGCATCAGCGCCTGTGTTTCCGTTTTAGTATAAAATTAGTCAGCACAAGTTGATGACGGTCTAATCTCTCACTTAAAATAGTTATAATCTTGTGTCAACACCACAAAACAAAGACGTAACACAAAATATTTGAACAAAGGTCCCCATTAAACCGGATTTAAGACCCTAACATTTCAAGGACCAAGAATGTTTATAACCCATAAGAATTTGAATGTTTAATACCGTGTGCGTTGAAGAATGGAGAATGATGACGTCATCAAGTTTCTACATAAACACGACCCATGTTCTAAGGGTAATTGAACAGAAGGCTTTATGAGGCCTTTTTACAATTGATTCGAGGATCAGTATTGTTTTTGGGATGATACAATCAATAAAAGTAAGGAGTTGTACAAAACATGGCTTTAACTAGAACAATACATGATTGAATATAAACGCACTGTCAATGTTAAACAGTTATGTCTGATTGGAATTGACTGATTTCCCCTTTTCTCTTTCTCTACAAAACAAGACAATTCACATATGGTAACTATGTAAAATATCTGATTTATCACATCATATTTTTGAATACTACACAAGTTACCTAAGTTATTTGCCATCAATAATGAAATATATTCCCCATAAATGTAAAAAAGAACCGACTTCATTACACTTCTAAAGACGACAAAAATATTTTGAAATCTGTCCACAATTGCATGAAATATCGTGTAACAAACATACAAAAACACAGACCAATTGAGAACCTCCTTTCGAAGTCATCAAAAAAGGCGAAAAGAAATCATAACTACAAAACACAATACTACTACCAATAGAAGCTCAATTGGCACTCAAAAAACTTTCACCCTCCATCCTTAGAATTAATATAAGTTTTACAATACACTATTAGATCCTACCGACTGTCCGTCCATTTCCTACGACGGACGCCATTTCCTGCAATCGCCTCGGATTTGTACTATAAGTATGAATATGTTGTAGAGAACAGTTATGAAGGACATGTTTTAAGTATCATTGGTGCTAACATAGCATATTATCACGCCTTTATCCACGAAGGGGTAGGCAGAGGTGTACCAATGTACACCCACAGTTCACCGATATTTACGTAAACTTCCAATAAGTTCTTTAATCCAATTTGCAGTTTCGGGCAATTGTCTGTGTAGGCATTTTGTTTATTTTGTTTCTATTTTAATCATTCAAATATATTTATTCTACATTTTAACCGACTTCAAAAAGGACTGGACTCAATTCAATGGGTTTTTTATGTTTGTTACCTCAGAACTTTATAAACTGATTTTGATGATTCTTTTTTTATTTGAACTGTTATACTTCTCGTGTGGTCCCATTTTAATTTTGTCCATCTATGACAATGAGATCCTTAAGAAAGATCTAAGACTTATTTTGAAGTCGTTTTTTTTGTAAGAATTTTTTAAATTTATTGTTTCGGTACCACAATTAATATTTATCGTCATTTACTATAACTAAGCCACTCTTTGCTGCAACTCTATTTGTGTTCCATTTCACTTTTTCATTTTTAAAGTGACCCTTAACAGGCATACAAATCTAGATCATAAGATATAAGTACGCTTTAACGCAGGCAAACTTCAAGTGAATAAATACAAAATTAATTCTAAGTTTGTCAGATTAATACTCAACAGCCGGCCATCTTGACTCGGTCAACCGTTTTACGATATTCGGGATGTTATCCGGTGAATTTTGATCTATAAATTGTTTAATGGAACTGCGGTCAGCAATGGATTGTAATAGTATAAGACGTGGCTGGAAACTGTTAGGGAAGGCGATACGTATTAATTTAATACCGAGAAACAATTCCCGGTTTTCCCTAATTGGTTGGAATATTGATACCGGATTTTTGGTTTTAGTGGATTCTAAGATACGATTCTGGGAAATGGGTGGTTAGGATTTCTAGTGAAAACTAAGAAGAATAGATTAATGTTATAGAACGGTGATTTGCGCGTTCATTGTATGCTTAAATATCTTTAGGGCTTGACGTTACGACCGGGTTACACAGGCCGTGTTCGCAAGCAGACTTAACTAAGAAGAATATCAGGCAGTTTTGCTTATGTTAACTAATTTATAGGTTGTTTATAAAATAGATTTTTCTCAAAGAAACGAATTCTGGGTGATAAAGTAGATAATATAATGTTCTTTTCAGGTTTCTCGCGAAACCTTTTTCAATTTTCATTACGTTTCGTTTAGTTACAAATAGACGGACAAATTACTTCCGCATTTTATTATATTAGACAGGTTTTTGTCTCTAAATAAATTAAATGAAAGAATTTTTTGCTTAGATTTTGAAACTAATTATGCATTCAATAATACTTATCAAATGTTAAGCGATATAATTAATCAAAACTCAAAAGAAAATTCTAGCTTTGATTTTCAAAAAAAAGCTGCCTATTTAATTAGCTCTGAAAAAACGCATTTCTATAAAACGAGCCAAAGGAGTATCGGTTGCCTAAAGTAAAATAAACGTTGGCTAGGCTTGTACTAAATTAACGGTGGCAACTAGACCGTGAAAATTAACGGCAGAATCAAGCCTTGCTAAGCTTCGGCTGTCTATTTGATTATTTTGTGAAGCAGCCTCCATGAACGGATTTCTAGGTAAATGTTAATGTGGTCCAAGTTAAATAGGGTTTTGTTGGACATGTTTATAGTGATGTCACATGTAATGCAGTTGTTTTATGTTGTACAGATGTCCTAATTAACGCGTTTTGGATATTTGAGTCCTAATTTCGGACTTTTCGACTGTTGGGAAAAAATACATCGTGATTTCACAAAGTATGTACAATGTACATATTATGCAGTTTAGCTTTGATATTCTTCCATTCCATTTTTCCATTGATTTCAATGATATTAATGAAATTTATATGGAGCAACCTCTGAGGTTGGTAGGTTCACCTATGTTTTTTTTTTTTTTTTTGTTTCGTGAACCAAACATACAAATTCAAATATCCTTTATTCTATATAGTCTCCACAGTAGCACTTATCAAACGTCAAACACAAAATACAAAAAACATATAGGACCCTAAGGAAATTCTACCTAATCAAATTGAAAAACCTTCCATTTGAAATCGGTTAAAGAAGATTCTTTAGTACAATGTTAGCATATTAAGTAACAATAGTTCGTCTATAAAACCTTGACATCCATAAAGCGATAAGTTTTATCCGGCAATCATTTCCTTTTCAATAACCCGGATCAATAGACCTATAGAGATATAGAGCCTTCCCTTCAGAATTCTTAGAAATTCCTCACTTATGTATAAGATGATCTTAAACGTGATTTACGGCCTAAGTCGAATGTTCAGACATTAATGGTTTTGGTGTCTTTGTTACACTACTAGGGATAAAATAAGATGTCCTTCTGAGACAATAATGTACATGTATACCTAGCAATTATTGTTCTTAAAAATATTGATTAATTATAAAACGCAGTATTTTCTTGGATTAGTTTTCTGTGGTTATATAATTGTAGTTGCTCATATTTTTTGATAGTAAGTAAGTGTCTAAACAGTTTACTGAAGATGGTGTCTGATTTACGTTATTTATAACTTTCATTACTATTTATTTGACTTTCTCCCAGTTCCTATTTTTTCCGGAAAAGGGAAACCAATCAGAACGACACTGATTATTTTTATTATTCTCTTATCAAAAACGATGCCGTAAATTTCTGATCTTATGATAAAAAAATATGAATTAAACTGCAAATACTCCGCAATTTTAAGCAATTTTCTGTTAACGCAGAAGGAAATTATTGAACTTTTTTCAATAATAAATCAGGTCACTTGTCATTCGTGGCGAAGTGGTAATTGCAAATTGAATTCACAACATCTGCAATAAATTGCCTGACGAAGATTTATGAAAGATAATAACAAAATCATTGCGATTGCAAAATTATTCAATTGGAACATTAACGTGTATAATGTTTTCCTGAATAATAAAAATATTAATGCAAAACAATTTTTTGGCGTTTTTTTTTTAAATTGATCATTGGTCGCAATTTTTTATTTTATTTGCTAAGCTTTGCAAAGCTGCTACAGCACAACTTATTGTTTTTGACTATCATGTCAGTTGATACTTAATGTTTTTATTTAAAATGCTAAAATAGTAGTGATAAAATGTAAAGTACATTCTATAATTCTGCTGTTAAATCTTATAAAAAATACACTTAAAAAAATCGAAAAAATCAATAACCAAATATTGGTCGAGTCGCTCCTTACAAAAATACCATTATGTTCACCTACCCTCAAATACAGAACAAATTGCAAGAATGCACTATGCAACTGCACAACGTCGCAACGTAACGTGTAATACCTGCATGCATTCAAGTGTGCAGGCAGTAAATAAGAGATGGGGACGCCATCTTGGAAACTCGAAAATTTGCATCTGCTAGTCCATTTTGGATATTTGGGTTACAATGTTAAGAATGTTAGGAATTTGGAATATCTAATATGAAGTAAAGGTGTGTAGGTAGTAAGTAAGTAAAATTTGTTTCGGTATTAAGAATTTTTGACATATTATTGAAGTGGCCAAGTGGCCATAACTTTTATGATGGAACTAATTATTAAAAATAGTGACAAATTCTAACTATTATTTGGGTTGCCTATTTTTTAAGAATTAGCGAAACAATTTGAATGGAATTCGTTTTTCATTAGATTAGTTCTAATTTGGTAGATACGTTAGTTTCATTAAATTATCCAAAAACAGTTCCTACAAGTAAGTCGCACCTCATACATACCTTATGACGATCTTTGAGATTATTTTAGAGGACTAAAACCTCAGGGTGCGTCCACATCTGACGACATCTTACATTAACAACCATGTTAATTAAACACTTTAATCTTTATGATTTGTAATCTATCTATCAGTTGTGCTCTTAAAGCTTATATTTTAAAATAAGTGTTTATGTAAAACAACTGTTTCGAGACACTAATATCCTACCGAGCGCATCCCATAATTATGCAGTTAATATTAGCAGCATCGTGCATGCAAGTTTATGAACGGTAAATAAAATATTATGTAGCTCTACTGAATTTCTATGCAACCTAACATATTTTGGGATCAGTTTCTTAGCGGTTGAATAATGTGAATAAAGTGAATATTTGATATTTGCTTAAAAAACCTTAAACATAATAATACCAGCCTATAAACTTCCCACTGCTGGGCACAGGTCTCTTGCTATCGAGCATTGATCACAATAACTTATATAATCTAATTATTGTTATTTTTCCTGCTATCGTCCTATTATTTCGTAGGGCAAAGATTTCTCCTTCCGTGTTCGGAACGAAAGACCAATCTTCAAAAAAGAGTTTATAAATATAATTTTTCTAGAACCGATTGAAAATAAAATGAGAATTTAGGAACATACTAATAAAGTGTGTGGTCCATGGCTTTCATTTTACATCCAGCCGACAGGCAATTTCCTCTCTTTTGTTCTTAACCTATATTCATGTACATTGTACAGTCAGCGACAAAGTAGATGACCATGTTCATAATATTTATAAAAAAAACGGAAAAATAGGGAAACAATTTTATATAAAATCCAAATCTGTGAACATTTTCATGGTCACAGTTGTCAGACATTTGTAATTTATGTTATAACGGTGTTTTACTTTTTGTGTTTTGTTTATTAATGAAATATGTTATTGAGTACATTTTGTAGTATTAAGATTTTTTTTATTTATAGCATTAGTCTCCCCTATATTGTACGGTCACGAGCAAAAATATGAACAGGTAAAAATAGCGAGATTTGTAATTGTAACTCAAAGAAAAATATGACCCTGATTAAGACATTGTCTTAAATATGATCTTTAAATGTTTGAATTTAAACATGATTCACAACAATCTAAAATTGAAGAGAACGTTCATAAAAAATGCTTGGTGTCTAAATATGTTTGCTAATGACTACATGAGTTCAAGAAATATGGATATGGCCACTTTTGAGGCCAACTGTACCTATTTAAATAGCAAGTTATGTAGCAATATTTAAGCAACACCATACAAGTTTCCAAGTTTTAATAGCAGTCTTAACTTTCAACTTAATTCTAAGATAAGGTTACTTTGTTTAAATATTGTTAATTTTACAAAATGAGCTGTTAGTTTGTAAGAAAAGTTTTGTATCTGTTTAAGTTCATATGAGATAAGAAAATGAGAATAGTTGGATGTTATTTCTGTTTTGTTGCGATGTTATTGGGCGGACAATGGTATGTCTCATTTTCAACCGACTTAAAAAAAAGGCGGTTCTTTATTGAACGTACTTACTAATCTGAACCACTGTTTTTGTCTTTAAAGAATGTGATTAAGAATGAGACAAATACGACATTCTCTTGTATATGTCACCGGAAAATAAAAAGAACCGTAAGTTTAGAAAATTCCTAGGAAACTTATAAATTTCCGTAGGATTTTAAACGAGAGACGCTGAGTAATGTTGATAGTGAGAAGGAACACGTGATTTATTCAACCAATGGCGTTTGGTTATTGCTTACTTATTATTTTACGCGTGACATACGTAAGTTTATCATATGACGAAAATGTGAGCGTAAAATAATTCATTTTATCTCTCGTTTAGAATCCTACGGAAGTTTATGAATTTCCTAGGAATTTTATAAACTTACGTTATTAATTTCCTAGGAAATTTATAAACTTACGGTTCTTGTTATTTTCCGGTAACATAATATATAAGTCTCAAATAATAGCTTATTTTTAAAATTACTTTTTTTAAACACTTATTTCATATTACTCACATGAATAAAGTGACTAGTTTTTTTGTAATCAGCAATGAAATGACAAAATCTGACGAAATAACTTTTCCAAAAAAATTATGCTTGCTTTTTCACAAAAAAAATCCTAATTATTTAGCCTAAATCTAGTTACATCACTACGCCTGGCTATTTAACGCCATCTGGGTCAACATAATAGCTGGAAAACTTTTACCAGCAACAAACTAAGTTCTAAACATGTTTCTAAATAATTAAAATTAAATTCAACTAACCCTGCTTTTGACATTCTAAAACTTTTAATGTCAATTTAGGGTAAAGGCCCTGTTTTTGTCATATTAAAAATATTTTATATGTCAATCCTAGTAAAATGTTTTAAAGTGACCTTTTCGACTGGCAAAAAGGACTAATTGAGTTTTGATGATTAGTACGCAGATAGTTCATAATGGATTAACATACTTTTTATCCTAGTTTTTGACCCGTGGGATGAGTCCTTGTTATCCTTAAACTGACCTAGAAGCTAATTTACTAAAAGCTTCTTATTTACATAATAATATTTGGTTTCATACATAAAAGGTCTCATTTTTTTTCTGCAATTTCTGTCCAAATTCATGGAAAAAGCCTCTCGACTCGCCTTCCATGTCTCTCTGATTATGACTGTGGCTACTTTTTTTTTACTTTGTGCATTAAATTCTTTGTTTCACGCACCAACGATACGAAATAAACTAACCTCTTAATCTATCTAAATAAAAACCAAAACTTCTAATCTCGTACGCGCCTAACTATTCTAGAAAGTTATGAAGCCTATCTAGACTTACGTCTAAACTTCAAACTAGAAGATAACCTAACACGTCAACAAAATAGGCATCTTACTTAAAGTACTTTGTCCCCGAATATCTTCTAAACACCTCCCACCTCATTACCACAGATTAAGTATCCCACAGAGGCATATCTTCATAAACCTGCCTAATAATTATAACTACAGGTGTACCTGATTTGTCTATAATATGTATGTTTTTAGAAATATATAAGTATGTTTATCAGTTGTCTGGTTACCATAACATAAGCTCTGTTAGTTTGGAATCAGATAACCGTGTGTGAGATGTCCCGGAATATTATTATTACTACTTTTCGTGTACGGGGCTGTAGTGGGATCTACTGCCCCAGCTAGCTAACGAGCAACTGTTTTTATCAATGACGACTAGTGCTTTCCTAGTATCTCTGTTCTCCTCTCAGCTCCGAGGTCCTAGACTAAAACCCCAGGTGGGATTAGATTTATTGTTGTCATCAAATCACTAAGCCTAACGCAGTCCAACGCTTGACATAGGCTTTTTTCAAATTTTGGCATAGAGTGCGGTGCTACCTTCAGTACCTTCAGTCTGAACCAGCTGGCTTTCTGAGGTGTTTGCTGAGCTAGGGGGCATCCAAAACTTAACAACAAAACTGCCGTTTTCCACTCATGTTGGTATGTTTGTTATGCTATACGCAGTGCATTACCTCGCAGACGCATGAACTCTGCAATTGACTATACTAATATGTGACTCATCCTTTTGAGGTAACGCAACACTGCTTCTTGTATACACTGGTGTAGGTACTTATTATTACTCATTTATAAGAAGCTTGCCCTCTGTGACATACTCTGTGCACGTTGTTCCAAACAAAATAATCGTGAACTCAACACATGAAGTTACAGAATTTATTATACCGCCTAACTTTGGCTCGGCTTTAGACCAAGTATTTTACCTGTACCTTTCAACCCTTTAAAATTTGCATCAATTACACATTAGAATTTAGAATGACATAATTAAGTTGCAGGACAGACGAGCGGTTCGTCCTTGGTCATTACAAAAATTTAATGGCTAGTTTAACATCATCCAAATCAGTTCAGTATTTCATGATGCAATTAAATGTAGACATTCGAATTTAATTGATTGCGAACATTAAAACGACTTTGCCTATTAATATAAGAGTTGATAATAAGTGTTTTACAATCAAGAAAGCATTAGAAAAAAATCTAGAAAAAACTGTAATTCGCTTAGCTGCTTTGAAAGAGGGATTTTTTTTTTCAGTACTAAAGCTGTCCTAAATGTATTTATTCTATTTTCCTTAAATAAACCGGCCATCATCAAAAACGAACTGGCGCCAAAAACGCGGCGTTCCAACCGCCCGTCTACACCGTCTTAATGACAAGTAAAAGCAGTTAATTTGGAGAAGCGAAGCGGTCACGTCATTACACAGGTTTAGTGCTAACAGTGAAACGACATGTGCCATCGAGTGTTTTGATGATATGACTGCTATTAACGACTTTATGAGCCTATTTATGAAGCTTAAGCGAATACTTGACATTACAAAAAGATTTAAGAATTTAAAGTCTTGGAAACTTAAATTTTGATATACAATTTTTGAGCCTCAAAATTAAGTTTAATGTGTTTTGAAGTCTGTAAGAAATAGTGGATATTGTGCATGATTTGATCTATGTCAAATCATGCACATGATTGTATCTAGATTTATGATTTGCTTTAAATGTCCTTCATGGGAGCTAATTTAACTTTAAGACTCAATTAGGCTAAAATATAAATGTGGTTCAATGAAGAAAAGAAAGGAAGATCGACCGAGAAAATTTGGAGAATACAAGTCAACTTACTTATGATGGAGCTAGATTATTTTTTGTAGTTAAGTTGCACATAAGGAAGACCAAAAATATCATAGCTTCAGACTGGCCTATATCTAATGTTAACAAAAATATCGTCTATGAAGCCTTTGATTAAGTGGGCCTTAAGAACAGTCAAGATACTTCCCTCAAATCCACACGTCTTATCTATAATACATCCAAACCATTCGTCTTCACCCAAACATTCTTCAGTAGCAGCAAAAACATCGACTACCCCGGATAACTGGGTATCTAGGAGACTTCCACTATTAATTTTCTTTTCTGTTGGATGAAAAACAATGTTACATCTGCTTATGGAGCAAGTTTTCTAAGATAAAAACAGGGAAATGGATTAGTTCATAGAAAACGAGATCAAGATACGACGGTTACTGACAGTTATATTCTGAGTCGATTCCCGCCCATTGCATTATAAGTGTCTTTTGTTTTTTTTCTCACGACGCTATGTTCTTATGTTACATGGAAACGTTATAACCTCAATCTTAAGTTCCATTTAAAAAATATTGACCTATTTGTATTGTTTTATTAGTACATACATATAATCACGCCTCTTTCCCTTGTAGGGGTAGGCACAGACCACTTTTTTCCACTTGCTACGATCCTCATACAATTGTTTCGCTTTGTCCACTTTCATTATTCCATTCATACATGCTGTTCGGTTTATGGTTTCTTGACCTGGTTTTTTTTCATTCACACTCGCCTTATACACTTTTTTCGTCAATCGTTCTTCATTGTAGTTCCACCCCTAAATCTGTTTTTAGTGAACAGATAGAATGCAATAGAAGCATCTAAACAGCTTAATTGTTTTCCATAATTTAAAAATAGGTATTTATTATGAAAGCTCTGCACATGCAAATACGAATAAAAACCCTACTATAAAATAAATAAATTGAAGAAGAGCCAATGGTCTGCGATAGAGAATGCAAATGGAATTCTATTTATCGATTATTGTATTGCGGTCAACTAGATTTCCTGTAGTAGCTGTAAGCTATAGTTACATCATAAGTGTTCATTGATTCGAAAGGTTTTAAGAAATTTCGTCACAATATATAATTTCGAAAATTTTGGTACAAAAATCCTATCTTCTGGTTTTTACAGCATTTCTTTCACCAGGACCCAGAATATAAGGGTTAATCGTTCCAAAAAACCGTATGAAGAAGTCTAAGTGGATCCTCCATCTAATAGAGCCTGATACAAACATATTTATCGACATTCCCAAAGTGCTGTAAACGACTTGAGGCTTTTTACACCCCTGCGGCCTGGTGACAAATGAACCTTTTAACGGTAAATGTGTCGGCGGTACACGGTTGCCACCGCGACACACGTTGGGCAACAGGTTGACCGATTTGTCAGGCAACAGGTCGAGCGATTTGTCGCTAGTATCACGTAGCATGACAACGCCCTGTAGATGTTGCGTAATGTGGAACATTAGTTCAAGAGCTTGAAAATTTTGAAGAGGTGAAAAGTGTTACTAAGATAATTTATACTTTGAATCTTATTCCTGACTTCCAACTTTTCACTGTCAATGTTCTTGTGATGTTATCTAACTGACTATGGTAACTACTGTGAAAACCAAATTTTTCATTTGGCCAAGAAGTTTCTATACAGGAATCGGATTTGAGGACTTAATTTCATATATTTGGTAATTCTTCTGGATTTAAAAACATTAGAATCTTAAGTATGCTATGTATGCTCTAATCAATATTGCAAAACGATGAGTGTTCTGAACTTCGTGAAATAAAATCTCGGCCTTCCTATGCTACTCTTCATTATTTTCCACAAAATTTTTCTCAAAAATTTCCAAAAATCACACTTTTAACGCCGTCTAAAAAGGTTTCAGCACTTCCACTGTCATTCAAATAAAAATAGGTGATAACACATTGTTGCATCCATTCGCTACAGGAACTTGCTTCGAGAATTTTCTCACAATATCGTGCAACATTCCGGCAGGGAAAATGTCTAACACCTAATACAGGAAGGCTATTTTAACGAGAGCATTTCAGGGTAGTTTCAAAATTTTTGTCGAAATCTTTTCGCTTCTATGCGCTTTTTGACATCACTTTGATTTTTTCC
Source organism: Autographa gamma (assembly GCA_905146925.1). NCBI lineage: Eukaryota > Metazoa > Arthropoda > Insecta > Lepidoptera > Noctuidae > Autographa > Autographa gamma. The sequence continues at coordinate 1,612,998 of LR989870.1, forward strand.
TCATATTCCAAGGGAGATATACCTATTATTGTGTATCCTCTTAAGTACCTTCAATAATTATGATTTTGATAATGGTTCCATAACAGGGATGAAAATTCTCTCAAATTATTTAGCAGACTATTTTTACACCTCATTATTCCCGAAATCTTTCATGTTCACCTAACAGTTTTCCGCACCCATACTTAATTTATTTACGCTTAATTTTATTCATAAAGTATCCTCTAAAAATATGTTTCCGTAACCACCATTTTCAGAACACCTTTTACCACCATGCATACATGCTGTATTACCGGATGTGTCGGTAAATCTACGCAACGTGTTAACGGGGCTAAAACAAGCCTGCGTTATTTTCCCCGACACTTCCCGAACACTGTTTTGTACGTTCAGCAAAAAAAGTTAAAGTGCGTTGTAAAATAAAGTGTGTGCGTGCATTTTGAGTGGATCGTAAAAAGTTTTTTTGCTGTCACTATGTAAAGTTGAGGGATCTGAATGGCTGGTCTTCTTATGTAACCTGTTTACTACATACTGTTAAACAAAATAATCCTATTTAAGCTTAAACTAGAACCTTCATCTTTGAATTAATCATCACTAAAGCGGGCAATTTTATCAATGTCATATTGGTCTACAAAGTTATTACGATAATGGTGATGTGATAGCTTTGAGTCGACATGCTTAATTGCCTACATTGCAAGGATATATTATACAGTTTTGAACCCTATTTAATTTCTTAATAAGTAAATATTAAACAAGCAAGAAATCTTAGACAGGTAGGTAGCAAATGTAGGTATTAACTACCTGGCTACCATAAAAGTACATGTATTTTTGCAACAGTCCCACAGCTGGGCAAACGCAACCCAAAGTCTTTCCATTGTTTTCCATCTTGCACCACCTCAAATCATCACTTGCAGTAACAGCTAATACATGGATTGACATAATCGCCACACGGTATGGCGGAAACTCAAAATTTGCGACTGCTATTACTATGTTTATCGATAAAAATTCAGCCGTTAGCAATATAAAGCTCAATACAGAAAGATATTAAAAATCGTAAATATTAGTTATGAACTCAAAAGCAATATACACAGGGTAGGCAATTAGTGTCCATCTAAAAAAGTGATTGGCCTTTTATAAATATTTTTTTATTCTCTGCCTCCCTAAATATCGGTATAATAATTATGTATGTCCTGTTTTTGGCAGTTTTATGTTTGAATATTTTGTTTTTTTATCGCCAAAGTATTGTACATTGATTTGTATGAAAATCGTTATGTATTGACAACCAAATGCTAATTTAGGGGTTTGAATAAATAATTTAAAGTTTCAACATACTAAATTCGGACTCAAAATTGTATAAACATTATTTTCGACCCTTACCTTCGTTTGGTATTTTAAATACAGGGTGCCTTCTATCGAATTGTATTAACAAAATTTTGTATAAAATACCTTAAAGCCTGTGAAGATCAGTTCAAAAAGAAACTTGTCCATTAACAACTTAAATTCATACACTTAAATGATATTCTTATATCAATACTACTAGTAACCAAACTCTATCATCTTACACCAAAACATGAACAATATTATAAAAATTGGATCCATCAAAACACAATTTCCTATAACTAAGGGATTAAACAAACTATAAAAGGAACAATAGAACAGTATCAATAAGGCCGACGTCAAACAGAATTGACGCGGGAAAATATCGCGCGGCTGCAGATGCTATTATTTGCAATATGGCGATCGCGCTTCAAATCTGCTGAAGGTTTCAAAAGTTTATATAAATATTAAAACGAATTGCAGGTGTTTTTGACATCCAAATGATATTTGGAAGGTATGATTTGTCGTATGTTTGCTAATTTGAGTGTTGGAAATATTTTATTGATGGACAGGAAAAAACTAATAGGCTACTCTAAAATATAAAAGCAATTGCAAAAAAATAAACTATTCGTATAACTTACCAGCATCTCATTTTGTTCGTAAACCCCATTATAATAATATCACAGCGAAACAAAACTCCGGAAATTAAAATATATAAAAAAAAAACCATTTTCTATATAAGGCTCTTATTTAGGCAACTTCAAGACCTCCCTAAAAATCATCTCAAGGCATATTAAAAATACTTATTGAAAATTTTGTCCCTAAACCTAAAACCTAGTAAAGCTACTAGTTCCTATCCTAATAAAATAAGAACCTAAACTTCTACAAAACAGTCTAAAGCTAAAAAGGTCTATATTTGCGAGACAAATACGATTAAATCCCCGTACTGGAAACAAAGGGATGACGGAGCTGCGACTTTTTTGCCGCGCCAATCTGTTTAAACCGTTTCACTGCATGAGATATAGATTGGATTTTTTCGAGGTTTTCGCTTGTCGCCACTGTTTTCCTGTTTGTCTGTAGCGGTAAATATCGCTGGTCTTCTCTGTTCTTTTCTGTGTTTTGGTTATGAAAGATGTGGAGTGGTTTGTGATACATTTTTTAGGTACAGAATTTAGGTTTGTAGGATTTTTAATGTTAGGTTTTGCGCTTGACGATTATGTAGGTAATTTACATGAATTGAATGAAAAAGTAATAGCTCATGGACGAAAATCGACAGAAATGCTGTTGGCTTGCTAAATACTAGTCTTAAAAGATAAAACTTCGTCAATCAATACACCAAAGAGAAAAATTTATTATAATTTATGTAAATTGATCAATAATAAATTAATTCCCCTTCACATAAATTATAATTAATTATAAGCATATTCGTGGTATGTTTTTGTCAAAAATTAAAGATATACGTCCGAGGACAATAAGTTCCTAAAGTAAATATTTTTAAGGCTAAACTAAAATATTCCTTATCTATATTTCCTCTACAAAGGTAATATTTCTTCCCACAAACAATCGTATTAAAATTCCAAACAGAAAACTGCAATTTCCATACCGTCAAACACGCTTACACTAGCTATGCACAACATACAATTTGCAACACATTGTTTTCAATTCAATTCAACTGTCTTCGCACTAAGACGGCTATGTAAATTCCATTCAGTTAGTCGGATTACATTCGTGTCATTTTGTTTTGTCACAAGTAGTGGGACTTGGGACTCTCGAATGTAAAGTAACAAGTTTCCTATTGTGTGGTGTCAAAATGAGTTTTATCTTACAGTTTTACTTTATTCGTTGGGTAAGTTTTAGCCGCAATTTGCTTGGCTTTAGCTTTCGTTCAAATTGTGGGAATGTTTGTTTTTTGTTGTTCTGGTCTTTGGTTATGACGTTCGGTCTTTAGGTACGGAGTGTTGGGACTTGGTCCTTTTTTGTTTTTAATAAAAAGTTTTTTCATTAAACTGGTTTTGTCCACTCAGGGATTAGGCAGCATTGGAATATAACTTGTAGGAAAGAGAACAAGGTTTCTGTTTTGAATTGACCAAGGAAAGATATTAAATTTAAGCTGTATTAGAAATAAGGCACTTAAGAGGGTCAGAATCAAAAATAAAATTTATATTTTTTTGAAAAAAAATCTCAACGTTTGCTTAGCTTGTGTTGCGGTCAAGTACCAGATTTAGTTCGACTTCAAACGCTAAAAATCAATACTTCAGATGACCTAACAACACTTGAACAGTATTTTATATCTGATGAACAACAAGTCTGAGAGTTAGGTACTACAAGAAGTCCTTAAGATTGGAAATCGCAGATCTTCTGATTGTAAGTAAGATTTGACTTGGATTTTTAAGTGTTTGTGCTGTTTTCGTGTTAGGTAGATCGAGATTTATTAAACCTTTTAAATAATGTGAACTTCCTAATTGTTATGTAAGACCTAAAACACATGGATACTGAAGAGTGTGACTGTGTGTGTGTCATTAGGTAATTTTCAACCAATTCATATTAGGGTTGTTAGGACTTCTATTTTCCAATTAAATGATGACATATTGTGTTTAATACATCAGACCTATTTAACATCAGTCGAAACTTGGTAATAAAGATTCATATTTTACAAAGAAGTCGTTAAAATGATAAATTGGTTTCATCTTCACTATCAAGAAAAAATAGGGATGTAATACAAAAGAAAATGAACAATTCGTCAAACAAGAATCGTCCAATCGACATTTCGGAGATCGTTGAGACGTCCATAAATATTTCGACCCTTCTTGCCAACTTTATATATGAATGATTTATCAAACATATGGCATTATTGTACACAAGTTTCGAGAAGTGTACCACGTGAGCTCGACAAATGGATGTGCGATTAACGCTTATGCGACAAAACTGTACTGCGACTCACCGTAGTTCGAATGCACGCTAGTGCGACACACTGTAGATCGACATCTCGCTAGTGCGATATGAAGAAATAGAACATAAACATATAGAACCGACATAGGCCCAGACATCCATTGCTTGGTTAGGTTCAACTTTGTGACAGAGATCAATAGGTTAGGTTAGGTTAGATATTGTGACCTTGCAATGGAGCGAGCGAAGCGAGCGACGGCCTTTGATTATTTAATATCTACTTATTTAATATATGTAATTCAAAATTTATCTCAGCAAACTACTGTAATACTGCATCAACGTACTACACTACCCTTGCTAGGTGTCAAACTACTGCAATACTGCACCAACGTACTGCACTACCGTAGTGTCGCACTACCGTAGTGTCGAACTACTGTCGCGCAATCGTTTGTCGCACTAGCGAGATGTCGATCTTCAGTGTGTCGCACTAGCGTGCATTCGAACTACGGTGAGTCGCAGTACAGTTTTGTCGCATAAGCGTTAATCGCACATCCATTTGTCGAGCTCACGTAGTACACTCAGTTTCGAGAAGTTACGCTAAATTTGTATCGAAGGTTTGAACATGAATCGGATATTACTTGGAATTTAGGACCGCTTGGTCCTACGAGCCAGAATGCTGATGTTTATCTTCAAGATTGTAATATGAAGGCAGATTTATATGAGCTTCTAAATATTTATTGTGGTTTATGAGGCTCTCGTTTAGATTGATAATTATGAATGATCTGAGCTTTTACCTAAAATGGGGGAGCGTTTAACTTCACGAGCAATACACTTAATGATTCAAGGGTTTTACGATATAACCTTCTATCAAATCTTAAGGACTAACCCCTGGTTTAAGAAAGGTTGATCAACTTAATCTATTGTCAAATTTTCTAGTCATGATTTTAATTGGTTGGCGAAAAGACTAACAACCAACCACAGAGCTTAAAATAAAACTTAACATATCATTGTAATAAACAAGTTTTTGTTTCGATCAACGTTTCAGAAACCGAGGGTAAATCATAAAAAAAATGCTTTGTTTCTAGAACTGAGAAAATTTGAAAATTATAAATTCCATCTACTTTCAACAGCTATGGGAGGCAATGAGAAAGATTCGCGACACAAACAGTTCAAAAGTGTCAAGTTTAAGCCAGTCACAGCCGCAGTTAGAATTAATGAATCGTTAGATTACTATGCGGTTTTAACTCTGACTTGGGCCACAACTTTCTATGGATCCCATTAACTGTGATAAGAGTAGATTTCATTTTGGATGGGGTTTTTAATTTATTTTAATGGATATACGTGAGATATTTAATAATTATTAAAAAATACTAAATGTCGTTAATGAAGGAATCGGTAGTCAACTAACAAAGGCATGGTCAGAAATTCATCAAGTTGTTGACTTAAATTTGTTTAGCAAAGTCAAAGTTACTTAACAAAATACAATCAACACCAACAATTTAAATCAAGTAGAAACAGTTAACGATAAAGTTACTTTTAAACGACTAACTTCTCGGGATGTAATGGACCTTATACCTTGTAAATGTCGCGAAAAGGTAGAAAAACGAGGACATAACTCTTTAAGCAATAAATAATCCGGAATAAATAGGGACGCAGGCCCTAAAACCTAATTAGATGGCTTTATTTATTACATTTTGGAACCTAGAATCCGTTGAGCGGCGGTAATTAGAATTTTCACAAATGGGTTTTGGACAGACGAGCGATTAAGTTTGGGAAATTAAAAGGTTTAGGAGATTAGTTTTATGCAATATCTTAAGATTCTCAATTACAGATAAAAGTAGAACTTAATCCGATCTTTCAATTTTCTTCAAAAAATTTAGGATTTTGTAAATTAAATTTTGCGTTGATTAATACTTAGTAGTGCCAACATAACTAGATATCAGACCTTATAACACCTTACAATTTCCATATTCGCACCAAAATCATTGTTTGTTTATACATTTTAATCTGTTTTTTTTTCCTCTCTATCATTATATATGATCACAATTCCTTCTACGACAATATTATCAACTAATAAGTGCACAAAATATAAAACTAGTTAATTTAAATTTTCCTCAAAAAATATTGTATAGAATTATTTGTGTCCAAAACTTACATCTTCGATAAAACTCCGCCTATCCGAAGTTTCTGAAACTATAAAATCGCCGGGTCTGTTCACAAGCGTTTACGCGACACCATTTGTCTGTTATTTGTTACTTCGGTCTTCGGCCCAAAACCCTTTTCCATGCCATTTGTTCCTGGAACCTATTCACTGATCGCTCCGATACATTTAACCAAAGATTAACTACCCAATTTGTTTACTGTGGTGCCGTACATTTGTAGACGCTTGTTAGTTTTTATTTTGGTTTTTGGCTGAATTATGATTGGGATTTTTAGTGCTTCCTGGGTGGTAAGTAGGTACAGAATCGTTATTTTTAGTAGTATGCCCTAGAAAAGCAGCTAGTGACTATACTAAGGAACCTATATTTATTGAGGAAATATTTACCAAGGAATTACAAATTTATTTTTCAGGTCGGGATAAGACATTATTATGTTCCATAGTAACAAGGCATTTAAACAAAATAAATTTTAGACTTTTAAAAGTTATTTTGTGAAGATTTATCAGTATGTTTTCAAAAATAGGCAGGAATTGTATTTTTAAGGTTATGTTAATTATTCCTAAGATCTTCTACACAGGCATGCGTATTGGAACTTTATTATTAACAGTAGTTTTTTGAACATAATTATTGTCTATTCTAAGGACTAGACTTATTTTCTCTAAATTCTTCTCCTCGTTGACTGTGACTGTCAACGCATATGTAAATGCAAAAAATACAGGTAATATGAGGATCAAAGTAGATTATATATTCACAATAGGCAGGAAGCGTGTAAAAATAATGTCAAAGCCTTCATTATGGCTAAAGTATTTAGAACTTTATTTCCCCATAGTGTAAGTTTATATTTGCATATCACGCTTACTTTGAGACGGGTATCCCCATGGGTTGTTAAACGTAATTGTGAAGAACAGAAATACGAATATAGTTATACCCTCATCTCTTTCTATTAGCGAATGTCTGACAAGGATGGCAGGTGAATTATGTGGTGAAAGTTAATTTACCTTGTTTTATTGTTGTAAGCATCTACATTTACTTTAGTTTTGAAATTGAAGTATGTTTGCTATGTAAGTATGAGTTTGTTATGTGTAAAAGTAACTAAAAATGAATTTTTATTGTAATTTAAACGTTAATTAATAAATTGAAGAATTTTTTTTACTCAAATTCATAATCCAAACTTGAAATAGAGGTGAACTCAAATTACATGTCTGTAGAAACTTTCAATCATCTGGTTGAAACGCCATCATTTTCTTGCAGATAAGCTGTTGCCATGGCAACTACAAAAATATCTTAGACCTCCCAACTATTTATTAAACGTACGAAAATCTAAACAGAGCATAGAACAATTACTTACACACGAACATTTTTGTTACACCATTGTTTAATAACAATGCGTTGGCCCAGTTTATTTAACAGAATACCTTATTCACCTGAATAAGAATTCACGTTTCTTTTGTATGGCTCATACAAGTTACAGATGCGCCGTTTGTATGAAATATGCGAGGTACTGTAAAGGCGAGAATCGCGTGATCTTTAATGATGTTTTTTGTTGGGATTCCTTTGTTGGTTGTATGTTTTTCAGTTTTGTTGATTTCTGAAGGTGCGTGTGACTGGAGATTTACTGTGGGATTCGATGTTGTTAGCTAGTGGTGTAATCGGTTTAGTAGTCAAAGTCGTTTATAAGAAACTGTAGGGTTTTAATCCTAGCTAGTATGAATGGGAGTTTTACAAAAAATACACGTTTATTTGTTTATTTATCTCTTGATAAGATGAACAAAACTTAAATTTTGTTTATTTGATATGACTAAAACTCAAGTAAAAAATGGGCCAATTGATGCATGTTCCTCTTCTAAATTAAGGTTTTTGAACTTTACTGTGCAATTAATGATGAATATCCGAAAGAACACCTTCGCTCTCTTCTACAAGTAATCAAAGCTTTATATACACTATATATATTATTATACTAAGGAATTAAAAATAATATAACAGCATAAAAAACTCCCCAGTACCTAGAATTTTATTTAGAAAGAATAAAAAAAAAGCAGAAATTCTAACAATACAAATACACACAAAGCTTGCTACTCTTTATTAATGCAAAATGTATGTACCTTAGATGCAAGGATCATTTTTCAGCAAAAACTAGGTTAAAACATTCTTTACAAATGGTTTAAATAAATAAACTGCTCCGAACGATGAACGCGAGCGGAACTTGGCAGTAATATCTAAACGATGTGTCGCGGTAAATTATAAAACTGGATGTTTTGTGGTCTTTCCAGAAAATGTTATAATAGACCGCCTGAATTTATATTCTGCTTTTTAACTTATGGGATTGTTGTGTGTTGTAAACAAATTTTGATGTAGTTTTATTTGTTACTTTTCTTGTATAAATTAATGTGAGGTAAACTTTTTTTACGGGGTGGAACCTTTAAAAGCTTTAGGGCTAATTTCGCCTTGTCGTTTTTATTTCTGGCTAATAGGATTTATCAGAGCTTTAAGCACATATACTTAAGTTCTATCCTATTAGGTGTAAGCTTTTATGGGGATTTTAGTCCGACAAGAAAACGCCTCACGCTTTTGAATTTGATGATAGGATACTCTTTTCATTAACATATACGGATGTCTTTCCGAAATTGGTTATTTACAGTAAATTTGTTCCAAAGTGTTACTAATTTTACTTTAGGACCTAGAATAGTTACATTTATTTTTAAATAAATCAAAAATTTGTCTTACAATTTAATATTCGTAGTTAACAACTACCTAATAGAATTACTTTTCTGAAAGTAAATAGGTATTTATGTTTCAGTCACTAAGACTTAATGATGCAGTAGATTTGTCATTTAAATGAAAAAAAAAACTGTCTAATCTTCCAACCAATATTCAGCTAAACATTTGACAGAACTATGCAAAATAAAAATCCAGTTCCCATCCAAATCGCTCAAATATTTTAAATTTTCAGAATATAGCGCTAATGTATATTGGGTTTATGCCAAATCGAATGGCAAGGCTGGGATGGCTTTTGTTTCTTTTGCCAGTTTAAATTCCAGCCGCCATTTTGATTTTGGTAGCCCAGGAACATTTTTATCTATAGACTTTATTACTGTCCTCCTAACCGGATTCCGGTAACTGCTCCCTATTTGGATGGAGACTATATTGGCGATTTTACAGTGTTTTGTCGAAGTCAAATGGTATTCACAGGTGTTTTATTCATTCACTTTTTCATTGCCTAATTTTGGTGAAAATAGCATAATCAGAGTGAGAATAAAAGTAAGATATATTCAGGTGACGGCAAAATCAATTTGTACCGAATTAAAAAGGCAGAGGTTATTCATTTGACAGTTGGTTTTATCAATGAAAAATCAATTCTGTCAGCTTAAATTCTTTATCATCATCACCATCTGCCGAGCTGTTACCCAACTTTATTTTGGTTGGCTTCCAGTCTTAACGGATTCAGCTGAATACCGTATTTCATGCGGATGGAACAACTTTTACTGGGTAACGCATTATGTCATACTGAGACTGCTTGTCAGAATTGATTTAACGACTGCCAGAGATCACCTTATGCCGGCTTTTTTCTTTATCTTTCCTCAAATCTTGAGTCATAACTTAAAGCAAAAAACCAGTACTACCTTTAAGTGCGCGATCCCTAGTGTAGTAACCATAACAATTAAGTTTAAAAACACATGACACAGCAAACTCTAACTGCCTCTATCGCCATCTCGACCCTCATAATATAACCAAGGTAAAACCTAATCAGGTATTCTATCGTCCTCACTCGATTACCAATTAAACTCAGTAAACGATGGGGTAGACCTTCCTAACGATTCAAATCGAGTTCGTGATCCGTTTAAGTAATTTAGAGGTACTTGTGGCTACCAATTTTCATGGGTTTGGAAATTAAAATGGTTTTTTGTGACCTTTTTGTAACTTTGAATGCTTAAGTTTGGATTTTAAATGGTATACTGGTAGTTCCCAAACGTCGATTAAAATTTCTTGAATACTTAGTCTGTCAGTATTAAATATAATTGTGAGAAAATATGAAGCTAAGAACCATCTCAAAAATGTCAGATTTTTAACAAAAAAAAAAATCGCATACTCAATACTCAATACGTTTATTGCATTCCACAAATGTGAACTTAGGTGGTAGGTATGTACAGTAAATTTTAATATACAATTAGTTTTGGATCATAGTGGGCCCTGTCGGGCATAACAAAATAAAGAAGATTACAAAATATAGAATTAACAGGAGGGCTATTATAGATATTTACAATTTTAATATTAATCTAATAATATTTAGGCTTATCAATAACATTGCATCTTAGCAGCATCTTAATCTGTCTACTTGTTTAAAAGCTACCCATGACATAGATAAACACACAGACCAACTAACTTGTCAAACTTATAGTTATAGTTTGAAGAATGAAAAAAAAAATGATACAGTGATAGTACTCAAACGTCGATTTCTTTAATATTTATTCTGTCATCCCAGAATTTAGACAAGATAATGAAGCTAAGAACCATCTCAAACATGTCAGATTTTTTACAAAAAGTAAAACCGCATCATAATCTGTCTATTTGTTTAAAAGCTACCTTGACACAGATAAACACACAGACCAACTAACTTGTCAAACTTATAGCTTATAACTTGGCTTATATTTATGACTCGGTGGTAATTTAAAATTAGCGAAAACTTCACACATATTGTTTATGTTTATGTTATTCCAATAATTTAACCAATGGATAATATCACGAAATTAACCTTTAATTAATCCGTAATTTACAAATAAACTATAATCACCCTTTGTAAAGCAAATAAATGATAAATATCAGTAAAATTAGTGCTTCAATAATAAATACAAACTGTATGAAATCACGAGGGATTAAAACGTCGAATTAAAATGAAAATCGCGTTTTAATTGTGGGTTGCCAGATGAAAAATATTGGTTGCTGTGTTATTTAATATTGCTATTGTAACAAGGCATTGGTTTATTGCATTGGTTGTGAAATTGTTATGTAAATAATAAATGATTTCAAGTCGATATATTTTTTGTACAAGTATAAATAGCATCCACATATTTACTTGCTTAAATATAAATATTATATATATTTATAAATGCTGAATTTATTTACATTACTATAACAATTATGAAAAACAAAATATGTGTTTTATTATTTTTATTACCTAATTATGTCCACCAGTGATCATTTTATAGACGTGCTTGCCCAGTGCGGAAAATGGTCTTAAAAATAACAATATGAATTTTGCTAGTTACTAAAAGTCAAATATGTTTTAAAAACTTAAATGTATTGCATATTTTTAATAGGCAGGACGACCTACAGTCGTACTGTGGGGGTTGATTTGTGGTGGCGCGATACAGAGAAATATGGAAGGACTTATGGGAGGCCTTTGCCCAGCAGTGGGATAAAATAAGGGTTAGTAAGGTAATAAGGGTCAGGCTATAAAATAAATGTTTTTTACAACATTGTTGACTAAAAAGTATTGTATTAAAAGTAAGTCTAAACCACGTTTTAAACCAATATCCTTTAAAAAGGTTGCATTTCAAAGTCTTCTAACACAATTTAAACAAACATTAAACTAAACTTTTCTAAACCCTTATAAGTTAACCCGGAAAATCTCTGTATCCGCTTGCAATTTATCTCATTAACCAACTTTGAGCCTTACATCCAAGTAATAGAACATAAATTGCGTTAGCAATATCCAATCTCGCGAGTACACTTTCTTACAATCTTTGTAGCTCCTTGCAACAATGTTAGGTAAGTAATAATAAATCTTATTTTCTTTGATATAGGATACAAATTGGATTGGCAATTTCCGATTATGTGTTCGCGAAGGAATAATGAGAGTTCGTTATAATAAGACGCACGAGAATGGAGGATTCAATATGAAATTTGAAATTTACTTTTTCTTGATTTTTATTATTCTACTTAGCAAGGGTACGTATTGATTAGTGAATTACGATGTATATGAATTTCTTAATTCTCTTATTTCTTATTTCTTAATCTTGAATAGGGTAAAAGTCGCCCTTTTCTCCCATGCTGCTTTGAGACTTGTTAAAACAAACTCTTTACCTTTACTGTATCTTTTGTAGTTCCACATTGATCATAGAGAAAAAGTTACCTGACTAAAACTAAATATTTTTTTTTAATGGACCAAAATCAAAAGAATAATTACAAATGGATCTAATTAATTACAATGATGATTAAACCTTCTAACATCTAACTTTACAATTACAAAAAAAATACACTTTTATCAATCAAAATATAACCGATTGCAATAGATTTTCAAAATATCACATACTTAACGTATCTCTCAAATGACAAACGTATTTTTGACCCCAAACCTCTTAAAGTAGGTCAAAGCTACCACATAATCCCGCGGCTTTGGATCGGAGTGACTGGCTCTTACACTAATACTCTCTTAACCTGTCACTGTGTACCAAATAATTAAGGATATAGATTAAAATACGCGGGTAATTAAAATGGCAAAGATTTGTTTAACTTTTTTAATAGAATCTTGTTAATTTATCGGGATTCTGCTTGAAGAAGGAGTTTTGTATGTTATGCTTATATGATTCCCATTAGCGACATATTGTTTTAGGCAGATTTATTGATGACAATTAGCATTTAATTATAACAAGACACATTCACAAAAAAAGTTAAATAAATAAATAAATTTTTACTTTTATGTGTTTTTACAAAATGTGGCAAATAAAGGGTTTATTTCGGTAAATGAACTTGCTGTTTTATTAATATTAAGAATAAAAAAATGCAACGAAATACAATAAAGTATATTTAAAAATAACACAACATCCATCGCAACTACAAAAAATACCTAATAAAAATTAAGTTAATTATTACTATTTTCCAAATACATTTTCATCTAATGAAACAAAAGAATATTACAATAAAAATAATTTAAAACATTCTCAAATCAAATCAGTATTTTTCCGATCTCGACAGTCTATGGCACTCAGTAAAAAGGAAAAAAAAAGAATAAAACGTCCAGTAACACTTGTCGCGCACTTAACTTCTCAACGGACATCATTTTAAATTTAGAAGTGTCTTTAAATTTCTGAACGACCGCTCAAATGGGTACTGTTATCTTCGCGCCATTCCATTTTTAAAATAAGCTGGGATGTGATCATTTATGGTGTGTTTGTGCTTTTATTGAAGTTTAGTTTTTATTCTATTATATCGATATTTTTCTCCTTGTTATGGGTTCATAATTATAAAGTATATACTTATACTAGGTACTTTAATTTATAAACAGGAAAGTATAGGTATATTTTAAGCAAACAATCATAATAATAACATATTATGTTTTTCCCAATGATATTTTAATAAACAGATATGTTATACACATACAAAACAATCGAAAAAAGTGTTCCGCTCAGCGCGGCAGCTAGCGAAAGAGATAGCGCGATAAAACCCATAAGAAAAAAAGAGACAAATAGTGTTGTTGTTAATGGCAATACGTCCCTATTAGGACGTTTTCGAGTCTTCACGATTGCACGCTTATAACATATCTGTTTATTAGAATATCATTGGTTTTTCCTATGTACGAACGAATACCACAGCACGTACCGACCATCCATCATTCGACTTTCTTAGCAGTCACTGCACTGAACTACAAGTACACAACTTTTCATTATTGTTTAGATACACGATACAAATAAAGATAAAAACGAATCGAATTCAATTAAATTTCTATAAGACAACAGGCTTCAAAGCTATCGATGACCAAAATTATTTTTAAATCAATTTACTGCCGGGAATTTTGCGTTTGAAACCAAAGAATATTCATTCAATTAAATAGAGAATCACTTCCTTTTGAGCCTAAAACTCTAAAAAAATCTAATTAGCACTATGACTCCCTGGCCTTGATTCAGCTATTTAAGAGTTGCTTGAATTGATCTGCTTCATTTGGTGATTGGCATTCTGCTGAATTGGTAATTACGATCAACCTCTTCGAGAGTTCAATAAGATTTTATTGTAGGCTTATCTGAATACGAAAATTAGGTACAATGACAAGTACACTGACCGACCACTGACATGCATTTAAAATATCTGAATCGAGGCCCTGTACTACGCTGCCCTCCGTACACACCCAATTGTCCTTCTCTATTGACCGACAATTGCTCTAAATCTATAGATAGAACCATAACTACAGATATAATATTAACAATTACAAAGCACCATTATTCCGTAATATCATTGTTTGCGAACCGTTACTCAATATTAATTATAATCAATAATCATTAGGAAGCTATAATTAATACCTATTACTACTATTTCGCGAAAACTATATTATCCAGAGAATAAATATTCTAGACTTGATTGATTTCATATAATCAATCTTAATAATAATATTATGTAGCAAAATAGGGAGTATGAAAATGTTGGTACCTATATTTTTTTAATGTCTTAGTTTTATTTTTAGTTAGGGTCCTGAAAATAACGAATCTTTTTACTTATTGAGTTCTAAGGTTTACGCGAACGTAAGACATTGAAATAAAACTAATTTTACGGGTTTTGTGGAGTCTGCCCGTGACCATGATGTCGAACCATATCATACCATGATGTCGAAACGTCGGGACCTAAAATCTTAATACAATCCGCGATGAAATCCGTACAGGTGGCGGAGAACTGTGGGTGTACATTAGTACAACTCTGCCTAACGCTCCGGGGATACAGGCGTGATGGTATGTTATGTTATGTTATGTTAAGTATTTATTTCGAGTCTTTTTACTGTCACAAATAATAATTATATACTCACTTTAATAATTATTTAATAAAGATATCAATGAGTCAATGAGCCTCCGGAGACACGATACTGATAGAAGAAATGTTTTTACTGTTACAAATTCTTACTTGTCCGAAAATAATTTATTCATGAACCGAAAAATTCAGAGGTTAAATATTTTGTTGAAAACGAAAGTCACAAGTCAACGAAGAAAGAGACCAAATTAAAAACTTTTCACTTATCAAACCAGGAAAAACATTAACTTTGACGTCACCACATAATAAATAATTTCTGACATTTTCTTATTACAACAAATTATATGATTGGTCTGTTGGTCTAGTGGTCAGACCCTGACTTTTATACCGGAGGTCGTATTTGAGGGTTCAATTCCCACCCAGGACAAAATATGATGAGCACGATATCGTCAAAGTTCCGGGCACCCGGTTGATGCAATTGGCGAGTTGTCGTTCATTGTGGCGTTCTAGGGGGGAGGCCTTTGTTCAGCAGTGGACGTCTTCCGGCTGATGATGATGACGATCATTTAATTTTGTTGTGTGTATAAATAACACCCAGTGTTATTTATCTATAAGATGTATGTGTTTAGTAACATGTAAGTATGTATATCAGATGTCTGGTAACCATAGCACAAGCTCTTAGTTTGGGATCAAACAACCGTGTATAAGATATCCCAGGATAATATTACATTATCAAATAAAACATCGGCTATCAAATTCAAATTCAGCGTAAAAAAAAACGATTTGCAAACGTAACATTTATTTTAGGTATAATTTAAAAATTCCTAGTTCCGCCGGACGGACGGACGGACGAGCGTGTTGACAAGCTGTCTTCACCCAGATTCGTGTTCCGTTAAATCTGTTGAGGGACGGATGTGTAAGCTATAAGCGGAAGCGGGAAATTAATTAAATAATTAGGAATTTAATTTCCGAAACAATTGTTACACAATGATGATTTTCTTTACCCTTAGTTACATGTTCATAAAACCGGTTAAAGTTTAAATAAAATTATTGCACATTGATTTTAAACTAATGTACCTAATTATCAAAAATCAAAATCAAAATATTTTTATTTCAAGTAGGCCTTTTTAAGCTCTTTTAAAACGTTAAATTTACTGACTCTAGTTGCAGGTTCCAAAATGTCATTCCAATGGAGAAGAACCGGCAAGAAACACCAGACAGTTTTATTTATGATTCAATACTTAAAGGTAATATTTGTATTTAATTATGTGCAAGGCAAATTGCCTATACTTTGCCATTTAGTTTCTTGATGCATATTACTTTTTCATTTTTTGCTGTCTAGAATTCTAGACGTTAACTTGCAAACAGAGCAAAACATTAAATTATAAGATTCAAAATTCGCTGGAAATCGCTCATAACTTGGACGCCCGTACAACGGCTGCATATTTTTACAAAAATCTTTTTCCTCGGATTAATTTTCGCAAATTGTTTTTTCATTTCTCTTATAGTTTCCTCGCAAGATATCGGGGGGCACGGCAGTGCCCCCGCCAAGTCGAGCGCGAAGCAAACACTGCCGTACCATCCTTTACTGGAACCATTTCGCCACATTTTCAGGCCTTTATTTGAGAAACTCTGGATAAGACCAGAACGCAGAAACTTTCAGCATCCAGTTAGCTGTAATTATATACTTAAAATCCAAAATTTCAGGTCTGTAGGTCATTTAGTTCCAAAGTTAAGCGAAACCAAACTTTCGCATTTACGACACTCACTCACTCATGATCATCAAAATAGAACTAGTACTTCCCATTGACTCAGAGAGTTGAAATTTGGTACAGAGTTAGGGTTTAATGGCCACATAAAGGGAAAACTATAAAAACTAGGATAATCGAAGATCTGGAGTAGCTGGTGACCCTCATTAGAAAACACACGAGCCCAAGCAAACTATTAGAGATCGACATACCACCTTAGCAAAAAATATTCAACTTGGTGGAGCGCAAAAATTGAAGGTCTGAAGTATCTGATGAAGAACCCTCAGCTGGTTTCAGCTGTATTAGAGATACGGTAATGCCCCCTTATACTATTCGTACTTAAAACAATCGACTGTCGTTGCAAAAATCCAAAGTAGTGGGTCACATCTCCTTTTTTAATCTAGCCTATAGTGTCCCGCTGCTAGGCGAATGCCTCCAATTCTGCTTCTAAGAGAGGTGGGGACTTTTCGCCATACAAACGCTCTCGTCTGTTTTTCGCTGGTTTCTGTACTTAGTATGAATATTTTTATAATGAAATAATGATTTCCAGTGTGTGTAGGAGGTAATGTAAATTTATGTCATTTTTTTTTTAATTTCTTTTAGAAAGCTCTTTTTACAAAATCTTTATGATTTACCTATATCAAGGCAACAATAACTACATGAGTAGCAAACTGCCTTATTATGAATAGTTAAGAGTTAGTAGTCACTAACGAATTGTGTTATAAAATGATCATTGGGCATTGAGTAAAAACAATAAGTAATAATAATCACAAGTAAATATACCAAAAATTATTCTTTGTTAAAGAACTACTATAGATGATGGCACAGATATAGGTAACATATTTTTTTACGCCATAATTCACTCTTGGTCTGCAATGGGCATCAAACTTACGTAAAGAAAAATAGTAAACACAAACACCAATCATAGGATCATCATATAAACCATCCAAAATGTTTGTATGTCGTAAAAAGCAACATAATTTTAGAAAATATCTAATTAAAAAATATTATTTACTAAAACACAAAAAGGGTAGGTCGCCTAAGATTTGAACTGTCAGCAAGAATGTTAATTCTCAATCGCAGTACCACCAAGCTGTTTACTACTACGGCTAGTGTTTCAAAAAGTTCATCATATGGCTCCCTTTTACTGTCATGGTTACCCCTTGTTTATACGTCAAAAAATTCCAATTTACGAGTGCAGATGATGTAATGATTTTGGTAAGTAAGCAGACAACTAAGGCCTCGTTTACGGAGACGCGGGGCGTAGGGCGTCGCGTGTGGCGTGGCGTCTCGCGGCGCGTAGGGTGTTTTTTTCTGTTTAGAGAGGGGCGGCGCGTGAAGCGGCACGCATCATCGCGCGCGTAAACTCAAACTTATAGCAATATACGACGTTGTTCATAGAGAAGCGAGGCGGGAAGAGTGGCGGTGCACGCTCGCCTCGATCAAATCGACTACAAGTCGTTTTTTATCATATTTTTATCATATCATACTCCATTGGACGGTGACTACGTCTGTGTTGCGCGATTTCTAAATAAGACTGACAGAAGATTCCGCCTCGGGCAAAGCTTCATCGAGAATTGCCGCTGCATGCGCCGCCGCGGTAAACGACGCGCGGGACGCGGCGGTGCAATCCGCGACGCCCGCCGCGAAAGACGCCCTATTTCAAACAAACGCGTATAAAATCGCTTCTTCGTAAACGCACTCATACAACTCCATATATTTGAATTCAGTGCAGACCGCGCCGCTCAACGTAACGCCCGACGCCCCGCGTCTCCGTAAACGAGGCCTAAGAGACAACTACACGAAACGAGCGCGCTTTGACATTAGTTTTATCACACACTGTCAAATTACGCTCTCATTCCAATGATATTCAAATAAATCTCATTCACAAACCTTGCGGTAGAACGATAGCACTACTTTCTTCAATAACCGAAATTTCAAAAGTCGTTCCGTCCGCCTTAATACAATTAAAGGAAAACTCTGGATAAGACTAGACTGGCTTTTATACCTATACTTACATCTTTACAAGAAGAAATAGTAGAACGATTAACATTATTCTACTCGAACATTACACAAATTAAATAAACAAATTACACTAAATAAATAAATAAATAAAATATTAATTTCGCTCATAATTTGGTCAAAATAACTCCATTGCGATCATTGTATAATGCATTGGACTTAGAGTGGCGGTGATACTCGCACGCTTCGCTAGATTAGCAAGTTGTTATTATAACAATTCGAAGATTTGCATAGGTTAAGGTAATTGTATGATTAGTGACGGATTATAATATTAATTAAGTGTGGTGGACTCCTTCCACATACCTTCTTCCTAAAATATTCATTTTCGCTGATTGTCATGGTGACGAAAAATAACACGTCTGTCAGATATCGGTTTTTACATAGAGAAATATAATAAGTAGGGAAGGTTTTTATATCGGCTGTCTTATATAAAACATAAAGTAGGTCCTACTTATTATATTTCTCTATGAAGTAGGTATTAAATTACTTAAATATTAACTAATACTACTAAAAAAGAAAGAATTGTAATATCATAAAAATTACTCCTAAAAAGAAAACAACGGTGTCAAAAAAGAAAATCTAAAAAAAATAATCAATATACGTTTCTACAAAAAGAAGTGAAATCCCATCAAAAACATTCTGTAAAAAACTAGCCAAGCCTCGATGGAGCTGCTTGATTATCTCTAAAAAGTAATGAAATCTAGACAAAGTCGTTCCAAGTCTAAGGTTCCTTACTGCGATTTCTTTATTATTCTAGTTAATGTTGTGTGACTTGGCCGTTGAAGGGTACACAAGGATAAAAAACCAGGTGCTTCATGACACCAGTGCGCCTCTCTCATCTATCGCCAGAACCGCTACCCTTTGACGATGGAAAATTACCATTTAGAAAACGTTTATTCGATAACCAGTCAATTGTAGGCTTAAGCTGCGTATATCAATAATACTTATGTTTAGGCGAGGCTATACATAACTGTATAAAAAAATATTTGCAAAGTAGACGGACTTCTAATCATTGAGAGAAGTCCGTCTGTACGTCTATTTTATGTTAGATCGGTGGTCGATGAGACGCTCAAAAAAAAAGAGAGCAGAAGTCAGCATTGTCAATGCTGAATGCATGTGTTGCACAATCAACAACAGCCTTAAATGAGGCACTAGTTTCCAATTACCAATACCAGTATGGGCTATTATCTGGCTTAACAAACATAGGTAGTAACAATCTGTTAACAAAATTGACTTGTACACACTAACGTAAAAGGAATCTTCAACGGCCAAGTCACACAACATTAACTAGAATAATAAAGAAATCGCAGTAAGGAACCTTAGACTTGGAACGACTTTGTCTAGATTTCATTACTTTTTAGAGATAATCAAGCAGCTCCATCGAGGCTTGGCTAGTTTTTTACAGAATGTTTTTGATGGGATTAAATTATACAGGCGGGATGGTAAGACTTTTTGTTCGGACCAGTGAAGCTTGCATGATTAATTTTGATGTTGGTTTTTGTGATCGATCATTGTAGACATAATAATATATTCATGTATGGGTATTATACACATCACGCTTCTTACCTATGAATGGGTGAGTAGGCTTGTTTTAAAGTCAAGTTTTGCCAAGTCTTAGGTTTGCCTGTTGGCCATTTAAGATAATTTTTAAATAAAGCCTTTATGTTCTGAAGAAAGTTATCTTGACTGGGAAATTAAGCAATGGGAAATCATCCCTGCTTCTTGTAAAGTAACATAATTTTATGCAATTAAAGTTTTGTGATTGTCTCCTAGCTAATTGTGTCATATAAATTTTATTTCTAACCCTTTTACCACCATAAGCATACCATATAATTTTTTTTTCTTTTGTACATTTATTATCCAGGAAGTCAGAAAATTTTAATAGAATACCCATTATTGTTCGTTACAAATAAAATTCTTTATTGTTACAAAAAACTGTAGCCATGTAATAGGATATGCAACTTATCAAACTTTCCTCCTCATTTACTAAGGAGCTTAGTTCAAGCAACTTTAAGTTTTTCATTTTTCCCTTTTTTATTAAATTCGCTGGCGGCTACAAGTTTCTCGTCAACCCAAACATAATTCTTCCTCAAGAATTTGATGACGAATATTTTTGAACAAAATGTAGGGTGTATTTTCTTATAATGGGTAAATGATCATTTCTTTGTTAAAAAGAAGAAAAAGAAATTGAGAAAATGCGACTTAACATCAATCGTTTTATCAACTGCAAAGTAATAATTAACTGATTTGAAAACTTCTGACAGGCTAATAATATTTTTTCTCAGCTATGTTGGTCTACTGACCAACATAGCTGAGACATATGCTAGACATATGCTGAGGCATAGCTAGTGACATATGATTCAGCTGAATAGATAGAGTAACCAGAACAAATTGAAATTAAAAACATTTGTGATATGACGACTTTCGTGGTCGAGTGGCGTACGCACCGGTTTTGAAGGTGCATCTCACTCTGAGGTCCCGGGTTCGATCACCGGACGGGTCAATGTAGAAATCTACTTTTCTACATTGTCTCTGGTCTGGGTGTCTGTGGTACCTTCGTTGTTTCTGAATTTCATAACGCAAGTGCTTAAAGCTACTTTCTTTGTGTTAAGAACAATGAATGTGATGTTGTCCACATTTATTTCATTAAGAAGTTTCCTCATCCATCACTTTCGAAAAGACAAAAAACTATTGAATTAAATAAAGAAGTAAAAGAGAGTAAACATTTACTTAGAGCAATCAGTGTTAGGTAAACAGTTTAGGTTTTCTCAGAAAACTTTTTGCTTTCTCTAGCTTGTTAGGCCTAACATTGACCTGGTTTTTGGAGATTCTCATCCCCGAAAAACTTCTCAGTTTTTTGGGTAACGATGTGCAGAATTTGATTAAATGAGATAGGAAGATGACTAAGGACAATAAGGGGAAAGGGACAGTCAATTACTATGAATTATAACACTTCCATTTTTAACTAATGAATCTCGTTGTAATTGTGTCATGCATAATAAAATATAGCACGAACTGTTGCTTTATACAAATTACATGTTTATTTATTAGTTTAAATTTTCAATTTAATTTTGAACTGCTAGAACGAAATTAACTTTTTCGATAAGTGGAAAAAGTTGGATAAGGCAAAAACATTGAGACCGTTCCCCAGCAGTAGAACATTTAATAATACTTATCACCTATTTAGCACTTACTTGAAATGTCCATTCATTCTACACATTTGAGCAATCAGATCAGAGTAAACATTTCTATAAATGCCACTTGTCCTGGGGCCCGAGTCTGCTATTGACAAATGTTTGAATCATCGGAGTGGGTGGTGTTAGTAGGTCTATTTTAGGATAATTAGCATTCTACTAAATGTCAGAACGTCAAAATTGGCCGCCCAACGAGGTTGCATTTGAAACTATAGAGTGAGCCTATCAGAGTTTAAACCGTAAGCACTAGTGTGAACAAGTGTTGTCGTGAATTATGTATGAAGATGGAGCTTGCCGTTTTAAAAAATCTATCTAAAACACTAATATTATCGTAACAATGTCAAAACCATCGATATTTTCTTATAGAAGTTTCTCGTTGCGCGAAAATTAACCTAAATAAAAAACGAAATGTACTAGGATCAAACTAAAAACTGCTCTCGCTTGGCACAAGGGGAACCTAGCGATAGTAGCAGTCTATGCATATCATACGTCGATGGGCCGGCCCAATGGCCAATTTTGACGTTAAAATGACGTTTTACCTACGTAATTATCATAAAATGGACCTACTAACGCCACCCACTCAGACGATTCAAACAATTGTCAATAGCAGACCCGGGCCCCAGGTGGCTTGACCTAACCGGCCCATTACCAAAAGATTTTGGTTGCAACCACCTATAATTTTAAACTTACGTGTTTTATTAAATAATCTATCCTTGGAAACACGCCATAAGTATCATCCGCCGATAAAATTGACTTCAGTCTAAAGGAAATTAATTCTCCTCGTTTTTATCAATTTCCTGTAAGATTCAGAATCTTAACCTGTTTAACGTCGATTTTTTACCACAACTTATTTTTTTTCTCATTTTCAAATGGTCTTTGAAGATATTAATAGAATATGTTGATTGAATATGTCTTTCATCTACTTACTTAAAATCTTGTATACTATTGCTATATACAACTGTACTAATGTATGGAATATGTATATATCTGGATAGGACTGTCTCGTTGGCCTAGTGGTGCTAAGCGCGACTGCTACGCTAGAGGTTTTGGGTTAGATTCCCAAGTCGACCAAGGTGTTATTGGGTTTTTCTATGAAATTATCAGTAGCAGGTCGGAGTTTGGATTTGTGCCCGGTTAGTGTCAATAGGCTCGCCCTCTATTATATGGGACCTAAACATATCGCGCGAACCTTGGTTGTACATTGGTACACCTCTGCCTAACCCTTCGGGGATACAGGCGTGATGATATGTTATGTTATGTATATAAGATTGTAAGTAAGTAGAGATCAAATAGTTTTTGTAAATAAATAAGATTTCAGTTCATTGTTTCATTAACATACCTTTACTTACCACCATGTATATTATGGCGCTCCCCCGAGCAAAATGCGCAAAAGCGGAGTTTTATTAAGCTATAAACTCGATATTTAAAACATATATCAAATTGACTGTTATACCAAATCATTATTTAATATGTTGTCTTTAATTTCAACAGAGCTTTTTCTTTTTAATGCAGCGAATATTTAGTAGTACTCATTTTAAAAATGGTCTATCAAAATTTATTCCTTGGATAGGCTCACGATGTACACGTATTTTATTAATGTAACTTATACCAACTGATAGAGGATTTAATTCTTAACATTTTCATCTGCTTTGTTTTTCAAAAAGACCAAATATCTATTTTATAATTCGAATTATTCCTAAAAATGGTCCATTTCACAACATAAACACAGTCGCGGTGGCAATTCAGCAGTCAGCCGTAGGCTCTCGACGTGAGAGCACGTCGGTTTTTTATTTGAAATGTCATATACAATTTAATATTATGACAACTGTCAAAAAGTCATTGATAGCCCTATCGGGGGGCACGGCAGTGCCCCCGCCAAGTCGAGCGCGAAGCAAACACTGCCGTACCATCCTTTACTGGAACCATTTCGCCACATTTTCAGGCCTCTATTTGAGAACCTCTGGATAAGACAGAACGCAGAAATTTTCGGCATCCAGTTAGCTGTAATTATATACTTAAAATCCAAAATTTCAGGTCTGTAACTCATTTAGTTCCAAAGTTAACTGAAACCAAAGTTTCGCATTTACGACACTCACTCACTCATGATCATCAAAATAGAACTAGTACTTCCCATTAACTCAGAGAGCTGAAATTTGGTACAGAGTTAGGGTTTAATGGCCACATAAAGGGAAAACTATAAAAACTAGGATAATCGAAGATCTGGAGTACCTGGTGACCCTCATAAGAAAGCACACACACGAGCCCAAGCAAACTATTAGAGATCGACATACCGCCTTTAAAAAAAATATTTAACTTGGTGGAGCCCAAAAATCTAAGGTCTGAAGTATCTGATGAAGAACTTAGCTGGTTTCAGCTGTATTAGAGATATGGTAATGCCCCCTTATACTATTCGTACTTAAAACAATCGACTGTCATTGCAAAAATCCAAAGTAGTGGGTCACATCTCCTAATTAAGTCTAGCCTATAGTGTCCCGCTGCAAGGCGAATGCCTCTCCTTCTGCTTTTAAGAGGAAAGGTGGGGGACTTTTCTCCATACAAACGCTCTCGTCTATTTTTCGCTGGTTTCTGAACTTAGTATGAATATTTTTATAATGAAATAATGATTTCCAGTGTGTGCAGGAGGTAATGTAAATGTATGTCAATTTATTTTCATTTTTTAGGAAAGCTCTTTTTACAAAATCTTTATGATTTACCTGGATCAAGGCAACAACAACTACAGCTGCCTTATTGTGAAGAGTTAAGAGTTAGTAGTCACTAACGAATTTTGTTATTAAATGATCATTGGGCATTGAGTAAAAACAATAAGTAATAATAATCTCAAGTAAATATTCTTTGTCAAGGAAGTACTATAGAAGATGAGACAGATATAATATATTATTTTTACGCCATAGTTCACTCATTGTCTGCAAAGGGCAAACTTACGTAAAGAAAAATAGCAAACAAAAAGACGGAGTAATCAATATTTATGCGTGTTGTGTAAAAATGCACGACAAAAATGTAAACCATTCAAAATATTTGTATGTCGTAAAAAGCAACATAATTTTAGAAAATATTTGATTTAAAAAGATGAGTTACAAAAACACAAAAAGGTTATCTTGCCTAAGATTTGAACTGGCAGCAATAATATTAATTCCCAATCGAACTACAACCAAGCTGTTTAATACTACGGCTAGTGTTTCAAAAAGTTCATCATATGGCTCCCTTTTACCGTCATGGTTACCCCTTGTTTATACGTCAATAATTCCAATTTACGAGTGCAGATGATAAAACGATTTTGGTAATTATGTAGACAACTATACGAAACAAGCACGCTTTGACATTACTTTTATCACACATTGTCAAATTACGCTCAGATTCACAAAACTTGCGGTAGACCGATAGCACTACTTTCTTCAATAACCGAATTTTCAAAAGTCTTTCCGTCAGCGTTCCCTCTTAATACGCATATAAATAAAATTAAAGGAAAGCTCTGGATAAGACTAGACTGGCTTTTATACTTATACTTACAACTTTACAAGAAGATATAGTAGAAAGATTAACTTTATTCTACTCGAACATAACACAAATTAAACAAACAAATTACACTAAAATATTAATTTCGCTCAAGATTTGTATAATTCATTGGACTAAGAGTGTTGGTGATACCCACACACTACGCTAGATTAGCAAGTTGTTATTATAACAATTCGAAGATTTGAATAGGTTTGGAAGTTTATGATTAGTGACGGATTATAATATTAATAAAGTGTGGCGTACTCCTTCCACAAACCTTCTTCCTAAAATATTTATTTTTAATGATTGTCATGGTGACGAAAAATAACACGTCTGTCAGATATCGGTTTTTACCTAAAGAAATATAAAGGGTTTTTATATCGTGTAAGAATTATAAAGAGAATTATGACTAAAATGTATTAAAAAGTTGTGAAAGTATAAATATCGAGGCATTATCCTCGATATTTGTAAAACTTTAACTTAATGATTATTGATATTATAAAGTTAAAATATTAGTTATGATAAAATAAGTGGTTGCATTGTGAGACAACCCGTTTCCCCGCCAACGCTAGCCGTGATTCGGCGCGTCATCGCTAGTTACGGAGAGTTGAAAATAAATATTGAAAACGATAAGTTGCAGTCTTCTTTTAGTTTAGTTTGGTCTTTTATAAAAATCCTCGGCGTCCTACAATCAGCTGTCTTAAATAAAACTTATAGTATTACTTGAATATTAAGTAATACTGCTAGAAAAGAAAGAATTGTAATAGAAAAATGTACACACATATATATACCTAAAATTTTTTCCTAAAAAGAAAAAAAAAGGTGTCAAATAAGAAAATTTAATAAAATAAATCAATATAGGTACGTTTCTACAAAAATAAGTGAAATCCCATCAAAAACATTCTGTAAAAAACTAGCCAAGTCTCGATGGAGCTGCTTGTTTATCTCTAAAAAGTAATGAAATCTAGACAAAGTCGTACCAAGTCTAAGGTTCCTTACTGCGATTTCATTATTATTCTAGTTAATGTTGTGTGACTTGGCCGTTGAAGGGTAGAAAACCAGGTGCTTCATGACAGCAGTGCACCTATCTATCACCAGAACCGCTACCCATTGACGATGGAAAATTACCATTTTGAAAACGTTTATTCAATAACCAGTCAATTGTAGGCTTAAGCTGCGTATATCAATAATACTTATGTTTAGGCGAGGCTATACATAACTGTATAAAAAAATATTTGCAAAGTAGACGGACTTCTAATCATTGAGAGAAGTCCGTCTGTACGTCTATTTTATGTTAGATCGGTGGTCGATGAGACGCTCAAAAAAAAAGAGAGCAGAAGTCAGCATTGTCAATGCTGAATGCATGTGTTGCACAATCAACAACAGCCTTAAATGAGGCACTAGTTTCCAATTACCAATACCAGTATGGGCTATTATCTGGCTTAACAAACATAGGTAGTAACAATCTGTTAACAAAATTGACTTGTACACACTAACGTAAAAGGAATCTTCAACGGCCAAGTCACACAACATTAACTAGAATAATAAAGAAATCGCAGTAAGGAACCTTAGACTTGGAACGACTTTGTCTAGATTTCATTACTTTTTAGAGATAATCAAGCAGCTCCATCGAGGCTTGGCTAGTTTTTTACAGAATGTTTTTGATGGGATGTAGTTTTACACACGGCACTGGTGATAAAATTCAAATAGCATGGAATACATATTTATGTTTTACATAACATATCATCACGCCGGTATCCCCGAAGGGTTAGGCAGAGGTGTACCAATGTACACCCACAATTCGCCGATATGTTTAGGTCCCATGTAAGTAATAGGGGGCGAGCTTTATTTATGTTTTAAGATATTTTTTTTTAAATCTGACATTGAAATAAAACTACTTTTTACGGATTTTTTCGCGGTTTATAATTAGTAGTTTTATTTCATCACATATTTATATTTGTTTAAATATGTCCAACTATCAAAAGGTCGAAATAATTCTTATGCGTCTACAAATGTCTTAATTACTTTACATGAAATAATATGTTACTTTTTTGAAGTTTTATTTAAATAGCGTCTAAGTCTATGAAAAAAATATATAAAATTGGAAATACAATTGATAGAATCGTTCTTTGTTTTTATTAAATTCAGTTATTTATGAGTGAAATTAATGGGCTCTCGTAAACAATTAATTACTTTTGCCCGACCTTGTATTTATATGACAGAAATTCATAGGAAATATGTTGAAAAACTCTTTGATTATGAAAAAGTAAACCTTGTGAAATATACTATTCAAAAGATTTAATGCGGTTGTTTTATACTTATTTCTAGAGATATAATTATCTAGGTTTTCCCTGGTATAGCTTTGATAATACTTGTAAAGAATTATAATCAGAGTTTTTTTTAATAATCCTGACAGAATATGTTAATGTTTTCTTATAGGCTTTCTTGTTATATTGTTTAGTGCACAAAAA
Organism: Autographa gamma; assembly: GCA_905146925.1. Lineage (NCBI taxonomy): Eukaryota > Metazoa > Arthropoda > Insecta > Lepidoptera > Noctuidae > Autographa > Autographa gamma. The sequence continues at coordinate 1,641,032 of LR989870.1, forward strand.
TAGTCTATAAAATAGATCATCAAAAGCATGCATGAAAAAAGAAACAGCATTAATTCAAATACATTTATTTTTTATCCTTCCTTATCACGATATTATCCAGGAAACCAGCAGGTGCGGTTCACATCGTGAAAAATAAATAGTTTTTTTTTCACGTAATAAAATCCAATTTAATTTAAAATCGGAGTCAAAAATCACAGCAGAATTTCGTCGTAAGTGGTGGGTAATCGGAGTCTTTTGGCTAGCACAGGGAGAAATCTCGAAAGTCCATAAGCAGTCCAAGTCAAAAAGCAAAATAATAGAAATAACAAATGCGCAAACAAAGATTTTGGTGCGCACAAGCAAAGTGACGTGCAAGACAATGTCACTGGCATGACGCAAAATTTCACATTGATTGTATCCGTTGTTGTTGCCATGCTAGATTGAAGTTTTCGTAATAGTATTTTGATGTCATTTATTAATTTCGGTGATGTTGGGTAGAAATAATAATATGTCCTTAGACTATTCATGTTCATAAATCTTCAATATATTCTAAAAGCAAGCTTTTATACATAGTTTATATGTCTGTCATATTCGTATGACTTAGTTTAGATTTAACGTTCATATGGCAACACTCAAAGTACAATTCAATCAATTGTATTTCCAATTTAATGTATTTTTTTTTCATGGACTTAGACGCTATATTTCATGTTAATCTGTAATTAAGACGTTTGTATATCACGCATAAGAATTATATCAACAATTATTTCGCCATTGCCCTTTATTATGTGCGTAGAGTATTTCTTAAGTACTCCATGCGAGCGCGCTTTGACACTCACACACTGTCAACTTTCACACATTCACAAATCATGCCGTATTGAGACAGCAATACTTTCTTCAAGAACCGAATTTTCAAAAGTCTCGCCGCCCGCCTTTGCTCTGTATAAGTGCCTTGTTAGAATCACACTGAATAAATGGTTAAAAAAATAATTTTTGAAATCGGTCCAGCCGTCTTTGAGAAATCCCGAACTTCGAGAAATACTCAAACGTAAAAAAAACATCCGCATTGAAAATCTCCTCCTATTTTCGAAGTTGGTTGAAAAAAGATTTTTGTAAAAAGACATTCAATACCTTTCTGACTAAATAACTTTACATCATTAAATGATTCACTTAGAAGTCTTCAATTACTTGAGTTATAGTTTTAGATACAAATAAAATATATTTCTCTTATCTTTTTTTTTAATCTCGCGACCATGATTGATTATATTTTTGTCTATAAATTCATAAGTCTACTATTTTTACTACTTAATACGTCGGTATATCAAACAGATGGCGTTGTATTTTCATAGAAAGTAGCGATGTATATGTAGAGGGGCAAAGAGGGGGGTTTAGAGGTCAAACGCTCAAAGTCATTTGCTCGGGGTAGCGCCTTATGTATGCCAGTCATTTCATAGGGCCATATATTTGATGGCTCTTTTCAAAGACTATTTGGAGCTTATACATAAACCCCATCGTTTTAAATATTTTCTATCAGCTCAATTCTAATATTTGATCCATGTTTGTTCCAGATCAACAGAAGACATTCAGAAGGGTAAGTTCCATCATCCCTTTTGTCTGGTCCCAAAATAATATCGATTACAATGCCCTTATCAGCTGCCTTCCTCCCTCAAGGACGATCGCCGCATTTATTTTACTTAAAAGGGTGTGGTTGATCGAGTTTCCTGAAGAAACCTTGGTTGGATTTAGTTTGCTGACTGTTTCTATGAAGTCTTGTAGAAATATAGCCTTCAAAATGAATTCCCATATCCATTATATAAATTCCGACCTTATAAGGGTCGATCGGTTTTTTTATATCTTTTTTAAATTTTAACAAATCTTGTCCGTAGCAAAATGTAATATTATTTATAAAAATGTCATTTTTCTTTCATCAGCACTAACAAGTTATGTATGTGGCAAGTAAATTTACGTGACTTATTAAAAACATGTACCATTTTCAGGCACTATTACTACCAAAAATATAAATAGAAACAACTAAATGCACAAATAAAGATTATCATAATAAATGCCTGTTTTTCAGCAAACGCCAAACGAACCTGAAAGTATTACCTTCAATAATCATTCGAGGGCCTCAAAATATTGAATATTCCGTTGAAAAAAGTTACCAAGTTGCGAGTGAAAAAGCTGAGATCTTTGCCCACTTTTACCAAGAGTTTGTCACTCATTTGAATAACAAGGGAAACCTTTTTTCCTCCCCCCTTTGCCCCACCCCCTAACTGTTTAGGTTTGTATTATAACACTCTAGTATTATGCCCCGATTTTGCCTCCTAAGCAATTTTTTGGTGATCATTTCTTTTCCTGTTTTTCTCTCGTAACTGGGTTAATTGGCACCTTTAGATATTATGTATATTTTTAACTTTTTCGAATGGCTATTGGATTTCATATCTTTTATTATAAGGTATAAGGGAGATTTAATGATTTATTATTCATAACATGTATCTCTATTTCCGGTCAGAATATTCATGAAGCCACACTTACTAAGATATTTTTCATTTAAAATTATTGTAATTAAAGACTGTAATTTGTAATTTTTCGATCAAATTTCTGTTAGATTACAAACTTAGTTCTTAAATATTTTCGTCAAATGCGCATTTTCGTACAGCAAGCTTAAAAGAAACAACGTTACATTTGAAGCATAATTCAGACAAAAACATACCATTCCATTCCTACGCATATTTAAACGTTCTTTCATGTCACTCATCCAATCAAAATTGATCGAGCGTTTTCCGAGCTCACTTCACACAGACAGATATATTTATATGACGAAACCACGTCAAAATTTGTTAGCTACACGTCAACATTGTTTGCTGGGGATGTTTGCACAATTTTGCGGTTTAATTCAGCATCCTTTTGATCTCAATCTAAGAGATTTAATAAAGGGATTTTACTTGAAATTGTACTTTGTTGTGTACAAAGTGCGTTTACTTTACCTGATATACTTTTATGTGATATTCAGTACGTTTCGTTAATTTTGGTTTATTTGTGTTGTGTGTTTTCCGGGTATCGTCAAATATTTACTACATTGTCCTCAATGTAGGTATTAAGTAAAAGTGTAGGTTGACGATGATATTTTTTAAATTCAAAGAAAAATAACAGCATTTTGGTTAGGGTCTTATCAAGCTTCACTTCATTAACTAATCATATGATAGGTAGACAGGATATGAGTAGTTTAAGACAGACAATAAATCCATATAAAATACCTATTTTAAATTTTATTTCCTTATGCCAGAAATAATTTTAAAATTGTGTGGAAAAAGTAATATAGTAGATAGTAAATTGGTTTCTTAGGTTTAATAGATAGTAGTAGGTAGTAGTAGTGGTAGATAGTCGTAAGGCTTCAGCTCACACTTCAGCTTATGAAAACATTATGAAACGACGAGGGCATGTTAAAATGGTAAATACCGCTGTCAACAAAACCAACTTTTGATTCTAAGTGAATGAGTAACACAACAACGTGTTAATATGTATGTATATTAATGGGTTTGTTAATTCATTTAACACGTCCATGTACTCGAGTATTAGACGCGTGTGCCAGAGAGCCCCTGGCTATTTTCACAACGCACAGACTTGGCAATGGTACAGAGGTAGTCAGCTGAAATATGGAATTGACATGGCGAAAATTATTAATATTATTATTTAATAGCGATAGCTGACTTATTTGAAACTTTTCAGCAGTTTCAAATGCACTAAAGTACGATATACTGAACCAAATAAGTTGATGGGAAAAATGTTTTATAATAGGTGCATAATGTAAAATACTGTATTCAGCTGAATTCGGTAAGACTAGAAGTCGACCCCAACATAACGTAAGAAAATACAAGGCAAAGCAAAAAGTATAAGTTTTGTAAAAAAAAAAAGCCTATAAACCTATACGTCACTTTCATTGTTATTGCAACACAATTAAATATAATATTAATGTTGTCAATCTGTAGACGAAGTCCAATCCTCAAAATATTAAACCAAAACTTCTCATTCATAAGTCTCGACCTCTATCCCACATTTGGTCTGTACCCAGCTATCGGGGTAGCAATTTGCCAGCGGCCGCCGCGGCCCGCCCTTTGACAACTAAATTGCGACTTGGACTTGCAGATTAAACGCAGATTACATTTGTTAGAGGAATATAAGCTGGCTATTCCACGCGTCCATTTTTTAGGTAAATTGTTGACCTGACTTTTTGGGCCAGACTAATGAAATCTTGGTTTCGCTTTAATTAAGATGCTGTGGTTCCAGCAATTATTTGACGTAATTCTTGTAGAATCTTAGATAATTAAAGTATGTTATGTGGATAACCTATTTTGGTATTTAATGATAATATGGACAAGTGTCATTATTTCAAAGAAACAGGTTCCCATGATGCTCTTCCCAGCCTGATTGGTCTACCATAGTTACTTTATAGAGCTGTGTGTTGGATTGAGTACGAAAAGTGGAGAACTGTTGGGGTGAAACTTTGGAGAGGCCTATGAATGAATGACCCACACTGGACATACACTGTCAAGATTTGGAATAACCTTAAGACAAATTTCATATCGATCCCAAAAAATACAAGCTTGAAGATATGACGAAAAGCAACCCTAAAACGGATAAAAGGTATCGAAGGAAACGGGTACGATCCCTAACTAAACATTTTATTGAAATAAGGATGCTCCCAAGAATTATACTACCGTTTCAGAAGAAAACCGTTTATTGATTGAAGGAACACAGGCTCATTATGAGTCGGCGTTTTTTTTCCATCTTTAATATCTTGCTCTTAATATCTTGGCCCGACTTTTATGAAAGACGTAAACGTGTATTTATTTATCTTCGTCGTTTCTTTTAACTGGTAAGCTGTTTCAAGTGGATGCTATCTTTTGTTTCCGTTGTCCATGATTTTTATTCGCGTCTTAATTGAAAAGGTCTTAATTTAGAATTACTGCGTAAAGCAAGTGGTTTAATTTTAAGCATGTTTTGTACTTTATTAAGCTATGTAACGAAAGATAATGGTATGTAAACGTATAGATATTACCTACATTCTATATGACAGGAATTTATTTTCCATAATTGGAATTTCCAACCGATCTTGCGGATGATTAGTCTCGGAGTTGAGAAGCAATACAAATGGCATAAGTTTGCCATAACTTTGACATGCTTAATATAGAAATAGTTACGTCACAGTTTGAAGTTTTAAGTAATTAGTGTCTTTAGATAATTATACAACATTATATCGAATGGACTCGGGATAAACCTAAACCTAAAAGAGACCATACAAAAACTCTAAATGATGATGATTATCCCTCAGATGAAAAGATCGCAATGAAAACCATTACTAACACAATTGATAAAGAAGATAATAATATAGAAACAATGAAACTAATAAAGGCAAACGATTAATTAATATTAGAGTTGACGTCGAACCAACCTGCGGATGACAACAGGTTGTATTGCGTCGAGTTTTGCGGCGTCATGGGGTTAAAAACCACAGAGTTAAATGTAAATGGGATTAAAATCAAATACTTTTTGAAGTTGTGGTTTTGTATTTGATGATTATAATATATATATTATGTTTATAGTAATATCATCAGCTCAGGATGTCTCTTTGGTTTTGGATCCATGGTTCTCTATTTCTATCCACTCAAAGTGGTTTCAAAATTTTCTTAATTATGATTAGCTATTGACTACACTGTATACAAGCCTGTTTTCTATTACGAATAATTAATTATCTATACGCTCTTTCAAGGGAGAAATTAATATCTCAGTCCTAAAATAATTTTGATTATATTAATAGAACTTTTCTCATCGGCTTCACCTCAAGCTATAAATATCAGAATCTTATGAACCTCAAATTTCATATCTTGCCCAAAACATTTATACAAATACACAAGAAACCCGCTGAAAGGGAAAATTCAATTGTTGGGTCGCTCTTTTCAAGTTTTCCAATTAGGTGGTACTGTGTCTCGGGTCGCCAGATTTAACTCATAAACGTGATAATTTTGAGGACATCTGGGACACAAAACTCTGTGTTTCTCATATCAAGAAGGTTTGTTTCTTCGATCGTCGAAGTTTCCTTTGAGTTCTCTTATTCATTTTCAGTATTCATTGTTTGAGTATGTGTTTGTTTATATTTACTTATCTTTATTGCCTTAGTTTCGGGTTTATAGTTCAAAGGTACATCATTGTCGCTAAAAGTTGGATATCATTAAAGTTTTGGGACTGAAGATATTAGTTTTGTATCATATTGTGGGCTTGGTTTAATATTCGTCTTATATCCTAATATTAAGTTGAATGGTTTGATTTCGCTTTTGTTCTTCAAATCTAACAATAGGATTAACAATATCATCTTGATATTGGATTACAGGATTCAAATCTCTGAAATTATCGGAACAAAGATCTTCAAAGAAAGAAAACACGGTCAAACAGCTTTTTATCCCCCTTTACCTATGCTATCTCCCTTACTATACAAATCAAACCAGGAATATTCATATAAAAGCGAAGACTGCAATCATACTTTATAAAAAGCTTGGCCAAGTCTTTGAAATGCTGAGTTCACGAATAATTTATTTTTTCAACCGTGGTTTGGACCAAACTTTCGAGTTATAGGAGTCCACTATTTGCTCCGAACTTTCGGTCAAACGGCTGTGATAAACAAAAATGAGGAAATAGAAAACTGCTCGGCTTGTTCTTTGAAAAGATGTGGAAGAGATGAAATGGGGAAGCTGAAGATTAAATGGGACTATTAGAGAGAGTGTTAAATTATAAAACTATGTGTTTAATATTTTCATATTAATATTCTAAGCCAGTAGTAATGAAATAAACTGCCTGTGTGCTATGTATTTTGAATGGAAAAAATCCGGACCTTGAAGATTTCGTTCATAGTGCCCTTAGTTAGTTAAATAAGCTTCATGATTGGATGAGAATATTACAGCTACTAGAGTGGAATAGAAGTAAAAAACATGGTGCGCTGAAACCAATTAATTTGCGAAAAGGGCAGGAAGGTGAAGAAGATAAAAAAAAAATGGAATATAGGTAGACATTCCAGAAGCACTTAGATACATTACACTTCTAATATGTAAAGATTTAATTTCACATATAAGGTAAAAGACGAAATGTAATAGTCACAATACCACTTGAAAAATTTACATAAGTATGCACTTCAGCTCCTTCTCACCAGTTAAATCCACTGCACTCAGTATATTCAAAGCAGAAAACTTAAGAACTAAGTAGTATTTATCTCCGCAAACTGCAATCACTCCCGAACAACCGATTTAAAAAGTATCGATAAATCAACTCGATTAAAAACGGAAATCGTATGGAATGAAGAAATCCCTGATAAGATTGATGTTCGGATTCCAAATGGTTCATTATCGTGACGTTATAGATGGGGTACTTTCACTTGGATCTCCTATCTGATTGTTCTCTTGAATATTGGTGATTAAGTGACAAGGAGGTTGTGGGTCGAGCTTTCATGCATTCTAGTCACTGTCTTAATTGTTAAGGATACGTAATTTGGGGATATTAAAATATTTTACGTGCATTGAAAAAAGTGTTTCTGTTTTGTTGCCCACCCCAGGTTTTTTCAAGACTGAATACTCTATGATTTTATTCATTGCAAAAAAAATTAATTTCATTGATACTTGGAAGTCATACTGAAAACCTGGGACTATGTTGTTATTGATTATGTGTTTTAATAACCAAACTTATATCAATTCAATATTTGTTATCAAAAATACTGACTCAAATGAGAGGTTATTTTTGTCCCACATTATTATTACTATGCTTACCGAAATATTTTGCACACTTTTTTTTTAAAGTTCTGTTTTGAAAACAAAATTATTTATTTAAACTCTTCTCACCATACAATAAAGGTGCGAAAACAGCACTGGCCACTTTTATAATCAGCGGTATAAAAAAAAAACATAATTCACTCCTCAGTACTGTTTGCGACGTGAATCAACGGCTTCCACTTTCCAATGTTTTATCGTCATTCACGTTCGATTTATGAACATGGCACTCGATAAACTTGCAGATAAAAATATTTTAGTAAAAAAAATCGTTCCTTTTTCGAAGTCCACGCATTCATTGGATGAAATTTTTTGTTTGCACTTTTTGACATACGCCGCTGAGTTCATTGATTTTAAATATTCATAGGTTACATGCTACAAAAGCGTATTGGTAGAGTTTTTAATGGGTATGCAATAGGTCGGAGAATGCGGTGTTCTAGTTTCGGAAACAATCTGCGTTGATTGGCAGCGCATGGATGATAAAACACCTGTTTTTTTCGAAGGTAAAAATGTATAGAACAAAAAAAAATCTGGTAATATTCTAATGATACTAAGAGATTGTTTATAGTGATCGTATTTATTAGAAGATCAGCCTAGATCTACTATAGCTTGGCTGTTTCAATTTCTACATCTGCTATTTAATTGTGTGGTTTCAAACGTAAAATTATGTTTTGCACAAAATATTTTTTTCTAAATGCAATCAAATTTTTTTTGCTCACTTTTGCTTTTTATCTTACCTTAATATTGGTCGTCTGCTAACTAAAGACGCATAAGTCGACAAGTTTGCGCAAATAATGTTTTTTATCCAAAAATAAATACCCTTTGCCATAGTAACGGAAGGAAATATAAAAATCTTTAAATTTAATTCCGAAATTCAGCTCAACCCTTAAACGCGATAATTTCATAAAATAACACTTTTATTTCAGCTTCATAAAAGGAATTGCATTTTTCGCTTTCCGATCGGATTTTTATCGTTCCATAATAGATCTTTCATGCCGGTCCATTTTAACTACGCCGAAATCGTAAAAATACAAGTAAACTTCTTTAATCTCGAAAAACGGTGGCTTAACGAGATATGTGTGTTTGAATTTCGATATTTTTATTTTCTTTCAAAAGTAATTCGTTTTCGTAATTAAATTTTAAAGATTTATTGTTTGGAAATAATAACGTTTGCAGTCAACGGGTTATTTGTTTCGGGTTTATATTAGATGTGGCTATTAATGTCTGGTAGGAAAATAAAGTTGAAAAATTTAGGTATTTCTTGCTTTGAGGCATTGTTTTGCAATTTTTATTTGATTGAATATTTGTGATAGGATTGATTTATCGAAATCTAGATATTAGTTCGTAGGGTTACGTGGTTGTTTTGACTGTGTCTAAGAATAATACAATGGGGGCACTGGGAAAAAATCTCGGTGATATAGGTTTCACAAATTTATACCCAAATGAATATTAAATGTGGAATATTCATGATAGTAACAATAACAATGACCTTTGAAATCATTTTATTGATACCTAACAACACCTTACTGGATCGGACATAGTTTACTTAAACCTCTGTATAAGAAAAGGCTTCTACCAACTAAATAATAACTAACAACTAAAATGGCATATTTGTCCTCAAAATATATGCTTACCATAACGGCTCGTTTTATTACATTCTATTGCATGCCCTTTGCGGTGGTTGCCCAGCAACGAAATGTAATTAATGTTAGTCTAAAATGTATTGTGCTCTGTGATTTTTAACCATTTGGCTCTCGTTTTGGGTGATTGCTTCATCAATTAAAAGTCCACATTTACATAATAATAAAGGCTGGTTTGCCCAGTATTTAGAGAGAAAAGTTTTTTTGCCATTGAAGCGAAAATAGATATTGCTGGTGATAATTTACCTAAAATATATGACTAACAAAGATGAAGTATTTTGTTATAAATGTGTCTTTAAGTTGAGTTTAAATTGTAAGATTAGGATTAAATTAGGACTGATGCGGTTTCGCACGCGTGACTGCCTAGTCCCCTTTTAAACTAAATTCAATTTCTAAAATAAAAGTTGCCATTGTTACACCTTACATCATTAGCTATCTGCCAGTGAAAGTTTTTTCAAACACAGTCTAGCCATTTTAGAGCCTTGGCGAAACAAACAAAATGAATGCGGACAGACAGACTTAATATTAAAAACATATTTTTTAAACATATATTTTAGAAATTACCAACAGACACTTCAATTTATTATTTGTATAGATACTTATTACACGGATAGATAGCCGAGCATGAAATCAACAATCATGACGTCACATTGCAGATTCGCAGCTGCCTGCAGCTAAACCCGTATTATATGTAGTGCATAACATTATGTCAGTTAATGCACTATGTTATATGGATGTATTATCGTATGGTTTGACATACGTATACATGTACACAATCACTATGCAATCCTTGTCAATGACTGGACATGCACGGAAGGCTGGCAGCATTGCCACGTTGGATGGTAATGGCGATTCTTTGTGTCAGAAACACGAATAAAATTATTTTACTAATTAAGAGAAACACTATGAAGCAATTACTTTCAAACTATCGCGCTGCATGTTAATAGTAATATTAAAGAACGAGGATTAGCGCGTACATGCTTAAATAACTTTAGTGATTGACGTTTCGGCCGGGTTACACTGGCCGTGGTCGCAAGCAGAGTTTTCTGCGTGAAAAGTCAAGCCCTGAAGGTATTTAAGCATACGCATAGCATAGTACTAATATTTCGGAGGTGACGGAGGCCACGGACGACCTCCGTGGTCGAGTGGCGTACGCACCGGTTTTCAAGGTGTCGCTAAACCCGTATTGCATAGAGTACATAACATTATGTCAGTTAATACACTATGTTATATGGATGTATTATCGTGTGGTTTGACATATCGGATGCAGGTTAAGTGATGACGGAGCTAATCTTGTTTGTTTCGGGTCTTTGATGAATTATGTTTCGGATGCTTTTTTTTGATGTATGAAAACGTAAATTGTCGGTAGGTGTTAGCCGTTGTAAGTAATGTCAAATCGTCTTATGAAACAATTTCGTCTCTTTTCTAACACTGGCTGATTTTTTTTGAAGTATTTAAGTAAATAATTGACGACCTCCGTGGTCGAGAGGTGTGAACACCGGTTTTGAAGGTGTCGCGTAGCTCTGAGGTCCCGGGTTCGATCACCGGACGGGTCAATGTAGAACCAGAAACTCACTTTTCTACATTGTCTCGGGTATGGGTGTTTGTGGTACCTTCGTTGTTTCTGAATTCCATAACACTAGTACTTAATAGGTACTTACTTTGGGTTCAGAGCAATGTATGTGATGTTGTCTGCATTTATTTATTTTTATTATAACCAATTTACAAATATTTTTATAACAGCTTCAACATTCGTTCATATATATTAAATGTATCTGCGCAGTAAGTCAGCAAGGGGCATCCATTCAGTCATTCATTCATATTTCATTCGTATTGAATTCGTTCCCAAGCGATCTAGTTAGCGATTCCAGAGGATTTCATTCATCGGTCATTATTATAATACTTGTATCAATTTCGCTCGTTTTCATTGGTTGATTTGAAATATAGATGTCAAATTAATCCTATTAAGGTGTTTTTGAATGGATTTGTAAATTCGGTAAACTAACTAAGGTTTTAATTAATATTCTCAAAAACGATAATTTAAATTTATTTTAAGTCATGTTGTGTGGAATCAAATTTATGTTCAAACAAAGTCATTCTATTTACTTTTGTTAATTAAGTTTTAAGACTAGAATAATGGGCAAAAATCTGTGGAAAACTAAGATAATAGATATCAAAGTGGATGAAGTTGATGACTGTTTAGTGCATTAAAATACAGACAGTGTGGACCAAAAAGAGAAAAATAGACAGACTTCGGTCAAAGGAATATTTTTTCTTGACTATTCAGAAAATATCTAAAAGACTAAAACGGAACAGTTTTTCGACTATGTAAAGTCAAAAGCTCCATGTTGAAACATAATAATTTCTAAAATTTTAAACGTCCCTTAAATTCCTTCCATCACTTTTTAGAAAATATTCAAAAGACGCAAACAAAATAGCTTTCCGTATATGTCAATCTATAGTCAAAAGCTTACTCCATGCTACGGCATGTAATAATTTCTAAAATTTTAAACCTCCCTTAAATTCCTTCAACAAACCCCACAAACAGTCACTCGTTGTTGTCTCATATACAAATTGCCGGTATCAAACGGAGAAACGGTCCCGAAGACTTAGTAATTAACTGCGCGGCTCAAATTAATGTGTCTGTTTTAACGCAAATAGACTATTGTCTGTCAGTCTGACCTTATAAATAACCTTTCTCTATTTTAATACAGTTCATAAACTAGTTCTGATGTGGTTATTTACTAGGTTTATACTTATAGTTAGAACTAGCTTATACATATTGAAAAGGTTTAGTAGATAGAGACACCAACTGCAGTCGGTCTGTGAAAACTGTATTTTGTCTGATCCACAAGTCTTTCAAGCCTTTATGTGTTTGTGAGTTGCATTTCTGAGTTTATAATTACTAGGTTTCTATAGTTAGAACTAGCTTATACATTTTGAAAAGGTTTAATAGATCATAGCACCAACAGCCAGCGTGTGACTACTGTCTTTTGTGTGATCCGTTTCTGATTTTCTGCTTTCAAAGTAATACTAAAGCATATTGAAACGATTACTATTAGTGCAGACGAATCAAACAAGCCCAAACTCGACGATTTTTTTTTTACCGAGTTTTTATGGCCTCCATCTAGCTCCGTTTTCAGACCAGCTCAAAAGTACGATTGCATTATCACCGAACATATGTAAATATACCAAACATTTCAATCGGTTGTCAAACTAAGAGAGTTTCTTATTTAGCCAAGAAGTCCCACATGTGTAATTTTAAACTTAACTTTCAAACCTCTCAAAGAAGAGGAGTTTGAGAGGTTTGAAAGAAGAATGGGAGGCTTTTGACTCGCAGTTGGATTGAACATGCTTTAAAAAAATGTGTAATGGTCTGCCACGCCTTTTATGAACCCATACTTGGGTCGGTTTCCAACATTGTCAAGATAAGCACATCTTGCAAAAATAAGACCTACAAAAATCGCAAGCATTTTATACCAGCTGTATACCAAAGTGAGAAATGCAAGAATGCAATTGTTGTGGTTCGTAATACGTCGGACGTTGGACGTAGGACGTAGCCCTACTGACAAGGGTTGAGAAAGGTATGCTTTAAGGATTAAGGGTTCAATTACGTAATTCTCTAGCAATTTAAACGAACAACGGGACTGTTATGTCAACTATTTCGTAATCCGATTGGTGTTAGCTTGGATTCGATTTTGTTACACAATTTTTTATATTTTTGGTTAGTTAGCTTTTTTAGTTTTTTTTTATAGATGTCTATCACTACATAGTATAAAACAAAGTCGCTTCCCGCTGTCTGTCCCTATGTATGCTTAAATCTTTGAAACTACGCAACAGATTTTGATGCGGTTTTTTTTAATAGATAGAGTGATTCAAGAGGAATGTTTATATTTATAAAACATGTATAATATAGTAGAGAAACACGGATAATCTTAGAGATTTCTAATGTAAGGTCGTAAATGAACACATTTTTTGCGCTTTCATTGCAAACGCTGGCTGAACCCTACGAGATAGATCAAAATAATGTACTACAGTATTGTGCACCTTAAAAAGATCTACAAAAAAGTCCGCGAAGGCATACGTCTATCTCTTGAGGATAACCCACAATAACCATTTTTTATCGTTTATTTATTACTTATTTAAGAAAAAGCGATTTTAACCAATACAGTATTAATCCTTATCCACTTAAGTACCTTCAAAAAATTGTGCATGTAATATAGATCAATATTGCCTTTTACAGCATGTAATTTAAATAAATATTTTCGAAGATATTACAAATTTAAAATGCAGGGACATAGCGGTTGCGGCGGTCCCGGCCGGAGAGCCGCGCGGGGGCCGGGGGGCGCGTGCCTGTACCAAATAGTGCGTCCAAGTCTATGCTTCGCCCTGCAGAACTTTATGATTGTGTAGTTATATTTGGTATCAGCCTTGCACCCGAGCAAAGCCGGGGCGGGCCGCTAGTTATTATATAAATTAATGTACAAATAGACAAATTACTTTCTTTTCAATATTGTTGGGTGCTTTCGTTTCAACTTGTCTTTATTTAATTTCATTTTTACTCGCAAAAAAACGGTGATAAAGCTCCACTTTTTCAATTTTATTGACATATTTTTAAACATTAAGTCATAATAAATCAAGGTACGATACGAAAAGCTTCCTGCTTATGTTATTGACAAGTTAATCGAATTTTTCAACATTTACGCAAGGGAGCGAATAAAATTGTCAGAAGGTGATCACGAAAATTGAAACGAGGGTATGCGTTTTTCCTTACAAATAAAATAACTTTTATGAGTCCGTTTTTTCGGTGAAGTGAAAACGTTTACGTTTCAAGTATATTTGCAATAAATAAATGTAGGCAACATCACATACATTGTTCTGACCCCAAAGTAAGCCAAAGCACTTGTGTTACTAAATCAGAGACAACAAAGTTACAAATAGTATCGTTTTAGAATGTTTGTACTTTAATAGAAAAAAAAATAGCATTGAGAGCTACAGAACACGGCGTCGACTACTACACTTTAATAACTATAAACTTATGGCCTTTGAAATACCTGACAGATTTTCTTCAAGCACAGCTAAGAACAAAACACACTAAATCACCTTTCCACAAAAAAACAATATCAGAATCGGTTCATGCGTTTGTGAGCTACAATGCCACAGACACACATAGATACAACAAACTAATTTCACCCCATCATTTTTGCATCGGAGTTTAAAAATACATTCTGTAAATAACATTTGATATAATATTATACTTGTAAAAACATTCACATTTTCATGTATCAACTAATATAGCTTAAAATATAATAATCTCCCATCACAAGCATACCTCCCTAATCTTGACATCACGTTTTCTTCAAAAGAATTTTTCTCAATTTTTTTCAGTAATGTTAAATGAATTTCCTGGCTGGCTCGTGTATGTGACGTGACATTCATATTTAATATATTTAATAATTTCATACCCCGCTTCTCTCAGAACATGATACTGTAATTCAAAAGACGATAAAGGTTCGTACTCATTAATGTTTATTATTTTTCTTTTTGAAATTATTAAGAAAACTTATAATTGCTTTTATGTTTTATGGCTTTTTACTGTAAACCCTGTTTACAGCCTAATGGCACTTCGAAACTAGAGTACCTAAAACAACAACAAAAATCTCCAAAGTACGCCTATGTAGCTTAGAGTAATCGTACCTACATAAAGTAAAAACTAAACAAACAGTATGTTGTGTTGAAAAAGACTTAATACTCAGACAGACATACTCGTAATATTTTATATTCTACATAGTAAGACATATCAAAATAAGTGATTCTAGTTGAATACATCCAGTTTAATAAATCATACTACATCGATCATCAAACTAAATTTTAAATGAAACAACACTTTTGGCACTAAAAATTCATCAGTAAAAATTTCATAAAATCTGTCAATCGTGTCACGCAGTAATGAGCGCGCACCTTAACATTGATTTTAATATGCCTACTCTGTTTTCTTCATATCAATGAAATCAATTTCCTTTATTCTTTTACATCGAGATGAAAGTCGATTCTACTTTTTTATCGATATTTTTTTATAAATGTGTTTAAAGGTGAGTACAGTTACGAGCAAAAATATGTCTACACTCCACAATTAACCATCGATTTTCTTCTCTATTGTTAGAAGTGCTATGAAGAAATTGTTGAAACAGTTCATTATTCATTTTCATAGTTTTTTCTTCTGACTTTCAACTCAATAAGTTCAATAATTTTATGTTACAATTTCACTATGTTTAAAACATAGATTTTTGCTCGTGACTGTTCGTACGTACGTTGTTTCACTTACAATCTTTTGTTTTGCGTCAAATTTTCTCGAAAGAATTTCGAATTTAGATTCTAGGACGTAATTGGATTTGAGACTGATCTTAGATAAAATAATAACTGGATGAATTGGCTCCTTATCCTAGGTTTTGAGTCTCAGGGGAATCCTAGATGATTGATTATATTTTTATCGTAGCGCCAGTTACTAAGAGTCTATTTTGTACGTAACAAGATCTGTGAGGTATTTGTTTTATTTATAGTCAAAATCTATTATGTTACTGACATGGACAACATGTTTTTTAAGACAAAGTAATAAAGATTATCGCACCTTGTGATGGTCATATACGTTTATCGACTTAACAGCTTCTGAGTAACCTTTTTCGAAGCTATGTTGCTATCAACTGCAGTCTTACCGTATGCAGTTGACTACTTTATTATCCACGCTCTGCCTGTCTGCCTTTCGGACTTCCACAACACAATTTACTGGATTTATATACCATACATAGAAAGACGCATTTTAATTTAACAACCTCTTTATGCTGTGCCCTACCGGGTCCATAATTGTTTCCAATATATTGTTTTAACTTTATAAGATGCCAACTGTATAACATATGGAACGCAAATAAAGATTTGAATTTGAATTAATTATTATTTGGACCTTCGATAAAACATATTTAGATCAATGATATGACGTCACTTGTATGTAGAAAATTACTACGGACAAATGTGTAAATTAAACGACTAAAATGTTATGGTAACAGGGAAAGGTATGCTACTAGGATACAAACATAAAATAAACAAAAGACCAACAATAAAAACCATTGATGTTGTTTATAAAATATCAATTCATATTCAAAAGTTCCCCAACAAAAAAACTTGCCTAAAATTTCAAATCCGGAATTCTTCCAAACTATTCGCAAATACCGAGGAAGTCATAAATATTAACAGAAGGAAATAGTTATTGTTCCCATAATAGAAACTCTTTATTAATTTCAATCGACCAAAACTAAGTCACAAAATAATATCCCTTTATTCTTCAGCTCAGATTAAAGATACCTATTGGGATCCTGCCAAAAAATAGGTAGCTAACATCCGCAGTAAATTATTGTAATATTCCTTTAGTAAGTTTTTCTTTTATTATTAGAAGTCGTATTATTTCATTATCCGCATTTTTCTCGCAAAAGTTTCTTTCTTTATGAACTTTTTGTTTCCAAGTTTGATAATTCTTATTTGCATAGCTGTAAAATTTGGGGTTAGTTTGCTTTGGTTGGTCGGAACTAAGATATTTTATTTGAAAATCGATATTTAGGAAAACTTTTTTTCTTCTCTGTATCCTTTTCTCCTTCTTTTTTTTTCAATCTTGTTTCTATTAACTGATAAGTATGGTAGCAGTTTTGAGAACTCGTTTTATTTAAATAGTACCTAAATTCTCAAATATGGATGCAGAAATCTTCAAATGTCTGTTAGCCTTATCTAGCAATTTCGCATTTGCGGGCAATATTATATACAATCCATCTAATTCTAATACCACAATTTCTTCTTCTAATTTACCATCAGCACAAGCCAAACATCGTTCTTCTGTAAATACCAAAAAACTGTCCCAAAATTCTTTAGCATTGGATCAGATGACGAAAATCCAACCTCATTCAAGCCAGCATTAAAGAATATCAAATTAATAATATCCTCAAACGGCTATAACGAAAACAGTTTCAACAAACTGCAAACTTATTATTGATGGTAGTTATATTTCTTCTAACAAACTGCTTTTCACGACGGTAAATTATACCTCCCTATTGAGAATCGCTAACAGTCGAGATTTAGAGACCCAGGATATTTTTACCTGGAGTATTTTTACCTGGTATTTTTATCTGGAATTTTACTTGTTATTTTTAGAGGTTTAAAGTTTCCTTGTTGAGGTATAGAACATGTTCATTTGAGCATTTATTGTTTGGGGTTAGTCTTTTGGTTTTGCTTTTTATCTTTTATGGGGATAGCTTCAATGTTCAGGTTACAGATTGTAGTATTTTTAGATCTGTGTTAGGTTTACTTGTAGTAATTAGCACTAGAAAAGTATTTTGGAGGAGTTTGTTACTGGTTAAGTTACAATTGAATGTCGTGGTGATGTCATTATGTTTTGGTGTTCAATTGTATGAACTGTTTTCTTATTTCGTTTACATTTTCTAGACTATTATCGTTATTTTTTTCTTCTTTGTCCTTTATGTAATATTGCTTATGATTGAAAAAGCTCAAAACTCTACATATAACTGCTTCTACTATATGAATACCACATAAAGCATATTCTGAGTGGAATTGAACCAAAACTAGGTCAAAAGACTT
Organism: Autographa gamma; assembly: GCA_905146925.1. Classification (NCBI taxonomy): domain Eukaryota; kingdom Metazoa; phylum Arthropoda; class Insecta; order Lepidoptera; family Noctuidae; genus Autographa; species Autographa gamma. The sequence goes on from LR989870.1 coordinate 1,659,096, forward strand.
GATTAACTGGGTTTCAAATAAATATAAAAGAATAACTCAATTCACATAAATCAGCAAGGTCAACGCAATAAACAAATACAAATTGAAATCAATTTCATAACATTAATAAAATAAATAAACCAATAAAATGAAGCACATAAAATTCATAGCGATTAAATTTAATGATACAAAAAGGGTAAGATTCAATAAATCCGGGGTATAATGTAATATGATTAATATAAGGTATCTTATTCAGATGAGGTTGCTTTATTTAATGTTTCTTTATGAGAAATGCTGAATGTAATTGAAGGCATTTGTTTTTTGGAGAGTGTAATTTGGATTCTTGAGAATTTGTGACGTCATACCAAAGGATTGATTAAAAACAGAACGTTATGAACGTTTGTTTGTTCACAAAAATCACTAAATCTTGGTATGCTTTCTAGCACTACGACTTAGCGCTTAGGAATAGTTTTTAATATCCATTTTGTTATTATAATTGGTATGAATTATAATGTCAAATTGCGAACCAATTCGTTGTTTTTTATACTAGAAAAAGTATCTAACATACACGCAAGCACGGACACATTTGACTTTGATCACAATGACATAAGTAGTTTAGTATCTTTCTGACGGCCGATGAATGATTATTATTGCATTACTTTTGACTACTCTACATTTTCATCTCATCGTGTTTTTAAATTGTAAGGTGAAGTAAGTGCTAATAATTTTATCTTCACACAAACACACATTGATATCAAGATTCAGTTTCGATCTAAATGCTCCCTTTACAAATGGTAAAAGCCTTAAGATGAATGTCATTCAAAACGGAATCCCTCGAAAGCCAGATAAAAATGTGATTTTGATCGAATTTACTTTGTGTGAATTTTATAGGCCGAGTTATTTAAGAACTTCGTTTATTCGAAATCTTCAATGTTATGGTTGTTAAATGGAATTTTAATGTATGAGATTGATTGATTTTTTATGCGAAAGACGGCTGAAATATTGTTTATGTGGGAACATTTGTGAAGTTTGATACTAGACTTTTGGTTGGCCCTATTTTCTTAGTAGTTTCTGAAACAAGTTTCGCTGTTATATTTTGATTTTCTAAGGTAGCCGTTTTTTGTGTTTAAAGCTAAAACTACACACAAAAAATACCAACCTATAAAAAAAACATCCGTAAACACAAAACCCGACACACCAATGAATCGCACTGAATTAATAACTTAACCTTTCAACACCAAATAATGAAAAACATTCAAACCGAATTCAGAAGGAACATCCCAAAAACCTTGTAAAACAACTTTAAAAACGCCACAAAATAAATTCGTCCCAAACAGGTAACTTTTGTTACGCCATTAAATTGGGGACGAGAAATTTTCATAATTAACAATTTGCTAGACAAACTTCGGCGGCAATCCATCAATTTCGTGAAAACTTTGAAAACCAATTATGCGGAAGAAAAGCGTAGTTTGTCCTCTTTAGAGTTTTAAGGTATTGTTGCAAGACTAGGTCCTAATGTACTGAATAACTTGTGAACACTTTGAATTAAGTTTGTATTTTGAATTGCATGAGCCACCTCTTCTTGTAGATTTTTCTCGGTTGTACTCTGAATAAAGTTTAAGTTCAGGGCTGAAGTTTTCGTGTTTCTGTTTTTTATTACTTCTAGGACTGATGTTTAGGTGACATGTGTATAAACTGACAATTGAATACTTAGTTTAAAAAACAGATGTTCTTTCACAACCTAAACTATAATTGAAAACTTACAAAAAGGTTTCTCAATCAATAAGTCATCATAAAATAGTATAACATGTTAGGTTCTTCATTGGTGCATCTGTCCCTGTTTGAAAATATTTCTACTTTCAAGTATTATTAAGTTACTAGCGGACCCGACAGACGTTGTCCTGTCTACATGGTCTACAATAACACAATGATAACAAAACTTTTTTTTTAATTTGATCGCAGCGTTAACTCTCGGGACAGACTAAAATTAAAATTCGAATATTATTTAACATTTGACACTGCGATGGTAGCGCCGTCTGTCGGATCCAATGTAAAACATTCCAAAATCAACAACTACTAATAAATTAAAAATTAAATAAAAAAAAACATTGTCCAGCGGACAAAATTGTGAATCTAAACCATTCCCAAATCCCCTTGAACACAGACAAAAAATTTCATCAAAATCGGCCCAGTCGTTTGAGAGAAGTTCAGTGACATACACACTCACAGAAGAATTATATATATAAAGATACACAAATTATATAATTTTTCTTATTTATTGTGTAGACTTGGTTTTTATTGTATTGTATATATTCTAAGTTTAATTTTTAAATAAACAATGTTTAATTTTACCATTCTGTCGATTTTCCTTTCACTATCGGATAATTATAATATAATTGATTTGACACATCTTTCTCACACAATTATTAAATTTTTCAATAGAAATTGTTCTTACAAAAATAAAACTTTAAACTCTTTATAAAAAGGCAAGTAATCTATCACAGACCCCAGGATTTACTTCCACCGCAAACCAATCAAAAACCCTTAAAAAATCCATTATCCAATTCTAATCGATAGCCAAATTTAAAATGGCGGCCATGAAATTTATTACGACATTAAAAGGAAAGGGTGAAAGCAGGATTTATTAACATAAATCAAATAAGTAATCTCGATGCTTTTCGCGATATAAATCTTAATATTGAATACCCAACCGAACGGGAAAATAAAATATTCATAGAAAAATTTAGCTTTTCCGATTGTGTCGCGATGATAATGTTTGATCTGGAGTGTATCAGAGTGTTACCTTTGTAATAAATAAACATAAGTAAAGAAGATAAGATAAGAAGTGTTGAAATGTTTGATGTTGAACCTTCGAAATATACTTTTGTAATGCCTAAGGATACCCAAACATATGCATACATAACTTTGCCAAATTATTTGTTTTAACGCTTTAAGACATTGACATGAACATGTCGTGATGGCCTAGTGGTTCAATGAGCGGATTTGTAGGGTCAAGGTCGCAGGTTCTAACCCAGGCAAGTACCTATGTGGATTTGGTGACCTGGATTCAAAAATTGTGGATCTATAATCGCCAATCCGCAGAAAGCAAGCGTGGTGATTACTTTTCGAGCTTTCTCTATATGGGAAGAGGCCTGTGCCTAGCAGTGGGATGTTTATATAGGCTGAATTATTAACACTTTAAGACATGGCAATTAAGTCCATTTGATCTTATCGAATCATATTCTAAGCCCTTTAACTTTACCTTTAATAGTACTTAATACAGTAACTTTAGGTTGCATTTATATACAGCATGATCTATTTCAGTTACCCAGTAGAAGGTTCCCTGCATATTTTTCCAGTAACACCCTGTATATTCTTGCATGAAAGTGTCTACAATAACTTATTCTCGGCGTAACTGCGATATATTATTACGTATACATATATTATCGCAAAACTGCAACAAGTGTTACATCTTGCTTTGTATAGATAATATTTTGTTGTGTGCGTTACTCCAGATGTATGTCTTATGAGTACAACATAATCATTCTGTGTATCTTTTGATGTGATTTTTATTTATTTGTTTTCTGATTTTTGCGGTATTTTGGTCTTAGATTTTGCGTACAGTTTTGCGTTAATATCAATCAGTTGTCATTGGGCTCAAGAATTTCATACAAGATTCTATCAAAATGGTTTATCAGCTAAGACGAAACACGAAACAGACGAACAAAAATACATAAAAGTTACTTAAAGATCGTAAATATTAATTGAATTACTTTGTTACGTTTTTAGCGCTCATGATAATACAGTTATTGTTTCTTTATAATACGACAACATTGAAAACACTAAGAATGTTCTTATCTCCAGTACAGCACATTGCATCTACACTTTACTGTAGACTGATTGGATTGCTATGTCTTGTGTAAGTTACTGCTAACTACCGCTGCACTGAGATATATTGCTTTAGCGACTGTCTGCAACAAGTTCTTATATTTTTGTAGGTTACTGTAATTTAAATAAATAAATAAAAATAACAAATGCGGACAACATCACATACATTGCTCTGAACCCAAAGTAAGTAGCTATTAAGCACTTGTGTTATGGAATTCAGAAACAACGAAGGTACCACAAACACCCAGACCCGAGACAATGTAGAAAAGTGACTTTCTACATTGACCCGTCCGGGGATCGAACCCGGGACCTCAGAGCTAGCGACACCTTGAAAACCGGTGCGTACGCCACTCGATCACGGAGGTCGTCAAATTTAATTGAAACTATTTAATATGAAATTACATTACACAGAGGCATAGAATTGCACAAAGAATTAATATTTGTTACATACATAGCATGTATGGGGTGCATGTTTACGCATAAGCATTAAAAAAATGGGCATTATGTACCTACATATTCTGTATTTTTGTTCGCTAATATATTTTTACTACAGAGAAACACAGTACAGTTACTCGTTATTAATAGATACCTTGTTATACCATTAACGAAGCAGTAGAAATTAAGCAGGGTTTATATAAACTGGTGCAAAAATCTATGTTTGTTATTAGCGGAATAAGACTAAAAGGTCGGTTTCACAATGAGTTAACTATTTACTAATTTTAGTTAAGTAAGTTTTTTTTTTTTTAGCAAGACAATCAATTTAATTTCTATGTTTATACACAATTAAATCTAATATAAGAACAAACTCTAACTATACTAAAATTTACTAATGTTGGATGGTAAACATTATTCGTTTAGTTTTATATTCATATTACTTACTACAAATTCACTGCCTGCAATAAAGTAGACGTTCATAAAACTTCAAAACTTAATAACACTGAAGCTCCAAAAATTATACGAACGAATGAATAAAAATTGCAATAAGCCTCCAACAATATATCTAAAAGATCGCCAACAAAATATACACCCTTCCTCCTATAAGTTTATTTAACGCCTCTTTCTTCACGCCAAACTATCCCTTATTGTTGGGGATGGAGAGTTGAAATTGGTGTGACGGTATCGGAAGGCCATTTCCCGAGTCATTATTCTTTTTCACTGTTGTATTACAAGTACAATGCGCTCTGAGTGATGGGTACAGAACATTCGAGATGTTTCGTTAGTCGCAACATTTAATATGGTGACGTGATACATTGGTTTGGATGAGAAAAAATTGAGTTTATGGTAGTTTGTTACTGAAGCTTTTTTGTTTCCATGAAATTGTCGCAATGTTTATGAGTTTGCGTTGGTTGGTTGAAAATTGAGAGGAGAGTGGGTTTTAATTTTAATTTTACCAGCATAAGGCCGACCTACTGCTGGGTACAAGCCTCTTCCCATATAGAGAAGGAATGAGCAGAGATCACCACGCTTGCTCATTGCTAACTAGCGATTCCAAACTGCGATTATTAAAGCCAAATTTCAATTTTTTTTTTAGATAGATTAAATATCTTTATAATATTTTGTAGACACTGAAATAAAACTACTTTTTACGGATTTTTAGTTTTTTTTAGGTTTTAATTTTAGATTTAGGTCCCGACGTTTATATGTCTAACATTCGCGTAAACCTAAGAAACCAATATTTTGTAGACATCCAAATATATTTTTTTAACATTTATTTGTTCTTTCAAGACCTTAAAGACTAAAGCAAACTGTCTACATTAATTTTAATTACACTAAAAGTTACATAAATGAATAGTAATCAAATTCTTTCGTCGCTCAAAAGAATAAAAGATTCTTTATTTTAGCTTTCTTTCACGAAGTTTTCTTGAATGTAAGTCTCACCTACAACTACAAAGCTTCGCGCCAGTATTTCACGTCAAATTAAAGTCACATTATTTTATTTAGCGCAAACAATTGGGCTGGATTTTGTTCTTTTCAGCAATGCTTTTATTTTGTTGTCTGTTCGTGTAAAGATAAAATCTCAAGAAGTAAATGGTGGAGATCGTACTATAGTATAGACTTTTTTGAAACCAACTTAGATCCTTTTGCTAGACAAAGGTCTCGATATTCTTTTTTTATTGACAGAATACGTTTAATATATTGTCCTACGTTTGAGTAGAGGCCTTGAGTAGGCTTTCACTAAACTCATCTTGGTTAAGACAAAATAAATGATGAAAAGTTATACTAAAGACCTACTTATTTAAAAAATAAAGTATTTTATATTTAATCATTCTTTTATAATCCATTATTATTGAATTATAAAATAAACATGACAAAAAGATGCTTGGTACACGAACTAAAATTCAAAAAGGAAAGATTGATTATCCATGGTAGTCCATTACTGGTGATTAAAATATTAAAGTAATGGACGACAATGTTACCTCGCTCTAGCTATAGGCAGAAAATTTTAATAAAGACCATATTTTTTTCGGTAAGAAACCAAAACAAAAGGTTTATTTAAAAACTCTTAGATACAAAATACATACTTCAAACTAAGTCTTTTAATTATTTTTTATGGATCCACTGTCAAAACTGAACAAAAAAAACTTCAAAATCAGTTCACCCAGTCAAAAGTAACAAACATAAAAAAAACAACAGGCGAATCGAGTACCTCCTCCTTTTTTTGAGGCGCAATAAAATATATTCCACCGCCTTTTTAGCTTTAAACAATACAACTTTATGAACCCGTATGTTTCTCAGCTGAAACAAACCGGTTTTAGCTTCGATTTCCTACATTTCTAGGAATTGACAACAGCTGCACATTACACGCGACATGTGACTAGCTCGAACGAGTCTCGAATGGTCGATGGTCAGAAGTTTTCCACTTAGCCACCAATCAGATAGACTTGGTTCTTTGCCGATATATTTGTGGTCTGACATACGGTTTGGTAGTTATTCCGATTTAACAGCTTTTTGGATGATTATGTTTTAATTATTTCTAAACGTAACTGAATTTTGTGATACTATAAAGAGATTTTACTAAAAGTGTCTTACTAGAAGTTTGAGGACATGATGAAGTAAATTTTGAATGGTCCAAATGGTTCTTATACATTTGTGCATCTATTTAATTTATATTGCTGTAGATACAGGTAATTCGGATAAAAAACATCTAATCATAATTAGGTACCTATTAAATAAAAATTGTCTGTGCATAACAGTAGCATTAGCCTGCATTAGTGTTAAAAAAAAAACTATAATCAAAACCAACTTTGGTAAAAAATAGGTAATAATCTGTTTATTTGGTAATAATACTATCAAAGAACAAAAGCCTACTAAATACATTTCTAAACTCTTCTATCCCACTATTCTATCCCATCAGTCCAGTTTGCAATATAAACAGATCTTAACACATACATATAGAACATACTCGTACATAGTATACATACAGACAGCTTTGCCTGCCCAGTGACTGCAAATCGCTTCAGCCAGTCCGTTCACAGCTTACTTTGTCATTCCGACGGTAACGCGACTTCGGAATCGATACTCTCATTGAAAACGGAGAGAAACCAATTTTTTTGGATCGGAGTTGACTGTGATGGTTAGTATGTAGGTATTTCATATGGTCTGTGTGGTTAGGCAATGATAGGATATTCTTTTTAACCGACTTCAAAAAGGAGGAGGGGTTCAATTCGACCGTATATTTTTTTTTTTTGTTACAATTCAAATTCAAAATTGTTACCTCAGAGCTTTTGATTGTGTGAACAGTAACTGATTTTTATGATTCCTTTTTTATTTGAAAGGTGGTGCTTCCCGTGTGGTCCCATTTTAATTTGGTCCAGTTATGACAGTGGGATTCATAAGAAAACCTTATACGACTTACTTTGAAATATGTTTTTAGTAAGAATTATTGGTTGCTTGGCTATTTTCAATATAACATAACATAACATATCATCACGCCTGTATCCCCGAAGGGGTAGGCAGAGGTGTACCAATATACACCCACAGTTCGCCGATATGTTTAGGTCCCATGTAATAGGGGGCGAGCCTATTGCCACAAACCGGGCACAAATCCAAACTCCGACCTGCTACTGAGAATTTCATAGAAAAACCCAATAACACCTTGGTCGACTCGGGAATCGAACCCAAGACCTCTAGCGCAGCAGTCGCGCTTAGCACCACTAGGCCAACGAGGCAATTTTCAATATGCTATGGCTTTTTCACTATTAAGATCTAAGAGAGGCTTGGTTGTCTGTTAAAAAATTGTTTCTATAGAATATTTTATTTTCCAGGTTTTTTACAAATATACTAACATTTAAACAATAGGTCATGAGGTACCTTATTTTTAAAGTGGAATTGAAATAATTTATATAATTTATCCCATCGTTGGACCACGAACCTGACTAAAAAAAAAAAAAAATCTTTCAGAAATATATACAAAGAGTAAAAGCAAAACCTCAGTTTTAACAGAGACAAGGTACAAGAACCTTGGAAAAAAAAAATGTTTTTTTGGTACCAGCATAATTGCTTTCAAATAGAAACATCAATGTGTCACAAATAGAGACAAAGTTGTATCTCAGCGCTTTAAAAGTTCTATTTTTTGTTGTTTTACTTTGGAGGAAGCATTTTTTTTAACTCGCAATGAAAAAGTTAACTGAAGGAAACTTTTGTGTGTTTGCGTTTTTACTTGTTTTTATGTTTTTGATGATAGTTTTGACCTCGTTTAGAGATTATAATGTGCAAGTTTTTGTAAAATCAATTTTGTTAGTCTGTTTCTTTGACGAAAAAGCCTAAACAGAATATTATTTATCTAGGCGTTTTTTAGCATGACTTTAAAGAAAATTTAATATTTTGTAAGAAAGAAAGAAAGAAAAAATTTATAATATTATAATAATAATAATTTATAATATTTGTGTTTATAATATACAGTGTATGGTTATGGTATACGTTTTGGAGCAAATACCATAAAAAAACATTCATAGGTTCTATTTCGTAGTTTTCATTCTTTTTTTCTGATTTTTACATTGGATCATAATCTTACCAGTACACTCATATCTAGTTTCGCAACATATCAAGTTTTGCTTGTTTTTTCGCAAATACAACGCAAAGGAAATCCTCGTTTATTCAGGAAAAAACATATTTCTAGGAAACATGATTTCATAAATGTATGAATGCTTAACATATTCACCTTTACTCAGATTTGTATCGAAAAACATCAGAAAAATACGTGTTCTGCGAATTTTTGGTACGAATGCAAATCCTGGTGCGGAAAAAACAATGGTATAGTAAAAAAAAAGAAACATGAAGCAAATATTGTTTACTTTATTCGTTACCTTAGAGTATACATAAACAACTAGAGTGAGCCTATTAGAGTTTGAACATAAGCACTAGTGTGAACTAGTTTTGTCGTGAATTATGTATAAAGATGGAGCTTGCCGTTTTAAAAAATCTATTAAAACACTAATATTATCCTAACAATGTCCAAACCAGCGATATTTTCGTATGTAAGTTTCTCGTTGCGCAAAAATTAACTTAAATCAGTAAAGGAATGTGCTAGGTTCAGACTAAAAACTGCTCTCGCTTGGTACAAGGCGAAACTAGCGATAGTAGCAGTCTATGTATATAGTACGTCAATGTTCGTTACATTTAAAAACACAAATTGTGCTCGACATGAAGAAAATTTACGTTGTAATATATTTGTGAAACGAGAAGAAAATAAATATAAATGTACGTATAGTTGTAAAGATGGTAATGTTAGGTAGTTATTCATTTGTTCCTTTATTAATAGAAGGTTTGAATATGTTTTGGAGTATAAAAACTGTTCGGTATATTTTTATTTGAGTCGGTTTTGGAGTTGTGCCCAATAAATGTCAAAGGCTTACCATATATCTCAAGTAGAGGATTTGTGTATTACTGCCCAAATATAGCTTGTATTTGTTTTTTAGTTTTTAGTTGGACAATATCACCACATATAGCTATCATTGCATTTTCTATAAGATTCGAGTATGGTCCACAATTATTGCCAAATATTTACTGAAATGTTGAAATACCTGAAATGATAAATTTCATTAGTAAAAATATTTAGAATGTATGTAATAGTTTACCAGTGAAAACTGAGTTCTAGAAAACTGAGATTAGAATTAGAAAAAAAAAAAAAACGAAAATTTGAAATGGGAATTGGAGCATTGCACTCAAACAAACTGGAGGACTAAGATTGGCTTCCACATATCGCATTCACTTGTGCTTTATTTTCAAGTTTTACATCCCCCTGAAACGAAATATATATTAGATACCGAGGTTAGGTAACGTGAATAATTCTTAAAAAACCGACTGCAAATTAAGTCTTATATGGTTTTCTTACGGATCCCACTGCCAAAACTGCACTTCAACTTTCAATAAAAGAAGAATCATCAAAATCACCAAGTCAAAAGTTCTGAGATAACAAAAAAAAAACCCAGTCGAATTGACTACCTCCTTTTTGGAGTCGGTTAAAAATTACAGTTTCTAGACCATATTCACCTTGCTTTCCAATATACAAAACCGGTGCTAAAATTAACTGTCTTCCTACTTTCTATTTAATTTCATTGCGGACTCCGAGATAGTCAAATCGATCCCTTGAGAGGCATCGAGTTTCATTGCCTCCGTGCCTCTTTACGGTAAGTAAATGGCTTTTTTTATACTCGCAGCTCCAATCTCCTTAGAAAAGTATGTCAGGCTTCAGCAAATTATTAGGAATACGATTGTGTAATATTGAGGAAGATTTCATTTTGTACTGGGACTATATTTTATAGTTCGATGAGGTAATAAGGTGCACTTGGTGTATATGTTACTGTAAAATGCCAACCTACGGTAAATCTTAAGATTTCCCAGTAAAACCTAAGATTTACCAATTCGTAATGGTAAATGTCTGAAAAAGTTTGCGATTCGTGCCTTTACAGTAACATATAGAAAAGTCGTCTGTGTTTAATCAGTATGGTTAAAGGATGAAAGAAAACACATTTGTTGGCAATCTAATGTTAGAGTAAAAATCCAAAGTTCGCGCTTATTAACTAAAAATACTCCAAACTGTATTTTTAGATCAAAAAAGGCGTTTTCACTCAATTCGACTGTACTTTTTGAGTGGGTGAACCGACCGATGATTCTTTTTCATTTGAAAGCTGGTGCTTTCCAATTTATTTTTGTCCAGTTTTGACAGTGGAATCCATAAGGAATAAAAATGAGACTTATCGTGAAGTCGGTTTTTTGTTAGAATTATTTTTAATAAAATTGTGACATAATTATTACTTATTATAAGTAATTTAAGCATAAATTATATTTTTCTTAAAAATGCTAAGCTCAAAATAGCTAGTGTAGGACTAGGGAACTTTAAATACATATTTATTGCACTTAGTAATAATAATTAGTCTAAGCATTGCACAACCTAAAGCTGTGTTCAACTTTTCCCATACCACAAAATTCCACACAGCGACATTGCTGCATATTTTTATTGAAATGCAAATCAGTCGTGTGTCCATCCCTTACAGTGTAGCAGACATAATATTTTTAATGTTTGACATTTATGGACGTCGCTCAACGGGCAACGCTTTAAATTTTTTATTGTTTGGCTTCTGATCTGTAATAAATGTCCCCGCTTTTGGTAAATGTACCAGATTTCTGATGAACGAGTTTTTGTTTTCATATTGTAGGCGTTTTTTATTACTGTTAGTGGAGGTTTTGGTTAATGGATCTGTTAGTTGTTCTGAGATTTTGAGGTTGACTGATTAAAATTGGATTTGAAGGATATATTTTACCCGGAAAATTGGCCCATAGTTTGATAAGGTACTTTTCGCCTTCTTGGGCGAAGAAGTAGGAATATAAGATTTGTTCAGGTTAAAAAAAAACATTATTTTTAGACCTTTGATTGAAAATAAAGACCATTTGTACGTCGTTAATATGTTAATACAGGGTCCTCGGTAAAAAGAAAGGTGTCTTATAGGTGTAAGAGTATAATTTACTGTCCTTCAGGAAATACTAAAATTAAACTCGTAAAAATAAGAAGAAACAACCACTTAAAATACATAAAAGCCAATAACATACAAAGGAATCTGAAATAATAAAAATAAAAATATCCTTATTTTATCTTACACGACGTTATTCTGAAACAGATAAAACGGAATCATTTACCTCATGTCCATGTTAATCTTTTTAGGGTTCCGTAACCGAAGAGTGCCAACGGGACTCTATTTCCACATCATCTGTCGTACGTTCGTCAGTCTGTTTATCATTGGGCTATTTTTCATGTATTTTTATAACAAGATTAAGATACGTTAATTTGTGTAAAAAAATCTAGGTTAATATTTGCATTAATGTAAGGTTTTTATGTAACCTTTTAATTTTCCCACTAACGGGCAAAGGTCTCCCACGTCTGACTCCAGACATTCCTGCCTCAAAAATTTACATGCAAAAATAACTAAAACGCATGTACACAGTGTTATGTTTATACGATGGTACGGAACCCTGCGTACGAGTAACGCTCGGACTTCAGTTTCATATTTATAAACTCGTAATAAAAGATACAAAAAAATACGAAATGAGTTTTGAAATAGATCAAAGAATCGGACTTAAATTGGAATCATGGAAATAAAATACGTTTTTATTTTAATTTGAAAACAAAAATTGTTTTAACTGAAATTGGAAATTGTAGAGGGAATATCTGAAATTATTTGCTTAGCTTTGTGAGTAATGAAGGTTAATTATGTTTTATGTGTATCATTAGGTATGTCTGAATTGTACAGAGAATTTGATCACGAGACTTCAGTCTAGGCAGAAAAAGGCATTTTTTCCGGTGAAAGCCCGTTTTCATCTAGTAAAAAAGAGGTCTTCCTGAGTTTTTGATGGTAGGTATTCTAAGGCACAAATGTTTTTGTGCATCTGTCTGCATGCCAGGTCTGCATACTGACGACAAGAACACTTAACTTAGCATAAAGACAGAGCTTTAATATCATTAAAAAACTGTTCAAGCTAATCGCTAACCTGTTTTTATCTAAAAATCTGATATTGTGTTATTAGACAGGGCAATTTTATTTTCCAACCCATTTCTTAAAAACTTTTGTCTTTACCAAAGTTTATTCTCCAACCATTCATCTCATCTTATAAATAATACAAACGGCATTTAAAAAGACATACTGCAAACGTAGTAAACAAGCGTAAATATTAAACGATATAGTCGCATAAAGCATTTATCTTTTATATCCACATTTCCTTTACGAAAAGATATTATCTCCTCGGTCGTTAATTATCAGTTCCATACAAAATACGGTCCGTCTGGCAAGTTTCCAACACTCATGTATTAGGGACGAATTTGTTGTTCATTCGTCATATGCCAGATTGAAAAATAGTCAGGACTTTAAAATATATGTAACTTTTCTATAAATATGTTTGGGCCTTACAAATTCGTGGTGAATTGGGAAAAATTGAGCATCTTTTGTTTCATAAACAAACAAGAAGACTGCCAACATTGACGACATCTCCTTTCGCGGGTCTGCTGGCAGAAATTTCTTAAGAAATAAGCAGTAATTTTGTACATAATTTTTAAACATTAAATATTGTCTGTTAATGTGTTTTGTATACATAAATTATTAAATAAATAAATAAGAAGGATAACATTTTTAAAACCTCTAATAATTTAGTTAGTTGGTATTCCATTGAAAACATTAAGATAAAAAACCAATAGACAACTTTGATATCTAAATATAAAACTAAAATTTACTAACACAATATGCTTACTTAACATGCAAATATAAACTCAGATGACAGTCAAAAACGACAAATAAAACAAAAACAAACACACCAAACAAAAATAACAATAGAAAAAACAGATGACGAAACAAATCCAACGAAAAACAATGACTAAACAAGAATCAGAGGGCTATAAAAACAAAACAATTAATTACATTGCCAGTCGTGTACAGGACAATGAAAAAACACTTCTGGGTGAGGACATTTAGGTCTGTTTGAACAAATTTATCACTAAAACCTAACAATGGATTCCAAAATTTGGTAACTGAAATTGCCAATACTTCCCTTTATGGGAAGAGGCCCAGCAGTGGGACGTCTATAGGCTGGATTATTATTAACCTAACAATAGTATGAGATACCTGCTTTTGTTGGTTTTCTAATGTTCTTTTAGTGCGTGAATGCTGGGACTGCTTCGTAGGCTTAGTGGTGCTTAGCACGACTGCTACGCTAGAGGTCTTGGGTTCGATTCCCAAGTCGACCAAGGTGTTATTGGGTTTTTCTATAAAATTCTCAGTAGCAGGTCGGAGTTTGGATTTGTGCCCGGTGGCAATAGGCTCGCCCCCTATTACGTGGGATCTAAAAATGCCATCGAACTGTTTGTGTACGTTAGTACAACTCTACCTAACCCCTCGGGGATACAGGCGTCATGGAATGTTATGTTATGGTGCGGACATTATTAGGTCTGTTTGAACAAATTTATCACAGAAACCTAACAATAGTAACTATGAGCAACCTGCTTTTGTTGGTCGAATATTTTTGGCCTGACTCGCTTTGTTTTGTAATTTTCTTTTAGTGCGTGAATGTGAAACATGTTCGTGAATATTAAAATAGTAAGGTTTATTAATGGTGCCGGCTAAGATTATAAAACCTGGTTTGGTTTATAATTCGGAAAGTTTTGTGCGTATTACTGAATGATTTGTAACCAGAGTTAAGTCAGTGACGTTAAAGTTACCTCGAAAAAATATCCTCACGCTTGCTCGAATGTTAAGCGATTTGAGATGTCATTTAAAAATGCAGGCTTTCACACTTGATTTTTTGTACCTAAAGTCTAAATAATGAAAAACTCTAGATTAATTCAATCGAAACTGGCTCAAATATGTTAGGAAACAGGGTGATATGTGCTAAAAGCATTTTCTTTACTAAATATGAAATACTAGCTGTGCCCCGCGGTTTCACCCTCGTGAATAACAATTCATGCACTATCTTCATAAATTATAACCTATGTCTTAATCCGATGTACAAACTACATTATTGTAAAGTTTCATTAAAATCCATTCAGTAGTTTTTGCGTGAAAGAGTAACAAACATCCACACATCCATTCTCACAAACTTTCACATTCATAATATTAGAAGGAAGTATGTTTTAACACTCAAGTAAAACAGTTATATTGAAAGAGTATATAAAACTCCCTATAAACCGTGTAATCATGGAAGTACTGTATAATATATTCTTTTCGTGATAAAAACAACCGTTTGATTGTGATTTCGGTTTTAACACCCTTTTTATTATTTATCTTTTAAAGGGCAACGCGTAAATCCTGTCCTAATTTAATAATGTCACCGCTAACCGCATTTTACGGCTTTTTCTGTTCGCATATTTTGATTACGATTTGTTTATTGTATTATTTAACCGATTTTGTAGAAGGAGTATGTTATCAGGTTTTGGCAGTAATGGCCGTAAGGATGTTCATAAACATAATAATATCTAGGTTATTGCTATTTACCACATTAAGCTTTTACTCACAAAAAAAGAGTACAGTTAAGTAAAAATGTAATTATAAGAGAAACCCCAAACCTTTTATTTCTCTTTCATAAACGACGTAAGGCAATCCTAACATCTGTGACGTCATCAATAACTTTCCGACCTTGAAACAGATTAATACCGCTAATCTCCGAACATTATCCGTAAGCCATAAAAATATTTGACCTTTGTAGAAGTCTCCGTTATGGTAAATTTCTTTATTATTGTATTTCAATAGGTCTAATAGGGGTAAATTGGTAAGTAGGGTAGTAACAAGGCTATGAAATTGGTTGTAGTCAGATTTCAATTGAAATACACTCTTTCTGTCTTGAGCCTAATTACATAACTTACCATCACGCCTGTATCCCCGAAGGGTTAGTCAGAGGTGTACCAATTGTACAACTACAGATTGCCGGTATGTTTAGGTCCCATGCAATAGGGGGCGAGCCTATTGCCACCAACCCACCACAAATCTAAACTCTGACCTGCTACTGAGAATTTCATAGAAAAACCCAATAACACCTTGGTCGAAATGGGAATCGAACCCAAGACTTCTAGCGTAGTAGACGCGCTTAGAACCACGAGACCAACGAGGCAGAGCTTAATTATTTAGCTAATATAATACACACTTTTTTATTAAATGATGTTTAAAACTCCTACAATACACAAACATACGACTAATAGCGTTGCAAGTACAAATACAAACCAATTCTTAATACATGAAGAAATACCATAACATTACTTTAATAAAATCTTACTGTTTTTCTTAGAATTTTCAGGGTTCCGTAACCAAGAATGAATAACGAAACCTTATAGTAATATTACCTTCGCTCCGTCTATCTGTTTGACTTTTTAAACGCTGTATCTTTTTAAGTGTCTATGGCATCTTGTTTAAAATCGTTCTTTTTGTTAGCTTAATAATGCGAAAGATACACAGTTTTATTATATGTTAGCGAAGGTCTTTGCCCACAAGTGGGATACAACATAAGCAATTAAAAAAATAAGATTAAATCATGGCAATTTAAATAACATAATAAAAATATAAAGCAAAAAATTGAAAAAAAAAAACTAATAACATTGGTATAAGTATCAATACGGAACCCTCAGAGTGCAAACCGAATCTAACTTGGCCGGTAAATGCTTTTTTTTCTTTTCTTGTATCTGTCAGTCAAATCAGATCTGACTGGCATTCTGAATTATAAATCATTTAAAGTCCCGCCTTCAAAAAGATATTTACGTCTGTTTAATCTTTTCCTTCCTTGTGTTCCCTTTATTTCTCTTTTCATTCCTTTTCAAATAACTGCGGATGACTGGGCTAGACGTGAAATTAGCGTTCTGACACATTCTTTCTTATAGCGTTTGTTATGGGCTAGAGTGAGAGAGATTTCCATGCGATAAATTGTATATTTTTTTTTAAATCATTTTGAGCTGAAAATTCGTATATGGACTCTAAACCAGATGTTTTCTTTACCCCTTTCGGATAGATACGATATGACTGCCTCGTTGGCCTAGTGGTGCTAAGCGCGACTGCTACGCTAGAGGTCTTGGGTTCGATTCCCAAGTCGACCAAGGTGTTATTGGGGTTTTCTATGAAATTCTCAGTAGCAGGTCGGACTTTGGATTTGTGCCCGGTTACTGTCAATAGGCTCGCCCTGTATTACATGGGACCTAAGCATATCGGCGAACTGTGGATGTACATTGGTACACCTCTGCCTAACCCTTCGGTGATACAGGCGTGATGGTATGTTATGTTTTTTTGGATAGATATATCCTTTTCCTAACACTCTGTATTACAAAAATACATGAAAAGATCTTTACCTGTCCAAAAAAATACAATAGACATATGATATTCAGCAAAACTTTGTCGTGTCGTAAACAGCGAAAATTTTCGAATTAGTCACTGTCGCGCTAACAAAGCATGTTTGTCACAATAGGTTCTACCCATCGACGTATGATATGCATAGACTGCTACTATCGCTAGGTTCCCCTTGTGCCAAGCGAGAGCAGTTTTTAGTCTGATCCTAGTACATTTCGTTTTTCATTTAAGTTAATTTTCGCGCAACGAGAAACTTACATAAGGAAATATCGATGGTTTTGAAATTGTTAGGATAATATTAGTGTTTTAGATAGATTTTTTAAAACAGCAAGCCCCATCTTCATACATAATTCACGACAAAACTTGTTCACACTAGTGCTTACGGTTAAAACTCTGATAGGCTCACTCTATAGTTTCAAATGCAACCTCGTTGGTTCTACCTTATACTATGATATTATATTATTCTCTATTGTACTATTTTTATAACGTTTGTTTTTTCGTTTTGCGCTAGATTTGAATGAAGCGCTTTTTTAGATTTTTGTTTTACGCTTCAGCACCTGTTTTGTAAGGTATATTTTCTGCTGTCGTATTTTTATATAAATATTATGATTATTTACTTCATTTGTAAGTTTTATATTTTAATGGCAAGGTAGTCAAGATTTTTGTGTATTTTTTTTCTGGATTGTTTTTTTAACGCTTAACCAGTGCTACCAGCGTTTCGTGTACATTTGTAGTCCTTGACAAAGTTACCAACAAAAGTACACATTATTTAATTTCAACATTAGACATTATTCTTTCTTAAGATTACTATCAAACAAACCAACCTCAACAATGAAACTAAAACCACAAAACACGCAAAGCGATCGCTCACATAAAAATAAAAAAAAAACAAAGCATTAAAATAATGTTACACAATTGTAAAAACTAACATGAAGAACACTGTAATACCATTTTAAGATCATTCGATAATAACGCGAGTCGGAAAGTAAACTTTAGCTAAAAGAATTCACTTCAGAGCAAACTCGCTAAAGTGATATATCGTGGAAGACAGTTTAAATATTACCCACTTTGAGCGCGGCGTCAGTAGACGCGATCAAAATTATTATTACTATCAGACTTCATTTTAAAGTGCGGAACACTGTTTTTTAAGATAGATTCTAACGTTTTTTATACAATATCTATGTGATAAACTAGCTTTTCATATTAATTTAATAGTTTCTTGATTTAACTTACTTCATTATTTTTTATGTCAAAGTTAATTAATGAATAAAATCTCTCTTTTTATTTTATATTTATTTATTTTTACTTCCTTATACATATTGATACACAGTGTACACAGCTTTAACTGTAAGAAAAAGATTTCTCCTTTATGTTTTATCGTGCAAAACAAAAGGTATTTGTTTAAGGTTGACAAACGAATCAATTTTAATTGACGTATAATTCTTTAAAATCTAAATAACTTTATTTTTCAAGACTATACAATTTTGCTTTAAAAATTTATCTCGAAACATAGCTAATCAAGTTTATTCAGAGCTCAATGAAATATTAAATACTAGCTGAGTCCCGCGGTTTCATCCGCGTGAATGACAATTCAGGCACTATCTTTATAAATTATAGCCTATGTGTTATTCCGATGTATAAGCTACATTATTGTAAAGTTTCATTAAAATACATTCAGTAGTTTTTGCGTGAAAGAGTAACAAACATCCACACATCCATTCTCACAAACTTTCACATTTATAATATTAGTAAGGATTATATATCAACGTATGTTCAACCAAACACGTGTAGAAACATTTATAATTACCCACCACTACCCACAATTAACCACCACAAAAAAAACCAACAAGCAATCAGAACTTCAGTTAAGCTCAAGTTAACTCTCCCAGTCAGACCCCACCCTTTGAACCGCGGAGTCACATTAGTTAATTAAATCCCTAGTTATTTGTTACATTTCATGCAGCTTTGTTTTATTTTAGTTTAAGAAGATAAATAGTGGAAAGAGCTTGAATAGGGAATCAGTAATTTTCTTGTATTTGTGAAAATGAAAAGAAAAATAAAGGAGTTATGTTCACTAATTGTGAGAGTCGGAAGTTTCTGTTAGTTTGGTAACTAACTAGAGTGCTGAGTAGGGTTCTGGTGGTTTAGAGGATAAACCTATTTGCAGACTGTCTTCATCGTCATAATATAAATTATTACATATAGTATATGAGTGTGTAATCTGTAAGTTATACGATGGGCTTTTATGTAAAACTGTCACTTCACCATCAGAAAATTCTGAATTTCTGCGCCTTAGTACAAAGACAGGCTTTTTCTTTAACTTAAACAAAGGATAGAACTCAAACTCAAAATATTTCATATACTATTAAACTTTTTTAAGCTAAAGGAACTTATGGCAGAAAGAAACTACTCATTTAAACCTGACTCGGAATATATTTATTCTGAAAATTAACAACCTTTTTTTTTCAATAACAGATACATTACTTGATGGGCCTGTTGGTCTATTGGTTAGTGACTCTGACTGCTATAGCGGAAGTCGTGGGTTCGATTCTCACCCAGGACACATCTTTGTGTGATGAGCACGATCATTTGTTGTATATCCCTGTATCTGAGTGTAATTTATCTATAACATGCGTGTATGTATTTACAAAGATATAAGTATGTTTATAATTTTTCTAGTCACCAAAGTATTATATATCTGCTTAGTTTGGGATCAGATGACTGTGTGTGCGTTGCCCCAGAATATATATATATATATATATATATTTTATTTATTTATAACGGTACTTAGTCCAAACAATGGCACTAACAACATCATTATCATCATCTATCGTTCCCCAATTACTATAACCCAACACTATCAAAAAATAACACCACTTTATTAACCATAACCAGTTCTATCCGGTTATAACAAAGATGGTATTAAGATACCGCATGACGTCGAAGATTAGGTACCTACTGCACTGCACTGTTAGATAAGGAATAATCCTGTATACTGTATACTGCCTTCAAGGCATCTATGTAGATAGCTATCTATATACGCAAGTATCTGTACAGGGTGTTACCGATAGGATATATCTATCGAAAGGGGTGGACAGTACTCCTGGTATAGAGTGTATTTACAAAATTTCAGCTCATAATGAGTTGGTTAAAAAATTGATATCATTTTTTTCGTATCATGTTTACAGGGAGTTATTGAAAGGATATAATTTTTAATTCAAAAGGGATCAAGAGCAGTCGTAGTATAGAGTAAGTTTACAAAATTTCAGCTCAAAATTAGTTGGGTAAATAATTTACATTGAAATTTTCCTATCACTCAATACGAAAGTGTTATCGAAAAGGTGTATCATTCCAAAAAGGACAAAGAGTACTTCTGGTACAGAGTAAGTTTACTAAGTTTCAACTCAAAACTAGTTGATTAAATAATTAATAGATGTAGCCTTTCTGTCACACCCTGTATAGATACGATCTATATATGTTAGTATCTATAGTCAGGCAATGGTGATAGGTTTGCCAGCTGTAAATGGTTGAATAGTCTGG
Organism: Autographa gamma; assembly: GCA_905146925.1. Lineage (NCBI taxonomy): Eukaryota > Metazoa > Arthropoda > Insecta > Lepidoptera > Noctuidae > Autographa > Autographa gamma. The sequence continues at coordinate 1,679,810 of LR989870.1, forward strand.
TTAGTGCATATGCAGGATATGCATTTTAGAAGAGACATAATTGTTGATAGAAGATTAGTCTATGAAATGAAATAGAAATAAAAACGGTCAGTGAATCAACGTCATACGAAGATATTTAATTTTTCCATGTACCAATATGAGCTTTTGTGTGGTGGTCGATGCCTCTCGGAATACATTCGATTTTTCCTTTTCAAGCCAGAATGATTTTAAATAAATTTTTTAATGACTGTCCATCAGAAAACTTTGATTAAAATCCTGTTTGTCATCCTTAAAAAAAATAATTAAAAATAGATTATTTACAAGAAAAGATTTTACACACTTAATCTAATGATTAAAACGTCCATCTAATCGAAGTAAAAGAACATCAAAAAGCTACTCTGAAAAATAGAAGTAAAAATAACAAAGATGTAACATGATACCTGCATCGTATTTCCTTTACACTACTCAACTCATAAACTATCTCGAGGTAGTTTAAAACGTTTATCACCCCAACACTGTTTCCTTCTATAACATGATTTATAAGCGTCTTACAATACAAACGAGAATCCATAAATTCTGCTCACCTTCCTGAAACGTCGTGAAGTTTTATTACCGGTAAATTTGCACCGATACCTCCGAAGAAAAATGGATTTGCTTGTTTTGAAGAATAATGCACGCGATTAAAAGTTATCAGAGGTTTTGCAGCGGTGGCAAACAAGCTTTTAAAAATGTATAGAAAACTAAAGGCTACACAAAAAAGACTAGTTGGTAATTGACAAACATAAGGATTAAGCCGACTTCTATTACAAAAACAGCAATAACAGTAAATAAACCTAATAAAATATTAATAATACATAATGATTTTGATTTTATTATTAGAAAGAAAGAAAAAAAAATATTTGTCACAGCAACACACAAGCACAGGAAATGAAATGACAAAGTTAAAAATAAAAAGAAAAAAAAATACTAAAATTAAAACCCTGAATTTAAACTAATGAAATTCAACAACATTTATGCCTCATTGAAAAACTTACATAATCAGGACATAAATCTTGTCCCAAACTACTCTCTAACTCCCTAAAAAGTAAAAAAAAACACAGGTCAATGTTTATCACAATTTTCCGGGTAATTTTTTCCTTAAACTTCCAAGATGGCACACCAGAGATCACTCAAAACAGAATCCAACATAATACTGAGGCCATCTCATAAACTGCTGGCCCCCAATCGTAAAATACGTCTTTATAGCTATTATAAGCGGTTATGTTTGATGTACCTAAATTATATTGTTAGTCCCTTGACAACGTTGTAAAGATCTTGGAGTATTTTGGACCTTCGGTGCTGAGGAAATTAATTTTTGTTGTTATTTTGTGTTAATTGGTCGTAAACTGTAACTTTTTCAGCAGTTTGAAGTGGACTGGTAACATCAAATGTCATTCTATGCATAAATTCATGAGCACCAATCTTTTTTGTATAACAACTGTTCCCAAGGATTTTTTTTTAATTACCCTTTCTACAAAACTTGTCTCGACATTTACAAGCACAAAAAAGAAATCAAATCTGCTTCATTCATACATCACCTTAGACTTTTTTTATGTTGAACATCCGTGGAAGGTATATGTGGAAGTAATATTCAAGATCCTTGTATATTTTTCCAAAAACTTGCAATTTCTATTCAATCACTTTAAGAAAACTTTCTTTAAGGTAAAACCAATAACACATCTACGATTTTCTACACTAAGGTTTTTTGAATCCGAAGCATTGAATACGTACCTACCATTTGCCCAAAACCTCTTGATCAAACATCCCTTCATAAAATGGAAATAAGCTAAAATACAGGTTACTAAGAACCCACAGAATAAAGGTATGTCAATGTAACTTCAAAACCAAGTAGGTGTACATACCCCTTATTCAGTGGTCCTTTTCATCTATTCAGGTTTACAGCAGCCTCATACACGCCGCATTTACTCCCATCAACGCTAACATTTTCCATTAAAAGCCAAATTTTCTTCAAACTTAGACACACGTAGGAAATTCACGGAATTCCGAAGTGTTGCGGTCAAAGTGCCCAAACTCGTAAACTGTAGGAAATTTTCAGCTTTTACCAACTTTCAGGAACATTGTGCTAGTTTCAGTTCATGCCTACTGAAGTTAGGCTTTGAGTTTACAAAGATTACTTCGTTACAGTTGAGTGCTTGACATCACATGCATTGGGAGGGGGGGGGGGGGGTGCATGTTGCTGTACTTTTGTGCAAGATTTTTTTATGTTTTCACGATACAGTGAAACATTACACTTTAATTAGTTATTTACATATGTATATTGAGTGAATTTCCTGTCCTTTTTACTACCTGGGGCTGATGAGCGAGACGGCGCATTACACTGCGTATAGCACTGTCCCGCTTACTCAACCGCGACAGTCCTGCTTTAAGAGCTCATGGTATGGCCCATGATCTATTCGCCTCCATTCTATTACTTTAACTAAACCTGTACATTACCTACAGTTTGCGATATACTCAAAAAGTACTTACTTGAATTTTTGAAATTAAAATGATCACCAACCAGGCTGAAAATATTTTTATACACAACATCTTCAAACAGCAACATATAGACCCCAAAAAAGTACAAAACCACGTCCCAAAACTCTCATAAATTATACAAACCCTCTTCAGAAATTCCCAAAAATTATACTTTATTATGCGAAGTCAAGTCTTGGAAAAACCTCTGACTTGCTAATGAGCCGTGCAGGTGGATTCGAATAATTAGCATAAATTAGACGATATGTAATACTGCACGCGTTTGATAAACGGCGAGCGACGCCTGGGGGCGCGCTGATATTAAACTGTGTACATTTGGTGGGGCAGCTTTGCTTCAAATTAATTTAGAATGCTGCAAGCGAAATTCTTTTGTTTAAGATTTGAGTTGGTATTGGAGATGGTAAATAATAGTATTTTGAGGTGGGTCGTGCATTTTTTTGTGCTACTTAAGTGATGGAAATTATAGTGATGTCTTGAATACCTAAGACATGCATTCTTGAGGATATTTCGTACAACGTGTTAAACTTAGGTAATTTCTGCCAAAATGCCGAGGCTTCCTATGCTCAAGCCAGCTCTACATTCTGCAACCATTCTTATGCCATTGGCGATTATCAAATTTGGACTCTGACGACTTTCTAAAACACTAGAGGAAACAGAAGATAGTTCACTTGAACAAACTCAAAGGCACAAGCCAGTCAAACATAATTCAAGTACTTCTACAAAATTTCAACTAAAACAGAACATTTTACTTCACCACACTTTCAACCGAAGCGCGTACAAAAGCCCAAAATGTGTCCCTAAATGGGTCCCTTTGTTACAGAAATATGATAACTTGTGGAGAGGACAAATGTTAGATATTTGTCAGTAGTACAAAACATGAAGATTACTGTGCATTGTGTAGAAATTAGTGCTATGCAGTCTATCGTATCGGGCTTGTAGTATTAGAAATTGTAATTGTAATAAGAGAATGTAATTGTTTACTAAATGTCTACTTTAATCTAAGCTTATTCAGAATTTAAGCTTAGAAAAAATAAAATAAAAAAAAAGTAATAAAAATCCAACCTATAAACGTCCCACTGCCGGGCACATGCCTCTTCCCATATAGAGAAGGCATGAGCATTGATCACCACGCTTGCTCTCTGCGGATGGGCGATTTCAGATCCCATTTGTTGGAATCCAGGTTTCCTCACGATGTTTTCCATCACAGAATAAACCATTTATATTTTTTGATGTTTTCTTTGTGTATCAAATATATCAAAATATCTAATTGGAATAATAAGCATATTACCAATACACAGAAATAAAGATCTGTATTTCTTGCTCAACACCCGAAAAACAGGTGTAAGAAAAAAAATCTTCAACGGAACACAAGAATTTTATTCACAAGCCGTGTTGGTACCATTTACCACTTATTACCAGCAGGTACTAAAGTAAATAATGTAATAAGTACGGACCCTTATCAAGATTTCGACAGTTACGAAAGGGACGATACGAAATATCAACGCATCGAGATTTTTTTCGATAGAAATATAGTGTTTGCCTTTTTGGTGTTGAATGTGTCAGTTATGTTGAAGATAGTTTTGTGTATTGAAGTATTCTGTGTGAATGTGTTTGATAGGTTTTCTTTTTATAAATGCTGTAAATGATTGTGTTTTGATGTGAGGAGTTTTTTTGGCAATGGGCTATTTGAGCCGATGTGTTAAAGACTTACCCATTAGTAACATACCTATTAGTTTCGAGGTCTGAACCACGCAGGAGTTGCCCTTAGTGGACGTTGCTGACGTAGTTAGTTTTCCCTTTAAGACCTTAAGGTACTCGCCAAAAGTCCGGTCAAAACATCTATCAAAGAAACTACACTATTCTATTTTTAGCTTATAAAGTAGAGACTAATAATTTCAGGACTTTTAATAATTTTCTGTAGGTGCACTCACTAGTGGCACAAAATTAAATAACATACCCAAGTAAAAAATCTATAAAAAATGTACCTACATAGTGCACAAAACTGATATAAAAATACAAAAAAAAAAACTGTTCCACATTATTGTAAAAAAATAACAATTCAATCCAAAAGGCTCGTTAAAACACAAAATGCATAAAAGCAACAAATAATAACTTACAATAGATTTAACAGACTAGTGAGTTTCATGTTCACGTGTCATTAGCGAGCATTGGCTCTTAATGACCTGCACATATTGTTTTCAACCCGAAACGGCCTTCCCACTTGCATCCACTCGTTAAAACACCAGTTGACGCCAGATTTGGCTGGTTTTCACCGGTTTAAACTAGTCCGAACCAGTCCAAACCAGTTCAAAGCGGTGTTAACTAGTTTTACACCTGTGCATTGTTCAATCTTAATTGACAATTTGGACGATTTAAAGTTTTTAGAGAATGGGAGTTTAATAGTTTTAGTTTAGATTTTTATGCCGTATTTTATGATGAAAATTTTACTTGGTCGGTTGGGTATAAATTTAATGTGTCATATGCAATGTCCACTTGTTTCTGGGTTTAGCAGTTGTTTTAATAAATGGTCGAGTAAAAAGTTAAAATAAATAATACGTTTATTTTACTATATTTTGTTCCTATCGTGCTTTTTAAATAATTTTTAGTCTCATGTTCGTTCGTTTGTAAACAGGACAGAGACTTTGATTTGATTTGTTTGACAGTTTTTTGTTATTACATAATTTGAAAATACCCAAAATAATGTTAAAACGATGGTCAATCGTTTATAAAAATCGAACACCCTTAATAAATATTATTTCTTATTTCGTTTATTTTATTAATTTCAGCAAAAGTGGTCCATAAATCAGCTCCAATTATGCCAATATATAGAAATAGTAGATTTTTGTACCGTATAGGAAATTCTGTATTTTCCTTATGCGGGGTGGTAATGGCCCATTGATATATCAATATTTTAGCTCCCGTTCATAAAGGAAGGTGCGAAAAGCTTGGGAAAATATCCAAATATATTTACGTATTACTTGGCTCGGATGGCGTGGAAAATATTTTCTTGATTGTAAAATTTTTTGGGGAGTGATTGACGATTTTCTGCTTGGTTCGTTTTTGAGTTGAGAAAATTCAAACTCAAACTTAAGCTTAACGAGGATCTTTACTTCGTGTAGGAACCTGCAATCACCTACTCGTAATTTCCCATACATTTTCGAAAAAATACATGAAAATATTTCTACGGTGCATAAAACCGTGCACTTAATGTTTCTTGGCTTAGACTCCTGTCAAAGATATACTTTTACTCTTCTACGTGTTAAAATTTTTCAATACAATATTTCTCATTATCAAGCCACCACAATGTAATATAGATGGACATCTAGACCAGGACTTACTAGCGTGAGCGAGACGCTGCTACATGCAGAGTATATTGCTGTCTCGCTTCCTCTACAGCAACAGTCACATTTAAGGGTACCTACAGGTATAGTGTACCTCAAAATATTTCGATCTACATACATTTGATCGAAAGGTAAATATGCACATAATTCACATCAGCTTGAAAGGTTCCCATTCTGATGGATGAAACCTGAAGTTTTTTTTTGTTTTTCTGTTTGTTTATAAAACATTTGTTTTCAGCACACGTAGGGGTGGTTTCATTTGAACGGGGGTTGTTGTATTGCGAATTCGCGTGGTTTGCCAAATAAAATCCGTATGTGTGGGTGGAGATGGATTGTGCTTTCTTTTTAAGAAAATAGTTTGGATTGAGTGTTTTTTTTTAAATAGTTTTTGTAAGTAAATGACACTGACTAAGTTTTAGGTGAATCGTACAACAAGGATTTTTTTTTGTTAAAATTTGAGGTTGCTTATTGCTCCCTTCGACTTTGATTCAAAAAATTGCATGAATAAAAGTCTCTATTAAGATAATAACTTGAAATATTTTTTGCTTTAAACGACAGAAAAAGAAACACTTACTTATACCATCTTTAGTTTTAGTAAAAAAGATTATATAAAAACGGTAGCATATTTATTTTTACTCAAACTTGTCTACTTACCGAATCTGTGAGTAAAATAAGAGTTTAACAAAAATCCATTTTACCACAAAAAGTTTATAACTTTGAAATTGGGAACAAAGTTTGTTAAACCTACCTTTTATAAGCAAAAAACTTAGTCTCTTAGATTTGTTGTTGCAGACTAATTTTATTATTTCTGAAAATGATTTAAGTTGAATTAAAGAACTTGTTTGTTTGCTTATCGTGATAAAGTTTTTGTAAAAGTCTAGATCGACAAGAGCGACATCACATCACTTGAAAAAAAACAAGCATTAGTTACATTTCGTTGTCTCTTTTAAGTACAATGAAATATCAAAACTTATATAATAATTGTTTTTTTTTTTAATCAAAATCAATCTTTAGCAGAACAAAAACAAGGATAAGGGACCAGATGAGCTCTTTCCCACTCTTTTTAATTTCCTGTATAAATTCATTTAAATATGAATAGTGATTACAAAAGCGTCGAGTACTCATATTTTGAGAAAATTCTGCTTACCTGCATCATTATTATCTACCTGCATTTTATATGTGGCTTAATTACTAAAAATGGCAATCAAAAGAAAAATCAAAATCCCCAAAAAAACAATAAAAAAAAACAATTGAAAACACGCATAAAACAAAATACCAAAAACGAAAAAAACATTAAAAACGCTTGAAAGACCAAGGGGTCTTAGACAAAGACAAGACAATAGTCACAAGTAATTTCTCCTGTAATTTAATTGTCACCCACAAATACCTACCTTTCCTTCACCCCGGATATCGTATTTCCCGATGCCCACACGGATATCGGTGTACCATTAATCATGCCCTTAAGTCTATACTTCTTCATTTGTCACCTATTTTCCCCTCTAAAGAGACTTTGAAAAATGACTACCCACTTAGAAATGGCCTATGTGGGTTTACCCGGTACTGCAAATATGTGAAGGATTATTTGATTGCTGTTATTTATTTTGTGTGTTAAATATCAAACATCTAAACTGTACCTGATAAAATAAAAGATTTAAAAATTTAATTATTTATAAAAGATACAAAATTTAAGAAACCGCACTTTAAATAGTTACTTATAACTTTTAAAACATTTTACAGATTTTCATAAATTATATCTAAAAACCATGTCACTCAAGTTAGCTTTCAGAAAACAAAACCTCATGATAATCGGTTCATCCGTATAAGAGCTACAATGAGGCAAACACAGTCACAAACCGACAATTCAAGCTTATAACACTTAATCTGTTTTTTCGTCAGGGGTTAAATAATATTATTGTTTTCAGACTAACTTTTGTCATCTCATGTATAAATCATTCTGCATCATACAATAAGTTAGTTAGTTATTATGTCTAGCTTGTTACCTAGCTACCTTAGGTTCAGGTTACATTAAATTAGTCAGCTACAAACTACCAAATTCTCAAAAACAATAAATCTTGTTATACAAACAAAATATTACAGGTTTCTTATTTAATTACGATTCTAAGCCTTTACTCAAATTCCAAATAATCCAATTTGAGAATTTAAGTAACAAATTATTTGTAGAGAAAATTGCTAAAACAATACAAGTTGAAATATCTAGGAATGTTTTCGTTATTCTGCTAATTAGCCACACCGCGGTACCATGATCTTTTACAACAGGAATTTTGCGGTTGTGGAAGCGAGACGGCACTACAATGCAGATAGCGCTGTCCCGCTTACTCAATCGCAACAATCCTGCTTTAAGTTTTCATGGTAGTGGTCCAGGATTGTTGTAGTACTTTGCCTAACTATGTAAGCCCTTGAACTTAGTTCTGCTCAGACGTCCTAATTCTACAAGTGTTTTGGACCAATTTCGTGACCTTGATCTGAATAACGTCTTTAGTTTAAGAAATAAGATGTTTGTAGACAAGTTTATAAACAGAATCATTCCTAATTGTTTATTTTGTTCTACAAATAAGATTTTTAAAGAGAAGTGAGTGTCTGATTACGTTATACGAAAATGTTTTCATATTCTGCAGTGTAAACTAAACGTAAAGGATTTGAACCTATACTTACCGCCTTGTGACATTAAAATATTTTTGAACAACTGATCTGTGTTCATCATGTAATCATTTACCCCAAAATTATACCAAAAACCATTATGATTACATAAGCTAATCAGATTTTTTCTTTTGTTACAGATGTGCCGATATAATGACGTCAAACAAAGGTAGAACGTAACACACCAAAATGGATATAGATCATGTAGTATTAGACAAAGAAGCAATCAGCCGGTTCGAACAGTACTCGTTGGCAAAGCCGTCGCTAAATGGCGGGATCCCCTTGGACCGATGCCAAGATGGCGACTCCATGGTATCTAATAGCAGAAAGAGAACACAAACATCACGCCAAAAGGTTATTTGTTGCTTTTGTTTCAAAACTACTAAGTACAGAAGAAAACAATTCATTATTGGCTCCCTAACAAACGTCGTCATTTTCATAGTACTACTAGCTTATACGTTTTTGGGATCCTTTATTTTTCTCGCCATTGAAGGCGGCGCAGAGGTTCCGGCCAGGCCGAGAATATTGCCAGACAGACAAAAAATTACGCATAGAGATCAAAATAGTACGCACAAAAAGTCGGAGGAGGATTACGACTATAGTAACTTGACGTTGTCGGCTAATTACTTTTGGGATGCCAGAAGCAGAGCTGTGGAAAATATTTGGGAGATAACAGTGTCGCTGAATATTTTGTATAGAGAGAATTGGACGCGGTTGGCGGCTCAGGAGATTTTAAAGTTTCAAAACGAGTTGGTGCAGAGGGTGACAACGGAGATGGCGTCACAATATGGCGTCAGTTACAGAGAGATGGCTCTTGGTGAATTCGGGAGCGATTTAACTAACCATTATGAGGAGCACGAGTGGAATTTGGCGCTGGCGTTTTTCTACTCGCTTACAGTTTTAACTACTATAGGTGAGAATTTTATCCTTTTTTATATAGTTTACATACTTCAGAAAGTTGAGCTGGGTTAGAATTTTGTTTTGCTTTTTATTATGTGTATTTAATTAGTTAATGTAACAATGTAGTTAAATTCAGTTGAATTTTGACCACTAGGTCATTTTGTAAACAAATAAATTTTGAATTTAATTTTGATTTAAAGGTTTGCTATTCATAGCAATTTCAGTAAATAATTAAAATGGTTCAATAATTATTTAAATAGAATAAAAATTATATTGTATTGTAATATTATCAGAAACTAGATAAAAATATCTGTTATACATTAGAAATCATACTAAAAAGCCAGCAAAAATAGCAAAACTTAGGTAAAAAAGAATTTCTTTAAGCATTTACTTACATATCCATTTATTTCCCAGGTTACGGCAACATTGCACCAAGAACCATCCTTGGGAAAGGCGTCACCATCATCTACGCTCTGATAGGCATCCCACTAACCCTGGTCTACCTATCAAGCGTGGGTTCCCTACTCTCCAAGATGGCGCGCAGTGTCTTCAGCCGCGCCCTCTGCTGCTGCCTCTGTTCCAACTGCGGCTACTGCTGCTACGACGAACGAAGGATGGCAGACAAAGAAAGAAGAATGAAACTCAAGAGGCAGCAAGAGGAAATGCTCAACAGTCAAAACACGAGCAAGACTCCTACAGAAGAATGTTACGTGTTGAAACCGGATAGCCAAAAAGACTTATCGCTATCCGAAAGACCAACAACCAGTACAGCCAAAGATGACGTCATCAGCTGGCCTGATACTGACTCAAAACTTTCCATGCACGGTTTGAGCATTCTAGCTCCCGTGCTCTTATGTTTAGCAGCTATATTTATATACATAGTGATCGGAGCAGTGGTACTTTTTAAGATAGACAATTTGGGTATAATCGACGGTTTCTATTTCTGTTTTATGGCGTTAAGCACCATTGGATTTGGTAATATCATCCCTGGTATGAGCTACACGACCATCAATGGTGTTAGGTATTATACCATCAAGTCTACTACTCTATGGTTTTGTTCTGCGTACACTTTGACAGGTTTAGCGTTAACCGCCATGTGTTTCGGCGTCATTCACGACGAAATTATTTATAGGATAAAGCATCAGCAGAAACGGTGGTCCCAAAAAGGCAACACCGTTAACGATGGAGTCAATATGAACGATCCGTTTTACATGAATTCCTGACAAATGTATAGTAAGAGTAAATCTGAGAATCTGTACAGCATTATGGAAGATAGTTCTTTAGAGCGTAACAGAATCGAGATTGACAATAGAGAAGTAGTTCTTAGTTTAGATGATATATCTGCGGTCGTGGACTCTAATGCTGACTTCCCGCCTCCGCCCCCAGAAGAAGAGATTGTTGCCATAGTAACCAAGAAGGAACCTAAAGGTTTTGGTAACATGGTCGCATACAATGCGTTGCCAGAAATGTTGGAGCACGTACCCACGTAATACACAAGACTTGACATTTTCGATTAATTTCGTTTTATTTTCTGGCTGTGAATAAGTTTTACATTTTTATGGAATATCATAATGGTCTGTCGAATATATTTTTCTCAACTGTATTTATGTAAATAGTGTTGTAAATATTGTAATTATTCTAGTCTTAGAAACTGATGTTTGACATCTTTTATCGGATCTATTTGTCAACTGTTAATATCAAGGTAACTGTAATGATTTTCATGTGAATAGTTTCTTTGTAAATATATGATTTAATAAAAAAAGATGAAATTATTTTGTGGATTTTAATTTGTGTTGTCCTTGGAATAACAACTGACTGAGAAGGTACCGCTGTGGTAATTTGGTTTTAAATTTTATAAAAGTCTCTTTTATGAAGGTGACTTTCAGTCAGTATATTTTATACAATACATCTAACAGTGATTTAAGGAAGAATCTTAATACATGTTTAGCCGTTCCAACAAATTGTAAAAGACACCTCAATAAATAACTATCTTCTGCTTAGTTCGATACAGATATTTATTTGAAACATTCAAATTAAAAACTCTAATTCATATATAAGAGAACAATATACAAAAATAGGTTTTTGCTAAATATTCGAACAGGAAATATAATTTTCTTCGACAAGGCCGTTGCTACGGAATCGTCACTGAACCGGATCTCCAATTGTGAAAGTAAGTATCGTAAGTATTTCTTACTGAACAATAATATATCAACGTAATATACTACTATTACCATCAGCCTAAATCTCAATGCAAACACTGAAACATTATGTTTGTAGTATAAATTACCTTGATAACCAAAAAATTATACAATTTTTTAACACAACAATCAATTTATTTAAACTGGAGATCATAGGTAGCCAAAGAAGTTAACATACATTATTATAACTTGCACAAATCCACTGCTAGATACTAATTTTCATACCAAAAAAGTTATGCCTAAAAATATGCTGTTCTTTTGCAAAAATCACAGAATTTTACTAACAAAGTTTTCCTAGAGACTAACATTTTCTATTCTACATACAGTTGGCTTAAACAGAGTCAGGATCATTTTATTTTAGCCTTAACTAGAAGCAGTTCAATATGTATTGCTCAGATTGAATCCCGTCCTCCGAGGCTTGTTAGTACTTAGTTCATTTCGTTTTATTTTACATAAGTTCTGGATCCTATTTGGATTTTCTTAGTTTTTTGTCCAACCGTTTAATGTACCAACGAATTCGAACTACTGTTGGTGTTTTTGTACCTAGATTTTGCTCACATCGCTATCGCTTTCTAGTGCAGCTATGTATTTGCCGTTGGTAACCATTATTAAAACGATAAAAAAATACAAGGGCGTAAATAAAAAAAACTGTGTTTTGGCTTCCGTCAGTTATTTAATAAAATCGAAGGTTTGGTATTTGATATATATTAGATAAAAAGTAAATTCAGAGAAGACTATTATTTAGATTTTATTTTCAAATGGATTATCCCCAATATAGGTACATCATCATAATACATCCTTTCTTTTAAAAATCATCCTACACAAAACACATTTTCTACCCCACCAAACGCCACAAGCATTACCGACATTATAAATTCATCAAAAATCTTACAGTTTTTTCTGTGCTTGACGACAGGAGTCGAAAAGTTCACCCCTTGTCGCAAAAAAATTAGAACTTTGAATGATGAATTAAGATCGCATTTGACGATTACAAAATGGCGTGTTGGGTTAACTGAGTAGAATGATAATAGACGGTTTTTTTTTTTAATATTTTAATAATACACAATTAAATCTTGTTTCGTCATCATACAGATTCTTAAAATCAGATCGTTTAGAATGTACCACGGACACACACGATGTTCTTATCGATTTTCAGCAGTGGCAATCACAACTGTTTTGACGGTTGTCATACGTGCCGTACTCGTTACCCGATTGGTGCTCCTGCTGCAACTGTCATGACGTTACAACCGCTAACGGACGAACGGCCGCCCCACTAACTAATATTCGTTTTCTCACCATCTTGCACGCGCGCGCGCTCCGCGATCTATCCCAAGAAAACCCCTTTAAACGCGTCAACTCGATCGATATTCTGCTAGGAATCCCTATTCCGAGCAGTTCGTGACCTTCAGCAACAACTGTGGTGAAATCAGAACGCAGGCGGGTCATCGGCAGCAGACATAGCAGACCAAGGTACGTGCACGTGTTTTAGTTTGTTACTGCTGCACTTCCTGAACATCGTTTGTGTCCTCGTCCAGCCTCTCGGGCTGTCCCAAGTGTGTAGTTACTCAGCGTTTTTACCGCGACTGCACATTTTTATGGTGCCGAAACCCGGGACCCGCCATTATACGATTTAATTTTCAACCCAGTTGGACCTTAATAGTTACTGTAGGATCTCAATATTAGGCAATCTATCTTCCTTCGGTGCTTAATATTATAATTTTCGGCCTGTGTTAACTATTTTAGGTATATCGTATCGTAAATATCGATCATAATAAATTCCTTTGTTCGTGTAACATTTTTTGTTCGTAGGTAGGTGTAACGAAATTATTTAAACGTACCGTGCTAGTAGTCTCGAGTCGTCAGCGGCTTGCGTTCGGAAACGCAACCAACACGTTCCGCCTTCGGGAAACGCGATAATTCTCTTCTTGAGATTATCGTAAAACCAAGGCAAGACTATACTAGCTACATTCTTTCCTATTGCATAAAAGAAAAATTGTGTCAATAGGTAAATATTACGAAGCCTACATCCATTTCACTTCAACACTTAATCAACTTAAGAAATCAAATTGAACAAAGGATTTATGTTGCGCGTTTTGCTCAGTCTATAATCTGTATATATAATATATATACACATACACATTAACAATACTACCGGTTAGCGTAAGTACTCGTGTTCTTATCGTGTTTACATCTTTATAAGCAGGTAGCGCTCATCTGTTGGAACCTTGTATCGCCAACTATTCGTTATCGGTTACCGATCTTGCTAATCGTTTAATAAAATAGTTTTTTATCATGTCATTATTATTAGGTAAACATTCGTCTCGTAAACAAAGTTGCTTTAAGAAATCGAAATCCCAGTCTACGGATAATGAATATACAGTTCAAGATTTATCACAGTTACGTAGAAAGCGTACTATAGCTATGAAGCGGTTGGATAAGGCATTGGAAATAGGTTCATTAGCAATAAGTGATGACTCACAACGGAATTTATTTCTTTCTTATTATCAGGAACTTAAACATATTTTAGATAGCTTTGAGAGTGCTCATCAGATTATTTTGGAGCTGTTAGATGATCCGGATCATGCAGATAATTCGCTCCAGGATACATTTGACGATAAATATTTTGAAATATTATCTATTCATCGTAGTTTAACTAAAAGTGAACCTCAAGTAAATAATAAACAAAGTTCTTCATCGTCGAATATCCGTTTACCGAAAATTGTTCTTCCAACTTTCAGTGGTGACATCAAGAAATGGCCTGAATATCACGACACTTTTAATGCATTGATTCATAATTCTAGTAATCTTACCGATACGGAAAAATTTCATTATTTATTCTCATCGTTGACCGGCGATGCATTATCTGTTATCAAGGCATTCCCATTAACCTGTGAGCATTACAACGATGCCTACCAGGCCCTTGTTACTCGCTATCAAAATAAACGACCTTTAGCTTTTACATCATGGAAGGACCTTTTATATATTAATTTTAATACTACTGACGGTAATGAGTTTAGAAAATCATTGGACCTGTTTGAGGAGAATTTAATTATTTTAAAGAAAATTATTTTACCTGAGGACCGATGGGATTTTGTATTAGTCTACCACCTTCTCTCTAAGATAGACTCAAACTTGCGTTGCGATTTCGAGGAAAAATATCCTGATATTGAGTTTCCTCCATATTCACAGTTGAAGTCTTTCTTACACTTGAAATGTGAAGCGCTTTTACGTGATTCTCATTTTTGTGAAGCTAATAATAAACCTTCGAGTAAGCCACAACAACGATCTGTAAAATCTTACCAAACACATAAACGGGCAAACGTGTCTCATGCGCTTGTGGGCAGTACTGATAAACCTCAAGTTGCCACAGCAAGTACTACAAGCCGTGAACCTCCTACGTCACAACCACTTAGGTGCGCGTTTTGTGGTGACACTCACTCAATATCTTCATGTCAAAATTTTCTTAGTAAACCAGTAGATGAGCGGATATCTATCGCAAGCAAAAGTAATTGGTGTTTCAATTGTCTTCGAGCCTCACATCAATTAAAAGGTTGTACTTCTATTTTTAAATGTCGTAAGTGTAACCGTAAACATCACACTTTACTTCACAAAGATAAACCGGTCGAGTCAAACCCAACCTCTTCATTATTTTCCAACAACAATAACACAACTGTTTTATTAGCAACTGCCATCGTGCAGGTACGGGATGCGGATGGCAAGTTCGTATCTTTTCGAGCTCTTTTCGATTCCGGGAGTCAGATTAATCTGATTACTGACTCAGCTGCTAAAAAAATAAATTTAAAACTATCCAGTCCTACCACAACTATAAGTGGAATCGGTGAAGCCCCGGCTTCAATCTTAGGAGACATTAATTGCTCCATTGGGACTGGTGATCAAGTTTTATTTAATTTAAATATGCACGTAATGTCGAAAATTTGCGGGGACCAACCAATAGCTAAATTAAATACATCGGGTTGGTCTCACATCAATTCACTATCGTTAGCCGATCCCGGCTTTGACATTCCTGGTCGGATTGACCTACTGTTCGGTGCGGACGTATTTGCGGAATCGCTTCGTAATCGTAATATTAAAGGAAAATCACATCAACCTACCGCCTTCGACTCAGTCTTTGGATGGCTATTGCTCGGTAAAACTTGTTTAGATGTATTACCACCCGCACCATCCCTTACCCCAGATGAGATAACATGTGAACAACATTTTATCACAAATCATTCTCGTGACTCATCTGGGCGGAACATCGTGCAGTTGCCATTCAGGGACGAGTCCGAGCCTATGTTCACTGGTTCACGTGACATTGCTTTGCGTCGCTTCTATGCGATTGAACGTCGACTGTCACGTGACCCCGAATGTCATTGTCAATCTTGCGATTTTATGTCCGACTATCTAACTGCGGGCCATATGTCATTAGTTTCTCCAGATGACGTGAGGAATGGGAAATACTATATTCCCCATCACTGCGTCATACGTCCTGATAGCACCACGACTCGCCTTCGTGTCGTATTTGACGCCTCTGCGAAAGATGCACGTTCTCGATCGTTAAACGAAAGTCAACACATCGGTCCAAAATTACAATCAAACATTTTGGAAATTCTCTTACGCTTTCGTGAACACGACGTCGTTTTTATGGCAGATGTGCGTCAGATGTACCGACAGATTACACTCTTCGATGGCCATCGTGACTGTCAGCGAATTCTTTGGAGAGCTTCGCCTGGCGAGCCTCTTTCAGAGTTTCGTCTGAACACGGTCACGTATGGCATCTCGTCATCCCCCTATCTCGCTTGCCGTACTTTGCGACAGCTTGCTGATGATGAGGGGGATTCTTACCCGATCGCCAGGAGTGTAATCTTGTCGGACACCTACATCGATGATGTCGTCACCGGTAGTCCGGACTTTGCCACTGCCCAAAGAACAAAAACACAACTTATCGCTCTCTTTAAAAGGGGAGGTTTTCATCTTCGGAAGTGGGTGTCAAATGACAATCGTCTTCTATCGGATCTTCAACCTGAAGATTGCCTCACTGATTCTGTATCGTTAGATAAAGTTGAACCGGCTTCTTTCAAAGTGTTGGGACTCAAATGGGATCCCTCAACTAATTCGTTTCTTTTTGAAGTTAAATCTTCACATCGGCCATGTACCAAACGGTCTATTCTTAGTGAACTCGTTAGAATCTTCGACCCGTTAGGATTCTTATCCCCCCTGACAATACAAGCTAAAAGCTTAATCCAAAAGCTTTGGATTATCGGTGCCGGGTGGGATGATGTTCCCCCTAACGAGGTCATCAGTACATGGAACAAATATCAGGAGCAACTTTCTCAGTTGCACCATTCACAATCCTACGAGCTACGCGGGTTCTGCGACAGTTCGGAAACTTCATATGGCGCGGTCATTTATTTACGAGTAACAGACGTAGATAACAATTCTTACGTTCATCTCGTTTGTTCGAAAGCTCGCGTGGTGCCATTAAAACGTACGTCATTGCCACGTCTCGAACTCTGTGCTGCAGTTTTGCTTTCAGATCTGTACAAATTCGTTACAGAAACTTATCTGTCTCGTATTCCTATTTCAGCTGTCTTTTTGTGGTCCGATTCCACCGTTACACTCTCTTGGTTGCGTTCACCCTCATGTCGTTGGTCTACCTTCGTTGCCAATCGCGTGAGTCATATTCAAGAAATAACAGCTATTGAATATTGGCATCACGTGTCCTCTGCAGACAATCCTGCAGATGTTTGTTCGCGAGGCCAATTTCCAAGTGAACTTCTTCACAACTCGTTATGGTGGGCGGGGCCACGACGGTTATCCGAACCGCACGAGACATGGCCATCTTGTATTGACAGCGTTACTAATGACAAACAGAAGGTTATTGAGGCCGAGACTCGTAAATCTCCTGTGTTAATATCGACCGTGCATCCTCGGGAACAACAAGTTTCAATTATCGACAATTTATTAAATCGTTTTTCATCGTTAGAAAAAATCGTTCGTACCTTTGCGTACATCTATCGCTTTCTTCAAAATTCTCGAAACCCGACTATTGCTAACCGTAGTGCGTTTCTTAACAATTCAGAACGTCATCATTTGTATCGCATAGTCGGTGATCAGGTTCTAGCATTTGAAGAACTTTCTACTTTATTCGTACAAATCGAGGCGGTTTTAAATTCACTCACCCAACGCGCCAAATGGACCAAGAACTCAAAACCATTAAGGATGGGCTCGCTTGTGATCATCAAGGATGACAATCGACCTCCTCTTGCATGGTCACTCGGTAGGGTTACTGATCTTCTTCCTGGCGCTGACGGAGTAGTTAGAGTTGCAATCCTTAAGACCGCTACCAGCAATTCTGTTAAGCGACCGCTAGTTAAACTCTGTCCTCTACCTATAGAGGATTAACGTATTATTTAACTTAAGATTATTGAGCACCGTAGGTTAGGTTGATTAGATTCATAGTTCAGTAGCTATTAGGGTTTAACGTTTTCTTCCTAACTTTTCTATTTATATTTCGTATCTTCGAAAATACCATAGGTATTTTGGTGGGCGGAATGTTTCGTCATCATACAGATTCTTAAAATCAGATCGTTTAGAATGTACCACGGACACACACGATGTTCTTATCGATTTTCAGCAGTGGCAATCACAACTGTTTTGACGGTTGTCATACGTGCCGTACTCGTTACCCGATTGGTGCTCCTGCTGCAACTGTCATGACGTTACAACCGCTAACGGACGAACGGCCGCCCCACTAACTAATATTCGTTTTCTCACCATCTTGCACGCGCGCGCGCTCCGCGATCTATCCCAAGAAAACCCCTTTAAACGCGTCAACTCGATCGATATTCTGCTAGGAATCCCTATTCCGAGCAGTTCGTGACCTTCA
This sequence comes from Autographa gamma, assembly GCA_905146925.1. Taxonomy (NCBI): domain Eukaryota; kingdom Metazoa; phylum Arthropoda; class Insecta; order Lepidoptera; family Noctuidae; genus Autographa; species Autographa gamma. The sequence continues at coordinate 1,698,307 of LR989870.1, forward strand.
GCAACAACTGTGGTGAAATCAGAACGCAGGCGGGTCATCGGCAGCAGACATAGCAGACCAAGGTACGTGCACGTGTTTTAGTTTGTTACTGCTGCACTTCCTGAACATCGTTTGTGTCCTCGTCCAGCCTCTCGGGCTGTCCCAAGTGTGTAGTTACTCAGCGTTTTTACCGCGACTGCACAAATCTAATATAAGAGCAAACTCTAACTATACTAAAATTAAAACTTACATAAATAAAAACTAAAGGGCGTCAAAGAACTCATCGTCATCCTTGTCAATAGCGGGGAACGTGCCCAGAAGGCTGGCAGCTATTTAAGATATTAATTAATAAAATACCTAATTTTTTACCGCCTTCAAAAAGAGGGGTTCACAAGAATTTGTGAATGTTTGTTTTATTATTTATTGTTAACTATATCAGCTTCGACCGAATACAAAAATATTTTATTCATCGATAATATAAAAGGTGAAGATGAACGGTAATTCTCTTTTTATTATTTGAATACGGTTATTTCAAAATTATGTGCCATCAATTATTTGTGGGTAGGTAGGTAAATCGTTCCATCTAAATGCAGAGGTATATTATTGAGTAAAATAGCTACCCTTTTAAAATACTTCTGTCAGTTTTGAACCGTCAACTGTGTCTCATTGTATCTTCAAATTAACTTAAAATTTAAGGCAATGTGACATGTTCAATATCATAAGAGTGTAAATATAATATTTAGTTGTGATTGTGTTTGGATTCTATATCAAAAGTGAAAGAAATGAAAATGTTTATTAAACAATTTCTAGTGTACTACAAATACAAGCAAAAACAAAAGTACCGAATTAACATATTTCTAAAAAAAAAACAGCACTTCTGACGAAAAACATCTAGATTATTCTAGAAACCTAAAACAAATGCAACATCAACAAAAAGGAATCAACACAGGCCTTCACACATGTAAGTATATACCCAATTCAAAAACTCAATTTCAGGTAAAATAAGAAAATCCTATATCATACATGACGACATATGTGTGTGAGTAGGATAAAAAGAAATTGTCTAGACCTTAGAGTATACATAAACAACTAGAGTGAGCCTATCAGAGTTTGAACGTAAGCACTAGTGTGAAATGGTTTTGTTGTGAATTATGTATGAAGATGGAGCTTCCCGTTTTAAAAAATCTATCTAAAACACTAATTTATATTATCCTAAAAATGTCAAAACCATCGATATTTTCGTAGATAAGTTTCTCGTTGCGCGAAAATTAACTTAAATGAAAAACGAAATGTACTAGGATCAGACTAAAAACTGCTCTCGCTTGGTACAAGGGGAAACTTGCGATAGTAGCAGTCTATGTATATAGTACGTCAATGGTCTAGACAGGTCCTAAGTCAGGTAGGCTGTAATAACCACGTTTATTTATATTCAAGGAGAAACGTATTTTTGTCAAGATTATATTTTTTGTTGAATATCGAGTGAGTTATCCTATGTATTACATAATAGGTAGGTAGCTTGTATATTAGATAGCTTATACACACCTGTTATTTTTACTATAGTTTCAATGAATAATAGAAGCGTACATATTATATGGAGGAAATTAATTTAGATATATTACAAGGAATTTGTTCTCAAAATACAAACCAAAGTACCACATTTTTTTATTTTATTTGTTATGAAGAACTTTGTTGCTTAGCGACAACATTGTTCTATTAAAACAAGACACAGAAAAAAACTTAAACTTAAACATAACATAAAAACAAAACTAAACTACCTACAGCAATAACAACTAATTTATACAAAATTTTTGCCTCTCGTTTTGTACTCATGTAACTTATGTACTGAAAACATTTCAAACTAACAGTATATTTCTGAAAAAAAAAAAACATTTTAGCAGACAAAATATGAATAATACATTTCTCGAGGTCATAAAAATCCTAAATTATCTACTAAAAGAGACCAGATACTTTAATAGCTTCCAAACAATACTATCTGTTTAATATAAAGGTATTTACCAACAATAGCCCTATTTATTACTATGAGAACGATAAACTCAAGGCAGAAACGCGAATAATGAAAATCAAAGGGCCATTGTTTTCAAGTTAGCGTATAAATCGCGATGGATGGTGTACATTGAACGCCCTTTATGGTCTAAACAAACAGTCATTGAAATGCGGATAGCAATTTAAAAGAATATTTTTTGGAGAAAACTGCCCGTTAGAGCTGGTATAAAGTTTGGACGTGAGTTGTGTATTTTTGGAACGGTAATATTGCGAAAGTAAAAATATAATTTATATGATCGAAGTTTACCGGAGATATTTAGGCAGTTGTCCGACTTATGTGCGAGAAGCGAGTAACTATCAGCTATAAAATCGCTCAAGAAACGTACAGCAAGATATAGATCCCGTGTAAATGAAGGAGATGCATATACAAATAGTCACTCGCCGACTGTTCACATTACCGGCGAGAACTCTCTCAGCATTTTTTTTGCGGCGAGTATAACTATAGAAGTATACTCTCTGAGCGAAACTCGCTGAACGACACTTGTTCTACTCGCTACTCGCTCCTCGCTCTAAGTCGGACAGGTCCCTTAACATGATGTATTTTTGTCTAATTATAACTGTACCTAACTATTCCACTTATTTTTTAACCATGTCAAATTATTTCAAGATCAAGAATTACTTTATTGGTATAATGCATCTATATAATATGTTATTCATGTATTTATAAACTAACTATACTAAAATTAAAACTTACATAAATAAAAACTAAACGGCGTCAAAGAACTCATCGTCATCCTTGTCAATGGCGGGGAACGTGCCCAGGGGCCCAAGTCTGCTATTTACACTCGGTTCAATGTCTTCATAGTGGCGTGCCAGCAGAGCCATTTTCGGAAAATTGGTATTCTACTAAACGTCAAAACGTCAAAATTGCGCATTGGAACGATTCGGTTCAATGTTCAACGACTGTGACCAATAGTTCATACATTTGGTACAAATTGTAATGCACAATTTTGACGTTTTGACGTTTAGTAGAATACCAATTTTCCGAAAATGGCTCTGCTGGCACGCCACTATGAAGACATTGAACCGAGTGTAAATAGCAGACTTGGGCCCCAGAAGGCTGGCAAGTGGCAGCATTGCCACGTTGAATGGCTATGCCGATTCTCTGTGCAAGGAAGAAACCAGCCCTCTGATCACGAGTAGATTCTACCAAACGTTTGGAAAGTTCTTTGAAAAGATTTCGTGCGACCGTGGACCCCATGACCCGAGCGTTTCAACCTTTATTGGTGTAGTATTATAACCATAGGTAGTAAAATATATTTTTTGACTATTTGTTCCAACTCTTTAGGCATAATATTCAAAATATTAATATACATTTTATTCAGGTCACTAAGTATAATAACAATATATTGGCGAATATATTTACCGTATCTGTAATAATTTGAAGATAACAGTGGGATATTGTAAGTGATTTTCTTAGACCCAATGTTTAGTGAAGCTTGAAAATGAATATTATAATAATATAGATACGATATTTATCAGGATCTTATCTCTTAGATACAATAACTGTTATTTTTAGATATTTATCTTTACGATATTTTTATTCAGATAACAGATACTAGCCATTGCCATATGTTTAATATTCTGTAACATCTAAGTACGATACGATTAGCCTACGTCCTTTTTCAAGTCACTGGTAACCTTTTTGTTAAATTTCATCCAGATCTGTTCGGTAATATGGTCATGATGAGGTTACAAACATGCAGACAATCTTAATTTCACGTTTGGCGCAAAATTGTTTCGTTAATTTCAATCGCCTATTTTAATTTTCCTTTACATACATAAAACGTCAAGTCACACTACCTATAATTTTTTTTTTAGCCTTATTTAGATCCCACGAGAAAGGGGAGGCAAAGGCCTCCCCTTTCTTCTTCCAAACCTCTCTGTTCTTGGCGATTTCTGTCTACGTATCTCTTAATGTATCAAAATTTTCTCTATTTATTTCTATTCAAGACACAATATATTATTATATCACAATAAGTTACCTCTAAACAAACAAAACTCTACCAACCATTCCCACACAAAGATTGCCACTAAATATTTTATTTTCTAATACACAATACCTCATTTTCTCAATTTTCCGTATCAACGGGTACCGTAATAATTTCCAATCGAGCTCAGAATATGTTTCCTGTACGGATACTATGAATAAATATGAGTGTTTCATATTTAACGTTGTGCTAAAGAAAGGTCTTTCGTAGATTTTTATGGCGATTGCGTTTATAGTTCCTTTATGAGCGTTTGATAAAATTCTTTCAATTTATTTTGTTGTTCAATGTAGCTTTTTTAGTGTTATTTATTGCGGTGGATTGTTATTTTTTTTATTCGTTTTAGGTACATTTATTTGAACTAAATATTAGGCTACGACTTTTGCAATTTTTCAACTAAAAATCAACCTTTTGTATGACATTAAAAAACTACTAGTCCTATGTTTCTTTATAACATATTTTAAAACATTATTAATGATGAAAAAAAACTGACTTACAAAATAATATTTCTTGCAATTCATCACTAAGTTTTTCAGCCTTTTTTTTTCTAAGTTCATATTTATTATCATTGTAATTCATTCTTACAGCACATACTTCTCATAAAGGGATTTCTTATTGTCATCTAATCCCACTATTGTAACGGATACAAAAGTTCTTTGGTCACAAACAAATCTTTGCTAAGGAGTCAAGGACAGAGTAACTTTCTGGGTAGAACAATAAGGGTGGATTTCACCGTTGCATAAAAACTCGAGTTATAAATTATTCAAACAAAATGTATAAAAGACCCGACTTCATTTAAAATATGGAACTACCACTGTGGTATAATCTATCGTATATAAATAAAAAAAAACTGTAGTTGATCTATAATTGCCACTAATAAAAATACACAGTCGAATTAAATACCAAAATTAAATTCGAACTCACTCGAAATGTTTTTTAAAGTAATCTCATTTTGAGTAATATAAATCAACATAGTTTGGGCAAAGATAAATAAAAATATAGAATGAGGTAGAATAGGTTCGGTTGGAATCGACTTTCAGACTTATCGAATTTAGCAGAATTCTGCATTTGCCACAGAAGGTTTTTCATTTCGAATAAATCGAAATCCGTGTCCCTTCAAGCCTCAAAACATTTTGTTCTTTGGCAAAAACAATTGACTTTTAAGCTTCCACATTTCACACTTTACATTGTTTAAACTCGATCAACGGTAACTTTGTTCCTAGGAACGTTATTGGTGAAATTGTCCCTAAGAGGAAAATGTCCGTAGAATCTATTGAGCAGTGTGGTGAGACAAAGTTAATAACGGTTCATCTCTCATGGTTCACTGTACGATCTGATGTGATTACTCCTATGTAACCGTCTACTGGTCTTTGATATTTTCTTAGTGTGGTCATTTCAGATTTAATACATTTGTAGCAAGAGAAAAAAAGGCATAATTAGGGCTGAAAATGTTGTTATGTTTTCAGTTTTAAGCAATTCCCGTTTAGGTTTTTACTTTCATTCAAAAACACCTCATAGTTAAGGATTTTTAATTACTCGTTCCTAACCATCCTCAAGAAAATATCCTTTACCTAGAAATCACAAAATAACTTTTAGATATTATTATTTAACCAAAATTTGGTAAACCTGATATCCATGTCACTTTAAATATTGTTGAAGGGATTAATCATGTAACTATGTAGAATCGCTTTTGACCCTCAATAAGACATCTTCAAGACCAGTCTAATTTAAACAAGCATCCTAAATCTCAATCCTAATTTCCTTAAGTCGGTGTCCTGGCCCCACGGTGGGCGCCAATTAATCTCGAAGCCATCAAAGGCCCTTCAATCAGACCTTCCGACCGAATATAACTAGTTAAGCAAGTATCAGTTCCTTAGCCCTTCCCGAGAAAAGCAAAGGGCGAAAATTTAAACTTCCAGCAACACTTTTTAATAACAATTATCTTTTTGAGTTCAGTGGCTTAAATTGGATGGTCTTTTGATATTGAAGTTTATCGTTTCGCAAAATGTTACTCACTTGGAAAGTGAGTTTCTTTTTGGAAGTATCAAAGGTCATATTTTTGGTTCACTTAAAATGTCAATAATTGTTGCTACTACTTACTTTCTTGATATTAAATCAAGCCCTAAATCTTAAAGAGTAATCACAGTATCTTCAGAAAAATCTTAAAAAATAGTTAACTTACGGAAGCATCTTGAGATTTTTTGCTTTGTGTATTCATCAGATTTTATTACATCTTTGAGAAAAATTACCTGTAGTCAAATTTTTAGTATAGTTTGTAAAAAACTTAGATATATTTTTCCATTGTTAACTGACATGGTAGATTTCTTCGTTGTTTTTGTAAAGGGTTTTTGGTTCATTTAATGAAACTCATTTTAGTGTCAGTAAATATGTGTTTTTGTATTTTAATGCCACGTATTTGACAATTATTAGTGTATTGTCCACAAACATTTACATAGTAATATTATAGAACGGGGATTAGAGCGTACATGCATAAATACCGTCCGTGGTCGCAAGAGTCTGCTTGCGACCACGGCCGGTGTAACCCACTCGAAACGTCAAACCCTTAAGGTATTTATGCATGTACGCGCTAATCCCCGTTCTACAACATTACTATAAACATGCAGCGCGATAGTTTAAAAAAAAAAGACATTTACATATCATTAAAACAACAAATCCATCCTACTACCATTGCTTGTCTCAATTCTCCATCGAAAACAAAGTTACATAATCCTCTAACTCCTTTCAACATTCATAGGACATCGGAAAACATTCAATCTGATCACATTGGTCCGTTCTGTCTTCGATATCCATCGCAACCTTTTGGGAAATAGCGGCGAATATGGGGATAGTGACCGAAATCGTGTGGGTGGAAAAGTGGGTTTGTAATATTAATGTGAAGAGAACGGTGTTATGGTGTTGTTTTAGTGAGGTAGATAGGTCATGAAAATATGGTCTTAGAACCTTTAGAGCTTGTCCAAACGTTTATCATTTAGAAAAGTAAAGTTTTAGAATTTATTTTAAGTTTCTCTTAGAATTCTGTAAAAATACATGTTTTATGGTTTAAATTGTGAACTTAAATTCTTAAGTTTATGACTCAATTTTTTTTTATTCTAAAGTGTCAAAATACAGCTTTAAAAACAAACCATATTATAATATAATAATAATATTGTGGGACATTCTCACACACGGTTATATGATCCCAAGCTAAGCAGAGCTTGTGTTATGGTAACCAGACAACTGATAAACATACTTATATATTTCTAAATACATACATATTATATATAAATCACACCCAGACGCAGAACAAATGATCGTGCTCATCACACAAAGATTTGCCCTGGGTGGGAATCGAACCCACGACCTCTGGTATAGTTAGGCTCACTAACCACTAGACCAACAGGCCCGTCTGTCCGTCTATATTCCGATAACTTCTTTTCATGTATCAATATACCTTATCTACTCGTATCATCAACTAAAACTATACAAATCATCAGCCATTGTTCATTGCATTTAGATCAACAATTTAAGCCGTCAATTTATCAGACAAATTAAATTAGAATGACAAGCACTACGCTCGAATACCTCCGTCATTTAATATCGTTATCCTATCGAGTCTAATTATAAGCAATTAATTGAATTAGCGATGCTCGTTAAAACAAAATTTAAAATTATCTGATAGCTTTAGCGCGGTCGCAAAATTATGTGGTAACAAAGTTAGTTAGCTATTTATAATTTTGTTTGGTTACCAATTAATTTTATCTGTAATTATGACTAAATTAAAATATTGATAAATTGATTTTAATTATGTTAACTATTTGTCTATGAATGTCACTTGGATTATTTTAAGCTTATTTTGGAACGTGGTTATTACAAACTGTATATTACTATTATTGTATAAAAGTTATTTTATGCATTTGAATAATATTTTCGGATCTGCAAATATTCATTTTTGATTGTTTAGTACTTACAATTATTTTACCTACATTCATAATCTATGAAAAAATGGTTACAAAAAATTATGTTACTACATATCATTGATGATTTGACGACCTCTGTGGGCGAGTGGCGTACGCACAGGTTTTCAAGGTGTCGCTAGCTCTGAGGTCCCGGGTTCGATCCCCGGACGGGTCAATGTAGAAAGTCATTTTTCTACATTGTCAGGTCTGGGTGTTGGTGGTACCTTCGTTGTTTCTGAATTCCATAACACAAGTGCTTAATAGCTACTTATTTTGGGTCCAGAGCAATGTATGTGAAGTTGTCCCCATTTATTTATTGTAAAAATATTATTATGTTTTAATTTTGAAATAAAACTACTTTTTACGGATTTTTTCGCGTTTTGTATTTAGATTTTAGGTCCCGACGTTTCGACACCTTTGCAGGTATCATGGTCACGGGCAGACTCAGTCTAAAATCTAAATACAAAACGCGAAAAAATCCGTAAAAAGTAGTTTTATTTCAATGTCTAACATTCGCGTAAACCTAAGAAACCAATATGTTTTAATTTTTTGCTGAATTTTATTCCAACTTAGAGAACAAGTCATTTCTTAGATGAACTGCTAATTTTGGGATTAAGAGAGAAGGGTTTGGAATACATTTGATTTATTTATGTTCAAAATGAACTTGTTTAGTTATAAAATTATAAATAGTATTATCTACCACATAATTCCATGTATAAATTGGTCTTTGTTCAGTCGTGTCAGATTCCCGTCTCATCGGATTATGAGGGGAATAGAGTGCATCTGTTTGCACAAACTTGTGCATTTTGATAGTTCTTGTTTAGAACACATTTGAACATATTGGTGAGCAATTGGATAGTCAGATGGATATTGTATATTGATCTTGTTTGTAGAATGCTGTTAATTAAGCAAGTGACTGGTTTGTTAATTATTCATAGTTGGCACTTACCTCTAAAAAGCTTGCTATATTGTAGTTTTAATATTAATTTTAGACTAGAGTAAACATACATACATAAAAACACGCCTGTTTCCCGTAGGGGTAGGCAGAGACACATCTTTTTACTTGCTACGCTCCTTACATACTTGTTTCGCTTCATCCACTGTCATTATTGCCTTCATACATGCTCTTCGGTTTAGGGTACTCTTGACCTGGCCTTTTTTCAAGACGTCTCCGGTTTTGGTCTCGGAACGTCCGCCTAGGTCTACCCCTTCCAACACTTTCGTTCACTCGCCTTATACACTTTTTTCGTCAACCGTTTACTAGAGTAAATGATTATAAATATATACCTTAAACCATTTTGAGTATCGACGAGTATTGCTTTCTTCCTTTATTTTTCTTACTTATCGTATCTGCAAGGAGAATAATTTAGTAAATTAAGATTGTATGGTACAATGTTACAGCGATATATTTTGATTCGCTTCCAGAAAAACTTGTCATATCGAAACATAGTTTATCTATTCTGAATATACTATTAATCTACAATAAACGATCTCAAAAGTCTTAAACCTAGAACAATCTAGACACAAAACTAGCCTACCTACCCACCTAAACCGACACGGTAGCACTAATGTCTATCCGGGTATAAGCAAGGCGTTGATTAAACAGCCCCCGTGTATACCCGGCCACGGCAAGCCTCCAGGGAAATTACAAAGGCTCTATTGAGGCAGAACTGTAAAGATGTGTGTTAAGTATCAAGTTTACAGTTTTTTTAGGTTGTTTTGATTGGGTAGTGATAGATAAGAACAGCTAGTAGTTGGAATAGTAAATTAATTATTTTTTCGATCCCTGACGCAAAATTAGGTGGATTTAATTGATCGTGGTGATGTCGTGGTGGCCTAGCGGTTCAATGAACGGATTTGTATGCACAAGGCTGCAGGTTCGAACCCAGGCTAGTACCAATGTGGCTTTTTCAAAGTTATATGTACTTTCTTAATTATTCTTAGACACTTCTGACAAACGGTGAAGAAAACATCGTGAGGAAACCTGGATTCCAAAATTTGGGATCTGAAATCGCCAACCCGCAGAGAGCAAGCGTGGTGATCAATGCTCATGCCTTCTCTATATGGGAAGAGGCCTGTGCCCAGCAGTGGGACGTTTATGGGCTGGATTATTATTTATTATTAATTGATCGTGATCGTGTCTATGTAATTTATTTATTCAATTTCTAATGTAAAATGAGGTGTACTTAATTGACTTCTTCGGTATTGTAGCTCCTAAATGATTGGACCTATTAAAATGCGGTTTTTGTTTGAAATATGAAGAGATCGATATGGTTTGTAATTGCAATGTATTAAGATCTGTTCGGAATATTAAAAGTTTTTTGTAGTTTACTAAAAGCAAAAAAGATGAAAACAGGATCATAAATGCAGAAGACTATTAACTTAACTACTAAGCCAATATAATATTATATTTATTGTCGTCTGCATACTTAAAGAACAAATACAAATTATTATTTATAATGCAGCTAGCAACACACAATATGCATTAAAAGTTCAACTGAGCTCATTTTTATGATTGCAATAACCCCAGTAAACAATAGTTAAAATTCTAAGTACATTCGAGAGCTGAATGTTAGAAAATTTATGTTTTTACAATTTTGTTCATAAGATTCTTAATTATTAACTATTTCGTTTGTTCAGAATAATAATAAAAAATATATATTTCGATTTATTTACATGTGCCCAATGCAAGGCCAACACAGGCCTTCGCATGTACATGATATTTACTTTGTATCATAATGTTTAGTCGACATCATTTCACTAGAGTATTTAAAAAAGAAGGAAATCATGTCCATTTGAACTTTTCTAGTAGGTATGCATATAGTATTCCCCGAAACCTTAAATAATTTACGAATTGAATTCAGTTTCAAACAAAACAGTTTTAAAAAAGTTTCAAAGATGTAATACCGATGAAAAATAAATTAAAAAGTAACAAAAAATATGTTCGCGACTGTACAACAAATTCGCTCAAATTTCTCAATTAACTAGGACTTTATGATATTATTAAAAGTACCGTAATTCGAGACACTTCTAAAATATACTAAATAATAAAATATCAGACAGTTGCATTAAAAAGTTATGTTTTATTTTACAAAACGAATATAAAGTAAATTATTTTTAAGAGGTTAGTTTTAGTTTATTCTAGAAAGTATAGTTATAAAGAAATATACTTAAAAGCACATAAACTTTAATTTTATTTTTTGAGATAAAACTAAATATTTCTTAATTAAAAATATATAAAATCATTCATTTTTATTTAAGAAAATACACCTGAAAACTGTTACTTATTTCGCCTGATTAAATTATATGAAAAACATAGTATATTACAAAAGAGCAATTTAAATATAAACATTTTAAATTCAAAAACACAATTTCACTCAAAAATAAATAACCCAAGAACTTCTGTTACATTACAGTTTGGTAACTCTATAACATTATCCCTAACCTAATAACAATAAATACAGTATAAAACATAAACATTTTACTCCCATACTTCCTGAACCAAGAATCGTGAAACAAACTCAGTGTTTGATAGAAAAAAGGAGTAAAGGTATAAACCTTAGAGAATCAACGAGTCAACCTATTCTTCGTACGAGAACTTTATGACCACTTATAGATGGCAATGAAAGAAATCCAATAAGGAATGGAGGTGTAAAAACATCCGAAACTCGCCCTTAGGAGTAGGGTTACCATGTGTTTGGATAGATATGGACAAATTCCAATTAAATATTGGTTTCTTAGGTTTACGCGAATGTTTGATATTGAAATAAAACTACTTTTTAGGGATTGAGTGTCAGTCATGATACCTGCAAAGGTTTTAAAATGCCGGGACATGATCTCTTACGCCTATTTTTTCTCAACACCATTTATTCCTCTGCCTTGTGAAATTCCAAGGGGTATGCCCTATGGTTATGGTCTTTTACCACCGTAAATTTTAAGAGTGCTTGGAGTATCGTTTTATTCGGTTACTGGCGACAATTCATTTTAATGACCTCAGGTCATGGGACTCAAATACAATTTTTAATTTGTATTGCGCGAAAAAATAATTATTGTTACGTTAGTATCAACTGCCCTCCCTTTTCCACGTGATCGCTTTAATATCTGAACAATCCCTAATAATGTAACAAGAGTCATACACGTGTAAAACATAACCATGAAATGAAATAACAAATAAAACATTTCCAATGTTTCCAATGTTCAAAAAAAACAATAAATTCATGTCGATTCCGCTAAACCCAGTACGCAGAAGTCTGTTTTCATCAGTAAAATTTAATCATTAATTTTTCACAGAAAAAACTAATTGTTTCCATCACTGGAATGTCCTAAACATTCTAGCTACATACTCCCCCTACGGAATTCGGAGTTGATTCGTAAAACTGTTGACAATGCATACATTCATGAAAACACATTCAATGAAAAATATCACTGAGTTTCTACGAGCGGGTTGTTTTATTTATATATACTACGTTTTACCCGTGGGTATGTCTGTACTTGTTTAGGTTTAAGTGAAATAGTAATGTGATTTTGTAAGTATTTACTTTAAAAAATGTAACATTAAATTTTTAAAACCAAAGATGTAGAACTATTATTATTATTTTTTTACTACTTCTGAAAATGTATTGCTTATTGGTTTCTTAGGTTTACGCGAATGTTAGACATTGAAATAAAACACCTTTGCGTAGGTCGGAACTCAATAATAAATTAAAATATGAAGGTAGAACGAGCAACATCTTCTGTCAAGACGAACGCCATCTCAGTCTGCCCGTGACCATGATACCTGCAAAGGTGTCGAAATGTCGGGACTTAAAATCTTAATATAAACCGCGAAAAAATCCGTAAAAAGAAGTTTTATTTAAATATTTTTCTTTTTTTTTACTACTTCTGAAAATGTATTGCTTGTTCCAAGAAAATTACACTATTCGTGCGATAATGAGTTCTAAGTGTCACGGCGGTATTCATTGCAGAAGTTATAATGAGTCCATGGTTGGCAGAATTGACAGCAAGATTCCAAAAATAATTGAGAAGGAAAAAAAACACCCTAATATTACTAAACTCAATATTTTACTCATCAATAAATAATCCTAAATGTTAAGCTACTTAGCACTTCGTTAAAACTTTCCTAAGTACGTAACAGCCCCTGTAACATGAACTCATAAACTCTGTTACCGTTGTGGGAGCAAGACGGCGCCCTACACTACACATAGCGGCGTCTCACTCGCACCGCGGAAGCGGATCTCCTTTAAAAGTTCGTGGTATAAGTTAAGAGATTATGTTTTTAAAGATTATTCCTTTTAAATCGTTGCTAAGGCCGTACCTATTACAGCGAATTTCTTTTAACGAACTTTTGAACTTAAAGATTAAGCCTCGTAAAGAGAATCGTAATAAAATGGGGGAAACGCAGAAATTGTTTCTGAAATAGAAGAGCTCTAGAGATTGTGTTAAATAGATAATAGCTTTATGTGGCTGAAAAATGAAGAATTACCACTTTTTTATCTATTTTTTTAATTCCTGAGGCTATTTGCATTATACAAAAAAAAGAACAGAAAGAAACAGTTAAATTGTGAAACTATTGGACAAACACGTTGAGAGTATAATATATGACACAGAAAAATATTATTAGTTGCATAATTTTTTGTATAAATAATAATTTAATATTTTTTTGCCAAATAATAAAAGTAATTATCATAATTCCATTTAACTACCGCGACTCCGACTCTAATGAATTATCGAAAATAATAAATTGTTATGATAATATTGTTAGACTAAATAGGTTACATTATTTTTTCCGGACTGAAACCTTCTTATATTTTTTTTCCTAAAATTAACCGCAATTAATTATCCTTTTTAACCAAGACAAATATAAACCTCCTCAAATTCGCAAGCTAAACGTCCAAAATACATCGACCCAACACTTTCCTAAAACTGCATATAAATTGAAGTTTTTTAATACAAATCTTAGGCTTCTAAGGGTTCTTATAACGTTGGCTTTTGGCCTCAAACTTGCCCTCTTGTCTAGCGAACTCTCGGTGCATTTAATGAGATAACTTTGTCAGTTGGGGTAGACGGGTAAAAAGACATTTAAGTAGTATATAATACCACCAACTTATATGGACCGCAGTTCAAAATGAAGATGCAAATTAAGATGGATATTTTGTTGGACCTTTTTGGCAGATTAATTAATGGTTGGCGCTTAAATTATGGGTTATTTAGTTTGGTGTTTCTTTAGATATTTAGCGAAAAGACTGCTTTAAAGCAGTCTCTTTACTCTTTTGTCTCTGTTTTGAGGTATTCTCATACCCTATGTACGTATTACATATACGTGTATTAGATACTTTAAGTTTTGTTTGATTATTATTGCTTCTTAAAAACAATTTGTCTACCATGGATGAGTAGCATAAAAAAGCCTTTTTCTAAAAAAAAACTTCCTAGATATTTATGAAAAATAATCGTCATAATTTACACTAAAACTAATTTGGGACAAGTTATGTATTAAAATTGTCTTCACAATGTGCCAAAACATGGACAAATACGGAATGACACAGTTAATAATATATGTGAAAACTTCGCAGGTTTATTAAAAACCTTTACTGACAGTTTGACAGGGGATATAAGAGTTCGAATACTTCTTATATTTGAGCTCAAAATATTTGTAATATGCCCCAAATAAGTTCTTAACTACTGGAAAGTTCTTTTGAAGTCTTAAGAATGAAGTTATTTGTACGATACTTTTAAAACACTTAAAATAGATATTTTGGTTGGTAACTGAATTTATTTGTTTTATTATGGGATACTGTGTTTAACAGTAAAATGGGTTGTGTAGATCAAAGAGGCAGTCGCATCATGTAAAATACAGCATTCAGCTAAATCCGGTAAGACTGGTAGCAGATAACAACATTGTTGGGAAAAGGATCGGAATGATGTCAGAATTTATTTATGCACTAAAATATCATCTCAATCAGATGTCAAGCAGTAAGTCTAATTTAGCTTGCAATATATAACTAAAACATATAGGTTATCCAAGAAAGCATACATATAAAATTATAAGGTAAAACTAAAAAACGCTCTAAGATGTCTAGTAGAAAATCCTCTTAGCAACTAGGACAACCCACATTGAAATTAAGGAAAAATACTTAATATCTCCTCAAAGTTTTCCATCGAGGGCGTCAAAGTATCTTACATTAGTAGGCAGCCTATTAAATTCTAATAAAATAATGTTATTAGACTAAGCTCCTTATGAAATAATCAAATAAAAAAATAACTCAAGCCAATAAACGTCCCACTGCTGGGCGCAGGCTTCTTCCCATATAGAGAAGGCACGCGCATTGATCACCACGCTTGCTCTCTGCGGATTGGCGATTTCAATTTTCAGATCCCAATTTTGCAATCTAGGTTATCTCGCAATGTTTTTTTACCGTCTATCAGAAGTGTCTTACAATAATTAAGAAAGTACAAACATCTTTGTAAAAGTCATATTTTATGCTTTGTATTTGACTAGGTTCCAGCCTGCAACCTTGTGCATACAAATCCGTTCATTGAACCGCTAGGCCACAACAACATCTTAAGAAAAAAATAATACCTACATATAATTCTAAAATACAACCTACATTAACACTTGTCCCTGAACTCCCAAATTAAACAAAAAAGGAACGCTTGTCGCCTTTAAAAATAAAAACGAAAATCATTCAGCACTTTGCCATTTCAAAAATGTTCTGCGTCACTCGAAACGTTTCCTAAGACTTTCTCATTATTTCAAAGAGTCGTTCTACAATGGTATGTGCCAGTAATTATAATTTTTCAAGTGTAGAAGAAAATATAAAACCTTTTTGTTCCTATTATACTTGAAATGATTGAGGGCTCAGGTTTGTTTCAGGGCCCTTTTGCATTTTTGCGTATGTTGTAGGGAAATTAAAATAAATGATGTGAATTTATTTTTCCTTTTTGATAAACAAGAATTTGAAGTTGGCTTTGGTGGTTAAAAATGAGATGATTGAAAAATATTGGCTTTTTCTTTTTTTTTTAGAATGAGAATTTGAAGTTAATTCCTAAGTACATAAACCTTTCGCATATTTGGTTAGAAGTCGATATGGTCATGAATGGGTATTGAGCCAACATTTATGGCTTGACTTACACAGAAACCATTAAAATATTTTTGTATTATAGAGTCTCGTATATTATTATGTGCTATAGGGTATTTACAACCAAATTTGTTTAAATTTTAATCTCTCACAATAGGTAGTAAAAAATTCTGAAGAGTTTTTTATTCGTCAATTATAATTAAATGCGACTTAACAGCTTAACATCACTAAACAATAACTTTCTTTTCAACTTCATACACTTCTTAACAACCACCATCAATCTCCATAAAAAATAATCAAGATACATCCAACCTTTTTTCATCTCAAGAACGGTGTGCAAACATATCACTTAAACACTCAAATAAGCTTAGTTTATG
This sequence comes from Autographa gamma, assembly GCA_905146925.1. NCBI lineage: Eukaryota > Metazoa > Arthropoda > Insecta > Lepidoptera > Noctuidae > Autographa > Autographa gamma. The sequence goes on from LR989870.1 coordinate 1,714,746, forward strand.
TACCTACATATCAAGCCAGTCACTTATTATATACACGCATTTTAACACATCTCAAAAACCAACTCTATCTCCAAAGAACAAGGTTGAATTTTGGATGTGAAAGTAGACATTTTTAATATTCATACCACGAGACACATCTTCGTACTCCTCGCTCTAATTTAAAGTCTATTGTCATATAATTGTATTATGTGTCGCGTGCTCGCGAGGAAAATTATATTTTCTAATAAACATCAAAGTTAATTATGGATAGGGTGTGGTGGTGAAAATATGAAGAATTGTAACTGGATATTTCGCTTGAATTTATTTATTGTTGCCTTGGGAGGTCGAATATCTTCTGAATATTAATGGTACAGAGAGGTTGGATGTATAATTGTGAATGATGTGTCAAGCTTTTGGAGAGCTAATTCTAGAAACTATCGATTTTAAATTATTTTGGAAAGTTGCTCAGCATTTCTAAAATACAGTAATAGTTTTTCATGGGGTTTTGGAATCCGAACTTTTTGAACTCATGTGTGATTGCATACATAACAAATGCCTCTTCTCGTTAAATTGAAATGAAATGAAAAGTGTTACCTACTTTCAAAAGCAGTTTCTTTAACTATGTTGTAGATTCCACCCTATTTTACTGGTTAAAATAACGGCGATTCAACGTGTTCGGTGTAAAATACATTTTCAGCTAAAATCAGTAAGACTGAAAGCCAACACCAAAAAAGGTTAGAATAAGATAGCATCTTTTTTTTTATTTGAAGGAACCAGATTATATGTTTTCTTTTCAATATTTTCCATTACCTATTTCATTTGAGCTTACACAAGTTGATAAACCTTATTCAGTTAAGCAAGTATATAGCTCATACATAATAATATTAAAATAATACATCTACACTTCCAATTTTGGTATACAATATCAAAATAAAACTCATAAAGTGATAGAAGTTCACGAAGGACAGTTGAGCAATATTGATTTATTTTGTACTCCAAACTAAGGAACAAACTGTAAACTGCGAAGAATTTTGAAAGGAATCCAATATCATAAATTTCATCTTGTTTACTTTTACTTCTGATCAAAAATATAATAAGTTTGAGATACTCAATACTTTTGTAATATTTCGGTACAATATTACAAACAACTTATTTCTTTAAATAAATTGTTTGTAATATTGTACCGAAATCTCCAAATTTTGTTTCGGATATTTTTATCCTATAAATAGATTTCTGTTGAACGCTCGCTTAGTAAAAATTATAAAGTATTTACAAGGTGAACTTATAAAAATAGGGAAATTAAAGTTTTTTTTAATATACCTTAGCCATTCAACGTGGCAATGCTGCCAGCCTTCGGGGCACGTTCCCCGCCATTGACAAGGATGACGATGAGTTCTTTGACGCCGTTTTGTTTTTATTTATGTAAGTTTTAATTTTAGTATAGTTAGAGTTTGTTCTTATATTAGATTTAATTGTGTATAATAAAATGATATTACATATTAAAAGTTTATCTGTATGTTGTATAATTAATTGAAATCAGTACAAAGTTTCCATTCATCTTTCCTACCCGTTTCCTCAGCATTCACTCCTTTCTCTCTCACATGATCTTTCACACAATCCATCCACCTTTTTCGGTGTTTCATTGCATATCCTATATATTCACAACCATACTCATATCTGGTTTAATAAGACCGGTTGTCAGAATTATAAATAATGCGAACAACATCTCCTACATTGCTCTGAACCCAAATTAAGTAGCTGTAAGCACTTGTGTTATGGAATTCAGAAACAACGAAGGTGCCACAAACACCCAGACCCGGGACAATGTAGAAAAGTGATTTTCTACATTGACCCGTCCGAGGATCGGCGGTACGGCGACCGGTGCGTACGCCACTCGACCACGGAGGTCGTCAAAAAGAATTACCTCAATGACTGTCAAAGATGCATGACAGTAGGGAGCAAGGGTTTAACTATGTTTGTTTACAAATGGTCACCCATCCACGGACCAACTGCGGCGAGCGCCTTCTAGTTTAATTTAGTTAGATATCCTATATTCAGGGGCATTTGTTTCTATTCGTATTGTTTTACATATTTTATAATAAAGGCTGTATACCTATCTTATCACACAATATACTTAGTACCTACTTACGAGTATATACGTCTTACTACGTCATAACATAGCTACCAAAACATAACATAACATATCATCACGCCTCTATCCACGAAGGGGTAGGCAGAGGTGTACCAATGTACACCCACAGTTCGCCGATATGTTTAGGTCCCATGTAATAGGGGGCGAGCCTATTGCCACTTACCGGGCACAAATCCAAAATCCGACCTGCTACTGAGAATTTCATAGAAAAACCCAATAACATCTTGGTCGACTCGGGAATCGAACCCAAGACCTCTAGCGTAGCAGGCGCACTTAGCACCACTAGTCCAACGAGGCAGTTAGCACACACATAGCTACCTAGTAGTAATAATAGCATCTTAGCGTACCTGTCCCGATCGCAACGTACAAGCAACTTATTGTTAGTGGCCAATATGCTGACAAAGTTACGCTAAGTTTCTGGTCTTATATTAATTTCACACTTGGTAACTTGACTGCCTATGTTGGAAATTTGTCGCTTCCAGCGCTTCTAGCGCTTTTGTGTTAGACCGACAAGCGCTTTATAGAACGACAGCTTCGAAATTTGTAGTTTGTGTCTTTTGAAATAGTTTTTTTTAGAATGAATTATTATATTAAGGTAAAAATTCGTGAATATCACAAACATTGGGCATAATTTTCCACCTTGTAAATCCTCGTCTTATTGTGCAATAATATTTGGTCTGACACCATTGACTTATGGTAAAAAAAGTAATAATTGCAAGACTAATATAGAAAAATTAAAGTAAATCATTATGTTCCACTTTGATTCAATTTCATCCTATCAACCTATCTAAAGAAAAATCCAATAAAAACTACGACCAAAAGGATTTAAACAAGAAATAAATACATTACATCGTTGTTTCCTCACCTGAACCTGAAAAGAATTTCAACAAAATAATTAATAGGTCCCAACCCTCCATTCAGGGGAGATACGCTAATAAACTTTTTTTTATCGTTTAACACTTGAGAAACAAATTTATTATACTTTTTATCCCTTCACGACGTTGCAAACGGTGATTAGCATAAAACGTTCATCCTTTATTGCTTGCTTGGATTATACCGCGGGTCTGTCTGAAATATGTCTTAGATCGCTTTATAGCTTTGTGAAGTACTAAAATGTGAGGTTTTAGAAAGCTGCCAGACGACTTGATGCTTCATTTTAATTGCAAGTCAGAAGAATAGCGTAAAAAGGCAGGAAAAACATGGCTTATTCTCAACGAAGCAGCTGACTGAAGGTACTAGAAAATTTAAAACTTTACCACACTGGACATGGCAATTTTGTCAGAACCCGTGGTCAAAACTCTCAGTAAGTACAAACCAATAATCAGCATGTTGGGAATGTTATGTTCGACTGGCCATTTGGTCTAGTGGTTAGTGATCCTGACTACTAGACCGGAGGTCATGGGTTGATTCCCACCCAGGACTTATGTTTGTGTGATAGATAGAAATATATAAAGATGGTTATTAGCTGTCCGATTACCGTAGAACAAGCTCCGCTTAGTTGGGATCAGATGACCGTGTGTGAGTTGTCCCACGAAGAAAAAGAGTTGTCCCACGATGTTATATAAAACTATACCAATATATTAGCTTTAGCTCTAGCCACATAGACCAATGTCTATGTGGCTAAAGCAAACTTATAATATACAAGTATTTTTAAAGCCCACTCTGCTCTCTGAACACTGGTTTCCATCTTTAATTTTAATCAAAACTAAAACAATTAACCTACAAATATTACTAAAACAATGAAAATATAACACCATAAAATCGCTGTATCTTTGTAGATAACAATCAAAATACCGCTTTAAAAGTTCTGAACAATAATAAATTAAACTTTACACAAATTTAACCCTTTTTATACCGGCTGGAATGTTTTCTAACGAATCTTTATTGCTTTACATTATCTTAATTAGTAAGGAGGTGTAAATTTTAAATAAAGGTGTATTTATATTGGTTGTATCAAAAAAGATAGGTATTTCTAGCCTATGACAAAAATAAACTGTCTTAACGGCGTATAATTAAGTTGTGGTCAAAATAATTCAGACTAATTAACAATATTAGCAAATTAGCCAGACTAATTAGCAAAAGTATTCCTATCTGTCCGTTACCTAAGTTTTCACGGCTCAAACTCTTAACCGGTTTTGATGAATTTAGCGTCGAGCAAGATTCAAAATCAAGAAAAAACAGGCTTCTTCTTTCCACGATATCCTATCCACGCGAGCGAAGCTACAAGATAAAGTGTAGTATTTATGTAAAAAATCTATTAGATTACATTTCCTTAGTAATGAGCAATAAAGCCTAGTTCAGTAGTCCTTTTTCCAATAAACTAAATAACCATATTGTTAAAGGAACTAAATCTTACACTAGGTAATGACCAAGATACTTGTATTTTAACTATTTCAAATAAAAAGTACATTATAATTTTATTGAGTGTGAATAGAGCCTTACTCGGCTGAATCGCTTATTGTAGGCTCTACAAAAAAATAAAAAAGTCTCGTAACAATAATAATTTTCGCTGGCAATCCTTTTGTTTATTTTTTAACTCGAGACGCGAAAATAAACTTTTAATTTTCTGTTTCAGATAAAGTTACAAACAATTGAATTTACAAAGTTTGGTTCAAGTAATGGTATAATTTTATTTTCTTAAGTTTTTATGTTTTGAGTTTATGGTTTTGGAAATATAAAGGATTTGGATGCAGAATTACAAACCAAAGCAATATTTTTTTATATTTTAGGAGCGAGCTAACTTGTGTGTTTTTTTTCTAATAATATGCACTTTCAAGTAAACGCCTAACTTAGTCACAAGTACCTATTCAATATCATATTTTGAAGGATCTTTATTTACGACGACCTCCGTGGTCGAGTGGCGTACACACCGGTTTTCAAAGTGTCGCTTGATCTCAGGTTCGATCCCCGGACGGGACAATGTTGAAAATCACTTTCCGACATTGTCTCGGGTCTAGGTTTACCTTCGTTGTCTCTGAATTTCATAACACAAGTGCTTTAGCTACTTACTTTGGGTTCAGGGCAATGTATGTGATGTTTTCTATTTTTTTTTTACAAAATCCATAAGTTTTTATGGTCATTTCAAACTATTAGAAAGATAGGTAAGACATGTCTTAATCAAGATCAAAATCTTAACAGGTTACCGTTAAGGACCAGGTTTTGTAAAACTAATTTAAGCTTATGGACATCATTAAATGGATTATTATGTATTTATGTACAAAAACTGAATACATTTATTAAAACTAAATTGGTATCACACTACAAGACTCTCCGAGTCTTACCAATGCTATATCTTCATAGCTATCACTAATACATACCATAATTCAATCCAAGGTCCTCACAAATAAGGCTCCTCTATACATGAAAGTGTGGATATTGAAATAAGATGCCTAAGTACATAGGGTCGACGCAAACATGAAAATTGGGTAGCCCTTCACCCGTGTCAGTTTTCATCCCGAAGCACTTGTCCCACTGAGGGCGATGAGCGGGTAACGAGTAGCGAGTGAAAAGACTCAGGCATCATCATAGTAAAATAAAAAACCTTTCACGACAGTCTAAAATTATTAAATGTTTTTGTTTTATTATATCATGAAGTTAAGCCTTCTATCTTGCCCTCCCTTCTGCTACTAAAAAATATTCTAAATTCGGAACTGCACTTTTATGCAGAGTAACACTGGTTGGTCTTCGGCGAGTGTTTTGATCGCCAAACGAGTATCGCTTAGCGAATCTCGCCTAACGAGGTTTTTTTTCATAGTTGTATTCGCCGCTAAAAACAAATGCTTAGAGAGTTCTCTCCGGCCAGTGTGAACAACCAGCGAGTAACTATTTATATATGCATCTTCTTCATTTACACGGGATCTACATCTTGTTGTACGTTTCTTGAGCGATAATATAGTCGATAGTTACTTGTTTTCTCTCCCGTATCAGTTTTTATCCCTAGGAAATTCCAACTTAAAGCTTGTATGTAGGGCACTAGAGAAAGCATGGTTTGATAAGTTTTAGAATATCTTGTCTATAATGCTGTTTCTACAAAATATTTAATTAAGTATTATTTCATTTTTTATTCATTTATGACTTTGGATTTTGTGTGAAGGTGTGATTACATATTATATTAACTTCAAAATAATAAAAAGTTTTGTAAGTAGTGTTTCTGAAATCAATATTGTCACTGTCCAATAAAAGACAGATTACAGTGGAGTTAGTTGCGTCGTTGCTTCACCCACAGGCGATAACTGAAAAGTGGTGATAGTTGATTTAATCTGGGTGACGTATCTAGGTGTTATTATAATTAAAAAAAAAACAGTAATTTTGATATCTAAGTTACTCTGCACCGATCAAAGAAAAAGCTTAGAAATAGGTTCAAGTACTCTAACTTCATTAGAAGTTAGAGTACTTGAACCTATTTCTAAATAGGCCTTAAGGATTATCCAAAACATAAGTCCAATTCAAAAACCCGCCTCTATTTAGCATCCTAACTCTCAAACGAAATTTTCTTCAAAATACGGACTGGATCTACGTTTGCTTTGTTCCCAAACCTTTCAGTAGTTTTTGCAGGCTGAAAAATAGCTTGTATTCTAGCAGCTAGAAAACTAGATTTTATCAAAGGTGAGTATTTTCTTTGACGAGAGAATTGGGGGAATAGCTATGCAAATTCTGAAATTCGAGAAGTGCGGTTTGGAAGTAGATAGTTTCAATTGTCACACTGTCATTCGTTGATGCTGTATTTTTATTTCACTAGCTATTCAATGCTCGCATTTGTAGGCAATAGGTTGCAGGTTCGAACCAATCTGAAATCGCCAATCCGTAGTGAGCAAGCATGATTTTCTGATTATATGGGAGAAAGCTTGAGCCCAGCAGTGGGACGTACGAGTATACCTATGGGCTGGTATACTTTTATTTTATTATAGGTACATACGTTATTCTAAGACCTCCAAAACTTTGTCAATGACTCTCTGTCGCTAGTTTTTTACCTTGTTGACCGTTCGAAGCTGTGTACTGCCAAGCAAGCCAAGTGCATTGTGTACAAACACATAAACAGACTGAAAGCAGTCCGTGTTGCAGCAGACATTCAATCACATTTGCGCGAATTTTCAATCACACAAATTTGGGATGCCTTCACAAATATTTATTTAAATATTTTACATATCACTTTTTCACGAGGGAATTTTTTATAAAAAGATTATTATACATATAATAATTTTTGAGACGCATAATGACGACACATTAGATGCGTGAAAATTTGTAAAACAATCACCTGCCTAGCATTTTGACAACTATGTTACAACTTCGGTCTCTGGTCTCGGTATGTTATAAATGTTCACCCATCCGCGGATTAACCGCGGCGATCGCGGCTTAACCTTTATTATCGGTCAAAACGGCTTAAACTTCTAAGGCCTTCACTACGGCCACGAGTCCCTCGAAAATTTGTAAAACAGTGTAGTCCACATAATTGTTTAACTAAAAACTGTGAAGAATGTTTTCATCCAGGATACACCGTTTAAAGCCTGCCTTGTCGCCAACATCAAACAAGGCCTAAGCAAACCCGCGCCTTTAATTATGACATGGGAAACAAACTCTAACCGTGTCCCTTACCTTTTGTCCTTTTAATCCCTTCAAATGAGTTCTTCCATGAAACAACATTGAAATTCGTATTTTTTTTTGTTTTTTGACACGTGTAACATGTTTTTTACTGAAATATGATGTGAAATTGTGAATAATATCAGGAATTTATCTTGTATAATGTAGAAGCCTTCTCTATATGTGAAGAGGACTGTGCCTAGCGGTGAGAAGAAATCATTATTATTTTAATGAGAAGAACAGAACTTAATTTTTTTGGTAAATGCGCTAAGAATGCTTGTTTGAGACCATACAATTGATAGCTCAATTTAATTTTATATATGCAATTGAAAATTATTTTTACCTAGCCTCTAGACACTTATATTTTATGCTATGTAGTAGATATGTGCTAGCTAAAAATTAGGGTTACTGATTTTGCAAAAAACTGGTTTCAAATACCCACACCACAAAATATACATAGAATAAAAAAAAATAACGCCAAGATCTTTAACACATCTTAACAACTCAGACTGAAGAACCCTTGTCTAAAGAAATTACAGATCTAATCCCAAACACGAAAATAAAAGATGAAAAACAAGTCTTTGCATACAATTAAAACAATGACACTTCATCCCTAAAAAAGCTGTAAACCTTAGAATATACATAAGGAACTAGAGTGAGCCTATCAGAGTTTGAACGTAAGCACTACTGTGAACTAGTTTTGTCGTGAATTATGTATGAAGATGGAGCTTGCCGTTTTAAAAAATCTATCTAAAACACTAATATTATCCTAACAATGTCAAAACGATCGATATTTTCGTATATAAGTTTCTCGTTGCGCGAAAATTAACTTAAATGAAAAACTAAATGTAATAGGTACGACGTACGAGTATGTACTAGGTTCTGACTAAAAACTGCTCTCGCTTGGCACAAGGGGAAACTACCGATAGTAGCAGTCTATGTATATAGTACGTCAATGCTTTAAACATTATAAAAGTACAACAAAAGAAATTGCGAAATAAAGTTAACCTTCTAACGACCTTAACAGCAATAAAGTTTAATAATGAGTTTTATTTAACTTTGTTAAAACTGTTTTCGTGTAGGAAACCTTTTATTACTTTTGACTAGTTGACTTGACAAGATGAAAGGTGGAGAAATTTTTCGTTTGTAAGGTTGCGTATGCACTAAGAAATATAATTATGAAAATAAGCTCTCTAAAAACAATTAAGAAAATCGGCCCTAAATTTTAGGGAGAAAATAGCAAACATATCATATCATAGCACAATAAGATGCACAGAACTTCGTGCTTTTTGTAAGTCGGTTAAACATTGAAATTAGTGTAGTACCAAGTCTTTAAAAATATTTTAAGGTATAATCTATAGGAACAAACATTACTTGTACCAAATACCTAATTTAATCGATCATGACTGTCTTAATTTCGTAACATACAATCAATTGACAAGTATCGGGGCTCAGCTGTTTACACAAGCATTTACTGATAATATGAAATCCCTGCTGTATTATAAATACCGACAGCATAATACACTCTGAAAACTGAACAAATATCTTCAAATCTCAAATACTAATCCAATCAGAGCGAATCACTAAACTTGCCAACAAAATGATCATGCATAATACATATACAATCTGTCAATCTTCTGAAACACAGTCCCTTACCACGAACTCTAAACCCAAGACCGTTGCCGATGTGTAAGCGGGACGCAACTACTCGCAATAGAGCGCTGTCTCGCTCCCACACTGGTAACAATATTGCTTTAAGAGTTCATAGTACAGATTTATACTGTATCAGATTCTATAATACTTTAAAGATTTTACGCAGATTTTTACTCCCAGTGTGCAAAGAATAATATCTAATAAATCATACAGACTCCTTTGAAGTTATCTTACTTTTTAAATGTGTCTGTATCTTGTTTTCTTTTAGGGTCTTTTTAGATGTTCCTTTTGTAGCTTATTCTTTATATTTAGTGATCTTGTTTGAATTTGAGTTTGTTTTTCATCTACGTGATTTTATTTTGGTATTAGTATGTATATTTCTTTAAGAAAAATGTCTAGATTAATTAAAGATAATAAAGTAAAAGTAATTCAGCCCGTCTACCTGAAACGCTTCCACGGCAAAACTGCTAAAATAATATCTATGGAACTTGAACCCCAAGAAAGGCTATAGATTAATTTTATAGCTATAATCGACTAACGTTACATAAAATATGATGAACTCTACATAAAATCTACATACAAAATGTTTCTTACCATTGTCTTTTTACGTTATAGCAGTAAATCTCTTTTTCATAATAACAGGTTTAAACACAGATTCGCTAAAAACAGAAATGTACACAAATAAACCATTTTAAGAATCCACGAATTTTCCATATTAAAAGTTAACAAACATTTCTTGTTGGCTATTTATTTTTTCATTATCAATGTACTAATGCAACTACAGTAGTGAAAACATATGGATATATGTTGTGACTATAAACGTTAAATGTATAAGGATACAAATAATATGAATCGTTGCCTTTATTTCAGTTATTTTGGTGTGAAATTAATTGAAATGCGTTTTTTATATATATTATATTTGTATGATATATTGTATAGCTGATAAAGTATGGGTAGGTTTACATGTTAAAACTGTCAAATTTGGAGACTTTTTTGTCACTACCTTCTAGATATTTTGTAAACATATATTTGAAGATAACTTTCAACGTTGTGCTCCTGTGTTGTGTATTAAAACCTAGCTTGTTCAATCAACGTACAGAAATAAAACTATACTAATCGCATTAACTCAATGAATAATAAATACATTGGCAGTTCACAACATAATCTAATGGTAGCCGAATTAATAAACACAGTATAATAAAATGGCATCTAAATTAACTAAATTTACATAACATAACATATCATCACGCTTGTATCCTCGGAGGGTTAGGCAGAGGTGTACCAATGTACACCCACAGTAATTCGCCGATATGTTTAGGTCCCATGTAATAGGGGGCGAGCCTATTGCCACTAACCGGGCACAAATCCAAACTCCGACCTGCTACTCAGGATTTCATAGCAAAACACAATAAAATCTTGATCGACTTGGGAATTGAACCCAAGACCTCTAGCGTGGCAGTCGCGCTTAGCGCCACTAGGCCAACGAGGCATTTACATTAAACGTTTTTACGTTTTTTAAGCTGACCCGCACCAATTACTGACCCGTACATTTCTCTAGCCCAGTATAATCTCGTCCATATTTCCAGAGTCCGTGCTTTAGCCAGAACGTTAGGGATTACATCTGACTTCGACCGGGTTCGAGTCCGGCCGTACACCTTCCTATTTTATTATGCTCGCCATTTTTAGCTACTTATGTGTTGCTTTGTTGGTTTAGTAAAAGAGTTTATTTCATTTTGTGATTTAGTGAGTTTTAGTTTTCAGGAATCGGAATGTTGCATTAAAATCTAGGATCAAAAGCTTTAGTAATATCCATAGTTAAGTTAAGTATGTATAAAAATATGTACGTTAGCTCCAGCTCCATTTTTGAGGTTAATTAATAATAATATAATAATATTCCTGGACAATTCACACACGGTAATCTGATCCCAAGCTAAGCTCTAAGAGAGCTTGTGTTATGGTAACCAGACAACTGATAAACATACTTATATATTTCTAAATACATACATATTATAGATAAATTACACCCAGACCAGAACAAATGATCGTGCTCATCACACAAACATTTGTCCTGAGTGGGAATCGAACCCACGACCTCCGGTATAGCAGTCAGGGTCACTAACCACTAGACCAACAGGCCCGTCAAATTGTAGAAAAAGTATGATTTATCTATCCATAACACAACTACAAAGTTCTAAATTGTTTATAGTCAAAGAATTTATAAGCTCAAAGATAATATAGCACAACCTAAGTATCATTACAGCTTATTCATACATAAAAAATCTACTCACAAAATATCTTCCGCATTGAGGCTCCCACGCAAGTTTCCGTCATAAACATTTTAATCCATGTAACAAATTAATAAAATGCCTACATCCTACGCTCCTCAGAGAATTTACTTTTAGGTATTTAACACAAAGGATGCCCATGTTTTCATATTATAAATCTTTTGACATATTTCCTGAAAACCGTCTATATTTTGTCAGAGACATTAGATAATGTGCTCACGTTTTGTACTAATTGTTGCTTGCATAAAAACTATGTTTATTACTTCGTTTGAAATGAATACTTAATAAAAAAGTTTTTACTAAAGTTTTAATAATCAAGTATTAAAAAACTGACCTCAACATAGCTTGGAAAAAACGTAAGCACAGGAAATGTTCAAAGTTTATAGTATTCGTAAAACTGCTGTAAAATAAAATAATCCTTACAAATTATCCGTTGCTATACAACACTCGGCTCAGAAAGATATACATTTATTTCTTATCGTATCCTAAAAGCGAAGAAACCTACATTTTCTACCGGACAGAATCAAGTGACAATCCACAGTGACGAATGCAAAAAACGTCCCTATTAACTCCTTTGAGAGATCGCCAGATGTAGGCACAAAGTTAGGTTCTGCTCATGAATAAACCATTCGTCGCGTCTGTTTTTGGGTCAAGATGTCTCGTCTTTGACACGTTTTGTTAAATGCGATTGTGAATTGGGTAGGCTAGTACATTGCTTGAAAGTAGTGACAGCTTTTAAGAGAGTAGATGAGAAAAATTGGTATAAATACAAATATTTAGTACTTGTATTCTCAGTAGCAGGTCGGAGTTTGGATTTGTGCCCGGTTAGTGGCAATATGCTCGCCCCCTATTACATGGGACCTAAACATATCGGCCAACTATGGGTGTACATTGGTACACCTCTGCCTACCCCTTCGGGGATACAGGCGTGATGATATGTTTATGTTTATGTATTTAAATTGGGAATGGAAACTGAAAATGTATTGTATGAATTCAGAATGAATTTTTGAACCACTAATCGGATTAATGCTGAGTGTGTGAGGTACCTACTGCGGGCTCAGACTTTATAGCTGTTTTTTGGTCTTTCTGTACATAAATATAATAGGATTGATGATTGTATCCCCCTTAGTTTTGTACAGAATAGTAGCTGTCTGTGTAGGTCTAACCCATTTTTAACCAATTTCAATTTTTTTTAAGATTTTTACCTCAGATCCTTTGACTGGGTGAACTTCCGTGGGGTGAACCTATTTAATGATTCTTTTTTTATTTGAAAGGTGGTGTCTCCCATTTTAATTTGGTCTGGTTATGACAGTGGGATACACAAGAATACCCTATAAAACTTATTTTAAATTCGCTTTTTTTTACTGAAATCACAACGACAGTCAAAGAAATCTAAAAACCGCACAGACAAAGAAACAAACAAAAATCATCGTACGGAAGCACTAATACTAAGAGCTCAAAGCAGGCAGTACTAAATATTTTTTACTCAAACCTTTCCCCGGGACCCCTGAATATATTATAGGGTAGAAAGGGGCAAAAGACATGTAAATATTTTACAAGCTCGGCTTCTCAGCGACTGGAGTTCACGAATAAATTGAATCATGTCAAAATGTTTTTCTTCGCGCGTCAACTTTGAAATTTATTTGTATGTAAAAATTTGTATACAGGAATCGCAAATTTGATATTTTGTGAAGACATTTGGAGATGAGGTAAAGAAATAATGCGTACTAAAAATCATAAAAATGTGAGCATTCTTGTGGTGCTTATTATATTTCATTAAAAATGTAGATGTGTGTTGATTTGTATGAAAATAGGGTAACGGAAAATAAAATCAATCATTTCAAAAACGGGTTTCAAAATTGGGACCTGAAATCGCCAATCCGCAAAAGAGCAAGCGTGGTGATCAATGCCTTCTCTATATGGGCAGAGGCCTGTGCCAAACAGTGGGAGGTTTATAATCTGTTATTATTATTATTTTAAGACATTTATTTAAAAAAAAATGCATCCATCTCAATGAAACACCATAATTGAGAATATACGAGTTTACAAAAAAAAAATATGAAAAACCAAACCCCTATTTTTGGTAGTCGGTTAAAACTCCAAACGTTAACTACGAAAGTGTACAAAGAGTCCGAAAGTAATATGATTTGCATAGAAAGCGTAATTCGCAAATGCATATTCTTGTACGAATAACATACCACAATTCCTGCTTTCACCAGAATTACCTATTTCTGTGAATATTTCACATCATAATAATGAAATGTGGAATACCTTTCTGGGAGTGATTATGTATGAATTTGTATGGTAATTTTTGCTAATGAACAGGGTGATTATTCTTGGACGTACAATTATTATGCAAACAATAATGTTCCCCGATGAATTAAAATCACCAAAGGACGACAAACTTTATTTATTTTTTCATAATGTCCTGGGGCAATACATACAAATACGTCTCGGGAGGGAATAAAGCCCAGAACATGGCACAGCATGCTCTTGATATGTATTTATTTCAAGAGCATGCCGACTGTATAATGATCTTATAAATAACGATCTTAAAAATATTAATACACTTATAAATATTTTTAACCTTTCTTTTCCTAAATTTAAAAAATCATACACGATTGTTTGGTTCTTCTCAACATTTGAGATTTTTTTGTCGGATAGAACTGTTTTATTTTTGATAATTTGATATTGTTTAGCAGTCAGGGTCACTTACCACGAGGACTGAGGACCAACAGGCTTGACAAAATTTCCTAGTGCTAAACAGACTTACTATGTTTATTTTGGAAAATGTATAACCTATTACTTAGCTACCTATAAAATATAGAGACTGATAATCTTACATTATATATTATTGCCTTAGGCCTACAATATCCAAACATAGACTTACAATACATTCCCGTTACATTAAACTTTAACATTACTAGAATATACCAGAATAGTAAAACATCTTTGCTTAGAATTTCGGTTTCTAAATGATAGATATTCCACGTACAAGACCGGATAGAATGAAATGGACCCGAGTGTTGGCCTCAACCTTAATTCGAAGATAGTGCCTGATGGAAAATTAATGGCAAAGGGAGGAACGCAACTATTGCTCAAACTTTTTTGTAAGGGTTTTTTATGGCGCAATTAAAGTTATGGCTTAGTTTTATTACTTACGCATTTAAATTGGCATGTAACGTTTATCTTACTAAAGTTTTATTACTAATAATTACCTTATGCATAGTTAAATACCTTCATAAAGACGTAATAATGTGCGTGTTTTATTACATAAGATGTTAATAATTCATAATGCAAAATGCAAAACACACACATTATACCCATGAATAATTCTTACAAAAAAACGACTTTAAAATAAGTCTTACAATAATATGGTTTTCTTATGGATCCCACTGTCATAACTGGACCAAATTGGGAGCACCACCTTTCAAATAAAATAAAGATTCATCAAAATCCGTTCACCCAGTCGAAGGTGCTGAGGTAACAAACACAAAAAAAAAACAGTCAAATTGAATAGGTACCTCCTCCTTTTTGTAGTCGGTTAGTAACTCAACAAAAGACACAAAAAAAAACTCTAAAGCATTTCCAACCAAACCAGAAAATATTCTCCTCAGCCAAGGACCAACTAATCTACTACCTGATAAGTGTTACAAATATAATAAAACCGCACAGGAGAGCTAACACGGAAAAATATCACGTCACACTACACTCCGGTATGAAATTGGATAGCAAACGCAATTTGTACGGCGGTGAGATGAAAACGACGACACTCAACGGTTCGCAAATAAAATGTAGTAAAGTGGAATTTAAAGCGAGGTGTTATATTTTGTTTTTATGAATGGTTGATGAATGGCTGTCCAAAACTTATAATTACTTGAGCCAAAATACCGCTCGGAAGCTAGGATGTTGTGAATCTAAGAGTTAGTTTATTTTTTATATGTTACAAAATCTATCTTGATTGGACTTGTAATATGAAAACTGAGGAAGTGAAAGATTATTGTAAGAAGACAATGCATTTTTTTTACTGTTTACTGTTTTAATGTAGTTTTACTAAAGTATGTAAGTAATAACTTAAGTAAGCTAAAATTATATGTATATACACTAAGTGTTCTATTGCATGCCTATGTAGGTAAATTGTGCAGAGCTTGAAAACCTATATTAAGACCATACACTGTAACCACAATTAGTGCAATAAAGATTTATTATTATTATTATTATAAACTTGTTCTAATAATGGTTGAAACGTCAACTCCCGCAAAAAAAAAAAAAAAATTCTAGGCGATCTTTTTTTGTGCTTTATAGGAAATTACTCTATCAAGCAGGATACATAAAAACGGAAATCGCCATAGGACGTTAAATGCACACATTGTAATTATTTTCACTATATTTTTAACGAGACTGTGCGTTTACATAAATAAATTATAGTCTTGTAGGATTGTTCAGTAGAGTAAAATAATTAATATATTCTCAATATTTTTCTTAAAAATCCATTAATACCTTGTACATTTAATCTTGATACGCCACAACAATAAATACAGCACCAACTACCATCGAAATAAATTTCTGAATTTCAACTGGGATACTGAAAATGTATTTTCGGAGCTCGAATATTTTGATAATAACTAAAAGCGAGTTCATTACTTTAAGAGTAACCACTAAACATGCCAATGTCTAGATAATTTGGGTTTCGTATTACCATTGACGTACAATATACATAGACTGCTACTATCGCTAGTTTCCCCTTGTGCCAAGCGAGAGCAGTTTTTAGTCTGAACCTACTTATCCCCCGTCCCTAAGCCAAGCTGGCCCGAGCCGGCCAAAGTAGCAATGAAAATATGTCCCTAAATAATAAAAAATTAGATTCCGCCATCCCTAGTTGTTTTGCTCTATTAAGATTGTTAGCAATGCTAAGTCGAGGTCCAAACCCCGCTGGGACTGCCCTTAGTGGACTTTGCTGACGTAGTTAGTTTTTTCCTATTGCTCTAGCTGGAGGCCTTAAGGTCTTCGCCAAAAGTCCGGTGAAGCAGTCAAAGCCTGCGCTCAGGCTAACTGCAAAAATCTTCAATTAAAAAATAGTCTGAACCTAGTACATTTCGTTTTTCATTTAACTTAATTTTCGCGCATCAAGAAACTTATATACGAAAAGATCGATGATTTTGACATTGTTAGGATAAATTAGTGTTTTAGATAGATTTTTTAAAACGGCAAGCTCCATCTTCATACATAATTCACGACAACACTTGTTCACACTGGTGCTTACGGTTTAAACTCTGATAGGCTCACTCTATAGTTTCATATGTATACTCTAAGCGTATTAGATATTCTCTTGACCAGTAACCGCTAGGGTCTGTTAAATGCGTATTAGAATAGCGTTTATGGATAGTCGAGGTCTGAACCTTTGTTAATAATTTATGTAAGAAAATATGTGTTTTATGGAAGCAACTTTGTTTCAGCTTCTCAATGTTTTGCGGCTTCATTTGATCTTGTCTTAGGGGGCACTATTAAATTGCTATAGAGATAAGTTTATTATTAAATTATGTTTATTTCAAGTGACTGTATTTGAGTATGGAGCAAAAGAACTGAATTCTTTGAACCAGTTATAAAATACAACTTCAGTTTGGCAATTACGACACTATTATAATCAAATATACAATGGACTATAAAAATATATATCCAGTTTGGGAATATTCATTATGCGGTAATTGCAGTAAAAAAAAACTAAACCGTTTTAACCAACTACTAACTACCGACCAAAACTTTTGGATAAAATGACGAGTTTATCTTAGCTGATAATTATACTAAACTCTATTTTTTTTTATTTAAATCTGGTACGTCCCTTGGGGTCCCAATTTGGTCCATTTTAGACTGTGGGATCTATATGAAAACCATATTAGACTTACTTTGAAGTCGGTGATTTCTTGTAACATTGTTCATCATCAGCCGGAAGACGTCCACTGCTAAATAAAGGCCTCCCCCCTATGTAACATTGTTTGAATTATATTATTTTCTTTGTTCAAATATTATAAAGTTGAATCCTAGTGATACGATTATTATGCATTCAATGCAGTATTGTCAAACAATCCTGTTTAGTTCGCGACTGAATGGGAGCACAGCCATCAGATTAGTGTTGCAGTTCTCAATGCGTATCCAAACGCCAGTTACACCAGAAATAGGTATTGCAATGTTTAGTAAAGTCACTGAGAACTACACAACTTTACTGACAACCCAATCAATCGAACTTAAACCTTACATCACAAGCTATAAGAGTCATGTAGACTGCAGAAAGAATTGTATATTTTGTAACATTATATGGAAATGGAACTAGACTCAAATGGGTTAGTAATAAAAGCGATAATTGCATGTATTGGTTTAACGTTTAAGAAATAAGATTTCGTAGTTGATATTGTCATAGTTTACAAAGTGGATTAGACCGAAATGTGCATTGGATTGCATTTAGTTCAAATAAACTTTCTAATTTTAGGTTAAGATTATTAAACAGAATTGGTACTTAGCATAGTATAGAGACTGCTGACTGACTGTGATTAAGAAGTTAAAAAAATACTGAAGATTTTGGACACAAAGGGACTTTAGGACAAAGAGGCTACACCGCTTCAAATCATAAATAAATAAATAAATGCGGACAAAATCACGTACATTGCTCTGGACCCAAAGTAAGTAGCTGAAGCACTTCTGTTAAGGTACCACAAACACCTAGACCCGAGGCAATGTAGAAAAGTTGATTTCTACATTGACCCAACCGGGGATCGAACCCGGGACCTCAGACTAGCGACACCTTGAAACCGGTGCGTACGCCACTCGACCACGGGGGTCGTCATCATCTTCATCATTATCATACCAGTCACTGCTGGGTATAAGCCTTATACCCAGCAGTGACTGGTACCCCTTTTTTCAGCCAGTGCTGTCTGTTTCCGATTGGAGATGTTCTAGAAATTATTAATGTAGAAAATATTTTTGTTATTTTTGACCCAAAAAGACCGAATATATAAATGGATGTAGGAGGCAGAGATTATTTTAAAGTTACTAAACATGTGACATTTGGTGTGATGATCTAGTCAGTTATGCGGGTCGCACGTGGCCAGAAATCGCAATGAATAGACAGGTTTGGAGGACGGAGGGGGAGGCCTTTGCCCAGCAGTGAGATTCTATGTAGGCTATTCAAAAAAAAAAAAACATTTGATGTGAAGACTGTATAACCCACGGCTATTCTGCTTTGAGATTTCTGTTCAGTACAGACAGACCTATTTCTATTTTGTACAGACCTATTTTCTAAGGTACGTACTAAGCAGTACTTCATACAATTGATTCTACCTATTCCGTGTGTGAATCTACGAGTAATTCACAAGACTAAACACGGAAGGTTAATTGCCTATTAGTTCGCACTGCTAATAGGTAATTAATCAATTTTAGGAAGCTCATTAGTTAGCGGTATCCTGATTGGAGCAAAATAGCAAATGTTTGTATTGTAGAACTAAATTTAATAATTGATTGATAGGCATCGATATGGAGTTCGAGACTCTTACTTGTAGAGGCAATCGTTTCATGTGAAATTCAGTATTCAGCTGAATCCGGTAAGACTGGAGGCCGAGCCAGGTAATAGAATTAGCAATATGCAAGTTATCACTAAATTTTAACGACCTCCGTGGTCGAGTGGCGTAAGCAACGGTTTCAAGGTGTCGCTAGCTCTGAGGTCCCGGGTTCGATCCCCGGACGGGTCAATGTAGAAAGTCACTTTTCTACATTGTCTCGGGTCTGGGTGTTTGTGGTACCTTCGTTGTTTCTGAATTCCATAACACAAGTGCTTAATAGCTGCTTACTTTGGGTTCAGAGCAATGTATGTGATGTTGTCCGCATTTATATATAAAAAAAAAAAAAAAAAATTACTGTACCTAAATATGGAATTACGAATGGAAAATGGGAACTAGAAACTAAATGAAGAATTTCTGAAGTATATCGTATTATTAGGAAGTGTTTAAGCAACCTTGATTGTTTTAGTGATATTTCTTGCTGTAATTAGTAACAGTTTTTTACCACAGTATAAAAAATAATGGAGCTAAACTAAATTTTCAGTTCAGCTTGCCTCTAATTCAAAATTATGCTATTTTGTAAATTGTATGTCCGAAAAAGAATAATAAATAAGTGATATTCAAGACCAAAACAAACTGCTCTAAATTATCAACACAATAACTATATACTTAGGTCATAAGTTAATTAAACATGCTTCTTAGACGTAGATTTGTCAATTAATTAGGCAATAATAGATAGCTTCATTAACATTGACAGACGACAATTTCTCTAATATACTAAATACCTTGAGTGATACGTATCGAAATTAGTTAATTCTGTAAACAAACAGTAATCATTCACTTAATTCTCAATCATAACATTGTAAATAGTTTTAAAATAAATATATAAAATCACGTTTATACATATATATAAAACGATTAGATTATTAAAATTTGTTCCGTTATGAAGAGCTCTAATTCTGCATAATAATATTTTGAAATCTTATCTTTACTTAATATACGTATAATACTCGTCGTGACGTATAGGTTGTCCCATGATTTTCCCTCTCCTGTTCTCAATGTTATGCAATAGTTGTCCCTTAGTTCCTACTCTGTTTAGTACCTTATACGTCACGTCGAGTACATTAAAAACATCGTGGAAGGGAAGGTCGAAGGAATGAGGAGAAGGGGATGTCCGAGGTATAGCTATATCAGCCAAATTAAAGAGAAGGTGAAGGTTTGTGGTTGGTTGGGTGGTGGTGGTTCAGGAATTGGCACTCGATAGGAGGAAATGGAAGGAGCTGCACCGACAAGAGCTAGGCTCTGAAATTAAAGAAGACGTATAATGATGAAACTGAAATATTTGTAAACAGCAGAAAGAACGAACCTCCAGTAAGGTTGAATAGCACTAAATAACTGTATTGACATTAGAACCAGTTTTTTTTTATTCACTGATTATCGTAGAAGCTGTGTTCATTTAACAGCAAATAATCACAAATTCTTAAAATAGCAAAAAAATAATTTTATACAGAAATTTAGAAATCCACTGTATTATTTCAGCACTTTCTTTTTCTGTAAATCTCCCAAAAGTTGTCCTTCAAAAAAAGACAACTTTTGTGTTATTGGTCAAAGTTGCAAACAATATCAGTGGGAACGCACCTTTAGAGTCCATTACATAGTCATTTGTCACATTAGGTCACTCCGATCAATCAATCAGATTGTAACAATCCACTACCAGAGATAGGGACTTCGGAAGTCAGGACTACCTGTAATCAATTTATATTTACCTTATGGCGGATTGCTGTTTGCGATAAGGAGATAGTAAGTTTTAAATAACTTCAAATAAAATGCGTTAAAAAATTGATAGATATCGATGTAAGATGATTGTTATTTTTCGGAAGAAAAGTGACGATTTTTTTTAACTACATTAAAAAAAAGCAGCTGTATCCGGTTCGACTGGCAACCAAGCCAAGCACAGTTTGAGAAAAGGGTAGGTTGACGATGATTAAAAAATATATATATATTTGACGTATACCTACCCTCTTTTTGCGAGTCTTTCTTCTTGTATGAATTGTAGTGGTGGGCCTAACCTCCCTTGATTGTCTACTACAGATTCCTTGACTTCGTGTGAATTATCATAGGATATTATTATTACATCATACTTTACGTCTCGTTTCAGATCATTCTCAATACATCAGTTAACAACTCCGATAAGTAAACAGGATATTTTAATAAAAGTCGGACTCTGATCTCTCCCACATTACCATATAGATGTCTTATTTTTTAAATCAATTCACGTAGGACGGGTATTGAGTAGTGGCGATGATTGAAAAGGGTTTGGCACACTGCCTGTAATAACTTGCCAGGTGGAAGAGGCACTTTAGTTTAGTTTGAGATGTGTAGTGTCCTTGAATGTCAAATGTCAAAGTAAAAAAATACAAAATGTTTTTTTTGTGTGATTTCAGTAATTTACTCGAAAAAAAAGGAATAGGAATAATAATAATATTCCGGGACAACTCACACACGGTTATCAGATCCCAAGCTAAGCAGAGCTTGTGTTATGGTAACCAGGCAACTGATAATCATACTTATATATTTCTAAATACATACGTATTATAGATAAATAGACGCCGAACGTATCGTGCTCATCACACAAAGATTTGTCCTGGGTGGGAATCGAACTCACGACCTCCGCTATTGCAGTCATGATCACTAACCACTAGACCAACAGGCCCGTCAAAAATACAAAATGTTTTATGTGTGATTTCAGTAATTTATTCGGACAAAATGAATAGGAATTATTTTGATAAGTGAAAAGTGAAGACAGCCAATATAAGAAGCAGGCTCTATAGAAATAGTATAAATCCAAAATTAATAAATTTACCATTATTTTATAAATAAATTATCTATACCTACAGTTTTATGTCATGATTTGTTTGTTAATTTTTTTAGCCTTTGTGAAATGTCTTAGAAACATTCTTTACAGCTTTGAGTATTTTCAATTAGTCTGATTCCGAGATTCATTAACAATATCTGGAAATGTCTAATTTATTAGTATTTCTTCTTATTGGTATTACAAAATATAAGAAAGTTAAAAAACTCTTATTATTAATTTGTTTCCTTATATTTACTTTTCAAAAGTTATATGTACTTTCTTAATTATTCTAAGACACTTCTGACAAACGGTGAAGGAAAAAATCGTGAGGAAACCTAGATTCAAAAATTTGGGATCTGAAATCACCAACCCGCAGAGAGCAAGCGTGGTGATCAATGCTCACGTCTTCTCTATATGGGAAGAGGCCTGTGCCCAGCAATGGGCCGTTTATAGGCTGGATTATTATTTTTACTTTGGTTTAGATGACAATAGTCAAATTTAAAGAATAGCTTTATTTTCACATATTGGATGAGTTATAATTAGTTCGATCGATCCCCGGATTCGATCCCCGGTCAGGTGAATGTAGAAATCAACTTTCCTACATTGTCTCGGGTCTGGGTGTTTGTGGTACCTTCGTTGTTTCTGAGTTCCATAACACAAGTGCTTCAGCTACTAACTTTGGGTTCAGAGCAATGTGATGTTGTCCGCATTTATTAGATAAATATATATGGACCAGTTTTAATGATATATATATATAAAATCAATTAATTGGTACATACATATTCAATCGGCTTATTCTTAGAAGCGACATTTTTTGACTGCACGGATAGTTTACATAACCATGCCTACTATATTGCAAGACAGGTTAAAATTAATTTTGCAAGTCTGGGAGTCATAAAATTTTTAATAAAGCAGGTTTTTTAGAGTCTATTCAATATATTATTTCTAGATATAGTCTATTTAATTTTGTAAAAGCCACCAAATGTTAATCACCACCGTTTTTTTTGGCACTAATCTATTCATAAAATTAAGAACACTTGATTATTTTATTGATATATTATGCTTAAATCATTTATCGATTTATTACTTTAAATACTAAACAATTTATGACACAGTTAACAATGTTATAAAATACTACTGCAAATACAACTTCCGCCTCTAAATACCTAAGGGTGCCTCCACATCTGACAAACGAGATTTACCGAACCCCGCAGGGGGTGCCCTTAGTGGACTTTGCTGACGCAGTTAGTTTTTCCTATTGCTCTGGCTGGAGGCCTTAAGGTCCTCGCCAAAAGTCCGGTGAAGCAGTCAAAGACTGCGCTCAGGCTAACTGCAAATATCGCAACCAAAAAAAAAAAAGCGCCGGCTCTCCCGAGCTGCTCGTGTAATGCTCGTTCGTCAGATGTGGACGCACCCTTATATAATTTAGGTATTACCTTGAATCTATTAAGCTTAATTATTTTCTAGTTTCATGATTCGAGAAAAATATATTTACAATACAAATCTTTTTTAATATAAATGTACATAATGATGTAATGAAGCTGAAAGTGTACGTGTTAAAACTATCTAATAAATGTTGTTAATAGCTTAATCAGGTGTGATTGTTTATCTAACTTCGACTCATAAGTGATACAAAAAAAACTTCTTAGTAATATAATTCACGGAAATAAGCGCGTACAAGCATAAATACCTTTTTTGGGGCTTGACGTTTCAATTTGAAAACAAATATGAAAAAAACTTTATTATAAAGTCATTTAATCCTTACAACTAAACAAGCTTCATAAAGCTTACAATGGAATATCGCAGCTTCAATATAAAGCTTTTTAGTCAAAGAGACCGAAACCCATGTCGTCATCGGACTCTTCGGGTTCTTCCTCCTTCTTCTCCTCCTTGGCCTCGGCAGCGGGCGCTGCGGCGGCGGCGGCGGGCGCAGCTCCACCGGCCGGGGCGGCTCCCACGCCTGATCCGATGTTCGTGATCAAGTCGCGGACGTTGATGCCCTCCAGAGCCTTAGCGAAAAGACCTGGCCAGTATGGCTCGACGTCCACGTTAGCGGCCTTGAGGATGGTGGAGATCTTCTCACCAGTTACGGCTACATCATCATCAACGAGGATGAGAGCGGAGTAAACACAAGCTAATTCAGCCTTGGATGCCATTTTTAATTATAAGTTTTTTTTATTATAAGTTTCGATCGGGTTACACCGGTCATGGTCGCAAGCAGCCTCTGGGGCTCGATGCCGCTATTTTAAGTCAGTGAGTGGCGGATTTATAAACGTTCCAGTGCCTAGTTAAGCCGGAAACCCACAGCGGCGCACGGAGAGGCTGTGCACGTGTGTTAAGCTTCGCTTTAGTACAAAATGTATGAGAGCGTTTCCACTGCACCGCCGAACTAATCAACCCACGCAGCAGAGGTGAGCCACGCAGCCGTGCACAGCCTGCGCAGCGGTGGGTTTCCGGCTTTATTATGGTACCTTATTTTCGTATTTGCTTAAGAATCAACCAAATGTGTCAGTCAATAAGCAAAGTTTTTTTTTTTAATACAATAATAGGTATACTGTTGAAGCGTAAGTACCAGTCTATGCATAATTTAATAAATTATTAATTAATTATATTTGTATAGTTTGACTGTTATGGGAGAACTTGTTATGACGGGTCGTCATAAATAAATTGCAGCGCATTTCAGAGCATATTATTATCATCAAATGTTTGTTTATGGAAAACTAGTAGTGCCTCCCGTTTACACTTGCTTTGTAACCCTCTGTATATTTCATAATATTTATTATAATTATTCTGATGTTCAAAGTTCGAAGTTCGAGACGTTCAACAGATCAAAAATAATAAAAATCGTTCCACAATTACTTGACTTATAAATGGTGAATAAAAATTACTTTTCTTTTACAATAGTATCTGTATTTAAGAAGTGGTCAGTAATCATACTTTGAGGAATAAATTAAGATCATTATCAGCTCTTTTGTTTCAAACCATGTATGAAAATGAAATGAGTTTCTTGGTTTTTAAACTATTCGTTTAGCTACCCAATAAAATAATGGCAATAGAAATATATATAAATTCCTTACCATTTTATATGGCTCGGATATTTTTTTTGTTATAAATCGTTATTTCAGGGAAACAAATAAGTCATTAGACAAGTATCATAAAATATTAATAATACACTATCAAAACAGTTCCCACGAGTGTTACCAGGCCATTTAAGAGACATTAAAACAATAGGTACAGACAATATCAAAAGAATTAAAGATAAACACTTCATAAAAATAAATGGGAAAAAGACATAAACAACATTATGAATCAAATCATATTTAAAGATGAAAAACATGATCTGAACATGAAGTGGAATTGAATCAGATAATTAATTAGCATTAATAATAATAACATTATTTTCTGACAGAACTTTAAAGTTTAATATAATAATAATACCAGCCTATAAACGTCTCACTGCTGGGCACAGGCCTCTTCCCATATAGAGAAGGCACAAACATTGATCACCACGCTAGCTCACTGCAGGCAATTTCAGATCCCATTTTTTGGAATCTAGGTTTCCTCACGATGTTTTCTTTCACCTTTTGCCAGAATTGTCTGGGAGTAGTAAAGATCAATGTGTTTTTTTTTTTCAAAGTCATATGTAGTTTATACTTTAAATTTTAAGTTAACTCAAAGTTCTGCCCTCTATTCCTTTACAAAGATTGGTAAGATCGATCACATAGGTATAGAAGGGCTAGACAGTTTGTCTAAAAACCAACCGTGGCTCAAGCAACAACATGAACTTACAAGCCTATGACTGAGGCTGGAGGCCTTAAGGTCCTCGCCAAAAGTCCGGTGAAGCAGTCAAAGCATGCGCTCATGCTAACTGCAAAGATCTCTACCAAAAAAGTGAACCTACGAGTGGAAACTGTATTGCTCCTCCCTAAAACATCATTGCTTACAAACAAGAAAAATAAAATTACAATACCAAAATTGCATAATATTAAATTCTAAATCTGATTTCGAGGTCAACCTCATAAGTACTAAATATAACTTATTGAATAACAGATTGGGATAAAATTATTCATGTTAAAAATAAACTTATTCGATATTAAATCACGAAAACGGGTTAGACTATTGTAAACAGCCGATTCAATATAAAAACGGCGCAATTATTGGTTTCTTAAAATAGTAAATAACCTTTTAAAAAAATATTTAACCGTTTTGGTAACTTGGAACCGGTTTTTAAAAAGGAGGTTATGTGTAAAGTCAACCACCCCGGTTCTAATTATATACTATCGAATGTTGAAGAAATGTATTATAAGATTATAGTAGATCATTTAAATCATCTGTCATCTCATTTGTGTCCAAAAACTTTTTGAAATCAATATCAAAATAGTAAAACGCAACAACTTGTTTTTAAATTATTACCAAAAGAAGCCAAAATATTTTAAGAAAAAGTCAAGCGCATAGAAATGTCTACTTTACCAATGATATAGCATTTGAATAATTTTAAATACTCCATTATTTACCGTCCAATCTCTATTTAAATATCCTAATATATTTGCCCCTAACTATAATACATGGGACCTAAATATATCGGCGAACTGTGGGTGTACATTGGTAGACCTCTGCCTACCCTTTCGGGGATATAGGCGTGATGATATGTATAATATTTTCCTTATTTATGACATTAAGATTTTCCGCCATATTAATCAATCATCAAACCCATGGTATGCATTGTCCATAAATATCAGATAATCGTATCAAAATCCGCCATTCGGTCACGAAACACATTCCCCTAATACCCAAGGTTCATTCACAATAGAATCGCTTAGAGACCGTACCATGAGGTCTTCAAACAGGCCTCTTGCGATTGAGTGAGCGAGACAGCACTATACGAACTGTAGCGCTGTCCCGCTCACTCATTCCTCAACAGTCCGGTTGTAAGAGCTCATGGTACGTGGGATGTGGGATCAATGGCTAATCGCTGGACAATGGCAGCGAGTTTCTGACCTCTGGTTAGATCATAACTCATAAATGGGAACGCCCAAAGAAGGGTCAGTTTTGCACTCAATACCATCTGTTTTGTGTATTTTTGTTTGGCTATCTTTCTTTTGTTTTTGTTTGTGGATAGTAACGGTTTTGCGAGCTTTGGGTATACATAAGTAAGCATATAGTGCGCGCATTGTAATATTTTGTAAATTATTTTTAGCTAGATGTACTATGCTCCTTTACTGGTTTATAACTCGGCCGTTGAGAGTATTCCGTATAACCGTTTTTGACACTTGTCAGTTGGTCTTAATTTGTATGGGAACTAAAAATACCGAAATCTTTATTTCTTCCATAGCCATAATGATATTTTTTTGAATATATTCTTAGTTTTTAAAACAAATAATTTGTAGTAATTCATTTGTAGTAAATTCTTTGCAATATTAAGGTTATATCTTTCTGTTGACCATGACCTGTCAGAAAGGCACTCTCTCGGCTGTACTATAAATGATTTTCGTACTATAAGGGTGATACTTATTTACACTTTATGATAGTAGTAATTGTGAAGAAACCTCGTTTTAATTCACAAATTCTAGTCCACAACCAGTCTGGTATTTCTTGAGTGTTCCACTAAGTGTCAAGTTTTAATATTTACTTTAAATATAAGTTTTTCAGCTTCTTAAATGATCCTTCTTTTAATATTTTATTGTTCTCTTATCTCTGCTCTATGCGTCGTAAAAGGGGTCATTACTCGTAATTGCAATTTTAGCAGTACATTAGTTTTATGTTCTAAATTATTCCCACGCATATTGTTTTTGACACTTTGGTGTCTATTGGCCTTTGTTACTTCATGAGCATCAGACAAATCTAAAAATAGCATTCAAATCAACAACATCGAATAAAATAAGGTACAAACAACCCAAGGGCCACAAAAAAAGAACAAAACACCGATGATTGACTTAAAAAATAATGTTTGGAGAAGTTAGAAAAACCGGAGTAAAACTTTCCGTTGCCGCTATAAATAAAAAACCGGTTTAAATCCATTGGATTTTTTTATTGCTTGGGTTTTTGTGAACTTAATATAGATTGAAGTTACTTTTATGTGTATTAATTATAGATTAATATTTGCATAATTAAAGATGTCCCTTTAACTAGTCTGCCTGTCTCTAAGAGATATTTTTATACATTATGTAATATTTTTAAGCTAGTTTAATTATTGAAACAAAAATAACCGGCTTTATAATCAGTCTTACATTTATTTCTTAGGGATCCCACTGTCAAAACTAGACCAAAAACTCAAAAACTAGACTAAAATGGAGCCACAAGGTAAACACCAGCTTTCAAATAAAAAAATAATCATCAAAATCGGTTCACCCAGACAAAAGTTCTATGATAACAAATATAAAAAATACAGTCGAATTGAGCACCTCCTCCTTTTTTGAAGTCAGTTAAAATCAAAGTTTTTTTAGTAACTTGTTTGTATCAATTTCATTTTTCAATTCTATCACATTGGAAAAACCATTAAATATAAAAATGCATTGACGCACGCATTTATGTTTTTATAGGTAGTTATGAGAAATTGTAAGATGCGCAAAAAGTTGATGATTTTTTGGTCCTTCGTCCACCGCAAACTAATTTTGGCCTTTTTGTCTTGTTCATATTATAATACTTCATGACTTATTGTTTATAGGTATCAGTTTTTATGAGTATACATCATATAAAGGTAGTAATGCCTTCATTTGATTTCATCAGAATTCTCTTTAACAGTGTACTTTTAAACCGAATCGTACGACACAATTTTGTTTTTTTTTTTTTTTATAATCCAGTCTATAAACGTCCCACTGCTGGGCACAGGCCTCTTCCCATGTAGAGAAGGCGGGAGCATTGATCACCACGCTTGCTCTCTGCGGATTGGCGATTTCAGATCCCAAATTTTGGAATCCAGGTTTCCTCACGATGTTTTCTTCCACCGTTTGTCAGAAGTGTCTTAGAATAATTAAGGAAGTACATATAACTTTGAAAAGTTACATTGGTACTTGCCCGGGTTCGAACCTGCAACCTCGTGCATACAAATCCGTTCATTGAACCGCTAGGTCACCACGACATTTTGTTTTTTTTTTTTAGTAACTACTAATAAATTGATTGATCTACAAACTTACTTATATTTAAACCTGTTTTAAGACTTTCTTGGTTATAGTAACATCAACAATTCTTGGGTCACATAACGGATGGCTTTTTTTCTATTAGGTCCTCTTAAGGTCAATGATCGCATAAGAAATTAAGATGCACCGTGAGACCGATTTCAAGTTTTTTTTTTCTTTTTGTCTTTCAATTACTCCGTTATTTTTCTAAAACAAAGAAAAATAATTACGCATAATTAAAAAATACATAAGTTGTTATTAAATTCTTACCAGTTTTGTGTACGCCTTTTGAAAACCGCAACTCATTATAACTAATTTAATAATATAACTTAGATAATCTTTACAATGGTTAAGTGTTCAAAACACTTATGATTTAAGTAAAAAGGTCTGTGATTGATTGATCTCATGTATTATATATTTTTTTTATTAAATTGGTATTTTTGTGGTTGGAAAGATTTATGAAATCTTCCACTTAAATCTGAGGTACGAAAGGAAAACTAAATATAAATAAAACTACTCATACACAGCCAGAGCACCACGAACAGAACTTCAAAAAGTACTACATGGAAGCCTAGTTCAAATGAAAGAAGTTTGAATTTGATGATGTTTGATTAATATTATGATGATAACATGATTAATACATTATTCAAAGTTGCCGTAAATTCCATAATTTTATCTCTATTATCTTAAAGAGTACGTACATTTTTAGGAACGCCTTAAAATTGTTTTGCGTCTAATTATTTGGAGCTATGAGCCATAAGAAAACTGGTTTGAATTTCCGCAATAAGTGCAACAAAAGAACTATTTAAAACTAGAATTTTATTACCAAGGAAACAAAGAACAAAAGTCTTAACTAACAATACTTAAAAAGGGTAAAAATCATATTTTTAGAACTTTTTGTTTCGGTTCTATAACTAATAAAGTTTTCGGGACAGGCATTCGATTAATAAATACAAAATTATAAAAAGCCTATTTTTTGGACAAGTTACGTATATAAAAAAAAAAACTTCGAATTAAGACTAATTTTTGCTGTGTGACACAATATAGGTAATGTTACACAAAAAGAAAAAAATAAGTCGTACATTACATCTGTAAAAATATGTAAACAATCTGTATTTGTGTGGGTGTTTTAAATATGTTTGTGCAGAATACCTTTGGACACGTTGGATATACTCATTGGAAAAATACTTAACCGCAATAAAATCCAGTTTCGTCCCTAAACGTTAGTTTCGATGGCGATTGGGTAAAACCAAGCCCAAATTACTGACGGACAGACATCGTAATTAATGCTTTATTTAATAACTAGCTGTGCCCTGCGGTTTCACGCGCTTAAGTGAGGACTATCTTTATAAATTATAGCCTAAGTGTTATTCTGATGTATAAGCTACTTTTTTTTAAAGTTTCATTAAAATCCATTTAGTAGTTTTTGCGTAAAAGAGTAACAAACATACATCCAAACAAACTTTGGCATTTATAATATAAGTAAGGTTAGTAAAACATCCGCATTCTGTGTTATTACAGTTTTTATGTTTTGAAAACTAAATTCCCTTTTTCCAACAACTAGATACAAATTAATGTTTCTTTTTGGACTTCTGAACCTCTCTAGCCTTTTTTCAAGCTATGTTGGGATCGGCTTCCAGTCTTACCAGATTCAGCTGAACACCGTATTTAAATAGCGCCTATCTGACCACCACAATTTACCGGGTCATACATAATCCCGTAGTAAGACTGGTTGTCAGAACTATAATGACTTAGCCCTCTTACGCACTAGCGGTTAACCGCGGCATTTCCAGTTTTGATATGCAAGCGTTTGTGATTGTACGCACTTAACCGCCAAGCCGTTGCATATTAAATTGGACCGCGCGGTTAGCCGCCCCGAGGTTAGCCGCTAGTGCGTAAGAGGGCTTATCGACTGACAAAGATCAATGTGTGACGGTCGGGATTAGGGGGTTAACGTGCTTTCTGAATACGAGGGTTTAATTAACACCACAACTTTCTGATTTCGAGTTACCTAAAGGTAAACAATCTTGAAATGTTGTTTTTTAAGTTATCATACGGCAATTTAAATATTTCTTTTCATGCACATTTTGCATGACGATCTTCAACCACTATTTTTGTTAGTTTTTTTCTTTTTTTATCGATTTCAAAAAGGAAGACGTACTCAATTTGAATATTTTTTGTATGTTATCTCAGAACTTTCGACTCTGTGAATTGATTAGGAGATTTTTTTAATTTAAAAGGTGGTTTTAAGCGTCTGGTCCCATTTTAATTTGTTCCATAAAATCGTATAAGACTTATTTCGTAGTCGGTTTTCTTAAGAATAGTTGCAACACAAACTCATTAACGTCTATCGAATTGCTCAAGTATATGGAAGTGACAATCTAAGTTTCGTGCCTTATCGTAAAGATGATTTCTATCATCGATAACTCTTGTAGAGATAATATTTTACCGACGTAGTTCTCCAAAAAACTAACGCAATGAATTCTCAGAGCATATTTCATTGTTTTGTAAGGCTTTATAAGGAGGAAAAAGGTACTTCCCCATACAAGTAGCGTTGTTTACTAAACAACGGGTTTAGCACTTGTCTGATTGCTTCCTTTTGTACATAGGTTTTGAATAGAGTTTTTTGTACGATGCCCCATAGTGTTTCATCATTTTCTTTTTTGTTCATCAACCGTAAAATTTTTAACTATTTTTCTTTATTTTAAAACATATTAATCAATAAAAAATAACTTCTTTTATAAATAAATAAAATGAAAATTACATTCAAATATGAATTCTAAAAATGGAAGTCGCATTATATTTTTAACAAAAAATATTTACATTCAAATAAATAAATAATTATTATTTACTAAATTAAATGACAAAAGAATTTAAAATTAGAACTTCTAAAAATAGAACGCGCATAAAAAATTGCCCGCGCGTTGCTTGCGCAGTTGGTTATAATAAATGCTCGAGGCGACTTGGGTGCAGAGTTTGTTAGGTTGTGGAGCGAATACATTGTGTTAGTGCGGGTTCGTGACAAGTGCAAAAATGACGATCGGGGATTTAGATGTGGTGAGTATTTTATTTTTAGTAAATTAGGAGACAATTATCTAAAAAATATTTATTTTATTTAATAATTGTTTTATTATTTTTGGTGAACGAATAGGGAAAAGAAGGATTTTTATTAATCAGTAAAATTAACTCTTTTTTTAATTTCCAAAATAAAAACGATTGTAATAATAACTCACAAGTAGCTCCTTAATTTAAAAAAAATATACTTGCCAGTAATTTGTTTTAATTAATTAAAAAACTTTGATTAAAAGGTAAAAGTTTATCTCGTT
Source organism: Autographa gamma (assembly GCA_905146925.1). Taxonomy (NCBI): domain Eukaryota; kingdom Metazoa; phylum Arthropoda; class Insecta; order Lepidoptera; family Noctuidae; genus Autographa; species Autographa gamma. The sequence goes on from LR989870.1 coordinate 1,747,234, forward strand.
TATCACTTACTTTCAATTGCAGAAGGTGGCCGATTCAATCCCTAGCAAATAATACTAATTGATATTACATTAATTTAAGTATTTTTTTGTAAATATTCGTGTAGTTAATACAAAAGTAAATAAACGTTACAATAACTAACCAATCACTGTAAATAATGTATAACATACGAGATATGCTGTTAAGAAAAGGCAAAAAGAGAACTGCCGAAACCCGGGATTGAACCGGGGACCTTTAGATCTTCAGTCTAACGCTCTCCCAACTGAGCTATTTCGGCGGTGAGTGTCAGGCCGAAATTATCGCTTAGTTGGACTTGATGTTAAATGACAGCATGTAGCATTATTTCTCCATAGTACCAAAGTATACAAACGATTACATTTCTATTGTAACTATGAACATAATAACTTAGTTTTTAGTTGTTCAGTAAAATAAATACATTAGCTTGTTAGTTTTATTCTTATGTACTGTAATAAAAATGTAGTGTTTATTTAGCTTTATATTTAGTATTTAAACAACTAAATAATCATTACATGATTGTATGCATGAAATAATATCTATATTAAATACTCATTATATTTATTTATACCAAACAGTACCTACTTACTGATTAATTTATTATTTACTATTAAAATGCAAAAGTTTGAAATAACGTTTTTACGCTTTTAAAATCAAAAACCAGAATCAATTTGACGACCTCCGTGGTCGAGTGGCGTACGCACCGGTTTCAAGGTGTCGCTAGCTCTGAGGTCCCGGGTTCGATCCCCGGACGGGGCAATGTAGAAAATCACTTTTCTACATTGTCCCGGGTCTGGGTGTTTGTGGTACCTTCGTTGTTTCTGAATTCCATAACACAAGTGCTTTAGCTACTTACTTTGGGTTCAGAGCAATGTAGGTCTGTGAAGTTGTCCGCATTTATTTATTTATTAATTTAGGCTACAATGTACAATATAGATTGTTTATAACATGTACCTTTTAGAAAACACTATGTTTACTATATGCAAAAGATCTCAACGTTTTATAAAGAAATTTAATTACACTATAATAATATTTTAAATTAAAGAGATTTTTTTATGACATTAACTAATTTAAAAGCTTGTGTTTTAAAACACACTTCAAATAAAAAAACCATTTTAAATTAGGATATCTTATGATATTTTCCTTTACCGTTTGTTCATGCCATAGATAAGGAAATTCGAATTCTTGGTCAAATAAATAAATATTATTATGTAAGATTTATGCTTGATCAATAATAATTAATCTTGCACCAAACTTCAAAACGAAGTAGTATTTAACTGTAATTAGTATTTATATTGTTATTAGATTACGAATTAAGCTAACCTCGACATTTGAAAGACTTATAATAATTCAAAAGAAGATATTATTTAACAATAAATTACTTTATTATTTGCTACTATGGTCTAGCATCTTAAACACCGGAAATGCTTTTTTGGTCATTATTTTGAGATATACCCAATGAAAGGTGAAGCAAAACATCTTAAGGTCGCCGAAATCCCAAATTAAGAGTTTAGATACCCACCCGCAAATGAGCAAGCGTGGAGGTCAATAGTAGCAGTCGCCCAGTAGTACTTTAACTATTAATTAAAAAGAAGAAGCTTAATAAAACATAGATATTTTAATTAATACCAAAGATTTGTACCTGTGTTTTCTATTATTTTACAATAAGCGTATATTACTATGTTTATGTTGAACACCAAGTAACTCTACATTTTACTTACGGAAAAATCTTTGACTGACCTGTTTATTTAGTGGTTAGTGACCCTGACTGCTTAATCGAACGTGGGTTCGATTCCCAAAGAACAATGTTTTATGCGATGAACATGATCATTTGTTCTGCGCCTAACTTATCTATATGTAATACTTATGCAATGAAGTTTGTAGAAATATTTTAGTGTGTTCAATGTTCATCAATTGTCTGTTTGCTATAATAAAGGCTCTACTTATCCCGTCCAGATGGCCAAGGGGAACCAAAAAAGGATGTAATATTTATTTTAGAGATCTATTCAGTATGTAAACTGTTGTATAGGCGCCAAAATAAAGATCTTACCTAGAGTCAATCTAGAAGTCCACAAGTTTTTTTTTAACGATTTTTTTTATCCACAGTACCCAAACTTCAACTACTCTCTAAACGCGAACAAACTGCTAAACGTAAGAGATGGAGACATAGAAATACTGATGAAGAACTACAATGTCACCAAGAAGGCTCTGGAGGAGATGATCCAGAGCATCAGGGAGTGGTACGAGAAACAGCCTCATTTGCCACAGGGACAGTTACGTAAGTATATTAATAATAATGTGAACCAGACAATTCGGTTTCCTCTCGCGTCAGTACAGCACCAATAGCGCCAACCTAATATTTCTACTACAAAACATTTGTCCTGGGTGGGAATATTAATTAGATTTTCTCTGTTATAAAAAATCGAGATTATCCCTTGGTCAAAATAGGTACCTACCTAACCTCTATTTTTTGCACGGCCTATAATCAAAGTTTTAATTTTCATTGTTTTCTGTTTACTTTTTTTTTCGTTTTGTAAGTGTCTCGATTTCTCCCAAACGCGTGAACCAATTTAGACAAAAAAAATAACGTTTGATAGCGTACCTATACTTCCTAGGGTTTCTCATGGTGATCAATTAAGGGTCTGATGAGCTCCAGGAACATAGAAGCCACCGTGTGATTTAATTTATTTATCTATCAATATTATCACTGATCATCTTCTAAGTAGAAATAATTACCACTTACGCTAAAGTCGGTTTTTTATACCAGTCAAACGTTGTTTACACTTAGCCACAAGCCATTCTCAAAAACACGGACTTATTATGTCAGTTAGTCTACCGTTAACCAATAATTATGAGTTACATTTTTAATTTAAAGTTGTTTTACATATATCTTATTTCATTACACGTGTAATTTGTAAGCATTTTTTTTTTCTTAAAACACCTAGTTAGTTGGTACTGAGATACATATTTTTTATGAGTAACGTAGGGTTTTATCATAAACATTGTTAAATCTATTCTCCTCTGGAATGAGTTACCTCTAGAGATCAGGATGTTAAACAGCCGTCACACCTTTAAAGTCAAATTACGTGACCACATTCTAGGGAAATTAGCAGAATCATAATAGTATTTCGTTTTCTAATTATTTTTCTTGATATGTAAGTATAAGTATTATATGTAGTGTACATATTTATATAGTTATATATTTGTATATATGATAATATTAATTATATGTGTTTTGTATTATATGTAGGTATATGTGTAATAATGTTGCTGTTAAATTTCTTAGCACCTACCTATGCTTTCTCTCCACCACCCAAAGGTAGACTGGTAGAGAACGCCTAAGGCGTTAAGTCCGCCATTGTACATTGTGTGCAAAAAGTATTTAATAAATAAATAAATAAATATTATTATAATTTCGACCTAAAAATCTTCTTGTTGTTACTGAGGTTATTTTGAAGTTAATGCACTGTCAATGTCAAAAAATACTGATTAATTGCTATGCATTGAACTTTTGTTTACATAATTAAAATGTTTTGTCAATAGAAACATTGATAATTACAATAAATGTCTTCTCAGAAATAAATAATTTTACTTGTGTCATAATTGTGTCAAACAAATAATTTTAGACTCAATCTAAAATTTAAAAATATTAGTCTTCTTTGGTACCCTAAACCAAATCGTAATAAAATTTAAAACCAGTGGTTCATTCACCATTGCACAAATAATAATAATATTCCGGGACAAAAAACACAAGTTTTTCTAAAACCAAGCTAAAAAGACCCTGTGTCATGGTAAGCAGACCACTGATAAACATACTTATATATTTCTAAAATCACACCCAGACACAGAACAAATGAATGATCGTGCTCATCGCACAAAGATTTTTCCTGGGTGAGAATCGAACCCACGACTTCAGTATAGCAGCTAGGGTCTACAACCACTAGACCAAAATGCCGTCAAATCAAATATAACATTAAACAATCCAGATTTATAAATAAAATATATAAATAAAAGTTGTTTACCATAGATAAAGTACCGTTAAGACATTATAATACTTTTCTAGTGACAGTCAATTTATTATTTCGCCTCAGGTCAGATTAGAATACATGTTACTGTGTTAAAACCGCTTTTAATGAGGATAGTGTGTTGTTTTAAATAATTTATATCAATAACAAATTATTTATTGAAATAACTGTAACTATGACACTAAATGTGGACGAATAATATTATTTTCTAAAGATAAAAACATTGCATTGAATTCAACATAAACGATTCCCATATTTTGTAAATTGATAGGTTGGGTTTGATGGTCTAGTGTTTCTTAAAAAAATCGTCGTGTTGGGATAACTTTTGTAATAATTCACACAAAAAAAAAACGGAATTCAAAATAAATCTTATATGGGTTTCTTGTGGATGTCCCCTGTCATTAGTGGACAAAAAACCAACCACACGGGAAGCATACCCTTTCAACTAGTCGAAAGTACTAAGGTAAAAAACATAAAAAAATACAGAGAGAGAATTGTGCACTTCCTTCTTTTTGAAGTAGGTTAAAAATAAATAAGAAAGATGATATTAGTTTAGTGATTAATAGCACACATTAAAATTATACGAATATTTACCAATCTTCAGTGACATAATATAACCTAAGCTTAAAATAAGTGCTATCAATCGCCTTATAATAAGTTAGCACAAAAAAATATGGAAAAATACTCTGAAAACAAAAATCGCTATTGTATTAACATCCGTGTACTATTATGGTCAAGAACCATACTATATAATGACCAACACATACAATTATCAAACAAATAATAAGCGAGTGAATGTTTTTATCATCTATCACTTTTTGCATACTAATGCATTCATCTCTTAAAAATATGATGATTATATCATACAAAAAAGTATAAGATGCAAAAAGTATATTATTTAACACTTAGGTCATAGACCAATTGAATTGTAGATGTGTTAGTAAATAGAAGCGTTTAATTAAAATTATTAGTATTGTCGATTATACAATAGTATCATAATTATCATCCTATAGAAAATTTGCAAGTTCTAGGTAAATAATTCTTACAAAAAAAAAACCGACTTCAAAATAAGTCTTATATAGTTTTCTTAAGGATTCCACTGTCAGAACTGGACCAAACTAAAATGGGAACAAACCGGAAGCAGCACCTTTCAAATAAAAATATTTATCAAAATCAGTTCCGTGCAGACTGGGTAGTCGACAGTTCTGAGGGAACAAACATAAAAAATACAGTCGAATTGAGTACCTCCTTTTTAAAGTCGGTTTAAATACTAGGTGCTATGAAAAAACCAGGGCGCGTAACCATTACCATGAGCTCTTAAAGCAGGACTGTTGCGATTGAGTAAGCGAGACAGCGCTATGCGCAGTGTAGTGCGCCGTCTCGCTTCCACAACCGCAACAGTACTGTTTTTATAGATCATGGTACGGGTAGAATGCGATTTGATTCATTTTTTTTGTACGTTTTTTGTTTCTTAATGAGCGTATCTGTTTATATTTTTTATCTTGTTCTTACGTAATGTAACAAAAAACAATTTGTTTGATTTTAGATTAACGAATCAATAAGTCACTCAACTAGTGTCCTTGACTCTTTAACAGCAAAATCTGATTAAACTAACTCGTTAAAGATTAACTTTGTAAAGTTTGATTGTTTATTAATAAAAAGAGTTTCAATATCCTTTTTTTAAGTAAACAAAACACGAAATTAATTCTCTTTAAACACGCATGATTATTAAAATAAAATAAAATAAATTACCAGCCTATAATAACGTCCCACTGCTGGGCACAGGCCTCTTCCCAAATAGAGAAGGCGCGAACATTGATCACCACGCATAATTATTAACATGAAAAAGGAAGAATTTTATTGATAAAAAATATTTACAATAACAAGTTTTACCTACAATTTTGAACCTAATACGCTTAAAATTAGGTTCAAAATTGTATAAAATTTGAAATAAAAATTTCAATAATGAATCGATAGAAATCATGAACTTTGGCCATTTTAGGCTGTCGCTATTCTTAACTGGTCTATTTAAAGAAGCGGTTATAGTTCCGCCTCGATTCCATTTTAATGGGTTTTACCTAATAGGTTAGAATGTGCTTTTTAATGTTAATGTTAGCCGTCACTTATCATTAATATAATTTGACGATCTCCGTGGTCGAGTGGCGCACGCATAAGTTTTCAAGGTGTCGCTAGCTCTGAGGTCCCAGGTTCGATCCCCGGACGGTCAATGTAGAAAGTCATTTTTCTACATTGTCTCGGGTCTGATTCCTTAATAGCTACTTACTTTGGGTTCAGAGCAATGTATGTGATGTTGTCCACATTTATATTTTATTCATTTATTTTTATATATTTTATTTTACGAATAAGAAATAGGAGAAAGATTTTTGTTACATCTATAATAGGACAGGTCAATCCAAAAATTTGCTCTATAATTAATAAATTATGTAACAACCATTGACTCATATACTAACAAACCCATCAAAAAGATTCCTATAAAATGTAAATTTCCCAACAGCAATTATAATTATTACACTGCGCAGTTGAATAAATTAATCCAGCTCACAATTAACACTTCAACCTAGTCTAGAAAATCCAAACATTAAAAAAACAATGGACAAGACAAAGAAGCTTAACCATGATAAACATGAACCAGTTAAGAATTATGCAATGATATAAACAATGGAAGGTGTAGAAGGACCGGAAAGAGTCGTTTAATAAAGTATAATTAGTGATAAATAGCTCAAAGACAATCAATCGATCAATGACGCACGCGATTGAACCATAACGCCATAAAGTGGTCACACATAATATGAATGCTAATACATACATACATACATACATATCATCACGCCTGTATCCCCGAAGGGGTAGGCAGAGGTGTACCAATGTACACCCACAGTTCGCCGATATGTTTAGGTCCCATGTAATAGGGGGCGAGCCTATTGCCACTTACCGGGCACATATCCAAACTCGGACCTGCTACTGAGAATTTCATAGAAAAACCCAATAACATCTTGGTCGACTCGGGAATCGAACCCAAGACCTCTAGCGTAGCAGGCGCGCTTAGCACCACTAGGCCAACGAGGCAGTTGAATGCTAATAATAGAAACAATATAATCTTAAACGTTGTGTTAGAAGCTTTAAAAGGGTATGATATGCCTACTGTAGAAAAAAAACAAGTTTTCTCATAGAGATAGGAAAAGAACGGATTTTTTTGTTTGCAATTTGGAATAGAGATAAGAAGATTTAGTGGAATATTTAAAGTGGACGACGCGATACAAGTCTGTAAGGACCGTAGCAAGTGGAAAGATGTGGTCTCTGCCTAACCCTATAAGGGAAAGAGGCGTGATTATGTGTATGTAATTTAGCAATTAAAAACATGGTCCCATATGCAATCGCTCTTTTAATTATTTTAAGATTTTGAATTCGGGTGTATTAAGAGGAATCCGGTAAGACTGAAAGCCGATCCTAACATAGCTTGAGCAAGGTTAGGCAGAAAAAAATATATAATTATGTCCCATTATAAATTCTAGTAGGTATAGCTAAGAAAGATTTCGACATATCGTCATCGAGCGAAAAACATCCCATGATAAGCGGTCAATTTGTTTAGAAGCTACAATGCCTCGAACACTCACATAAAATTTATGACATTCCTCTTTTTGCGTTGTTGGTCGGAAAGAAAAGACTTAACATGTAAAATGCGTTGCTTATAATCATAACTAGATCTGACACGGAAATCATACCTTATGCTAATAAACCATTTAACATGATGACGACTCAACTTACATCATTACTTATTAAAATTAATTCATCCAACTAATCATTCATATTGATTGCCAACACCAATCAATTTGTATGGGACAAGTATTGTTCTTGATAGTTGTATAAATTTGATGACCAAAATTATTGTAATTTATCAGGTACCTTGGTTGAGCCTTAATTGTCTTTTGAATAACATATCATCACGCCTGTATCCCCGAAGGGGTAGGCAGAGGTGTACCAATGTACACCCACAGTTCGCCGATATGTTTAGGTCCCATGTAATAGGGGGCGAGTCTTTTGAATACTATATATAAATACTATATATAAAAATATAATAATATATATTATTATATTTTTAACAGAGTGTTACAAAAAGAGTAAATCAAGCCAAAAGGTACGAAGAGTGCTCTTGGAATAGATTAAGTTAGCAAACTTAATTTGACATCAAACAATAGATAAGAAAAAATAAATTTCAAGTATTAACTCAACTAATATTGAGCTGAAATTTTGTAAACATGCTTCATATTCGAAGCACTCTTCACACCTTTTGGATATATAAGCCATTTTCATAACACCCTGTAAAGTATGAAAGGCAGTATGAAACCATGTAAAAAAATCTCATTATGTTGTGCACTTAGAAAAGGTCGAAACTGAATCACACACTGCTTTTAATGCAGTGTTTTACACAGCATTTGATGCTCACTTGCTTAGAAAGAAGAATGGCAGTCAAGTTTTTCTGTAGTCGCTACAGTTTAAATATAAAATACGAGTAGACATCGGATGACTCATCCTTGTCCGACCCAAAGTATCTTTATACTTTTAAATTCACCTTCTACCGAAAGAAATGAGCAGCCTCATAATTGTTAATAACGCTATCAGTACAGAGTTAAGTCCAATATCTATTAATTTTGTATGGATAGAAACAAAAGGCTAGTCGTCATGAATACTTATTATGTAGTTACATACTTATTATACCTCTATCGTTGTCTTGGCATGAAGTACATGTGTTTAGTGATTATGATTGTGTTTTCAATTACCATTTATTAACACATTAGTGATACTATCACTATCGGTTGAAAAAAGTACAAAAATGTGCGATTTTTACATCCTGTGTGAGAATGTTTTCTTATTGAATATTCAAACATAGGACATTGTACTAAATCGAAAATCACACTTAAGTGTATCGCAAGTAGATCAAGATCATCAGTATCATCATCATCCACAGCCCTTGTCCTCCCACTGCTGGGCATAGGCCACCCCTTTTTCGTGCCATTTTCTACGGTCCTGTGCCAGCCTCATCCAGACTCGACCCGAGACTTTAACTATGTCATTGTCGTCGAGCCATCTGGTTCAACACACAAATAATGTGACTATTTTTTTTTTTTTATTTTTCTACCTGTTGTCAATTGATTCTACGATATATTATGACAACAACACAAAAAAACAATAACAAGTTACGGCAAATCTCAGGTTGTTTTGCGCGGAATTTCCTTAAAACGTTGCGTGTTATCAAGACACAAACTGACCAACACCTGTATACAACGGTAATTTTCCAGGGTTTTCCTGCATTTCAACATTAATTGCATTATACAAGGTTTGCCTTGGCAATGACTAGATATTTGCCTCTTTAGCATCCATTACTGCTCTATTGTATAATTATTACATGTTTCCTGTTTCTGTCTTTGACGTACGAGTTTTAATTATTAGTAATCTGTACTGTATGTAAGCGGTTGGTTATGAAATAGGTGTCATAGTGCATATATGAATGTGTAATATTGTTGTGAGATAGTTACTGCCATACGTTATTGGCTTATCTTTAACCGATTTCAAAAAAGAAGGAACTCAGCACTTTCTGCTGGGTGAACAGATCGTGATGTTTTTTTTTATTTGAAAGATAGTGTTTCCCGTATGGTACCATTTCAATTTGGTTCAGACAGTGGGATAGTGAGATCCATATTAAAACTATATACGACTAATTTCGATTTTTTATTCATGTAAAAATTCAATTTCCAGACAATCTTACCCTGTCCGCCAGTCTCGCTAAGTTATAGTATTCCCCGTAAAATGAGTTGTGGAGGCTAGCAGGGAATCTGCTTCATGAAATACAGTATTCAGGTAAATCCGGTAAGACTAGAAGCCGACTCCGAAATAGCTTGAGAAAAGGAAGAAGGATTTTATATTGTGTATAGCACCAAAATAAATTCTTGAATGAAGAATCTTGCATGGTCATAAATGAAAATGATAATATAACAATAATTTCCATGATTTATGAATATTCATTAAATATTATATAACATTTTGATACGTATCTCTAACTTAACCATAATTACGGTAACTTCATAATGTACCAACATACAATGATTTTTTGTAATTATATTAATTATAAAATCATTGTTCTGTAACAACTTCAAAGGTATAAGACCCGAATTATAATTGAATGAACATATTTTTTTGCGGTTACAGACAAAAAATGATTACAAATCGTTTTACAAAGCTATGAGATCTAAAAATGTATCAAAACTTAATACCCGTCATGCTCATGGGTGAAATAATTATTGTTTACATGTTCAAAATTAAACCAAATATTCCCAAATTCTTAAAAAAAGTTTAATACTTGCACTAATACATAAATTAAAACCAAATTATATCCATCCATAATCAAGAAACCTAATTTTTCCCATGCCTGTTACCCAAAAAACAACACATGGTCAAAAAACTTCCACTTTTTTCTGACTAGCCTGTGCTCCGTCGCAAAAAAAACCTATAATTTAAAGAAAAAACTATTGACAAACAGATAAATTATTCATAAGGTTATAACCCTTGAATCTTTTGTTCTATGATCCTATTAGGTAACCATATCACAGACTATTTCCATCAGATCGAATCAATATGAATTGCACGACGTCTTTGGTACGCGGACATTGCTATAACGATCTTAAAATGAGCTTGTTTTTGTATTGACATGGCCATTGGTGCTATTAAGACATGGAATTAGGTACTTTAAAATACTTGGGAGTTAATTCGGAATTCATTGGTAGATGTGTCGATGTTATAAGCAGCTTTTAGTTTGTTTTGTTTAGCTTTAAGATTATAAGCAAGTTAGTAATATTATGAACACTTACTACTTACTCATTTATGTAGTATTGGATAAATAATATAGGACCATTGTTCAAAAAACAATTATGGATTATAATGAACTAAAATATTATTTTGATTACATAAAGAAATCCTCTTGGATGCGTCCTACCTTAAGGAAAAGCAAAAATCAATTTCAATTTTCAAAAGTCCTAGACACTACTTCATAAAACGAAAATCGAAAATCCTTATGCCTTCATCAGCCAGGAAACCACCAAAGCGAAGACGGGAAGAGCGAAGTGGAGAAGTTTTTAAATAACCAGTATTTATTAATAATTTGTTGTGAACAGGACCTAAAATTTACTGTCTTCTTAGACATTTCTCGACCCCCTTTCAATCACTAGTACTAAATTTCAATAATTTTTCAGAGTCTTAAAACTATATTTTTCTTTACAGATGACCGCATGATCCTCGGCCATCTGATCGTCCGTGGCTTCAGCGTGGAACAGTGCAAGGACAAGATAGACAACTACTTTGCCTCCTTGGACCGAATGCCTGACCTGATCGGTGGAAGGTCACCTCTCTCCCCTAACATGGGAAAGTATTTAAGAGAGGGGTACTGGATCGTACCTCCCATGAAGACGATTGAGAACCATAGGGTTGTGATATTTAGGTAAGGATTGGGATTTTCTTATATGTTTTAAAGAGAGAAGTTTTGAAGTTGAGAGGTTTCTAAAGTACATATATCATTTGTGTGAATTCCTGCTTGTTGTTTACTGTATTTAATAAAAAAAACAAGTATCTAATCAAGAATATGAACGCAAAAAATACCTATAATTTGAACCATCATCAGCCTATAGCCATGCACTGCTGAAAAAATGCCTGTGAAGAAAAACTTTCTTAAAGAAATATTATTATAAGCACTATATTTGTATTCTCCTTCGTTCTTCGTACAATGTTACCTCTCGTGATTACATAAACTATAAATAAAAAATGATAAAAACAATTATTGAAGATGGATTTGAAATTCCAGTTCAGTTATTGTCACTTACAACATCTTCGGAAACATACTGTTGATCAATAGCTAATTGCTAAAAAGAGTCATCAGGCGTAACAAATAAAACATGTCTCCTATAATTTTGGTAACTCCAAACCCTTTAGATCCAAATTAACATTTATCTGAAAACCAAGTTCCCAAATTCGAGGCAGCAGGGACAATGCACTTCCAATTCGTCTGCAGGAAACATAAAATATTCAGAAGTGTCCGACCATCCCAGTTTACATGCCGACGTTGTAACATTGAAAATTTTAACAGTCTTGCGACAGCTCTGTGTTACATCTTAGTTTTGAAAGTTTGGTAACAGATTGTTAACTTGATAAAATGGGGATAAATATTTTGGGTTTGGAAATAGTTTTCATTTGAGTTGCAAGGAATTTATGGCGGTGACATTTTCATAAAAAAATATTAGAATTTTTTAATTTTATAAATTATTTAGATCCAGCCTATAAATGTCAAACTGCTGGGCACAATGTTGAAACCAACTTTTCCACATTGCCTCGGATCTGGGTGTTTTTGGTACCTTTGTTGTTTCTGAACTCCATAGCAAAAGTGTTCTAGCAACTTACTTTGGGTCCAGAGCAATGTATGTATCCGCATTTTTTTATGTCAAAATGCTCATTACCTATTATTTTCTATTACAGGATAGTAAATCCAGAGATGGTCGTCCTGGATGTGTCAAAGCTTGGTTTCCTGATGGGTGACTACAGACTGTTCAACGAGACCTCACTAGGCGACCACTGGGTCTTTGACTTCAGTAACGCTACCCTCAACCACGCTCTACAGTTTAACCCGATGCTGATTGCTAATATTTATTATCATATTACGGTGAGTTCTGTTCCTATATTTTAATCACTTATATATGTCGCAGACAAATAGTATAATTTGGCATTTTACATACGGCGTCGTCAGTTTAAAAACGTTTGCGGTTATGTAATATGCCGTAGGCAAAATGACAACTCATTCAATCGTTATAATGCGACGTTAGTGTTATTTTAGGGTGACCATGCTCATTAAAATCTTGAGACAAATTTTGAATAACATACGTCGTCGCTCGCTTCGCTCGCTCTGTTGCCAGGTCATAATATCAAACCTAACCTAACCTATTGATCTCTGTCACAAAGTTGAACCTAATCAAGCAGTGGATTTCTGGGCCTATAAATATGTGAATATTCGATCAAATACATGTTTTTTTGACCAAAACTAGTCTGCAGGAGTCCTTCACGACCCAGAGTCTATGGATACCTTAGCATTTTTGACGTGCCGGATAACCTCAAAAACTAAATTCTTCAATTTGCCTCGGCATTATGTATATGGTGTTTAAATTTTCGATGAAATTTTGAGGCATATTATAAAATGACAAGGCAATCTACATTTTGCCTTCGGCATATTACATACCTGCAAACGTTTTTAAACTGACGACGCCGTATGTAAAATGCCAAATTATACTATTTGTCTGCGACATATATATTATAATATAGATCCTTGGAAAACTTTGGCTAAAAAACGTAAGGTTAAAAAGAACCCAACAGAAAACGTCATTCGGTGCCTCAAAGCGCCTTATTTTTTTGCACAAGCATTGATTGGATAGATTTTGTTTTTGCTGGTACGAGTATATGCCTTAAAAGAACAACGCGTTTCTAGTCACTAAAGTGAAAATAAACATAAGTTATCATACAGATCTTAATATTAAGTAAAAATATTTCCGCCGTGTATAGGCATACAAATACATACCCCTCTCTTACTACCCCCTCTACTTTAATTATTGACAAAAATGTCGACGCATAATCAATATGTTTCCTATCGGGTCCATGTTGTGTCTATACTATAAGATAATTGTACCACCTGTTATGTAACATATGGAATGCTAATAAAGACTTGAGTATTTGAGTAAGACGTTCACCATGTTCATGCAAATCTCACCAATTTTCCACAGTCATGCTACGCTCTAAAACTGAAGGGGATCCACCTGATCAACCTGCCAACCTTCGGCCACTCGATCCTGGCTCTCTTCAAGAAGATCATGAAGTCCAAGCACGTCTCAAGGCTGCATCTCTATGAAAACTTTGACAGCATATTCAAGGTGCTACCGAAAGAGGTGTTCCCTAAGGACTTGGGAGGCACTTCCTCATTGACCATCAAAGATATTTGTGGTAAGTATCTGTTATACCTGACTTAGATGATGATGTGAAAATAGTAAAGAGAACTGGATACGACCTAAGTTCGTAGCAAATTCCATAGAACTCATCATCACTCTTATTCTAGTCAGAAACGGAGTCCTGATTTAGGTACTTATGGAATGCGCAGAAGTTTCCTATTTTACGCAAACAAATTTTTACCTTGTTCCGTATCAAATCCTGTCACTATAACTTTAATTACGATTTAGTTTCTAACTAAAGATTCAACCTACTTTGGCATTTCATGTTTCTTTTTATCCTTGCTCTGTTCCCGACGGCGACGGCCATTGGTATAGTTGGTGATTCTTACAAAAAAACTGACTTCAAAATAAGTCTTATATAATATATTTATTTTTTCTGGATAGCAGTTTCAAAACTGGACCAAAATAAAATGAGACGAGAAGCACCAGCTTTCAAATAAAAATCATCAAAATCGGTTCACCCAGTCAAATGACAACGCCTCCTTTTTTGACGTCGGTTGATAATACCATAATTATAATATTTTTTCCAGATACTTGGTGCGACACAATCCTATCAGACACATGGACAAACTTCTACGATCACCAACAGAAGCACTTCAAAGTCGATGAAGACAAAAGAATATCGGCTTCCAAAATTGGAGACACGTTCGGCGTTGAAGGCTCATTCAGAAAATTAGATTTAGATTAATTAAATTAGTATAGTATTTTTTTAAGGACTGGGCTGTGTTGTTTATTGTAGGCACTGTGGTCATTTAGGGCCTAGTGAAGTGCGATATAAATGTAATTATAGTAAGCACTGACTTCTTATGAGGAGAAGGTATGAATATTGACACTACGCTTGCTATCTTGTGGATTGGCTTTTTAAAATTTTTGGAGACCAGGTTTCCTAACGTTTGCTTTCAGCGTTTGCAAATGGTGAGTTAAATTAAAAAGTAAATATTAAAGAAGTCACGTTGAAAGTCAATAAACAAATCTGTTTGTTGAATCAATAGGTCATCACGTCAGAGTGTGTTTATGTGAGTCTGTGTCAAAATCACTCAAGCAGATTTTAATTTTATAAAACTATTATGAGACATTGGCTACTTGTATGCTTACTGGGGTTCAAAACTAGTGAATAACAAAAACATTACTAAGATCCCTTTTAATTGTATTTCATTGATTCTGATCGTGTGTGACTGACTGTGATGAATATTGACTACCTCTCGTTATGTTGGGGTTATTGTAAGTATAACCGGCCCATGAGGTTATTGACATTTCTACAAGAAATAATGATGATCTAATCTAATAAAATGTATGGAAGTGACTAGTCAACACTTGACTTATCCAAAAGAAATGTCATGTCTATATATTTGATGTTATTTAGCGATTTCTCTCATCACAATGAAATGTCTCGTGTCGAAGGGCGCTAGAATATTAATATATGTAGTTGTTCATCATAATTTTAGTTTTGCTCTGGGAAAATTAATTTAATAATACATAATCTGTCTTAGATGTTAAATATAAATAGTTATTTAAGTACATTAAGATGGTAGGTTAATAAAGGCCAATTTTATCATAATTCCTATGCCCTAAGAAAAACAGGGTTGCTGATAATAATTTAAGTCATATTGTGTACGTAATAAAGTATATTTTAAATAGAAAGAACTTTTACTTTTTTATTTTCTCTTTGTCATCTCCCTTGTTCTACTCTCAATTATTTGGGGTCAACGCAATGCGTATTCAGCTTCCATTCATCTCTACAACTCGTTATCTCCGCATTTGCTCCTTTCTTTCTCATATCATCTTTCACACAATCCATCCATCTCTTTTTTGGTCTTCCTCTGCATGTATACCTATCGACATTCATACTCATAACTCGACTAGTTACGTGACTTTCATCCCTCCTCATAACATGTCCATACCACGACAAACGGTGACCTTGGCTAAGTGACAATGACTAACATAATTGCCTCGTTGGCCTAGTAGTTCTAAGCGCGACTACTACGCTAGGGGTCTTGGGTTCGATTGCCAAGTCGACCAAGGTGTTATTTGGTTTTTCTATGAAATTCTCAGTAGCAGGTCGGAGTTTGGATTTGTGCCCGGTTAGTGGCAATAGGCCTCGCCCTCGCCTCGCCCCCCATTACATGGGACCTAAACATACCGGCGCACTGTAGGTGTACATTGGTACACCTCTGCCTAACCCTTCGGGGATACAGGCGTGATGGTACATAATTATTTGGTTGTCGATAAATGCATCGAAATTAGTAGTTCCCTAAATATATTATTATATCCTTGATTAGTGAATAAACATTGGTCGTTTGCGTTAATGAACACATAATATTGCTCGGATTCAAATTCCTTAATTTGTATTTATAATTACATATTTGATATTGATATCCGCTTGTGTTAGAATTTAGCATGTTTGATGCTTAATATAGTTGGAACATGAATCATTTATTATTGTTTTGTTGAATGATTTGCACTTACGTTAAGTGGCGTGCAATTGGAGAGGCCTATGTCCAGCAGTAGACTGCTATAGGCTGATGATAATGAATCTAACCTGTTATATTTTTAGATCAAAATGTGTAGAATGATGAATAAGAATGGCATCTTTAATCATACCGAGAGGCAAAGGGCTTTTTAGATAATGTAACGATAAATTAAGTCAAAATCAACATCATTGATAGGTACAATTCTATGGTGATAAATATCTATATTCTTGAATTTTAAGGAGAATTAAATAAAAAAAAATATTTTTTACTTTACAACAAATATTTATTTACTAAAAAATAGTGCATCCACACAATTAACATTAAATATTTTTAATTTCAAAATAAATAAAACAATACTTACATAATATTCATGCACCTAATAATATCCGTAAATTTTAAACAATTAGTGTAGACACAGTCGACCTGAATCATAGCAGTGATATATGATTATCAACCTTAGGTCCTTACAATAATGGTGCTATTGCCAATGTCTCCTCTATCGAACCTATATATAATTATTTTTTATTGCAGTTATTTAATGTAGTTCTTTACAACTCTCGATAGGTTTTAAGTCCAAGAGAAAATGCACAAAATATCTCAAAAAAAAAAAAACCAGAGTCTTAAGGCAGCAACATAGGTACTTACGTGTCGTGACGCGCCAGAAGCGCGCCAGCAGCATATCGGTTTCATACATTTAATATGGAAAGAGACATAATTGCAACGAGGTTGCATTTGAAACTATAGAGTGAGCCTATCAGAGTTTAAACCCTAAGCACTAGTGTGAACAAGTGTTGTCGTGAATTATGTATCAAGATGGAGCTTGCCGTTTTAAAAAAACTATCTAAAACACTAATATTATCCTAACAATGTCAAAACCATCGATATTTTCTTATATAAGTTTCTCGTTGCGCGAAAATTAACTTAAATGAAAAACGAAATGTACTAGGATCAGACTAAAAACTGCTCGCGCTTGGCACAAGGGGAACCTAGCGATAGTAGCAGTCTATGCATATCATACGTCGATGCATAATTGCATGTCGACACGTCACGTAAGTATGTCCCTAACCATTTTAAATATATGAAACTGATATGCTTCTGGCGCGTCACGACACGCCACGACACATAAGTATGTTTTCGCCTTTACTTATAAATTATAAAAGATATGTTTGAGACTCACTATATCATATTTAAACAACCTAAATCTTAACAGAATATTTCTAACTAATAAAAAACCCATACGTTAATCGAAGTCCAATTTCCTGAAGGATCCCGCTAAGAAATCTTCGTTGATGTCAGAGTTTGGTCGTTTCTTCTCATCGGAAACCATCTTCATTGATTCTATTAGGAACTGCTTGGTTTTCGTGCTGCGTAACTCTTTTTCATATTTATCTGGAAAATAAATAAACATATTTTGTTATCTTAATTTCTTAATTGATTTAAGAGTTTGCTTATTCCTGGGGGAAAATAAATTAAAAAATATTTTCAAAATTTTATGTGGGTTAAGTACCCAGATTAATCTTTCGACCAAATTATTCTATCTGAATACGACAAACTCAAAAACTATTGAACTAATTTTCATATGTTTTCACCAGTGAATAGAGAAATTGAAGAGGAAACTTTTGTGCTCTTAATTCATAAAACTTTTGTCTATCTTTGCAAAGGCGGTGGCATAAACTTATCTATCATACAAATAAGACTATCTTTTTGAAAAAAAAATCTAACCTATATTAGATTTGTCACCGAAATAAAACTACTTTTTACGGATTTTTTTCGTGGTTTACATTTAGATTTTAGGTCCCGACGTTTCGACACCTTTGCAGGTATAATCTTTCGACACCTTTGAAGGTCTAAAATGCGCGTAAACCTCCTTAAACCTCCATATGGTTTACGCGAATGTTAGACATACGTCTTACGTTATAGGTCTTATGTTAGATTTAGGTCATACACACCAATATAGGATTCTCACCTTTAAACTCCGTCATAGCCGGCTCCTCTCCGCCGTAATCCTTCGGCAGATACCTCTTAGGCACACTCATGTATAAATCATCTAACGACTCATGGATGACCACGCGGTCCATGAGCTTTGCGCTGAAGAACTGCCTCATGAAGCTGATGGCGTTGTTCAGGATGCTGGTCGCGTTGATGATGTGGATGGACTTGATCCTGATGCCGAGGCCTTCCTGCAATTGGATGGAAATGGATAAGTGATGTGTGAGGTTTGGTAGAGGTTACTTTGATTGACAGTTTGGTTAACGGGCCTGTTGGTCTAGTGGTTTGTGACGTTGACTGCTATACAAGAAGTCGTGGGTTCGCATCCCACCCAGGACAAATGTTTGTGTGATGAGCACGATCATTTGTTCTGTGTCTGGGTGTAATTTATCTATAATATGTATGTATTTAACAATATATAAGTATGTTTATCAGTTGTCTGGTTACCAAAACACAAGCTCTGCTTAGCTTGGGATCAGATAACCGTGTGTGAGTTGTCTGGAATAATATTATTATATTATTATTATTGCCTTTCTTCTATAATCAGATCCTTGAAAAAAAACTTAAATTGAATGTAGAATGGTTTTGACTACGAAAACGCTTTTGAGAAAAGATCATCAGGAATAAATTATAGAGTCTAACTTTGGTTGGGTTAATATAAATAAAGAAAAAGAAACGAAATTCGTCTTCTTCTAAGTAGACGTACCCAAAATTGTATTAAACTGTTGTTAAGTGTTTAGTTTTAAAAAAGCTAAAACAGGTTTTTCAGCTGGCTTATAGACTAAATAAAAATAATAATAATAAAAAAAAAATAATAATAATTAGACACTCGTTTAGTCATACTTAGCTTTATATTTTTAAGTAGGCACTGAAAATTCTTGCTCTAACTTTTTGTACTCACATGGAACAGATTAGCCGACTTCTGCATGAGCACCGGGTTGAGTCTCAGCAGATGTGCGAAGGTTCCATGTTTCATGTCCAGCACCCAGATATCTCCTAAGAAGTAGTCTGTTCTCAAACGAATGTCTGCCAACTGTAATCATACAGAAAATTATTTTTTAGTAGACGCAAATATAATACACAAATATATAATAATTTTTTTTTCACTTCCCTAGAATGCCTTTGAATTATGGCATGGCAAATCGTCGACTAACATAACAAATAAATGCGGACAACATCACATAGATTGCTCTGAAGCCAAAGTAAGTAACTAAAGCTTTTGTGTACCACAAACACCCACAGCCGAGGTAATGCAGAAAAATTGGTTTCTACATAGACCCGTCCGGGGATCGAACCCGGCGTCAAAGCTAGCAACACCTTTAAAAGAGACAGTAGCAAAATATAATAGGTACGTTAAGTCAAGCCATGGTTGCATTCACACATTGTCATCATTTAGGTATTTAAGTATGATAACACGAAATTCAATTTTCTTACAGAAACGACTGAAAGAAAGAACTGTTAGAAGGGACAAAATGTGTAGATTTTCCTATTTTTAATCTCGCAGGTTGACATTTACATTTAGTTTTTTTAACCAGTATCTTACAAAATTAAGGTGTACTATAATTACCATAAAAGTATTCCTCATGAAACTTTCGCAGTTAAATACGCTGGGCTCGGGGTTGATGAACTTGACGACTGAAACTCTGTGACCTTTGAATAGTTTCGGCATTGCTATTTGTAGGCTGGAAATAAAGAAAATAAATATTAAGCACTTATTCCTATAAATTAGAAATCAATGATCAGATCAGAGGTCGTTACATTATACATATTATTATCATTAAATGGCTGACGACGTGAATGTACTGTTTTCATGACCGGCACTTTAAGGATTTTAATCAGGGAGTTTTCTAAACATTAAAAACATATGACGATCAAATCATTAAATAGTAGTAGTTAGTATTTGCAGATCACAAAAATGCTTGTCCCATGTCGGGGATCGAACCCCTTTGCTTTGGTTCAAACGTTGGAAACAAACACCAATTAAAATAAACGGCGTAAAACTCAATAAAAAGTAAGTAGTATATCAATCATTATGGTGTCTTATAATGTAGTTAATAGTATAATGTAGCTTTACAGTTGCGAAAATATCAGAAAGTAATATCTCCGTATTGACTAAGACATTAAATATTCTAAAAAAACCTAGTTAACAAACAGGAAAATATGTAATAAAATTATGTGAAAACAAAACAAAATAAATGCAAAAACAATAATAAAACAATTTGAATACTAAAATGACAGAATTAATTGGTTAATTAATCAAAATAAATCTCGAAAACTTACTCTTAAATATAGAAATAGTTTTAACATTGTTTCACGAATTTTCTGTAGACAATATTCTCACGTAAATCAAAATAACTATTTAAATTATTGAAATATTTTGTTATAATTTTAGGTAAATTTATAGTTTGACGTCAATCCTATTGTCTGAAAATAATTATAAATTGGAATAGTGAAACTTTATTTACGTAATAAATCTAGATGATATTATTATTAAATCAAATTAATTTAATGACTCTCGTCATGACAATGATATTTCGAAGAAAAAAAAAGCGTTAATTTTCTGTAACTTTTAATTAATTTTTATTTATACAAAGTCATGAAAATAAAAAAAAATTGACGACACCAATCTTACTTTGGATAAATTAAAAAATCTTTTTAGCTTTCTAACCTATGTTAGGTAAAATCTTAAGAAAACATGCAACGAACATAATTAAAAATAAAAGCCAACAAACTTCTGCCGATATAAATATCGGCAGAAGTTTGTCTGATATATTCAATTACCTAAGTAAAAAAACACTGACAAAAAATCTTCACTTTTAACTGACTTCAAAAAAGGAGGAGTGTACAATTCAACTGTATTTTTTTTCACGTTTTTTACCGTGAAACTTTTTACGAAGTGAGCCGATCTTAATTATTCTTTTTTTAGTAAAAGTATAGTGGGATCCATAAGAAACACTTATAAGTTATTTTGGAATCGCTTTAGAATTATTAAATAAGTTATATTATTTATTGCACTTACTAGGAAGTCCACAGATCTTCAGAGTCAGACAGCACCTTTTCCCTGTTCCGTATGATCTCTGGAGACAGCAGCCGGTACTTGTAGTAGTTGTCTATGCGGCGCTTCACCTTCTCCATGGAACCCTTCGTTATAATCAGCATCCTCTCCACAAAACTCCTATCTGGAAATAAGAAGTCTTCAATTAAAAACAAAAGAATAATTCGAAAAACCAGTATTTTGTGTTGGATTCTGAAATCGCTGAAAGGTGATCAAATGCCTTCTTTGAATGAGCTTTGCATTTTGCATCTTTAGTCAGCTCAGTAACAATTAAATTCGGAAATATTTATTAAATAAATATGTAAAAATATTATAAATTATTTTCATATTAAAGTTTATCATATTTTATTCTAATTTTATTGGCATTAGATTGTCACGGACCTTACAATAATTTATATTATTTAATTAATAGGATGATTAACTAAAAATATAATTTAATTTTGAATATAAAATTCCATTTAATCGAAAGTCAAGAAGTAGTTCTAATTCAAAATTTTACGTAAAAAATAGATAAATGAGGAGTACGTATTCAAATTGCAAGTTAAAGAAAAGATTCTAAGAAAAGGTTAAATTCTGATTTATTATTTAAGATAGTAGATGTCAATTTTAAATGACGTCAATTATTTTATTACCAAAATTTTAATTTTCACGTTGATTTGAAACGTTATTCAAAACGTGACAAAATATTTTGAATGTAACGTTTAAAAGTTTCCTTGTCATGTTAAACTAATAATAAAGGTTTAGGTATATCTGAACAGCACCTGTTTTAATAACATTTTACATATTCCTATCCTTAACGATAAAACAAATATATGGAATAGCCCAGTCAAAATAGACAAAAGAACCTCGTAAGTTTGCATTAATTCGCATAGAGCTGAAGATTGGTGGAGGTCCACAGTTGGAGGTGAATACAGTTGAATAGAGAACAACCCTCCATATGAAATCATAATTTTTTTATTGCTATTCACCCAATACCTTACAACTACATCTGGATAATCGACTATCGCATTATTAAAATGCTCTTCTGAAGTTTAAAAAAGCTTACCAATCCCAGCTTCCACCAAATGCGGCTGCTTCTGGAACCACTCGACTATAGCGTCCACATCTTCTTGTATGGTGGACTCCTTCAGCCCCAGCTCTCCTCTGATCTCCTGAACATCTTCCTTCGTGTAGGGATAGAAAGGATGTACCTCGTCTTCTATCATCTGTAATTATGAGGGTTTTTATTGGTCTCGTTATGTTAGTAAATGAGTGTTGAAGTTCATTCGTCGGAATAATCAAGTGTCTTGATGATTATTGAGAAAGATGAGGTTTGGGACTAGGAAATAAATAACAAATCTACTTTTTGATGCGTTAAAATAAACAATAGGACGTTAGTCCAGTAAATACTCTGCTTTGCTTTGTTTACACTAATTTATTAATTTATTATTGTATTATCTGGACTATAAAAGAGACTAAGACCCCCGAGTTTGTTTCGACATTTCTTCTCGGGGTAGTCAGTTAGGAAATGTCGACTTCATCTAGCTTAGGAAGACATTATAAAAGTGATTTATATAGTCCTACTTGCAAGAATAAACTATTTCATTTCATTTTGTTACTTGATAACATTTTACAGATTATTTTTTACGCCTTGGTGGGGATTGATTATTTTAATTTAGTTTTTGCTGTGGGGTGGAGCCATATTCAAAAGAAAAACATGTAGTTGAGCATTCAAGTAGTCATTGCATTGTATTATTTGTCTAGATCTTAAAAAGATTTCTCTTTTATATAAGCTATAACTCCAGTAAAAATCCAAAACTAGACAGTATACCTTATGTCACCATCAACACTTGATATTTTTAGCAAAAAAATATGAAACTAGTGATCTCTTAAACTACTAAACCGAAACCAATTCAGTTAAGACTTAAACGTGTTAGTTAAACAATTTTTTCTCGACAACGTGGCCTGACAGCTCCATTAAGCGCTCATTAACTGGCAAAAACTAAGAACAACAAGGAATCTGTTAGGCTAGGCATAATGATATTATGTTCTTGTATAGAGTAACCAAGTCACGGTAAAAACTAGATTATTTCCTCAAAGAAAATAATATAAAAAACGCACGCAAAATATTGGGATTTCATGATATAAAAATCAAACTTCACTTTTCTGAATTGCACACTTTGTAACCCTATTTAGTTGTTTACACAAATAAGAAAAAATAACTTTAATGAATATCGGAATCGACATCGAAGACAAAAATGTTTTCTAAAATCAATCCTTCGTTTTTAGAGATCTTTGCAGTTAGTCTGAGTGCAGGCTTTGACTGCTTCACCGGACTTTAAATCTATCCACTTTTTCTTCTTACAGAAGAAAAAAAAAACAGGTGATTTGAACCTTCTTATTTTGATGTCGGTTAATATAAATTAGATTTTTAATAATAATTAAAAATAATAATTAATAATTCACACATAATTACGTCTTACTTTCTAACGGAATAACCAGAGAAGTTCGTTCTTGATGTAATATTAAATCCATATTTCCTGATCGTAATTCACACAAAGCTTTATAATGACAAGTATATTGCCATCCATCAAATACGGGGATCATGACATTATGAGTAGCTTAGCCGGCGAAGTATGTTGAATAATTTTACAAGCTTTTGTTATATTATTATGTATTTAAAGTTATCTACACAATTCGGTATCCAGCAAAATCTGTGTAAAAGTGTACATTGTCTACAAGATGATGACTTAAATGTGCAAATAATATAATATAATAATATATTTATTTATTTTCTCTTCACAAAAGGTACGTTAAACAATATACATTTCATTGTTGGTAGCTTGGACCTAACTTTGTGAGAGACTGGTGCCTGTGGTAGATTTTGTCAAAAATCTGTATTACAGGAAATGCAAATGGTTTGAATGTAAAAGTTTTTTATTCTTATAAACCTAAAAAGGCAGTCAATTTGCTACCTCCGTGGTCGAGTGGCGTACGCACCGGTTTCAAGGTGTCGCTAGCTCTGAGGTCCCGGGTTCGATCCCCGGACGGGTCAGTGTAGAAAGTCACTTTTCTACATTGTCTCGGGTCTGGGTGTTTGTGGTACCTTCGTTGTTTCTGAATTCCATAACACAAGTGCTTAATAGCTAGTTACTTTTGGTTCAGAGCAATGTATGTGATGTTGTCCGCATTTATTATTATTATTTATTAAATGACCAGATGCACGGATACATAGGTTACTATTTTCAAAAGAAGAGTAGTTAAAACTTGAAAGGTTGATACATTATTAGTTAAAGATTCACCCTACATATAGCGTTAGGTATATTAGTGCAAGTTTTAGAATCGCTCCTTGACATGAGCTAATATTTTGTACACTATTTTATACATTGTAGCAAATGTAATATGAATATAATCTGAAAATATCTGCCAAATGATGTAAAAAATATTTATATAATATGAATGTTTTTTGCTTATATTCTTTAGTGTTATCTTCTTCTTCTAAGAAGGTAGTGTTGGATGGTACATATATTTTTGAATGTAAATGTGGAAGACAAAATTATAAAAGAAAAATATACAGATATTAACGTGGACTGAAAAATTATGAAGATGGATCCCAATATTAAGGTATATTTGTTACCTAAAATTACTGCAATTAATATCGCTCTTGAGGGGATTCCGTTCATCTGTAAGATGAATGAAAAAGATTTGCCTGAGTTTATGAAACTGACTCAATATGAACCAGAGATATTACCTTAAAACAATTTATACTTACTAGATATCAGGTAGAAACTTAGTTCATCATTTTTCATGAACTTTACAACTTTTTTGCCAACTTTTGGATAATATACATTACACTTTTCGAAATAACGTAAAAAAATAAAAATTTGTTTTTAATCAGAAAAGCTTTAAATATTATTTTTAAATTATATTATACAACACAAGAAAAAGACACATCTTTCTTGCCAATAAGCCAAAAATAATCAAAATGAAGTGTAGTGTAACAAATTACCTAAAGAAACCTATTTGCAATATAAATCCTATTGGAATTTACTATAATTCCAATTGGATTTCGAAAGATACAATGTTTTCTAAATGTTTACCCTAAAACCGTGTCTGTGTAAAGTCCGATTTAAGGACTCACAGATGTAAACAATTGTCTTTTTGACATGACACAGGCGAGTGGATAATTTGCATAATTAATATTATTTATTCATCTATTATTTTTCGCAAATCTTTTTAACCTTCTCCATGGTTGAAAGCCGGAAATTATCATTAAAAGTCAATTTTAGCAATCCAAATTAGCAAAATCCAATGTCAAAATTGTATAAAATTTGCGAATTCAGAATTCGATATATTTTATTTATTGGTCAAGGTTTAACACAAGGCATTTCCTGACTTTTGCTGTTTTTATTTAAATTATTCGAAGGCGGGCCATTATTTATGTATATTATTATTTATTTATTTAATCAAATTATGCTGATTGATATATTTTATTATGTTTTATGTAATGATTTTTATTGCATTTGATTAAATTACTATGCAAAAAGACGTAGGTTATAAGTTTGATATATCTATCGGAATAATATATCAGTGCGTCTGTTTGTAGCATCGCAACTCCTAAAGGAATTAACGGATAGTGATAGGCTTTTCTTTATTGTAAACTGATATCATCTAGATGGCTCTTTCTGAAAATTAGACTTCGCTATTAGGTCACGCCACTAATAGCTGTTCTTTGATAATTATCATTTATTAAGATATGAAAATTTTTAAGAAGATTTAGTAAAAGTAAAACAAAAAAAAAAACAATGTAATACTGCGAAATTATGGGTATAGGTGAAAATAACTTTTGATTAACTAGATATTTAAGATACTCGTTTCCCCACTATGTTAACGAGTTATATGACTTGAATAAACAAAACTTTTTCCCTATCTTTTGGTTCTTATTTTGACTACTTTATAATAAAAAGTTAGGCGTGGTCATACATTAAAAAAAAAACACGCGTCGAATTGAGAATTTCCTCCGTTTTTTTTGTCGGTTAATTAACCATGTAACAAAATAAGTGATCTTTTGAGATTTTGATTTACAGCAGTAGAATACGGAAGTAGAAGTGACCCTTTAATGCTTTGCTATATAACCTTAAAAGTAGAGATTTTTAAAGCTTGTTATTAATTATTAAACACCATTTTTTACTAATAAAAGCATTAAATTTACGTCATTGAAAACAATTTAAGCACTTGCCTTTTCATGAACTTTTAGCCTTGTGTAAACCTCTAGGCCACTTAACTTTTTAATAGTTTAAAAATATCGATGCCAGTTGTAAAACTTTATTTTAAAATCCTGTACTTATTTCTTTACAGTGTTGTTGAATGTTTATCAATTTAATCCATGATACTTATTTATGCATGCATGTTAAGCTAAAAAGTTTGTTCGTTTAAACGCACTTATCTCTGAAACTACCAGTCTAAATTGAATAAAAATATGTTCATTTAGTAGCCCGATTCTTGAGGAAGACGGATAACAGGTCATGCGAAGAAAGCAAGAAGTGTGAAACGGCTACTGCATAGCTAGGTATGCAAAACACTTTTTATCCGCCATTTAAATATAATTAGATAGGTATGTAAAAAGTAATTATAATACTGAATACTTATCTATTATGCTTATTACTTAAGCGTTTACTTTTATTGAATGATAGAAAGAAAAGTAGTATTGGTAAACCCGTTACCAGCAGTGAGTTCGATTCTCGTCTGAGGTTTTAAATTTTTCTTTTCACTATCCATGTTTATACTTATCTAAAATCTTAATATTTTGCAAGAATTTAAATACAATCATGAGAATAATAATTTGCATAACAATGTCTCAAATAAAACGATTATTAAATAGTTTGATAAATGATCCAATTAACAAGACAACATAAAAACAAAGTCATTATAATTGAGCAAGATACGAAAGTGAAGCAGAAAATTATCAACAAGTTAAAGAAAGCAATATTTTAAACACGTTTAATGGTCAACTCTAGAAAGTACGTTAAACTGTTCGGCCTATCTTACTGTCAGTTCCTTAATACACTGACAACCTATCACCAAGGGATACTAAAACATAACATATCATCACGCCTGTATCCCCGAAGGCTTAGGCAGAGGTGTACCAATGTACACCCACAGTTCGCCGATATGTTTAGGTCCCATGTAATAGGGGGCGAGCCTATTGCCACTAACCGGGCACAAATCCAAACTCCGACCTGCTACTGAGAATTTCATAGAAAAACCCAATAACACCTTGGTCGACTCGGGAATCGAACCCAAGACCTCTAGCATAGCAGTCGCGCTTAGCACCACTAGGCCAACGAGGCAGTTGGATACTAAAACATATAACCAATTTAACTGGCCTGTTGGTCTAGTGGCTAGTGACCCTGACTGTTAGACTGAAGATCGTAGGTTCGATTCTCACCCAGGTCAAATGTTTGTGTAATGAGCACGATCCCTTGTTCTGTGACTAGGTGTAATTAATAATAATAATAATAATAATGTTTATTTATTAGAAAGAAAGAATATAACAATACAGCAAATTGGCGAGCCACAAACTAAGCAGAGCTTGTATCTTGTGGCTCTGTTATAATAAAACAAAATCACTTTCACATAAAACAAAAATCTAATTCTACATTAATAAAATGTATACATGTACATTAATGTATATGTATGTATTTTGAAATGTAGAAGTATGTTTATCAGTTGTCTGGTTACCATAACACAAGCTCTGCTAAGTTTGGGATCAGATGGCTTTGTGTGAGTTGTCCCGAAATATTATACATTTTTTTTTACTAAATTACCCAGTTAACTGGACAGTACAATATATACTGGGACTAGTATATAATGACTAAAGACTAATTTCAATATCTGTCTACTGTACAAACTAAAAAGCTATCTCTTATCGTATGTTAAAAGTGATCCAATCATTAAGTATAACAAGTTAAGTTTACTGCTTTCTAAACTAGTTTTTTATGTAACTTTAATATGCAAAATATACTATGCGTAATAAAGTTATGTATAGTATTATTTATTATTCTGTCCATGGTTCGAACCCAACATCACTAGGCCACTGCACCAATTTACTAAATAATTTATCTAATAATGAATTATAATTATTATCTTAAAAATGTGTCACCAAAAAAAGAAATAAATAAAAAACTCACATTGAAATATAAACACTTCAAACTTTCGAATGCTCCAAATCCAAAACGAACACTAATAAAATAAAATTCTAATACCAATAAATAAAAATTTATAACAAATAAAAATTTAAATAATAATATATCCGCACGTCTTAAGTAAGCGACACTCGATAAAGTTTTGACATAATCCTCTTATGTGTTTTAAATATGAGGCGTGCGAAATTCTTCGACCAAGGTTTTTAACCGACTTATTCAAAAGAGCTTCTCAATTCATTTGTTTTTAGATTCAATGGGGTGACGTAGGATGTCTTCAATAGATTAACTTAAGAATAATAATTAAATAGATCGTCATTTGTTTTTGATACAAGTTGCAATTGATGTGACTGCTAGACATAGTGTTAATGGATTTCTTATGTAGTTTTCTCTTTGGTTAATGGCATCTATAATATACTTTAGAATCATAAAATCGTGTTTTCTTAAAAGTTAATCTTTAAACTACATTTTAGAAGTTACAAATAACTAACTTTTATATTTCTGACTGAAACAAAACATTGCAAGTACGAGCTTTTGAGCTACTTTGCCCCTTTGGTTTTAGTTTACACTTTGTGACGAATTTCAGAGATACATTGTGAAGCCAGAAAATGTAGGACAGTAATAAACTCTTCTTATTTCGGCTCATATTAATAACACTTCTAAAGGTCTTTAAGAGTTAATGTAGTTTATGTAGTAAAGCGTTAATTCTCACAGTGCCCGGCTCGAAGCGCGGGCTCAATCAAGTAACAAACATTTGTAATATGTACAATGATTTGTTCCAAGTAAGCCTTTTTCGTGTATATGATTTAAATGTATGTAAAATGCTACACAAAGAAAATAGGCGTAGGAGCTTTTTTTTGTTTAAAGAAGTTATAGCTAAGGATGTAGTTACATAATATCAAAGCTGATTCCGACATGCGAATACCGGGTCAAATATCAAGAAACGTTGCAAAACTGTTACCAGTTAAAGAAATTACTTGACGCATCCTATTCGGTATATTATGTAGAATATTATTATTGAATCTTTCAAGCCTTTTTCCGTTTAGGATTAGTCAATAATCTGCCAAGACTTTTCACATGTTATGTTGGGGTCGGCTACAGTCTTACAGGATGCAGCTGAATACTGTATTTTACGGATTAAGCTGTGTAGTAGTTAAAGCGAAATAGACACTGCAATGTGTTTGTCTAAACATAACAATTTGCCCTTCCGGGGATCGAACCTGGGGCCTCAGAGCTAGCAACGTGACACAGTGAAACTCAGTGTGCACGATGCATGGGTAATTAAATAGATTTATAATCTAATTTATATATTAATTTAGTTGTGATCTTACCTATTCTTAGTAATTTAAGCCAATAAATATTAACCAACTAAAAGTGTCTACTTTAGGCAATTACTATTTTTTCATCTAATAACGACGACAATAATTTAGATCCTCACATGAGCTAAATATCATTACTATAGACTACATTAGAAAAAGTAAAAACCATTAAAATAGGTATTCATTAAAATACACCTTTGATCCGTTTTGTATCGTCTAAATAACTCTTAATGATAAATGAAAAGTAGAAAAACCAAACTCAAAAACCATCAGTTCGAAAACAATAAAAGTATGCATTTTTTATCGGCTTTTACCTTGAACTTTTTTGTTATTAAATACCTATATTAGATATTTACGAATTGCGATTTTCAACCATAAGGCTTTGCCAATAAAAGCGCTATTTTAAAATTAGCTCTAATACAGGGACAACCACAACGTATTTTTAAATAAAAAGAAGACCTGAAAGAAGAAAATACGTGTTTTATCTTAACAATAACAAGTTAACTTTGGTTAGATTTTTAAGTCAACTGTGCAGTTCTTGACAAAATCGTTTCTGTCTTCAACATAGATGGTACATAATCCTTACTTATGTTATAAATGCAAAAGTTTGAATGTATGGATGTTTTTACTCTTTCAAGCAAAAACTACTGAATGGTTTTTAATGAAAATTTACAATAATGAAGCTTATACATTGGAATAACACATATGTTTTTTTTTGTGGAGGCTTCTCATGGAGGGTTTTACTGCTTTACCGGACTATTTGTAAAGATAGGATATGATTCGTAATTCATGCGGATGAAACCGCGGGGCAAAGCTAATTTAAATGCAATGCTGCAATAAATGAAAAAGAAAGATCTATTCATTCTGTTTTTTGGTGCCTACTAGCAATGAATCATTATAATTTAAATATGTAAGTAACTTCAAAATAGCAAGGAGATATCCCATGACCTCTAAATAGTCAATTAATAAGATGAACATTGATTAATTTGGGTGTTACATGCTAGCAATGCCAGCCAAGTATTATATAAGTACTATTTAATTCGAGCAATTATTTATGATCAACTTCCAAAATAAATATTTTAGTTTCGCATTTAATTTACATAAATACATATTTTTGAAACACGCGTACAAAATTTTTACCCTGATTAGGCAATGCGAGAAATGTCCTACGAATGCGTTACATTGCAGTGCCGCTGAGCTTTGGTGTCATAAGTGATCGGTCATAAACGGCAATGTACAGCAACCTTCACGATATTTCATGTCATAGGCGAATGCTACACGCTCGATATGTATCGCGATATTTGGATCGTAATCCAAGATCATGATATTTATCGAGTCTGTATATATAGAGTAAATAGAGTATCGCCTATACTACGGACTCGATAAATATCGTTATCCTGGATTACGATCCAAATATCGCGATACATATCGAGCGTGTAGCATTCGCCATTCTTTGGTTTCAGATCAATGTATGTGACGTGTACTTTTATTATAACTACTGGGCGCAATCGACCTTTTTCATTATCATTTATGGTTTTTAATGAAATAAACATAATTTTAATTATTACATATTTAAAACACAATATTTACTGTTTCTCTCGTTCGCCTTGAAGAACCGTTTACCTTCTAATATTTAGCAAATATCAATGTTTTATTGTCTTAAAGCTGTTTTGTTATTAATTATTTGACATTGACTATATTTTTGGTGCAAACCTTGAATCTTAGCTTTTAAACCTGTTGTCTTGGTATAAGAACTCTTTTGTAGTTTCTGTTATTGGAAGTAAATGGCAAGACGACTGTTTTAGGGACCTATGTATTTTGGTTTGATTCCTTGCTTGCTTTAAATTGCTTTTTCCTTCTAGTCTCCCATAGGTAAAATTCATATAGGTATGACATATTTTTCTTGAAATAGATCCTTAACATTTATATAAAACTAGCGGCCCGCCCCGGCTTTGCTCGGGTGCAACGCTGATACCTACACTATATATCTGTCACAGACAAATAGTATAATATGGCATTTTACATACGGCGTCGTCAGTTTAAAAACGTTTGCGGTTATGTAATATGCCGAAGGCAAAATTTCAAATCATTCAATCGTTATAATGCGACGTTAGTGTTATTTTAGGGTGACTATGCTCATTAAAAAATCGAGAAAAACTTTGAATTACATAGGTCGTCGCTCGCTTCGCTCGCTCTGTTGCAAGGTCACAATATCTAACCTTTTTTTTTTTTTTTTTTTTTCGGGGGGAAATCCTCTTGGACTTCCTCCGCCTGGGGAGAGGCGGAGGGGCATACCGGACTCTTACCGGCTAAAACCCCCCGGTGTCTCCTCCTCGCACGTGCACGTGGGGCCGCGGGAATCCAAATTCTTCCGCAGCCCCACGCTGGTGCTGGCCCGGTTGTCCGTGGCCTCCTCTCGTGCACGGGGTAGTGAGGTGTAAGACTACCCCGTGCTCCGCCTCGGAGGCGTGCACCGACACCCGCGCGCGCCTACGCCTCGGGTCCAGCGGTTAGGGGGCGGGGACTTCCCCAAGTCCCTCGCCCCTGGACCCATTCATGGGGGGCGGAAAAGGGCGTTGTCCGCCCTTCTCCTGCGCCCGGTGCGCCTTCTGCGGCCGAGGAAGAGAGACGAGATCTCCCTCTCCCGTTCCGCAGTCTCCTTCTGCGACATCACGTCCTCGCAGAAGGACACCACCGCATCCCACGACTCTGCGCTACCGACCATACTCTGCACTACGGCCGGCAGCGACAGATCGCCTCCTACTTCATTTGCGAGGACACGGCGCTGCTCCTCCCAAGCTACACACTCAGCGAGCGTGTGTTGCGCCGTGTCCTCCCCGCAATGGACGCAGTGGTGGCACCGAGCGTCCGGCTCCCTGCCCATGCGACACAGGTACTTGCCGAAGCACCCATGCCCCGACAGCACCTGCGTCACCCTGAACGACAGGGAACCGTGCCTTCTCCCGAGCCAGTCGTCGAGTACTGGCCGGATCGCCTCGACGGTAGCGAGGCCGGCGGCAGGGCGCAGAAGCCTTTGCCGCCATTCCGCCACCAGGACCTGACGGAGCTCTCCTCAGCGCAGCTCGATCTGCCGCTGCACCGGCGTCGAGCCCCGCGCCCGCTCTTCCTCGCGCCATCGGTACAATGACGCGAGTACTTTCGCCTCCAGGTCCCAGGGCGGGGATCCGGCCAGGACACAAGCCGCCTCGTAGGAAATCGTTCGGTACCCGCGAGCGACTCTGACGGCCATCGCCCTCTGCGGCTTTCGCAGAACGGCGAGAGTGCTGGCCGTCAGGTCTAACGCCCAGACAGGAGCCCCGTAAAGGGCTATAGACCGCACGATTCCCACGTACAACCGCCTACAGGCGGCGCTCGGGCCCCCCATGTTGAGAAGCAACGTTGAAAGCGCGCCCGCCGCGCCCATCAGCTTGGGCGCTAGCCGCCGGAAGTGAGGCCCGAATTCCCACCGGCTGTCACAATATCTAACCTAACCTAACCTATTGATCTCTGTCACAAAATCGAACCTAATCAAGCAATTGATTTCTGAGCCTATGAATATATGAATATTCGATCAAATACATGGTTTTTTGACCAAAAATACTCTGCAGGAGTCCTTCACGAGGGTCTATGGATACCTTAGCATTTTTGACGTGCCGGATAACCTCAAAAACTAAATACTACAATTTGCCTCGCCATTATGTATATGGTGTTTAAATTTTCGATGAAATGTTGAGGCATATTATAAAGTGACACGGCAATCTACATTTTGCCTTGGGCATATTACATAACCGCAAAAGTTTTTAAACTGACGATGCCGTATGTAAAATGCCAAATTATACTATTTGTCTGCGACATATCTACACAATCATAAAGTTCTGTAGTGCGAAGCACATTGCAGCCTTCGACGCACTACTTGGTATAGGCACGCGCCCCCCGGCCCCCCGGCCGTTACCGCCGCAACCGCGATATCCCTGCATTTTAAATTTGTAATATCTTCGAAAATATTCATTTAAATTACATGCTGTAAAGGGCAATATTGATCTATATTACATGCAAAATTTATTAAAGGTACTTAATTGGATAAGGATTAATACTGTATAGCTTAAAATCGCTTTTTCGTAAATAAATAATAAATAAACGACAAAAAATGGTTATTGTGGGTTATCCTCAAGAGATAGACATATGCCATCACGGACTTTTTTGTAGATCTTTTTAAGGTGCACAATTATGTAGTACATTATTTTGATCTATCTCGTAGGGTTCAGCCAGCGTTTGCAATATAAGCGCAAAAAATTTGTTCATTTACTTAAATCTCTAAGATTATCCGTGTTCCTCTACTATATTATGCATGTATAATACATATAAACCTTCCTCGTGAATAACTCTATCTATTAAAAAAAACTGCATCAAAATCCGTTGCGTACTTTTAAAGATCTAAGCATACATAGGGACAGACAGCTGAAAGCGACTTTATTTTATACTATGTAGTGATGATCAATTATCTCTTTCCTCAGCTTTCGGGGCCTAAATCGATGAATCACAT
The DNA here is from genome assembly GCA_905146925.1 of Autographa gamma. Taxonomy (NCBI): domain Eukaryota; kingdom Metazoa; phylum Arthropoda; class Insecta; order Lepidoptera; family Noctuidae; genus Autographa; species Autographa gamma. The sequence continues at coordinate 1,781,882 of LR989870.1, forward strand.
CTAACCAAATAAATCATACCATTTCTACCTACCCAAAAATTATCAAGGTTACTCATTTAAATTATTACGATTATTAAAACTACGAAGCGTATCAATCAAAACACAAACTTTCATATAAAATTGAAATCACACAAATAGGTTACTGACCGAAAACAGAATCAAAAAAGCTTCAAAACAAAAAAGAAACAACTTGAATAAAAATAGTACCAAGTTCTAGAGTAAGGCCAATCCATGGTCATATTGAAATACTACCATATATAACTATTGCACACCTTGACTCAATAACCTTTTAAAATATAGTAAATAATATTATTTTGCAAGTTTAGAGGAAACTTCCGGTATTATAGCGGATTGCCTTCCTCATGTTTAGCATAGACTAAGGCTGTTTATTTACGCCTAAAATTTGGGTCATCAGACACATTAGTTCCATATTTATTTATCTGAAATTGATCTATAATTAGCTAGGGTGATGTTACATACATAAATAAATGCGGACAACATCGCATACATTGCTCTGAACCCAAAGTAAGAAGGTAATGCACTTATGTTATGGAATTCAGAAACATCAAAGGTGCCACAAACACCCAGAGCCCAAACAATGTATGATTAAGTACGTAATTGAAGTAAATTAAATAATGTACTGATACCATTCACTTATTGCAACTCAAACATTAATAAGCATCACCCCCATTTGCCTGCTCTATTTTATTTCTACCAATCCGTCTGGCTTAATAAAATAAAGTCATTGTAGTAGCTGGCACTGACAGGATGCGAAGGGCGGGATCGTGTGCTGTGGCGCTCCTTGGGGGAGGCCTATGTCCTGCAGTGGACTGTGACAGGCTGATATGGTGATGATGATGATTTTAGTTGTACTTTTTTGTGGACCTGCGTTTAGTTGTTATTCATTATTTTCGTTTAACAGGTTACTGAGGTCAAGGATCATTAAAAGGTTCAAATCTGCTAATTACAATGAGGCTGTTTTTATACCATTTACTTTGTATTTATTACTTAGAAAACGATGAAAAAATATTATAAGGTATGTCAAATGAATAAGATTTGTGCTTAATGATAAATATCTATAAACTGTATTTTAGCTTCATAAGATAAACTTACAAAGCCAAATAGATTCACCTATTCGTCATAGTTCGTAAATTGCTTGTTGAAAACTAACAGGTGCAATAAAAGCTTTCGTTTTTTTTTGTGACATAGAGGTAAGCAAAACTAATTCTAAACTTACTGAATTAGCTAAGGTAAAATTAAAACACTTGGTTACTTAAATATTTATTTCAAAACTCTTTTTGTACAAAAAAATAGATTCAGCCTTCATTAAAATATCATGTATTTTTGATGTACAAGTCTTTAATTTCATTAAACCTTTTCACATGCAAATACTAAAATAATTGTGGTCTTTACCTGTTTTTTTTTAACCTAATCAACACACAAAACCTTGAAAGATCCAGGCGTTCCAGAATATTCCTCGTTGAACTTACAAGACATGCGAAAGGCTTCGTTTGTAGAAGCCTTCTCCATATATTTAACTTTTGCTATATTCTCTTCTGATCTTATTTCCTTGAACATGAGATCTGTAAATAAATGTGTAAACATAAATATAAGAAAATCTACTTTGCAATAAAACTACTCTTTGGAGTGTAAAGAATCAATCAAGGATTTCTTTTACAAATACATTAATAAAAACATAATACGAGTTTATAACAATTTGCTTGTTCAAAACCAGTAGGCAACATTTTATAAAGTATTAAATCTGTTTTGAAGTTCCAATTAAGTATTTATAATTATAGAATTATTATCTTAGCACATCACACGATGTTTTTTTGGAGTATCAAACTCTAACACTGAGGTTTTCGAATTGAAAGCTTTTAAATATATGATGTTTGGGATTGCTCACAAAAGTCAACTTGTTCTCCCCAGTTGAATGACCGAAGACATCTTCTACTATTAGAAGAATGTGTTCTCACTTACCTGTTAATTCTTTGCTACTCTTCTCAAGACCACCATAGTCTTCTGGCAGGTGTTCCCTAGGTATATGATCATATAAAGTTTCTATACTAGAATGTACTATTATCCTCTGAGCTAATTTCGCCGAAATACTTTGTTTCCCGAGTGTGAGTACCGCAGTAAAGAACTTGGAACCACTTATTAAATGTATTTTCTTCATTCGTTGAGCGAGTGCTTCCTGAAAAGGGCAAAATAATTATTAAAGTTTATTATATAAATAGGAAATCCGCACATTTGAAAAAAAATTCTTTTCTTTTAACAGCTTTATAGCTTAGATCTTCGACACCATTCGCTTTCGAACATGAAAGAAGAATCAACACCAACCCATACATTTGTGGGTTATGCTGCCACAGGGTGACATACACATTTTTTATTCTTATATTTTTTATAGCCTTGGGAAATTAACCACCAATATCTATAAATAGGTAGAGAGAATCAATCACCCGCAGAGAGCAAGCGTGGTGATCAATGCTCGTGCCTTCTCTATATGGAAAGAGGCCTGTGCCCAGCAGTGAGACTTTTGTCGGCTGGAATTATTATTATATTTATAAATAGGGCACGAAGCCATTTGGTCAAGTAAATATTGAAAATTTCAACAATGAAATTATCGGCATGTCTTGTTTGCATTAATTATTAAAAAAATAATTTATACTTACAACAAGCAAAATCATGGCTTTATGTGTGGTAATAAAGCTTATGCTTCTAAAAGTTGTTATCGTGAGTTTTCTGGTGTCAATTAATAATTCGTAGCCTAAACAATAATCGTGGTGAAGCATGTATTGACCTAACTGAAACAGAACACACATATAAAAAACTAATACTAAAAATAATAATACAAAAAAATGAAATGACGTTAAAATGAGCATCATAAAAAAATATTTACATCTTTTATTTTAATGAAATAAGTTTAACCAGTAAAAAATATTTGACTATTTAGATAAAAATAATTATGTCTACATCAACTGCAAAAATTATAAATTCATAAAACGTGTATTAAAACCCACGTAGACCAACACAAACATATAATATTGTGTTTTTCCAACAAAACTACAGACGTACATAATTGATAAGTATCATTTTTTGCAGTTAATTTACATAATTATTATCTACGAATAAAAAATATAATGCACAATGATGCTAAGTAGATAGGTCAGGAAAATGACGATGTCTTAAGCCCATTTAAAGCGTAAAACCTACTTTTTGAGGTAAGCCGTGCTTGCCACAGTTGGTCTTTGGATGGGTGAATATCTATTGTCAGACACCTCCGTATCTCCAAATTGCGAATTGCCTCCTAAAACAGTTTACTGAACACTGCTGTCATACGTTGAACTTTGAAATTCGTTAAGGGATTACAATTCTGACAACCATCCTTACAATGGAGTAGTAAATTATCCAGTAAACAATAAAATGGGTTGTGGAGGTTGACGCACCACATAAGATACGGAATCTGGGTAAATCTGGTAAAACTCAAAAAAGCTTAGCAGAAGAAGCAATGTTACTGAAAAAAGAGTTTACTTACAAGAATAAGATATCTGAAGTAGCTGGTATGGTTGTAGGTACTGTCATCATAACCGGTAAGTCTGGTGACCAAGGTACGGTAGTTGTCAGCTGACGGCTTCGGTAGGACGAATACGTCACTGAAAAGGATATACAATATGAAGAATAAATGTCTGTTGGTGAGACATGTATGTATTTGAAGTAAAGTGAGATGACGTACAAGTAATTAAAAATAAAGGAAGCGCAGAATGGGTATTAGTGGAAATTCTTAAGGAGGTCTAAAGGTGAAAAGTAACAAGTATTGAATGATCATCATCATCATCATAAAACAGATATAAGTGTGACAAAATGTCTTACTTCCACAATTATCATTAGGCAAGTCATGAGGATTCTCGACAATCAACCTTAAAACTATCTGTCAAAGACTTTTACCATTTAACAGTGAACAATAATTTTGTGTACACTGTAACTATAACTACGTATAAAAATACCAAACTAACTTACGCAACTTTGAGGAGAATTTTAAATTCATTTTCAATATCGAAGTTCTGCAGAAATTCAGGCATTAAAGTTGTGAAAGTGCATAATTTGTCAAAGCGTTGTTTCGCTCTCCCAATGGATCCTTTGTTGTAAATGAGGTACCGCTCCAAAAAGACTCGATCTGTTATAAAAGATTATTATAATAATACTAGCCGACCCGACAGACGTTGTCCTATCTACATGGTCTACAATAATACAATGATAACAAATCTAAACCATTCCCAGATCCCCTTGAACACACACAAAAAATTTCATCAAAATCGGTCCAGTCGTTTGAGAGAAGTTCAGTGACATACACACTCACAGAAGAATTATATATATAAAGATGATTGAGTAGTAACATATGTTATAAAGAAAACAATGTCCAATTTAAATAGGTTTTTTAACTTTTAATAGAAATAGACGAATTTAATGACATAATCCATAAACTTAATAGACCTTAACCCAGTATTAAGAGAATGAAATAAAACCTTACCTAAATAATATATTATTATAAACGTAATTGTCAAAAACATTGGCTCTATAAACACTCAAAATTAACCACTAGCTGTAAAAGCTTGAATCTGGAAGACCGTAACATATTTAAAACTAAAGCTTCGGATTTTAAACAGCCTATTTGCCACTGCTGTGCAACGCAAATTTTAGTGCATTACGTTCAATAATAGTATGATGTTGATATGAAATTAATGTGCTCATTAAGTCATCTTCTACGTCAACATTATACATAAAACATACCATAACATATTATCATCGTCATGCCAGTATCCCCGAAGGGGTAGGCAGAGGTGTACCAATGTACATTCACGGTTCGCCGATATGTTTAGGTCCCATGTAATAGGGGGCGAGCCTATTGCCACTAACCGGGCACAAATCCAAACTCCAACCTGCTACTGAGAATTTCATAGAAAACCCTAATAACACCTTGGTCGACTTGGGAATCGAACCCAAGACCTCTAGCGTAGCAGTTGCGCTTAGCACCACTAGGCCAACGAGGCAGTTCCACAGTTACATTATACATAGGGTTATTAAAACCACTCTGATGTAAGATGAAAGTAACTTACCAAAGTCTTTCAACCTGAAATGAGGTTGTTGTCTTATCCAGTCATCAAGATGATCAATATCTTGCACCAACTTATTAACATCTTCATAATTCAGCTGTTTCCTTACATCAACTAATTGATTTTCATTAAATTGTAACACAGGGTTTTTCCTTATTTCTTCCATGTCTTTTTTTACACTTATATTTGAACTTTTCATTAACCAATAATATTATTTAGTAGACTCTATTATACTAGAGTCAACAAAACCTACTACGTAAACTGAATTTTAATTTAAACTTAATTATATTCCTACAAAGTTACTGCTTGGCTTATATTGTCACACAAAGTTTTATACCATTGTGTAAATGCTTAAATAGCCAGATTTATTTTTTTTAGCCTTTACCTAACTGTTAAATATAAATTCTAGGTAGCTATATATATGCGTAGTACAAATGGTTGAGTGAACACACTTTATAAACAAAAATATGCGTCAGTTAGTTATTCCAATAAAAGAACTCAATTAAGGAACTCTCAAAACGTTTGGTAGACTCTACTCGTGATCAGAGGGCTGGTTTGTTCCTTGCACAGAGAATCGGCATAGCCATTTTCAACGTGGCAACGCTGCCAGCCTTCTGGGCACGTTGCGCGCCATTGACAAGGATGACGATGAGTTCTTTGACGCCTGTTAGTTTTATGTATTTACTTATATAAGTTTTACTTTTAGTATACTTGTCTGTTTTTGTTATATTAGACTTAAGTATTGAGAGAATTGCATAAAATTGGTTTACTATTTATTTATTTTATTTTGAGCCTGAACTGTCCCACTGCCGGGCATTTGCCGCTATTTCCTCTTTCCATACGTCTCATCATCATCATCATCTCTGTTTTGAGCAAGTTGTGGCCACTCCTTTTTATAGGCGTCCAAGTTTCTTTAAGACATTCTCTTACTATGACCTAAGAACAAGTGAAAGCTAAACAAACAAGCCCAAACACGTTGGGAGTAGGTCGTTTCCGTACTGAGTTCCTATGAAATGATATATAATGATGAGTGGCGTCCACACCAGCCTCTGAGATCCCAGGTTCGATCCCCGTACGGGACAATGTTGAAAATCACTTTTCTACATTGACTCGGGTCTGGGTGTTTGTGGTACCTTCGTTGTCTCTGAATTCGCAACACAAGTGCTTTAGCTACTTAATTTGGGTTTAGTGCAATTTATGTGATGTAGCCCATGTTTATTTATTTATATAAATAATTACGCATTTTTTCTAAAAATGAACCTTCTTTACGTTGTCATATTAGTGAGTTTCTGTGGTTGAAGATACTACTATAACAAGAACATTGATCCTTGACAATTTTTGGACCCGTTGCCTTGAGATTACCTTTATTTACATATTTAGTCCACGTGTAATAAAGTAAAAAAAAACTTATTTGAAAAAAATATAAAAGCCATAAAAATGGAAATATAAAACAAAAAACCAAAATGTTTCTCATATATTGTAGTTTTTCTTGATAATTTTCCACTGCCTGCTTATTAAATAGTGTCAATTTTATAGCAGTAAATGATTCGTTACTTTCTATATGACGGAATGAGTCCAAAAATCTAATAAATCGTCCATTCAATCTAATTTAAATAACTAGTATTAAAAGTATTAGTGTTTGGGTACTTAATATTATTATTATTCTAAAAACTTAAAACATTATTCATTATGCGTTGTTCATAAAGTAATTAGCGTTAAAAAAAAATAAGTAGAATTTTATGGTCATTACATTAATACTTAGTGTTGTTATTGTTTTTACTATAACAATAATTCAAGTATTGGTACCCACGAAAATAAAAAAGGAAGTATGCTTATTTAAAGCTGTCATTTAAAACGAAAAGTTTTTGTCAAACCTGACTGCTATACCGTAGGTCGTGGGTTCGATTCCCACTCAGGACAAATGTTTGTGTGATGAGCACGATCATTTGTTCTGGTCTGGGTGTCATTTATCTATAATATGTATGTATTTAGGAATATATAAGTATGTTTATCTGTTGTCTGGTTACCATAACACAAGATCTGCTTAGCTTGGGATATTATTATTATTTAAACGCCTCTTGGAATTGTTCTGGCAAACTTTAACGATACCAACAAAATACGTAAAAAAAATATTCAAAGGTATTGTGGAAAAATATAAAGGCATTTGAAGTATCAAGTATCAAATAATTATAACTGTCGTATACTATAAAGCTTATTCAGTAGAAAAAGTCCTAGACTTTATTATACCTAACGAAAATTCTTGTTCCACGAATATTTTTATGGGTCATATTTTTTATATCACCATATGATTTTTTTTCTCTTTAATAGTAAATATATTTAGCACTGGCGCATTTGGCATTATTTTTCAAATTGCCTTCAGCATGAAGTGTAAGCTTTAAAAATTCTAGTTACTGTAGAGACAGTTAAAAGAAAGCAAAATAAGTTATTTTCTACGAACATCCATCTCTATCACTTAAAAGGAGACCTTCATTTCGCTTAATACTTTCAGAAAATACGATTCCACGTATCTATGAAGAAAAAACTCAAAGCCTGATAGGTTAAAAGGAAGAAATCGGTTACAGACATTTGTGGGGAAGAAATAAAAAAAAACTTGTCATGAAAAATATTGGTTGGAATACAACGATAGTATTTTAAAATACTTTCTGAGAAAATAACTGCATAAATTCGCATCCATTTATATCATAGGATAGTAATTGTGCTTCTAGATTTACAGCTTACATGTTTGTAAATAGGTAATTTCGATGTACATACAATGCACATCAACGAACTTAGTTTGATCATAAAATAATAATAAAAGAAACCAGCTAGCTAGACACAGAAATAAAATAAATAGAAGCACATGCAAACGAAAATAAATGATATCTAATTAGAAATTTACCTAAAAACTTAAAGAGCAAATTTTTGAAAATGCTTTACTGACGTCATGTCCTTGTTTCTGCTACAGTTGAGTAAAAATAATCTCACATTATTACTTAAGAACAAAAAGCACTCATTTTTGTTTTTTCATGTAAATATTGGGAAGGGGAATTACTGAAATAACCAAGGCTCGTTCTTCAGCCTAAAACATTAAATTGACAACTTTATTTACCACTTTTAGTAACTTGTATACCTTTGGCTTTTATTTAATACCTCGAAATTATAAGTAATTATAAAGATTTTTTATAAATAGCCCTTGCCATCAGAAGATCCCAATTTGGATTCCATTCTTCCATTATTTTAATATCATGGAGTTTGTCCTGAACCAAATAAATTAACTTCGTAAAATCTAATCCACGCACAAAGTCTTGAAGGAACCAGGCATTCCAGAATATTCTTCATTGAATTTGGATGACAGCCGGCAAGATTCATCCGTAGAAGCTTGCTCCATGTATTTTACTTTTGCTATGTGATCATCGGAGCTAAATTCTTTGTAGTTTAACGCTGTAAATAAAAGCAATAACTTAAATTAAAGTTTGTTAAAAAAATGATGTTTAGGAAGCGTTTGACTTCATCAAGGCATGCAATTACTAAAATTATTTTAATTTTAAGTGATTTGTGTCTATCAAGTAGTACTATAATATATTATACATCGTTAATTTCAGACAATATGTAATTATATAATGGTTCAGTATACGCATAGTATTCAAACAAAGCTGGTATAACACAAGGATATTGTTTGGGCCCTTCTCTTTCAAGTATTTATTCTTAAAAGAAATCGAACAAATGGTGGAAAAATAATTTTTATTGTGACTTAATATAATGGCAAACTGCCTCGTTGGCCTAGTGGTGCTTAGCGCGACTGCTACGCTAGAGGTCTTGGGTTCGATTCCCAAGTCGACCAAGTTGTTATTGGGTTTTTCTATGAAATTCTCAGTAGCAGGTCGGAATTTGGATTTGTGCCCGGCTAGTGGCAATAGGCTCGCCCCCTATTACATGGGACCTAAACATATCGGCGAACTGTGGGTGTACATTGGTACACCACTGCCTGCCCCTTCGGGGATACAGGCGTGATGATATGTTTATGTGTTATGTTATGTTTCTTAGTATAATAACTTACCATCTAACTCTTTCATACTCTTTTCATTGCCTCCCATATCTTTAGGAAGCATGTCTTTTGGTATATGCTCGTATAACGATTCATAATTAGAGTGCACTATCAATCTAGATGCTAACTTTGCCGACAGCCCCTGTTTGAACAGCAATAATACTGTGTCAAAGAATCTTGAACCGCTGACTAAATGAATTTTCTTCATCCTCTGACCCATAGCTTCCTGTTAAAATACCAAAGAAATGTTTAATTTAATTTAGAAAAAAATTTTTTTTTTCTGAATTACTAAAAACGGAAAAAATGAGTTTGAAAAAAGTACAAAGCTGAAATGAAGAAGGTCAAAGGCGGAATTTTCCCAAAAAACTTCTTATTATTGTTATAAATAATATAAGTACCTAAATGAAAATATAGGTTTGTAATGTTTAAACTAAGTTTGTGAGTTTTTTACTCATTGAGTTTTGAAAGTGTATTCGAACTTATTGGACACGGTGTAAATGGAACAAAATCATACTCAGACAAAAGCAATTGTAAAAACCAATCAATTTAGTTTTATTACATTAGTATTAATAAATGTCATTTCAAGAAGGCCAATAAACAATACTACCTACCTTTAATTAATTAGTCCAGTTCTTAATCACCAGGTAATTAAACTAGATAATAATACTTACCACAAGTAAAGTCAAGGCTTTGTGTATAACAATAGGGTTCATTTTCTTGACTGTACCCATTGTGATCTTGTTTGTGTCTCCAACCAGCTCGTAACCAAGACAATAATCGTTGTGGAGACTGTATTCACCCATCTGGAATTGGAGATAGACTTTTAACTATAACGTATGAATGTATTCTCTATATGGGAAGAGGAATGTGCCCAGCAGTGGGACGATAATAGGCTGGTATTATTATTATTAATTTTATCATATGTCTCTCTTGCCACTTATTCATGCGACCTATAATCGAGTTAATCAGTCCAAAATTTTATTCTTATGATTCTGTCTAAATTATTTTGTAACACGACCTCGATGTGGTCTTATATTTCATTAAGATCGGATAACAAGAACTTAAAAGCAGCAAAAAAATGCTATTTCTACTACTACACCACGGAGCAAAGTGCTACAACACATACTTTTTCACTAGCATTTCGGATGCACCAACACATAGAATTATGCCTAGCCATCCGATATTAAGACTGGATAGATCATCAGTATTAAAAAAAGTTTTGTACAGAATAAAAAAGTGTATAAATACCTGTCGCAATGAGACAGAAAACCACAATGATATAGATACAGAACACCAACGAGGTTGCATTTGAAACTATAGAGTGAGCCTATCAGAGATTAAACCGTAAGCACTAGTGTGATCAAGTGTTGTCGTGAATTATGTATGAAGATGGAGCTTTACGTTTTAAAAGATCTATCTAATACACTAATATTATCCTAACAATGTCAAAACCATGGATATTTTCGTATATAAGTTTTTCGTGGCGCGAAAATTAACTTAAATGAAAAACGAAATGTACTAGGATCAGACTAAAAACTGCTCTCGCTTGGCACAAGGGGAACCTAGCGATAGTAGCAGTCTATGCATATCATACGTCGATGCAGAACACATTCAAAAAATTATAACATACATAGAAATAAATACGTTACCACAATCATATATCTGTAGTAAGAGATAAGCTGGAATGCATCGTCCTCTTCCCCCGTGAGCGAAGTGACTATGACGCGGTAGTTGTCAGGTGTTGGCTTTGGAAGCACACAACTATACCTGGAGGAAAAATAATTATTAAAAACACTGAGCTAAAACATATCTATAGCGTTATTACACATAACTGTGTGTTGCCTAAGCATGATAATGCTCTGCAAGATTAAAAAAAACTACTAAAAGAATCGATGTTGACGGCATATGGGATGACATAGATTGAACAAAAAGATTTTTTGGAATAGATCCACAATTTCTTGACAAAAATGTACATTAAACATACCCACCATTTTTTAATAGGTGTTAGACAAATCGTTCATAACATATTATCACGCCTGTATCCCCGAAGGGATAGGCAGAGGTGTACCAATGTACACCCACAGTTTAGGTCCCATGTAATAGGGGGCGAGCCTATTGCCGCTAACCGGGCACAAATCCAAACTTCGACCTGCTACTGAGAATTTCATAGAAAAACCCAATAACACCTTGGTTGACTCGGAAATCGAACCCAAGACCTCTAGCGTAGCAGGCGCGCTTAGCACCAATAGGCCAACGAGGCAGTTCATGCTTTTTAAATGTATGTGCATGTATTTTAAATACGAGTATATAATAATATAGTATGTAGAGATCGTATCGTTGAGTAACCAAGTTTCTTAAATATTTAAAAGACATACAACGCCTAGACTTAAACAAACATTCGATTATACAGATGTTTGCTATATGCGGGACTGAAGTAGCAGCAAATCGAGAAGTGGCAAATGTATAATGAAAAAATAAAACACCTAAAAAATCATAACATTAACATAACAAATCATCACGCCTGTATCCCCGAAGGGGTAGGCAGAGGTGTACCAATGTACACCCACAGTTCGCCGATTGTTTAGGTCCCATGTAATAGGGGGTGAGCCTATTGCCACTTACCTAGAAAAACCCAATAATACCTTGGTCGACTCGGGAATCGAACCCAAGACCTCTAGCGTAGCAGTCGCGCTTAGCACCACTAGGCCAACGAGGCAGTCCGCTATATATATATATATATATATATATATATATATATATATATATATATATATATATAATAACGCTATACCTAAAAAATCCATTACAAAAAATGGTAAAGTTACTCACGAAATTTTCATCAAAGCTTTAAATTCATTTTTGACGTCAAAGTTTTGTAGATAATCAGGCATAAGACTGGTAAAAGTGCATAATTTGTCGAATCGTTGCTTTGCTCTCTCGATTGAACCTTTATTGTAGATGAGATAACGTTCCAAAAAGTCTCGATCTGAAAATGAATATAATATTAGGTGCAGACAGCTTGCATACATACATACATACATATAATCACGCCTTTTTCCCTTATAGGGGCAGAGACCACTTCTTTCCACTTGCTACGATCCTTACACACTTGTTTCACTTTATCCACTTTCATTATTCCCTTCATACATGCTGTTCGGTTTATGGTACTCTTGACCTGGCCTGTTTTCATTCACACTCGCCTTATACACTTTATTCATCAATCGTTCTTCATTCGTTCTCTCGACATAGCCAAACCTCCTCAGCATACTTTTCTTAATTTTTGTCTCAACATCCATCATCTGACATACTTCATCCACCTTTCCATGCATTCCTCCTCTTACATTCAACGTAGCGAAGCGGCTCTCCGTGGGCCGACACTTCGCCCCCGCGAGAAACGAGACGTGATGGGTGGCGAACCACATCGCCGCCATTTTGGATACTTAAATTATTGCTTGCAATTAGTTCTTATTTTAAAATATGTAGAATAAGGGTTTTTTTTGGAATAAATAAATAAATAAATGCAGACAACAACACATACATTGCTCTGAACCCAAAGTAAGTAGCTAAAGGAATTGTGTTATGGAATTCAGAAACAACGGAGGTACCACAAACACCCAGAAACGAGACAAGAATATTATTATAAAAGGAGGTTTCTACTTTGACCCGTCCGGGATCGAACCCATAGATTTGGTAAATAATTATAAACTACTTAAATAATTAACATCAGTGATAAGCTTGCGTCTTATTAGATGATTACGATGATTACTATTTACTTATAAATAACTGTCACTTTTTTGAAGGCATTAATATTATAAACTTATCTTTTTAAGAAGATTGTTCTCTCATGAGTTAAGATAGGTTAAAATAATGAAATTCCTGCGTTTATTTTTTTCCCTTTTTTTATGGGTGCTTTTAAATCTAAAGAGCTAATCAATTATATAAACAAGTAGCATAACCTCATAATAATACATATTGAGTAATCGAAAAAAACTTCAATTATTATATTCGAAAAGTTAATGTTAGTCATTACAATTCCTATAACCTCTTACTTCATCTTACTATGGAATTCTCTGTCTTTCAGAACCCAATAAAATGGGTTGTGGAAGTTAAACAAGTAGTCCTTCCACGTAAATACGGTATTCAGCTGAATCCGGTAAAACAGGAAGCTTAACCTCACAATGCTTGGAAAAAAGGTACGCAGAAGAAGACTATTTTCAACCAAATACGGAAAAACTATAGCGAAAGTATTGATTACAGGGTTACAAAAAAGGTTACAAAAAAACAATTAATGGAAATAATTGATAGCAAAAAAGCCGACTTCAATTAATTGATTTCTATGAACTTTATATGGGATCACTGAGTTAAAGACAACCTATTGATGTATGATTTTTATTATCATCATGACATGCCATCACTTTTCTCTTGTATATGTTGGTTAACCTGTTAGTGACTAATTTTTAAGTCCAAGTCTCATGTACATAGAAGCTGTTGGTAAACCTTTCTTAATAAATTAATAAAACAAATATAAATAAATAAAATGTATACTATGAAATGGATCCACAACAGCCCTACGGCTATTGTGGATGCATTTAACTACCTATTGCATAACACATCAACAAAAAAAAACAAATACATACAGAAAAAAGTATTTTTTTTAAGGTGGTTAATAAAAATACGCCTTTTAAAATAGTTGTTTCTAAAACTATTATAAAACCTTCTCAAATTACTTTTGAGTGTTTATAATGACGTAAGTAAAAGGTGAGTAATGCTTTTTCATCATGCAATGTATTAGTAATGTCTTTCATATTATGATAGTTATGATAAATATGTATTTACCATAAACATCAGCTTATTATTAAATAATTTTGATAAATTATTTGAATCTATAAGCATTTTTATATGGTATACGAAGTGTGTATGTATTTTTTGTGACAAGGTACAAAATGTCTGTACCTAAACACAAAATTGCATTTAGATAGGTAATTCATTGATAAAATTAAGGTAGTAAGGTTATTTGATTCATTAATTTATTAAGGAGCACAAAAAAATGTGAAGTTAAATTTTACTATCTGTTGAAGGTATAAATAAATAAAATGTTTCAATGATCAGAGGACTTTTTTATTTGATATTTTTTTATTACAACTCTTTTCTACATTATGTTTAGCTAACTCGAGATAATTCCGCATTTTTTACAGCTAGAAATTCTGACCTAGAAAAGTAAGAATAAATAATTCTAACAAAAAAAGAACCAACTTCAAAATAAGTCTTTTATTTATTTCTCGTGGATCCCACTGTCATTACAAGACCAAATTAAAATGGAACCACAAGGAATGCACCAGCTTCCAAATAAAAAAATAATCGTCAAAATCGGTTCACCCAGTCAAAAGTTATGAGGTAGGTAACAAACATAAAAACAGTCGAATTGAGTACCTCCTCCTTTTTCGAAGTCGGTTAAAAAAGGTTTAACGGTTAACACCATTTTAGAGGGATTATAAAGTCGCTCCGTTTTGTTCGTCTGGGTGATACTAATATTATTAGTGAACATATTATTTTAAACAAAAGAAATCAGAAACCTGGCATAAAATCATAATCAACACCTTTCTTTAGAAAATAAAGCAAAAAGGTCTTACCAAACTCCTTGACCTTAAAATGATTCTGTTTCGTTATCCAATCTTGCAGATGATCTATATCTTGTATTAGTTTACTAACATCATCATAACCGTACTGTTTTCTTATAGTCACTAGTTGGTTTTCATGGAATTTTAATATAGGGTTAGGTTTTATTGACTCCATTTTAAAATATTGAGGTGAGATGTGAGCACAGCGATATCAAAATACAAATGAGTATGATTGTGATTTGCCGCGTTGATATAAGAGTACAGAGATGAAGACTACTTGTGTGCTTTGGCTTTGCTTAAAAAATATTTACTACGGAGAATATTATGTAAAAATGGCGTTTGCTGTCGACCCAGATTCCCAGTTAATGCTAGCAGAAGACTTCATAGTAGCTATCAATCAATCAATCAATCAATCAGCCAATCATAGTCCACTGCTGGACATAGGCCTCTCCCAATTTACGCCACAACACCCGGTCCTCCGCCTTCCGCATCCAGTCCCCTCCAGCGACCTTTCTCAGGTCATCGGTCCACCTGGTGGGCGGGCGTCCTACCTTACGGTTGCCGAGCCGCGGCGAGATTCTAGGACTCGTCTGCTCCAACGGCTATCGGTCCTTCGACAGACATGGCCAGCCCATTGCCACTTCAGGCTTTAATGTAATTCATGACACGTAAGGTAACATGATAAAAAAAGTTTTGATCTTCTCCTAGACATTTTTGTATTTTTTTTTTATAAATTTCTTTTATTTTTTTTTGCAGTATTCATGAAGAGTTTTGTGCACATAAGTGTTAATAAATAAACACCGTAGATAGACCATGGCACTCATTTAGTTAAAGTTATTTTTCATATGTTTTAATAACATTGCTTACCTCAAATTCATTTATTTTTTTGCTTCGCAAGCACTTTTCTTTATTTAAATTTTTGCCAAAGCTTTAACATTTTTTTTAATTGAGAAATCCTTATAGAATTCTTACGCCTAGAGAAAAGTCCTGCCTGATCGATCAAACCATTTACTTAAAAGTAGCTAGAAGAAAATATTTTTAAAATCAACTAATAAAAATGTAAATCATTACATTTACCATGCAATATTTTTTATGGTTTCATCTCTATTGTTCTAGTCCAATCAATATGTCAAAGTGATTAATAACTCGGTTTATATGTTTGTTGTAAAAAATGGTAACAGCTAGAGCATTTTAATATCTAGCTCTGTTCCTTTATGTTATAAAAATAAATAAAATCATATTATGATAAAAAAAAACTATTTAAGAATAAAACTGTCTAGGTATTTTGGAGTGTCTTGGAGACCTAGCGGTTAAATGAACGGATTTGTATGCACAAGGTTGCAGGTTCTAACACAGACAAGTACCAATGTGGCTTATTCAAAGTAGGTATATAAACTTTGTTAATTTTATATACCTACTTTGAATAAGCTAAGCCTAATCTAAGCCATTTCTGACAAATGCCGAAGGAAAACATCGTGAGGAATCTAATCCACAAATCAGCAAGCGTGGTGATCAATGCTCGTGCCTTCTTTATATGGGAAGAGGCCTGTGCCTAGTAATGGGACGTGTATTTAGGCTGGTATTATTATATTATTATCATGTGATTAAGCGTCACTTTAAGTAAATAATTTACAAGTTAAATCAAATAAACCCAAACACGAGGAAAAGATGTCATTTCATCATCCCCAAGGCCACCTTCTTTCTACATCAGACCTTAAAAGTACTATAATAATAATACTGTCATCAATTTATAAAAGTATTTGTGTACATTGAAAATTATTCTACCTCGTGGCATCATCGTGAGGAAACCTTGATACCAAAATTGGGATCTGAAATCGCCAATCGGCAGAGAGCAAGCGTGGTGATCAGTGGTCGTGCCTTCTCTATGTCGGAAGTGGTTGTGCCCAGCAGTGGGACGTATTATATAATGGTAACAAGCTAACTGTTTTGTAAATAAAATTGAAATGTTCAAGTTTCTTAATAAACGAAGAACCCTAAAATAACACAGTAAATTAAGCAAATATAAACTATTCACATTTCATGATAACGAGAAAATATAAAAGTATTGGAGAAAACATAAATATTGTGGTGTTATAAATTGTCGACTATTATTTTTACTACTGTCATTTTCATTCATTTGTTATTTAGTTGCCATGCAGTAGGTGTGTCATCTAATGGTGCTCCCACACAGCAGTTATACATATAACGTTAGATAACATTTGTTTTTAAACAAATTATAACAAAAGTTATAAATTATTATTGATGTTATACAACTTCATTTAACAAAATGTTTTACAACTGATTACAGTATGATATAAGAAAATATAACTTTTTCGAAAGACAAACCCAAACTGATTAAACATTATGTTTTACGATTTTATACGAGTTCAACCAATGTGGGAGCGTTTATAACATATTACATTTCTTAACATGTTGTAGAGTATTGTTACACGCTGTTATTGTGTTACACAATGTTGTATAACGTTATATAACTGCTGTGTGGGAGCACCATTACATTCTGGTTTGTCTACATCTTCGCAATTTAGGTATGCTGTATAGCTTGCGTCTGATCTCTCTCTGGTCGTGTCGGTTTGCTGTATCATCTATTTCTGAGAGTGACAGAGCAAAGTGTGCTGCGTTTACGCACATACTCTGCCCCCATTCAGATGTTTAAATCGTGTCAGTGGTCGGTCAGTGTACTTGTCATTGTGCCTAATTTTCTGATTGAGATAAGCCTACAATCAAATCTCATTGAACTCCTGAAGAGAATGATCGTAATGAGCAATTAATGTTCGTAATGACAGTTAGCAGAATGCCGATTATCGTAATTATTACCAAAAGAAGCAGGGCATTCTTTCAGTTGAACCAATTCTTAAACAGCGGAATAACCCTGGTGTCGTCACACGTTACACGTGCTGCGTAAACGGCTTACTGTCACATGAAATAGGCTACTGTGCTTAAAATACGGTCAGGAAGAAATAGTTATTCATATTGTGTATATAATATGACATCATTTCTAAGTATACCTACTTTCCCAATATTTTTCACGACCTGATTCGATCTTTTCTCATTACAAAAGTACAGTTATCGCTTGTGTTTAGGATTTGATCAGTTGAATTTTTTACCAGTGCTAGGCATTAGTGGACAGTAGCGTTGAACAGATCCTTTCGTTTCCAGATGAGTCACACTTTACGGTTTATGATATAGACCTAAGCTTGAAGGGACTTGCCGCACTAACATGGGCCAGATGTTATGTAACCTCAACGGGGCATAAATTTATAAACACCAGCTGACTTAAGTCCAGAGTCTACTCATAAACTACCTTGGCCATGGTACGGCATTTCAGCTAAAGATGTAGATGTTTTACCAAAAGAAAATGCCATAAGAGAAAAAAATCAAACACATCTCAAAAATCATTGAATTTATTTAATTTTCTAATACTTATGAAGTAAAAGTAATATCACTGTTCCCACACGAAATATCATCTAAATCTTTTAGAGTGGACTAAAGTCTATGAACGCTTAGAGAAAATTGTTTACATACATATTTACGACGGTTAATTTCAAATTGGTTTCTAATGTTTACGCGAATGTCAGACATTTAAATAAAACTACTTTTTACGGATTTTGTCGCGGTTTATATTGATTTTAGGTCCCACAGTTTCGTCACCTTTGCAGGTATCATGGTCACGGGCAGTCTGTGCGACAAAATCCGTAAAAAGTAGTTTTATTTAAATTAGTTTTAATTTAATGAAAAAGCAGGTTATAACATATAAATCTCAAGAAAGCACTGAAATCCCATTTACCGAAGTAAAAGTGCCATGCTTATGGTTAAATTTATTTGCTCAACCTTTAAATCCTCTTTACCTCCTTTTAACGTAAGTAATAAGGCTGTCAGCTTCTCTACTATCTTTATGTTCATTTTCATTATCAATTACTACCACTATCACAACATAAACCACAATAAAAACATATTTCCTAATAACATTATCTAGATTTCTATCACAATTTTAATCTAAGCTTAATGTTCTGAATGTTCCAGGCATCCCCATGTACTTTTCGTTGAATTTGTCTCGGTTTCTCTTAGATTCATCCGTGCAAGCGCCCTTCATTTCTTCTAACAGTTCTTGGTGAGCTTTCGATGATAATGTCTGCACTAATTTCTCTGGAAATAGAAAAAACACTTTATTGTTATTATCTGTTTTAATATCTTCTAAATTTTGGACCAAATTCTTATAAAACTGATTTTTCTCGTACTAGTTTTATTCAAGAACATTTTGGTTTTGATGATAAAAAGGAACAACAATGTTTTTTTATAAACGATTCAAAGATTTAGAATCAAGTTTAAACTTATCAGCTGTATTTAAATTTATATTTGATCAAAACTTTTTAAATATTGTGCAATCATTATAATAATAATATACTAGTATTTATCATTCCTTATTCACATTATATATGTTAATGTTTTATAATTATACCAGACAGTATTACTAGATGTCCTCTTGCTCCTTCATTTAAATTAATTAATTTAAATAATTATGTCCAATGATATTTTAATAAACAGATATGTTATACACATACAAAAAATCGAAAAAAGTGTTCCGCGCAGCAGCGGCAGAGCAAAAGAGATAGCGCGATAAAACCCATAAGAAAAAAAGAGACAAATAGTGTTGTTGTTGAAAGGCAATACGTCCCAATTAGGACGTTTTCGAGTCTTCACGATTGCACGCTTATAACATATCTGTTTATTAGAATATCATTGATTATGTCTCAATGCGCCTATATTTTTATAATTATTTATTTCCACTATTCTTCTAATTTTTATTAATTATTTCTATTTTTATATGTTCAAGCTTACCATGCAATACTTCCACTGGTTCTCCCTTCCCTCCATACTCTTCAGGCAAACTATCATCAGGAATGAACTCCTGAACACCAGCCTTCGTAGTTGCTACATGTATTCTATTAGCTACCTTCTCCGAGAAGAACGGTTTTAATAATTTCACAAAACCTTCGATGAATTTTGAGCCTGTCACAAATATTATTCCTTTTATTTTTGTTCCGTAACCATCCTGGAATTTTCAAAGTATTTTATTTATTAGTCTACAAAAACAGTTTTCGTCTATTTACATTAAACACATTATTATTATTTTTTGTTATTATTTTATATTATTATTTATTACATTTTCTAGCTAGGTCATCATCTAGTTTTATCAGATACTCGTTTATCTAAATACAAGGGGTCGGTTTTGCCCACACACATTTAGATACAAGGTATGGAAAAACTAATGAAACAAATTCTTTTTTTGGTGATAAGTTGTCATTTCTTGGTCAATGGAAAATCCTTGGTTATTTTTGAACCGACTTCAAAAAAGGAGGAGGTACTCAATTCTACTGTTTTTTTTATGTTTGTTACCGTAGTACTTTTGACTGAGTGAACCGATTTTCCGTGATGATCCGTGTGCACCCATTTTGTCAGTAGGATCCGAAGTAGTACTTACAGTAAAAAGAGGAATAATTTGTTGTAGCTCAATTAAATTAACTTTAGATAGGACATCAGCTGCGCTTGCGTCATAACAGTCCCCAACTATCGTGAATCCTTGACAGTACTCGTTATATTTTAGATATTCTGCTACCTGTAATAATTTTCAAGATTAAGATGAAGATAAAACTGCATTAAATTTAACTAACCTACTTCAAAAGGACGAGAGTCTCTGTTCAAGTGTATTTTTTACTTCTTGCATGGTTGTAACTCGATATCACTAAATTTTTAATCGATTTCAAAAGTTCTTTTTTTTTATTCCATGTATTTTTTTACGACACAGTATAGCAGTCACTGGTATAGCACACACCAAATAAATAGTAATAAAGGTAATTACCATTACGAAGAATTTAAAAAGCAATGAGGAGTCTCCAGAGTTGATATCTGCATCAGGTTTGACCTTGATGATTATAACCCTATGCATTTCCTTTGTTAAGACTGGTACTAGACCAAAATATCTGAAAAAAACAACAAAGAATTAAATATTGGTTCCTTAGATTTACGCGAATCTTAGACCATGTGACCATGATACCTGCAAAGGTGTCGAAATGTCTGGAAATAAAAACAAAAACCAACCGCGAAAAAATCCGTAAAAAAAAGTAAAGAATTAATTGTTTGGAGTATTTTTGTTTTGTTTAAACTAATGATCACTGTTTTTGCAAGTACCTGATGAAAATAATAAACTAAAATCGTCTGGGTATTTAGATCCTTCCAAAAATAGAAACCCGTTTGGCAGTTTCATTTGAATATATCAAAATAAAAACCGAAAAGAAGTGTGGATTTTTTAATTGAAATAAAACTACTTTTAACGGATTTTACCAAGCAATACGTTCAGGGTTTTGACGACTCTGCAGGTATCATGGTCACGGGGAGTCGAAGAACTGACTACATACTACTTACTAGGTATATTCAATTAGTTTTATTTCAATGTCTAACATTCACATAAACTCAAGTAGCAATTGGATTATTTCGTTTATTCAATGTTAGATAAAGAATCTATTCTTTGCATTACTAAACAGCTACGTCAAAATTAGGGGAAAACCACATACTTAAATAATCTATACTAATATTATAAAGAGGAAAGATTTGATTGTTTGTTTGATTTAAATAGGCCCCGAAACTACTTGACCGATTTGGAAAATTCTTTCGCTGTTCGAAAGCTACACGATCTGCGGTTAACATGGGCTATATTAAATTTTCAAAAAAGTTAGGGGTATTAAATTAACGCGGGTGAAACCGTGAGGCGCAGATGGTATTTAAATAAACTCACCCTTTTTGCAACATATCCATTAATTCACTATCTTGTAGATTTGTTATTTGGAAATATTTCGGCATTAGAGTTCTCATCGTACAAATTTTGTCTATAAGCACCTTCGTCCTTTCAAGGGAACCTTTTGAGGATATAATACTTTTTTCTATGTAGGCTTTACCTGAAATCATAAGAATCATTAATTTACTAAATGCAATAATTATTGTCATTCCCTACAGAAAATGCTACATTTATGTGGCTTACGTTGACGACTTCAATGATGATGAAAAAAAAAGTTTCCTTCAAATTCTATAGGACCTATTTTAGGTAGTTTTAAATACACGTTTGACTAACGAAGATCAACTTGTTGAATGTTATTTTGGGTTTCTCAAAATATTATAGTATATTCCTATTTTGTGAAGAGCACGGTGAAGAGGCACTCATTTGTTTTATCTTGGGACAACTCACACATAACCGTTTGAGCAAAGCCGTGCAGCTACTGGCTTTGCACGACAACCAGACAAGGGATAAACATGCTTATATTTTTCTAAATACATAAATATTTTCTAAATACATAAATATTTTCTATAAACACTTCAATTCTTACTTCAATTCAATTTATAGATAATTAATTACAACAAGACACAGAATGGTCATGCTCATCGCATAACAATTTGTCACTACTCCGGTTGAGCACTCAGAGTCAGACCAAAGGGCCAATCGAAAACATAATATCCGTTCAAAAACTTACTAAAGTCCTTCTTCATTAGGTGATCCTGACTCTTGATCCATTGTTCTATAATAGAGATGGCTTCTTCTCTCCTCTCCTTCTTGTCTAGGTTATATTCTTCTCGTATCTTCTGCACTACTTCTGGACCGAATCTTATTAATTTGTTTTCTGGTTCTTGTATATAGTCCATTGTGGTTGTATTGTTTTTTTAGTAAGTAGTTTCGCTTTTTCTATTGGAGGGGTCAGTCTGCAGTTTGATTTCTGAAAAATTTAGATTGTTTCCATTATTACTTGTTAGATAGTATTTTATGTGATGTTCTGTTCGCTGCACAATGATAGAAGCAAATTAATATATAAACGTGGCAATGCAGCCAGCCTTCTGGGCACGTTCCCCGCCATTGACAAGGATGACGATGAGTTCTTTGACGCCGTTTAGTTTTTATTTATGTAAGTTTTAATTTTAGTATAGTTAGAGTTTGTTCTTATATTAGATTTAATTGTGTATTAATAAAGAGAATTAAATAATGTATATTGAGCAAATTAATTATACGGTACACAAAAGATCAGTTGATGTTCTTAGAGGTTCTTTTGGGTATACATTTTTGGCATATTTTTTATTCAACACTGAAGTACGGATGTTACGTATCACTGCTAATTACGACAAATTAAAAATATTAACTTACGCACAGTAATAACGAAAGTCGACCCTACTGTTAAAATAATAAAGTCGCTTTTTCTTTTAACTGTCATAATGTCACCACTGCTGTTATTTCTATTATACTAAGAAACTAATACATTAACTCTATACTTTAATCAATTAACATATTTTCGTAAAAAATAAGTGCTTTTAAATCAACTAGAAAATTTTGTATTTTAATACTAAAAATCCTAACCATAAGCTGCCTATCCGTATTACAACTAACTTGTCTTAGAAACAAGTTACCATCGCACTACAGGCAGATAAGGAAAAAACAGCAAAAATAATAGTCGTACTTATGTATTACACAATCAGGGCCTCAATTCAGCAATATAAGAGTTGCTTGAATTGAGTGACTGACCTGCTTCATTTGGTATTTTTTACGATAGTTGGCATTCTGCTAACTGCCATTACGATCATTAATTGGTCATTTGACAGTTTTTTTGTTTGTCAAAAAGATTATCATTATTTGGGGTGGCTCTTTATTGCATGAATAATATGTATATTCAATAAGTGCATATTTAAATTAAATAAACTGGTAGGGAAACGTTGAGAAACTTTATTGACACTTTAAAATTATTATCTAACTCACGTGTTGCGACGTGTTACGGCTAATTATTCTGTTTAACATAAAGCTGGGTTTAGACTAAGCAACTTTTGAAAAACAAAGTAATCTAATCGAAGAGTTTTTTTGGAGAAAAGTTATTTAAAAAATACTCTATTATGTGGATGGCAGTTTTTAACACAATTTTATTAGCTTCACTTGTAGGTAACTAAATAAAAACCTTAAAAACATATTTGACTTTCATCAGTCTTGAACATACTTCGGTGTTGTAATTTACTACGAGTTTTTATTCCTTAATTATATTGTTTACAACTCGATACGTTAATTATTTAATGAAGTACTTAACCGTTGGCTTTACCTAGCTTATTATAACAAAATGATATGTCACCTTAAAGACCTTTGTAACCATAATGTCATGGAATTAACTATAATGACGTCACTACTTACGATAGCCACAAACAAAAAAATAGTGTAATTTTGTTACAAAAAGCATAAATAACGTACAGAAGTCTTTTCACGACAAGTATTATTTACGTTAGTGAATACAGTTTTTATATGCGTGCAAAAACTATGGGTTGCTATGGTGATATTGAGCGCTATATTACCTGTAATATGATTATAGCAAATAGGATTTAACAACGAGAATTTCGTTAAAGGTGCTACTAAAAAGCAATGATTCAATGCCAATGATGCACAAGAGCGGTTGACAGCTTGAGCAGTCCGTACAACATAGACAACCTTTCTTGGAGTCTGTATTCACAGAATATTTGTTACATAATTTCATCGAACTGCCTCGTTGGCCTAGTGGTGCTAAGCGCGACTGCTACGCTAGAGGTCTTGGGTTCGATCACCAAGTCGACCGGGGTGTTATTGGGTATCCCTATGAAATTCTCAGTAGCAGGTCGGAGTTTGGATTTGTGCGAATGTGATATCGGCGAACTGTGGGTGTAGTACATTGGTACACCTGTGCCTAACTCTAAGGAGTCTGTATATTCGCAGAATATTTCTTACATAATTTCATCCTGTTGCTAGGTCTGAACAAAAACGAATAAAACCTAAGTACACTTATTAGCATCAAGAAAAACGTTGCAAGGCATTTTATGTCGCGGTCATAATATTTTATTGCATTATTAAAGTAATTTGAGGCATGCAAGCGAGGTATTGTAATACGATCTAATGACAATGTACGTCAGTGTCATTACGATGTTTTTACATAGAATGTGTACAGGGTGTTACGTACTGTAAGCCGTACGGTTTGACCGATAATACAGGTTAAGAGCTGGCCCCGGCTGGTACGTGGATAGGTGACCATTTCTAAACACACCGATACCCCTCCGTGCCTCGGATAGCACGTTAAGCCGTAGGGTCCGACTGTGGGTCGATGGTCGCATTTTAAATACTGTTTCTAGCCATAGAAATAAAATAGTTTCTATCAGAAAGAAGTAGACTAGTTTAAAAATAAACACCTCTATCAATTTTGATGAATGATTGCATGACAATGACCATTTTTTTTCAATTGTCTGCTGCCTGGTAGAAGTTTTTCTATTTCAATATGCAAAAGTAGTCTTTCAAACATGCGTTTACATTTTGTGTTTAATTTTACACGAAGTGGTTAGAGACACCTTATTATTATATTTTTTTTGAATTCACAACGAAAGAGTAAATACATTTTTTACAAGGTCATACGAAAAAAAAGGTACAGAGTTTTTATAAATATATCATCATAATTACAATACTCAAAAGAATAACATGACAACAACTAATTAGGTATATTAAAAACTAATTTTATTATTGCAGAAAAACATTACGAGGGCTCATCAAGTTATTAAAGTGTATTACGTCAATAATTTCTTAAGGGCAATAAAACTGACCTTATAATAATATACAATTTTCATTCTCTTCCGTGTCTTAATTAACTGTTTCTAATTATTGACGACATCGCAATTAATATTTTTCTTCCATTCATCCCTACCCGTCATACTTATCCACTATTTTATTTTCTATATAATAATAATAATAATATTCCGGCACATTTTACACACGGTTATCTGATCCCAAGCTAAGAAGAGATTGTGTTATGGTTTAACAGACAACTGATATACATACTTATATATTTCTAAATACATACATATTATAGATAAATTACACCCAGACACAGAACAAATGATTGTGCTCATCACACAAACATTTGTCCTGAGTGGGAATCGAACCCACGACCTCCGGTGTAGCAGTCAGGGTCACTAACCACTAGACCAACAGGCTCGCCTAATTATTATTATCATCCATACTATACAATTTCCTGTACTCATTATAGCAATTATTAACCCTATTACATGGGACCTAAACATACCGGCGAACTGTGGGTGTACATCGGTACACCTCTGCCTAACCCTTCGGGGATACAGGCGTGATGGTATCTAATGTTATGTGGCAATTATAAATAGAGGTTGTAAATTTAAAAGTAGTTCTGACTGTCTTTCTTTTACGCCAATTTACTGTAAACAGCTAAACCGATTTGAATGAAACTTAGTATAGAGTAAGCTTGGGTCCTAAGAAAGGTGACACTGTTTGGTTAAGGCGCTCCCCCGAGCAAAATGCGCAAAAGCGGAGTTTTGTTAAGCTATAAACTCGATATTTAAAACATATATCAAATTCACTGTTATACCAAATCATTATTTAATATGTTGTCTTTAATTTCAACAGAGCTTTTTCTTTTTAATGCAGCGAATATTTAGTAGTACTCATTTTAAAAATGGTCTATCAAAATTTATTCCTTGGATAGGCTCACGATGTATACGTATTTTATTAATGTAACTTATACCAACTGATAGAGGATTTAATTCTTAACATTTTCATCTGCTTTGTTTTTCAAAAAGACCAAACATATATTTTATAATTCAAATTATTCCTAAAAATGGTCAATTTCACAACATAAACACAGTCGCGGCGGCGATTCAGCAGTCAGCCGTAGGCTCTCGACGTGAGAGCACGTCGGTTTTTTATTTGAAATGTCATTTACAATTTAATATTATGACAACTGTCAAAAAGTCATTGATAGCCCTATGTAGTTTTACACACGGCACTGGTGATAAAATTCAAATAGCATGGAATACATATTTATGTTTTACATAACATATCATCACGCCGGTATCCCCGAAGGGTTAGGCAGAGGTGTACCAATGTACACCCACAATTCGCCGATATGTTTAGGTCCCATGTAAGTAATAGGGGGCGAGCTTTATTTATGTTTTATGTTTTTTTTTTAATCTGACATTGAAATAAAACTACTTTTTACGGATTTTTTTTTTAGTAGTTTTATTTCATCACATATTTATATTTGTTTAAATATGTCCAACTATCAAAAGGTCGAAATAATTCTTATGCGTCTACAAATGTCTTAATTACTTTACATGAAATAATATGTTACTTTTTTGAAGTTTTATTAAAATAGCGTCTAAGTCTATGAAAAAAATATATAAAATTGGAAATACAATTGATAGAATCGTTCTTTGTTTTTATTAAATTCAGTTATTTATGAGTGAAATTAATGGGCTCTCGTAAGCAATTAATTACTTTTGCCCGACCTTGCATTTATATGACAGAAATTCATAGGAAATATGTTGAAAAAGTCTTTGATTCTGAAAAAGTAAACCTTGTGAAATATACTATTCAAAAGATTTAATGCGCTTGTTTTATACTTGTTTCTAGAGATATAATTATCTAGGTTTTCCCTGGTATAGCTTTGATAATACTTGTAAAGAATTATAATCAGAGTTTTTTTTAATAATCCTGACAGAATATGTTAATGTTTTCTTATCGGCTTTATTGTTATATTGTTTAGTGCACAAAAATAGTCTATAAAATAGATGATCAAAAGCATGTATGAAAAAAGAAACAGCATTAATTCAAATGCATTTATTTTTCATCCTTCCTTTTCACGATATTATCCAGGAAACCAGCAGGTGCAAAGAGGCTTTAAAAGACTTCACATCGTGAAAAATAAATCGTTCTTTTTCACGTAATAAAATCCAATTTAATTTAAAATCGGAGTCAAACATCACAGCAAAATTTCGTCGTAAGTGGTGGGTAATCGGAGTTCTTTGGCTAGCATAGGGAGAAATCTCGAAAGTCCATAGCAGTCCAAGTCAAAAAGCAAAATAATAGAAATAACAAATGCGCAAACAAAGATTTTGGTGCGCACAAGCAAAGTGACGTGCAAGACAATGTCACTGGCATGACGCAAAATTTCACATTGATTGTATCCGTTGTTGTTGCCATGCTAGATTGAAGTTTTCGTAACAGTATTTTGATGTCATTTATTAATTTCGGTGATGTTGGGTAGAAATAATAATATGTCCTTAGACTATTCAGGTTCATAAATCTTCAATATATTCTAAAAGCAAGCTTTTCTACATAGTTTACTAGCCAAAGATATTCGTATGACTTAGTTTAGATTTAACGTTCATATGGCAACACTCAAAGTACAATTCAATCAATTGTATTTCCAATTTAATGTATTTTTTTTCATGGACTTAGACGCTATATTTCATGAAAATCTGTAATTAAGACGTTTGTATATCACGCATAAGAATTATATCAACAATTATTTCGCCATTGCCCTTTATTATGTGCGTAGAGTATTTCTTAAGTACTACTCCATGCGAGCGCGCTTTACACTCACACACTGTCAACTTTCACACATTCACAAATCATGCCGTATTGAGACAGCAATACTTTCTTCAAGAACCGAATTTTCAAAAGTCTCGCCGCCCGCCTTTGCTCTGTATACGTGCCTTGTTAGAATCACACTGAATAAATGGTTAAAAAAATAATTTTTGAAATCTTTCCAGCCGTCTTTGAGAAATCCCGAACTTCGAGAAATACTCAAACGTAAAAAAAAAAACATCCGCATTGAAAATCTCCTCCTATTTTCGAAGTTGGTTGAAAAAAGATTTTTGTAAAAAGACATTCAATACCTTTCTGACTAAATAACTTTACATCATTAAATGATTCACTTACTTGAGTTATAATTTTAGATACAAATAAAATATATTTCTCTTATCTTTTTTTTTAATCTTGCGAACATGATTGATTATATTTTTGTCTATAAATTCATAAGTCTACTATTTTTACTACTTAATACGTCGGTATATCAAACAGATGGCGTTGTATTTTCATAGAAAGTAGCGATGTATATGTAGAGGGGCAAAGAGGGGGGTTTAGAGGTCAAACGCTCAAAGTCATTTGCTCGGGGTAGCGCCTTAAAGTGTAGTATTTAAGATAACGTATTATCTTCTAACAACTATGAAATGTAATATTAGAACAAACTCTAACTATACTAAAATTTAAACTTACATAAATAAAAACTAACAGGCGTCAAAGAACTCATCGTCATCCTTGTCAATGGCGGGGAACGTACCCAGAAGGCTGGCAGCATTGCCACGTTAAAGACTATGGCGATTCTTTGTGCAAGTAACAAACCAGCCCCCTGATCACGAGTAGATTCTACCAAACGTTTAGAAAGTTCTTTAAAAAGATTTCTTGCAACTTAATTTTATTACATTTCATATCTTTTAACGGGTATTCTTTTCATCAATTTCAGAGAACATTTTTATATTTATTTAAAAAAAATAAAATTTATTAAGTGTTTCAATGGTGAATCAACGTATTTGATTAATTATTTATTTATTTTTTATTTATTTATTTACATCCACACATATAACTATTTTTACAGGTAACAACCTAATTCAATAGCCAATGTAAAATAACTAACAAAAACAATAAAATAACTAATAAAAACAATATCAAAAACAAAAACAAAATCCACATAAAACCATCAGCATAAACACTTAACTAAATAAACAGTAGGCGGCCCGTGTGAATTCGTTCAGTGTACACGAAAATATATCTACATTGTGAGCCAATGTGTTAAGCGCACGAAGCGCGCGGGTGAGCGGCGTGCGCTGCTGCAGGCAAGTGCGCGCGCGCGGCACGGCCAGTAGCTCCGGCCGCCGCCGCCGCCCCACGTACTCGTCCGGGACGCACAGCTGTAGCAATTCCAACACGCTAGGATTATGTATTTTACCACGCAACACTTTAAATAGATAAGCGGTGAGTGCCACCTCTCTCCTAACTTCTAACCTGTAATACCCCACCATACCCAGCACAAACAGAGTAGGGTACAACAGCGGATAGCCTGGGTATACCCCGTATTGCTTCAAATACACAAACCTGAGAAATTTGTTCTGTATACGCTCTAGCATCTGTCTGTACTTCTCCTCATGTGGTGACCATATTACAGCATTGCACTCCAGGTGACTCTTCACGAGTGCCTCGTACAAAGCTTTCAAAGCTCCGATGTTCGTGAAGTTATTTGCTTGTCGCAGAACTAGTCCCAGATTCCGGTAAGCTTTCCTGCACACGTCAACAATATGCTGCCGAAACTGTAGGTCAGCAGTGAAGCGAACACCCAAGTCCCATACCTCTGTCACACGCTGCAACGGCGCCCCATCCATAAGGTATTGGTAATGGCTCGGAGTTCGTGCGCGGCTAAAAGACAACACCGAACACTTACTCACATTAAAATACAATCTATTTTTTAAGCTCCAACTTACTATGCTATCTATATCCTGCTGTAGTGTTAGGTGATCTATATTGTTCTCCACTTTATAAACCAGTTTTAAGTCATCCGCGAATAGTAAGGGTGTAGACTTCCTTGCTACTTTCGGCAAGTCGTTGACCGTCAAGATAAACAAAAGAGGACCCAAATTACTTCCCTGACTCACCCCAGATCTTGTCGGGTAGGGATCCGAAAGGTGTCCGCTACAGTCAACATACTGACATCTGTCCCGAAGGTAACAGGAAAAGAATGTTAACGTATGTGGAGTGCACCCCATGCCGGCCAACTTATCCAGGAGGATGTCATTGTCGACTGTATCGAATGCCTTTCGGAAATCAAAGTAAGCAACGTCCACCTGCAGCCCAGAATCCACCGCGGGTACCAGATGAGACATCAAATCCAGTAAGTTCCCAGTCGTCCCCCGTCCAGGTCGGAACCCATGCTGAGCGTCGGATAACTGGGCGCTCACTTGCGGGTAAAGACAACCGTGGATGGCCGCCTCAAATACCTTTGCCGGGGTACACAGAATCGCCACAGGTCGGTAGTCCGTGGGCGCTGATCCTCCGCCGCCTTTCGGCACCGGCACCACCCGAGTAAGTTTCCAGCGCTCCGGGAACGTCGCGGTCTCGATACACATGTTGAACAAATGAAGCAATGGCCTGACTAATATTGCTCTGCAGTCCCTAAACACAAACGCCGGTATCCCGTCTGGCCCTGCTGAGCGCTTAGGCGGACAGCGCGCGAGCGCGCGGCGCACGTCATCAACGCGCAGGCGCGCCAGCTGTACGCGGGCACCCGGCGCCTCCGCCATGCGCTCTGCGTCGGCGCTAGCCGCCGCCACACTCAGCTTGGCTGGCTCGCGATTGTACACAGACTCAAAGTACCTGGCGAACTCTCCCGCACACTCATACTCGGACAATATTTTACCTGCCTTTATTATTTTGCGATTGGGTGAGTTACCGGTTTTGGACCTTATAAAATTCCAGAATGCTCGTGGTTCCTTTGCCAAGTGACTCTGGACGCGGTTTCGGTATTCATCATGAGCCCGTACGATCTCGGTTTTAACTCTCGCCCTGCACCGAGAAAACGCTTCATAGTCTTGATGCAACTTAGTAGACTTGTATTTTTTATGAAGTATATATTTAATTTGTATGTTCCTAATAATCGCACTAGTATACCATGCTGGGTATATGTACCTGCTGTTCCTTGACACGGTCTTCTTTAGGGGCACATGCTTACTAAACACATCATAAATTTTACTATAAAATAGATTTAATGTAGCGTCTGGCTCCGTACAACAATACATATCACTCCAGTCTATCTTTCTCATAGATTCATATAAAATTGATCTAAAATTGAGCGAAAGATATTAATCCTTAAAGAAGGGTGGAGGACACTTCCCTCCAAAATGAATTTAATTAAATAACAAAATTGATTTTGAAAGAGTTTTTGTTAAGACGTTAAATTGGTCTTTTGTTTTTATAATACATCTTGTTTCTTTTAAATAATAATAATATTCCTGGATAATTCACACACGGTTATCTGATAACAAGCTAAGCTCTAAAAGAGCTTGTGTTATGGTAACCAGACAACCGATAAACATACTTATATATTTCTAAATACATACATATTATAGATAAATTACACCCAGACCAGAACAAATGATCGTGCTCATCACACAAACATTTGTCCTGAGTGGGAATCAAACCCACGTCCTCCGGTATAGCAGTCAGGGTCACTAACCGCTAGACCAACAGGCCCGTCAAATGAAGGTGTAGATGATAAAAATCTGCATATTTAAGCTGAATGGTTGAACGATTGCACATAAGCTAAAACTACTCTTGTCACGGTGGGTAGGATGATGGGTGACCATGCATGCTGCAATAAATTGTTTTTTTTTTTACTTTACGTGGCATTTAAATGAATGCTAAGTAAAACTTGTAAATATGAAATTATTATTAAAAAAAAAAATGCAATAAAAACTAGTTTCACTGCATTAAACTAAAAATGTAGTAATTCTCTAAAACTTTGGTTAAAACATGTTTTATTAAAAAATTCTAAGACATTATTTTGTCGGAGAAACTAACGAGAATAATCTTATGAGGAAAAGAAGTTATTTCAGTTTATTGTTTAAACGTGTCTGTAGTTTGTTACAATGTCATTCATAGTAATAATTATATTCCACTAAGAGCACTAATGCACTAACTGCTCGAGCAATTATAGTCCAGCCGCTGAGAAAATGCGATCCTGTCACATGTCAGTTTTTCTTGATTTGTATAAGAAAACTAAATGAAACCTGTATATTTAATGCACAAATCTGTTACGTTACATTATACGCGAATGCTCGCGGTGAGGGAGCACCTTTAGGTTATAACTACACTGAAGTAAATAAATAAATTAAATAGTTAATTGAATTAAATGATATTATTATTGAATTCGTTCATACGACAATTCAGTGATAGTAAATTATGTAAAGTTTTTTTGTTTGTAGCGAAAAAATTCGCCACGTTAAAGTTGTATATTCCTGTTGACGATTACTTATCAGGACGCCTTCTTTAAATGGCCGGATTATAGATATAACATATATAATAAAGATTATAGATTTTAACACAGGGGATGCGAGAGATGTCGACTGACTGAAAGCTTTACTTTCGTTTTGTAGACAGTCGATATCCTTCATTATTTTGACCCAGTGGATATTCTTCATTTACTACCCCCTTGGGGAAGACGGAGGGGCGTGCCGGAATCCTGCCGGCTAAAACCACCGGAGTGCTTCTCCGTTCCCTATTGCCAGGGACCAGGCGGGAACCAGACTGTCTAAACTAGTCTTTACTGCCAGTTTCTTTATTGAAACGGATGTTAAAAATATTTATTTTTTGTAGCAAGTTGAATATTTTATTTAGCATTTTAATTGCCGTTTTTATTTAAATAAATGCTTTTTATAATTACAATATACACCAACGTATTTGTTTAGCAAAATTATTACGTAAATGACACATAATTATCGTTAATTTATTCGCATAAATATTTTTTATTTATTTAATAAAACGTTGTACAAAAACCATAATTAACAAAAATAAGAATTATTAAAAAAAATGAAATAATATTTTAAAAAGCTTACCAAATTAATTTAAATTTATTTTCCCAGATTTATATTTTAACGATGCACTCGATGTCTTGATCACAGGAAGTCACAAAACACACTGGTATTTTCTCAAGATGATTGTCAAAATAATTATTTATAATTATACAGGGATCTTTTAACCCCACTACATGTTGTCATAAACTTGTCACAATTATTATTTACTTAGAATTTAATCGGTTGTGTACATAATTGTAATAATACACTACAATTTTCTACGATAAGCACTTTTAAAATAGTCCATATCAAGATACTACGTAATACATAATAACATGAGAAGGTACTAAAAACTCAGCTCTTATAGCAAAGTGACATTTCTAAAAACGTTAATGATGATCAAAATCGCATAAATGACACTAAATGTATGGAAATGACATTTTATTTCGGTGAGTCACGTGAGTTACACTTGTCACTTCCATACATTATTTTGAGCGGTTTGATCTGCGTTAACACTTATAGAAAAGTTACTAGAGGTTCTGTTTGCTGCAAGCACAATCGGACGAAATGGGGAACCATAGATCCTTTCAATACCCAGTGCGGTTTCCTTGATCAGACTATGTGAAATTTATTGGAGTTGTCAAAGAGCCCTAACAACTGCAATTTTCAGGGTTTAAACCTCACCAATGACGCCCTGGTTGATGTGGCCAACTAATTAAATAAGAGAACCATTGATACGAAAATAAGAGGGAAGATAATTATATTATGAGGAAATAGGTACAAACATTAGTTTGAAAATACTATTAGCGAATTGTGCTTTTTTTCTACAAGTGACAACCACAAAAACTATAGAACGTGTCTCATTTTACTTATTTAGTGGTATACAACGTATCATTGATGGCATGAGTTATAATAACTGTGAACGTACTAATACAGAATACGTACTTTTGTCAGATACTTATCTGCATGTTACTTTTGCAAGATTCTTATCTTAAAAAGGCTGTTACCGAAAGAGTATATCTATACAAAAGGGGTGAAGAGTTCTCCTAATATAGAGTAAGTTTACAAAATTTCAGCTAAAAAAGAATTAGTTAACTATTCATACTCAATTCATTCTCATCATTCAAAAACATCTATAATTTGTCGGTATCACAATAACGCGGCTGAAATTGAGCTGGGCAGGCCACTATGCCAGACGAAGTGACGGCAGGACTAAGACGGTGACAGAATGGTGGCCGAGGCAAGGCAAAAGAAGCGTCGGTCGTCCGGGAGCAAGATGGGTCGACGACATAGATAAAGTCTCGGGTCGAGTCTGGATGAGGCTGGCACAGGACCGTAGAAAATGGCACGAGAATAGAGAGACCTGTGCCCAGCAGTGGGAGGACAAGGGCAGTGGATGATGATGATGATAATTTGACCTGAATAAAATACATGAAATAAAGACACGGTTTTTGCTTAGTTTACACAGACAAATTTACTATGCAAAGGGCGTCAGTAATTGATGAGATTACATAATATTCATATAATAATATTATAATATTCCTATACAATTCACACACGGTAATCTGATCCCAAGCTAAGCTCTAAGAGAACTTGTGTTATGGTAACCAAACAACTGATAAACATACATATATATTTTTAATAGATAAATTACACCCAGACCAGAACAAATGATCGTGCTCATCACACAAACATTTGTCCTGAGTGGGAATCGAACCCACGACCTCCGGTATACCAGTCAGGGTCACTAACCACTAGACCAACAGGCCTGTCACAAATACATCGGTAAAATTAAGTACAGCTTAGCTATATGTACTAGCCTAAGTAAACTGTTTGCTTTATGACTAGGTTAAGTTATATTATATTTACACTACTTATTTATATTTTTATAGCAGTGTCAAACAAGAAATATGTTTTATGTTCCGTGTTATTTAATTATTTGTATACCTTAGATATTTGTACTATGACCAAGTACATCTAATACTTATATTGTGTAAATCTAGTGTTTTTAACCTTTGTATGTTTTTTACTAGGAATGCACATTAAGCCGTTTGTCGTGTCATGTTTCAGTCGTTAAGTCTATACCAGAAGTTAATGACATAATTATTTAGCACCGAAATTGGTTGCCATGCCAACGAGTCTTACTATATGATACTGTGTTATGTTTGTGGAGGTCAGATATTCAGTCGCTCTATGTAAACACAGTATTCAGTGAGATAGTAAAAGAGCTGGGGAAAAAAGTAGGTTAGGATTATGTCTATTTAGTGCTAAAACACATTATTTCTTAACTGTTCAGTGTCCATATTGGCGTTTACTATTAGTCATAAAATATTTACATAATCTGTATGTCACTTAACATAACACTCTTTAGAAGAGTAAACGATTAGAGGATTTTTTATTTGTTTGTTCGCGCTAATCTTTGAAACTGCCAGTCAGATTTGAGAATAAAACTGTTTTGTGTTAATAGCACAATTCTCAAGGACGGTAATGTATGTATTTGGCACAAAACAATTGCATGTTAAAAATTGCCTATAATAAATATAGGCTATTTTACATTACGTTACTTGCTTTGAGAAAAGCAAGGCTGGTGAAATCACAAGGTACATCCAGTATCTATTCATAAAATAATTGTTATAAAAAAAAAACAAAAAAAACTAACACGCTTCTAAAAACTCATCGTCATCCTTGTCAATGGCGGGAAACGTGCCCAGAAGGCTGGCAGCATTGCCACGTTGAATGGCTATGCCGATTCTTGGTGCAAGGAACATCTCGCCCTCTGATCACGAGTAGAGTCTACCAAACGTTTAGAAAGATCTTTAAAAAGGTTTCGTGCGGTACCCATGTCCCGAGCGTTGCAACACCAAACGGCTCGAAAATGATATTATTTTTATATGATTTAATTTTGGTATAGTTGTAAGTGATTGTTATAATGAATTTCGTCTAGTATAGTTTACCGTTTATTCTGAACAAAATATGAAGGTTAAAATAATATTTATATCCTTATCTACAAACTAGTTTCTGATAAGATCACTTGAGACAAAGATAAAAACGGTTAGAATGTATGCATTTCAATATTCATAAGATTTATTTTACAGTTTGAATATATTATTATTTTTCGTGATAATAATGAGTGTAACCTATTTCATTCGCGAAATGTTTAATGTTGGTGTCTTATAATAATTTTGTATCATTATTTTTGTTACTTTTGTTTTGTGTTTCGGAAAGCACGTTAAACAGTAGGTCCCGGCTGTCATACAAAGATCTTTGGCAGTCGTTAAGACAATTCTGACAACCAGTCTTACTATGGGATACTGTGTTTCCTAGTAAAAATGGGTTGTGGAGGTCAGATGGGCAGTCGCTCCATGTAATATACGATATGCAGCTGAATTCAGTAAGACTGGTAGCCGACCCCAACATAGTTGGGAAAAGGCTCGGGAGATGATTTTTGTTACTTTTGTAGTTTTCAATAAAGGATATTATTACTATTCTAGATGGATTGTAGTGAACTATTGTATCACTATACACAAACAAAAAGGCTCTTTATTTAGTTACACTAATATTTGGCAGAGGTACAGGTAGTTAGTGGAACTATAATTTTGGTAGGTTGCAAAGGCGTACCAGTCATCATCATCTCCCGAGCCTTTTCCCAACTATGTTGGGGTTGGCTACTAGTCATACCAGATTCATCAGAATACCGTATTTTACATGGAGCGACTGCCTATCTGACCTCCACAACCCATTTTACTGGGAAACACAGTATCCCATAGTGAGACTGGTTGTCAGAATTGACTTTACGACTGCCAAAGATCTTTGTATGACAGCCGGGACCTACTGTTTAACGTGCTTTCCGAAACACGGAAACGGAAAGGCATTCCATTACGTTTTTAAATAAAAGGTTAGGTGGAGGTTTAGGGCTTATGTATTTTTGGTGACCACCAGAAAAAATCCTGTTTTGCATTTTTATTTCATAGCGTGAAGTAAACATTATAATGACTATTATATTATTGTTATTTCCAAGTATAAGAAAATTATTATATTAATCATTTTAAAGGCATGAAGTTATTTTTAGAAGACCCACGCAAAAACTGACAATTAATTCCAAGTTTTTATATATACAATATATCACCAGTACATGTACCTAACTTAAATTTAAACAATGATATTTATAATTACACTAAAAATAAAACGTCACCAAAAACGAGTACTAATTATCCTTAGAAAAAACACTTACCTTAAAATAAACAAAGAAACTCAAACAATTCACTAAATATAAAACAATAAAACTGCACAAAATTTTCCGTATTTTCAAACAAATGATTTTATTTTAAAAGTGAAACATTGTACGCTGTGCTTATCCGATAACAGAGCGACTATGATTGACGTAATGTCATACTAAAGAGGTATATATGCTGTATAGGTATATGCTTATAATATGTTAACGCTTGTTCTTTTTAAGAGTTTTAGTTAGAAGTACGTTTGTGAACTATTTAGCGTCTGATCTACATATATTATTTGATTTAGTAATTATTTTTTCGCCACTTTTAACCTCTATCCAAAAAAGGGAGATGTTATTAAGCTGAAGTGTGTGTCTTTGTGTTTGTCTGTGTCACAAAGATATCAAATGATTT
Organism: Autographa gamma; assembly: GCA_905146925.1. Taxonomy (NCBI): domain Eukaryota; kingdom Metazoa; phylum Arthropoda; class Insecta; order Lepidoptera; family Noctuidae; genus Autographa; species Autographa gamma. The sequence continues at coordinate 1,819,764 of LR989870.1, forward strand.
TGTTGCGATTGTTTTGTTTGAGAGTCAAGATCGATCATTTTCTGAGCTGTTTTATTAAAGGTAGCACTAGGGCTTTAGTATCTGCATAGCCTTTTATCCCAAACTATGTTGGGGCCGGCTAACAGTCTTACCAGATTCAGCTACATACCGTAGCATTATGTCTTCAGTCTTTATAAATAAATAATAATGAGCAAGTAAAGTTTTCTTTTTATTTATTTAATTATGTTTTTGCCTTATTCTGTTATCTCACAAATTAATAACTATTGCTATTTCAATAGAGTTAGATGAAAGTAAAAAAAATAATGTTTATGCCTGTAATTTAAAGGCATTAATCCTGATCCTGTTTCTTTAATTCAGTTTTCTTTTAATTTAATCTTAAGGCTTTAATTAAGATGATTAGTGTAATTAGGTATTTCTACTTAGTCTGCTATAGTAAAAGCGATATACGGAAACAATTACTATGCAACAAATGATGGAGAGCAACGAACACATGGAAATCTGATGGTTCTGTATACATTATTTTATTTTTAGTCCTCAAATTTACACTTTGAAATATTTTTTTAAGGAAAGTATATAAAATGATGAATCATCAACGTGAAATAATTATCTTTACTTGATATATCAATTAAATTAGTTTAAGTGAATAAAATACGAAGTGCATGGTGTAGGTAAATAGTATTTTTTTTTAATTTTAATAAATGAAACCTATACTCACATATTGTAATACCATTTTTATAAACAAATAGATATTTATCTATTAATACATATATATTTAGAATACATAATTATTACTTTACGTAAGTTACAATTGTGTATTAATTAATGGCGTACCTAGTTCCTACAGTTAAATAAATGATTTTACTAAACAAGTTTTTATACGAAACCTTTTAATGCTTTTTTTACGGTTTATTAGTCTGATGACTTTAACCCACGTCGAGGGCACGACGCGGCGACGTGGGGATAATATGTCGGACTTGCACCGACCAAAAACACCCCGGTCCCGTAACTCGCCTTTGTCGACAATAATAATATAATATCCTGGGATTACTCACATACAGTCATCTAATCTCATACTAATCACCGCTTGCACTATAGTAACCAGAAAACTGTTAACGAGAAACAGACTTATATATTTCTTACTACATACCTACTATAGATTAACTACACCCATACACTGAACAAAATGATCATGATTAACACAAATATTTTGTCCTGGGTGAGAATCGAACCTGCAACCTCCGGTACAGCAGTATGTGTCATTAACCACAAGACCAACAGGCCAGTCATTACCGAAATCGCGGGTTCGCTCTCGCAAACTTTAAAAGGAATCCTAAGGCACTATAATTAAAGTCCACAATTAAGTGCATAGATAATTGCATTATTATCTTGCTATAGGTTAGAAACTAATTGTCAACACAAACGAAGGAGTTTTTATAGGTTCTCGCGCGTCGCCTGTGAATAGATTAATGGGTAGGTAGACTGATTAACAGCTCTTAATGATTTCTGATTATTACAAGAATGTTACAAATTGATTTAATATAGAAATGTGCTGATTACGAGTTTTACAGAGTCTTATTCGTTTTTAATTTATTTTAATCGACTACAATATCGAATTCAAAGATAATGTTACAAATATATTCTGAACTGAGGATTCGGAGTAGATAGATCGTACCTGTCTACTTCGAATATTTAGTTTCTTAGTTCGAATGTGCATGTTATTTCTTTTTTTTTTGTACCTTTTTTTGACTAGATATCCCGCTATAGTCTATTTAGACCAAAAACTATTTTTCTCATCAATAAGGTATTGGTATACACGACAAAGGCGTGACAAATGACATTGATGCCAAAAAGAATTTTCGAAATCAATTTAGGTACAATTGTCGGAAATATCGCGATCCAAGCATACAACATGTTCGAAATGACAACCACCTCTTTTCAAAGTCGGTTAAATGATCCTTGTCTACACGTGCTCTTGCTCTATTTAAAGTCACGTTTGACCCAAGCGTAGGGTCATTTAAGTAATGGTTACCTACAGGTATTAACTGCTATAATAATACTTGACCCACTCTATCTGTAATCTTTCATTATAAAATGTTATTTTTCTGGTGTCCTAGCTTTTATAAATATGGACAACATCATATTAAAGGCTCTGAGCCCAAAAATATCAAACATTTGTATTATGGTACAGAGATTGAAGATACCAAATTCATTCAAACTCGAGTCAATTTGGGAACATTTTTTTGCTTGACACGTCTGGGTATTGAACCTGGGACCTCAGAGGTAGCGACACCTTCAAAACCGGTGTGTAGGTATGCCCCGACCGTTGTCTGAGTTACGAGATCGTCTTTGAATGAGTCTTATTTGGAAATGACGGTGGGCTAACTAAATAGCTATAATTTATAATAAATTATTATGAGACATAGTTAAATGTCATGAAGCATCGCGGTAGGCCCAGACGGAGATGACGTGACGAGCTGGACTTTGATAATGAGTGAATGACCACGGCCCAAACCAGAGAGAAATGGAAGGAGGGTAGAGAGGCCTTTGCCCTGCAGTGAGACAGAACAGGCTAGTAAAAAAGTAATTGTAAGTAAAAAAAAATAGGTAATTATTCTATCCTATTTCTAGTTGTGATTTTCTTATTACACCATTAAATCGATATTTAAAAAGTCATGTTAATATTGTTATCGCCTTTAAGAGTCGTCAATATAATAAATAAAGTGCCTCATAAGACATACAAGCAATATGTTTTGCAGTGTTTTGCTAATTTAACCCATAGTATTATAACATCCTCAATTATGCCACTCTGACGATGTAAGGCTTCTTGAGTGAGTTGCAATACTCAATACTTTATTGCTTTCCATAATTTACATAAATGGTCTTAAAAATAAAATGATACACAGCAAAAACTTAGGAGAGAGGAAGTACAATGTACCCTACATTGCCGTCTATGATAGAACACATAAGATACTGTAGCATTGCAGGACCGAAATGTACCGTAACATGCACGATATTATCTCGCATCCTGTGAACCAGGACTTTAAATCCTCTTAATATGGTGGTAAACTCTGATATAGCGATTCTAAATAATAAATGTTTAATCTTTTTATTCGTTATCGTTACTATATTATAAATGTGAGAATGGATGTGTGGATGTTTGTTACTCTTTCACACTAAAACTACTGAATGCATTTTAATGAAACTTTACAATAATGTAGCTTATACATCGGAATAATACATAGGCTATAGTTTATAAAGATAGTGTATGAATTGTCATTCACGCGAGTGAAACCGCGGCACAGCTAGTATTATTATAAAACTTATATATGATCAAACGAACTTCCAAGTGAAGTTCGATCATTATTATATGAGTCGCTTCATTCGAAGATATATTTAACCATGTAGTCCCCTTCCCTTGCGTTAGCAACTACGCACGTCTTTTAGATAAAGTTTACCCTACTTTTTTTTTTTTTTTTATTTTATTGTAGGTAAGTTGGTATTGTAGCGTAAGGTAACCTCGTTGTGTATGTCAGATAAAGTCGTCATTATTTTAGAGAGCGATAGGGTTGTGAATTTTCGCAAATCTGGTTAGGGTTCTTTGGGGCGGGTTGGGAAGTTATATCTTCGAATGAAGCGACTCATATAATAATGATCGAACTTCACTTGGAAGTTCGTTTGATCATATATTATATTTCGTCGCTTCATTCTTCAGATATATTTAACCATGTAGATGTTAAGAGATAATTAGATTTGCGGTATCATGTAAATAAATCGCAAGAATTTTGACATGAATATTTATTTACTTTTTAGTTACATAAAAGTCTTCTATATTTAGATTATTTTTTAATTTTCAATCACTTTCTTTAGACTAATTATAATTAACTACTGATTGCATACTGATTCTGCAAACTCAGCTTCATTGATTATGTTAAGTTTATAGAACTTTGCAAACGATTGAGAGCGGCTGGTCCATCCGGCGGTCTTTCGTATTGTATCAATGCACACGCCAGCCGAGTTTGCAGAAGAAGTTGAGGCGTGTCGTGTACTGTGTGCACTGAATACTGATGTATCGACACCGCTCTCTGATAACACCAATTTTATCCATCGACTTATTGTTTGAGCTGTAGCTGCCTTGTTAGGTTTTTTAATTGTAATTATTAAGTTGTTTACGTTTTTATCTCTTATATTTTTTGTAACATGTATATAATCTACGAGTACGGTAGCAGGGCAAATATTCTTATTATCTACAAAGTAGGGGAGAAAAAGTACAGGTTGATCTCTACCTGGGGCTGAAGTTTTAATAAGGTCTGTTATCACTATCTTTACTCCATTGGGCGAAATATTTATATTCTCTAATTTTATCAGGGACAAAGTTTGGACTCGCTGTGCCGTACATAAAGCCAACAAAATTACTAGTTTCTTTGTTAGTTGACTAAGGTCTAGTTCTCGGTTCGGGTACCATTTTGAAACAAAATTAAGCACAAGTTGGGGATCCCACGTATGTGTATATTTTGGCCTGCTGGGTTTGAGTTTATAGGCTCCTTTTAATAAACGTTTGATGCACTCGTCAGAACCAATATTGTTGCCCAATAGTAGTGAGAGTGCGGATCTGTGGGAATTCAAAGATCCATACGAGGCCCCTTTGTTAAACTCGGCTGTCAAAAAAGAGATGACCTTTGCTACCGTGCTCTCGTAAGTGCTAATATTGTTAGTTTCGCAAAACTGCCACCAAAGTTTGTACGATACGCTATATTGTTTTTTAGTTTTATCAGAGAGCGATGCTAACATGAGATCTACTGCCTCCGTGGGGATGTTACGTCGGAGGAAGGCTTCCCGGAGAGTATCGCTGCAGCCAGTGTAAGCTGGCTGTGGAACGGGAGCTGGTAATCCCTGGAAGAGGATAGGAGTAAGTTTTTACTGGGTTCGAAAAAAATTACTTCTGAGGTGATCAATTCCTTAACGATAGGGAACCATGGTTGTGATGGCCACCATGGAAATACGAGTATACCACACGCCTCTTCGTGTATAATCTTATAAACGCTTTTAAGTAGTAAAGAGAATGGAGGAAAAGCGTAGAAAAAATATTTTTTCCAACTAATTGTAAATGCATCGACAAAAGACGCATCTGGGTCCGGAAACCAGGATGCGTACACGTGACATTTGGTATTGGCGCGAGAAGCGAACAAATCAATTAAAGGTTGACCTAGTTTATTAACAATAACTTTAAATGCTTGATTTGATAAGCCCCATTCTATATCTGGATTGATGATCCTTGACTCATTATCAGCTTCGACATTTTGTTTAGTATTAATATAGGATGCAAATATCCATATATTACGTTTCTCGCACCATTGCCAAATTTGGAAAGCAAGATCATTTAAGTGAGGGTATTGTACTCCTCCCATTCTATTTACGTAGCTAAGCGCGGTGTTATTATCGACTCGTAACAATATGGAACAATTAGATCGTTCCTTCGCGAAGGTCTTAAGTGCTAAAAAACTAGCCAACAACTCAAGGTAATTTATATGACATCCTCTTTCAGTTTCCTTCCACGATCCATGAGCGCGGTTTCCCTCACAAAATGCTCCCCACCCTGTTTTTGACGCATCTGAAAATATTTCCAATTCGAAATCAGGGGTGTCGAAAAAATTTGTACATATGAATATGTTTTGTGACCACCAATTTAAATCATTAAGTATGAATCTTTCTAGGTTTATTTTCGCATTATAGTTGTTATGGAATCTATTCAATAGGAGGTATTTTTGGCGTTCGAGTGTTTTGGTATATAACCACCCGTATTTAACGGCGGGACACGCTGCTATGAGGACGCCTATTAACTGGGCGAATTCCCTTATGGTACAGGGAGGTAAACCAATGAACTTTTTAACAAGTCGAGCGATATTATGGCGTTTATCCGTAGGTAAGGAAACCGAAAGGTTTGTCGTATTATAAATAAAACCTAGGAATTTACACTCTTGCTGAGGAATTAATGAGCTCTTCTTACGATTTATTACGAAACCAAGACAAGTTAACGTTCGTAAGGTTTCATTAACGTTACTGAGGCACTCTGTGTAAGTTTTGCCTATACATAAAATATCGTCAAGGTAAATAACTGATTTATGTCCTTTATATCTAAGATAGCTCATGACCTCCTTCATTATTTTTGTAAACACTCTGGGGGCAATAGATAGACCGTAGGGCATTGCATTAAATTCGTATGTTATTGTCTGCTTTTTGTCATTTTGGAATTGAAAACGTAAGTATTTTCTAAATGCCTTATTAATTGGAATTAAAAGATAGGCTTCTTTGAGGTCTATCGTTGCAAGAAAACCATTTCTTGGAATAATTTTACAGACAATTTTATGGTCTTCCATTTTAAAATGAGATTTTAAAACGAATTTATTAAATGACTTTAGATTTAAAATGAATCTTTTTTCGCCGTTTGGCTTAGGCGCCAAGAAAATGCGAGAAATAAACTGGTCTTTTGTGGGTTTACAAACGTTAAGCGCACCAAGATCTATGAGCTTGTTAATGGCAATTGTCATATCGCGTTGCTCTTGTTTAGACCAAATTTCTTTGGAAATAGTTTGAGATTGTATAACCCCATCTATTAAAGGGATATCCACACCTTGATTAATCCATCTGAGGACAGTCTTATTATTAGTAAGTTTTGTCCAGCAATCGTAAAAAAGTTGAATTCTGCCTGCGTGTACCTGAGTCACTGGCGCCGTGTTGGGGCACGTTGCTTGTTGTTCTTTGGCTGGTTGGATGTTGGGGGAGCTCGGTAGTTGTTCCGCTTCTGTCCTCCTCGCCCTCCCCCTTTGTTCAGCTGGGAGCGAGAAGGTACCGACCAGTTTCCCTGGTAGCTGGAACGGTTAGCTGCAGGATGTGGTCTCGAGCTGGAACTAGGTTTAGGTGTAGGGGAAGGTTTCTTAATTTGTTCCCCTTGTTTAACAATCGCCTTTGAGGCTTTGATTTTTTCCGACAGATCATTACCGAAAAGCGTGTTGTCGCGTTCCGAACGATCTAAGAATTGTAGGAAAGACTTATCCAAACCGGGGAGTATGAATTTTACTCTAGACTCAGTATTTTGATGGTGCAGATCGGATAAGATTCTGCAACCGTCGCTTATAAACTTGATTGTTTCGACTTTGCTTTCATTGTTTATAAGCAGGTGTAAGCCTCTGTTTATCGCGGCAATGCCGACTCCCAGTTGCTGTTGACTAGCGCTCATTTTTCTGTCTCTGAATCTGCCCGACTCTGGTATGGCCGCCGAGACCTCCGGGTTGAGCGTTGGCGCCTGAAGTAACCGGCAGTTTTCCGGTATGAGGTATTTTTTCAAAAGTACCTCCCTATTATCTTTTGGCATACCTTTTTTGAGTAAAGGTAGCCATATTTTTGCGAGGTTCTCATGAATTTTCTCACCGAACTCGGGAGTCTCATCAATGGCGTCGCCTAGCGCCGCCAAAATATTGGGGTCCAGATTTTCGGGTGGATCAGTGGTCACGTCTGGATCGTTAATCTCGGCAGCGATCGGTGGTGGTTCCGGGGTTGGTGTTTCTGGACCAGAGTTTATCTCAACATCCACGTTCTCGGAATCCCGCGTTTCCCTTGGACCTGGAAACAGTTTTTATATCTGTTATGTGGGTAGTCCTCTCTTTGCATAGGGAAACATTCGTGGGTAAGTTAGAACAGTATTACACGCGATTCTATATTCTAGATACCGTGTTTGTTCTAATAACAACCATTGTGTTATCATCTCGGATAACCTCCCGGTATAATACGACCTTCGTGTTGCCATCGCGGACAACCTCCCGGTATTAAATGTTACTTTGACAAAGTAATCAAACATTATTTAGCCGTCGTGTTACCATCGCGGGCAACCTCCAGGCATATAGTGTACTAGTGTACATGTTCGTCGTCTATCTTCTTAATCTCACTCTTGTATCACCAAATATATGAAATAAATTACTTACTTGGATTTGGTTCCGAATCAGATGACGAAAAACATCTTAATCGACGGCGATAGGCCTTATTTTCCAACCTCCTTATTTTGTTTCTGTAATGCTCGATCTTCTCTTCTGCATTTCGCTTCGGCATACTTGTTAGACGCTATACTACACACTATACTAAAACACTTTAATCTATTATTTTGAAAGTTAAAGACGTACGTTCGTTGCTGCGCACGAAAAAGGATTGACGACTTTATCTGACATACACAACGAGGTTACCTTACGCTACAATACCAACTTACCTACAATAAAATAAAAAAAAAAAAAAAAAGTAGGGTAAACTTTATCTAAAAGACGTGCGTAGTTGCTAACGCAAGGGAAGGGGACTACATGGTTAAATATATCTGAAGAATGAAGCGACGAAATATAATTTGAGTTATGCTGCGTGTTTTTAATAATTTATGGCTATACATCTTTTCTTCAATATGATCATTAAAGTCATTGTACTTATAGCAATGAAACACTAATGCACAATGTTGCTATGACTTTTATGAAAAACTAAATTATTGATTTATCAATATTTGTGATCAAGGATTACATTCTATTTTATTTCCTCTATTATAACAACAGTTACAAAAGCTCTATTCTTTCAAAGTTGCTTTTCGTTTATGACGTCAAATTATGACGTTACGAAGTATTTTTATTTTTTTACATTATCATATGTTGTTTTACAACATCTGACCATAATAAATTTTAATTTACACAAAATAATAAAAACCAACCAAAATTAAACCTTTAATTTTAATTTTAATTAAAATCACAAATTGCTTATTAAATAGTAGGTAACATGTAATAAAATAATATTCTAGGTGACTAAAATTAAGGATTTATAATATCTACGTATGCATATTTTTATAATAATATTGTGAACTTGGGCTGGCTCAAATCACAGCTCTCTCTTAAATAATTAATAGGCTTACTTATATTTTTACAAGCACTTTTAGCACATAACCCATACTCCTACTAATTCAAGAAATCTTTACTTTATAAAATATGTGAAAATAGCTTATGTATTACTTAATAAATATGTGATATAATATCTTTTACATACATACATACATATAATCACGCCTCTTTCCCTTGTAGGGGTAGGCAGAGACCACGTCTTTCCACTTGCTACGATCCTTACACACTTGTTTCGCTTTGTCCACTTTCATTATTCCCTGCATACATGCTGTTCGGTTTATGGTATGCTCTTGATGTGGCCTTTTCTCATTCACACTCGCCTTATACACTTTTTCGTCAATCGTTCTTTTATTCATTCTCTCAACATAGCCAAACCATCTCAGCATACCATTCTTTATTTTCGTCTCGACATCCATCATCTGACACACTTCATCCACCTTACCATCCATTCCTCCTCTTGCATTCAACGCAGCGAGGCGGCTCTCCGTGGCCCACTTCTTTTACACTATGACTAAATAACCGCAGAACCGATTGTGATAAATTTTGTCAAGAAATAAGCATGAATCCCAAGATATTAGATACTAGGTACGTGTGTGTAGCTACTTTCAGTCTGCTTAGAACTACGGCCGATGTAACCTGGTCGAAACTTAAAGCCCAAAAAAGTATTTATGCATGCTTCGTACTAATTCTTCCATTATCTAATATTAATGCATACAAATTTGTATAAGTAGTAATAATCTTGACATTAATCCACACTCAAGTTCCTGAAGGATCCAGGCATTCCTAGGTACTCCTCGTTGAATTTTCCAGACAGCCTTTTTGATTCATCGGTACAGGCTTTGCTCATCATTTTCATGTATTCCACATGTTCATCCGAACTTAAAGCTTCGATCCAGTCCTCTGAAATTAGAATATTATTAAGTAGTCAATAAAATAATATTAATGTATTCTGACAGATATTTCTCATAACAAGATTTTAGGATTTAATAGTATTTTCTTGAATGTGTGAGATCTGCACTACCGTTGATTGTAGTTGTTGACTTGCAACAAATAGCTCGTAGCAAAAATTAAGGCATCGTTCAAATATTTTTTTAAATGTTACCAAAATGCTTACATTTTTAACGATGTTTTAGGTCTGGACTACGACAGAATATGCATTTAATTGCAGTTTTTTGCCACGATGTATTAGGTAGATAAAAACAGTAAATTTTTAATTGATTGATTCTACTTTCTGATTTATATCAATTTATAAGAAGAAAAGTACCTTTACGGCCAGTTTCAATAAAATATCCGTATATTCCCGTATATCCGTATATCCGTACATTTGAGATAGATTTATTACCTAAGTGACATATTAATTACCCCAAATTTCAATCTGTAATCGAGAAACCTATCTCTGATCGATATGTTATTGAAATTGTCAGTTCATGAAAGCTTTAACTCACCATGCAACTTCGCAATAGACCGTTCAGTCCCTCCATACTCCACAGGCAGTATTTCTTTCGGTACGATCTGATGCAAGTCTTCAAACGTAGGATGCACATACATTCGATCCCCTATCTTCTTACTGAGGAACTGCCTGACAGTTTTCACGAATAAATCTATTGCTTTCGATTCTGTTAGTATGTGTATTCCTTTTAGTCTGGCTCCGAAACCTTCCTGAAATTACGTGAATTTTTTTTTTAAGAAGTAAGATAGTTTTATCCATCTTCTTTATATGTTTAGTCCCATGTATAAAGTGACTTAATTCAATTGATATGTTTTAAGATACCATACATACTATGTGTACTATAATTATATGTATTACATATTATTGTAATCACGCCTCTTTCCCGTAGAGGTAGGCAGATACCACTATTTCCACCTGCTAGAATCCTTGCCCACCTGTTTCGCTTCATCCACTTTCATTATTCCCTTCATACATGCTCCTCGGTTTACTCTTGACCGGGCCTTTTTTATAGACGTACCCGATTTATAGATAATAATAATAATGCGGGCAACATCACATACATTGCTCTGAACCCAAAGTAAGTAGCTATTAAGCACTTGTGTTTTGAGACAATGTAGAAAAGTGACTTTCTTCATTGACCCGTCCGGGTATCGAACCTGGGACCTCAGAGCTAGCGACACCTTGAAAACCGGTGCGTACGACATTCGACCACGGTGGTCATCAAAAGTTAGATATATTTTAAGATAACACTTACAATTAATAAAGTGATGTATTGTTGAACTTCAGTTACATTCATCTTAGTCATCAGCTCCATGATGTTCAGTTGACTGTAGTCATCGATGACGATGAAGCCATTTACATAGTCGTGAGCTTTTATGTATTCACATAGCTGTAATAAAAAAGCAGTATTTCATCATCATCATCTCTCTGCCTTAGTTACCAATTATGAGTATTCCTTCCATACAAAATTCAAAATAAAATACTTTGTAAATTATTCTACGACAAACAGTGAAGAAAAACCATTCATTTGAGTTTGAAATCGTTAATCCGCAAAGAAGCAAGCCTGGTGATCATGCTTTCTCTACACGAGGAGTGCTTGTGGCTAGCAGTAGGAGTAAAGGCTGCAAGGTCATTGGTATAATCAGACCCGGCTTTACGAAAACTTATGTACATAAACCAAACTAGATATAAATTGTTAAGTTATACCCCAATTTTAAATTCATGCACACTTTTTTTTTTTTTAATAAATGCGGACAACATCACATATCTTGCTCTGAACCCAAAGTAAGTAGATATTAAGCACTTGTGTTATTGAATTCAGAAACAACGAAGGTACCACAAACACCCAGACCCGGGACATTGTAGAAAAGTTGGTTTCTACAATGACCCGTCCGGGGATCGAACCCGGGACCTCAGAGCTAGCGACACCTTGAAACCGGTGCGTACGCCACTCGACCACGGAGGTCGTCTTTCATATTTTTATTGCGCTATGAAACATCAGTAGGTCTAAAAACAATGTCAAAATGCTGGGCGAAGGCCTTCCCCATATCCTTCCAGACACTCTCCTCTTGCGTAACTTCAGACTATACCCACAGTAATACGACTCATACTATCGTAAACTAGAGACTTTAATCTATTTCACCTTGTTTTGTTTCTGAATTTCTGTGCAACGTGGGTATAGTTTTGATACTAAGGTGCCCATTGACCTTTGACCTTTGGCATATTATATTTAAACATCTTATATATAAAAATGAATCGCTAAATGTGTTGGTAAGCGCATAACTCAATAATGCCTGGACTGATTCGCTAATTTTGCGAAAAAAAAATTAAGTAATCCTGACCTTTGTTACGATAGTGATTTGTTGGATTCATCTGAGGCAACGGGAACGGGAACTAGGTAATCATGCGGGTGAAACCGCAGGGCACAGCTAGTATAAAATGTAGCATACGTACTTAAAGGTACTTACAATAACATTATACTGATAATACTGCATGAAACTCTCTGATGTAAAGTGTTTATCATTTATTTTGATCATTAACACTCTGTAGTAATCCTTTGTTACTATTGGTAGAGGTAGCAGCCATCTGTAATAAATTACAAGATATTATAAACAAAATAAAAAATGTGTCAAATTAGGTAATAACTTAAAGTGAAATAAGTAATATTGGATACAGGTTTGATCCCTTGTGGATCTGTTGTTCATGTGAGTTTATGATAAATAAATGCGGACAACATCTCATACATTGCTCTAAACCGAAAGTATGTAGCTAAAGCACTTGTGTTATGGAATTCAGAAACAACGAAGTTACCACAAACACCCAATCTCGGGGCAATGTAGAAAAGTTGGTTGCTACATTGACCCGTCCGGGGATTGAACCCGGTACCTCAGAGCTAGCGACACCTAAATAAATAAAAAATAAATGGTGTTGGTAAATAAGCCACTCGACCACGAAGATTGTCAAAATATGTTTTCTACATTAATTAGTTATGTACGTCTATTTTTGTTTTTAAACTATATTTGACTTTTCAGTGTTAAAAGAAATCATGGTTATTTGATAACTTTGAAATATGCTCAAACAAATCTCATATATCAAGAGAAAAAAAAAATCGGGGCAGTTGATACCTAAGTACTATATTGCTTTAACACACATACATATTATTATAATTACGCCTCTTTCTCTTATAGGGGTAGGCAGAGACCACTTCCTGCCACTTGCTACGATCGTTACACACTTGTTTCGCTTCGCCAAATACTTACACAAGGTCCAACATTTCCTTTAGTTCTGCCTTAACGTTGCTTACTGCGAAAAACCTGGGCATCATAGTCTTCATAGTACACAAACTGTCTATCTGACGTTTTGCTTTTTCTACTGATCCCTTGCAAGATATTAGCGTCTTTTCCAAATATTCATCACCTGAAAAAATAGAATTTATAATTATATAATAATAATATTCCGGAACAACTGACACACGATTATCTGGTCCCAAGCTAAGCAGAGCTTGTGTTATGGTAACCAGACAATTGATAAACATACTTATATATTTCTAAATACATACATATTTTAGATAAATTACACCCAGACACAGAACAAATTTTAATGATCGTGCTCAACACACAACATTTGTCCTGGGTGGGAATCGAACCCAGGCCCGTCACACAAAATACATGTCATGTATCTGACATTACGAGTATTCGTGTGATCTATTAACTGTTTTTTGTTGATTTACGTTTGATCTTGCAAGATAAATTAGCATCATTTTTTGGCATCCGATTGGAAGTTATTTTGTGTAAGTGTAAATTCAGTGACAATGTAGATATTATTAATAAATAAATAATTGAGTACAATAAAAAACATCTTATTAATTAATGTTTTTTTTTAAACCTACAAAAATAAAGGTGGAGGTTTTTACGTCAAGATCCTATAATAATTTGTTAATGAATGCAATGCTGCCCGCTTTCTGGGCACGTTTCCCGCCATTGACAAGGATGACGATGAGTTTTTTGACGCCTGTTAGTTTTTATTTATGTAAGTTTTAATTTTAGTATAGTTAGAGTTTGTTCTTATATTAGATTTAATTGTGTATTAATAAAATAATAAACCATAATTTGTTAAGTTATTACAAAGTTATTTTTTGTATAAATATTAAATTACACTGAAACATAACTTAGATAATAATTATAAAACAATAACAGTAGTACATAAACATTTGAGATATTTAAGACAAATAATAATAAGGAACTTAGAAACATGTTTTTGTATGTTTATTATACTTTGTTAATTTAAAATTACATACGTGAGAATTTAATTGTTTTTAATAACCCTAATTTATTTATAACATAATATCTTATGTAACCGGATTTTAAACAATGCTTAATTAGAGGTCATAATAATTTTATAATTAGTGTATATTTTGTTTTTATTGATAAGTGAGTGGTACAGGTTATCAGAATAGCTGTGCAATGTACAGCGGGTTCGATTACCGTGTCGGACAAATGTGGGACAAAAATTTAAATTGTACTATCCGTACCCCGCGGTTTCACTCGCGTCAGCACCTAATACCCTTGCAAAAAAAATATAATTTATAGCATAAAAGCTATCTAGAGTCAAAGTAATGTAAAATTCGGTCCAGCCGTTTCAGAGATTAGGAACAAACAGACTAACAGACGAAAAAATTATGTTTATAATAATATGTTTTTAGATGTAGGTATTGTCATATGAATTGAGTGCGTAATTTTAACTATTTGTACAGATAATATAACAAAAGTTAGTTTAAAATTTAGTTGTTCTTTGTGTATTATGTAAATCGAATGGTCTTTGTTTTTTTGACCTAAAAAAATGTAAAGCACTTGCCTTTTTTTTAAAGTAATGTTACAAATAGATAATACTTCGATTTTTTTAATCTTGCGGTCATTGAACCGCTAGCATATGTTTACGATTGTGAATACTTCTTTCATATTAAATATGTAGAATTAATCAAGTTTTATTTATCTACAAGATTGACAAGTTTTTAGATATTAATTAAACATTTAATTCCCAAGGTTTATGGTTTGAAACATGTTTTATGGCTGACGTTGGAAACCGATTTTATATTTCTTAGATTCTATAAAGGTTCAGAATCAGAATCAGAATCATTTATTTATTTGTGAAACATAGGTATGTATTTACATTAAGATCTTCGGTTATATATAGGCGCGCTATGTTTTGCCGTGAAGGCGTACAAATATTAAAATAAAGAACTTTTACAATTAAAAATTACATACATAAGGAAAAAAAAATACAACAAAATTAAAAGGACCTAGGTATTTGTTTTTAACTATTATAGAAATGTAATTAAAATTAACAACAATAAAGAAACAGTCTTAAAAAAAAAAAATCTCTAAGAGTCTTAACTAGTAAAGTAAAAAGTAAAAGTCTCTAACTAATAAATTAATATTATAAATTACTATCATTTAAAAAATCTTCTACAGAATAATAGCACTTTTCCATTAATAGTAGGTAGAGTATCTTCTTAAATTTAACTAAGGGCAATTGTTTTATGTTGTCAGTAGGGCATAAGAACCGGGTTTTCCCGGTTCCGAAAGAACCGGGAATTCCCGGTTCTGAGGGTCTTTGAAAGAACCGGTTCTGTAAACCTGAGAACCGGTTTTTTCGGTTCTTTCGATTCTCTCGTTGTTTCATAAAATAAACATAGAAATACCTCAATTCACGCTAAATATCAAGTTATTATCATATAATATTGTTACAAGCATCTTCTTTAACTAATGAAGAGGAACTTAATGAGGAATTAATTCAAGCTATTCTGTTCCTGAATTGATATCGATTGACCTGAGTACTACAGTCAGGGTAGAAATGGGTCTGTTTGAGAGTGGTAGCATTGCCATGTTGAATGGCTATGCCGATTCTCTGTGCATCGAATATACCAGCCCTCTGATCACGAGTAGAGACTACCAAAAGTTTTGACAGTTCTTTAAAAAGATTTCATGCAATCGGACCCCACGACCAGAGCATTCCAACCCCAAACGGCTGGAAAATATAATGTTATAATACTTTCGCCGCTTAAGGGTCTCCGCAGCTCCAGCAGCAGCGCCAGGAGAGGCAGCCGAACTTAGAACGTGGTACGGCGCAAAGGTGTCGACGCACGTTGCGTCCCACACCAAAGGCCGAACCAATTTACAAGGCAACAATGACATACCGTCAGATCTCCTACCATCGCCGCGCACCTAACTATTAGGTTCCAAAACAGCTGGTACACCGGCTGTGACAAGAGCACGACGAATAATGTCATTTATATTTGCGTGACGGGATATACGCCCTGCGCTCCTGCTGCAGGACAGGCCATGGCGACCGAGGCAATCGACTGTTTCACCGCATTGACACTGATGACATGCGAAACAAGGGATACCTCAACATAAACTGATGGCGAGCCGGAAAGTATGTTCATTCAAATCGTACCAAGAGTGGTTGACGGAAGTGCCTGTAACCTGTAACGCGCGCGCTCTGCAGTGTTGATTGACGTAATAATTAATTACTTCAGAGTCAAACTGCAAAGCGGCTCGTCCCACTGGCTCTGAGATGAACGTTGCTCGGGTAGATCTAAGCTCAAGCAGGACAATTCGCAACTATTTACTGCCTCAGTAATGCACAGAATCTGAAAATTAACCAGAGTGGACCCTAAGATTTGCCTGGTTAAATTTTCAGTGCTGTGGACTGAAGACAAAAACGCTGGTAAACCTAAACTGGAAACTTTACGTACACCTAGCCGACCAAATCGGATCGGCAGCGTGGCTTGGGTCCAAGCTCGGTCATCCAATGTTACGTTAACGTTGTCGAAAAATTTTGTTTTTCCAAAAGAGAAAAATGATTTCATAATATTGAAGAACGAAGAAAATACGTAAATTTTGGAGCAAAACCACAACGAATTAAAGTAATAGCAGAATTTAAAGAGAATTTGAAAAGTCTATTCAAAATTGATTGAATTTTTTTTAGAGTTTATTCTGTAACTTTTTTCAAACATAGTATTCAATTTTTATAGTGCATTATAAACAACTTCGAAAAGACTGATTTTAAAGCACTGATTATTGCTTAATGTTACTGAAAACGATGTTGTAATTATGAGTATAATTACAAAAATAATAAAAAAAACCCTTTTCCAATAAAGTGTGTTTTATCCATTCTCTTTTATTCGTTATGGTAGTTGAAAATCAGCTTTTAAACTAAAATTTATCGAAAAGAACCGAAAGAACCGAAAAAACCGGGTACCCGGTTCCAGCTTCAGTTTGGAACCGAAAGAACCGGTTCCTAAAATAGGGCCGGTTCTCGATGCCCTAGTTGTCAGGTATTTTATTATAGATGTTCGGAGCCATGCCAAAAAAACTCTTTTTACTTAAAGCGGTTTTGCATTTTATGTTGCACAGTTTGTTTGCATATTGAGAACGCATTGGCGTTTTTTTGACATCAGTTCTTAATTCATACTAATTTCCTCCCTTTGAATTTGATTTAGGTTGTATATATAATCATTTTAATAATTTAATTGGACTAGCAAATCCGGCGAACTCTGTTTCGCCACCGTTTTTTTTGTTTCCTGAATTTTCTTTGCTATAAACCTCACGGAGTCCGAGACCTTTCCAACGAATGCAGAACCGTGGAAATCGGTTCGTGCGTTCTGGAGTTATAGCGACAGGAAGGAAAACCCGACTTGTTTTTATGTAGTAGATAGATAAGAAAACCAGCTATAGTGAAATAGTCTTATATATTGCGTAAATAAACATACTAAAAAATATACAGTCAATATAAAAAAACTAGTACTTGACAGACAGTATTTATTGATGTGTGAATAAAATACTATAAATTTACGACTTGATAAATGATGTAAAGGATTTCACACTTATTAAGAATATTTTTTATAACATTATGCATTTGTTTATTTTGCTTTTTGTTATAAAACGACTCCCACATGTTAGAATGTAGTCTTAGTTTTGCGGAGAGTAATTATTGGGAGTCGGGAGTGGTTTTGTCAATATAATTTCTATTAAACATACAAATTATAATATATTCACAAAAACTACCCAGACTAAGAAATCTAGTTTAAGGTTTGATTAGATATTTCTTTAGTCGAAATAACTCCTATTTCGAAAAAGTAACTACAAAAATAAATTGGATGTTACATATTTTTGAATCGATATTTCCTTGTATGTGTAATATACATAATTATGTATAAACGCCCAATTAGGGCATATCGATTATTGTTATTCTACAAAAAAAAGCAAAACGAAAATACCTATTAATAAGAAATATTAGGTATCTATTTATTAATTAAAAAAACCGTGGTTCAGAAACAAAAAATAATGTCTCATCATACAAGATAATATAATAATAAGATGAGCAAAATGTGCTTTTTGAGATTTACTAAATATTTTGATTTCAAAATCAAACTGGTGGTCAGTTTGATTTTGAAATCAAAATATTTAGTGAAGTGAAAAATCTTGATAAAACAAAAAAAAAAAACCAAGTACTCACTAAAATCCTTCTTCACAATATGATCCTGTTTCTTCATCCATTCCCTTAAAATATTAATTGCTTCAACCACTCTGCCAGGTTCATCCAAATTATGTATTTTCCGTATATTCTTGATAGCATCTGATGGCAATAGCAAGAGACGATTGAAAGGAATAGCTTCCATCATACACGTTTGACAGCTACCAACGACACAGAACCACTCGAATAAATTTATTCCGACACTGTTTTATGTACGGCAAGTAATATCTTGTAATAACAATGTAACGGATAAAAATAAAACTGAATTATTTATAAAAAAACTCTTTGGATTTTAACTATGAGAAGCGCGGTGTGACTTGTCTAGACGTTAATTGGTACTGAACTCAGCTTTAGAACTGGTTTTACAAATTTTTAAAACGGGCCCAATTTATTTATCAACCCACAATATGTAGGCATGTTTATTTACAAGATCCTGTATACACTGTTGATCGATCGTTTTTTCAATTATTTCACTGCTTTAATATTTGTATGTCCTAGATCTATATTTTTGTAACCTAACTATTTTTTTAAATAGTACAATGATTATGATTATGATCAATTGATATTTTTTTATTTATAAAACACTGTCGGGTCAGTTCCACTCTTTATAATTCACAAAACAGTCAAAGGATGCGCTCAAACAAACAAAAAAAGTAACAACGGACCCTTTAAAAACAAAAAAAAAACAAAACCTTTTTTGAACCTTGAATTTGAACCTGCAACCTTGTGCATCCAAAACCGGTCATTAAACCACACGGTCATGGTCATCACGATGGATGACGACAATGCTTAATGATTTTCTTTAAATCTTGCTTTTAAGGATCACTGATATTATCATTTACGTAATTACTGTAAAAACAATATAATTAAACCTAAATAAATAACGTCATAGCCAAACAGAATAAAAGAAAATAAGTTTTACTGATGTGTCCTTTTTTATTATTATCGCTAATATAAATCTGTCTGTTGGTTTGTCTTTTTCATCTTCGAGGCTAAACTGCTGAACCGATTTTGATGTAACTTGGTATGGAGTATGCATAAATCCTAAGGAAATACAAGGATCAAAAAACTCGCGTTCGTTAAAAACTAATTATGTTATAAAGCTGGCTTTTTAGTCTGATGAAGATTTATAGATAATAAATCTGTCTCTTTCCTGAATTAGACAGTTTCCAATTGTGGGATAGAGATAACATACGTTCAGTTATTTACCGGCTTTTTAAAAAGAGGTGCGATGAAATTGAAATGTTTTGTAACATAATAATAATATAATGTGTTTTTACTTAGTATGCTAAGCCCATTTAAATAGAATGGCCATAAATATTTTATTAATGTTTAGTTTTAAACATCAGATCTATTTAATTCAAGAAATGTACTTTTTTATTTATTAAAATTAACTTAAATAATTAATTTCATAGCCTATAACTATATGATTATTAATATGTATTTACTTTAAATAACGTTTTCACTGACGTCTATTTATTTTAAGTAACTAAAAATAAAAAAATGAATAAGCGACATTTAATCTAAAAAAACAGTGTTTAAAAATTTATCAAGATAATTATTACCATAAGTCGTCTTCAAAAAAAAACATTGTAAATTAATTGCTTATGTCACAAGAATAATGGATTTTTATTCTAGTGGTTAATTATGCCTCGTATAATCTAGACTAATTAAAATGATTAAATAATTAATCATTCTTATAACAAGCTCCACTTTCTGACTTATCTATATCTAAGATTAAGGTCAAAAGATCAAACCAGTTTTGCAACCTTTTTATTGATTGAAAACTGCCCTGAGAAGGTTTTGCATCGCAAATCAAATGTCAGCTTTCAAACAAAAAGAGAATCACAATCGATCTATTAGTTTAGGAGCTACCGGAGCTACCGTCGACAGGCCTGTTGGTCTAGTGGTGAGAGACCCTGACTGCTATACCGGAGGTCGTGGGTTCGATTCCCACCCGGGAAAAATGTTTGTGTGATGAGCACGATCATTTGTTCGGTGTCTGGGTATAATTTATCTATAATATGTATGTATTTAGAAATATATAAGTATGTTTATCAGTTGTCTGGTTACCATAACACAAGCTCTGCTTAGCTTGGGATCAGATAACCGTGTGTGAGATGTCCCGGAATATTATTATTATTATAAAGCTACGATGCCAATGACAGGTACTCAATACTCAAATCTTTATTAGCATTCCATATGTTACATAACAGGTGGTACAATTTCTTATAGTATAGACACAATATGGACCCGATAGGGCACAGCTTAAAGAAGTTCGAAATATAATTATGTAGTACACAGACCGATACGTCTAAAATTCTAAATTATAACTCGTTTACGTCGGGGGAAAAAAATCAACGCCTGTCGCCATGCAGTAGCATAATAATAAAAATAATATCCTGGGACAGCTCACACACGGTCATCTGATCCCAAACTAAGCAGAGCTTGTGCCATAGTAACCAGACAACTGATAAACATACTTATATATTTGTAAATCCACACATATTATTGATAAATTACACCCAGATACGGAACAAAGGATCGTGCTCATAACACAAAGGTTTGATCTGGGTGGGAATCGAACCCACAACCTCTGGTATAGTAACCTCTGGTGTAGTCAGAATCACTGACTACTAGGCTAACAGGCCATAATACAGGTTAAATAGATCCTTTTATAACTAATGTTTAACCACATTAAATGGTAGCATGTCTGCAATTTTCCTTTGCTCAACTTCAATTAAAAACAACTAAGGTATTATAATTACTAACTGACAATAATTGCTTAAGAACAGCTACTGAGCAAGTTATGATTAGAAACAGGAAAATGGCGCTTAATTGTAAAAATGTCGAGCAATAACCATGGACCAGTCTTATCAAGGAAGATTGTATTACCCAATATAATTATGCAGCTTGTGGTGCTAAGATAAGCAGCCACTCCATGTCAAATAGTATTACATAACATAACATATCATCACGCCTGTATCCCCGAAAGCGTAGGCAGAGGTGTACCTACCAATGTAAATTCACAGTTCGCCGATATGTTTAGGTCCCATGTAAAAGGGGGCGAGCCTATTGCCACTAACCGGCCACAAAACCAAACTCCGACCTGCTACTGAGAATTTCATAGAAAAACCCAATAACACCTTGGTCGACTCGGGAATCGAACCCAAGATCTCTAGCGTAGCAGCCGCGCTTAGCACCACTAGGCTAACGAGGCAGTTAGGTTCTGCAGTTACTTCTTTGGGTTCTGTTAACAGAATCTAAATAAGTGTAAAAAATATCTTGTTAATTCATTAATGTCTTAATATGGGATACTGTGTCACCCAGTCAAATATAAAATGCGGTATTCAAAAGAACCTGGTAAGACGAGAAACCAAACCCAGCGTAGCTTGGGAAAAATCTTGGCTGATGATAATTTTAAAGGTCTTCCCAAAGCTTATGTAAAAGAAAAACGAAATAAGACCACATAAGGTACAAAGCTTACCTTTTGCCAATAATGGACAACCAGCATTCACAAAAACCAACGAATGAAATGATAAAATTAAATAAGATAATAATAAAACACATTTCCTTCTCAAATAAATAAAGATGAAGAGATTTATTATTCAAATTCTATTATTTACTTAAACTAATAGCCTAATCCAGACTAAATAATTCCGTCTCCAACTTCTAACTAATAAATTAAATTTCATCTGATAATGGCCTTTCTAAAATTATTTCCTAATGCTTGATAAAAATAAACACGACAACTATTATTTTAGTGGAATATATTTGTTACTTCAAAGTCGCTTTTCTCAACGCCAAATATTTTTTCAGAGAAATAATACATATATCATATCAGAATTAAATGCTATCTATCAAATAAAAAAATATCTGGCGTTGGGAAAACTGACCCTTAGTTAGTAAAATAATGTCACAAAACAATTGGCATAATTGGCTTTTTAATTTATTCTTTGTAAATGCATTTCATCTCATATAGTTATTATATAAACGTAATTTAGCTCCAAGATTATTTTACAATACGATTTCAAGTAAAGACAAAAACTAACGTACGGCCTTATAACAGCCGGTGGAAAAGTTAATATTTAAGTATGAAAAAATATTTTACATATTATCTTTTTTATCCAAAGACTAAAAGGATAAAGAGATATAAATAAGAACAAATTACAAAAATAATTTAGTCAACACTCAAAGCTCTAAATGATCCGGGCATCCCAACGTATTGTTCGGTAAATTTGTCTGTTTGTCTGCACGATTCATCTGTCCTAGCCTTGTACATATCTTCGAAGTATTCCACAAACTCATCACTGGTCAGTTCCGAAATAAATTCCTCTGGAAACAAATAGACACTTCATTAATTATTTGAACAAAATTTTGGGCCAGAATTTTTGGACGAAATTTTTCATACCAATTTTTTAGATGAACAGTAATCCCCAAAGAGATATGCAGATATATGATTAAATCTGTGACCCAATGTGGACCAAATATTATTGATGTCAAACGAATCTAATCTCGACCCAAATCTGGGAGCAGACTATGATTTTGTAACTCGTTTTTTGACGTTTTTAGTACCAGAAGTAATTTCGAAAAATTGCAATGAAATAATTTCTGCCATGAGGAATTTAATACTACATATTTTTCACGTGGAAATGGTAATAATTGATTGCACATAAATGTAAGAAAAACTATCATCATCATCATCAGCCGGAAGACGTCCACTGCTGAACAAAGGCCTCCCCCCTAGAACTCCACAATGAACGACAACTCGCCAATTGCATCCACCGGGTGCCCGAGAAAAACTATACTCAATAATAAAAGAAAACTGGATAGAATTTGATTAAATTAATAAGGGACCAACTCTCAGGTGTAGAGCCTATCGATGAAAAAAAAAGAAAATATGAAATTGGTCCATAATTTCACAAAAAAAGTATACACACAAATTGAGAACCTCCTGTTTTTGGAGTCGAGTGAGAAAAAATCCATAGTAACATGTTTGAAAATCACAATTCCATACAAAAAGCCCCATAATAACAAATAACTTAAGCATTATTCCGTTTTATTATTAAATCTACTACCTACCATTTAATTTCTTCAATGATCTTTCAGAACCTTCAAATTCAGTAGGTAAGATGTCCTTCGGCACATATTCATATAAGGTATCCAATGTTTTGTGTAGTATTATCCTTTTCGCCAGTTTTGAGCTCAACACCTGCTTGAACAGAGCCAGCAAAGTGTCCACCATTTTGGATGCTGTTATTAAGTGGATCTGTTTGATTCTCATGCTGTATCCTTCCTGGAAAATGTAAATAATCATGTTAATAGTCTGCTCTGTGAAAATCACGACTATGGAAATGAAAGGAAAAAAATAAGTTAGCTTTCTGCCACATATTGATTTTTCCTTAAAGACTTTTATGCCCCTAGCCTGAGAGTAGGCTATGACTGCTACACCAGACTTCAAAATTATGTATGCTTACGTGCAACTTTCATAGTTTTAATAACATTTGGAAAAGTTTTGACTCGTTATTTTTACATTATTTACTTACAGATTACCAAGCTAGTGTTATTTGAAAAATGAAGGCTTATTTTTGGGGTAAAATATGATCTGATATGTTTATATTGTCTTTTGTCTTTGTGTCTCCTAACTGTATTAGGAGAAGCTACAAGCTAAGTTAGGCTTTTCAGATAATCGACAACATAATTTGTATCAGTATCTATTTGACTTTCACCATATTCATGATCTTAATTAAAAAGGGGTTTTGTTCGTTAACTTACCGTCATCAGGGTAACAATTTGTCTCAACTCCATCGGCGTACATTTTGCTACAAAGTTCAGTAAGTTGACGTTTCTAAAGTCCAGTACTAGAACAAATCCACAGCTGTAGTCGCGGATTTTCAAGTATTCACTTAACTGGGAAGAAATAAATAGAAATGATTACTAAACAGTTAATAACTGACTTTAAAAAGGAAGGTTATCAATTTGACTCAAAAAAAAAAACAAATGTCTTCGATAATATTCGGATATCTATCAGAATCAGTCTCCTTTATGTTTTTGTGCTATATCTGTTGGATTAATCTTTTTTTTGAATTTATACCTGTTTTTCTGTGTAGCCTTTTTCCAAGCTATGCCGAGATTTTTAAAGGAGCTCCTCTGCCCAATGTTCATTAATTCGTTTCTCTCTTATGTTTACATAATAAGGAATAAAAAAGAAATGGTCTTGTGGTTATATTTCAGGAGTTCTTTTTTTTACGGTTATTCTTACTTTAATTTAAATGGCTACCACTTTCCATACTAATGTAACTTATACGGTTCAAAAAAGGTCTTCGCAATGCGACTGACATGGCTAGCAATTTATATTAAAAATTAACTTACCACGACAATATATTTATAGTAGGTATTGACTACAGACGATGGGAAATCATCTGACGTGACTTGCAGCAGATAAACACGGTGATGCTGCTTAGTCATGGTCGGGAGGTGAGCGTGCCATCTGGAAACATGCAAAATACAAGTGTAAAAAGTCATGCATGGATAGGTCATGCATGCAGGATATTGAGCTTGGTGAAATAGTTGATCTGTAAGGCATAAGGTACTGTGTAAGTTTGGGCGTTGGACAGAATCGTCGATACTGATAAATCAGATTCCAATGATTTTTGTACTGGTATGTGGTTTTTTTGTTTCACCATTCACTGGTATCATTGATTTTTATTTGTCTGCCCTAGTGTGTGCCTAGTATTATACTTTAAGGTTCCGCTGTTACATCATGTGGTAGCTAAAATTACACCAAAAATAGCCGTACGTACATAACACTACGTACCTACGTCTTTTCATTTATATTTTTGAGACTCTTTATTTAACTTTTACATAACATACTTTGGCCAGTTTGCAAAAAAGATAATATTTATTCCTTTAGTGTTAAATGTGTTAAATACCTACAAGAATTGTGACATATACTCACAAATATTTCCCCAACACTTCATAGTCAGCTCTGATCACCGATGGTGGATATAGTTCTGGCATCAACGTCTTGAATGTGCAGAGCTTGTCGATCCTCAGCTTGGCTCTCTCTACTAAGCCTTTTGCTGTTATCAATGTCCTTTCTAGATAATCTCGAGCTGGAACAGAAATAACATAGATTTATTAGCGGGTTGTGAGAAAAAATTACATTACATTTATGTAGAAAAAATATAAAAAAAAGAAATATGGAAAGTACAATACGAAATTTAGTTTTTTCATATTTGTTAAATTGATTTCTACTGAATACTTTTGATTTCTATACTAAAGTAATTGGTCGATTTTGAAGAAATTAGAGGTATTACAGAAGACATCATTTTGGAAAATAGATGCATCATTGCTGAAGCTGTCGCATTACAAACTAATAAAATAACTATTAAAAGTCATTAAAAACCTAATCACATAAAGTTTAGTTATCCTTCAAATTTTGTGATACTTTGAAAATTATAAACTGCATAAATTACACCCAAGTTTTACCAGAATGAATAAATAAATAACAAACTACGTCACCATCTAAAATGTATTGTCAGCAATGCAATTGATATCGATCACGCCATGCTCAAGACTATTCAGCATTTAAACCAGGTCATTGACCGAATTGCATTTCAAATACGATGTATTGATTGAAATATCCTAGCTCTTAAGGCCAATTTATATACAACGAGTGAATGCTCATTCTATTCTCCGCCCTGCAAAATGATGAAGAATTTGATCCAAACATACCATCACGCCTGTATCCCCGAAGGGTTAGCGAGAGGTGTATCAATGTACACCCCAGTTCGCCGGTATGTTTAGGTCCCATGTAATAGGGGGCGAGCCTATTGTCACTAATCGGGCCCAAATCCAAACTCCGACCTGCTACTGAGAATTTTATAGAAAAAACCTTGGTCGACTTGGGAATAGAACCCAAGAGCTCTAGCGTAGCAGTCGCGCTTAGCACCACTAGGCCAACGAGGCAGTCGAGAAGAATTTGATGTGGTCGGCATAAAATGGGCATTTAATCATTGATTTTTGTGGTGTCTGAGACATTGAAATAAAATTACTTTTACGAATTTTATCGCGGTTTGTATTTGGATTTTAGGAACCGACGTTTCGACACCAGTTTTGGATAGACTACAGTATTTACTAGTTTGATGTAAATCTGTCTTAAGTTCATAGTGTAGGTTTCATTTATATCTTTAAATACCTGTGACTGATCATCAATAAATTACAAAATATATTTTGTTTAATTTAATGTACGTATACTATCTTATTCAATAAACATTATTGTTTTAACGGATAAGCGAGGTTAATTTAAATTTGCTGTGAGTTTGAATTTATGTCTGTTTGTCTACGTAATATTTACTAATAAAACCATTGTCATATACACATAAAACGTGATTGGTCAAAGGTCCACAATAAAATCATAACAAAATTAAATATACAATGCACAAGGTAAAAACACTAAACGAAGAGTACCTACTATGAAGGTATCAGAAATCCCTGACTATTTTAAGACATAAACCGAGTTTTATTTATTTATTTAATAATTTATGTACACACAACACATTAATAGATAATATTTCACATTTAAAAATTATGTACAAAGGTACTGCTTATTTCTTAAGAAATTTCTGCCAGCAGACCCGCGAAAGGAAAAGGTGTCAATATTGGCAGTCAGAGTGTGCGACTCAAATTAATTAATGTAAATTATTTAGGACGTAATAATTTTTAGAAAATTCTAAGCTGAAGAGTATAATCTCACGGTATATTTGTAAAATTGACGGAATTTTTAAAATTGAATTTGTTGACGGGCCTGTTGGTCTAGTGGTTAGAGACCCTGACTGCTATACCGGAGGTCGTGGGTTCGATTCCCGCCCGGTACAAATGTTTGTGTGATGAGCACGATCATTAAAATTTGTTCGGTGTCTGGGTGTAATTTATCTATAATATGTATGTATTTAGAAATATATAAGTATGTTTATCAGTTGTCTGGTTACCATAACACAAGCTCTGCTTAGCTTGGGATCAGACAACCGTGTGTGAGATGTCCCGGAATATAATTAAAAAAAAAAAAAAAAATGTAATCTTTGAAGCAAGTAAAAAGTTGCAACTAGTTTTACTTGAGACTATATAATGCAATTAATTCCACGAAAATGACCGACTTCAAAAAAGGAGGAGACACTCAATTAGACTGTATTTTTTGTTTGTGAACATACAACCTTCAACTGGGTAAACCCATTGCTTTCGTATAGTCATTTTGGTCCTGTTTTGAAAGTCCATAAGAAAACTATATCAGACTTATTTTGGAGTCGTATTTGGAGTTTTTGAAGGAATTATTCTCTACCCTTTGTACCCAGAAAATAAACATGTCATATATTTTCGATAAATATTGTCAATACATAAATAAAAAGGATGAGTATTTCTGAAGGTTATGTCGTTCAAAATATTTACCATATTAGAAGTGTAAATGCTAATTAACAAGTCATCAAATATGAGCTTTATGACAAACTAGACACGCTACAAAACTTCTTACAAGCGATTATAATGAAACTACGCAAAAACACGCCAAAATAATCATAAAAAAAACATGTTGAATTACATAAGCAATTTACCTAAATATAATAATAATATGCTAATAACAAAATACGTGTAGGAATAAAATACAACCATATATTAATATGTCATATTATTTAACAAAAGGTAATCGTATAAAAATGACTATTGCACAAATTAATTATTACGTAGGTCCTGGTTAGGTATTACCAACGAGGTTGCATTTGAAACTATAGAGTGAGCCTATCAGAGTTTAAACCGTAAGCACTAGTGTGAACAAGTGTTGTCGTGAATTATGTATGAAGATGGAGCTTGACGTTTTAAAAAATCTATCTAAAACACTAATATTATCCTAACAATGTCAAAACCATCGATATTTTCTTATATAAGTTTCTCGTTGCGCGAAAATTAACTTAAATGAAAAACGAAATGTACTAGGATCAGACTAAAAACTGCTCTCGCTTGGCACAAGGGGAACCTAGCGATAGTAGCAGTCTATGCATATCATACGTCGATGGGTATTACTAAACATTTGCGCAATTCGAGAAGTAACTTAAAACCGGAGGAATACATTAAATGCGATAAGATCGATTACGAATGTTTTTAATGCACTTCGTATGTATAGAATTCAGAAGCATATGTAGGTAGCTATAAATAGTTTTTTTTGACGTCCGGTGAGATAATAATATCCTTTTTTTTACCCGGGAAAATCCTCTTATTGGGTTTTTTTATGAAATTCCCAGTAGCAGGTCGGAGTTTGGAATTTGTGCCCGGTTAGTGGCAATAGGCTCGCCCCCTATTACATGGGACCTAAACATATCGGCGAACTGTTGGTGTACATTGGTACAACTCTGCCTAACCCTTCGGGGATACAGGCGTGATGATATGTTATGTTATGGAAAATCCTCGTGGACTTCTTTCGCCTTGGGGAAGTCGGAGGACTATGCCGGACTCTTACCGGCTAAAACCACTGGAGTACTTCACCCTTCCCTTATGCTGGAGACCAGGCGGGAAAGCAGTGCAAACTATCGCGATCAGATAATAATATCCTGAGACAAGTCACACACGGTCATGTAATCGTAAACTAAGCACAGCTTGATACTATATTTTTACTATGATCACCAAATGACAGACAAACATACGTACATATTCCTAAATACATGAATGTTATAGCTAAATTACATATAGACAAAAAAAAGGCCATGGTCATCACATAAAGATTTAACCTTTGTGATAATCGAACCCGATCTCCGGTGTAGCAGTCAGGGATTAGACTAACAGGCCAGTCAAATAGTCATAGCCTGCGCTCAAAACTGTATTTTTTAGAGGTAGTGAAAGCCTTTTTTTACTTTAAATAGAAAACTACTAAACACTAATCAGTTTTGAGCACGACGCTTATTTTCAGCCACATAGCGATTACATCAACTTTACCCTATTTTATTTCACTGTAATTCAGTTTAAAAGCCTACATAGTGACTAGCAAAGCTTGTTTCAATTTGACTCCTATTGAAACTATCTTAGAGTTTGTAAAAAAAAGAGAATTATAGTACTATAAACATGCAGCGCGATAGTTTAAAAGTTAATATAACTTAGTGTAGATTGATAATTGATAGTATGTTGACTATTTCGAAATATTTTTCATCAGAAATTATTTTACCAGATACCTTTTTCAGCATAACTGGATTCAGCTGAATACCATATTTTTCACAGTAGACTGCCTATCTGACCTTCAGAACCCCTTTTTACTGTGTAACGCAGTATCCTATAGAGACTGGTTGTCAGAATAGTAATGACTTTGAAGTTTTGTTATTAAAAGAGAAATACCTTAACCTTTCATAAAGCCATGTTTTTGTTATAAACCTAAATGCTTTATTATTTAGCATGCTTATTTATACATCTACACACACATCTATTAGTATTGTAATTTTCAAAACCAAAAACCTTAAACTCTAATAAGCTACCCAGATTTTCTACCCATCTTTTAAAGATACTTATTCAGTATGTCGAATCAAAGTTAACTCACTTTTTCGTTTTTGCTATTATTACGAATCAAAATAAAGACATTTTTTTTTTTTTTTTCACGTTTTTCAACTGAAAAATAATGGTAACTCATTTGTGCTGAGTGTGCACAAATAGGTTTAAAGAACTTTATTTATCTCAAGAACATTACAGTTCACTTATGAGTAAGGTGTTATACATTTAGACATTACTATTAAAGAGATTTAACAATATTTCGACCGTAGGTGTATAGGTAGGTAATGACTCAGAAAAGGGATGGTGGCTTTTAACAGAGAAGTTTGTTGGCTGTCGGTGCAACATTAAAGATAGTTTGATAAATAAAATTCAAGTTATAAAGCAGCTGTTGTGTTGAAATGAGTTAATGTTTCCGTACATGTAACCAAAAAATGTTTTTTTTTTTTTAATAATGATTAGTTAATACCTGTTTCAGAAAAGGTTCAAAGATTAACTTAATCTGTCCCACAAGATATACGCCTGTATTTTTTAATTTTGAGAGTTCATATATTTTTTTTGTTATTAAAACAAAAGTAAAATGTGGAAATCCTATCTATGAAAAATGGTTTTTTTACTTAGGTATGGTTCTATGGGTTTTCACGTTACTTTCAAAACAAATTAGTGTAATTGATTTCACAAAAGTTAAAAGTTAACAATAGCGTTTTCTGAAAATATAACTCACTTTCCGAAACTATCCCGAAAAAATCATAAAATGGTCGACCTCCTTTTGAATCACAATTAAAAATACTTACAAAAATCTTTCTTCACAAAATGTTTCTGCTTCTTAACCCAATTCTCCAGAATATCCAAGGCTTCTTCCATTCGTTCTTCCTTTTCCAAATTCACATCTTTTCGCGCCACTTCCAACGTATCAGGATGAAATTTTAAAATATTATCCTTCAGAACAACCATTTTAATTCGCACGCGCTCAACTATTGCAATCAACTGAAGTTGTAAAATTGTAATTATTGTTTATATTCAAACGATCGTTTAATTTTAAAATAATTTATTCTGATAAAACGAGACTTGGTTTACACGCGACGTGGCGTGGCGTTTTTAAATTGTGGGATTTTTTAGGGTTCTGTACTCTAAGGCTAACGGGACCCTATTACTAAGTCCTTCCTGTCTGTCTATCTGTTTGTCAGCAGACTGTATCTCATGAACTGTAAAAGGTAGATGAATGAAATTTTTACATGATATGTTTATTTGATGATGTATTTTTTTGATGACACTATTACCTTCAAAAAAATATATAAAATTAAATGTATGTGGACCACAGCTTTTAACATTGCTCTGAACATAAAATAAGTATCTAAAAAACTTGTGTCATGGAACAATAATATTATGTAAAAAAAAGTTAAATGAAAATACTTTACCTATATGTAATAAACGAAAGGAGTCCTCACACAGAAAGCATTTATTTAAGGTTTTCAGCTTGCCTTTACTGAAAAATCTTTTACGATACTACGGAACCATTCCCGCGCGATTCGACTCATACTTGGCTGGCCTATTAGTCTTTTTATCAATCATCAGTGATTAATCAAGGGATAAGTGCATTATTTAATTGCAAACTAGTTCAATCACGGAACTGACAAGTATATAAAAAATCTAAGAGAAAAAAAAGGAAAAAAATATTTTCTTAAAAAATAATTTATAAACACACATACCAAATAGAATTTTGTACATACATACTTCTGACGTCAACAAAATTTTGTATTCATAACGAGACTAGACTAATGCTGACAATTAATTTAGGAAACGTGCATACCAGCAATTTGTATAAAAATATTTTTACCAAATTAAACCGACTGAAAAAAAATCTTCTATTTAATTCTTATGGATCCCACTGTCAAAACTAAACCATGAACCACACAGGAAGCACCACCTTTCGAATAAAAATATATCAAAATTGGTTTACCCAGTTAAAGTTATGAGGTAACAAACAGAAAAAGAAAGACAATTAAAAACATTCGAATGAGTACCTCCATACGTTCGAATTGAGTACCTCCTCCTTTTTTGAAGTGGGTTAAAAATAATTTGTTGACACACAGACGAAGTTCAGTCAATATACTTAGCGCTTATTTATGATCATCATTTATCATAATTGTAGGAGATTAGTACGTGTATTGTTTATTTATATTATCGTTATCCTTGGGTTATTGTTATATGACAGATTCTTTTATTAATCACACATTACCTTTTTTACCGACCTTTAAGAACACCTAGGAACCCGTTTTTTTTTACTATGATTACACGTAGAACACAAAACAACTGGGCCTCGATTCAGCAATTTTAAAAGCATGTCAGTGGTCGAACAGTGTACTTGTTATTGTGCCTAATTTTCGTTTTCAGATAAGCCTACAATAAAATCTCATTGCAATCTTGAAGAGAATGATCGTGATGACAGTTAGCAGAATGCCAGTTATTGTAAATATTACCAAATCAAGCAGGTCATTCGGTCAATTCAAGCGACTCTCATGTAGTTGAAACGAGGCCCTGGGTGTCAGTTTCATTTTTTAAATATTCTATATGAGTGGTATGACTGCTACTTTTATTCAGTATTGCATGATTTAAAAGGTCCATTTTAACTAAAATATGTGTATTTAAGATATATAATTAATAAATACATAAATATCATATATAGTGTCAGCACTAATAGGATTTTTGATTAACAATAGTAAATTATGTAACCAACTTAAGTCCGCGACTTTGTCTATAACCTTAAATTTTTTATCAAATTTGAAGCATAGTCGATAAAAATCGTTGTGTATTAAGCTACAACGTTTTTTTAGTTTATAATGCTGTGGTAAGTGTATAGATAGATATAATATTCTTTATTGTACACCATTAAAGACCTCGTGGCCGGCCCAGAAGGAGATGGCGGGACGAACTTGGCTCCTTTTCAGCATTATGGACAACAATAGTTGATCTATTGTTGTAGTAGACCGGGAGAATTAGAAGAAAGAAAGGGAGGCCTTTGCGATGCAGTGGGACCATAATGGCTGAAGAGCACAATAATAATTAATGGATTTTGCTAAGAAGCTCACATGTTTTAAGTTTTCCCAAAAACTAAAAATTACGCAACTGATGACGTCAAATCATATCATGATAACGAAAATAACATTTAAGTATTTTGGCTTACATAATAAAGTACAGGGTCTTTACAAATTAAAAATTAACAGAGAAATATAATAATTTGTGCATAAACTACATGCGTCATACTGTGGGTATGTACTTTGCAATAATTAGCAATTACATATTTATGTTCTATAATTAATAATTTGAAAACAAAATGCACAAACGTACATTGTTTATTCATGAGAGTTCACATTGAAATTTCTTTTTATTTTTAACCAACTTCTAAAAAGGGAGGAGGTACCTACATAGATTTATCAAAGAAGAAAAAAAACGTAAGAAGCTATAAACTATGTAAGAATTATAGTCCAGCCGCAAAGAGAATGTATTCCTGACAGGTTTTCAGGCTAAGTTATCCCAAAAACGAACAATATCAATGAAAACTTTACATTATGCCAGGTTACAATAAATAATATAACACGGTTTTTTCATTAACGACCCTGTTGTTCGGTTAGTGACCCAGACGGCTATACAGGAGGTCGTTCGTTCGATTCCCATCCGGGACAAATCTTTGTGTGATGAGCTTGTGCTCAACACACAAAGATTTGTTCTAATTCAAATGATCGTTCATTTGTTCTGTTTTTTGGTGTAATTTGTGTATCTTATGTATGGGTTTAGTAATATATAAGTATGTTTATCAGTTGGCTGGTTACCATAACACAAGCTCTGCTTAGCTTGGGATCAGATAATCGTGTCTGGGTTGTCCCGGAATATTAAAATTGTTTTTTCCTCATACAAAACCAGCAAAGCATTCTCAAACCGGACCATAACTAAAAAAATAAAAATAATTTTTATATTTATTTATTAATGGGTAAGTTTTTCTTTAAGAGGTAGTTTAAACGATACTTTACTACTTAAACTGTTTCTTTGTAAACACTATCATTAAATTTATTTTTAAATAGTTGTTGATTCAGCAATTACAATCAAATTACAATTTCCAAGGCTGGTCACAGGTGTGATGATTGAACCTTGGTTTAAATGGATGTAATAAGTGTGTAAACAATTTACGATTACAATGTAGTTATAAAAGCTGTATATAATACTTAAGAGGACAATAAATCATGTCATATTGTTTTAAACTTTTAGTTCAGTAAGTTTAGATTTTTTTTATGTAAATTAGTGCAAACATTATAATTACTTTTTTAGCTAAATGGGATACTAAGAAGTGGCTGTAGTCATTAAATAAAATTTAACTAAGCGGTTACTTACACTTAATAAGCAATTAAAGCGAATTAAAGGTGAGGATCATGATGTTGTGTTTTCGTACAAAATATACAAAATTGTGAAGTTAGGTGACATTTTATATTCAATCGTCACGAAATTCAGGTAAAATAAGACGAAAATAAGATTCTTTTAGTTTACAATTTGCTAGGAAAACAAAAAATGACATAGGTTTTACATCACTTGACTAAAATAAGAAACTTAACATAATCATGATAGGAACAATCCCACCAAAAACATAAATGTAAAAAAGGAAAGCCAAGTTCAATACAAAAAAAATGTTTGGCTTTGGGCTTCGCCGCAAGAAGAATGGAGATCTAAATGAGCGCCAAGTTCTATGCAAAATACAAAGATGTATTTATAGGAACAAAATAACATTATGAACAAGTATTAAACTCTATTTTTTTGCTTTATTGGATACCTATAACAATTGCTGTTATTTAGAAAGGAGGTTAAATTTAACTGGTGTTTGTAGTAGATAAAACCTGTGCGAAGGATCCCCAGGCCATTCCTCCGTTAGTTCGGTAAATCAGTAAAACATAAATTAATAGCATACTTTACAACATGAAAAAGTACAAAATAGGATAAAATAAAATGAAATTCAAATTGCAGAATTAAAACATTAACAATTGTTGGATATAAGAATTCTTACAATTATTTTAATAAATCGCTTTTGTACCAGACTTAATACATTACTGTATTTCTCATAATACAGTGTACCTACATTAAAATTATGTACTTAGTGCTTGTTCACGTTGACTCGCGGGCGCGGTAGCGGGCGCGGTCACGAAATATCAAACATATGGCGTAATGTCAAAGTGTTCACGTACGAAACGCACCAGCGGGCGAAGTAGCGGGCAAGCTAGCGACTAGCGCGCGCGCGCCGCTCGCGGCAATATCAAACGCGAGGGATGTTTGAGTGTGTTCACGTCGAACTAGCGGCGGAGCGCGCGAATCACTCGCGACGTCAGGTAAGTTCAACCAGTATTCTGTGGCGTACTCCTACAAACCTTCTTCCTAAAATATTTATTTTCACTGATTGTCATGGTGACGAAAAATACACATTAGTCAGATATCGGTTTTATTTATAAAACTATAGGTATTACATAATATATGTATTAAGAAATATAACTGTTAAATGTCTTTTAATACGGAAGAGTTTATTAGTGCTGTTCAGGCTAGAACTCGGATTTGGCAAAACAAACACAGCCATCATATGAACAGAAATATCTCTTTCGATATTAATTTCGTGCACACCAATTCAATTTTTTATCATCTCCCACTTTAGGTATTTAGTTTCGGTTAAAAATAAAAGATCGTCGTCCATGTTTACAATCTCTGACAACACGTCACCCCCGCGCAAACGCCTGGCGGCCAATGTGAACACGAATCCGCCACGTCTCCGCGACCGCGCCCGCTACCGCGCTCGCGCGTTCCAACGTGAACAAGCACATAGTGTGTCTTTTACATAACATAAAATAATTAATTTTAAACTCTTGGATACGAATCGTGGGAAAGATAAGTTCTATTTTCATTTACACTTAACTTTTAGATTCTTGTTAGCGATAAAAGTTAATTAGACGACCAAAAAATAATTGAAAAGGCTTCGAGAAAATGTTGTAGGTACTTATTTATTGTATCATAATCAGGTACAAATATTATTGTGGTTAAAATAGACTACAATAAGCAATAAACAAATAAATCTCATCTATGTATTATTAAGATTGTGCTTCATATGTGACGGGGGAATATGTGGCGTGACTTTATTCGAGCATACTTTAATTCAAATAGTTTTAAACTTGTTGGCCTAGTGGTGCTAAGCGCGACTGCTACGCTAGAGGTCTTGGGTTCGATTCCCTAGTCGACCAAGTTGTTATTGGGTTTTTCTATGAAATTTTCAGTAGCAGGTCGGAGTTTGGATTTGTGCCCGATTAATGGCAATAGGCTCGCCCTCTATAACATGGGACCTAAACATATCGACGAACTGTGGGTGTTCATTGAATCACCTCTACCTAAACCTTCGGGGATATAGGCGTGATGATATGTTATGTTATGTTTTAAACAAACATTTACTTAGTCTGAAAACACAGATTTGTCCTTGTCTCATGAATTTACATAAAATATTTTTAAATTAATTTTATTTAATTATTATAACTGTAATAAAGAACTCACAGGATTATACATCTTTCAAAAACCAACCTCGTGCGAACAAAATAATTTATAATCCGTTTTTTGAAAATCCATTGCTAGGCTAACCGACCCTAAACCCTAAAATCCACCAGAGTTACAAAAAAACGCACTTGCTTTAAAGGGTCCAGTAATTGTTGCTAAAAACATCTTAAAATATTTACTATTCGACTGTACTGCAGTTTGATAGTTATTATACAACCAAAGAAACTTCATTTTGTACAAGTTTTTGTTCTTTTCTATAAACAAAACATCTACACGTTTCATCCACAGTAGCCATAGCTGATATATATATTATTATGTAGGTAATATTATTTTTTATTATTATTGCATCTATTGTTTAAATTGTAGTTTACCTAATTATTTGTAATTTCTCATTAAGTGTTATATTTAGATCATCAAGATGGATGTTATATAGTAGATAGTTCTGTTTTTATTTTGTTCATTTTTCACTTTTGTTTTTATGTTTTTTTGTTTTTGCAACCATGTACATCAATGCAAGTGCTGTGCACACCTGTAAGTGACAAATTCACTCTAGTTTTTAAGTTTGTCTGTAATCGTATCCCAAAATTGTATTAGTGAATAATTCGTTGGAGTGCCATAATAAAATAATTTGGCTTCGAGGATGGGATAGAGACATACATGACATGTTACCACAATATGGTTTTTATATAAGGTTGGTCATAATGACCCCTTAAGTAAAGTAGTATTTATATTACAGTTAGCACCTCATTGCTGTTTTATTTTGTAAGGCGTTTATGATATTATACGACAGAAATATAAATAAAAGTTTTTAAACTCGAAGTATTTAGGGTTCCGTACCCGAAGGGTAAAAACGGGACCCTATACTACGACTTTGCTGACTGTCCTTCCGTCTGTCACCAGGCTTTATCACATAAACTGCAATAGCTAGATAGTTGAATTTTTTTTAAGTATTATTTAAACTAGCTGTGCCCCACGGTTTCACCCGCGTTAATACCTATATACCGTACCTATATGTTAATCCAGGTTCCTATACGTTATAACCTATCTACATACCAAATTTCAACCAAATCGGTCCAGCCGTTTTTGCGTGAAAGAGTAAGAAACATCCACACATCCATTCTCACAAACTTTCACATTTAAAGTATTAGTAGGATTACAAATACTAAAAATAACAAAAAACCTATGCGCCATAATTGCACATTTCTCTTCCTCTTATATTTTTTTAATGCACTTCCCTAAGAACTTCTTTTAGTCAGACTATTTAATTCTTAATTTATTCAAACAAAACAAATTGGATGCACACAAAAAATAAAACAACACATCAAAAAGACAAAATCACGTTTTATTCCTTAAAAATACTTAATTAAATTTATTATTATTCTATTCAAAGATCACCAGAAGAGCTTATTTTAATGCTCTTACAACGCCGCAGCGCCGTTAGCAGACAACAAACAAACGGCGCTGGTTAGAGCAGACAGCATGTATAATATTATCACATTTATCAAAAATTAACTACCAAACAAGTCAGTATCTTAAACAAATCAAGAGAAATAATTTACTTTGTCAAGTCTTAACAGAATGAAACTGAACATATTTTTTCAAGGACAGCCATTGCTCCAATTTTCCTAAACATCTTCAGACCATCAACTTAGTCTACGCTCAAAGCTCTGAAGGAACCAGGCATCCCCACATAGTTCTCATTGAAGTTGTTAGCAGTTCTGCAGGACTCGTTAGTCTTTGCCTTGGCCATCTCACCCATGTAGTCCAAAAAGGTTCTGGAACTTATTGCTTGGTGCCAGGATTCTGGGAATAAAGAAAATATGTTAATAAGCTTCTTTCTGCCCAGTCCCATTTATTTGGGGTTGACACAAAATGTTTTGTACTTTCATTCCGATCTATTAGCAGTTATGCTCTGATTTTTATTTCATTATATATTATCTCTCACGCAAGTTATGATATGGGATTTTAAGTAGTTTTATTTAGAAGGAAGAGTAGTGATTTTAAGAGGAAAAAAAACCAGACCGAAGTTCTGTTTTTCTCAGGAGGTACATTAACCATCATAATCCTGTTAATAAATCCTATGTTAAGTTTGGTTAGCTTTGAGCTGTTCATGTCACCAGTCTTAGCAGTAATTTGTCTTCTCTGCATGCAAAATGCATAACTATGTTTGCGTTTTTCTCTATTAAAAAGAAAATTATAACGATTTTTTTTTAATTGCGAAACTGCACAAAAGTTTTATGGTGATGATTCTTTGGTATACAATAAGAGAGATTACTTCTTTTACAATATGTAAAATACCATAATATTATAATAAAAAAAACTACTTACTATTAAGTTCAATAGTAGTTTTATCATCACCGCCATAATCAGCCGGTAAGATTTCCTTAGGAACCGTCTGCGCCCAAGCTTCAGTAGACTTATGTAAATGTATTCTATCCCCCAGCTTTGTACTGAAAACCTGTTTCAGAAAGGAGATCAGAGTATCCACCATCTTGGAGGCTGTTATCACGTGGATGCCTTTTATTCTGGTTCCGTAGCCTTCCTGAAAATATGTAACAGATTTAACTTAAGAAACGAAAAAACGAGTGGCGGGATGACATCGATCGCTTCTTAAGTGATGTCATGTGTGTCATGTGGCTCCAGAGAGAAAAGTTTGAAGTCAGACGGGGAGACCTTTGCCCAGCAGTGGGACTCAAAACAGGTTTAAATAATAATAAAAAAAAACTTAAGAATAAGCTGTGTTACCCAAAATGAGTTGTGGAGATTAGATAGGCAGTCGCTCCATGTAAAAGACGGTATTCAGCTGAATCCGGTAAGACTGGAAACCGACCCCAACATAGTTGGGCAAAAGGCTCGGGAGATGATGATGATGCTGAACTAAAGTTATGGAAACGCATCAATTGCTGCATTATCTGATGAATGCATTTTCAAGAAACCACGAGTTTTAAATAAATTAAATTTAACATAGATAAAATACCTAATTGCGTAATTTTTAATTATGAATGATGGCTTTTAATCTAAGTTTTAAGGAATATAAAGAAGATTTGATTTGATTGAAGATTATTTCAGATGTGGATACTAACCAGTTTTACTTAAAAAAAAAACTATTTAAATAATGGTTTAACTGCTTCAAAAGTGTGAGAACCTAGTACATTTTTGTAACCAGGCCATAAAAACACGGACATCATTTTTTTTTTCAAAAATCTGTCAACCTTGACTGTTATAATCGTTATAAGTTCATGTTAAAAATGTATTTTACACAAGCCAACAGACCAACTTATATTGCACTGTCACCCAATTTATATTGATATGCGAAATTTCATATCAATCTGATATCAAGAAGTGATTCCTATTTGCTTGCAAGATTGGTAATAAACAAACATATACATTGCAAAGTTAATAATTATGCATTGGTAATACATTGGTAATACATCCTGTATCAAAATAGTGTATTTTAAATGCCCTCTAACTTCTGATGCATCTTAATTTCTGATCTTATAAGTAGTAATAACGAAATCAGAAAAAATATATTCTGTTGAAATAAAACAAATTTTACGGATGTTTTGCGGTTTGTATTTAAGTTCAAGATCCCGCCTTTCGACACCTTGAATCACAGGTAGTCAAAAAGGCACCTCAGGAATAAATATAAAAGCTATTGAAACTATTTCATATAAAAAATAAACGTACAAAAAAATAAGCGTAGCATAATTGTGCTCATAAATTATGCTACATAAATATTATGGAGGTTATAAAACCTCTATAATCGGTTATAAAATCTAGAAAATTACAGCCTACAATATCAATCGCCTATCTATATTCTATCTATATGTAATAAATCTGTAAATGAAATATATTTTCTAAATTACTATCTGGGGGTGATTAGTGATCGATACTGATGCCAAAAATGCAATCAG
Organism: Autographa gamma; assembly: GCA_905146925.1. Lineage (NCBI taxonomy): Eukaryota > Metazoa > Arthropoda > Insecta > Lepidoptera > Noctuidae > Autographa > Autographa gamma. The sequence continues at coordinate 1,860,173 of LR989870.1, forward strand.
TAACTTTTTTGTCTGTCTGTCTGTTTGTTCCTTATAGAAACAAAAACTACTCGACGGATTTTAACGAAACTTAGTACAATTATTCGTCATATTCCTGGGCAGGTTACAGTATAGTTTTTATTACGCTACAATTAATAGGAGCAGAGCAGTAAAGGGAAATATTGAAAAAACGGGAGAAGTTACTCCATTTTTTAAGCTTCCGTCGCGTGTGCAGCCTTAATGGTTAAAGCTACATATAAATTAATTTACGCGGGTGAAAATGCGGGGCACAGCTAGTATGAAAATAAATCTATAAGCTAAAACTAAATCAATACTCACGGTCATTAGTGTCATGATCTGCCTCAGATCTATAGGGTTGACTTTAGTGACGAAGTTGATGACGTTTATCTCGGTACAGTCTATAACTATTTGGAAGCCCGCGCAGTATTCAGCTTGCATTGCGTATTCACTTATCTGGAAATAATAATGTTTAGGTTGTATTGTGCGTGTTTTTAACTGACTATAAAAAGAGGAGGTACTCAAATTTCCAGTATATTTTTATTATGGTTTGCACCGCGATATCTCCCCCAATGAAAACTGTTTAAATGTATTTAATTGTAATCAATAATTGAGTAAAACTCGAAATTCATACATGGTTCCGCAAAAATATCGAAGTCAGTTTTCTCACATTCATGTGTAAGTTTTTTTTAAGAAACCACTACTGCGTCAAGGAATTGGATCCTCTTTTATAACAGGCATTCAAAACACATGCACAAAGAACAGACTTATCCCACGCAAGAACCATACCCACATTGCGAAGTAGTAGTAAGTAGTAGTAAGTGTTTTCTTTTATAGTATTAACAAATAATGAGTAACTACTTACGGCAGTAATATATTTGTAGAAGCTCAACATTAATGCAGAGTCTAGATTATCGGAGACCATCTTGATTAGGAACACCCTGTGATACTCCGGGGTCATTTGGGGCAGGTGAGCGCAAACACTGTAATAAATAGACATTCAATATAATTGTTGTCTAACATTGTTGTAAATTGTAATCTAGATTTATTTAAACAAGTTTTTCCCACCGCTTCGTCATAATTATCAGTTAGCTTAGCCTCGTTGGCCTAGTGGTGCTATGCGCGACTGCTATGCTAGAGGTCTTGGGTTCGATTACCGAGTCGACTAAGGTGTTATTGGGTTTTTCTATGAAATTCTTAGCAGGTCGGAGTTTGGATTTGTGCCCGGTTAGTGGCAATAGGCTCGCCCCCTATTACATGGACCGAAACATTTCGGCGAACTGTGGGTGTACATTGGTACACCTCTGCCTACCCCTTCGGGGATACAGGCGTGATGATATGTTATGTTATGTTATCTTGGCAAAAAGAAGTCTACGTCTTTTCTTAGGAGTTGAGACCCAAGATGTTCCTTTAAAAAGTCTAGGTTTACGTTGTTCACAATTATTTTTGTAAATGCAAATGTTTTATTTTTTGCTGTCTTTTTGTCTGCTACGCTCTCAAAACCGATTTTGACGAAACTTGTTATGAAACAAGCTTGGACCCCAAGAAAATAATGTGTGGTAGAGCCCTTATATGCTGTGCGGTGGAGCTGCAAGCAAAATCTAGTATTGTATACTATAATTAAAACGCATCAGCAAGAACACTTGGACATTGAAACCTAATAACATTGTGTTGCAGAAACAAATGAATACTAAAGGATATAATATATAATTATAAATAATAGTAAAAAAGGCGTAATAATAATAGTTAAATATACCTACATGTTATCAAAATTCTAATGTCTTTAACCCAAGGTACTGCGTGCGGATATGTCGGACTGGCATCGACTAAAAGAACTCCGGTCCCGTCCTTGCCTTTGCCAAAGCCGTCGCTTGCGCTATCTCTACAAAGCTAAAATAAAGGTACTTACATAACTTTAAATAGAGGCTCAAATTCCTTCTTAACATCAGGAACCGCAAAGAACTCTGGCATCAAGGTCTTGAACGTGCACAGTTTGTCAAGCCTCTCCTTCGCTCTCTCTACTAAGCCCTTGCAGGTGACCAGAATCCTTTCTAAATATTCCCGAGCTGTAACAGATTATAATAATATTAGATTAATTTATAATGAACGATTTTTTGAAAACGGCTCAGTAGTTTTTGAGTTTATTCATTACAAATACACACGAAACAGGTATGTAAGGATCGTAGCAAGAGTAAAGAAGTGGTCTCTGCCTACCCCTATGGGAAACAGGCGTGGTTATATGTATGTATGTATGTAAATACACACAAAAATACAAAACTTTTCTCTTTATATATATTTTTAACCGCTGACGTAAAAGGGGGTTATAATTAAGTGTATCGAGCATAAGGAAGAATATTATAGTGAGTAGGTGAACTGATTTTAAACCTTGAATGATGTTCTTTTTATTTATTATGCATAAAAGAAACTAAACCTATCTATATGTTTAAAATTATAAGAAAAAAAAACATATAAAATACGGTATTCAGTTAAACCCAGTAAGACTCAAAGTCGACCCCAACAAAGCTGGGAAAAGGCCACGCAGCTGATAAAAAAAAATCATGAAGAGAAAAACAATTTTATCGTGTTTGTGTTTATAAAAATGTTGGAGTTATCTTTAAATGTTAATGAATACGTTGATGCATTTAAGAGTATATAAAACAAGTGCTGCTGCTATTCGACCTTCACACCCTATGATGGAAAATATGCTTTGTTAATTATAATTGTAATCTGAATTAGACCTAAAGATACAGACCTATTACTATGAAAATGCAGAAGAAATTAATTTATTGTTCAATTAAGTCTTTTAAATTTAAAAACGATTTTACAAAAGAACCTTGTAACGCGTAGATGCTTTACAATAACAAACATAAATATCCAAAAAAAATAATGAAAAAACTTTGATCATAATAATATAAACGATTAATTTTTATTTATTATTTAATCTTAAAATTGCCGATAATTGAGAAAATAGCTAATCGCTTTAAACCGCAACAAACCAAAGTCTAAGTTTAGAATCGAATTATATTTAAAAGTTATGTAAAACGCGGATATCAATTACCTAAGATTATTTGTAGGCATCATAAAATAAACTTAATCCGTTATAAGTTTTATAAATATAAGTTCCTATTTTAAGAATATTAATAATCTAAGGTAATAGAATTACAGGTTTATAATAATATGTTTATATTATAATAATATATATTTCAACTTATTACCACGGTTGATGTAACCTGGATATTTGTATTTGTTCACATTATTCAATTTTATTATTATAAAATCTTTTATTTTCCAATGCGCAACGATTTCACAAAGAGTGTTTGCATAGTTTTTAGAACGTTTAAATGGAAAATTTTGTCACTTTTTTTTTTACTAATTTTAGTCAACATTATTTTTGAAAATACTCTACAAAATAATAAAAATTAAATTATTGTATACCAGTTATACACATTTTCTCTCAGTTAAACTACATTTAACTAACTCTGTTTGATAGTTTTTGAATTAAACTGCAAGAATAAGCATCATGGAATGAACATCTATACTGAAATAATATATTCGACTTCATATTGGTATGATATTCATCGATGCATAAGTTTTTCACATATATACAAACACAAATCATAAATACACACTCTGCTTAAAAGCACTTAAAAAATGTATGGTATAAACCCCAAAAAATATAAAATGTCCTACAAGTTCAATTTATAATTTATGAATACTTATAATACCAGCCTATAAATACCCATAACTGGGCAATAGGCTTCTTCCCATATAGAGAAGGCACGAGCATTGATCACCATGCTTGCTCAAAGCGAATTTGAAATTTCAAATCCCAATTTTGAATCCAGAATTCTGACAAACGGTGGAGGAAAACATCGTGAGGAAGAACAATTAATTCGGGCAACAAATAAAGTATACTTACAAAAATCCCTTTTAACGAAATGCGCCTGTTTTTGCACCCAGTCCTCCAAAATATCAACAGCTTCGTCAATCCGTCCCGGCTGTTCTAAATTCACATCTTTTCTCACTACAAACAACGTATTAGGTCTAAACTTTATTATAGCATCGCTTTTTAAACACTCCATTTTATTATTATTATTTATTTGCGTCAGGCAACTAAGGCCCATAGAAAATATTCGTGTTATGTTTCGGATCCAACTTCTCGACCTTCAATGTCTCAATTTTAACTCTGAACCTCACTCTTCCGTAAAAATTGATCGACTGAGCGCAATAATTTAAATCACGGTCTTTTATCTTGAGTTCTATAAGTTTTTTTTCATATACTAGTAGTTTGCCCCGTATCTGTTTGCATGACTCTTTACAACCTTATGTATGTATCAAATTTTGTCGACCTCCGTGGTCGAGTGGCGTACGCATCGGTTTTCAAGGTGTCGCTAGCTCTGAGGTCCCGGGTTCGATCCCCGGACGGGTCAATGTTGAAAATCACTTTTCTACATTGTCCCGGGTCTGGGTGTTTGTTGTACCTTCGTTGTTTCTGAATTCCATAACACAAGTGCTTTAGCTACTTACTTTGGGTTCAGAGCAATGTATGTGATGTTGTCCGCATTTATTTATCAAATTGAATGTGTTTGAACATGAAAACATGAAAGCATGAGATCGAATCAGAACTGGCTAAAATGCCCATCAAAAGACGTCTATACAGCTGCAGTAGACCGATAAAAGCCGATCAATTCACATCTAAAAAACAATAGTGGCAATAGGCTCGCCCCCTGTGGGTGTACATTGGTATACCTCTGCCTAACACTCCGGGGATACAGGCGTGATGGTATGTATGCATGTAATAGTAAGTTTTGTGTAAAAAACAATGATGTCGGTTTTTTTTTACTTGATTGAAAACTTAACACTTTCCTATTCAGAGTTTTCGGGTATCATTTGGTTACTAGACTTTTCTACTGCAAAAGTTTTTGGTTAGTCACATTTTAATTTTATTATTTCTTTACATCATTTATTAAGATCGAAAAAGTCATAATTTGTCGGTCATAGCAGTCCAGATAATAATAATACTTTAATGAAGAGCATTCAAATTATGACCACGTACTTTTATCAACCTGTTTATTGCATACAATAAAAGTCGTCTAAAAACCTACCAATATTAACTTTGTTTACAGATAAAGATCGAACTATGATCTATTGTAATTACTAAACCATCAATTAAAAATTCGCTACGATACTCAGGAGAGGTATCATATCTACAAACATGAACATTAATTAAAAAGGAACAAAGTATTCGTGTATTATTTTGTAAGCTATGCATTTATTACTATTAGAAAAAAAATCTTTTTTTTTCCTCTGGTTAGGAAAACGCAAAACAGATTCTGCGACAGTAAAACTATTTTTATAACGCCTAAAAAGTGTATTATTTTTGGAGCTAGAGATTTATTAAGGTTTCAAGATATAAAGCATACTGTGACTAATTTCACCTCATCATCTCTCGAGCCTTTTTCCCGACTATGTTGGGGTCGGCTACCAGTCTTACCGGATTCAGCTGAATACCGTATTTGACACGGATCGACTGTCTACCTGACCTCCACAACCCATTGAACTGGGAAAGACTGGTGTCCCATGGTAAGACTGATTGTCAGAATTCACTAAACGACTGCCAAAGTAGTATGTAAAATGAAAAGCCTTCAAAAAGTTTAATGAGTTGAATAGAAGAACAGAATTTTCTTTAGAACAAAGACTAAATTATGTTTTTTAAGTATATTTTGAATAATGCCCAACACTGGGAAACTGCGAGCTATCTATAAAAAAAAGACCAGTTTGTAATTAAGGAATAATAACATGGTTTATAATCATACCATTTGGCTTTGTATTATACAAAGTCACATATAATCAAATACAAATCTCTCTCTATCCTCGTCTTACTTGATTTTAGTTCGGCGTTCAATTCTGTGGATTTTGATATCCTCTTAGGCATCCTCCAAACAACCAACTTTTCCTCTTCCTCTCTGGCTTGGTTTGGATCTTACCTTCGGGGCCGCTCTCAGCGCGTCCGCTATGAAGAGTCTTTCTCTGACTGGTGCGATCTAGTTGCGGGTGTGCCTCAGGGTGGCGTCCTTTCTCCTCTCCTTTTTTCCATCTTTATCAACACGGTTTCTACTTTTATTTCCTCCAAGTATCACCTTTATGCAGATGACCTGCAGATTTATAATCATTTCCAATTGTCTGAAGCAGAATCGGCCATCGATACTATGAACCGTGACTTGGCCAGCATCAGCAGGTGGGCAAGGTCTTATGGCCTGCAGTTGAACCCTGCGAAGACACAAGCCATGATAATTGGCAGCAGGCACTATCGAAACGCACTTGATTTGACCTCTTTGACGCCACTCCGTCTTGATGGGGCTGTGATTCCCTTTACCGACACAGCAAAAAATCTTGGGGTATTGATTGATTCTCATTTATCCTGGCGTGATCAGGTCAACGAGGTAAGTCGTAAGGTACACTTCTCCTTCCACTCGCTGAAGTGTCTCCAGACCTTCTTACCTTTGAGAACTAAAATTTTACTAGCTCAATCTTTAATTCAGCCGATTATTGACTACGCCGATGCCTGCTACCTTGATGCCACAGAGGAGCTTCTTAATAAACTTGAGAGGTTGCAAAATATTTGTATTCGTTTTGTTTACGGACTGAAAAAGTATGATCATGTATCTCAGTTTCGCAATGAACTCAAGTGGCTCCCAATCCGCCTTCGCAGGAACACTCGTATACTATGTCTTTTGTATAACATCCTTCATCACCCCCTTTACCCTTCTTACTTGCGTGAGCGTTTTACCTATGTCCGTTCCCCCGATGTCCTTTGTAGATCCCATCTTAAGTCCCACCTCAAAATCCAACCCCATACTACTGATTTTTATTCCTTCTCCTTCACTGTTCATGCCGTCCGACTGTGGAATGCGCTGCCGCCTAACATACGGGACTCTCCTTCCATCTCTACTTTCAAGCGACGTATAAAAGAGCACTTTCTTTCCTCTCTTATCTAATGTTTATCCATATATACTGAATTTTATGTATAGTTTTATATATACATTTTATTTATATATGTATATATATGTATGTATGTATTTTGTTATTTTATGTAAATTATGTTATTATTATCTTGTTACACACTGTGTCTATGTCTCTTTTTAAATGTTTCCAGTCACAGGACTGCTGGAAGAAATTTCACATGAAATAAGCAGTACCTTTGTACCTATTTATTCTGTATATGTCGATTATTCTATGTCTGTTGTGTGTACAAAAACTTATAAATAAATAAATAAATAAATAATTAAATAGGAATAAGTTAATTAAGGTTCTTTTAATCTTTTTGCATTTTAATCATAATAAAAATATAATTTAATAATGCAAACAAGGTCGTGTAAGGAGAACTCTTAAGATAGAATTCCGTACGGTGAGAAGAAATTAATAAGCAATCCAAAAAATGTTTACATTTATTAACTTACCTACATAGCTGATCATTATCAAAAGGCTAAAAATAAATGTCTTTAAATAATCATCTCAAACACAGTGCCTTTACTTTTAAATTACCTCATTTTGAATTGAAATTCCGTAAACAGACTCTATACCAGATTATACTCTTCACCCCTTTTGGATGGATATCCCCCCCCCCCCTTTCGGTAATACCTAGTTAATTTCAGGTGTTTCAGGGTATCGTTAAATACCTAGAAGATATGATTATTTAAACTACGCGAAAAACAGATAAGTTAGGAAGAAGAATTGGAGGTCTTTGCCCAGTAGTGGGATCTAAAGTAGGCTAATAAATCAAAAATACTATACCAGTGTACGACTAAATATTTGAAATCGCATTAACTTACATAAGTATAGTATTATAGTATGCACTGATTGTAAAACCAATTAGATCAATTAACGCCGTCTGGCGAAACTTCGATATTTTTAACAGCTTATTGGCGAGATACGATTATATTACATATAAATATTATTAGATCCTACATTGTCGAATTATGTAAGGTTGCTAGGATAATGGGTATTGGTAAGCAAGACACAGTTTTACCGACCACGGCGGACCGAAAATGAAGGGTTAAGTATTTTTTTTTTTTACAGGTTACAGGTAAATAAATAAATCTAAATGTATAAAACAAAGTCCGGCTCGTTACACCGAACTATTCAACTGATTCGCTCGATTTTTCTCCGTCCTTAAAAGGCTGATAGTCACAACAAAATATTTTACAGGAATAAGGACTTACAGGAGTGAAAACGACGGGCACATCTAGTAAATGAATTAAATACGATATTCAACTAAATATAGTAAGACTAGTAGCCAACCCAAACGTGGCAAACGAATTTAATCTCTAAAAGAAGCAATAATAAATCAAAATAAGAATAGTTTAAGAGTTTAGTTAATTGCAAACTATTTTTGTTTTGTTCATTATAAAAGTCTGGTTTTGACGCTAATTTTGGAAAATACCAGCAGATTAACAGAAGTCCAAGGTAAATGGATACCCGAAATCATTACCTAAGTCCGGTGAAGCAGTCAAGGCCTGCGCTCAGGCTAACTGCAAAGATCGCTACCAAAAAAAAAAATCATTACCTAATCAATTTTAATTTACAAAATAAAAATTAATTACCAGAAATTAAATTGTGTAAAGTAAATAGTCTATAGAATATATTATTATGTTTATAGGTAAATGCAAATAGAAATCTGTCTCTTTATTCATTAAGAGTTTTTTTATTAAATATTATTTTATAATCCCAGTTTTATCAATCTCCAAAGCCAAAATCATTATAAAACATTCTAATAATAAGTAATCACAAAAACATTTTTACGAAACTCAAGCACTACACAAACATACTTGAGATAAAAAGAGTGAATTATGCTTATTCATGTAGCAGTTTATTGACATAAAACTTTGTAAAGATTGTAGTAAAAATAATGAAAATAGATACAAAATGTTTTAAGGAGTTTATTTTTATATTAATATTATAGAACGGGGATTAGCGCGAACATGCATAAATACCTTTAGGGCTTGACGTTTCGACCGGGTTACACCGGCCGTGGTCGCAAGCAGATAAGCAGATTGCAGCGCGATAGTTTAAAAGTTATGAGTGTATTTTTAGTCTAGGTATAATAACTGAAATGAAAATTTAAGAAACCTCAAAATACTGAACTATCCTTACTAATATTATAATATCTATAAATACATCAACATAGCGAACGGAACGTAGGTATACGGACGGCTGAAACCGCGGGGCACATTCATAAATTATGGCTCAGATCATCCCAATTTAGACAGTTTTAAAAAAAATATACCACAGTCAGACATGTGAACCCTAAACTTATTATAACATCCCTTCGCTTTTCGGGGGTTAAAAATGACAATGCAATGCTATGCAATCATTGACGTACCATATACATAGACTGCTACTATCGCTAGGTCGCCTTGTGCCAAGCGAGAGCAGTCTCAACCTAGTACATTTCGTTTTTCATTTAAGTTAATTTTCGCGCAACGAGAAACTTATATAAGAAAATATCGATGGTTTTGACATTGTTAGGATAATATTAGTGTTTTAGATAGATTTTTTAAAACGGCAAGCTCCGTCTTCATACATAATTGACGACAACACTTGTGCTTACGGTTTAAACTCTGATAGGCTCACTCTATAGTTTCATATGTATACTCTAAGTATGCAACGCAAATACTTCAATGAAATTCCAAGAATCATTAAGTTCGAATAAAGTTCCAAATGCAATCAAAATTCGATGGACTTCTTTTTAAAGTCAGATTATTTTAGTCAATTAAATTAACACATTTTTTTTAATTATTTAGATCTGGCAGCATTACCTACGTAATAAATTTGCTATTTTTTAATAGTGATGACGACTTTTTTTATCTTTATGGCCAAAACAAAAATATATAAGACTCGTATTTTTTCTTTTTTCTCGTAAACAAAAAATGTTCATGTTACAGTGAGTACAATTCATGTGACGTTATTACTGAGAAAAAAAGTACCTAGCCCTTAAAAAAGAAAGAAGAAAGTCGTACGATTAAATATTGATTATCTAAATAGGGGATTGATGAAATTGATTTTGACTTTTTTCATACCGAGTCTCTACACAATTTAATTTGAAACACTTTATTATTTCCTGTTCCTTTCTTAAATACACATAATCTCTGTCTTAAAATACAGGGCTTTATCTCGAAACCTACATGTTAGGTGCAAAGCCTTGTAAACTAGGAAACGATCTACGAAACACAGCCTCCTCATCTCAATAGGACATCGATAATCGAACGATGATGTCACCTTAATGTAGTTACTAGGATTTAGAGATCTCTAGCAACTGATAAATTTTAAAATGGAGTTCAGTTGGTAACGATAAAAAACCTTTTTAAGGTTTTAAAACGCTAACCAAAATTGGAAAAAAAAAGGTTTTTTTGTATGTCGGTCAGTGTGCTTTTTTCTGGCATCGCAGCTCCTAAACGAATAGACGATTGAAAACGTATTTGAGATGGTACTTTGTAAAATAATAATAATAATATTCCGGGAAATCTCACACACGGTTGTCTGATCCCAAGCTAAGCAGAGCTTGTGTTACCAGTGAACCAGACAACTGATAAAAATACTTATAAAATTCTAAATACATACATATTATAGATAAATTACACCCAGACACCGAACAAATGATCATTCTCATCACACAAACATTTGTCCCGGGTGGGAATCGAACCCACGACCTCCGGCATAGCTGTCAGGGTCTCTAACCACTAGACCAACAGGCCTGTCATGTTAAGCATTTCGAAAAATGACAGCCATTTTCTAAAATTTCGTTGTGATAGAGTTTTCTTATTTCAATAGAAGATTAGGAATCTTGACTTGAGCAGGCACATAATTAAATATTTATTTCATTGTCATAAATATGTTACCTGGATAACCTTTGAACATAAAATATTCTACTAACTTATTAACTAACTAAATTATTAACCTAACAACCATTTACTACCAAGAATATAGTAATAAGAGACTTACCAGGATATTAATTACCATCTATTATTACCATAAATGTAGATTGATTAAATTTAATAGATTAGTAAATTATTACAGGATACCGAATTTCCTAGTAAGTTTGTATATGTATTAGTTACTTTAACAATCTCGGGGCCCCAGCAAAGGCAAGATTTTAAAGAGAAGTCTTATATTATACCATGTGGACAAACACGTAGTAGAATTTAACTTTTTTTTTAAACTGGTAATTACAATAAATTTAAAATTTAATAAACTCTATACAAATTTAAAAATTGCCGCGCTTTTATAATACACATACACATCCTCACAAATTACAGCTTCAAACCGTATCAATTACGTTTACTTAAAAAAAAAACCATCACAATCGGTCCATCCGTTAGGAGCCACGATGACATAGACAGTCCCATTGACAGACATAAGTGTCAAACTTATAACACCTCTTTTCGTCATAATTAAAAACAGTAAAACATACGGAACCCACACTACACTTTTTGCTATAACATAGCAATACAATGATGACGTAATTTACGTATTATTGTGAAAAGGTTAAACTACTTGTATTTTGTTCAAGCGCTTTATACACACTCGGAAACTTGTAGGTATAAATACTTACAAAGTATGACGTCATCTTGCTAACTTTAAACTGACTTCAATTATCGATTTGTTAGTTCTTTCAATATCACAATGATATGAGAATTATATAATAATAATAATCCGGGACACCTCACACACGGATATCTGATACCAAGCTAAGCAGAGCTTGTGTTATGGTAACCAGACAACTGATGAACATACTTATATATTTCTAAATACATACATATTATAGATTAATAATAATTACACCCAGATCAGAACAAATGATCGTACTCATCACATAAACATTTGTCCTGAGTGGGGATCGAACCCACGACCTCCGGTATAGCAGTCAGGGTCACTAACCGCTAGACCAACAGGCCCGTCACAGAATTGAAGGCTGACTTAATAAGTTACGTGAATTAGAATTTGTAAAAGGATTTAGGTGTTATTAGCCCAGCAGTGGGAAAGAATAGGCTAAAAAAGAAAATGGTGACATGATTCAATGTAATGTACACCAAAATCAAATTTTGAGTTAAAGCACCTACTACCAATTTATCGAGAGAAAGTAATAAAATAACGAATATTTTAATTTACGCAGAGGCCGAGAAGTTAAAAACCAAAATTCTTTATTTCATAAATCTATTTAGGACACATACGATTCGGTTTTAAAAAGAGAAATAAAACACAGCACAATATTTTAAATTATTTAATTTCAATATAAATATCCCCGAAACATTATGAACCTTTCAAACATTTACTATTTTCAATTTAAATTATCTGATTTGATAATTAAGTTCTTTTTATTTACACTAAATAAACTGAATCATGACATAATAAGAAAACATAATTTCATCTCTATTCTCTTCAATGATAATAAAAATAAATTAAAATATTTATTTACAAATTATTTCACGAAATAAGTATACTTTCCACTTGAGAAAAGTAAAATAATTATTTTCAAATATGTAATTTAAAATTTTAATATTGAAATAGCAATTCGTTATTATAAATTACTTTTTAATGTTTGTATTTGTCAAACTTATCTTCGTTCTAATTTATAATAGAAAATATATTTTACTTTTATGAAAATGATTTATTTTTATAAAAAGCCCTTTTTATATAAATTACTTACATTGTAATGACCTGTAGATCTAAAATTAAATGTTTTTGAACTTTGAATAAAATTATGATTATTTTATAAATACTTATGAAAATATTATCTAGTGTTGTTGAGAAAACAATTACACTCAAAGAACTTTCATAAAAGAACTTCGAGATTAAAAGCAATTTATTTTAAAGTGTTTTTACCAAAAAATAAAATTACCCTCAAACAATAATTGATCTAGAAAACATGACAACATTCCCTTATACTCTTCCCAATTATACTAATTTAAGGAATATTAGCAGTGTTAAACCAAATTCTTTTTATTAATAATCTTATTTTTCTGGCCTGCCAATTATGATCACACCATTGTTTTGCCAATTTACACTTAACACACATTTCCTTAAGGTTGATTTTTGACTGTAACTACTAAAATTCCCCTTACTATAATATTTTAATCTACAGTTAACTTCCTGAAGGAACCTGGCATTCCCATGTATTCTTCATTGAACTTAGAAGAATGGCGTTTGGATTCATCGCTGACTAATTTTTCTTGTTCTTTAATCAGCCGCTTTGCTTCATCGGTTTTAAGGTGTTCTTTCCATTGATCTGTAACAAAAAAAAAAAATATTTAGGTTTAATGTATTTTTAAATACAAGATTTTAACTCAGCTATGATAATATATGTAATAGTACAGATAAATTAAACAAGCCCAAACACGATAGGATTGCGTAGTTGCGTTACGGAGTTCTTACGAATTATTTCGGGCTCCATCATCAGACGAGCTTGAAAGTAAACCAATTTGATATTATTGTAACCAGATCAAAATAAGTCATAATATTTTATAAAGTGGTTCTGATTTAGAATGGCAGATTTGTCTCCAACGACTATGCTTACATTGCAAGTAAAGCTATAAATGGAGAGAAAAGCTGAAAGAATTTCTAGTAGTGTGTTAGCGAACTTAAGACACATTTTAGAGAGAATAACTTAACTACAGATGAACAAGAAGCTAATGAGCACATGCCATTGGGCCAAAAAGCCACAATGTATCTTTATTAATTTTTCTTCTTCAGAAACTGCTCTCGAATTTCCAAAACCAACCATTTTTGGTATATATCTAAAAGTAAAGTAAATGTTCCTTACCGCTCAACTTAGAGATTGAAGGCTCATCGCCGCCGTAGTCTTTGGGCAGCATCTCCTTCGGTATATGCTTGTGCAAGTCCTCGTACGTGCTGTGGACATGGACCCTATTCGCCACCTTCTCCCTCAAGGCTTGCTTCAGAAGGAAGACCAGCTTGTCGACGAAGGGCGGCGCGTGGAGGATGTGGATGCCCTTGATTTTTGTGCCGATGCCTTCCTGGAAAATTATAAGAAGTGTTTTTATTGAGATGTGATATTTTTCAACGTGTTAAGGAAAAGGGTCGTACGCTTTTAAAGGAATCTAACTAGCATAATGATGACTGCCAATAAATATTATTATCTTTTGAATAAGAACTCTATTTGAATCATCACAGCCCTAACCAGGGTGAAATGGACGGAAGGTAGAGAAGCTTTTGCCAGCCCTCTTTTTGAAGGGATAGAAATGACTGAAAAACAAAAGGCTATTTATAATATTTCGTTCTATATTATGCAGTTGTGAATGATGTAGATCGATACCTTTTTTGACGTTCATAATTTGAAAAAAAAAAACAGTTTTTTTTTATTCCAGGCCTATATACTATATACAATGACATAAAATAGGCATAATATGATGTATAATTATATACTTACTGTACATAAAACTTCAGCTTTCTTCACAATGATGGGATTCAGTTTACTGAGCAGACCCAGATGGATGTTAGTCAAGTCGATCACAAACCGCTCTGAAATAGTGTAGTCAAAGCCTATTCTGTATTCTCCGATCTGAAAAGGGAGATAAAATAATATTATTTTTGAGGCCTGCATTACGAAACGGTTTAGGTTTTTATACCGATGACAATTTCGTTCGCAATGTTTTTACCAATTCTGGTTAAAAAAAAATAAGTATTCAAGAATTTGTTAAGGAATTGATTATTTAGGAAGCTTAAATAAAGTATTTAATCACTCAACGAGATTATTCGATGTATTTTTAGTAAAGCTGCAAAAACCCTGAATAAAATAAAACTTTCTTGTATCCTTCCAAGTTGATCAAAACAGATCCTACATTTTTTTAAGCATGTATTAGCGCAAAATTTGAACGAGCATAATAGTTACCAGAAAACAGTATCTGAAGTAGGCCAGGATGCTGAACGGCTCCAGTTTGTCAGTCACGAACTGTGTGATCATCACCCTCGACATGTCTGCAGGGTGCAGCTTCGGTAGAGGCACGTAGTTTCTGAAATGAATAGTTTGTGATTATTATTTATTTGAGGGTTTGTGAGAGGTTATGGGATCGGACAATGTTTATTTGTAAAACTGTTTTTATAGTTTTTTTTGGTATTTACCCAAAAAAACATTTGATAGGTGTGACAAAGTTCATGGTTCTGTTAAATGGACAATAATGCTATGTTACTTTTTACTTCACAATAACAAGAGACTAGTTTTGGGACCGCAAAGAAAGCAGGGAAAATAAATAAGAGTCCCATTTAGTTTATCTTAATGCTGACTCTCCCTATTTGATACCTTCAATTTTTTTTGTTGTCTCGAGTGAATTCGTCTTGTAACACGACATATCTTAAAGATAAGCGCGCGTCCAGATTTGGTAAAACTACATAACCGGGAAAGTTTAATACTTTTTCTATACTTTTAAAATACTTTCAATAAACTTACACAACTTCCCATTGCGTTTCGAATTCTTCTACGGATCTGTTCAGGACTAGTTCTGGCATCATCCCTCTGGAGGTCAGCAACCTCTCCATTCTCTTCTTCGTGCCCTCCAAGGATGCCTTTGATATAAGATACACTCTCTCTATGAGCCCTCTGTCTGAAATAGTACGTAAAAATATAAATCATTCGTCTAACCAATTTTTTTTTTACAAAAACATATTTGTGTATAAAAAATGAGGTCAAAAACTCCTCTTACACATCATGAAACATCTTTTTATAATATTTAGGTCTTATGTCTATAAAATCTATTAAAGAAGTTAAAGTTAAAAAAAAAAACAAACTTCAATTTATATGGGGACCATCTTTAAGGTAAATATTTTTTGAAGTTGATTCACAATTGAAAATGCACGTGACAAACATACACAAAAATAATACTGGTGGATTGGGAATTTGGGAACCACCTTCTTTTTAACCGACTTCAAAAAGGTGGAGGTTATCAATTCGACTATTTGTTTTTTTTTTGTTACCTCAGAACTATTGACTGGATGAACTGATTATGATGATCATTTTTTTATTTGAAAGGTGGTGCTTTCAGTGTGGTCCCATTTATGACTATGGAATCCACAAGAAAAACAAACAAGATTGTCTTGCAGTCGGATTTTTTTTGTAAGAATTATTGGAAGTCAGTTCAAGAACAACATAACATATCATCACGCCTATATCCCCGAAGGGTTAGGCAGAGGTGTACCAATGTACACCCACAGTTCGCCGATATGTTTAGGTCTCATGTAATAGGGGGCTAGCCTATTGCATGTTGAAGTTCAGGCCGAGTTCAAAAACAAGACTTACGTAAATACTTGCTGGCTTCAACTAGGTGATCCTGCTTCTGGAGCCATTCCTGTACGATGTCCACACTCTGTCTGATCTTCTCGACGTCTTCTGCCCCACACTGCTGGCGGACCTTCTTCACCGTGTCCTTGGTGATGGTGATCAGGGGATGCTGTGGTATCTCTTCCATTTTGTACTGGAAATGATAAAGTATTGTTATTAATGTTGAATTTTTTATTTAGAAATCATGAGTGGTAAGGATCAAAAGGGGAATAATATGTTCTACAGTGGGACAGTGTAGGCTTACAGTGACGATATTAACTTGGCCTTTTACATTGCTAGCAACGTACTAGTCGAGGTCCATGGGATGGATTGCCCTTAGTGAATGTTGCAAACCTTTGTTTTTTCCATTGCTCTAACTGAAGTTTTGAATAACACAAAAGACGATGAATGAAAAAAGGCAAGGTCAAGAGTACCATAAACCTAACAGCATGAATAAAGGGAATATTATAGTGAACAAAGCGAAACAAGTGTAAAGAAAGTGGAAAGAAGAGATCTCTGCCTACCCCTACAAAGGATAGAGGCGTGATTTTATGTAAAGAAAATAAGTATCGGGTACTATGCCTAGTATGTTGGTTAAGATTCCAATGTGAAAGATGCACTTATGCACGGAAGCTTATTTATCAAAGCAGGATTTTAAGATGCATTTTTTGCCTGCCCATAACAAAACAAATGTGAATTATTTATTTTTATATTGCAACCAGTTTAATAAAAAAACGATTTCAAAACAATTTTCCTCATTTCTCACTAGTTCTAAGTCAAGGCGACTCATGTTTCCGTAAGCCATGTAGAATCACACGTCTTGTGACATTGATCCGGCTTATATTACATACAAATACATACTACATACATATATATATAGCATACTAGTTAGCCTTGCAACAGTTATGTTTGCACAGTCCAATGAAACACTGGATTTAAATATACTGTTTCAAAACGGATTGGTCGGTTCAATGACCAGATTTGTTTGCGAAAGGTTGCAATTTTGAACCCGTGTTAATACCCTTGTGAATTTTTTATATTGTTTTGCTTTTTTATGGAAGACAGTGAAAAATAAATAGTGTGAAAACTTGAGTTTTAAGAAATAACTTTGCTGTGTACACTCTTTATACATTCCCTATGACCAACTAATGGAGTAAATTCTCATTCCTTCTCTACAGATGATAAGGTTTGGTGTTGGCTCTGCAGTTTGCTATGCATATTTACCAGCTTCATTTTTCTTCCTCTACCTCGCTGTATCCCAATCTATTTTTTGGTAGGCTTCCAGTCTTGCCGACTTCTTCTGAATACTGTGTTTTACGTGGAGTTTTGTGCAACACAGTATCCCATAGTGAGACTGACCTCGGGATTTTGAATACAAAAAAAAACCGGATCAATAATACTATCATAATAATATATCGTATCGTGAAAGATAGGTTTGCTGGATGAAAGGCGACGCTTTTGCCCAGGAGTGGGCACCAAAGACGCTAGCAAAAAAACGGAATGTCCTGTCTACATCTTACAACATGATCTTAATTGTCAAGATTAAATCTCAGACATTCAATAACTCGGCCTCAGAGTGAACATGAGCCTTGTACAGACACTAATTAGACCTGAGAGATCAGAGAACGATCATGATCCAATATGCTGATGATTTTGACGTAATATCACCCACACAACTACATACTTAAGGGTTCGTTTGTATTGGTGTTTAAATTATCCATACAATGCGATTAATCGTACTAGGTATGTTGAGTGATGTTTGATGACTAAAATTGATAATTTCAAAGAAAAAATATTTTGAGGACATTAAATAATGTGTTAATAAGGGATTTATGTTATTTTTAAAGCCTTTTTTGCTAAATATATTATTATTTTGTAAATTACTTAGTAAACTTATATGTAATTTTTCATCCAATAGTCTCGAGTTTAAATCTTGTGCAATGTTTTTTTTTTATTTTTAGTACTGGTCCAAAAAAATTTACTTTGCAGAATAAAGTTGGACAAATAATGGTTCTTAGCTATTATTTGTCTAAGTTTAGCTTCAGAAGTAATGTGTCAAGTTTAAATACAAAACGCTTTTGCCCCGCAGTACAATGTTATAAGAATCTATGAGCAATAGTTAGTATTATTAGCAACAATTGAAACAACACATCAAAACGATATGATCCTAAAAGTCTTATCACGTAAAAAATATACCTTTCCAACAAAGACGTTGTACACAGAGACGGGAGTCCTTACGGTAAGACAATTATTTATTAAATCAGTGATCCTCAGACAACACTCAGTTAAACCACACTTCATTACAAGAAGAAGGACAGATAAAGTTTATATCACGCCAAAATATAGGACATCTTTTGCACAAAGATTTTGTAACTATCTCGGACCCATGTTATATAACAAAATAAGCAAAAATATAGATGTAAGAGTCCTCAATAAACACAAATGCAAACTGGTTATAGACGGATACATAAAATCTTTAGATTACAATAAAACTGAGAAACTTCTAGAGACCTGCATATAAAGTAGGCTAAACTATAATTGCACACACACATACTCATTCAAATACATACCTCCATAAAATTCACACACCCTACAATACACATCCCAACACAGCTCTAAACCCGCACACAACTTCTAACCACAAACAAATTAAATTAAATACTTAATCATAGGTAATAATAAATACAAACTTGTTAAACAACCAAATCATAATTATTCACAAAAGGAAATGGACATGATTGCTTATAATGATACTTTCTGAGGATGAGGAATACTATTCTCTCGTGATACAGTTTTAACTAGTACGAGAGGATAGGGCGAATCAATCCGATGACAGCCATTGCTTTCAACATTCCCAATTCAAATAAATGTGAACTCTTCTCCATTCAAAATTCAGAAAATAATACATGTACCTACCTAGAAACCATAATTTGTTATTGTTAATTTTAAGTGTTATTTTTTATTTTATTATTTTATTTTTGTATTTTGAGGCTGTCTGTGTTACGCAATAAATTTTATTTTATTTTTATTTTTTATTTTTAAAACCAAACACATTGGCCCCAATAATTGCCAATCGCACCAACCAAACGCACCAGTCTAAAACGGAACTAAAATTTACATCAAAACCAAACCACATTGGCTCCAACATTTGCCAATCGCACCAACCAAACGCACCAGTCTAAAACGGACCTAACATTTTGTAACCAATGTTTGCCAAACAACATTTGCCAGCTCACGTGACACAAACAAACATCGCTTACTTGACCATGGTTTGTGTATAACATGTATACACTAATTGCAAGAGTACACATGTGTCGTCAATGTACACTTATGTCAAGACACTGAGATTTGAATAATACCTATATCCGTACGGCAAATGACGTTAGATTGCGTAAATTTTAAATTTGGATATTACATATGGAATTTTACAGTTACAAATATTGATTTGATTAGTGTTAATTTAATAGTTTTTTTTTTGTCCTAAGGCTCTTAAAACGATTAACGATTTAAAAACTATATTAATAAAGAGACAATAGATTATTTTGATGCATAACTTGTATTTTTTTTTATCTTTGGCTTTCGTTAAATCATTGCTTTCAACCAATAGGATAATGCATAAGACAGTATTTTTGGAGCTCAGATACGCAGTCGCTCCATTTTAAAATACGGCAAGTTTGTAAGCCGACCCCAATATACTCGTAGCTTGGACAAAACGTAGTTTTTTGACAATGTTGTAAAATATGTATCTGTATGTATGTTAAATTTTTTTGATGTCATTGTTGCTAAATAACATAATTAATAAAATAAACTCACCTTATGGCCTCTTTAAAGCCCTTGGACTATAAATTTAGTTTCTTATTACTGTCTTATATACCTTAAAGGGAAAGGCAAACTGGCTTTTAATTTACTTAGTTTTTTTTTTTCATGAAGAAACTAGATTTTATTTATTAACTGTCTTATTTATTTATATAACAGACTCTCAAAAATACGGTATTCAGCTGAAACCGGTAAGACTGGTATCCGATCTTAATATAGTTAGGGAAAAGGCTCGGGAGATGCTGATGAACAGGCTCTGTTAAAAAAATCTTCATAATTATATAAATTTTTGTAATGTTAAATACTCATGTTTATTGTATAAAACAACCGACAATTCAGCATTATGATTATACCTCAGAATGGGGAATTTTTAATGCTATTATGGTCACTGAAATAATTACTATGATTGAGTAATTGTCTTGACATTTCAAGAAGTAACCAGTTTAAAATATAATTAAATAACACGGGGATTTACCCTTGTTTATGACATCACGCTCATTCAACCAACTTTTTATAATTGACAGATTATTTATTGGTTTCTTAGGTTTACGCAAATGTTAGACATTACCGGGACCTAAAATCTAAATACAAACCGCGAAAAAATCCGTAAAAAGTAGTTTTATTTCAATGACGGATTATTATCTAAATAATTTATAAAACAACTCCCTCCCGTCCCTCGTTGCTTCTGTTTGTCTGGTCGCGATTAATCAAGAACCAATGAACAGATTTTGATAATAATATAGTTTTCACCAATGTATAGTGTGGTTCAAGAGGAACGTTTGTGTTATACTGAAAAACTCAACAATGTTTTGCCTAGCCGGGTGTAGCCAAGGCGCTGAAAAATAACTGAATGTCGATAAAAAGTTAAATATGAAATACTTTAAAGGGCCGAATCCGTTTTAAAATGTATTATAAAAACGATCAGATAACCGTGTGTGGGATGTCCCGGAATATTATTATTATTTTATATTCAATTAACAGGATATTCTGTTACATAAAATACAAGATAAACAACACACAGAAAACAAACGAAGAATCTTCCTTCAAGTTTTTTTAAGCCAGTTAAAAATAAACTTTTCCTGTTTTACTTTAAATATGTCTGCAAAAGATATATGGTCGAATTGATAATCTCTGGTTGTAAAAAAGAAAACAAAGAATTAAAGTTTGGCCGGCAAATGAATCCGGTTTATGCTTATTTAGACTGGATTTATATGCAACATGTAGCGGGTTTAAATCCAGCAAGCCTGTTGTAGCTTAAAATAATTTAAAGCCTTACTTATGCGTTTTATAGAAATTTTGTTTATATTGTCCGTTGTTATTAATTTTCTTTCGACAGATAGATGAAAGCGAAGTAATTGGAGGTTTATAGTATATTCGGGTTTATAAATTACATAATTTAAAAACCCGACTAGGCGTCTTTCTGAATAATTAATAAGACTTAATTTTTAGGATATTAATAGACAAATTGTGTATATTTTAGTAAATATTGAATAAAACCCTGTATTTTGATACTCAATCGACTGGAGGGTGCAATTGGAAAATAAACAAAAATAAATCTTGTATTTAATGACAGGATTCAGTCTTAATTCATAGAAACTAATGTCTAAATTCAAAGCAATGTATAACAAATTAACTAAGGTCTTCGAATTTTTTTATTTCATACAAATGTATCCTAAAACCTGCTATTATAATCACATTTTACATCCGTAGAAGAAATTCTTAGTGTTAGCCAAAATACGTTTGATGTAACTTCTATTACAAAATTATACGCTCGCCTTGAAGTCCGGTTTTTGATCTCCATAAAACGATCATGATTTTATGTGGTTGCAAAACACACAAAGATTAGATACGTCGTTTGTAGGTATAAAAGTCAGTAGTGTTTTTTTTTGTAGAGATGGTTACTTTTAATCGACTTCAAAATGAGGTATAGTACTGTAAGACATGGGTAAGGACTTCAGTTCGAGTGTATGATTTTATGTTTGATATCACCTGCAATTGTGTTTTGATTTTGAAAACTCTTTTTGTCATTGATAATAATTATGGTATACCTCTCAAAGGTGGTTTTATTGATCGATTATTTTTATATTGACTTGAAATCAATGATTTTCTAAAAGGTTACAGATTGCCCAATTTGGTTTTAAAGACAGACAAGCAAAGAGGTATTGAAAAAATATTATCATGTGTTCTCAATACTCATCTTATTTTTTTTAATAATGACAACGAATAAGATCAATGACTGATAATAACAACAAATTTACATATTTTTTGGATGTTTTTACATGCTTTTTTTTGTGGCCTGACTTATTTGACACTAATACTACCTATTAAATCAATATTTTTTTTGTCTATTATAATAAGTGTGTCAATATTATACTCAAGTCGTGATAGTTCAGTAATTTATAGCTCAGGTTTATTGCACATGATTGCGAGTTCGAGACCATGTTATGATGCAACTTTATCAATGCCAAATCTACTTTTTAAATTGTTCTAAGACACTGCACTGGGATGTTGTAATTTTATTTTGCCGGTAACAAAATGTTCACTGTGTATTTGTACACATGTATATTTTATGTTATATTTGAGAAAAGGTGTTATTTCTTTTTATGTATCGGAAACAATTAGGTAATAAATTTTTTTTTGACTCATTTAGTCTATCACTTTCTTCGACTGCCTCGTTGGCCTAGTGGTGCTAAGTGCGACTGCTACGCTAGAGGTCTTGGGTTCGATTCCCGAGTCGACCAAGGTGTTATTGGGTTTTTCTATGAAATTCTCAATAGGCTCGCCCCCTATTACATGGGACTTAAACATATCGGCGAACTGTGGGTGTCAATGGTACGCCTCTGCCTACCCATTCAGGGATACAGGCGTGATGATATGTTATGTTATGTTATGTTATCACTTCCTTCGAGAAATTTGTTTATTTCTATATGCAAGAGCTGTATCTTAAAAATGTCTACTCATTTCCCTAGTATTCTTTATAGAAGGAGCACTGATCGCGTAAACCACTGAGCTAGTGATAATTTAGATTAAATAAAAACTATAATGTAGTTACTTACTTTGGGTTCAGAGCAATGTATGTGATGATATCCGCATTTATTTATTATTAATACCAGTTTCATCAATATTAACATTATCATTCACCGTTACTTAATAGCACATTAGCATATATTATATTAGAAGTGGACATTAAACACGACACAGTGATTTGACTTGAAAACAAAATCAAAATTCAGAATTGATTTAGGCTAGGAAGTAGCTTTTTTTTTGGTAGAGATCTTTGCAGTTAGCCTGAGCGCAGGCTTTGACTGCTTCACTAGACTTTAACTAGGAAGTAGCGCTTATCAACGTCAATATAATACAACACACAATCGACAGCGCCCTAAGGGTCGGTTCATATCCGGAAAGACATTTGGCCACTCACTATTCACATCTGATTTTGAACCTAAAAAACAAAAGAACACACATTCTTTTGTTTTTCCTAAACATTTGAGAGGCCTGACCCAACATGGCAACTATCCGGTTATCAAGACCGGTGTTACGATGATACCGGATAATCCGGTTTGTTAAGTTATGGTCTTGTTAACTTTAACACAAAGTATACGGATACAGAATAAATTAAGTTTGGGGCACGAGTTTTGATACTTTTTCTCGTACTTGTAGCGGTTTTTGTCACTGTAAATCAATAATTCACTTGAGATCAGAGGGCTGGTTTGTTCCTTGCACAGAGAATCGGCATAGCCATTCAACGTGGCAATGCTGCCAGTCTTCTGGGCATGTTCCCCGCCATTGACAAGGATGACGATGGGTTTTTTGACACGTGTTAAGTTAATTAATACTTCTACTATTATAGTTATGTCATTAATCTTAAAAACAAATGCTTGTTTGAGCGCAATAATCGCTAAAACTAACAGTGGGATTAATACTAATAATTTTGTATTTCATAGCCGAATACTGGAGTAAGTTAATAAGCTTTAGGTATATGAATAGAACAGCGGTATTTAAATGGTTTTAGGCCTTACACAGCCTATGAACTTTATTAAAAATTAGGGCCAATAGCCTATGTATGTTCCTCATAATCATGTTACTTGCATACGCCAAATCGCAAGGCAAGTGAAATCGCACTACATAACTAGTGATAAATAAATATTAAATAAGAAAAACACGTGTGTTCTTAGAAACGGTAATAATGATAATTAATATTGTAAATTACTATAATAATATCCATTATAACTTATGTAGTATACGATGACTGACACTTGATCGTTATTAGTAGCATTTATATGGATAATAGCATTTAATTGATGATAAGTAAACAAAAAGTGCAGTATGGGAGGAAACTAATTTTTTATATAGAATGTAACGTTTTATTTGTTTTTACTTCCTAGTTATTCTTCATATCAAATGCTAGAAAAATTTAAGACAAAAAAAAATTAGCTATTAAAAGACACAAAGTATAATTACGATTAATTTATATTAAGGCCATAATATATTTTATGTATAGTCAAATTAAATAAAAAAGCGGACTTTAAATTTTAACATAACAAAAGTTCAATTACTTTTAAAACTTTTTAGTTGAAGGAACAGATTGATACAAACAATGTATGGGATTCATCGGAAACCTTCAATGCCAACTAATTTTAAAAATATATTAATTAAAAATCATTGTTCCTATATCACAATAACCGATAGCACTTGACAAATTAACTTTCACTCTTTTCCTACTAAACTTTTTCTATTAAAACATAACCATACTTACTACAAGAAAGTAGGAACTTACACTCAAAACTTTGTTATAACATAAAAAATATATAAAAAATTACTCACCGGGTCACACACACCAATGGTCAAACGGCTAACGTCCAACTAAGATGGCTAATATAATGTTGACTGGACTACTTGGCGGTTGAATGAAAGAATTGAAGAACATTGTGCAGATGTGACGGCAGTAGGTTATTGCCTATTGCCTCTGAGAGTACGAGTAGGCTTTAGTGAATTGACTGTTAGTTTTAAGAGTAATTATTGATCTTGCAATAAGTTTAAGTTTAAATAGAATTAATTAATACTATTATTATTATATTACTATTACTATTATTATAATTAAAGCGAGAGCATTAAATTAATTTTTTCAACTAAAATGTCGACTTTTCAATGGAAGAATATTAGTAGTAGTTAGTAATAAATTTAATAAGTAAATCGCATTTTTTTATGAATTGGATGTTGTTGTCATCGTTAGTCGATGTTATACGTTTTTGGATAGTCAGAGGTGACTATCCAAAAACGTGTAAAAAAAGACTTTCTGAATGATCAATCTTGCCCTGCACCGCTGTTTTTGCCAAATTTTCTTAAGCCTTAACGGTATTTATTAAAACAACCAAAAATGACTGCAAACACAAAATAAAACGCGAAAATTTAAGGTCGACATGTAACAAAAAAGCACTTAGGGCGCAGGTAGATCACAATTACAATAAATGGAGTGTCTCATCTGCAACCTACTCTTTGGTCTAGCATCTAGATGTGAACACATTTTGCGTAGTATAGTGTACCTTGCAAATATTTGTTCTGTTTTTCCGTCTTCAACGTCAGTTAGTGTAACTTTGTACTTTGTTACAAGATCACTCTAGGTCTATTATGTTACCTTCAAAACACCATTACAGATTACGTAGCTCTTCCTAGAATAAGTTATTTATTTAGACAAATAACCCCTAACAAATTACCGCATAATGACGCTAAGATTTTACTTATGTCAGTGAATTATTGTATAAAATTTCAGTAAATAAAAATAAAATCATAACTAATATGAACCGATCAATTTAAATTGCATCTCTATATTATAACATAATTCAACAAGTTCTGAGTAGGACAGTGAATAAGTATACAATAAATATACATGCAGAGGAAGACCAAAAAAGTGATGCATCGGACGGATTGTGTAAAAATAATATGACGAAAGAAAGGAGTGAATGCTGACGATTAAAGGAATGATTGCAAGCT
Organism: Autographa gamma; assembly: GCA_905146925.1. NCBI lineage: Eukaryota > Metazoa > Arthropoda > Insecta > Lepidoptera > Noctuidae > Autographa > Autographa gamma. Next base: position 1,886,307 of record LR989870.1, read on the forward strand.
TAAAACGCATTGTTCCGACCCCAAATAACTATTTTGGGACAGGGCAGGGATTATGATTTCAACTAACCTTTTTCTCTACAAAGCAAATGCTAAACAATTATGAATTTATAAGAAGTTAAATAATTATTCCGAGGGGAAATTAACACAAAAAAAGTCTACTAAGTCTCTAACAAGTGGAGTATTTGTGGCTCAAATACAATACACCAAAATAAAGTGGGTTTATTATTGTTCTCATTTCACCTAGGTGATATCATCCACTTTGACTGAATAGACTAAATAAGTATGATTTGTTATCCTTGAATAAAATAACCCAAATAAACAAACGAGTCTATTTTCATTATTCAATTGTACTTCTATGACCCACACAACAAAGTGAACACTTTCTTACGTATAGGAAATATACTGAACACTGATTGCTGACGGGCCTGTTGGTCTGGTGGTTAGTGACCCTGACTGCTATACCGGAGGTCGTCGTCATTCTCACCCAGGCCAAATTTTTGTGTGATGAGCACGATCATTTGTTTCGTTTCTGGGTTTTGACTATATATAATATGTATTTAAAAATATATAAGTATGTTTATCAGTTGTCTGGTTACCATAGTACAAGCTTTGCTTAGCTTGGGATCAGATGGCCTTGTTAAAGTTGTCCCAGGATATTACAGGATATTGTAATACTGATTACTTGCCAGGCCTTCAATCGTTTTTAATTCTAGGGTAAATATAAACAATCAAACCGCAAACTAGTTATTAGTTACTTTACATCGTAATTTTAAAGTTTTTCTTTATAAAAAGTGAAGGAATTTTTAATAACTGTATTATTCTTAACTGCAGAGGTCGTTTATGTGATAAAAACAGAATAATTAACATAGTATCTACCCTAACATCCGTCATAGTTTGAAAGAGACACAGAAATTATGCTGAGAATTAATGATGTTTGCAGTTTTGCTAATGTTTGTTGCATAACTAACATGTACATATTGTCTATAAAGAAATAACAATAGTAAGGTCTGATGAAGCACGGAAAAGGCTCTATAAGGAAATTCAGAATGGTTAAAATATACACAAAAAAACTTGAGCAACGGAACTTAACTTAAAAAACGAGACAAGTAACCAGCTTTTGCCAGCAGATACAACACAAACAAGACACATCACAGACAGTCATCACAAAACAGTATTTTCTTAGCGTTCAACCTACCTTCATGCCAAATTTTATCAAAATCGGTTTAGTTGTTTAGCAGTGAAAGCATTATAGACAGACAGTCCGAGCAAACATCGAATTGAAAACACTTGAAGGCACGTTCTAATTTAGTTTTAGTAACAAAAGTGTGCCCTTAATTTTCTTCAAGTGAGTAATTTTAAAATCTCTCAGTACATTATGCTTCTTGAATATTAACGAAAGCTTACACATAACTCACTTATTTGCACAAGGTCTTATATCTAGAACATGGTCAATTTGGTCAGTAACCTCTTTCCTATCACGGACATTTTAAATTTAAATTTGTATCAAAATAGATTTGGATGGCGACATCCTTGCAACAGATTAGTGTGTGTATATACAGATGTCCGTGGGTTTATATAGATATATTTTTTCATACAAAATTTAGTGAAACTATAATATATATAATATAATAAAATAACTATAAGGCAAACTAATTAAAACGATGCTTTTTTAAGAAAGTAAAGACAGCAAAAAATGTCAAGTACATAGTAGTTGTTAGCTACAGACTAAATCATTTCAGGTATGTGTGTGTCTTTCCAATGTCCCATCTGCTTGCAGCTGGGCATCTTTCCATACACAGAAGGAACGAGCATTGATCACCACACTTGCTCATTGCGGATTAGCAAGTTAAGATTTAATTTTTTGGATACCAGCTTTCCTCCATCTATCAGTAGAGTCTTATACCAAATTATATACTTTGTCTAACCTTACATTTAGTTATAGAAATTGTAAGGCACACAGTGCACACATTTGTTACTAACAAAATGAGTCATAGTTACTTAAATAAATAAACTTATTATTATATTAAATGATTCTAACAACAAAAAAAGACCACACGGGAAGCACCACCTTTAAAATAAAAAAGAAACATCAAAATTGGTTCACCCAGTCAAAGTACTGTTGTAACAAACATAAAAAAGTCGATTTGAATACCTCCTCCTTTTTTGAAGTCGGTTAAAAATCACTAAATATACTGAATTATATTTCAAAACACTATGAAACAAAGAAAATAACTATAAACAAATATTATGACGTCACAAGTGGCCATGCTCTCAACCTTTTTATGAACTGTAATTATGATGCATTATCTAAAGTACAACCAGTTCTTTATTGTCATCGCACCTTGAAATAAATAAAACTATTAAAAATCAAGAGTACTCTTATTTTTTATTATTATAGGTCCTTTAAACGGTGAAGGAAAACATCGTGAGGGAACCTGGATTCCAAAATTTGGGATCTGAAATCGCCAATCCGCAGAGAGCAAGTGTGGTGATCAATGCTTGTGCCTTCTTTATATGGGCAGAGGCCTGTGCCCAGCAGTAGGTCGTTTATAGGCTGGATTATTATTATTATAGGTACTTTAATGCTCTGTGTGACGCAGGACTTTCAACATACCCGCTGGAGCTGCGGTGAGAATGCTTAGCGATCCCGCGGCTCCAGCAAAGGCGAGAACGGGATCGGGGTGTTTTTGGTCGGTGCAAGTCCGACGTGGGTTGAACTCATTAGATTTTAAGCTGGCAAAAAAGGGCTTTTAACGAAAAAAATACACTTTTAACTATTAAGCCGGAACCCCACCGCTGCGCAGGCTGTGCACGGATGCGTGGCTCACCTCTGCTGCGTGGGCTCATTAGTTCGGCGGCGTCAGCCTCCGTTTCCACTGCGGCGTACGGCCACGGATGTGTCGCCCACACAGCTCATAGCTATGCGTGGGGTACAGTCACGAGCAAAAATATGTATACAATAATATCCGAAATTGTTAAACGAAATTAGTGAGATTTTTTGTCGAATCTCTTCTGCCATCTAGCAATCAATGCATAATGACAGATCACACTTGAAAATAAAATTGACAAATATTTTTTTTAATAAAAAAATATTTGACTTAAAGTCAATATATTATTTTTATAATATAGACAACAGCGCTTCCGAGTAACAATATAATTTAGCTATTGTGTAGTAACATCTATTTTACTTATTTGTATTATAAATAACTTAGTTCTTACATAAATTATACTTATCACAACTTAAATGTATGTATATATACTAGGAACATTAATTGTACCTCTTATTTATAGTAGCTTATTCTTATAATAATTTCTTAACAATATTATGTGTGTACATATTTTTGCTCGAGACTGTACATAGTCGTGGGTCGCAGAGAAATGGCCGACCCACGCAGCTCGGATGCGTCGCACGGCCGTGGGTTGAGCTACGTTCGTGGGTTTATGACGTCATTTGCTGCGTAGCATGTCCGTGCGCTGCGGTGGAAACGCTCTCATACATTTTGTACTAAAGCGAAGCTGAACACACGTGCACAGCCTCTCCGTGCGCCGCTGTGGGTTTCCGGCTTTATTTTATACCTTTGTACTAATACCTTGTTTAGTTAAGTAATTCCTACAATGCTTCGTGTGTAATAATTACCTACAAAATTAAATTAAAGTTCCCTTTCCGGGTCGAATCAGCAATACATTGAGCACATTGCTAAGAGAAGCAATCACTACACAGATTCCCTTACAATATCAAAATCAAAGAACATTTGCGTTACAATTAAAGCCGCCGGTTTGGTGTAGGTTACTTTCCACGAAATGCTTATTGTCGAAGTACTTCTGAAAATAAATAATAAAAACATAGACAAAGACATTTTTTTTTTGTATTTTTCCATAATGCACATGTTCGAGTTATAGATTCTGCATATTTTGCCAATGACTTATAAGAATTATTTTTCGTATAAACTAATTATACTAAAACTTAGCTGATGACATAGTTAACATAGTTAATTTAATTCCTTCTACAAACCTGAAAAACAATTGCAATAAAATAATAAAACAAATGACAGTCGCCTGAAAAAGCTTGCTGAAACTATTTTCATAACATACTTATATGCTTCATTTTAATTCCACTCAGTTTTCATTTAATTAGTAGACATAATGAAATTTATGCAGGAAAATTACTATTATTTCATTAGTCAGAGTAGAGTAGAAATAAATTTATTTCTTTGGTTAATTTCATTTCTGCTTGCTAACTATGTCAGTTATTCTGTAGTACCTACCATTGTTTTTACAATGCTTTGATCGCTGAGGTTCCGGGTTCAATCCCCGGACGGGTCAATGTAGAAACTTTTCTATATTGCCTCGGGTCTGGATGTTTGATGTACCTTCGTTGTTTCTGAATTCTATAACACAAGCTTTAGCTACTTACTTTGGGTTCAGAGCAATGTCTGTGATGTTTTCCGCATTTATTGACTATTTCTTACAGAAAAATGTCTTAAATAAGACCTTCATAAATTACAGTACAAATTGTCATCAAAAATCAAACTTTAGCTTTCCAACGAAGATATATTTCTTAACTTTTAAGTGGAACATCTCATCTCAAGCATAAAAATATAAGATTTTTATAACATTTGTCAAAATATACACAAATATTAGACGACTTAATATAACTTTGGAGAGGTCCAAATGTAACAAGTAAGCGTCGCGATGTTAATCAAAAAGTAATCTCACTTTGTATACAAGTTAAATTTTTGTTGGAGATTTAGAGGCTCGGTAGTTACAAGCCAAGTTCGCGTCCAAAAACAGCGACTACCAATAGCTATGACAGCTATTTTATGGTAATAACGCGGAATCTTATTGAACCATTTTTTTTTGTTAGTATAATTCAGTACATGACACCAAAGGAATATTCCCTAAGTTGTATGTCTTGATATGAGCTACTTATAAGACAATAAAGAATGAAGGAAAATAGTAGTTAGTGTAACATTTTTTAGATAAGATACAGTAGCGTAGTTAATAGCAACTGAAAATAAAAACGAATTAGTTTTAACTTCTATTTTTACCGAACTTGGCCCTTTTTTGCATAATTTTGTTTTGGATAAAATTACGTTTATCATGACGAGTCGTGAACTCTACTGCTCCAAATGTTTTTCTTCATCTAGAAATGTGTCAAAATATAAATAAGTACCTAGGTATTTTGAATAGAAGTAGATAGTGTCTGGCATTATGTAAAAAATACAAATCTGAATTTTAAATTTTCTTACTTGTTCCTAGGTTTCAGATTTCGCAAAATATTCCTGACTAGCTATTCTGACCTAGTATCCTCAATAATAGAAATTAATTCTGTTTTTTTTTCAATCATATCAAGATTGACATATTTTCGCTTAGTAGCTTTCTTTTAATTTTATATGAAAGAAGAGCCTCCAATCTCAACCCTCCAACCTCCAATTAACAACGAAATAATTTTCCCTATACTTACTCAAACAAATAATTTCTTTTGTTAATTATTTCAAGATTAACATATTTTCTAGTAGCCTTGTCCTTATTTTCAAAGATACTGCCATCACATACTAACGAAAACCTTTCCTTAAATTACCCATAACAAAACATTAAAACGAAAAACCATGAAGCGTCAATACCAACAGAATTAACATCGGAGCCACAATACGAGGTATCAATCACCACTACAGAGCGTGCGGTGAACTCGATGATTCGCATTAAAATTGACTGAATTCATAATGACACCAGTCTTTCATTCCAGGCACTAATTGAGTGAATATTGAGCTTTTATTTGGCTTTCATTAATATGTTTGCGTTGGTAATCTGTTTTATTAAGCTTTAAAAAGGTTTTTTTTGTTTGTCGCTAGGGTAAATGAAAAAAGGAGCAAGATTATGATTTTTCCTCATATTTTCCTAAGCCCTAAGCCTAAGCTATTGAACTCAAAATAGTGGCTTGAATTCTTCCAATGAATTCAGTTTAGCTCACACGAAATATAAACGTATTTTTAAAGAAAACCCCAGTAAAAAAAAAATTCATAAATTTTAAAATACTGAAACGATCTTCAAAAATTATAGCTTGAAATAATCTCAATTACGTAAACTTTCAAAAAACAAAAACGCATCATAATCGGTACACTCACTTAGCAGCTAAGATGTTACAGACAGACAAACAAAAACACAGACAGACACGTCTAATTCATAACTCCCAGTCATTTTGCTTTGGGATTTAAAAATGGTTGACAACAAAGGATTATCCTAAGAAAACAGATTATACTATAGTGCAGAGATTGACCACCAAAGATGGTCTCAAGATAGATTACTTAGAGTGCACCATACATCACTATTTGCCTTCAAAGGAAAACTATCTATCAAAATGTTAGAACGAAATCACTTACATATTGACACTTTCAAATAGATGCTGTTGTTTTGCTTACTTTTGGTTCAGATGACCGGGTTTTTTGTACCAGGACATTATTATTAAGACTTCATCATCTGCCTAGCCTTTTCCAACAATTTTGGGTTCGCCTTCCAGTCTTACAAGATTCAGCTGAATACCGTATTTTACATGAAACTACTGCGTATCTGACGTCCACTACCCATTTTCCTGGTGCCCCATAGTAGGACTGGTTGTCAGAAAAGACGTAACGAATTCCAAAGATCATCGTATGATAGTCTTGACCAACGGGAGGGTCTCGGTATGTTCACAAATTGTCACCCATCCACGGACCAACCATGGCGAGTGCGGCTTAACCTATATTATCGGTCAAACCGTACGGCTTTCACTTAGCCAGTCATTCTTATTTATCCTTCTCAACACTAAATTTAATATAGTGGCAATAGGCTCGCCCCCTATTACCTAGGACCTAAACATATCGGCGAACTGTGGGTGTACATTGGTACACCTCTGCCTAACCCTTCGGGGATACAGGCGTGATGATATGTTATGTTATGTAACACTAAATTCCAGTGGGTTTACCATACTTATATCTTTAAGAAACAGTTTTGTTACATGAAGAATCTAACACTACCCATTTTAATACGGGTATAAGTACTTATCCTAACGCCATATCAATTACAGTTTTCAGCTAGTCTAGCAGATAAAACATTCACCTAATTTCGAAGTCAGCAATGCAGATTTGCTACTCTTTTTAGTATTTTGGCTGTGTCTCGTGGAATGGTAATCTCTGGGATAATAATCTTCTGGCACGACATTTGATAGAGATGGGACCTGTCGCCGATAGAAAGTTATCGATGTTTTGAGTAATCTTTTTTTTTCGGTGGAATAATTAGAATTAAATTAAATACGTCTTGCTGACTTATTTATACAAGGTTTGTATGAGCAGTTAGTTGAATATGCTAGCTATGTGATTGGTAAAATTGTGTACCTACTTTCTATAACCATGTGTTTAGAGTCAGCAGTGATGTAAGATATTTTGTAACCCTTTTCATAAAGATATGACTTAATACGCCAAGAATTCTGGAGAATGGGTATTGGCAATATTTTTAGATCATTGTAAAAATACCTACCCAACTTAATATATACCAATATTTTAAGGCATTCTGTACATATTGTTAATTATTAAATAATCCATAGAATATTGTTTTGGTTTCAGATGAAAAGGTGATACAAAAATTGTATTATCATAATAACTCCGACTATTGAAACAAATTATTTCCTACCCAACTTCAATTGAAATAAACAGCATACACAAACTTTACTTGTCATCGTCAGAAAAAATTAAAACGCAATTTCGAATCTATCGATAAACTGTGTTTAGCCACAACACTAGCTAGGTCTCATCTGGTACACAGACGGGTAAGGCATCCGTTTCACTAATGCACTGGGTCATTCCTTTTTACATAAACCAGTATGTACTAGTGTTGTGAACTGTTTGTTTGGTCTTAAAAGTATTGGGCGATGTGATACAACTCTATATTATGGAGATGAATAACTTTACTTGAGAATTTTGTGTTAGTGGTTTAATTATGGATATACATTCAGTTTGACGGGCCTGTTGGTCTAGTGGTTAGTGACCCTGACTGCTATACCGGAGGTCGTGGGTTCGATTCCCACTCAGGACAAATGTTTGTGTGATGAGCACGATCATTTGTTTTGGTCTGAGTGTAATTTATCTATAATATGTATGTATTTAGATATATTATTATATAAGTATGTATATCAGTTGTCTGGTTACCATAACACAATCTCTCTTAGAGCTTAGCATGGGATCAGATTACCGTGTGTGAATTGTCCAGGAATATTATATTATATTACATTTTCGGTATGTGTACCTTAAGTTTTTGTAACAGATCTACATTTATAAATTGAATAGCAATATAATGCTTAATACGTCTATTTTAACATTTTAATGATCATTGCACAAATTATTGACGCCTGATTAAAAATCTTAAGCAATGTTGAGTTTGCAATACTTGCATATATACGAAAAAAAATATAGTACATTGATGAATAAAAGATAGATCAGATACTAAATTTACCTATAAGGTGACCTATGACTCGGATATAAGACAGTTATATAAACTAGAATCTCAGTAAAACACCTATTTTTGTTTTCAACAAATATGTAGCTGAAGTTTTCATAATTCCTCTTTATAAAAAATACAAGCAAACCAATACTGGCTTACACATTTCATAATCCCAAAAATATCTATTCAATCCCTTTTAAGCCTTCATTTCAATTTTCAACACCAAAAAAGTAAGCTTATAACTACATGTTTTTTCACTATCTCCCCAAGATTAAGCCCACTTTGCCTCAAAGAAAATATCTCTTTAAAATTCATGAGTTGCAATTGTTGCGTTGCTTCGGAATTGAGTAATATTAGATTTTTCAGCCTCTTCCCTTTTTATTTTTTGTAAGTAGGATGAAATTTAGCTTAGGTAGGGTTATAAAGTGGGTTGTTAAAGGTTTTACATGAAAATTGGCCTGAAATAGCTTTGTTTTAGAATGACTTATGGATTAAAAATAAATTAGAAATACATTAAAAAAAGTTCTGCTTATCCCTTTACAAAAAAATACTAAAAACCTAGTATAATAATTATAGCTAGCTTAAAAACGTCCCACTGCTGGGCTCAGGCCCCTTCCCATAAAGAGAAGGCACGAGCATTGATCACCACGCTTTTTCATTGCGGACAATTTATTACAATGTTCATATTATGATACCTAAACCTAATCATTATCTCCCTGCCCTGTTCCCAATTATTTGGGGTCGGCGCAATGCGTATTCAGCTTCCATTCATCTCTACAACTTGTCATCTCAGTATTTACTCCTTTCTTTCTCATAATAATATCACCTTTCACACAATCCATCCATCTCTTTTTTGGTCTTTCTCTGCATGTATACCCATCCACATTCATACTCATAACTGGTCTAGTTACGATACCTAAACCTAATCATAGGAAGAAATAGTCACCGTCTATCCTTCGAAAGTATTTTTTTCTACTCCTAAAAAAAAAGTCAGGCAAAAGCGTTACTGTACAAAATAATACGAAAGTTATATTATTTGTTGTTTACTTCAGGGAATATTTCCAACTACAGCGCCTCTAGTGAATATTTTGTATGAATACAAAAACAAGTCGACACTTCCCGAAATTGATTTTATAACTTTACGAATCATAATGCATGCGCTGGAGGGTTTTTAAAATTAATAATGTTTGGGAGAACTAAAGTTCTCTTTTGTATGATTGTGTATTATTGCTATGCGTATCTAAAGCGTTAGTTATGTGTCAAGAATTAAAGAAGTTAATTTGATATGCTGGCTTTTGAAAATTAGTAAGTATATTATTAGAGGATTTCTTTTCCGTGACGTAATTGCAAGGTATATAACAGTAAACTTCAAAACTACTAATATTTTCATCTTAATTCAAATTAGAATAGGTGTGTGCAAATAAAGAATTTTTTTTTGGTAAAAATTCTGGTCATAAAATTATGGTATATGGTAGTAATCCAGGGAGATGATTGAACTTTTTCATGTTTATAAAACTTATTTACTGAATTACTAATATTGTTGTCCAAGTGTAATATTAAAAAGGATGTCTCCATACATTGGCACATGTTATAAACGTTATATTGCAATTTCCAACAATTGCATGCATTTCATTGCTTACACTTTCCAGTTGAACAAACGTATTAATACAGGGTGTTAAGAAACCCCTGTCCGAGCCGAAAGGGTGCTAAAAGGTTCATAATCTCATGACCAAATTAAATATATTTGGAAAATTCATGATAGAAATAATAATAATGGATTTTGAAATAACCGTTTTGCCCCGAAATTTCCTAAACTACACCACTTATTTCGTCGGTATTTTTTGGGGCCTTTTGTTTTGTAGTAAGGTAGCATCTGTAAAGACGCCGAATCTCTCTCTCAATCAGATATCGTTACCTAGCAACCTTCAGGGATCGGACAGGGGTTTCTTAACACCCTGTATAGTTAATACATATTATACCAAGGTCAATGATCCCTCTCCACCTACCTCAGGTAATACAGCTTAACATAGTTGGATTCAAAGTTAATGGCGGCTCTGAAGTAAACAACCTCGAAATAAACTATAAAAAAACAAAAGTAATGACTTTTCATCCACGACAAAAAGCTCAAATTTCTGTTAACCTGACAGCTAACGGCACACAAATAGAGGTCGTTAACAATTTTTCTTTATTAGGGCTCATCATAGATACACACATTACCTGGAAACCACACATCAAACATATACACTCAAAAATCTCAAAATTCTGTTACGCACTACGAGAAGTTAAAAAAACTACTGACATACAAACTGCCCTCAGCACTTACTACGCCTACGCATACTCATGGCTCAGCTACGGCATTATTATGTGGGGAAACAGTACCGATACCCATACACTACTCATTCTCCAAAAGAAATTAATTCGTATAATAGTTAATTTAGAGCAAACCGACAGCTGCAAACCAATGTACATAAAATATCGAATATTAACGTTACCTTCTATTTATATCTTAGAAATATGTAAATTTGTAAGAAAAAATACAAACTTTTTCATAACCCGTGGAAATAAACATAGTGACCGACCAGTACGACACAAGAACATGTTAATGCTCCCCTCCTCACACATGACACTTCACAGCAGTAGCCCTTATGTAATGTCCATTAAAGTTTTTAACAAATTACCAGACTCATTAAAAAATGAAACAAGCGACACTAAATTCTTACGCGCACTCAAGAACATCCTCATCAACAAAGCCTACTACTCGATTAACGAATTTATTAATGATAACAACATTGTCCATACACAACATGAAACATAACAACAAGCACATCACACTTTCCAATCACCCACCCATGTTATTTTAGTAAATACATATGTACAGAATAAATACCTATTATTTTATAAATACTAATTAAGTCTCATGTTCCTATAAGAAAAATAAATAAATGTAGAAGTATAATTTAAGTAAATTTGTTGATTTTGTTTTATATTATATTTTATTAATTGTTTAATTTTAGATGTAAGTTTAATTTTATTTTGCTGTGCCCTACAGGGTCCACGATTGTACTTAGCTCTAAGCCATTTTGTAACATCTCTTACTCATTGTGGAATGCAAATAAATATGAATATGAATATGAATATGAATATGAAGTAAGCGACACGCTGTGCAGTACCTCGGCCCGCACCTCCGCTGGCGCATAAGTTTGTTACTGCGCAGCGACTCGCCTCGTGTTCAGAGCCGCCATTAAGTTTGCACCGTACTGTAATAACAACTCCCTTCGGGTAAGCATACTCTATTACACATTAGTCTGAAATGGGACGATCTTGACTATAACTTTAAATTACTGTTTAATCTTTAACGTTGCTTAGAAGGTGTTAACGGATTATTTCGTGTGTGATATAAAATAAAGAGAATATTATACTGAATGACTGAAAGTTTGCTAAATACGGTCTTATAGTGCAATTCATTTTGATAGTTGTTTGTTAAGCTAGCACGTTATTAGAAGATCAGTAAATATTTATCGTAGTTTAAACGATACCAAAAAGAGAAGGTGATGAATTTTCTATTTATTTATGAAGGTTTTGATTATCCCCGATTATTCGACGACACTTGCAACGATAGAGTTTTTTTTTAATACTTGTAATGTAAAGAAACTTTAGTGGTATCAGGTTCATCAGAAGATGAGATTCTGAATAATAATACCAGCCTATAAACGTCCCACTGCTGGGCACAGGCCTCTTCCCACCACGCTTGCTCTCTGCGGATTATCGATTACAGATCCCAATTTTTTAATCCGGGTTTCCTCACTCTCTTTTCCTTCACCGTTTGTCAGAAGTGTCTTAGAATAATTAAGAAAGTACATAATTATAACTTTGAAAAGTCACATTGGTATTTGCCCAGGTTCGAACCTTGTGCATACATATCCGTTCATAGAACCACTAGGCCACGACTTTCTGACTGAGATTCTGAATAAATCAAAAAATTCAATGAAACAAAATCATGATATAAATTGGTAGTCTTTCTTAAGCCTTGCATTATGTAATTCTAAACACTTTTGACATGGCCTCAAACCACCAAACTTTTTGTCCACAATAGTCCCTTAGCGAGACTAGGATAAAGTTAGGACTTTAGGAAGTCTAGATAGTCTGAGCTTTTAGCTAGGGTCAAGCGGGTTCAAGCTGACATGTCCCACTTATGTGGAGTTCGCTTAGAAGCTGTGAGCTGGGGGATGGGAGCTCTCGGGTTTCAGGAAATATGTCGTAGATTCGATTATAAAAGGATAAGAGGGACCTTTAGTTTTAAGTTCCTTTCTTAAAAAGTTAAAGGGGACATAATTGAAAAAAAAAAAAAATGAAAAAAATACTTAAAGAATTTAAATTCTTTTTTTTTTATTTGAGGTGTCATCATCAGATTGAAGGCAGTCAAACGTACAATGTTTTTCCAAATGAGTTATTCACAACCAGTGATCAGACACCATATCATATAAGGAAGTCTGATATTTTGCTTTAAAATATATTATGACAAAAAACAAAGGTGATAGTATTAGCTAAGTACATAGATAATGATTTAGGATTTCTGCATATTAAAAAGTCATAGTCAAGATATTCGTGTAAAGTACCGCAAAGGAGCAGATATGGTATATATGAAATCTACACACATATATTGTATAAGATAATTGACAGCTTTTAGTTACGTATTCCAAAAAAAACTTCAGTCTTATTTCCTATCCTATACATTGATCTTTCAGGTTCCGCATCTCCATAGGTCAAAGTAACGACAAGTGTGGCGAGGTTCAAATGAATTCGGTTGCGATGCTTCCCTGCGTCGGTGAGAATAAAATCTGGCTGATGTAGAGGGCGTTTTATCGTCTGACCGTGCCGAGTGGGCGCGACCACTACTATTGGATGTCGAAGATAGAAATACAAAGTGAGATTTTTTGTTAATATTGATTTATCTGATCAAGGACGGGCAATCTTATAATAAGAATACACGCAAGCTGTGAATTCACGAATGATCTGCTAACTTGAATCTTCAGTTATCGGTCAAAATTTTCTCTTTTGAACTGCTTTTGAAATTTTATATTACTACTATTCTAAGGAAGCTCAAAAATATATGTTATCATGCCTCTTTTATGCTTCGTTTATGCTGAAGCACCCGAACCCTCTTGCCAAGTGATATTTATATAAACGCTAATTAAACCGCTTAGATGTATGGAAGTGACAAGACTGACTCACGTGACTTTCAGATTGGCGATTTTTATCAGTTTCAATCCACTTAAATAAATAGTCAATGAACCAATCGCCACAGTTTTTTAGTCTTTACCACTAATTTACTAGAGCTTTCTTCTTCCGCAATATTAAGTATGACAAGATTTGAGTATTGAGTATTAAGATGCAAGTCCCAGGTAAAGATTTAATATGTTTAAAGAGATCAAAAGTGAGTTACAATCGAGAAGCCATAGTAACAACGGAATATGAATCCAGTTGACAAGTACGACGGATTCAATTTGCGAATAATATTCAATTTGGTATGTCAACGAGTTACGTACGGGTTATCCATTATTAATAGACTCCCATTGAATGAGTCTCCGTGTACTTTTACGAAGGTTAACAGTAAAATATTCAGGCTTTCTCCGTTTTCTGAGAAGTGCTTAGAAATGAAATAAATGGGAAAAGGGTGGAAATGATACATATTGAATTAACGAAGAAATTATAGTAATAATTAAACGTGGAGTGATAAATAGCGGTTAAGAAAGCTAAACTTAAGTGTTTTTTTTTAATTAAATTGAAAAACTTTTCTTAGTCGTAATAGGACATTACAGAACGGGGATTAGCACGTTCATGCTTAAACACTCCTGATTTCCTAAAGTTAGTTAAGGATGTACGCACTAAAACCCGTTCTATGATATAACTAGAAACGAGTTAGTAGCTAGAACTAGTTTAAAAGTTATCATTACAAGAGGATAATTTATTCTTTTGCGTATATTAGTACAAATAAATCATTTAATTTAGCGTACTGATGCTCAGTATGAATGAGAAGGCGCTAGGTTAAAATACTATTGGATTGCCTAACCTTAGGAAAAATTCTGGGAATTTTCCTGAAAGTAATCCTAAGAATTGAAGACCTTTATTATGGCTAGTCAAAGTGAGTATAAAATAACAAATATTCCAGTTGTTTGAGAAGCCAAGAGTTGAGAAGAAATTTCCTTTTCATTAAACGAAATAAAAAGCTTGAAATAATATTTTTATACTTACAAAATATACGTACCTAAACGGTAATTCATAAAAACTATTTACATCAATACTTTATGGGCTGTAACACAATAAATAAACAAGATACTGCTCGTAAACCAAAACAATCATAAAATAAAAACAATGCAAGTTTCTTCCATTTTCTTCAGCTAATTTACTTTGAGTTGTCTTACAAGTATGGGATATAAAAATAAATATTTTATTCCGAAACTTCAATTATAAGTTTCGCCAGATGAGACTTTGAAAGGTTTTCTGTATGAGTGTATTATAAGAACGTTTTTATTAAATAAACTTTGCTTGTAAAATAAGTACTTAGGTCTTTGACCTTTATTAAGTTACTAAGAGGTCTTACATTCTATACTATAAAATATAACATACCATCACGCGTGTATCCCCGAAGGGTTAGGCAGAGGTCTGCCAATGTAGACCCACAGTTCGCCGTATCCCATATAATAGGGGGCGAGCCTATTGCCACTAGCCGGGCACAAATCCAAACTCCGACCTGCTACTGAGAATTTCAAAGAAAAGCCCAATAACACCGTGGTCGACTTGGGAATCGAACCCAAGACCTCTAGCGTAGCAGTCGAGCACCACTAGGCCAACGAAGCACTCTATACGACTGAAGAAAACCCACCATTGAAATTACATACCATAATAATACACAGAACGGTAAAGACCTCTTCCGATATACAAGGTGTCACCGTAAGGGTATATCAATCCAAAGGGGGTGAAGACTACTCCTGGTATAGAGTAAGTTTACAAAATTTTAGGTCAAAATGAGTTAGTTAAAAAACTGATAAAAAAAATGCATCAATTATTTGGCACGTTAACATTTAGTAAGTGACGCTTTATGTTAATGACCCTTGCAGTGACACGTTTATTATGATTAATTGGTGTCAAATAATTAATGTGAAAAATTGGATACGAATTATAAATTTGACTGAAATTTTGTACAATGACTCTATACCAGAAGTACTTTTCAACCCTTTCTAATAGATATCTAGATATCCTTTTAGTAACACCTTGTATGGAGAAGGAATGTATGTGACTAATAACAATAAATTGCTCACTTACTTACCTATTAAATTAAAAGAGTTGCATTGTGTAAATCAGCTTAAATTACTTCTTAAAACCCTAAAAGAGTTCTGAGTTAAGCAGAAACCAGCATCAAAATTGCATAGCAACGAATTTCCTGCCAAAAATACCCACAACTTTAAATCCACCCTTACCTAGCTGCTAGACCATAACAGTTAAGGCATTTTCATTAAATCCTTGCTTAGATTTTACGAAACCGTTGGATGTATTTTAATAATGCAAGCCCAAAGCTATTAAGATCCTTCCATGTACGGTAGACCACACAACAAAGGCATCAACGATTTATGAATTTCTACCTTAAGGTGGCTGGAATAAGAGCGTTTTAAAGATTAAAGTTCAACTGCTTTGTGGTTGACTGTTTGAAGGACCAATATGGGAAACGGATGGTCTTTATTGCTGTATGAATTGTTGATTTATGTATGTATGTTTAATGTTATATATAGCTATTTTCTATGGTTTGCTTTTGCGGTGAGTCAGATACAATTAATTGGTATAGTTTGTAAAGACTATTTTATTAATTATTTTTTTTTAACTTATCCCCAAAAAGTATTTTAAAGCTTTTCTGATTAGAATAGTTTCAGTTTAGAATTATTATTATTTAATCGTTTGGTTACTAGTTTTTTTTATTTTCCGTTGTTTTTTATGAATACTCAAAAAACACTGGTATTGTTAAGTATCTGAACAATCGTACATCCCCTTTGCCTAAATAGTTTAATTGTATGTACACTTACACAGTAATTCATTAAACAATATCCCACATAGCTTACAAAGCCAAGTATTATGTTGTCCGGTCCTGAAATAAGGAAGTGTTCACGTTAATTAAATAGCATAACATTTTAGTATTTAAAGTGCAATTACTTAATTATAAGGCAAGAACTATGAGAAACCACTTACAATTATCTTAGATACTATATTAGATAAGGTCCTTTCACAACTAATTTTCATCCAAAATTACTATATTATCACTCACTGAAACTATGTATGTCCAAACATTTCAAGGTCCACCCTCCTACATATTAACTAGAGTGTACTAAAGCTTATAATCCTTAGGGGCTCTTGCCCTCAGAGACACCATTCATTTAGCGACATTAATTAACGCCACTTTGAACACCGAACTTAGAATTTATGACAAGCAAAAGCTTTTGTTTTGTAATATTAATATCGTTTATGTATTTACTAAAGTGTAACATGAAAAGGTTTTTTGGGACGAATCATTACTTCAAATTACCAGGATTATCCCACTGCATGGTAAAGGTCTCTCTAACATCTTTCCATCTCTTTTCAATGGTTTTTATGTATCAATCGTTGTAAAAATATTGAAAGTCATCACACTGTATCCATCAAGGATGACTGAGATTTTTTTCTTCTGTATATTTGGCTATAAGATTGGATCATTGGTCGTCTGCTGTAAATTTAATTCTAAGTCACATATGCACTTAGGCAGTTAATTTTTATCGTGGCGTTCTGACTCGGATTGGAAGACCCATATAAATAAGTCATCATCATCCACAGACCTTGTCAAGTTCTTTATTTAATGTGCCATTAGATACAGTCACATGTTGTGTCCATTTTCCAAACTTTGCGGTTGTCTTATACATTTACCTGAAAACAACATAGCTCAATTAAATTGCGAGAATGCAGACATAACATTCGTTTTAATCAAATTATTTACTTTAAAAGTTCGCGATCCGTGCCACCGTATCCTCACCCAAAACAGCTACGACAACAAATATACAACTTTTCCGTACACCAGTGTTTTGCATCGCAGATTCTGTGAAATGCCTCTTCACCCGCTCGGTCAAATCCTTAGTTAATTCTAGTATTTACTTTGTAAATGCGGACTTGCATTATATTTATTATAGTGTGCTTCCTCTTTTAACTTTAATCTAGTTTGCTTTCATCCTCGAATTCTAAGTTAGATGACCGAAATCTTTTGATATAGTTAGCAATTTTTATAGATCTGCGTTAAATTTATTAAACACTAGAAAAATATAAATTCGAGTAACTTATTTCTACTACTATATCTAGGTATATAATTTTAAAGCTGTACATATACCATTTTCAAGGGCTGGTTCTAGGTGACGCGGGATAAGGTCGTATGAAAAGAAATGGGGGAGACTTTTGCCCAACAGTAGGACAGTATAGGCTAAGAAAAAAAAATTACAATCGGTGAATGATTGAAAACAACAGTCTGTAAGAGCGTTGGTTACATTATCATCTTGAACACCACTTTGTATAGGTATCGCATAAAAAACGAATCAAAAAAACTAAATTCAAGTAGCCACATCCCAACAAATTCCATCCAAGCGGAACCGCGTGCAAAACTAATAGTTTTATGAAATACATGATAGCGTTTGTTCATATTCGCAGCTCAGAACTCTGCAGCACTGTTTAGCAATGCAAATGCCCTGAATTTCTTCACCGCTCTCAGGCTTAAAATATCTTCACTTGGTAATTGTCACATTTTGTCTACTTTAACATTTAAACTTCATTTTAAATATTCATTATGCTTGTATTTATTGTGGTCTCTCAAGCGAATTATGGGATTGTCTCTGATTTTCGGAGTTTTAGGGGATCCCTGTTTTACGCAGAATTTTGAACAGCGTTCTGGTTTAGAAGTTGTTTTGGATTTATTTTTGTTGTAATGAATAAGTTTTATATACTTCCTTACTTAGGTTCATAGCTCTCTTTTGCTTGCTTTTCTCGTTAAGATTCTATTTTTTTTTGTACTTCACTGAGTATCATCTACTGCCGCATACAGATTTTAGGATGCTCAGCGTTCATTCCATCTTATCTTGCAATGAATCTATAAGTCTCAAAAATTAATGCATCTTCCAAAATTTTCAACGAGCACCTTCATACAAAAATTCAATTCATTCTTCAAGCAAGCACGTGTAAAATGACGTCACGTCGGTAGCTCGTAACGTGTGATGTCTAACATGAGCAGTCATGCTCCGACAGCCAGGAACACTACAGAGCCCGAGGGAATACGAAATATATGTGAATTCCAAAATCTAGAAAAGGAATGTAAGAATCAAATAGTTCTGACGTCTTTTTGGAGAATAAGATATTGCAGTTTTGATAGGTCTTGTGAAATGTGCAGCAATTAGTTGCTCTGCCTATATGCCTAGTTATAGTGTCGCCTAAAAGAACTAAACATAAGCTAATTTTTGGACATGAAATTTAAGCACGTCCATTTTTATGAACTTCCCGTATACAATTAAGAGCCATTATCGATAAGAATCGAGTGGCTCAGTTTTAACATTGAGCAATTACAATATAATGTCGGCAGATTTTTTTTATGCTGAGTTTCCAAATCTTATATGCTTTATGCGACCGAAAGGGTATATTCATCCTAAAGGGATGAAAAGTACTCCTGGTATAGAGGAAGTAAACAAAATTTCACCTCAAAATTAGTTAGTCAAACTTTTGGTATACATATCACCCGACGATCTAAACGTCAGTTTCCAAACCGACTTCCCACACGCATGATCTAAACAACGCGTTTACCAAACCGACTTCCGTAAACCAGTTCAAAATTCCCATCCCTCATAATTCAACCACAAATCTAATTTGTGAAGAAACGTGAAGAGGTACATAACCAGGCTGGTGATCAGAACCTCGGAATACTATCAACAGCTACATCGACAATTTCGTCTCATGAATTTTAAAAAGGAAATTTTCCTTCCTCTCACCTGTTGCATTAAAGGTGAATGGCAGAAGTTTCAGATTAAAATATATTTTTTTTGTGGTTTTATCGTGAAACAAAGGTTTGATGATAGGAATGAGTGTACTGGGTATGACGTGATTTGGTATTGAAAGTAACAAAATTTTCAAATATTTTGCTATTACTTTTAATTACATTATCTTTTCATTGCTGTTATTTAATTCCTAGTAGTAGATTAAAATTATGAACCTGAATAATTAACATATTTAGAATAAAATAGACTTTAAAAACTGCGAAAATAAGTTCAATTTTCCTTACAAAAAAAAAATTGTGAGAATGTAAACCTTTGCTCTACTGTTGGATAGGATTTGATCGAAGTTAAACTACTGTCTTACAATTATACAGTAACATCTTATTGGTAGGTCAAGAGGACTTACCGTTGCTGGTATTGTGGTTCTATTTATGACCTAACCTAGACTAATATTGGATTTCACTAAGAACTTCCTTAGAATTGTGGTCTAGTCGCTAAAAGAATGCGTTTCTGATATGTGGTGGTTAGCAGGAAGAAATAACTTCAATGTGGCAAAGAATATACTAAACATGAAATACTCTCAATATTTGTCTTATTAACGAATAATATCATTCAAAACCATTCATTATGACAGGTTACAATAAATAATACAACACTTTTTTTTATTTCCCATACAAATTAAAACCAACTGAAATGTGTCATGAACGCATTCTTTCAGCGGCCGGACTATAATCAAAACTATTTAAGTATGTCAGATAACTATTTTAATGAAATATTTAACAAGAGGCGATGAAAAGAGATCAAACAAGTTTAATTTTGAAAAAATAAATAGTTTCAGTTTTATATAATACAATAGGTATATTGATATTCGGTAAAACTGGAAGCCAACCCAACATAGTTTAGGATAAGGCAAGCAGTTTTCAAAGTTAAAACTACCTAAAATATATTTATTTTAGGGAGAAGTTTGGTGGTCTGGGATATTTATAGACCTTTGAAAGATTAATTAATTCTCAAGCCCTTTTGCCTGCGATACTATAAATCTAGATTTAAGAAACTACAACAACTGGATTAAATGTTTTATTTATTGGTTTCGATTAATAAAATTGGGGTTTTTATTTTTTGGAATGAAACTTTTGCAGAATAAGCTACATTAATTACGTTTATTGTTGTTGTCTAGTTTTAGATACTACATATACAATACTGGGCCTCGATTCAGCTATTTAAGACTTGCTTGAATTGACCGAATGTCCTTCTTCATGAAAATTGTTCTGCTAACTGTCATTACGGTCATTCATTAATTATTACGATCATTCTCTTCGAGAGTTCAATGAGATTTTATTGTCAGGCATGGTAGGCATATCTGAATACTAAAATTAGACACATTTATTTATTATATTTATTTATTTATTGACAAGTATACTGTCCGCCCACTGACATGCATTTAAATAGCGAAATGAGGCCCCTGATATTCAGTTGAACCAAGTACGACTTGAAACCGACCGAAATACAGCTAGGCAGCAGGAAAGGTGGTGCTAGATAAACAGTTTGCTCATCATTGTAAAAGTATATACTTAAAGCTTAAGCCTTTCTTATATGAAAAGAGACCTTTGTCTTGCACGGCAAGGAATTCGAGGTCCAAGTTTAGTGCCACAAAGTATTGAAAACCGTACATATATTTCCTGAAAATTTTGACGATAAATGTATCTCTGAGATCATAAAAGCAACATTTAAGCTCTCTTTAAAGTCCCTTCGGATCCGAGACTAAAACAGTCTAATAGCATTTACTTTGAAAAGATAAAATAAACGCGAAGAGAAGAAAAAAAAATTAAAATGTACTACTTTTTGTACGTGTTTTACAAAGCGCAGGGAAAGTGCACCACTTTGCGTCGCACCGCCCTCGTGCCGTGAACTTAGTGATGTACCTACCCGGGAAAAGGGACCAGGAAAAACGGACCGGGATTACTTAGAATGGGGTCCTTTTTTATCTTGCTGTTGTTACGTGAAATTGTGTATTTTTGATTCAAAATACATGAAATCATGCTTCAGTTTTTATTGCTAGTAGCTTGGCATCCTATATGTCAAAGGCACTTGAGCTCATGCACCAGTTAGTGAACGTCGCCTTTAAAAGTTCTTGACCAAATATGCAGTCAAATAATATAAAGTAATTTATTTTTGTAATAAAGTAATAGCTTAGCTTAGTAATATCTTCTTAAAACTTCTTGACGACGAGAACATGTTTGTTTTCTAGCATTAAAGAAAAATGAAGGACAATTGTAGGTTTCTTTCTAACTAGAAATGTGACCGTTGACCTAGCTGCGTGTAACTCTAGGTACGTAAAACAGGTCAGTAATGTTTTTTTAGGTCTTCAGTCCGTTTAGTTCGGTACTACACGCTACTCCAAAGAACTAGATCCTACATTATTTTGGACAATTATGTTGTTGTCCTAAACGTGACTAGAATTTAATTTAATGTATTTTTATATAGTATTAAAGAATACTTACTTTAAATTCCTTGATACCTATGACAAATCGAGGACAAACCACTGAGATACTACAGAAGAAAAATAGGTACAAAACAAAATTTTTTTACTGCTTTCTGATAAAAGATTGTATCATAATTGTTATACAGCTATAAGAAACACCTTACCAAAACATTTAATTTTCTTTTATTATGATTATTTCTCACGTCAATGCTGAAACCGCGAGCCACAACTAGCAATACAAAAAGTCCCGGCACATCCCATCACTAGTAGGCTGTCTCATTCGCAGCAGGACTGTAGGGCTCTTGACGTGTCGACGTTTTTCTCAAGCTCCGTGCCCCCTCACTTTAGTTTCCACAGAACCAAATGATGCTTAATGCTGTTTTTGGATTTTTCACCTCCCTTTGCTTTGTTGGGTAACGTTGGATTTTAGACCCTTAAGTATCTCTGGAAAGGAAAGGTAAATGTGGGTGGAGATTTCGTCTGTCAAATCAAAAGTCAAGATAAATCTAAAAGCAGTTATTTTCGGAATGATTATAAGAAAAATAAGAATGGACCAAGCTGAAATTAACAATCTATGTATGGTAAATGCCTAAATAAAAATAGTGTAGGGTCATGCAAGTACATTTTGGCCTTTTGACATAATAGGTACTTGTAAGTGCGACATAAATTAATTTATTTACAAAATGATTCACTATTTTTAATAGTATATTTACCAAATCTTTACAATGTTGATCTCTGGAAACCCCGGATCTGCTGATAAAATATATCCTTTACAATTAACAAGAGTGCAAACAAAGCTTGCTTAAGACTGACACTTTATCAATCTTATTTAATTACAATAGTAATTAATTAAATAAATAAAGTGTAATGTTAATATATTACACACTCTGTAACCATCCTTATTGCCGTACTTACAAAAACTGCATTTGCATAATCCCATTACGTGGTCCAGAAATTCAATTCATATAAAAGTCATTCTGACACTTTCCTTATATTATTTAATTACTATTGCTACAATACATAGGTACTCTATATGTAACCTATGTATGTGATAGGAGTTAAACTGAGAAAACGTTGTGGTCTGAAAGAAGACGTAGTGACAAAAATTGATAAAGGTATGTTGAGATGGTTTGGCCATGTCGAGAGAATGCATGAGGAACGATTGACGAAAAAAGTGTATAAGGCGAGTGTAAATGAAAGTGTTGGAAGGGGTAGACCTAGGCGTACGTTTCTAGACCAAATCAGAGACGTCTTGAAAAAAGGCCAGGTCAAGAGTACCCTAAACCGAAGAGCATTTATGAAGGGAATTATTTATTATTTATTTATTGAATTTTAAAACATTACATAGTTGGTGATACAATACAATATCCCACAAAACCAGTTCAGTGGTTTGACTGTGGGAGCACCGTTTTAATTTGACAGTGGATGAAGCGAAACAAGTATGTAAGGATCGTAGCAAGTGGAAAGAAGTGGTCTCTGCCTACCCCTACGAGAAACAGGCGTGATTATATGTATATGTAACCTTATTTCAGATGTTAAAAACTGCATTTTCACAATCCCATTACGAGGTCCAAAAATTCATAAAAAAGACCGAAAGTCCACAAAATCGTAAAGTAGGGTCGTTAGTGAGAATTTTACATAATGTTTAAAACAACAGGTGCTTTAGAAGATGTAGGGTTCAAAACAAGCTTTGTCCGTATTTGTGGGTTTAAAATGGTTTAAGTAAACATGTAAGGACGCTTAAGTTTACTTTAAAAATGTGTAACTTGCTAGACATGTGTTAGTTATTTTTAAGTTTAAACATTACCTGCATGTTACCAGATGTAGCAACAGTCTAGCTGCATGAAAAAGTCACAATAATAATAATATTCCGGGACAACTCACACACGGTTGTCTGATCCCAAGCTAAGCAGAGCTTGTGTTATGGTAACCAGACAACTGATATACATACTTATATATTTCTAAATACATACATATTATAGATAAATTACACCCAGACACACAATGCTCACTTATTTAAAGAGTCACTTTTCAGTATAACTGTCTGTTCAGCTAAATACTGTATTTTAAATAGAGCTTTAGAACTGCCTATCTTTCCGCGACGACTCTTACTGGGTAATAATATCTAAATTTTTATGTACCTACCTATCGTTCAGTATTCGGTCTCAATTTATTTTAGCATAGAAAAACTATGGAAACCGAACCCTTGCAAGTTAATTAGAAGAAACAAGTTCGTTGGCAAACTTTAAACGTTGTATCCATTGGCAAAACGTCAAACAGGACATTCAGCTGAATCTGGTTAGACTAGAAGCCGACCCCAACATGCCAGGTAAAAGTTTTCTACCTTTAGATTTTACTTATACCCTATATATAATTTAAGTCTAAATAAAAGAACACTTGCTCTATACCAAGCGTATTCTTCACCCCTGTTGGATTGATATACCCTTTTGGTAACACGAATCATAGGTGTGATTTTTAAACAAAGCAAAAAACCTTTAAATAAAAAAATCCTTTAGCATATTCTTATTGTTACGCTACTAATCTTATGTAAATAAATAATGATTTTTTAGTCCTTTCTTCAAAGTATTTTCTAAAATAAATAAGAACATAAATATGATGATAGATTTTTATTGAACTCATGGTTCATATAAATTCTTCAAACTAACCTCTTGCTGCAATAGATAATAATCTACATTACAAAGGAGTAGATTGCTTTTATTAACGTTACGAAAATTGCCAATTTTTAGATTCTTGAAATATGCGTAGTTGATTTTCTTTTCAATTTTAATTTTTTTGGTAAATCATCCAAAAGAAAGTATTTTTAATTTCACTTGAGAATTTAAAGGCCATTTTAGATTATGAATATTTTTGGAATAGCTTTTATGTTTTCTTTTAATAATTATTGCGCCGTTTCTTATTCATATAATTTACTTGATTCCCCGCGGTTTCACCCTCGTGAATGACTATAAATACACTATCTTAATAAATTATAGCTTATGTGTTATTCCGATGTATCAGCTACATTATTATTAAGTTTCATTAAAATCCAGTCTGTAGTTTTTGCGTGAAAGAGTAACAAACATCCACACATCCATTCTCACAAACTTTCACATTTATAATATTAGTAGGATTTGCGTGACAATTTGTGTCTGGAATTAAATACATTTACATTTAAATTGGGACTACCTATTTAAAGTATTTTTTTTCTACCAAATACACAGGAAGTCGCTAGCTATCTTACTTTATGCCTAAAACAACACCCGCTGTAACTTCAAACTACTCTCTGAAAGGTCACCCTGTATTCTGAAGCTGATCATTCATCATTTATATCTCTAAACTATACAACTGTAATTAAACTTTCAAAAGTTTACTTTGACTTTGATAATTATAATTAAACTGATTGTGGTTAAGATGAACGTGCTTTGAAATAACGCAACAATCAAAGTCATAGTTTAATTCGGTACCGAACAACAAATTAAAAAAGTTCATTATTTTCCAGCGGTTCAATGAATGAATTTGTGTGGTTTCAGGGTCAAACCCAATCCAGGCAAGTATATGTAATTTATAAGTGATTTGGTTTTTTTTTCAAGAAAAAAAACTTATATGCCTCATGAATCAAGCTATCATGTTCATTATGTATTTTTTATGTTCTAGGAGTGAGCGCAAACAAAAAGCGCAAAAAAACTTTTTCCCCTATTATAAACATAATTATATCGGAATCATCAGAAAAAAAGCAATTGAAACAAAAATAAATCTGTTATAGTTTAGACTATTAACCTGTAAAATCGCAATGTAACTTTCTTCGGTAATAAATAAATCATCATTTTTCTTTCCCAACCATAGTGTAAGTAAACCTTCTCCACCAATTTTCTATAAGCGCAGTCGCGTCGTGTCAAACGCTCGTATCACTTTGACAAATCAGGCGCGCTTCCGAGGTGACTGTCTGCAATGACAAGTGCATTGATATGTATGAAGCGTACACGACATTGCTGGAGAATATTTTCTGGCTTTCAGAATCGTAAAGGTAGTGCATATAGGCGGTCTACAACGGCGGACACAGAACCAAGTGAAACACTTGTTTACACTTTCACATTAGCATACATACCATCACGCCTGTATCCCCGAAGGGTTAGGCAGAGGTGTACAAATGTACACCCACAGTTCGCCGATATGTTTAGGTCCCATTTAATTGGGGACGAACCTATTGCCACTAACCGGGCACAATTCCAAACTCCGACCTGCTATTGAGAATTACGTAGGAAAACCCAATTACATCTTCGTTGACTTGGGAATCGAACCCAAGACCTCTAGCGTAGCAATCGCGCTTAGAACCACTACTACCACTAGGCCAAAGAGGCAGTCGACGCAGTTGTGTACACTGGCCTAAAGATTTTGCGCAGTTTTGAGCCTTATTGCACTTGCGCGCTTATAGCATTACCCTGAAATTAAGGATTCTAAATGAAATCGTTCCTGACATAAATGTGAAACGGCTAAATCGCTTTCAGTCTTCCTAAATGCGTACATATGCATTGAGATTTAAGCTCTTTAATTCAGTGATAGGTTAACAGTATTTCTAGTACTAAAATAATATGTTTTGCAATCTATGTAGTGAGATTTTTGTCGGTGTCACAAGATAACCTTTTTTTTTTGTCTTAGAAATAAGTAGAGATAGAAAGAATTAGAGAGTTAAAAATCGATATCTCTGGCAAGTCTCGTGATCGAGTTGAATATTTTTTTATTTGTAGGCCATATTATATTATTATATACGCTACGTCCTAAATTCATTTAATTTTATTTCAATTCGTTTTGACATTCATTATACTATAAAAGCAAAATAGCCTCTTCATATAAGACCTATACCTACTAAACTACCCTTCTCCTCTTGATATATTCAGCAACGAGTAGCTCGTTTGTGTCAAAGTGGCATCAATGTCACGTACGGCACGATACGTGGTGCAACGTGCAACGCGAATTGTGGAATAAAATTATTTACTTCACTTCCAAGTCTAACTGTCTTCGTTTTATGTTTAGATATGTAGAGGAAGTATTTTGTTAGCACCTCTGTAAAGGAGGAAAATAAATGTATGATGTTTGTTTTTATTTTTTGCTGAATTAATATACTAAATGATGGAAAATCCTATTCTTTATTATTATTTATTTAATGCTAATCATAAGAACTAACAGTGTCCCACAAAACAGTACAAACTGTTTTACTGTGAGATCAATTTTAAACATTTTTTTTTTACATTTTACGTAAATTATTTAATACATAAGAATCTGAAATAGCAAAGTCTCATTTTATTTAATCATCATCCAGTTACCATATTTAAAATAACTAAAATTATTTAAAATAACTAACCCTGATGGTTCTTTAAATTAGTTTCAGTTTAAACTTAAAAAAATATTCCAAATTATTCACAACAATTTTGAATAAAAATAATTCAGTCATTGCAAAAATTTTATTGCACTAATAATTATTTTGACAGTAAAATAAAACTCTTCTTATTTAATTATTAAAACATCCATTCACTCATTCGTTCACAATTACTGTCATATTTCACAAGCGCCATTTTGAAACCCAAATACGGTGGAGTTTAAAATGCAAGAGTCAAGTAACAAAACGTTTACTAGACCAAGAATATTCAGCTACTAAGGGGTAAGCTCATTCTTATTCATGAATTTCTGTCGGGGGACTAAAAAACGCTGACGCAACTATCCCAGCAGACCAATTATAAAAATGTAATTGATGGAAAAAGCCTTTTTTTAGATAATGGAGCTATTTAAATGTTTCGCTTCAATGATACGTTGCTTTTTAGAGTTTTTTTTTTTGCTTTGTTTTTTTTTAGTTCGTTAATTCGATTTTGTGTTGTTTTTTTTTTTAATAGCTTAAAATGTATTATTCAAGTATATTGTACAATAACTTCAAAATAATTCCATGTGATTTGCTTTTAGATCCCATTTGCCAAATTGCAGCAGCTTTCAAATAAAAAAAAATCCGTATCATTAAAATCGGTTCACAACGTCGAAAGTTCTGAGGTAACAAACATAAAAAGAAACCACTCAAATAGAGTACCTCTTTTTTGAAGTCGGTTAAAAATCATCCTATTGTAGTGAATTAATTTAAATACTGTTCTTTTGTATATTGATTCCCAGGCGCCAATGTTTCATATCATAATTCCTATCCAATATGTGAATTTCACTAGTTTAATTACCTATATCAATACAACAGTTTCACAAACATATTATAGTATTATCATAGGAAGCGACTAAGTAATACCAGTTATGAGCTAAATCGTAGGAATCCGGTGTGAATCAAATTGGAACTGTTCAAGTTTTACATATGAGTATGGATTAAGATTAAGAGCGCTTGATGAATAAAAATTTTCGTAAAACACATACAGAGGTAAGGGTATACAAGCAGAGGAAGACCAAAAAAGAGATGGATGGATTGTGTGAAAGATGATAAGAGAAAGAAAGGAGTGAATGCTGAGATGACGAGTTGTAAAGATGAATAGAAGCTGAACCAAATAATTGGGAACAGTATAAACTTTTAAACTATCGCGCTGCATGTTTATAGTAATATTATAACGGGGAACAAGGTAAGAATGATGATGATGAAAATCATAACATTTGTCCGAGCTTTTGGTTCCTTAATTAGCCTCCACTTTTCAGCGTATGAGTCGATAAGTTTGTTCTGATCGATTTAGGCCTTTGACTTGCAGAAATATAAGACCTTAAAAAAATATTTTTGATCAGATACAAAAATGTAATGAATCAGAGAATATTTCATGGTTATTATAGTCCGTTGATTCGATATTGTTTTTTTTTTTTCAATATGTAATAAAACTATGTTATTTAAGCATATTTCGGGGTTTTGGAAATAGGCACTTTCTGTAGTAGACTTATATTAGTAAATTTTGCGATTTATTTTCGCCTTCTGTATCAAGATATTATTTTGTTGTATCTGGTCAGTTTCCCTTGAGAATTCTCTCAAACCGAAAGGCATAACAAAAAGGAATGTTCATACTATAGAATGTTTAGCTAATTAATACTCAAAGCTTCCTTCACTGGGTTTACATCTAATGAAAATACCTATTATTAGTTTGAAACAAACTTGTGCTTGCAGTGTTATTTTATCATAATTTTACACAGAACCATTCCGTTTTGACTGTTGGTTAACTACTAATAATCTCTTCGGCTTTGGTAATTATTACATTAGTTTGTGGATATATTAAATGGTGCTTAACTGAAGTTGGTGTTTTGTTAGATTTCCTAGAAATGTAGGTTATGAGCACATACTGAAATGAAATTCTGTTTTTAAGCCCCGACGCAAAAACGACGATGTGTTATAAGTGTGTCTGTAGAATCGTAGAGCCTGAAATCATGACCTGATTATGTATTGTTATTTTTCTTTGAATTTGAATTTCAACTGTTAAGTAATTAAAAAAAAATACGGCGATGTAAAATCGACCCAAATACGTTTAGATGAAAATGGTTGAGTTGAATATTTTTGAATGGAAGAATGGGAGTGCTGTGTATAACATGATAATAATTTACAATAAGTAACTTCCAAGACGCTGGTCCGGAGTTAAATTAAAGGTACATAACATTTTATTTATTTAAACTTCCACATAAAATAAATTGAGATACATAAGACGGACTTTATGCCACAAGGCATTATCTACCAGTCAACTTTTGGGTCAAATGGAAAAGCAGCTAGGATAAGTACAATAGTACAATACGAAACAATTAAAACTACTAAATCTACTATAAGTATTTTACTAAGACTTTAATTTCGGAAACGTGTGCCGAATGTCAGCAGGACCTTGGGCGAAAGCTTCTACAAATTGGGTTCCTAATAGACGAAGGCCGCGTGGAAGACCCAGGCGGAGATGGAGGGATGAACTGGACGCATACGGGAAGGAGTGGCAACATACAGCAAACAATAGAGACTTGTGGAAGGAGGAGGCCTTTGCCCTGCAGTGGGACATCACACTTTAAATATAAAATAATTTATTATTAATAATAAATTATTTTCGGATACTGAAATTGCGTATATTTTACGACTTACATGAAATGGTTATTATTATGTTGACTTTGGATTGTTTTTGGATTCTACAAAAATGCAAATATGCCTAATTATGGTAGTAATGAATTTCGTCAAGTTTTTTTGTGATGTGTTCTAATTAATTCCAGTTTTTTTAGATTATAATATTATGTAAAACAATCCTTTAATTACCTACTTATTAATATTCATATACCACTTTATTTAATATTTAACCTTCAAGTTATATGCGTAACGGTTGTGTGCTTTATTAGCAATATAAACTAACGTTTATTTGTCTATGTAAAACAAGTACCCTTATGTATGGAAAATACATAGGACAGCACGTTACCACACAAAAATGAACTTTATTGGTACTACATAAAGGTGATTGTGGGTGAGTATCCTTATGGATAGAAGATACATAAGGCAGGATGTTATTCAAAAATAGACCTTATTGCTACGTAATAAAGAAGATATTAGCCTGAAAAACTTACCATTGATGTGTGATAGATTCTTCATTATTAGTATTTATGTAAAATATGTAGATATTCTAAAGTGCAAGTAAAGAACCTGTCTGAGTGACAATATTAACAAAGTTATTATATTTTTTAGGGTTCCTTACAAGGAAATGTAATTTGCAAACTTATTTCAGTCTAAAAACCTTATCTTTGTATATTTAAAATATAAAAATGTCCGGAAAAAAAAAATAGAATCTGCATGGTTGGTCCACCACCACCCACATTTGTGAATAATAAAATAGTTCAAAATAAAACTTACTAAAATAAGGAAGCTTATTACAAAAACATATTATTTTATACTCATAATAATATACAAATTTATAAATGAATAAATATTTTCTAACCTACAATGAATAAAAAAACTCATTTTGAAAACAACATAATTATAAATTCATGAAGCTATTAAAATAAGGAACTGTTATAAGTGCGGATGTTTTTTTTTATAGAAATGTATATTTTAACCGACTTCAAAAAAGGAGGGGATTCTCAATTCTTCGGAAGAATTTGGAATTTTTGATATTAAAAGTAATTTCCCTGATTATTTAAAGACGCATGCACCGAATTGGACTTTTGTTAGTCTTTAATATTTATGTACATTTTAAGAGGTCCATTTGACACCAGGTCTGATGATAAAAAATCGAGGGAATTCACAAAATTTTGCAGTTTCTTTAATTAAATGTTTACACATTTTTACAGTAGTCCAGTGTCCACTTACCAAATAGAAAAAGCCCTACTTAGTTAGGTGAATTTTATTAGGTTTTTTTAGAATACAAGGAAAAAAGATTTTCTTTTATTACTGTTGAGAACTTTTTGCAGATAGCTCAAAAAGTATTTTTTGCTGTTGTGTCAACATTTGATGTAGATTCCTGTAGGATGAAATCATAGTGATGTTCACTAGTTATTTGCGATTTCCCCGGATTCCTTCTTCATTATTTTTCTAACAAATTGGATTCCATTACATTATTTCTAAACATTAGTTTAATTGAAATTCCCGGTCAACGGGATGACCTACATACTCCCGTACAATGACACGCTTATCAGGCTAGAACGAGACAGCAGTATATTTTACGTCTATCTCGCTCACTAAATTCGACCGCCGCTCGACTATTTTCGGTGTGCCACTTGATTCACTCGTTCGCTACCCATCGTTCATTCATCGCGCATGCCCACTTTCTTCGACCGCCAGTACGCATGCGCGAACAGTGTCAAACGGTGACGCGACTCTCTCCGCCGGCCTAACCTAACTTTTCACTTTTATTTACTAATTGAAATATTTAGTAAATAATTTGTTAAAATGGCGCTCAGTTTTCTGGAATTAGCTTCGTATGTGTGTGTAGCTTACGTAGTTATACGTTTAGTGAAGTTATTATTGGAAGTTGTGTATACTTATGCTGTTGGACCCGCTATCAATGCAGTGGATTTTAAAGCTCAAGGGAAATGGGCATGTAAGTGTATTTTTTCATACTTATTAAATTATAATTATCTTGAATATTAATGCAACTAATTTAGCTGTATTTTATGGTAAAATGTGTATTGCTTGAGGTCAATTAGTAACCTTGCAGTAGGGTGAAGTTCATTGCAGTTTGTGTTGACATGACCTATAGTAACAATTTATCGATTCAACACGTACCACGGAAGTGTCGATTTAATTTCTCGCGTAACGATTACAATATTAAAAATGCTGTTAAATAATGGAGGAAATCATAATTTTAATAGTATTGTAATTACATATTCAAACCTTGGATTTTAAACAAACGGAATTTTGTACGCTCATGCATACGTTATTTTGATTGTTACGTACACTTTACACATGACTTCAATTAATTTGTAATTAAAATATTAGTTAATTATTTAATATATATGCACGGTTTAATGTTTAAAAAGTAATTTATTGACTTGTTATAACTAAGTAGGTAGCAACAAAATCTAGGTATTGATAACATCCATGTATTTACCTACATAGGTAGTTAGTTGATGACCCAGTGAACTCATCATGTTATGGCTTCGTGCACGTACTGTGTAAGGTATCGGGTTCGGTTTCCAGTTCGGGCAAGTTGAGTAGGATCTAGCAGTTTGAGTTTAACACCTTTTTACATCTATTAACGAAAAGCCAACGTTTTTTTTTTTCGTAATGCATTTAGTAAGTATCTAGTAGGTATTATAAGATCTAAAGACCTTTTATGGTGCACTTAACAACAGATTGTCTGTCTGTTGACATTCTTGTGCTAATTCATATTATTTCCACTAAAACAAAAATCACTTTTATAATACTGTAAGTAAAGTTCATTTTAGACTGACTTGTGTTGTTGAAAAAGGTCATAAAACATACGAAGTTTTAACGTAAACTGAACCTTATGTTCAAGCATTACAGTTCTTTTTCTTTAGATTCGTGTTAGTTTACATGTTTGGCACACAGCTAAATTACGAACGCAGTATCAATCAATAAACGGTCTTCTGGCCATAGGATTCTCAATTTTAAATTATTGTGTAATAGTAACTAGGCACCATGATGTATTTTATCCTTAAGGAAGCTAACATTATTTATATGAAGAATATTCATTCTGGAAATACAATTAAATATAGTTTTTATATAACGCCTAAAATAGGGAAACCGGTCTAATAACTAATTAGTTTTAAATCGACGTTCATTAAAAACCCCAATTTGACGTAAGCACCTACATACTATAATAGATCAAAAAATATTATAATTAATTAGCTAATTACAAGAAATTGTTGCTAACGACACACAAAGACGACGAATATTTGTTTATTCATCAAACTTTGGAAATGTAATGAGGAGGGATGAAAGTCACATAACTGACTTTGTGACTTCTATGAGTCATCCTCTGCATGTATGTATAGATATATGACTTAATATAGAAGAGAACCGAAAAATAAAAAGGAAAGGATTGTGCGAGAAAAATGACATAAGAAAGAAAGGAGTTAATGCTGAGATAAAAAGTAGTAGAGATGAAAAGAAGCTAAATAAGCATTTCGTCGACCCTGAATCATTTAATTGGGAACAGTGCAAATGAGGGATAAGATGATGACCTACTCGAAAAAAACTTGGAAGATTTTTGACATTCCTGGATTCTCTTAGTTGGCATTCTAAGTGAGAGGATCAAGGTTGTCTTCTTAGACATTTAAAAAAAAAAGTGGAAGTAGGTAGACCAATATCTTAGTATTTGGCTAGACACTGTCA
This sequence comes from Autographa gamma, assembly GCA_905146925.1. Taxonomy (NCBI): domain Eukaryota; kingdom Metazoa; phylum Arthropoda; class Insecta; order Lepidoptera; family Noctuidae; genus Autographa; species Autographa gamma. The sequence goes on from LR989870.1 coordinate 1,920,070, forward strand.
ATGATAGTTCCAAAAAGGCGTTTTGTTGTGACAAAGCTCAAGACAATTTTGGGTCGTTGAGCTTACGAATCTTGTTAAAGGTTAAGGATCTTACTTAAAAGGAAATTCATATAAATGCAACTCATTCAATGTCAAAATCATAAAAGGCACAAGTGACATATTTGTAAACGATAAATATTCGATAATCTTGTTTCCTATAAACATAATCACCAAAATAAGGTTATTTTTAAACTCCAAGTTGTGGAACAGGTTTTGTGTCCAACGTTTTTGGGTATGTCGTTGGTATTATTGAAACTTATGATATGAAAATCGTTAGGTGACAAAAAGGAATTTATTTTTTTTTGCTGTTAGATGTAGGTGTTTTTAAAATTAATCAGTTTGCTATAAGTTTTAAAACTGTTTTAAGGAAATCCTAAGAACAAAAAATACGCACCGGAAAATAACGGATAAAGAAAAAGATCAGAAAAAAGAAGACAAAAAAATTAAGGAGGGTAAAGAGGTCTTTGCCCTGCAGTAAGACATAAAAGGCTAGAGAAAAAAATAGGTTACTTATAATTCATTTTCCATCAAAATTGTTTTGACCAATTTACTCTTCCAAATATTTGCACATAACAACTTGTCATGGTCAATGATTCCTCGTAAATACTTTTAATACTATCACTATATTCAACACGCGACACTTTTCTTTGTTAACGTGTATTGTAACAGTTATCTGATAATATCGCTTACCGTGCTTATCGCGTGACTGTGATAAATATCGCTCAGATTGTGTAATATGTTACATTCTTCCGTCTCAGACTTTGATCGTAATAATATAGTTCTGCTAAAACGTCGTTGTCCATCCCTAGTCTTTTGACTTTTGATCTTTTTTTGTACTTAGTCTATAAGACTTTTTTCATATTAGTAAATTAAGTCGCTTCGGCTGTCTGTACTATTAAATCTTTAAGACTACACAACAGATGTTAATGCAGTTTTCAGCAATTGATAAAGTGATTCAAGAGCAAGTTTATATATTTAATACATACATGTGATAGCACAGATAATCCGACAAATTCAGAATAATGCGAAACGGGTCGGTATATCAAAATAAGTTAATTCAAAAGGTTTAGTTATCTCTCGTCTAGCGTCTTTTTAGTTAAAATCAGACCAGATTTGGCAGATTTGATCTGCACGATGGACGATTTAATGCAACCTACTGAAAATGCAGTTCTCGTAGCACAATTTTGGGCCTACACAATATATAGATTGTTATCGACATGATAATAAGAACCAGATACGAAACATCTTTGATAACCGATTTATAAATGAATCATTTAATATTGAAATGATTCATTGATTGATCGGTACATGGAGTTAAGAGTGGTCTTGTTTTTTACGATTTAAATGGAAAGTCATCAATAGACAACAAGCAATTTATTTATAGTGACTTCATTATTTCTGTACTGTAACGGCTTAACCATGCTTGTTTATTTAAGCTACTAACAGACTTCAGCATCTTGTTAAAAGCTTTCTAGTGTGTTCTATTCTAGTCTTCGCTAGAATGATCGTGACTGCTTTGTTCGTTGTCCAATTCGACTCAAAAACTGGCGAATGCTCGATGATCTGTTACAACTCAATGCTCGTGTGTATCAGCACCTTTCGAAAAGCGTATTGATCGTATCCGAAACTTATTGTCACACTATACTATGTCTACATTAAACATCTAAATATTAGGCACATTAAATGTAATAAATTTCGCATTTCAATCATAGGTGTGATTTGCGAGTATGTTTGTATAAGGATAATAAAATTTTTATTTGGTTTGCCTGTAAAGTTATGTGAAGCTATGTTATGGTTAGTCATTTACCGTGTAAACATACCTTATTATTTGATTGTTTCATTTGTATTATTGCGTTATGTAAATACGGATATTATCGAGATTCATTGAACCCTGAGAAAGGTAAGCAGAGTTATTGAACGTTTGGAAAGTAACGAAGCGCCTACTTGAAATATTTCAAATTCATTTAACTTGATTTTAACAATATATTGCCAATTAAATTATTTTACTACATGAGTGCAAATTACTACATACACAAAATCTATCTTGACCTTAGTCGTAATAATTAAGTATAATTTTCTACAATAGTACAATAGTAGATATGTAAGTAAAAAATTGCAAGTTCAACACATTTAAATATGTAAATGCATGTTCTTTCTCCCAAAGCATTTTATTGCAACTTTATAACGTTTCTTTACTACGGCCAAGTTTTAATGTTTAATTTTCTTCGCCTTTTACGAAACTGCGAACTTTTAAATTTTATTTACACATGCCTCGTGTCACACTGTTTTGTGAGTTCTAGAGTTGTTTTTAAACCTAGTTTTAGCGTTAGCTGGTTTGTTCTGGTATGCCGTGATAATAGGTAAATATTAATGAAACAATAAGACCAAGCCAAGATCCATCTTGATGAGGAACTTTTTTTTATTATAAAAATTGGTTAATGTTTGTCATCGAAAGTTAATGTTAATTGATACAAAATTACTCCTAGTATAAGTCTCAAAAATACGCGTATATTGTGTATTCGAAAAATATTTTCATCAATAAATAAAAGTCCTTTTGTTCGTAATTTAACTTCTAAATAATGATTGTATTTGATAGTGACTTGAATGAAAATTTATATGATAACCTCCCCCTTTTGAAGAACGTTAACGCTATAAACTGCCATATTATTAAAAAAAAACCTATTTAAATGAATAAACGAGCAAAGTTTTCATGTAATGAACAGAGCTAATTAATATAACAAATAGTTAAAGAAACTAAAGCTGGAGTAAGCTATTGTAAATGCTCTCTTGAAGTTGTTGAAACTTGTACGTAGCTTAAAACTAAGAAATGTTACCTTTGCTGCTAAAGTTCGCTTTGATATTTGTGGGCCACAAAACCAACGATTAGTTAGAGAGTATTTTTTTGAAAATTGAGTAAACATAAAACATATAAAATATATTATTATTAATTAAGTATATGATACTATTGACTGCTCGTAAAAAGCAATTAATTAAATCCCAGAACTGATTTTCGATTTATTCTTATATTTACGTCTTTTTAAAACTAGTTTAAATGTGTTTTTTTAGTTATTATTTTATTTAGTTTAGTTTTTTTTATTTAGTTTTTTGTTTAGTACCTAGTTGTAAAGTTTTTCGAAGACAGACTTAACTATATTTAACTTAAATTTGAATTCAATTGTTTACCTTAATAAGTCTATGCGTTGCTTAATTTATTGACCTACTAAATATAGATTTAAATGTAAACAATAAAATTCAGGTTATTTGTGACGTCATTGTCTTTTTATTTCCATGATTCAGCAGTAGCAAATAATTAAATAGTCAGGCATTTAAACTCCTGTAAAAAAACACGTTGAATTAATATGTGACTTCAGCATCTTAAGATAAACGTCATTCTAGCATTAAAGTTCTTCAGGAAGAATATAAATTGACCAAAGTATTGTATACAAAGATAATACAATATTTTTAATAACATCTCAAGAGCTCATTGTTTCACAAAATATAAAAGTAATCTATATCTATCTATATCTATATTATTATCTATCTATACATATAATAAACATAGTAGGCAAAAAAGTGGTGTCTGTACAATGGAAATATATATAAAAAAGTAGCAGGTATTGTTATTATATCGATGGCAAACCCGAAATTGTAATCATTACATTTTTTGTCTGTTTGTCTGTGTGTTTGTGCACGCTAATATCAGAAACGGCTCATTCGATTTAGATGCGGTTTTCTCTAACATGTTTAAGTAAGCTTCACTTAACATTTAGTGTTTATTTCATGTCAATCGCGTCATAAATAAAAAAGTTATGTCATATAACGTTCTACACGAATAGCAAATTTCACTAAAAAACTTATTGATAAGTTTCGTCATCAACGCGAACAAAGTCGCGGGCACAGCTAGTTAATAATATATGAAACAAAGTCGGTTTAGTTACATCGTTTATAAATCAAGAAAGGAAGGAAGTAGGAGATTTGAAGAGATTATTTTGGATTTTTTTTCGTCCCTAACAAAATAACAATTAAAACATATCGAAACTATCCAAAACTTAAATTCATTATTTTTATTCATTTGAAATTCGAATAATATACACACGGCTGATCACGCGCCAGCCGTGATTGAAATGACAGAATGTAAAATTGTTTTGTCTTATGTGGGTAGTTGTTTTTTTTTGTTTATTTTCTTCATTTAAAAGACTATGTGACTATTTTCCGGTAACCTGCTGCCTTCATAGCCCACATTTTGACTTTCGTTGTATTTACACATTGGGTGTTTAAACTTTTCAACATTTCCTACTGCAGGAATACCTTTTCTTTATCCCGGTGTCGACTAGGTATTTACCTCTTTTACCTTTCTCCTGTAGATAAAAGTTTTAGCGAATATTTGGCTTGGCTCTAAATGACGTCACGGGATGTCTCAGGCTTTAAGTTAATTAAAATTTTGCGGTTTTTCTCCTGAATATGAACGTTGAAGCTATGTATTTTGTTTGAGTTAATTTGTCACAGTTATTGTGGGTTTTCTGTGTATTGTCTTTAATTATATGGTTTATGATCTTAATTATTTAAGAGTTAATTTTAAAGTGTAATAAAATCGTATTTTATTATGATCTAAATTAAGATTGTTTAAATTAAAATCGTATTAGTTCATTGGGCTAGACTAAAAGTTAGAAAACGGTCTGGTAAAGTATTTAATTTAATTCTATTGTCAGTTATTGTAGTTTGGAGCTTAGATAAAGTTCATATTTGACCAATTTGCCTTTGTAATAGACTTCTCTTAGATAAGTATTACAAATTTTCTGTATTAGTTAATCGTATTTTTATATGTTAACAGTAGAGAAAGAAGGTAGGAATATAAAATGATTTATCCCTATAATAAAATCGATCTACGTGACCCTGACTGCTATACCGGAGGTCGTGGGTTCGATTCCCGCAGCACGATCATTTATTCTGCGTCTAGGTGTGTTTTATCTGTAATATGTATGTATTTAGAAATATATAAGTATGTTTATCAGTTGTCTGGTTACCATAACACAAGCTCTGCTTAGCTTGGGATCAGATAAACGTGTGTGAGATGTCCCGGGATATTTTTTTTTTCTAAATGACTCCTAAATAAAAACACTCCCAAAAACCAAAAACTTTCCTCTAAGTTCCTATCAGAATTTTTAACTAGGTCTCATCAAAAAACTGATAAAATCTATCCTTTTGTCAGTATCAGTATTTAACACATCTATTAATAAAATTTACTGAGCGTATATAGCAATAAAATGCGTTAATTGAAGGCAATAACAAAATATTACCATAATAATTATCGCTTTTTACAATGGTTCGTTGATTTTTTACAAGCTTGTGAGTAGCGTATTGTATCAATTAAATTATTTGCGGACTACTGTAATTATAAAATTACTTTGTGAATCTGATAGGCTTACTGCTTACTGATCATACAATGCTCAATTTCGTCACTTAAAATAACTGCGTTTGACTGAAGGTTGACCACATTGATTGCTACCGAAAAGCACGATTGTTCTAATCATGACTCCCAACTGTGGATACCGAGTCGATAGGCTGAGGTGACCTCAGGCCTACCGTCATGAAGATCGGGTCAGGCGAGAAGGGGACCAGGGTGTTTTTGGTCGGTGCAAGTCCGACATATCCCCACGTCGTGGGTCCAAATCATTAGATATTCACCCCGAAAAGAAAAAGGACTACCGTCATCCACAGTTGGATACGGTCTTCTTTCAACTTATGCCACAAGGCCTAGCTGTCCGCCTGCCACATTCGACCTTCAGGTCGTCGACCCATTGGACTGGAGTCTTACATTGATTTTGCCAAGTATTCTTCTTCTCCAGCTATGGGTTCTACAAGACATGGCTAGCCCACCGCCGCTTTAGTTTACTAACTTTGCAAGCTCTTATTATTGGCGAGGCCTATGTCTAGTAGACTGCTACAGGCTGATGATGACGGTGATTAATGGGTCAAGCCTGGTTGTTTATGTCCGACAGATAATTGGTCCATCGTCTGTACAACGCACTAATTATTATTTTCCTAGTAAAGTAAGCAGGTCATGAACTCCAAGATCCAAATTTTTTATGGCAAAGCAATGAGCTCACAATATAAATCCGAAAGTAGGTTGCCAGTGTTTAAATGATATGCCTTAGGTGTTCGTCCATTTGTCTGTCAGGGGTCTCATAAAATGTAGGTAGTAATTTAACAAAATATTATCGTCCCTAAAACAAGTTTCAGGTCAGAGATCGGACCTTAAAACCAATTTGTCGAAATATTTGTTTTTTATTCATGTTCCCCAATTACTGATCCTTGGGCTGATTTGGCAAGAACTCTTTTTTTGTTGTTGTATGAGGTATACGAGTACTTACCTGACGGTCCCATGGACATCAGATGGATGCCAGAAATATCGGGAGTAACGACCAGTTTTAAAAGAAATTTTAATTGAAAACTATAACTTAGATCACTTGGAACTAAAAATACACAATATTAACCGATCTTCGAATTGAACAATTGGAATGATATTTCTGCTCACCCTTCTGTTCTGTAAAACGTGATAATACAATAAAGATTCCCCCATTTAATGTGATGGTGTAAAATGTAAATAAAAGTTTACGCGCTTTTTGATACGATACCATAAAGCCACGCTTTAACTCGAATAATGGTGTTGTTACTCGTAAATATGTATTCATTATATTGTATACTTACTTTATTCTTATTTTATTTGAGTTATTGTCGAGAGGTCTTGATTAAGTCGATGAAATGCTTGTAGTAAGTAACCTATCTGTGAACATATTTGTTTTCCTTCTATTGTTATCTAAATTGTTTGTGTATATTTTCTATATTAGGATAGAAAATCACATAAACATTCCTTTCTGTGTTGAAAAGATTTAGCCTTCTTTAGACAAATCTATTTTAATGGTTTACTTATAACTAGGCACATTTAGCAAATCTTATCGTAAGTTTGTTTTTTTTACTAGAAAACGACTCTACTTATTCGGTGGGGAATTTATGGTTTTTTTAGCATGGACAAAGCAACTTTTGTAGTTATGTATATCAAAGTAAGAATTAACCTTTTCTGCAATGGAGAAAAAACACTTACTAGCCATAATGATGTTTATTGCAAATCTTTTAGAAGTAGGTGCGTAAACGAATACACTACGAAATAGTATGTTTCTACATATCTATAATAATTACGGTGAATAATATATAACTATGAGTGACTCGATAACTTTCCCTTCCGTGTTCCATCTCAATCTAATTTGTCACTTGGGGCGTTAAAATAAGGTTGGATTTGCAATGTATCGAGATAATAAGAACAGGTTGAGAAAGTGTGTGACGTCATCAAATTATGTTTACCACGAGTATGGTCACTGGGCGTCTATGTAGAAAAAAGTTAGATATTTTTTTAAATCTGTATATATTTAGTTAAAATATCTTCACGCTAGGTTTTTTGGTTATTAGTACGAGAATTCCTATTATAGATCTTTTTTCATGTATTTTTTTTCGTCTTTTCTATAGGTACTCACAGGACTAAACACTTTTTTTATCGAAATGCAATTTCTTTATACCAGTTATGATACTTTAGAGAGGTTGTTTAGGTGCCCGTAACGTTATTATAGTTATGTACCTAGTTTAAATATTTCTTATTTGACAGCAAGCAGGTTTGATGCCGTAACCTTGTGCTTACCAATCCGTGGCTTTTAGGGTTAAAACTAAATTTAGTCCTTTATGATACTCAATAACTTAGCAAAAGAACACCTTAGGGTGCGTCCACATCTGACGAACGAGCATTACACGAGCAGCGCGCCCACGTCTGTCAGGGGGCCGAGTCTGCTATTTACAATGGCTCCAATCGTCTGAGTGGGTGGCGTTAGTAAGTCCATTTAAGGATAATTGGCATTCTACTAAACACCAAAACGTCAACATCGTTAAAATGATGTTTTACCTACGTAATTATCCTAAAATTGACCTACCAACGGCACTCACTCAGACGATTGGAGCCATTGTAAATAGCAGACTCGGCCCCCAGACGGCGTGATAGACACTAGTCCGCTCGCGGCATGCTCGTGAGCAGCTCGCGTAGTGCTCTTTCATTAGTTGTGGACGCACTCTTAGAGCAACAATTCAATGAATATAAGGTTTTAAGCTGGTATTAATAAAAAAGCGCGTGTTCATACTACTGGTGGAAGTTTTGCACACTCTATAGTTTACTTATTTACACTCTTCAGTATGACTCACAAATAAAATAATGTAAAGTAGCCAGCTTGTAAACGTCCCACTGCTGGGTACCCTTCCCATATAGAGAACGCAGACAGAAAAAAAACATAATAATATATTTCTGACCAAGGTAATTACTAATTAGAATTATAATTAGTTCATAAATTAACTATTTTTATGTGGTATCTAGTGTCTATTGTTCGAAAAGCAAAATGCAGTTTTTGTCTGTTTCTAGATATCAAATACCTTATATAACGTTAGTAAACATGTATGTATACAGTAGATAATCTCATAGTTAAAAATAATTATGCATTGGTTAATAACGAATCATAAAAATAAGTAACGCGTGCATGTCGGATTTAATCTTGATTGTTATAAAATCGTGTAAATAGTTTACGATTATCAAGATTTGCATACTAACTGGTAGCTGGCAATAAACTGTGGTAGAATCTTTATAGAATAGTTCTATAAACTATTTAAAACTTGTTTGTCAAATTTTAAATATTAATTAAAAGTCACGGCTAAACCAAAAAAAATAAGTCAAAAATAATGCTAAGAACCCATTTCAAACATCAAAATCGGTCCATTCTTTACACGTCAAAATGATTACATCCTTCTTTTTGGAGAAATGATAAAAAAAAAAAAATATGCGATTTTTTTAACTTGCTATGTTCATTAATATTTTAATAAAGAAAATATGAAGGTATAAATTTAATTCGAAAACGCACGTGTAATTACAATATGAAGGCCTTGCAAATTGAGGCTTGCTTGTCGGGGGCTAAAATGTCTAGCACTGGTATACCCCTTTGAATACTTAACCCACAAATGCACGGAGAGTGCTAACAGCCTAATTCGTATGTCGATGTAGCACTACGATGCGGTATCAATTACAAATTATGCTAATTCCGGTACAACAGGCCCCGTGATGACACAGCGCGATCCCTGAATATACGATTACGGTGTTAGGGTTGCAATTTAGAAGGTTATTGAATGATAGTTGTGTGAGGTCTTGTTAGCATGTTTTCATTAGTCTTGTAAATATTGGTTTTATAATTTGGATACTAAGTTTCGACTTAAGGAGCTGGATTTTGAGAAAAATCGTAAGGTCCAAAAGCTTTTGGTATAAACTTTAAACCGTCAAAAAATCGCTAACTGTTTTGACATGGGAAACAAAGGGGTGCAAGTTTTAATCTCGTTTTTAAAGCCGTATGAACATTTATATATTATTTTTCCCACCTGTTGTGTTTTTTTATCCTTATTTTTCATTAGAATTTATTATCTTAAGTATTGTTTTTTAAAAGCAACTGCATTTTTTGAAATCTATTTCTAATATTGAATTGTTTAATAATCTTTTTTATTTCTTTGTTTCAGTGGTCACAGGATGCACAGATGGCATTGGAAAGGAATATGCGAGACAGGTACATAATTAATTAGTATTATACCAACTTCCCTTGATCGAATCGCTGAAAACTTACAGTTACTATATACTGTAACATACAGTTGTGACATTTGAGCATTTGAGCGATTTTTATCATCGGTAACGCTTGTAGAAATGCCACTTGTCTATCGGATCTGGGGCTTAATTACTTTTCGAACTTTTTATTTTTGCGGACCCTATCACTCAGATTTCGCTGTCTGTCCGTGAGTCTGTATCTCAAGAACCGCGATATCTAAACAGTTGAAATTTTCACAAATTATTAATTTCTTTTCTGTTGCCGCTATAGCCACAAATATTAGAGCAGTAAAAAAAAATATTAAGAGGGGTTTCTCTGACAACGTAGTACAAAACTCTGCGTGAGCGAGTCAGAGAGTCAGAGAGTCAGAGAGTCAGAGTTTTTTTTTTTTTTTCAAAGTTTGATATTTTTGTAACGACGAATACCAAGAAGGGAAAAACATTTCACTCTATAATATATTTACCTCAGCGTAGATCAGTGGCAAACTTTAATGCTTTCAAAACAACTAAGTATTATTTATTATAATTGAGTTCCGAAACTGCCAACTCTTGTCCTGAAATGCGTTTATTAAAATTTATTCAGTAATACGAAAACTTTAAGAATGTTTTTGTTTTGAATATTTTGGTCTAGGACATGAAATATGAGTGGAAGTACCTACTTTTAATAAGGTTTTTCTTATTCGAAAGTATTTAAGATCGGCACGTACTTCTTATTTATTGCCTAATGATTATTTATTAATTTTATCACTATTTATTTGCGTTTTAGAGATTGAAATAGTATAAATAAAAGCTCCATTCATAAAATTAAAAGTTAGTTTAAATAGCAATTCGCGATAGATCTTTGAAAACTGTCTTTTATTATCGAAAAAGCTGAAGTATTTATTATTTATCGTCACTGTTGGTCCAGACTCCCAACAAATTTCTAGGTGATTTCCCCTACATGTCTGACAAGCAGCTTTCCCGTCTGTTTTTTTTCTCAGTCAGATGGAAAAGTAGTTCTACTTGACCAAAAGCAAAATTGGCATTATGTGTAAGAAATCCCCAACAAATATTAGACAATTGCTTATAATTTGTAAAATACTTAATAGATTTTCACTACGAATTATAACTACGAGCCATCACGATTACGCTTGTAAAATATAAAAATAACGTATCACAGACCTTCCATTCGTTTAGGAGTTACGATGCCAAATATACAGTTTTATATACTGTGGAAGCTAATTACATCCTTTTGTTACAGATTGCTCAGCGTGGCGTCGATATTGTTCTAGTCAGCCGTTCAATGGATAAATTGAAAACAACCGCGCAGGAATTAGGTAGCTAACTTTACTAATTAGATTACCCTGTTTTGTTCGGGATTATAGAAGATTGCAGTACTGCAACTGGGCTATTATAGACTGTAATTACATTATGAAGTGCAGTACGAGATTAATGAAAAGCAGTTTGGTTTTTGAATTATGGGTTTCTTAGTAATCGTTTAATGGGTATAGTGTCTATGCATATAGATCTTAAGTCAACAAATTAAAAAATGACGTACTTTCAAAATTTTGCTTTACATTGTGTTTTGTTTATTATAATGAATTAAATTAACTTCATTATGAATTATTGATTGCATTACATTGTATGATTGACTTATATATTTTATGTACGGATAAATGTTGGTTGGAAACCACTTTTCTCCATTATCTCGAGTAAGAGATACCTTCGTTGTCTCTGATTCCATAGCACTAGTTTTACTTACTTTGCTTTCAGAGCCATGTATTTTATGTGTTATGTTAATGCTCCCATTTCGTTTTAAAATGCTTTTTTTACAAGCTTATACTGTCCCACTGCTGGGCAAAGGCCTCCCACAAGTCCTTCCTTAAAATGCTTAGATCAACAAAAATTTTGCATCTAACTAAATATTTTCTTCGTAGAAACCGAATTCAAAGTCTCAACGAAGATCATCCAGGTGGACTTCTGCGGAGGCGAGGAGATTTACGAGCACATCGCCAAGGAGGTCGGTGACCTTGAGATCGGGACGCTAGTCAACAATGTAGGCATCTCATATGCCTACCCTGAGCGGTTCCTTGCACTGCCGGAATGGTGAGTTGGAGATAAAGAGGATTTCTACTATTCGTATGATGAATTATCATCACCGTTTTTACAACTTACTGGCTTTTGTTCGGGCTTTTTGGTCTACATTGTGCAGTAGTTACAGTGTTTAATGTACACTTAGTAATTCTCAATCAACACTCCATTCTTCGTCTAATTGACTATTTGGCCTGACAAGACAAGAAATATCGTGCGACTTGCAGAACATTGGCATAATTGATCGATCATATACATATGTACTGCAAACTGCACTATATTTTTCGCTTTATCTGAACTGAAACACATGGTGATTCAGATGATTCACTCTCATCTAGAACAATACAGTATCAAAGTTAATTTGAGTTAGGCAGTAGTACCTAATCTTTTTAAGGAACTTTCCAAACGTTTGGTAGAATCTACTCGTGATCAGAGGGCTGATTTGTTCCTTGCACAGAGAATCGGCATAGCCATTCAACGTGGCAATGCTGCCAGCCTTCTGGGCACGTTTCCCGCCATTGACAGGGATGACGATGAGTTCTTTGACGCCTGTTAGTTTTTATTTATGTAAGTTTTAATTTTAATATAGTTAGGCAGTATTATTTAAAGTCAATTGTATTAAAAGTTTCGCCATGTGCGTAAAATCATCATCCACTAAATGTTTTAACTGTGAGACAACCAATTCATTTGTTTGTTCTCCATATAAAACAATGTCATCATAAGTATATAGATGACGAAATATAATTTTAAAATTAACTAATTTAAAAGTTATACCTATGACAAATCAACACACGGATATATTTTTATGGATTTAAATCAGTTTGATTTAGGAAACTTGTTTTAAATGACTCGACGGTAAAAAACAAGTTACTGGTTCCAAAGCGGGCCTGTTGATTTAAATCAGTATCCTATACTACATATTATTATTTAGATTTGTCATCCACTAAAGTTGTCTGACCTTGACTTTATTAGGAAATCTTCCTACGTCTTGTGGATTTGTTATTTGATTTTAAGTAAGCTAATATTAACTTGCAGCAAAAACTATGTTTTCTAAGTTAATGCTAGTTTATAAGAGCTTAGTATCGAATCGCAGCCTGACTAAGCTTTTTACAAAGTCGAATATAAAGTAGATTAAGTAAAGATCTAGAAATCAAAGTTAGGACAATAGATTTTCGCAATAAGTTAAAAGTATTTAATCTAATACTACTTTTGACTGTTCAACTTGTGAAAGGACTTTTAAAATATGTTTTTGGGCTAGCAAAATTACAGAACAAGCAAAGGATTCGGCTTATTCAAATCGATTAAGAAAACATAATTATTTTTACTTTTGGCAATATCATTAACAACAACATTGCAAGATATTTTAGTTAGTAACATAACATATAACATATCATCACGCCTGTATCCCCGAAGGGTTAGGCAGAGGTGTACCAATGTACACCCACAGTTCGCCGATATGTTTAGGTCCCATGTAGGGGGCGAGCCTATTGCCACTAGCCGGGCACAAATCTAAACTCCGACCTGCTACTGAGAATTTCATAGAAAAACCCAATAACGCCTTGGTCGACCTGGGAATCGAACCCAAGACCTCTAGCGTAGCAGTCGCGCTTAGCGCCAATAGGCCAACGAGGCAGTTAGTATTTTAGTTAGTGCTACTTCAACATCGATAAAAACCTCTTCCCTACCATCCAAACTTAATGCACGTGGTTAAATATGAAAAAAGCCCCATTCGCCCCACTATGACGTCATAAAATTCGTGACATCACACCGAATCCAATACGACGGGCGGTGGCATCCGTTTCATTCCATTTGACAAGTTAAAAGCCCCAAATGCCAGCTGTGATTTCAAATTGTGCCGCGAAAATATAGGTCTTTAACTTTTTGTTGCAATTTTCATAAATTAATGTTTTATGAATTATTGAGCTTATATTTTTAGAGGTAATGATGAGCGTAGAAAATAAAACAGTAATCTCAAATGCATTGAAACTAGGAAAATTAAATATTATGTGATATAATGAGAAAATAGGTTGACGCACTGTTATTAAAGCAGGCAATTTCAAAATTAGTCCGACGACCGTTAATTTTCGTTTCTTGCCAGCTATGAAATAGCACCATAAAACATTTTTACAGTAAATAAATAGTCTCACTCGGGATAACATGGGAATCCTAAGGATACCAAACCACAAAATCTAGTCCGGCATTTAGAAGTAATGTTTAAATAAGAAACTAACATACTCATACAAACATGAACTCAAAAAATTACACTCTTGTTGCACAGTGGTTTAAATTACAATACTTAACATATTTTCACTGTAAAAAAAACATTAAATTTTCTAGTGATTTCATATTCCAAATTTGGCTATAAATGCATTCACTCAATCAAGCAAACAACTGAACTGATTACGAACATGGAGATAGATATTATGATTTTGCATAATGACATTTCTGTTTAGTTTAGCGATAGTGTTTGAACCTACAATTTAATACATAAATCATGAGGGATGTATGAACTGAATGGGTCAGATGGTGCAGAATTGGTCATTCATATGGATTTTGACTCTTGGTTATTTAATACAATTCATTGATACATCATAATTTTGCTATGCTCTCTATGATATAGATATAGAAATGAGAAAGAAAAGAGAAAGTTACACAAAACTACCCAGAGCGCCTAGTAATCATAAGTCCCTATTACTTAAAGGCTCGGGAATGATGAAATGGTAACTGCTAATAAATTATCTCTTTGTTCAAGGACTAGCCGAATACCACCACAGATTCAAAAAACTATTTTTTCTTCATAAGTTATTTTTCGACTCTTATTTACATTTATTCCTAAAGTGCAAGCCTTAGTAGTAAAGCAAAATCTTCCCCTTAAATTAAGTTCTAAAAAAATCAATAATCACTTCACAACCCAACCCAACGCCATTTGAATCATATATCATCGAATCCAATACCGCATCCCGCGTTTTATTTAAATCGATTCTAATCTTCATATCAAATTCACCGTCATCTCACAAATAATCTTATATCGATGGCTCGGGATATTTCAATTCTGCACTTATATCGCACCTGGTGTCGAGTCTTCGAACCGAGTCGTCGAGCTAGCGAGTCGTCGCACAGTGGATCAAAACTACAGCAGTTTTGATCCACTGTGCGACGACTGGGATGTACGGTTTTTTCCTCTTACACTTTTTTTTTACCTTTGGGAAGATGTCTTTGTTTCGATGAATATTGTTTATTTATTTATTTATTATACTATGGAGAACTTACAGCTATGTAAAAAACTTAACAAGTTTTTTTAAAGCTGATAGTTTGCCGGAACATTGTTTTGTTTTTTTCTTGTTAGGTAATGAAACAGAAAGTGCTATAATTTGGAGAATATACTATCTTGAAAGTCTGGTCCTTCATGAATTATCCAAATTTTCTGTTCCGCTCTTTAGAATAAAAATGGCAAAAGTGTTTTTTTCTGGACAAACTATCGCTTTTAGAGAAATAATTGTTATTATTGATCGGAAGGACGAGACGTTTAGACAGGTATTTAAAAAAAATGTTTTAGAATACCAGGAATATTATAGCGCGTTCATGTTTAAATACCTTTAGGGCTTGAGGTTTCGACCGGGTAAGCGCTAATCCCCATCCTACAATATTACTGTAAAATGCTGTAGAATGATGATATCTTAAAAATTATTAGGAATACGAATGTCCCCTCATATGGCCAGTTTCGATCCACTGTGCGCCGTCCGTCGAGCCGTCTGCATTCAAAACCATGTGTTCGGGTTTTCCACGATATTAGCCGAACGAATCCGGCTATTGAAAACGTTTGTCGAGTTCTGGAGGCATCCAAACGATATTATTCTTGGAAGTCGCCTTTGTACGGATAATTTGATGTTTTGTTAGACGTTGGATCGGCGTTTTGGGATAATCGGTTAGTTTGAAAATTGATGTTTTTGAGATATAATGCAACGAATCGTAAGAAATATATAGGTTTTATACAAAATGCATTTTTGGAAAAAAAAAATTGTGTTAGTCAAATCTTGTTGGTTTTTTACAAATATATTATTTGTTTGATCAGTTATTATCTATAATTTTATTGGTAAGAATGATGTAAAACACGCAACTGAAAAAGACATACATATCACATTGTTTAATAAATATGTATAATAGAAAAGAAACAATTTGCAAAAGCATACTTTACGAACAAAAGAAAACAATTTTAATATGCCAAATTACATACAACGACCTTTATTTATTGTAAGTGCCCTTATAAGTGTCCTTATGACCTCGTCGATTATTTGACATTGAATTCTATTAATATTCGCGTATTACCAATAAGGGATTAATCGCGTTGCCGATTTTCAGACGAACAAGCGCTTTGTTACAACTCTCGATCTTAGACCTATTTGCAGACGACCTCAAGACTGTGCTGAGCACCTGTCTTCACTATTGTAAAAACACAGTTTTTTTTTGTATGTGTATAATATTTCTGTTGTGTCTTTTTACCCTTCTTTTTCTTTTATTTTTTGTGTAATAGTGTATAGATTATAATAATTTTGTTTTCTGTGTGTGTTAATGTTATTAGTGTAAAAGCCGTGTTAACATAATTATAATAAATAAAATAAATAAATTTGGTATTGTATTCCTTTCACTTAGCTTGTAGTGTATCTCAAATGCAAACTGGATTTTGGTCTATATTCCACATTTTGGTAAATGCGTTTAATATTCAGAGAACCAGAATAAATGGATGAACACGTTAAATTAATAGTTTCTGGGTAGTTCAGTTGTTGACAAGTTTTTCTTGGAAATTGGCATTTATGGTAGACGTTAAAAGTATAACCCGGTAAAAGCTGTCTGCGGCAATATAAAGCAGTTTTCCTAGAAAACGTACGAATATTTAAAGATCACGATTTTTTTTTTTTTCACTTTAATACAAGTAGATTTTATTTAACTCATCTGTCATTATTTAAACACGATTAATAACTGTTTTAGCGGTGAAAAAATCTACCATCTTTGCGATTCTGGCGTGTGATCTATTTGCTAATTTCCACCAATCACGAGCGCGTAGCTTGTCGCTCATTGGTGAAAATTGACAGATAGACCACATGCAACGCAAGCGAATCTAGCGGCTCAGTTTAATCGCGAAATCCGCATTGATATTATCAAAAAATCTGCTGAGTTTGTATCATAGTCTACACTTAAAATCAAATGGATACGATAAATAAATATTCAATTTTCCAATTCGATACTATAATATCAGACCAATAAAATTCTCAGCATGCCACCGTATTTGGCGCCATTCTTACAAATGAAAAACGAGGTGGAAATGTGCTCCTAGAGATTCTAAAACATTTAAGCAATGTAACTGTAATATAAGTATTTTGATATTAAATTGTATTTTTTGGGAATAGTGAATACGTAATGGATTTTTGTGCTGAAATGGAGTTGATATTTTTCGAGAATAGGTCACGAACCTTGCGCACGATTTTGCATTGAATAAAGGTCAATATGTCGAGACTACGTGAAAGACAAAAGGCACTGTAGTACCACAAGTAATTAAAAGATATTGAATGATATGAAAAACGTTTTCACTACCTATAAAACTGCATTATATTCTGCTAGCCCATATTATTGTTTTTAAGCAGTGTTATTTTAGTTCAAACTACCAGTATAGCAAAGTTTTAAATGGTTGCAGTTTTGGTGTTGCAGAGATTTGAAAGTGTAATTTTCTTCGATTCTTATCTGATATTCCCAACAATTGACGTTATGATTTTCCCTCTTTTAAATCGTATTTCTATCACTGAACAATTTGAGAATTAGGCAGTTCTTCATCAAGTAACATACCAATAACCATTAACTCATAAAATCTAGCACTGATAATAATAAAAAATACATACCTAAACCATTATCTTTCTTCAACAGGGAGAAAATCATTCCAAATCTCCTGAAAGCCAACGTGGTGTCAGTGACGCGTATGACCAACCTGATCATGCCATCCATGGTGAAGAGAGGGAAGGGTGTGATCATCAACATCGGGTCAGCGTCTTCCATCATACCCAGTCCACTGCTCACCGTTTATGCTGCTACTAAGGTAAACGAAATAAGTTTCATTTTTTATTTAAATTTCAGCCATTGTTGTCCATTACAGGCCAGAAGACCCTTCAGCTGTCATCATCATCATCTATAGCCCTTTTCCTTCCGACTGCTGGGCATAGGCCTCCCCTTTTTCGTGCCGTATTATACGGTCCTGTGCCAGTCTCATCCAGACTCGACCCGCTGTCATAACTTGTATAAACTCGAACGTCTTGATAAAAAAAACATAAACGTAAATTAATTTACAAAACATCTTTTCCCTTGCAAACGAACATTTCTAACTTGTCTTGTTTAACTACTGTAAGATTTTCGTATAACTATTAAGTGATATTCAAAATCATATTGGCTCGTTTTCAATGTAGCAATTTACAATTTTTTTATTAGGAGTTTTATACATTTTTTGGCTTTGACTTTTCCAATTCTACTTGCAAAAATATACCTAGACAAAGACCACCTGAAAAAAGAGTCGCAATGCAAAGCATTTGTAATAAATTGTATAGAAACATTTCAAAATACTTTAATTTCAATATGTAATATTTATTTATTATGTAAACCCTTGAAATCAAATCGAATGTCACTCTTTTGAAGTTCAGAGGTCGTTCGTTGGTTAAAAGTTAATCGTTTATTTGTATAAATATGCTTGACTTAACAATGTTAGAATAAAGTGAACACTTGAATTAAAAGTTTTATTAGATTCTTTCAAGTTTTAAATATTAAAAGCTATTTCATCGAAGATCATCAATAATTTGGATTTCAAAGTTTCCAATGAATTTTAAATGGATAAATTGTTATTGTGTTGCTGTATAAAATATAATTTCTAAGCTTATCTTGTTCTGTGCAAATTAAATGCCTCTTAATAAAAGAAAATTGTACTATGACCAGTGACCACATTTGTGTATAATGTAGGTGAAGAGTAGGTCTCTATAATTTCCCAAGAAATATAACCCTGTTTCCAAAAACGTCAATTCTTTAATATTTTTCAATGTTTTTTCCAACAGGCTTACGTCGAGAAGTTCACCGAAGGCTTAGAGATGGAGTACAACAAGAGCGGCATCACATTCCAATGCGTGATGCCCGGCTTCGTCTGCTCCAACATGTCTGGCATTCGCAAGAGTTCGTTCTTCTCCCCTACCGCCAAAAAGTTCGTCACTTCCGCTCTAGCCCTCGTCGGTACTACAAGCATGACCACAGGGTTCTTCCCACACGCCATCTTCGTCAACTTCGTCAACACCCTCAACAGTATCTCCTCGACTTTCGCCGTCTGGATTATCACCAGGTCCATGGAGAACAGCCGCAGCAGAATCCTCAAAAAGTACAAAAAACAGTAATTTATTAACACTTCTCTGAAAACCGTCTGGTTTATGTAATATGCTTTCTGATTCACGCTTTCTAACACAGTACAATAATATTAACTTCTTGTAACTTTTTCTAATTAAAATGCTTCGTTAATTTCTATTTTTTTTTAACCCTAAAGAATTCAGGGTACAATTTTCTTCTTCACTTTATCATTAGAACGACACAAAAAGCTCTTTAACTTTCTCGCTATCTAGATTAATTGTACTGTGTTTCTTTCTTTTGCAAATTTTCTGTAGATAGTCAAAAGGTCTATTTGCAATGTACCAAAGATTATTTAATCAGAAAACGTAGTCATTATCATAAGCGCCGTAATTGTGTCTTGAGTATGGAATACTCAACAATTAGTTATATTTTTAAGGGTAAGCTTGATACTAGGATACGAACAAATCGATCGCAGATCAGTAGGTCATCATAACGCCTTTATTACAAAGCAATAAGGTTTAACTGCCTAAGGTTTGGCCTAGTGGTCTACGCTAGAAGTCTTGGATTCAATTCCCAAGTCGAATAAGGTGTTATTGGGTTTTTCTATGAAATTCTCAGTAGCAGGTTGGAGTTTGGATTTGTGCCCGGTTAGTGGCAATAGTTTCGCCCCCTATTACATGGGACCTAAACATATCGGCGAACTGTGGGTGTACATTGGTACACCTCTGCCTAACCCTGCGGGGATACAGGCGTGATGGTATGTTATGTTAATAAGGTTTAAACTCGTGCTGCTGATCTTCGGTCGAGTGACGATTAAGATTGTATAAAGGCTAATATTGATGTAGACTAACAGCCAGATGGCAACGGTGGTACAGTTAAGGGTATCAAGGGATGTATCAATTTAAATTTTAATAAATTGGGAAATAATAAATAATGTGTTTTATTAACGGTGATGGGTAACCAGTTGATTGACCTTACAATGCCTTGAAATTATGATAACTTATTGACGAAACTAAAAAATGCATGTAAAATATTTTGATTGGTCAATGCAGTAAGACATGTTTTTGTAAATAATGATAAATTAACTAAAGAAGCACATGCACAAGTTTACTAAAAGATGAAAAAAAAAATATAGGATAATAATTTGAAGGATCTGGATTTAGTTCTAAATGTCCTAGTTCTAGGTAATACAATTTTAACGATTCTTCATAGTTATGAATTATTAAACATATAACTTACTGATAGTGGTCGAATAATTACTGACGATGTTGGCGATGATGATTATGATGATGATAAACTGGACAAAGAAGTGCATGTGTGCCTGTCTACTTGTGAAATCACCGAAATCCATGTAAATATTCTTCTGTAAATATTAGTAGAAAGAAGAGTAAGTACGGGTGAAGGAATACTAATATAATAAGCAACCTTAATTGACTAATCTCGAGACAATAAACGATACGTTTACTGGTACAAATATCTACTATTATCATTGATTGCCTTAAATTCATATGAATTATTGATAAATATAGCCTACTGATACTATTTTGATGTGTGATTCGGAGAAAAGTATTAAAAGTTCTTTTTTTAGTTTTTAGATGTCACGAATTATTTATTTTTTGTCAATTTTAAATCAAATAAGTTACTTTTTGATCATATTTATACATCTTACTAATAAATTATCATCTTTTTTTTGTTTAAAGTAGTTCATCTTTTTGTTCTTAAATTTTTTGTTTATTTCATTTACAGGAAGGGGAAACTCGAAAAACTAGAAGCGTGACGTTATACACAAAATAAATCTTATTTAAATCGTTGTTTTAATTAAGTTATTAATTATGTATATTAAATTTCACGTTAACCCATAATTTAATATATTTTCATTTCCTTATATCAGGTAAAACTAAGTTAATTTACTATGAAAAACGAAGAAAGAAGTATTTATTGTACTAATAACCAAAGAGGAAGATCTGCCAAACTTTTTTCTTGTTTTAAACTTCAACAACGTCACAATGTCTCCATCAAAAAATACAGAAACAGACAAAAATATTTAATGGTCACAAAAATACATCCAAAACATGTTACAAATTCAAAAGACGTGTGGGTACTTCGGTACTTCTATTGGCAATAGGGGATGAATTATGGGTAAGGCAAAAAGTTCTGAGTGCGGACTCAGTTTTAACTTAAATCAACTCCTTATGGTGATCGGGTCCGTAGTGATTTTGGTGCTACTTTTCTTGGTCGTTTGCCATATAACAAGCGGCAGATAAATTATGGGGAAGAAATCTACTGTGTGCTACAATGTCGATATACTTCAGGTGTTAATGATCGCGTTCGCATTTGTTACCCTATTGATCGTTATGAGCTGGATGTGCAAGTACTTCCAAGGAACATAGACATTTGAAACATTTGAGTTGATTATAAGTTGGACAAAATGGCGAAAGGTTGTGGATTGAACTTTAATTTGAACCAGTTTCTAACAGTCGTTGGATCATTGGTAGTCCTGAGCTTTCTATTCTTATTTGTCTGCCATGTGATCTCAAGCAAATGTTCTTGTTGAATAGAGATGGGCAGCAATTACAACAAAGTTATCGATGTCGACTTGGGCCACTTTGCACTACTGGCATTTTCTTTCATCACTTGGCTGATTGTAATGCGATGGATGTGCAAATACCTCGAAAGCCTGCCAGCGTAGAACTGAAACACGAAATAACAGAACAATATATTAAAAAGGAAAAGAAGAGGAAAAAAACTGAAATAATGAATATTAACAATCAATATTAAGGTACTATTTATTTATATACTGTATTGTAATAAACCAATTTTACAGAAATTGTCTGGTTTTAGTTTCAACAAACTACAGTTTATTACAAGATAAGGCCAATGGTTATTTATTCTTCAAAATAAATTCAAAGGTAGAGATTTCAAATGTTTTCTTTGAAATAAATCTATTGCAGAAAGTTAATTAAGTTTACCTACAGTGATTACATATGCACTTTTTATTAGATTAAGCATATGAAGACATAATCAGGAACTATAGTTCTGGTTATTTTAAAGTGTTGAAGAAATATGTGTGTACAGTATAGCAAAGAAAAAAATAATATATATAGTAAACATGTTTCAAGAATCTCGAACCTTGATAATAAGTATTGTTTAAATTTTCTAAAATGCTTATCGGTTTCTAAAAGAACTCCCACTACAATCAATCCATATATCAATTTTTATAATAAACTCAGTAGGTAACAAATACTTGGAATCGGTATTTTTCATAATATTATTAACCTATTTAAATACTTGACGTAGTCAATACGTAAATACGACTAAGCACGTACGAGTACAAAGATCAGAGTTTTAGTGTAAATGTTTGAGCACTTAAAGGTGCTCCCTCACCGAGAGCATTCGCGTGTAATATAACGTTACAGATTGAGCATTACATCAGTGAAGGAGGAGAACCGAACATTACAATGCGCACCTTGTAATGATACAACACAGGCATACATCAGTGAAGGAGAAGAAAATGTTACATTACACGCTAATCCTCGTTAATCAGGGAGGTATGATTGTAATGTAATGCTCAAAGTCGAATCTATAATGTTACAATACACGTGAATGCTCCCGGTGAGGGAGCACCTTAACACGGCATACATTTTAATTAATGTTCTATTGAATATGTATTTAAGTAGAAATAACGATCGTGGTTTAAATACAATAAAATGTATCACGCTAGCCCAGTGATTTACTGGCCCGATTAGTTATTTAAAGAGTTTTTATATTTTATATATTTCGGTGACTATAATGTCGTAAAAAATATACTTTATTAAACTAACATAAAACGGAGAACGGGTTAATTTAATAATGATAATTACGGCCATTATAATAGTATGGAAATATTCTGTAATACAAAATAACATGCTAAAATAAAGATTAGGTTTTCTTTGCACTTTTGAACTGAGCCACTATAATCACAATTCAGTCATAAAGAAAACATTACAAGTTAGCGTTAGTCCTCTTTGAAAATTAATGCATTTTCTAAAATAAAGCCTTAGTTATCAGTTATTTTATAAGCTGTCTGCAAGTGAAAACCCCTTGATAATCGGTCCAGCCGTTTCAGAGATAAGCAACAAATAGATAGACGACTGAAGATAAAATTAATAATTAAATAATGTAAGTATGCATTTGGTGAGTAGCTAATAATAATATGTGAAATTGCACAGTTGTGTTTTCGTATAGAGAATACAACAGTGGACTCTACTTATCATAAAAATTTCACTATCATCCGAGTTTGCACTTCAAATATTTAACATCGCGGCCACCAAAACAAAGCCGAAAATAACGGTCAGTGCATTTCCTAATTAATATTAAAATCCAATTCTGTGGAAGCAGTTATGAAACGTAGATATAGTTTATGAGGAAACCGTTCGTAGAACATTCTGGAATGAAGTTTTAAACTTTCAAGTAGCAGCCATTTTGAAATTGCGACGGTTTTTGTTGGTTTTGGATGTAGGTGGGTTTTGAGCTTCCAGTTTAGTTATTCTCATTGGAAAGATACATTAAGTGGATGCTTGTTTTAGATCGACACCTCACTAAAAAAAGGGAATATTAAGTAAAATAATAAATGATTTATCGCAATTCAAACCACAGAGAGATTGAAGGTGGATAGAGCGATTTTTCAAAAAGCTTTTTTACGGATTTTGAGTTAATTAGGTATGTGTGTGATTTATATAAACCTTTCGCCCGATAAGAATAAAATTGTCCTGTGTTGGTAACTATATATTAAAAATAAATATTTCGATTTTGTAAAGTTTTGGGTTGGGTTCCTATTAGACCAAGGCCGCGCAGAAGACCCAGGCCGAGATGGAGGGATGAACTAGACGCATACAAAAAGTAGTGGCAACAAACAGCTAACAATAGAGACCTGTGGAAGGAAGAAAGGGAGGCCTTTGCCCTGCAGTGCGACAGTTCAGGCTTTAAATAAATAATAATAAAAATACTATACTAAATATTATGTAGCTAAAGATATTTTTAGAAAGATTTTACGAAATATCGGATTGATTTCAGCTAGTTACAAAAATAGTTCACTAAACAAAAACGGTCTTCATGCCTGTTATAATAACAGTAGATATCTACTCATTATACACAGTACTAACTGTTGGTACCGCATGTAAAGCCTGGCTTCCAACACGATCTCTATAATTAATTAGCCTTGTTTTATGATACCCCAGGGATTGTACTCTGAGCCTATTTCCGTACAGCGTTGCAAGCATGCAAAAGGATTTTGTAAACACTTAGAAATTTCTTGTTAAATATGTTGGTTATGTATGTAGTTATTTTAAGAGGTTTTTTAAAAGTATTGGTTTATATTTGTTTAGTTCTGTAGCTGAAAACTAAGCTCAAATATTTTGTGAAAAGCACGAAACTTACGTTGGCCAAAATTGCATTCAATTCCGATTTTATTCGTGAAGTGAAGTATATAAAGGAATAAGGATAAATGGGTTTGATTAGTACATGGGTTAAGCAACTTAACATAAGATGTTACATCTACTTCTCGACTCTGAAAATTGACATTCCATTTCAAAACCAAAATCTAAATTAGACTACATGGTTTTATATATTACTAGCTGTGCCCTGCGGTTACACCCGCATGAATACCTAGGTCCCGTTCCTGGTGCCTCAGTTGAATCCAACAAATCACTATCGTAACAAAGGTCAGGATTACTTAATTTTTTTTCCGCGCAATTTTCGATTTTTTTTTTCATAAGAACTTTCTCCTGATGATAACTAACACAACAAAAAAAGAATTAGCGAAATCTGTCCCGGCGTTGTTGAGTTATGCGCTTACCAACACATTTAGCGATTCATTTTTATATATAAGAAGATATAGGTATATTGAACACATGGAATCTCCAGCAATTGTGGATTTTCAAAACTTATTTGTGGTCATCAATACCTACTCAGGTGAATCCATGTACTTTTTTAGAGTCTGTTCTCTGTATTCTCTTCCGTTTTTGTTAAGTTCGTTTCTATGTTTATGTGTAATCAACTATTTTACTATACGGTCTATCTAAGCCTCTTACCATATTGGTCGGACCGAACAAGATTGAACGAAATTTCTGTTTCTCCGAATCATATACCGAAACTGTTATTCGAATAGCATGCATGGCTATCTAAAATAGATGCATGCAAAACAGCCAATGAATTTTTCATGAATCCAGTTCTCATATTTCGGAGTTGTGTTTCAGTTTTCAGTTTAAGTATATCTTCCTTGATATTTAGAGTACTTAAGATTATATTTTCATATCTTTTTAAGTTTACTGTATTTTTCGTTGGATTGGATCGTAGAGATACTGGTAGTAGCAATTTAAGGTTTTATTTTTAGAGTTCTGTATAAGTGTTTATATAGGTTAAGGGAAATAACGTAAGTAAGTATGGGTCAAGGAAAACATCAAAAAAAGCTTTTCTAAAGCGTGTTGGTTAGTCAAACTCTGTTATTTCTAAATTGATTATCAATTAACTTAATAAAATTTGGTACTAGGTTCCGTTGAAGTATTATTTGAAAATTACGATTTCTACTTTAGCTATGTTAAAAATTATTATCGTAATGGATTGGGCCTTCTAATGTATATATTTTTTAAACTAAGGTACATAAGTAAATATTGTTTATTATTTTATAATTTAAGTTTATATTTCTGCAAAATTCATATCCTATTCCTGTCACAAATTCACAAATTCTCCAACCAAATAACTAACAATTGTTGAGCGAGTATTCCTGAAAACTGGCATACATTCCCCCTGTATCAAGCTCAAGTGATTCAGTGAGCGCAACTTGTCCCAGATCCATTTAATTTATTGCGTCTATTACGTTAGGAACTCAGGAATCATAGAATTAATTGTTGTTATAGAACAAAGACTTTCGGTCTTTATTGAAACATAGAATTTTCAATCTTCTGTCTCTGTATCTTTACTAATAATAATAATAAACGTTTATTTTCTCACCACAATACATTATATACTTACATTTCAGCGTCTCTTAAAAATCTATAAATTCTTATAAAAATTGTGATGCAGTTCTTGCAAATATGTTTATTGTCACGGATACTACATACCTACCACTTACATAATTAAGTAGTTACTTACGAGTACGAATTACAAGTTTACGAATGCATAGGGTATACAAAATTTCATTACAATCGGATATCACGAAATCGTTATAATTAATATTACATAATTTGGAATTAACAAAAATCTTAGAGGTAAGCTAAAAAAAAGGGTATTAACCGATTAATTTCTACCTTTCCCAATAAATACAAAAAAGCGTCAATCCAGTCCACAAACCACAAATATTCAGCAGTACCTAGGTACCTACTGCTGGCTGCCCCAGATGCATGTGTTCACTCTTGCCGGCAAGTAATCAGGCGGAGAACCATTTGTTTGATCACAAACAATCGTGAAAGGATGCGTAGAAATATTGTTGCCGTTTTTTCTTTTGTTTTACTTCTCTTTTTTATTGAAAGGATACGTTTTTTCTAGTTTTAATGTACTGACATTACAATTATTATGTATGTACCGTTTTATATTATGACTTTGACTACATGGATTTACCTGATTTGGTTGCTCTTTTCAAGTTTTACCATTTAATTTTCTGTGGTGTAATTTTTGGTGCTGTCATTAAGTATAGAGGAAACAAAACTGGAAGACAGATTTCAAGATTTAAATAAAAGAAGGATATTATAGGATATACTGAAGTCTTAGCTAAGCATAAAATAAATGAAGACTTGGCAGTTAAAGATATCGTTATTTTTATGCAGGTTAACCAAACTATCCTATAATTACTAAAATCTAAATTAATAAAAAAAGCTAGATAGAATGTTCAAAGCAACTAACTTACGCTACATAACAGCAAAACCAAGTTCTTCATTAAAAACCATTTTTGTCCACATTCTAAGATTCCTCACAAGCCAACATACCCACGTGGCCAAACTAATCAAAGCAGTAATTTTGTTACTATCCAACAAAAATAGCCTTTCTTCTAATGCTAATAACAATTGAACTGCTGAACAATGGCACCTGATTCTAATTGCCGAGCATTGTCGCTCGCACGCCGTCCGCCTTCCAATACATGTGACCAATACGATTCACCAATTATTTACATATATTAAACCGTTTATTGAACTCGTGACTTCATGTCTGAATAGTATTTTTTTTAGATTGAAAATTAAGTATACTTTATTTTAATTAAGGTTCAGTTTAATTAGTGCAGTTCAATTCAAGTGCCTACAACTATTCAATTTCTCTTATGTTCTTGTTTTGTCACTATTATTTTGTAAAAAAAGAACTTTTTCTTTGACTGAAATTTTGCAAAGCCTAAAAACAAGCGCCACCGCAACTTATTCTAAGATAAATCAACCGCCAATTGCTATAACTTTGAAATTTTAATTTGTATGATAAATAATTGTAAGTTGAGTGTGAGTTTACCATTTAAACCAGTTTTATCACCACAGCCCGATCGGCTGACTACCGAAATTGGTGTTGTAATGGGTAGGAACCACTTGAAAGAATGGATGACAAACAGTCGACTGCGATAGGCAGGGTTATTAGATTTACACCTCCACCAATAAAATATACCTAGAATTAATAATTAAGAGTTTAATAGCTTTTAATTTTCAGACTACCTGGAAACTACGGCCCCAGCTCTAGATTTTTTTATCAGAATAACATAACAACAAACACGCAGTACCATGGTCGGTGAAGATTGATGCAAAAACTAATGATTCTCATCAAGTCTGCTTCTACATAATTAATGAAGTCGTTTGTCTTAAGTATAAGACATTAGTGACAAATGAAAACGTTAAGACAATGCTTATGAATATTTTGTCTGTGGTTCATAGAAATTGTTTGCACACATAAAACTCATTGCTGCTTTAGGCTGTAGCTGTAGCTATTAATTTTTGAAACCTATGAGGGCTTTCTTGATAATACAAATTTTAACCAACCACGAGAATAAAAAGAATCTTACTGCTTTAGTTTATTTATTTATTTGACAACCTTCCTCCGCCTTGTGGTACATTCGTTGTTTCTGAAATCCATAGCACAAATGCGTTGGCTCCTTACTTTGGGTTCAGAGCAATGTACGTATGTGATGTTGTACGGATTAATTTATTTACTATTTAATACTTAAAATCTGTTACCATGTAGGTAAAAGGTTGACTTGAAACAAACACGTAGCTATGTTACGTAACTATCTGTGATTGTATAACAAATATTTACCTCATATTTAGTGTAACAAATAACTTTAATTTATACCAATCATAATTCTTGTGTCATAAATTAAATTATATAGTCTTAAAAAAATGCCTTAAATATGACACTTTAACTTACCCCTGTGTACATACACCGATCACATAGACTTGTGTACATACATACATAGAATGCGTGATATGAATCCACAATGTAATCACAACATATCATTATATAAACTTTGGATCGTGTTAGACAATTTACCTTGAACAGCCTGTCGCGTACTCTAATCTCGTTAATTTATTTTTAAATTAATTACTGAGTTACTAAGGTGGGTATTTTGAGCGCCTTTCTGCGTTATAGAATTGTCTAGAAGTGATTTCAAGATTATTTATTCATTTAAAATTGCTTCGAAACAATGTTAATTGCATTTTTATCTGTGAGACAATATCTCGCAAGTAAAAACAATAGCCTAATTTGCTGTACTTAGCTTTTATGTAAATATTCGGATAAAATGTATGCTGAATAAGATATTTTTTTTCATATACAAATTATGAAAAATATATCCGGGAAATAGATGGAATTCAAACTTGTCTATAAAATCTCTCTGAAAATTAAATTTTCATTTTTTTTTCAGTAGATAAGCAGTTTGTTTAGATAATTTAGCAATGTTTTTGTTTAATGAATACTACCTATTAGTCTGAGTAAACATCCACCCCGTTATTTCAAAATTAGATAGACACAAAAAGTAAATCATCTGGTCAATATCTCAAGTTAAGCGCATATTTTTTTTGTACTATTTTGTGAAATCAATGGCAGTCTTGATCAAGAAATTCGGCAAAATGTTAAACTGAGAAGCCTTTTAGAAACCGAATTTAACAAACACCTTTAAGTATAAAAAAGTAATATGTTAAAAAATCATAGAGCTACGTCTGATATTCAACATGCACCATCCATATTTTCTATAGCAACGTCCACGTAACTGAGTCAGTGGCAAATTTAATTAAATCCCTCAGCGTACTGAAGATTGATGGTGCACTGAAGAAGGTAACAAACTCACGTAGATACGATATACGACATTTTTACAAGTCACCTTACAGAACTTAGTTTATTTAAGGTAATAAAATTATGAGAGACTCGAAAACATTTGCAGACACAAAGAATGTTATGTACCATAATTATTATGCCTACAACTGCTTTATTTTGTGGCCTGTTAAAGCGGCCTTCTAAAGGACGCATCACGCAAGTCAAACGACGAACAAATAAAATCATTAAGTATCAGACGACAGAAAAAAGTCTGAACTGAAAAACTGAACAAGTCAAATTTCGTTGAAAAAACGTACCCAGCGTTAGGGAGTTGTCCAATTTGTGGGCGAGAATCGAGTAACTATCGACTATAGAATCGCTCAAGAAACGTACAGCAAGATATAGATCCCGTGTAAATGAAGGAGATGCATAAACAAATAGTAACTTATTAAGTACCAACGAATTTCCCCGATTCGTAGCATATCAATCTACAAATTTTCCCAATTCGTAGCATAAGCTTCTACGAATTGTCCCTATTCGTAGCTCAGATACCAACCCATCTCCCCGATTCGCATCCTCAGGTACAAACAAATCTCCCCGATTCGTAGCATATCCATCTCCGAATTTTCCCAATTCGTAGCCTCAGGTACCAACCAATCTCCCCGATTCGTAGCATATCCATCTCCGAATTTTCCCAATTCGTTGCCTCTGGTACCAACCAATCTCCCCGATTTGTAGCAAATCCATCTCCAAATTTTCCCAATTCGTAGCATCAGATACCAACCAATCTCCCCAATTCGTAGCATAACCATCTCCGAATTTTCCTAATTCTTAGCATCAGATACCAACCCATCTCCCCAATTCGTAGCATATCCATCTCCGAATTTTCCCGATTCGTAGCCTCAGGTACCAACCCATCTCCCCGATTCGTAGCATATCCATCTCCGAATTCCCGATTCGTAGCCTCAGGTACCAACCAATCTCCCCGATTTGTAGCATAAGCTTTTACGAATTTTCCCAATTCGTAGCAAGAGATACCAACCATTTTCCCAAATTCGTAGCATTAAGTACCGACCAATCTTCCCGATTCTTAGCCTCAGGCCCCAACCAATTTCCCCAATTTGTAGCATGAGCTTCTACGAATTTTCCCAATTCGTAGCTTCAGATACCAACCAATCTCCCCGATTCGTAGCATTTCCATCTCCTAATTTTCCCGATTCGTAGCCTCAGGTACCAACCAATCTCCCCGATTCGTAGCATCAGCTTCTACGAATTTTCCCAATTCTTAGCTTCAGATACCAACCAATCTCCCGGATTCGTAACATATCCATGTCCGAATTTTCCCAATTCGTAGCATTAGATACCAACCCATCTCCCCGATTCGTAGCATATCCATCACCAAATTTTCCCGATTCGTAGCCTCAGGTACCAACCAATCCCCCCGATTCGTAGCCTCCCGGGGGATGGAGTTCCCGGGGCATGGTGTTCCCGGGGGACAGTGTTCCCGGGGGATGGTGTTCCCGGGGGATGGTGTTCCCGGGGGATGGTGTTCCCGGGGGATGGTGTTCCCGGGGGATGGAGTCTTGGAGGATGGTGTTCCTGGGCATAGAGTCTCGGAGGATGGTGTTCATCGTTCTACTCACTTTCGCTCTAAGTCGAAAACTGCCTAAAAACGAATAGTTTTTCATTTTTTGGAATGAAAATCTATTCGTTAAGAAAATCAAATAAACTTAAAAAGCAACACTATTTTAAGAATTCTATTTCGAATTAAAAACAAATCTTATTGTTTCTTAGATCTTTAATTTACATGAAATATCTAATAAACAGTTTCTTCGAGTACACAGCGATATAAAGCTCTTTTATTTAATATTATTATGTAAAAGAATAATATTACATGTAGTCCATTTAAAATAAGCAAACGCGAGTTAAAATTCATTCTGTATTTAATACGAAAGCTTTGAGGACCCTATTCTTTAAATCGCTCTTCTTTTAGACTATCACTCGTTATTTTATTACACGTATGTAAAAAAAGTAGTTTTTCTTTTAGGGCTGCTTCTACTTAAGTA
Source organism: Autographa gamma (assembly GCA_905146925.1). Classification (NCBI taxonomy): domain Eukaryota; kingdom Metazoa; phylum Arthropoda; class Insecta; order Lepidoptera; family Noctuidae; genus Autographa; species Autographa gamma. The sequence goes on from LR989870.1 coordinate 1,951,537, forward strand.
ACAATGCCTATTAATTCAATGTTAGATAATTTCTATCCAATGTGGCTATGTGGCCATCAATTAATACTATAGTATTTTTTTTCTATAATCAGTTGAAAATAATAGTTAGTTAGTTAGTTACCTTAAACATTTTAAGTGCTTTTAAATTAGACCCCGTAGAACCAAATATGGCATAAAAATTGGAGGAAAAACTTTAGTGAGTGATGCTCACAATAATATTTAATTCATTACAATCCAGCCTATAAACGTCCCACTGCTGGGCACAGGCCTCTTCCCATATAGAGAAAGCACGAGCATTGATCAGCACGCTTGCATATTTAATTCACTAATTAGCCATAATTATTATGGCACATAGATGTAAGAAATTAATGATCATCAATGCTGGTTATAATAGGAAAGTCATCCATCGATAAATTATCACTAAAAACCTTAGCGAGTGTTTTGAGAATACCTACACCTTTATTTTGAAGTAAAAGTTTGCAGAGTATTTCGTAAAAGGTTTTTAATATAAACACGACTGCTGAGAAAGGTAATATGGATTTTGTTTTCCAAGTAGTGTTTACTAAGCAGTTTTGATATAAAAGTCACCTGTAAGTTTCTCTACATAATATTTTTCAATGGAGAAGTAGCTCTACTTCAACTTTTATACTTAGAATTTTTCACAAATTGTATTACCTTAACAGAATTGTACACCAATTTCATACAATAAGAATACAGCTTTTCTGCAATTACACCATATTGTAAGCTTTCATGCATTTTCAATCTAAAATTAATTGTGTAATAGGAAATAATGATATAAAAAGTGTTTGATTTGATTATTCGCGGTTTTACACAGGCAGCACGATGTCGGTAGTTGATATTTCTAGGGAAGGTGACGTTAATGGGGTCGGGCGTTGGTGGACTCATTCTGGCGGCAGTAGCCAACTTGTACTGTTCTCTCTCCTTCGGAGTTTAGTGTGTTAAGAATATATTGTTAATAAGAAAGTCGTTAAGTTTCTAATTGTGTGGTGTAATTATTTAATTAATATAGTGTGTGTTGAAATCAAGTATTGTAGTTTGATTGGAAGATAACCCGCTACAATTCAGAAGTGGGATTACCGGCGTAAACTGCGTAAGTAAAAGATATTTAACTTAATACTATTCATCTAGATGTAAATGATGATGCAATAGCAATTGTTAAAAATTACTAGCCTAGAAGGTAGTTTCAATTCTTTGAAATTTTATTTCTCCTAGTTATTCATTAAGTGAATATGAAATTGTTAATAATTTAAGTATAATTATATTATTGACCCTGTAATATCAAATTAGGCAGCTTTTGGTTAACTTCTTGTAAGTTAAGAGAACAAACGTCGGTAAATGAACGTAGGTACCTACTACATAAACATATTTTATTTTGGATAAGAATCTTTGTTTTACTTTTATGCATGTACGAAATTCTTAGTATTATGTTGATGACTACCTAGTTATCTTCATGTTTGCGAGCTCAACTTAAGAGTGTAAGTCCAGGGTTCGACTCCTAAGTTGGACAAACTTATACCAGTTTCTCTCATAAGAAACCCTCAAGTAACGGACCGGTTAATTGCTATAGGCCAGCTTCTAGAGTATGGAGTTATTATGATTTATTTATTTAGTGACATAGGTGCATGGTATTCTTAAGAACTAATAGTGTCCCACAAAACAGTACAAACTGTTTGACTGTGAGATCAATTATAAACAATCTGAATATTTTTATGTTCAACATAATTGTATAATACATACCTATTTAATATAATATAACATATTTTATATATTAAAACATTAAATTAGACATAACTAGTTATATTGTGCTTATTGTTGTTATGGTAGGGAAACTAATAAATACTTTTAAGTTAATATTTAAATTTGCTTTTATCACATTCATCTCTGATGAACGCGGGTAAACTGTTAAGAATGTTTGAAATACGTTATGATACGTTCTTAGAAGCTAAGGTGTAGTGAGGGTATGTATCATTCTCTGAATGATTATAGTAAGTATTCCAGGGCAAGTTTTTAATGATGAAATGATATCGTGGGGTATTAGAAAAAAAAATGATGAATTAGGGTACCTGCTATCAGTAGGTATACATTTTATAATACATCATATTTATTCATTTTCACAATTATTATTAACCTGTACATAGTTTGTATAATATAAACAATGATATAACATTGAATGTCTACGAGTTTCAGAAAAGATGGATGGATCTGAAGAACGAGTAGAGGATCGCCGACGGCTGGTGACGCCTAATCGTGAGCATAGTTCTGCAAGGCGCTCACGCAGCCGTAGCCGATTCAGTGGGCACCGTCGCAGCCGCAACAGATCCTTGCTCAAGCGGGAAAAAGAAGTGGAGCGCGAGCGGGAGCGGCTTCACCGTCTGGAGCAAAGGCTCCAAAAGAAGCGTGACGCAGAATCTCGGACGAGACGTAGTGAGCAGCTGCAGCGGTCGTCTGGCCGAGCTTCGGGCGCTGGTTGCAGCAAACAACGAGGAGAGCGGAGCCGAGACGCGAGCGCCGGACGCCGTTCAAGGTCATGTAGCCCTTCTTTTTCAACTAGAGATATTTGTAAGATAATACAAACTTTAAAAAGTAAACCGTCGCCGCAGCCGTTAGAACAGAATATACATTCGAGCAATAAACTCGATTATAAGAATATTTTACCAGAATTCGATCCGTCCACCAAAAATCAACGCATGGACGTATGGCTCAAGAAAGTTAACGAATGTGCTTCTGTCTACGGCTGGGACGAAAAGACTACTATCCATTTTTCCATGCAAAAACTGCAAGGACTGGCCAAAACGTGGTACCAGAGTTTGAACACAATACTTTTCTCGTGGGTAGAGTGGCAAGAGAAACTGCTCAAGGCTTTTCCGTGTGAGCAAAATTATGGCCAGTCCTTGGAGGATATGCTAAGACGGAAGAGCCGGTTTAATGAACCAATCGAGAATTATTTTTATGAAAAACTTGCTCTATTGAACCAATGTGAAATAATGGGAAAACGCGCCGTTGACTGTATCATCCATGGTCTCACAGATAGGACAGCAAAGTCCAGTGCATTAGCTTTACGATGCTCAGAGCCGGATCAACTCTTACAGTTTTTGCTTAGTAACAAAGAATACCCTCAGTTTTCGTTCAGAAATAAAAATACTGATAGTGCTAATATAAATACCACCAGTCAGCATAATAAAACGAACCCCCGGTTTGGCGTCAATAATTTATTGTTTTGCTATAACTGTAGAGAAAAAGGGCACCCTTATCTTAAGTGCCCGAAGCCGTTATTAAAATGCGACAATTGCAGCCAAGTAGGACACAAAACTGAAAATTGTCGAGCGAGACCTGGAAACCAATCTACCAACCCTAATACCGTGACAAAAACAATGTGCATATCGAGTTCAAATCCAAGCGATAAATATATAAAACATGTCCTTATCGATGGTGTAGTTTTGGAAGCATTCGTTGATTTCGGTAGTGAAGTTACCCTAATACGAGAAACTAATATTAATAGGTTGGGAGTCGCGCATGACGGTGTTCCCTCAATAATGAAAGGATTTGGTAATGGATTAGTCCAGTCCTTAGGATCAGTGTCACTAAACCTAGCAATAGATGGCGTAGTTGCAGTGGTAGTGTGCAAGGTAGTTGAGGACAGTCTGCTGGATAAACCGATGCTTATTGGCCAAACTTATTCGGAACAGCCTCACATTGTGGTCTTCAAGGATGCAACTAAGTTGCAGTTCCTCGATGTCAGTTCTGAAGTACCGTTTTATTGTCAAAGTGATGAGGTAGGACGTCGTGAGCGAGTTCGACTACTGGGGCATAGTAATTTGTATGGCATGGCATGTGTTAGGGCTGCCACTGAATCTATGTTTAGTGGAAACGTCTTATTAGACACGAAAATAATAGGGAGACCCAATGAGCAGTTTGTAGTGCTTGGTGGTGTTTATAGAGTTGGGAATGGCCTTCTGAATGTCACAATTACACCTTGCTCAGTTCCTTGTTCCCTTCAGAAGGATAATGTATTCTCTCGAGCCGAAAGGGTAGTTATTGTCAATAGAATAGAGTCTTCATCCGATCCTGCTATTGGTGCAGAACCTTCTTATGTCAAAAAAATTGGAGAACATCAAGTAAAATGTGGCGAGTCAGCGTCAGAACAAGATAAGGCTAGACTTGTAAATATGCTCCAGCGTTATGAACACTGTTTCGCTTTCAATTTGGCAGAATTAGGGTGTACCGATGTCGCGGAGATGAAGATCGAACTGAAAAGCGATCATCCGGTCGTCTATAGACCATATCGACTATCGCACCATGAACGTGATAAAGTTCGTGGTATGGTAGACGAAATGTTGGAAGCGGGAATAATTAGGGAGTCTGTATCGAATTACGCCAGCCCTATTCTTTTAGTTAAGAAAAGGGACGGTAAAGTTCGTATGTGCATCGATTATAGAATGCTTAACTCAATCACAATTAAAGAACGATACCCAATACCTATAATTGAGGACGAAATATCGCGCTTATCTGGCCAGGCGTGGTTCATCACCCTTGATTTAATGTCGGGCTATTATCAAGTGCCAATCGCCGAACAGCATAGGTATCTGACGGCGTTTGTCACGCCGGACGGACAATATGAATTCAATCGTGTTCCGTTCGGCTTGGCAAACGCGCCGGCTGTGTTCCAACGAATGATGAACCGCATCCTGGGGCCGGCGAGGTTCGATAGGGCAACTGTATATATCGATGATTTGTTGATCTATGGAAAGGATCCGGATGAAGCACTGACGAGACTCGAAGAAGTATTGCAGCTTCTCGATAATGCTAAGCTTAAATTAAATTTGTCCAAGTGTAGCTTCCTACAAAATAAGATTGATTATTTGGGGTACGAAATCAGTTCATCAGGGATGCGGCCATGTGAGGCAAAAATCCGATGCGTAACCGATTTCCCTCGTCCCCAGAACGTCCATGCTGTTCGCCAATTTTTAGGGTTGGTCAGCTATTTCAGAAAGTTTATCCATGGCTTTGCAGAATTGGCTTCCCCTCTCACAAAGTTATTGAAAAAGGACGTTAGGTGGGAATGGGTAGCAGATCAGGAAGAGGCTTTTAAAACTCTGAAAAATAAATTAGTGAGTAGACCAGTTCTTGCTATTTACGACCGCTTTGCAGAAACCGAACTCCATACAGACGCAAGCAAAATTGGTATAGGTGCGATTTTGTTGCAACGTCCACAGGGCGGTGACTCATTTAAACCAGTCGCTTTCTACAGTCGTCAAACAACTCCAGAAGAGAAAAACTTTCACTCATATGAGCTCGAAACCCTTGCTGTGGTTTGTTCCCTCAATAAGTTCAGAGTTTTTCTACTCGGTAAAGATTTTAAAATCATCACCGATTGTAGTGCTCTTCGTTCAACGTTTCAGAAACGTGATCTCATACCCCGCATAGCAAGATGGTGGCTCGCGTTACAAGAATTCGACTGTACGGTTGAGTATAGGGCTGGTACAAAAATGGCACATGCAGATGCGCTATCTAGGAATCCGATAAACCAAATAACTACGCAAAACTCTGATCAGTATCCTTGCATATTATCAATTAGTGACGAAGACTGGTTACTTACGCTTCAATTAGGTGATACCGAATTAGTAAGGATACGTGACATAATTAACAGTGACTTAGACTCGAAAGGGCTTGAATATATTAAAGAAAACTATATAATTCAGGACAATAAATTATACAAATGTTTGGACGGGGATAAAACCAAGGTCAGATGGGTGGTTCCTAAAGGCGCGAGGTGGCAGGTATGCAAAATGAACCATGATGATATTGGGCATGTTGGTTATGAAAAGACGTTAGACCGTATAAAAAATCGCTATTGGTTTTCGAAGATGTCGCGTTTCATAAAAAAGTACGTAGGCTCATGTATTGAATGTGCGTACGCGAAGAAAGCCGCAACCACACGTGAAGGATTGTTACATCCTATCACTAAAGTTGATATTCCGTTTCACACTTTGCATATTGACCACCTCGGGCCTTTTGTGAGATCTAAGAGGGGTAATACCCATATATTAGTTGTTATAGACTCCTTTACAAAATTTGTGTTTATAAAAGCAGTCCGAAATACCAAAACTATAAACGTGATAAAAACATTAGAGGATATATTCGATACTTTTAGGTCCCCTGATAGGTTAGTGAGTGACCGTGGTAGTTGTTTTACCTCGCACGCCTTCAAAAGGTTCTGCTTAGGCAGGGGTATCAGGCATATTTTAAACGCTGTGGCTAGCCCTCGATCTAACGGACAGGTCGAGAGGTATAATCGCACTATACTAGACTCCCTGACAGCACAAAATTTAAACGACAATGAGAAAGAGTGGGATAGTAAATTAGGACGAATCCAATGGGGCCTTAATAACACCATTCAGAAAACGATAGGAAGGGCACCAGCTGAGGTTATGTTTGGGACAAATATAAGTAGTGAGAGAAACCCAGTTCTTAATGAAGTAACAGAGATAAACCAGGAACATTGTGATCTGTCATCTGTAAGAGAGGAAGTAAAGAATAGGATTGATAGGGAGCAAGAGAAACAAAAACTTTACTATGACAAGGGACGTAGACCAGCACGGGCGTATAATAAGGGAGATCTGGTAAAGATAGCTAAAACAGCGTTTCAGAATGATGGCAAAAGCACTAAGCTCCTGCCTACTTATGAAGGCCCGTTTAAAGTTGTAAAAGTGTTGGGGAATGACCGGTATAGAGTTGCTCCTATACCCGGGTTTGAGGGAATGAGAAATAAACGTAAGACCACTGTTGCTTCAGATCGAATGCAGCCTTGGATCCACCTAGTTTCCTTAGAACTTGATGATAGCAGCCATGATACTGAGGCTATGGATGATAAAAGTGACGATGATACGCTAGAATAGGGGGACTCTAATAGAGCTGTTACAAACAATTTATTGTTCGTTTTTACTATTTTAAGAATTAGCAAATGATTTTACTGCATAAAAGTTTATGAATTGTTTCAGATCAAGTGCGAGAATGGATGGGTTCGCAACTTGATATGGTTATTTATGTTGGATTGATTAATCATGATCAAGAGCGAGAATGGATGGGTTCGCTACTTGATATGGTTATGATTTTGGATTGGTTCAGAGGTCATGAACGAGAATGGATGGGTTCGTTACTTGACAAGTTGTAACTAGTTTTAATAAAGAAATTCTTTAGAAGGGATTCGAGATTGTTATTATGTATAAATAAATATTTAAAAAGATTAAATTGTATACTAGGTTAAATACCTCATTTCTTGCAGTAATGTGTTGTAGTTAGTACAGAAGATTTATATGTTGAATATGAGGTTTAGTGCTTTTACTTTTAATCGTAACCTACTCGCTTTATATTAACTAACAGGAAAACATTTACAATTTATAAGACTTTGTGTTTTTTTTTTTTATTCTCTTTAGATAAATTGATTTAAGAACATGTATACATCAATAATTTTATCAGAAGCAGTATTGTATATTATTATAATGGTTCATACAGAATGAGTCAACCAACCGAGTGTAAGTTTACAACAGAGGCGTGTATGGGGTCATACACGTCATCAGGATGGTCGAGTGTAAGCTTTCATGCATTTTCAATCTAAAATTAATTGTGTAATAGGAAATAATGATATAAAAAGTGTTTGATTTGATTATTCGCGGTTTTACACAGGCAGCACGATGTCGGTAGTTGATATTTCTAGGGAAGGTGACGTTAATGGGGTCGGGCGTTGGTGGACTCATTCTGGCGGCAGTAGCCAACTTGTACTGTTCTCTCTCCTTCGGAGTTTAGTGTGTTAAGAATATATTGTTAATAAGAAAGTCGTTAAGTTTCTAATTGTGTGGTGTAATTATTTAATTAATATAGTGTGTGTTGAAATCAAGTATTGTAGTTTGATTGGAAGATAACCCGCTACAATATGTATTTAAATGTGTCCTGAAGATTAGTAATTAGCTAAGTATTTTAGTATAAACATAAGACATGTATGTTGTATTGTCCTTATACCTATGCCTATACCATTGCACCTATTCCAAACACAATAAAGCCGAAAAATCTGCAATTATACTTATGAATCTTAAAAACAGTTTTGCTATTGAAAACTATACTTATATCAAAGAAGCCTATTCTAGGCATTATTTCCCAAAAAAATACTTTTCTCTGTGTAAATTTACCCAAAATATTCGGCTACCCTCAAAACAGACGCTTAGCATAAACACACTGGCAAGCAATACCCAACAGGACATAAAAATCTACCATTTGCTACAGTATTGATTTGGTCAGCGCTTTGCCTTGCCGTATTTAATTCTGTTCGGATTTTAGGGTTCCCTAAAGAGTGTTTTAAATCGACTGGAGTACTAAAAGAAGAAAAAATGTTAAAGATATTTATTGCATGTAAAATGAGATTTATTAATGAAGAAACTTCGCTTGGATTCTATGCACGTAAGTGATTCCAAAATAAAATTAAATACATTCTCAATACTTGCATATTTTAGACGTACTGAATAGTATCGTTACTATTCTAAGTTTGCAATAGTTTAACACTACAAAGTTCGCAATTAGGACGGGTACGTGTGGAAAGGGAAGTACCTAGTTAAATATTATGAACTACTTTACAAAGAGCACGATAACTTGTAATTAACAGTTTGCTATGTGATTTATGTAAGGCAACAATAACATAAATAGAGATTACGTAGGCTGATTATAGTGATAAGGATTGGTAGATGTTAACTAAAATATCGGTTATATACGTTGTTTGTTTAACTTAATCTCTATTTATGTTATAGTATAACATTTTTTTTTTTATTAATAATTACATTATATTATAAATATAAGTAATTAACTAATAATCATTCAATGAAGTACAGGGTCTACGCATAACAATTTGATTCATACATATTTTAGACGCTTAACAATTATGGCAGAAATTGCACCTAAATTCGCCTCCTTTTCAAAATAACATTACGCAAGAATAAGCTTTTTTTCCTATACAGAACCCAATAAAATCTCACCATCAACTTGGCCGTTTATTTTTCAATATAGTACAATTTAGAATCGCGCAAAACACTTAGAATACAAATAAGCTGAACAAATTGTGTTTACTTAGTACGAAATGGATTCGAATCGCGATATACATTGCTGTTTATGGTCGCATGACTGTTGGCTATTGAACCTGATAGTGGCAATGGAAAGCGTTTATTGATATTATATTTTGAATCTATATTTGCATTTTAAGTGAAAGTTGCTTTTGTTGCAAAATTTTTAAGTATACATGTTTAACTAAAGGCCTTTTTTTTTAAATAACTGTGTTGAGACTAGTCTACTTGATTCCATAAGTAAAAAACCAAAACATAAACTGTACTGCTGTTAATAGATAAACATAGTTAACCCAGTGTTAATTATATCAATAAATCAATAAAAATTTAGTACTTACAATTTTTCTCTACGTCCACTTTTTTTTCAATAAGTTATGTATCTTTTAAATTTTCTTTTGTCTACACATTAATTGCATACAATTTAAAATATACTTAGGTACCTAATAAAACTTGAGAAGAGAAAAATTAACTTAATACTCTTCTCTAAAAATAGCGAAAATAATCACTAAAGCGTATTCACCAATCACAAAACAAATTATAAACCCACATATCAAGAACAAAATCCTCAAATTAAACGTTTAAAAGTTATAAAATCAATAAAAGAGGCATTTATGAAAGTTTGTAGGTCAACAAACATAGCTGGGGTCCGAGGGTTGAGTTGCTAGTTATAAGCCCACTTGTTGTAATTAATTTCTAGTTTCAATTGTTAATTCGGTCTATGGGATGCGGGCAAATATCGTGTGAGACACGGGTGGTTATGTTGGCAGATTTATTTACCTATTTTAAATGAAAAATAAACATTCTAAGTTAATATAAAAAAATCTGTAGTAGCTCTGTCTATCTGTTATGCTTTTGCGGTTATACCACAACAGATTTTGATCTTTTTTTTTCTACAAAATGTTATTTCCTAAGAATCCAAACACTAAATGCAAATAACAAATGCAGTTTATATATGAAAAAGTTTCATTAAAATTATGTTACGGAATTGTGTATTGGTGTATTTGTTTATAATTTAAACATAATCCTCAAGCTTATGGCTAATAATGACAAACACAAAAGTAATCTATATTATGTACTATTGACATTGTTTTATTTGTTAAATTATTGAGTACCATGACTATTTTTTCTTTTTTTTTTAATAATATTCCGGGACATCTTACACACGGTTGTCTGATCCCAAGCTAAGCAGCGCTTGTGTTATGGTAACCAGACAACTGATAAACATACTTATATATTTCTAAATACATACATATTATAGATAAATGACACCCAGACACCAGACATATGATCGTGCTCATCACACAAACATTTGTCCCGGGTGGGAATCGAACCCACGACCTCCGGTATAGCAGTCAGGGTCTCTAACCACAAGACCAACAGGCCCGTCAATTTTTTTTTTTTTTTTATTCATCTTTTTTATTCAGTTCGTTACACGGCATTACTAAAGTAAAAAGTATCTTAAACTGTTGTTAAGGTTGAAACTTTTAATTATGTACAATAACATTTGAACGAATAAACTTCCGTATTCGTAATTCGTTTAAAAGTTGTATTAACAATCTGTCTGTATATCACACGTGTAAATGAGGGTCCATTTATTTGAGTTTCATTTTCTAAGTGTCGTGTTTGGTCCGTATTTGTGTTGGAGGGGCAGCGGTCAAGCCGTGTATTATAATATATCTATTGTTAAACTCGCTGTTATAACTAATTAACACACTGTTGGATATTGTTTTATTTTTAAGTAGCTAATTGGGTACGGTTTTCCTTTCATTTCCATTTAGGTGTTGAAAATATGCCATACCAACGCAAAAAATAAGACTTCAAAAGTATTGAGTTCTAAATTAGACGGTCTGTTTTCTATTTTATTGCATTTTTGAAACGCGACATTTCCAAAAATTTTGCAATTTCTCATACATATATTTTTTTTTGTAATCCATAGAATATGCCTTAGCGTGGTCCCATATTTTCATTAACGTAAGCTAATTTTTTATTTATATGGAATCATAATCATTCTCAAGGTTCCTATACAATCAAACATTGAGGCGCATTTTACAGGGACCTACATCCAGTAATGACATCCAATAGGCTCTATTTATTACCGGATTATACCGGATTAAATTCTCAGACTGCTATATAAGATAAACATTAAAGAAATTCCGACCAACAATAGTTCTCGATATGAATGTTGAAAATAGCAGGAAATCCCAAAGCAGGCTGTTGGCCTATCTTATTAAACTTTCATATCAAGCAATCTGATAAAGTGGCCTGCAGCTGTGTTAGACGTTATTTTTAGTATATCGTATAGAGAATTAAAAATAACAGTATTACAGAAAGATTCTAAGAACAACTCTTTCTAACGTAGCAAATTATTTCTTTGTGTTAGCAATGAAGATTTACAGATCTATAGATAAAGTACATTTGGAAAAGCGTTACCGGTGATAGAAATAGATGCAATGGAAAACGAAATATGGAAATAGCTTTGAACGATTTGATCGGTTTTAAAGAAGAAAAAGAAAGAAAGAACAAATATTTATTCGCCATGGTTATGACGCATAATTTAAATACACATAGGAACAACAAAAAAAAACATAAATAGAAAGATAAATATGCGTCATAGACACGCAAAATAAATAAATAAATGACTCACCGCTCAGCATATGCAGCGACCCTATGCGAGACAGTGTCGCGGCACATAAGCATTGGAACATTTTAAGTAAACAATAAATTAAGTTGTATACTCATATTTCTATTTCACGATATAATAATAATTGTATTTTACCTGAACACACAAAAATATCCAAACTTATTTCCCAAAAACATCTTCCTTTCAACCTCAAATTAATTCCACTCACACAAAACATTTTTACATTGCAAAATTATTCATATTTAATTATGATACCTTCTCAAACAAAGGGAATTTAGTCTAGTCTTCCTTTTATACAGTATAACTTTAATAACTGGCTAAATAATAGCATTATTATCATAACAACTAGTTTAATTAGTGCATTAGTGCAGTTATAATTAGTTGGTTCAAAGCTTTTAATGGTTGGAGAATAGGATAAATATGTGAGTTGGATTTTCATTGTAATTGTGTTTTACTTTTGTGAAGTACTTTGGATTTAAATACAGTGATTCAGACCATAATTTCGATAGTTCCGATTTTGAGTTCTATGTTTTCAAATAAAAGAAATATATTTTGTTTTATTTTTTTATATAAAAAAAAATCTTTTTTTTTACTCATTTTTCCTAATACAATAGTAACCAATTAAATGCAACCTAGTGATAAATAACATTAAAAAAGGCAACGATATAACTTAAACAACAGCATGCACGAAAGCATAAAGATTATCGATTCAAAACTTTACTCGATTCAGCATTTCATATATCGATAAAGAGTCGTCTCGTATTGGTAACTTGCATAATACGAAGCTATGCATTCAAATAATTCAGAAAATATTCATCTGCAAGCAAAAATGCAATTCGATTACACAGATGAAATATTTTCTTGGGGAAAACTTATTATGTTGATAGATTTAGGATTATGGAATGAAAACTTGGGGGAAAATCGGTCTGACTGTATTTTCATGCTTGTTTGGGTATCCTAGGTCATAACTGGAGGACCTATACAATGCTACAGATAATGCTATCCGCGTCGCTGAGTACTGGTCCGGGAAAATCTAATACGAGTATTTAATTGTCATTTATCGACACGCTAAGAGAAGAGAGGTCATAACTTAATGCCTACTTTATACTATGTAATGTAGTGTTTAGTATGATGACGTATGTTCATACTAAGTAGTTCAAAATAAATATTTAGCAATACTGAAAGAGGTATTTTGTCTCTTGTAAAAGCAGGGCGATTGAATTTTACAATTTAACTTGGGCAATTATTGTTGTTAATATTACCTTATGGTGAAACGTAATAAGGATTATTATTTTGTCAAGAATAGCTATTTACACTTTGCTTTTTAGTTAGTAAATATACTAATGCTTGTGCTCTATTATGAGTAGTATTATATAAGTGGAGTTTAACAGTTGACAAGTGTATGTAATGCCAAGATTTACATTACTGACAGACAATAGGTGGTTAATAGTGTTATTCACATTTTTCTTTGCTCGAGAAAATAATTTTCTTTGAAAATGGATAGGATTATTTTTCTGCGATAAATTTTAAATGGACTCTTCTATGTAATCGATATAAAAATACCACATTTCTTAAACAGTTCTAAAAGCACTCGCCCCAGGATATCCTTGCTTACCCAACCGTTAAAGGTAGTGTAAAACTCACATAACTACCTATATATACAATACATTGATGCATTACCCCTCGTCACGGTCCATTGCTGGCTGGCAAGACAAATGGGCTGAACACACGCGCAGTTAAACCGACTTGTAATATAAATGGTCTGAAACTACGTTATTGATAGATAGTATTTCGGTTTTCGAATGGATATAGTTTTTGTTAATTGTATTCTGTTTTTAGGAGTTTGGTTTATGGGTTAGTGGATAATGAATATTTTTTTTATGAATGTTAATCAAGGATACACTAAACGAATAATTTTCATATTTTCAAATCAATTAACTGTAGTTCTAATGATATGCCATGGCAGGACCTTTAATCAATTTAAGGCACTCTGCGTAAAATACGGTATGCAGCTGGATCCGGTAAGGCTAGAAGCCCACCTTGCCACAGCTTGGCAAAGAAAGATCGGTCGACCTTTGAAGGTAGTTCTTTGAAGTTGGGCTATACTGCACTTAGTCTTCCACCTGTTTCAATTACATGATTAAGAATAAAAATATCTTACCGATATATATATACCCTATGTTGACCAGTCAGCCATTTCTGTCCCACTACCGAGCAAAGACATCTCTCCTCCATCCATTTCTCACTGTTTAGGGATGCGGTGAATCACTCCTTAAAAGCGGTTCAGCTCGTTTTGTTTTAAATAAAACTTATGCTATTAGTAGACCGTTTTCTTTATCAAAATTAACTGTCCAAGAGAATCTCTCTTGACCTGCCCATTCTGCACTACCACCTACACTCTTCGGGCAAATAATTGGTCAGCGAAATTACTAATACGAAAAGAAGAACTGGTGCAAATGTCTAAGTCAAACTAATAACTAATGACGTCACGCCCAATATTATTGGTATTACCACTATTATAGTAAATAGCCACATTAGAACAAAAAGCTATTTAAGACGATAACAGACGAAATTGACAAATGGAATGACTGATCAGAACGAAAACGGCGCGCGTTGCTCCAAAATTCTGCTTATACACGCTCCGATGGACTACGGAAAACTATGGAGTGGACTAATCAAATTACTATATTTATTATAAGAACAAACTCTAACTATACTAAAATTAAAACTTACATAAATAAAAACTAAACGGCGTCAAAGAACTCACCGTCGTCACATATAATAACTATTTATATTTATTCGTTTTAAAATGTCGCCTGTCATGTAACAACTGACGCGACGGTCCAAGTAAATTGCATCTTTACATACTCATTCATCTATCCGATTACTGAAATAAATACTTAATAATTATTTTTATTAGCGCTCACATCTACTCCATAGCTTTATTCGTCACATCAACGCAATATGCGTTGGGCCTCCCGAATGTGCGGTCATTAGTCAAAGTCGGTCGGCAAGCTAACTTAGTTTTTTCTTGTGTTATGGGAAATAAGCCCACGTTTGCCCACTATTGCAATAAAAGCCACTACGGCATGAGTTATCGAAACCTTTTGTGGAACTAAGGAAATACTTTTTGAATTATACCTCTGATTTGCACTTAGCATAGTTGTATTTTATTTAGGATCGTTTCAATTCGAGTAAAAATATAACGATTTTGATTTTGTGAGTTTTTCGTTATATTTGTATAACATGGATGACAATGTGTTTGAAAGTAAATTACATAGGTAATTTTGTAAAATTCATTATTTTTTGCATGAAATAAATAGAATTTGCCACTTCAGTTATTACAGTTAAAATATATAAAACTGTTTGAATAATATTATTTATATTTTCAAATTAAGTTTTATTTGACACATTGTAATTATTAATATTTGTAATATTAGCCGTAATTTTCATCGCTGTATGATAATTATTTAAAAAAGGAGTTTTTTTTAAACATACAAAAATGTTCCTACCACATTAATAAACCTGATCACACTAATTCAATAAAAAACACTTAAAAATGAAATATAACACCCTATTACAACAAAGAAATAGTAAAGTTAATAGATTTCACTAGAATTCTGAGGAGAATGCAAAATTTATGAGTGGCCTGTCTTGTTGGGAGCCCAAGGGACCACTAAATTCTTATAATTGAACCTCCTGACTACAGATAGATGTACCCTCTAGAAAAATAGAAAAATAGCGTGAAGTTTGAAAATAAATTTAAGGTTCTAAAGAAGGTAAATGTAGTTTGTGATTAGGTGATATTTTGTCATGTATGTAGATACTCTACTTGCAATGCTTTATATAGTAAGGGTCCTGATGTCACTCACTTATAATTTTGTAACTTATTTTTTGTTTAAAAACTTCATATTTACTTTCTAAGATGTATTATCGTTTATGGATACATATTTTGTTTTTTTTTTGTTTTATATAGTACAAAAACTAGAACTAACAAGATTTACCAAAAATTTTCAAAGGTATTTCGCTGACGATTACAAATCGAGCACTAAAAATAAACAGTTTAGCAGAAAGATTGCCCAGCCAAATCGTCACCCGGGGTCCAAACCCAGAACCCCTCATTCCACAGCCCTACAACCCAACCACCGAACACCAGAACCAGTAATAAACAGTCCATTTTTCGTTCATAACAGCACCTTATCTCAACAATAAACAAGCCCGTTATGAGTGAGAAAGCTCTATAAATATTTATGGCAATGAAACTCCGCGATATACCTGCGATACTTTTAAAAGAATTGTTGGCTTGTATTGCTTTTGTTCAGGAATTTCAGTTTACTTCTGGTTGATAAGTTGAGTACTATCTTTTTTTCAGGTCATCCTAGGTAAATTTTTAACCCCCGACGAAGAGGGGTATTATAAGTTTGACATATTAGTCTGGTCGTATGTGTCCTTCCCGTAATCGAGATGGTTCTTAGCTATATAATCAGTAAAGATTTGTTCAGCATTTTGAAAGTAAGAGTAAAGTAGGGGTTTTCTTAAATTTTGAATTTATAGTTTAGTCAATGATTGTATAATTTTGGGCCGTCATAGTATTATTAATATCGATACAATTAAAGAGAAATTAAGACTTGATGAGATTGTTGATGGCTTTATAGAACTATTGATACCTAAAAAAAGAGGTATTAATTAATGATTAAACTCGTAATGTAAGGTGTCAGAAATCCAAAAAAGTGTGACCGAATCAACACACAATCTTTCAGTAAGCGCCAAAAATAATTATAGACGAACTATTATCTAAGACAAAATTAAAGGCACTATTTTAAACCTCCTTAATTTACTATTTCAAGCACCTAACAAATAAAAGCGAACTTTCAAAGGAATCGTTTCAATAGGTTTTTAGTTCTAGTTCCGATAGCCGTAATGTGCTAGTGCTGCCCCCTACATCACGCTGAAACCTCTGATACGGTGCGAGGGATTTTATGGCGGCTCTTATAGAAAAACTTGGTATTTATGTAGACATGGGAAAAATTCAGTTACCTAGGATCTAAGTTATATTGTGTGGAAATATATTTCATAGAAAATTGCTTTTTTGTGGATCTGATCTGAAATGGCTACGACATTTTTTTTTTTGTGTAATTGTTTGTGATTTGTTGTGATTGTTATATCAAATTCGAAAAATTCAAAATAATTATTTACCGTTTTATAATGTGATGCACTTTCTAACCTATGTAAGAACATTTGCATTTCTAATAGGGTGAATGAAATAGAAATAGAATAAAAGAGATGGCATAATGTGATTAAGTTTTAAGTCGGGAATAGCGTTCATCGTACTGCATTAATAATCATATTTACTGTTCCATCTAAGTAACAATGATTGAAATAAAACTACTTTGATATGGATTTTGTAAGTGTACCACGTGAGCGCGACAAATGGATGTGCGATTAACGCTTATGCGACAAAACTGTACTGCGACTCACCGTAGTTCGAATGCACGCTAGTGCGACACACTGTAGATCGACATCTCGCTAGTGCGATATGAAGAAATAGAACATAAACATATAGAACCGACATAGGCCCAGACATCCATTGCTTGGTTAGGTTCAACTTTGTGACAGAGATCAATAGGTTAGGTTAGGTTAGATATTGTGACCTTGCAATGGAGCGAGCGAAGCGAGCGACGGACTTGGATTATTTAATATCTACTTATTTAATATATGTAATTCAAAATTTATCTCAGCAAACTACTGTAATACTGCATCAACGTACTACACTACCCTTGCTAGGTGTCAAACTACTGCAATACTGCACCAACGTACTGCACTACCGTAGTGTCGCACTACCGTAGTGTCGAACTACTGTCGCGCAATCGTTTGTCGCACTAGCGAGATGTCGATCTTCAGTGTGTCGCACTAGCGTGCATTCGAACTACGGTGAGTCGCAGTACAGTTTTGTCGCATAAGCGTTAATCGCACATCCATTTGTCGCGCTCACGTAGTTCACTCGGATTTTGTCGCGGTTTATTTTGATTTTAGGTACCGACGTTGCGACAAAAAACGAAAAAGAGAAAGAACCGCGACAATCCATAAAAAACTAGTATAATGCAATGTCTCTCATTCGCGTAAATCTAAGACACCAATAACAATGATTAATAAAACCGGAAATCCTGAAAGCATTTCCAACCTAGGTATGTCACTGGGCCCAAACTTACCAAAAGCCTTTGGGGTCACACAAAAAACCTCCAACTCTCAATTTCCAAGACTAAAAAACAGCAGTATATAACTCAGTGGTCCCAAACTTTAATAAACATAGGTCGGACAGAGGGCGCTGACGTCAATTGATTTATACCTGACGAGGCTACCGAATGATCTTTGTGCCTTTGATAGTATCGACAACTTGGATACATGCTGTAGGGTTATCACATTGTGAATTCTCTGAATTTAAAGGAAATTTTAAGAAAATCTATGTAGAAATTCAAGCTACAAGTGGGTGTTTTGTGATGGACATCATCTCCGCTAGCTTTCCAATTATAATTATGTGTGACTGTTACTATACACAATATTGCAGTTATTTCTCTTTTTAAGCTACTACCAAGTCATTGTTTTTTGTCCGGTCTTTCTGTCTGTATATAATGAACTATACAGGTAGACCATTCTTTTTTTTAAGTTTACTGTTCATCCTGCTTGTGCCAGACTAATTTTTCATGTGTACATAACGTAAGTTTTGATTGTATGTAAGTATCGTAAGTTTTTTTCAGGTTAAAGGTAATAATTTAATATCTTCGTTTAATGTCATTTAATCCAGATATTTCCATTATACTTGTCACTTCTTTATCAATTGTTTCTCCATTTCCCTGCATTTTTAAAACTTTTCTCTCTCCGTGGCAGCCCTATAAGCTAGTGCGTTACAACGCAGCACGCACAGTTGGCGGCCTCTTATCTCTCCCGCGCCAACTCCCTGTTTTATGGACTCTCTCGTTGGCATCCCTTCACAATTGTTGGTTTTTTGGACAAAGATACTAGTATATGAACAGTTTAGTGAGGTTATAACTTATGGTGGCTTTGATTTTGAATATGGCTTTTCATGTCCTGTGGTTTCTCTCGCTTTTTTTCTCGGCTTCCATCGGCTTAGTTTTTGTTATTATTATTATTTTCAGCCATTATCGTCCCACAGGACAAAAGCCTCCTTTTCCTTCTTCCAATTCTCCCGGTCTTGAGCGATTGTTGATCATAATTTTGAATATTGCTTCGTAAGTCGCTGTTCTTTGAATTTTCTTTTAATTCAGCGTATATAAACAACTAAAGGTACTAATTGTAATGAAATTGTGACTTGAATATTAGGATAATTTATAGATAGAGTACTATATGTATGCCCTAAATATATACGTTTTGATGTAAGAAATATAGCTTGTGCAACCAGGGGTCAGTGACAAATGCTGGCACGTCTGGCGTCGAATGCGTTACCTGCCAAGGTGGACGTCTCGACATTTAGAGTAATAGGGTGCAACGAACGTTTTCGTGTGCATTCAACGTTTCAACAGTATTAGGGATAGAGTTACCTGTTTGATAATAAATGCAAATGTTGTACGGAATGTAGTAGAATTCACTCATTTATTGCTAATTTATTTTTATTTAATATAGGTATGTTCAAATACTTGAAAATAGGCCAAGGAAATAATGATGCTGTGCCCACTTTTATTTTTGCAAACATACGTCTTACAAGCTACCACCCAATAACTACATTACTTTTTGATGCAAAGATATCCCAGAGCTTGGAATAAATCATATCGCTCTATAAACCTGTAGCATTTTTAATGCAAATAAATAGCGGTATCATTCATTCATCCCATCCGATAATTATAAAATCATTCATTCCAATTCCATTCAATACGAATCTCATATATTCACAGTTCTATCATTTAAACTGCTATAAATTAGGCTTAAACAGTTCACATTACATCGAATGATACAGCATTATCGGATATAATGCCAATGGATTCATTACATCGTTGAATCAGCGGGATCGTCAGTTTCGCTAAATTTGATTTATACGATGGAATTGCTGGACTATATTCTGGCATAGATTAGTATAGAATCTATTAGAGATGATTGTGTGAAAGATGATATGAGAAAGAAAGGAGTGAATACTGAGAGTACGAGTTGTAGAGATGAATGGATGTTGAATACAAATTCGCCGACCCCAAATAATTGGGAACAGGGCAGGAAGATGATTATGATGAGATTAGTATCTATTGTAACTATTAGTTCCCGCAGGAGTTGTTAGGAAATAAGAGTGTTACTTTTTATGGTCATCGTCAATATTATCATCATCATCCACTTGACTTGACTTTTCACTAATCATTTTTCTCATGTAAGAAGTAATCAACTGCTCAAGCGTTGTGGCAATGTTCATTATCTATGGTTTTTTAATGCGAAATGTTTATTCACTGTCACTTGTCTCAAAACCTTATAATAATATTTCTTTTCAGACCAAAAATAAAGTCACTGCAACAGCAAGTTACATAGATTATTGTGACAAGTAACAGCGGAATAAGCCCATTTTATTTACAGCTCATTCTTCATCACAACTCATTTAAAAAAATCGTATGCAATTTTTTAATGCACAATAATTTATACTTCAATTCTTTCGATTCCGAGTTTCAATAGTCCATGCGGATGAAATCGATCGCAAAAACTGATTAATTATAAATCTTAGTCATCCTTGCAGTTCTGTTCAACATTCTATCTCTTACCTAACCTAAATCATTATCCGCAGCATTAATGATTCCACTATGCTCCTACAAAGTGTACCCAGCAATTACCAATATTTTTGGCACCAGCTAAGCAATTAATTTCTAAACAGGTCTAAGCTATTTGCTCACGAGTGCATTAAGTGCTAAAATGTCGTTACCTAGTGCCATGTAAGTTTTAGTGTCAATTAGTGGCGTGTTCGGACACTTAGCTACATTTTAGCGGCGCGCGTGAGTTACGGGAATTTGGGAAATAGATTTTACTGGTATTTCGATTATCCTGGTAATATTCTTGCATGTTATTTAGTGATTTGTCAAAAACGTTAGGGTACATTTTTGTTGTTAGCTTTGAAAGTTAAGGTTCAACTTCCTACAGATTCCTATTTTTTAACCACTTAATTACTACACAAAAAAGTATCATAATTTTTTGGTTTTTATACTATTCAGGTTTTTCATTTTTATACCACAACAAGCACTTTTGAAAGACGTACACAGAATAAGTCATTACCTGTAGTGGCTGTAGTGTGTCTTCTTCTTTTTCTGCCTTTTCTTTTTTAATTTAATTGTGGTCGATGTACAATTTTTCCTATCCAGTCCACTCCAATAGCTGTTATACTCTAAATACTAAGAAAAAAAAGCAGAAACTAAAGGTAACATCTAATTTATCTCCAAAATACAACGCCATTTAAAACCAAATCTTTATTCTAGAGACCTAAAACATAAGACCCCATCACTATATTGGATCTATCAAACATTTCGCCTTGTAAACACTTTCGGTATTAAAAATCTACAATTCTAAATGTAATGTAATTTCGTTCGCAAGTCGCGACCTCTTTGGTGCTTCTCTGAAGAATCTCGTCTCTCAGAATGGATGCAAACAATATACGAATAAAACCTGCCGTACGTCATACGAGTATCTCTCTCAATATCTCTGGTAGTAACTCTCTAGGGTTGGCACTCGCTTGCTTCAATTATTATATTTTGAGCTCACAAAAAAGCAACTTTTGATTAGGTGATAGCCAAATGAGGTATAACTGGGCAAAACTTACTTATAGCCAGTTAATAATTGTGCCAGTTAATATCCAAAGTTCCTTTATTAAAGTATTGCATTTTAAGAAAACTATGAAAAGAAAATATAATTGTTAAGGCTTATGTATCGTCTTTTTTTCTCTTATGATTATGATAAGTAATATTATCAAATTCGTTTTAAATCCGTTTTTACCATAAAGTAGCAATTTTCTTATTTCCTTCTTCCGTAAAAAATAACTGAAATAGTAATTGAAAATTCGTTGGACGAAAATACAATGAAAAAACGTCGCACCAACTCCAATTACAGAGAAGCGCTACACAACCAAAAAATATTTTCAAATACTGACTGCAAAAAAAAATTGATCAACATTTTATTTTCTTGGCAGCCCTATTCCAAGTTGTATATAACTGACTCCTCTCAGCAGAAGAGCGGTCGCAGTCGCAATAGAAATTCATGCAAAACTGATGCTGATTTTAAAAGCACCACAATACACTTGCTGTTACATGGCTGCTTTTACAAGTATTGGCTTTTTAATAACCTTCATAAAACCAGTAATGTAGACTGTATAATCTTGATGTAAAAATTCGTTCTTGTTTTGTTTTACTGTTTGGCTTTAGAGTATCGGTTCTAAAATAAAATAAGTATTTTTATCTCAGCTTTTTTAAAGGTATACTAATTAACATAAAAAATACTGAAGTTAGTTTTATGTTGCCAGCCTATTTATAATCCAGCCTATAAACGTCCCACTGCTGGGCACCGTCCTCTTCCCATATAGAGAAGGCACGAGCATTGATCACCACGCTTGCTCTCTGCGGGTTGGCGATTTCAGATCCCAAATTTTGGAATCCAGGTTTCCTCACGATGTTTTCCTTCACCGTCTGTCAGAAGAGTCTTAGAATAATTAAGAAAGTACATATAACTTTGAAAAGTTACATTGGTACTTGCCCGG
Organism: Autographa gamma; assembly: GCA_905146925.1. Classification (NCBI taxonomy): domain Eukaryota; kingdom Metazoa; phylum Arthropoda; class Insecta; order Lepidoptera; family Noctuidae; genus Autographa; species Autographa gamma. The sequence goes on from LR989870.1 coordinate 1,974,029, forward strand.
GTTCGAAACTGCAACCTCGTGCATACAAATCCGTTCATTGAACCGCTAGGCCACCACAACATGCCTGCCAGCCTATATGCCTCTACCATTTCACTACTAAACCGAATTTGATGTAAATTGTAATGAAAGTTTCGATTAGGATGAAAATACTTCTAAATAACATAGAAAGAAAAGAAGCTAAGCAGAAGAAATAGCAAGTTTTATTTTCGTTTTTTTTTTTTTCAGTTTTTATATTAAGGACCTAGAAAGGTAGTGAAATGATGTTCCCCGTAACTTTTTGCTGTCCGATATATACATTTTCCTCATCCATATAGCCATCAAAAACCAAAACAATGTCATCATACAAACAGCAATTAAACAGCGCCTTAATAACACCATAAAACACCATAAGTCCTCTAAAATCCAAGTGGGCTCATAATGGCGGGCTATCCTTAAATTAAAGTAGATAAATAAAGTCGTACACCGCGACGCCCTTAATTTGTACCTGCTGGTGGCATTTACATGGATATAATATATTACCATAGCTGTATTCTGGAAGAGATAGTTTAGAATTAACCGTTTAAGTTCTTTAAAGAAGATAACCAAAGAGCAACTGAAGAAAACCATACAGACGAAAAAAATTGTGTTAGGGAAATGCTTGAATGATTCTATTCTACTGGACATAGAAAAAGGACGGGTCAATGTAGAAACCAACTTTTCTACATTGCCTCGGGTCTGGGTGTTTGTGGTACCTTCTTTGTTTCTAAATTCTATAATGCAAGTGCGCAATGTATGTGATGGCGTCCGCATTAATTTACTGATTTATTAACTTTTTTGAAATTGACTATGGTTTCGTTAAAGAAAAATGTATTTTTTTTTCTATCGGCGGAAACATAAACAAGGAGTAATGTATAATTTGACTACTATCTAGCAATATGCAGTACACAAACAAAAGCATTTTATTTCTATATTTTAATTACCAATGAATATTTTTGGTTTATCATTACTATCTTACCTGAATTTATTCATCTGTAGTCACTTCCAGAACTAAATCTTGTTCTCGAAACCTCACCACAGAACAATTCGCCATAGTCGTAAATCGCCATAATTGGAGGGAACCATAGACATGCTATATAGACCTAGAAAGCAGTGAGAAATGATTGCGTCTCCCTCACACTGACCAAATACAGTGCGTGCGAAAGGGATGGAAGTTCAAGACAGTCATTTGAAATCATTGATCAATTGAATTAGTTATTGATGATAGAAGTTTATGTAATGTTGTTTTATTGTTGTAAAGACCTTTAGTGAACTATAAAGCATTGTAGGCTTGGTATTCTTGACTTCAAAATTTTGGTAAATGTATCTTCTTCCTAGTCGGGGTCACTCTTGACAGAGCGGTCATGGTCATCACTTCAGGTGTTGGTGGCAAGCTTCACAACACGCCGCCACTCTTCTCCGATGGCCGCCTTCCTCGTGCATTCATGTAGTGATGTTGAGCCATGTATACTTTAATCAAATTATATAACTTTTAAAATTCTAGATTTTTATGAGCCTTGTCTAAATAACAATGGCTTATATTTTTTCTCAGGGCTGCAGTTAACTTCGTGCAAAATTTTATCAATATTCATTCAATAGTTTAGTTGTTAAATTGAAACATTACAAACACACAGAAAGACAATTTATTTCGCATGAATGTTATGAGTTAAGATACTTAAGTATATTATTATCTTAAATCATGCTCATTCATTAATTTTATCACGATCTAACAATCTAAGGGATGAAAAACATGTGTTTTAGCAACACAATGGAAAAGGGCAGTGGCGACTTGAAAAGATGCAATCATGGGACGGCTGGTCCTTTGTGAGATAAGCGGTCTCTTCCGTGATGCCAGTCTATTGGGGATAATGTTACTCTTTTTTTATTTCAGTAGGTATATCATTTGCTCTTTTATCGAACAGTCTCTTTTTTTATGAGGTATTTTTTTTTACTTTTTGAAGTTTTTTTTTTTTTTTGGCGATCGGCAATATAGGAATGTCTGTCTGTTCAGGTGTTTTTTAAAGCTGTTGAATCGTTTTGTATATTAAAAAAAGTTTACCTTCAACATTTTTCTAATATACAAAACTTTTCACTAAAAATACATAATAAGCAGGCTTTCACTGCTTTACCGGACTTAAAATAAATTTATAAATACAAAACTTTACAATCTAATATATATATTTAAATTAATGTACTTAAGAGTCTTATTTTGGTTAGTAAAGCTATTTCATTCAATAATACGTCACACAAGTTTCAATCTAGCCGTGTCTTTAAAACTGTAATAGCATTTTTGTCTCATAAAATAATTACTAAAGGTGCAAACTGTTATTTTTAACTCAAGCCAGATAGATAATAATAATAATTATTATAATAATAATATTCCGGGACATCTCACACACGGTTGTCTGATCCCAAGCTAAGCAGAGCTTGTGTTATGGTAACCAGACAACTGATAAACATACTTATATATTTTTAAATACATACATATTATAGATAAATTACACCCAGACACCGAACAAATGATCGTGCTCATCACATAAACATTTGTCTCGGGTGGGAATAGAACCAACGACCTCCGGTATAGCAGTCAGGGTCTCTAACCACTAGACCAACAGGCCTGTCAAAATATATATAGATACTCAAGTAATTAACAATGTGAGAACAATAGGCGTTTCCTAATATCCTATATAAACATAACTAGTTACCTGTTAATATCCAATGTAATTTAGGATAATATCACTTTATTGTAAATTAGTGTCGGGTAATAACTATTGATGCTTTGCCTAAAATTAAGTTTGTTGTAGACGAGCGACTTTTAATCGCGACATAGTTTTTAGTCTAAAATGTAGCAATTACCGGAAGAATTAATCAAGTAACGAAAAAAGGATTTCCTTTGAAATTATATTTTGGTTATTTAAAACTTTTTATTCAGTCTGATTTATAACTTATAATTTAACTTATAACTCACTATTATACCTATGTTTCGTGATAAAAAGCAAAGATTTTTGTGTAGTTCTAAGTTTTTGATATGAAGAAATATTTTATTTAATTAGTTAGCTTTACAATACAGAAACAATACTAGATCAATATGTTTTCATAGTGTAGTGAAAGTAAAAATAGAAATACGTAAATCTAATCGAGGCTTATAAAAAAGTCGATCGTCTGCACACAACTTTAATGAATACACGTGGATTTGAAAGGATTATCCAGTGTCGAATATACCCTTCATTAATATCTATTTGTGTGCTAGTTTTCGCTCTATTTTGATGATATAGGTGCACGATTAAATCCTCAAATTAACAAGGATGCTATTTATACATTTATGTCAGAAAATGCCGATGATTTTTGTGCTGGATGAAGAATAAAATTATAGTACTTTAAAAGTAATAAGCTAAAAGACTACATACATTTCAATAATAGTATACTTTTTCGACTTTGCTTCGTATCATACGTTAAGCATTAAGAACCAAGAAAATGGTAAATAAACAAACGAAAAGCGGAGCCACTTACCCATCAAGACAAAATTCACCAAAACATTTTCTAAATTGACAAACAGATTCCTAAGACGGTCCTTAGGTAAATCTCAACCCTACTGCGAAAGGTAAACAAAACTCTACAGTCTTAGAGCATAGACAAGAAACTACAGAGTGCACATCGAGGTATGAACTGTGAGGACTACTATGAACTAAAAAACTACTAAAGTAAAATTAGTATCGAAATAGAGCGCGTCGTTTTAATCTACTAAACTATCTCAAACCCTAATATAACTTTTATAATATAAAAACTAGCGATATTTTCGCATAAACGTCTTTTGTTGCACGGAAGATAACTTAAATCAGTAAACTGACGAAAAATGTACCTACTACATACAGCCAAGAATGTACTTACGCTCGGTGCAATGGGCTATTATCGATACTCGTTCTATAATTTTAGCTTAACTTTACTCTACGTCTACAATCGACAATTTACCTAAACGCAAGCATTAATGCCGTCGTTTTCTCGAAAAACAAAACTGGGAGGGGAAATTGTGGGATCGCTATCTCAACGTAGACAATATAGCTGCTATAAAAAGCGGTTTAAAAGAAAAACTGTTAAGAGAATCAGCAAAATCCAACGATAAACAGAAAAGAAACGTCTTAAAGATATTTATCGGTAAAATATTCGTCCCACAAACCGGTGGCTGGGTGGAAGCTCATAAAACCCGTAAGGCGCTGTGTACATCAGATGTTGAAAGCTAGAATAGTGAACAACATTTTATCAGCCAAGTAAGTCATAGCATTTTAACTTTAGGCTTAGTAAGACATTTTAAGAAGATTTTAAGGTTATAATAATTGGGATTTATATATTATAACTATTTAATTATTGTCAACCAAACTAAGAGTATTTTAAATCTTAGAAAGTGATTTCAAGAAGACTTTTAATTTGACATCAACGGAAGTCAGTGGTTTGGATGTTAATTATTGTGGTTGAATTATTATAATTATTCGTGTAACATAAGGCGAGTATTTCGAAACCTGATTTAAGGAAACAAATTCTGTTGTTCATAATTATGTTGTGATAGCTTAATTGTTTGGTAACTGGGATAGAATAATAATATGATGTCTCAATATGCCTACCACATCGTTTGCCATCTGGCAGATCTTCTATCTTCTATGGAGAATCATGTAAGTCCTGTAATTGAAAAGTAACCGAATCTCAATCAAACATCTTTTCAAGGTACAAAAAGTGCTGTTCACTTCCATAATTTTCCAAATAATCTTCACAAATATTTTTAACCTTAAAATTCCCACTCTTCTTCTTCCTAGTCGGGGTCACTCTTGACAGAGTGGTCGTGGTCATCACTTCAGGTGTTGGTGGCAAGCTTCACAAAATTCCCACTAGGTATTGTCAACAATATTACCCAGTCTACTCTTACCTCTATCCACACCATTGTTTCCCCAAGCCTCTGCTACCGTGTAAAGAACTTTACATAATCAGATGGCATCGACAATCGCTTTGAACGGCGAAGGGTTAGGTATGTATGTGTTTTGAATTTTTCCGCCATTTGTATGGGCGTTGTTTCCTTTGATACGGAGCGAAGAGTTATGGGATTAATTGGATTGTATGTCGTTTGCATGGTTAATTTTATGATCAATAGGTTTTTGCTATAGATACTCGTACTTTGGGAGAATTACTTTGATGCTCAGCTTTTTCTGAATAAACACGAAAAATCGCAGTAAAGTTAGGAAATAAAACTTATACTTTATAAATTTCTTTGAAAAAAAAAATTTAAAAATTAAATATACTCACTACACGACTAAAATTATAAAATATAATAGGTAAACAACTGAATGCTACTTTGTCGTAAGATCTGTGTTTATACGATACCTGAAATTTTATGTGCTCTACTTAATTATCCGAAATTTCCTATTAAAAATATTTTTATCTTAGTCAATGCACTTCTTTCTTACTACTCAAAAGGAAAATCTCTCTCCTGCACTCAGTACCAAAAGATTGGATTCCACTTTATTCAAGACCCTAACTCTTGCTGTCATCCTCATCTAAATTACATTTTTCATCAAATCCAATATCTTTAACTCTTCTAGAAAACTCAAGCAAATCCAATTTATTTAACCATAAACTCAAAGTGAATCTCAATCTACCTGTTATCGTAAGTTCAGCTTAAAACTTATGAACTGAATACGATATGCAAAGCTTATGAACGCGACTAAGTTTCGCTTCTGAGTTATTTCTGAGTTAAAGTCATAAGAGATACACACTGGTAGTTGGGTTGAAGAACTTTTGTTGGTGTGATATGTTGGTTTTGGATGTTTGGTGGACTTTGTTGCAACGGATTAAATGTATCTGATGTGCTTATTGACAGAGATTGTTTAGATTTTGGGATAACTTAGTGACTGTGTCGTCTTTTGGAATTACAGTCAGATAATTCATTATATTATTATGTATCATGCAGGACTGTAAAGTTTGTAGGGCTACAGTTAATTGCAATTATAATTATTATCTGTCACAATATTTCAGACTTGAGCTAAAGCCAAATGAGCTAAATATTATTTAAGTAAATATGTGAATACAGCAATGAATTTCCTTTTTCGGGACTTTTTTTACATTAAACTGATTTTTTTATAATTTTTTTTGTGATCTTTTTTCATCAGGTTCATTACCCCACTTTATCGTAGCAAATTAGATCTTAAAAAAAAAACAAGTGAAGCTTATTAAATATTTTTAATTTATAATTTTCGTAATATTTCGGAAGATTGTTTGCATTAAAATTATATTTTTACCATAGTTCTTTGGAGAGTATGTACTAAGGTATTTACTAGTCAGTCTTCACCACAGTGTGTCCAAAACCCCTATACTAGTGAAGATATCTCTTGAGATGTGGAATCATCAGTATGCGGAGTCTGCTCGCTACCTGTGATCGGTATACCTTGAGGTACAGTTTCTCATTACACTTTATAGATCTCCAAATACATACCGATGTGTTACTGGAAGAGATTTCAACCAAACCTTTCATCTCTCAATTTTTAAGCAACCTTTTTGAGTTGAAATTTTACACTATTTTATTCAATAATTTTGTTAAAAGGGTATCGTATTACATCAAACATAAATAACGCTTAACTGGACAATTACAACTATTCCATAAGCGAAAAGGATAATTTAAATAAGAGGAAAGTTATTGCAATGATATCATGCTGTATTGAAAAGTGTAATGTACCACTTCACTAGCCAAGACTAACTAGTAAATGATAAGACCCTCTTACCCATTTTTTGTCTTGTAATGGTTATGTTAAAATTGTAACTAGAGTTAAATACAGTTTACATCCTATACAGAATGCCACAATTTGACGAAAATTTTATTTCACGCTTTTTTACAACTTTCAAAATACCCAAAAATCCACAATACCTAATATGGGTCTTATTTTCCCCGATTCGATACTAAATACTCAATACCAATCCCAACACTAATTGGTCCTTCGGTACAGATAACCTTTATTTTAATCCTACTTTCCCGATCTGTTCCATTGTCTAAACATCTGTGACAATACTAAAGCATTCTCTTCGACACGTTTAAAAATTTAAATGTAAAATCGTTGAGCACGACGTACGGTCAAAGGACCATCATTATTTGGAATCGAGATAAATTCTACCCTTCTGTATTTATAGAATCCTTTATTAGAATTGGATTTTATTATGGATTATTCTAATGATATTTGCAGCTTTAATATTACTGTATTGGTTTTGTATTTTGGCTGTTACCTCATTTTTAAATCGTATGCAGTATTTTTTAATACATTTTTAGGGATGATTTTTATTTCCAGGACAACTTACCAAGGGATCAATTTGTCTTGCGCGTTTCAGTAGTCGAAAAAACGGACATTATTTTAATTTCTTCTAGTATTTGGCCATTACCAAAAAATCTGTAGATTTAAAACCAACATTTAAAGTGATTTTTACAACAAAAAATTTTACATCGCCAAAACATTTTACCCAAAACGCAATAATTGCGCATCCATCAAGATAATCCAGAAATAATATTGTAGAAATTTTTATTCCGAACCGAAAAAACAACAATTAATGGCTGTATACGTATAGAGGATAAAACGGGAGGAATTAACGAGGACGGACGTCAATCATTACCGGAATATGCCATGGATCATGGAAATAATGGACACGGTAAGCGAGAAGAATATAGAGACTTAGTTTTGAGGGGATAGGTATAGTTTGGTTGGAGCATCCTTAGTTGTGCGTGGGGGTAGGAATATTGTGTTTGAATGCAATTAAAAATAAGAAACTTGCTGATAACTTTCAAAATACATGACCAAAGTCAAATTTCAAACAAAAATGAACAAGGTACATCATTATCAGTCATTTGTTTTTCTACCTATGACAAAAACATAGATACGCGGATACAAACTAAAGACAGGGACATGAAATTTATAGTACTCTTGGTCTTGGGTTTAAAAAGTTGTGAATCAAAAATAACCGAAGATGCTATGAAGATGCAAGCTGGAGGAATTCCTAATTTCTGTTGTTATATAATGATATCGCTAGTGTAACATGATAAGTTAAATGAACTTTATATCGTACACCTTGAACTATTTTGTCATTTTAGTACTTACATAGAACCTTCTTTTTTCCAGTCTGAAAATCTTTGAAGAATCTTAAAAATACTTTATTTAGATTCATATTTAACCGTATTTAGCAATCATAAAAAAATATCTACATTTAAAACTAACCAAACCCATAATCGTAAAACAAAACTCATCTGTTATTTCCACGATCAGCGTAAGCGACCATTGAAAATGTACGCCAAAAATATTTGAGTACACCGTTTACAAATTGAAAATACGGACACGTTATTGTTCGCACGTCGGGTTGCAATTCCGAAAATCAGCCGTAGTGTGGCAATGTCGAGGCTAACAGGTGACCCCTACTTAGGGTCACATATTGCTTTTAGTAGGAAACTAGTTTTGGGTTGTAACAGGACCAAAATCTACCTTAGAATTTGTGGAATTGGAATCATCTACAATTCCCAGGTTGGCTTTTTTGTTTGGCACGTCTGTTATAACGGTATTTATATTTATGTAATCATCTTCTGTATGGGTAGTATTTGTAGGAACCTTGAGTGTCCTATTTTCCTCTTCATCTACAATACCATTCCTCTTAGTGTCTTTTTTGTAATCATTAATTTTATCTTTGATCTTTGACGGAATGTTTTTATTCTTCTTCATAATTCTTATTGTATTGTATACCCATCCTTATTGTATCCATACACATTCATCTATATTTATGTTTATCTTCTAGTAGGTAACGAAGCTCTCCTATGTTCCAGATACCATGACCAAAAACTTCACAATTCCCAACAGCACGAAGCTACTCGAACATATGTATCGGACGTTTTCTAAATTCTCTTTTATCGAAAGTGTGTTCGTGCACAACTAGTAAGCGATATATGGATTTATTGTAAACTGGCCGGCTATTTTCACGGAGGAATAACCTCAAATTGCTCTACCACCAATGAAATAGCTTTCTGAGCTCCTGTTATTACCCGTTTTGGATATTGTGTCTTGTTATTAAAACATACGCTTGTTTTATTCCGGATAACAGCTGTGTTCAGTGAAATTTTCATTTTTTCAGTGAAGTTTGATGAACGAATATTTTAATTATATTTTTTCCTAATTTAAATTGAAGTTTATAAGATTACAAACATCACTGGCAATCTAACCGTAAACCATGAATTAATTGTGTAATTAAATATCCCTGTAAAGTATTAAATAAGCAATTTTTAATAAGTTAAAATTGAACAATGCAAGTGATAGAACGTGGCATTTGACACAAAATAAATTCCTTATCACTTTAGCTGTTCTTAACAAGAAATGTAATGCAACCTAAAAATAGCCCTGTAGCTCAAAATTCCCTCAAACACTAACTAAAATCATTAAAGCTTTCACAACATCTATCATAAAAGATATAAAAAATACAGTGGTATTGCAAATTGCCTCCCAGACGATAGTTTTAGACTTGATGAAGACTGTTCCCGCGGGCGATCAGCTGACTTCTATAATTAAAGTAACTTTATACTTTCAGCCACTTTTTATTGGCCGTATTTATAAGAAAATTGTCTTTGTTAACTTCTTTTAGTTAGACATTGTAATAGTGGTTTGAAAGGATGATTAATTAAGAATCAATTTGTTTGATAGATAGTTTGTGACTATCAATGAAAAAGTTCATTTTTGGGCTATTTATAGTTACCTATTATAAAGTAAAGAAAACGGAGACGACACGTCGAGACAATAAAGACTTTAGGACGAGAACAACTAAAACGTAAAGTTTTCCAAAAATATTTGGGGTGCACAATTAATCTAGATTTCTGTACCCATATAGTATTTTCTACGATTTCTACTCTTCTTTGTAAGTCAGGATCCGAATGTAGAATCAAAAACCCCAAATATCTAGTGCCTGCAACTAAGACAGAAACAGATGTAAAAGAAAATTCGAAACCAGTTCCTCTACCAAAAGACTTTTCAAAATGGAAATCCAATGAACATAAACGCATAGGAAGTGTAAAGTACAACAAAGACATTGCATTAACGTTTCTGCTATTCCTAGCTTTATTCAAGGCAGCACTCGGTTCTCCCTGGTTTTAATGTCATATTCCATCTAGTTAAATAAAACAAAGCGGGAAAAATTAAATTATTGTAAAGTCAAATACTTTACTAACAAATCCAACGAAGAATCTCGAAAAGGTGTATTCCAAAACTCACAATTAAATGTGACAACATTGCTAATTTTATTTCGACGCTTTGCTTGTTAACTCCCACGTTTTCGACAGGTCGAAATCAATTTAAAGACAAGTACACTTTGTTAAATAAATCCAATCGAATTCAAACCTTTTCCAGTTCACATTGAGGCTATTTTCAAGTGTCCGATGTCGAAAATTCGTCGGATTTCCCTGAAATAATTTAATGCCGGGAATTTTTCAAGTGTGAACTTAAAATATTGTTTTGAATCGCATGAATGGAGTTAATGAAATTGCTAAATAGGAAGTTGACCTTCGTAGATACTTTGGATGTTGCTTTTGTTGTTAGTTTGGTTGTTCATTACGAAGGGTTTAAGCCGGTCTAATGAAGAGCAATGCCAGTGTATTCAGTTGTATCTGATTAGGCTAACGTAAAACAAGGGATGGAGTTCTCTCGATCTTTGAGATTCGTGTTGAAAATTTTAAATCTAAAATATTTTGGATAAAAAGTTAAAGAAAAATGAAAGGTGTTGCTTTTCCTTTGGAAAGGTTAGGCAAATATCAACACTAACACCATAAATTTATCGGAACACAAAGTAAGTAGCTACAACACTTTTTTCATGGATTTCAAGACGAGTAAAACAACCATTTTTACACCTGTCCAGGGATCGAACCTGGGACGTCAAAGATCACAACAACCCAAAACTGGTGTGTACACTACCGTACCACATAGGTCGTTCATTAGTTTTTTTTATTTACTATCCAAAATATTTCCCTCTACATTACTTACCTTACAAACCCTTAATCACACTCCTGTTTCATGTTCCCAAAGATACAAGATATCTAACACGAGGTTTCTGGTTACTCTCAACTTTGTTTTCTCAGCGACTTTCAGTGCAATAATTAGTTACGTGTGGTTGGTTAAAATGTGGGGCTTCTAAACTTTGTGTGTACTGTCTTAAATTGTCTTCTTAATTGTTTTGAATGTGTTCTTCATGGCTAAAGTTTTGTAGCTAGCTAATGTGGAAGGATTTTTCGGGGTTTTGTGGTGGGAATTACGACTAGCAGTTTTGTATGGCATGGCTAAAAATTGGTGATTTGGTTAAAAAATTGTATCACGCATATAATTATAATGAATGTTGAATTCAATTAATATTAAACTAAATTGACTTCCCAGTATAATTCCCTTCTTGCTTAGGTACATATTTTTATACTATGTTTTGTCGACTACAATTAAAAGATTAATTTCTGAAAAAAAAAACTTAACTTTCCCTATTCAAATAAGCAACTTCCTCCTTCTCATCTTAAAATTTTATCTTGAAATAGTAAATTCATAGTGTACCTAATCTTTCATTAAAAGGTAATTTCAAAATGGAGAAAAAATTACCTTCACCTAAAACACATTCCTACCAATCCATACCAATAACCTTCATGATAACCTGTATTGCGTTTAACTCTCCAATGATAAATCAAAGCTCTGGGGTCTGCAACAATAGGCGCTTATGGCTGCCATTACGATCCAGGGTCCAAAAGACCCCAACATGTACATGCCGCGCTAATTTCAGCTATCAATTCTACGTGATAATGCTTGGGAATTATTCTGGTTTCTTGTTTTGAGTATGTGTAGTATTTGCTTCTGTTTTTTGGTGGATTGATGAGTATTTTACCTTGCATCTGTATTTTGTATTCATTATTTTTAATCACTTTCTTGCTTATTATAATCTTTTACTTGCCTTTGTAGTTAAGTGAAGCAGGTAAGTGTTGTAACCAACTTCAAGAAAGAAGGAACATCCTGCTCTCCACTTAATTTATTTTAAAAGTGAGAGGAGCTTATGCTCTTCTTTCTTGCAATAGTTTGCCTTTACTATTCCAATTTAATTGTGTTACATATAACTTTACGGGCCTGTTGTTCTAGTGGTTAGAGACCCTGACTGCTATACCGAAGGTCGTGGGTTCGATTCCCACCCAGGACAAATGTTTGTGTGATGAGCACGATCATTTGTTCGTTGTCTGGGTGTAATTTATCTATAATATGTATGTATTTAGAAATATATTAGTATGTTTATCAGTTGTCTGGTTACCATAACACAAGCCCTGCTTAGCTTGGGATCAGACAACCGTGTGTGAGATGTCCCGGAATATTATTATTATTAACTCTAATAGAAATAAAGCAACACGTTATATTTTAAAGTCTTTATTTTTCTATTTTCAAAATGTTATTTTTACATTTCATACAATTTCACAAATAAATAATTATTGACATAAGTTATCTCACACATTAGTAATTAACATCTCTATTTTGCTCTCGGCAAGGTTTTAAGTTTTACTCATAATAATAATACTTTTACAAATCATATAAAAAATAAAAATAGATTACTATTTATTTAGTTATGTTGCCACTTCAATATTAAATTCAAAATTATTTAGTAAATTTTTCGAGCTGTTTTTGAGACCTCAGAAAATCTTTACTGCAAGTTGATTCTACATTTTTTTTTATTTTGCTCAATCCGAGGTCGTCTTGAAAAGTCAGCTAAACAGTCGTTAAACAACTGCCTCATATAATTTAGTTATATGATACGTATGTACGAACTATCAATATCATACTGTGTACAATATAATTTGGCATACTCCAATAATTCTAATCATTACAACAGTAAAATAAATTCAAACGCTCTAATGTATAATATCTACGTACAAAAAACCTTTTAATAATCAATAAACCTTACATTATTTAAATAGGTTTCCTTATTTATACTTAGGAATAACTTACTTCTAAACACAAGTATACTGCCCTATATAGTTCCTATTTCATAATTAGTCAACTAATTAAAATAATTAACACATAATGTCAGTCATTTATTTACTTAGGTTTGGTATTGAGTGAAAGACTGTTTTTCAAATCCTTTATTTCTAGTGTCCTCAAAATTATACTTGTCTACGGGTTGGGAATCAAATTAGACCAACCTACATAGGGGTGACTCTTTCAGGTTCTTTTAGTTCTTTGAGGGTGTAAACACTACGCCGTATCGCACCTCCTTCGTATCTATTTGAAACGTGATGCAAAACTTCAGGCAACGATTCCCCTTCAGAATGAATCATTGTTTCATCAGTCAAATTCCCACTTTCATCTCGTCAAGAACGATGAAGAAATTCTGATGTCAAAACCTTCTGGTTATTAGCTTTTAGTACTTTCTCATGATGCCTTAGTCGATGGACAATCTCGTCGTGTAGAACATTGAAGCACATAGCCGTTAAAGCGAGGCCAGTCATAATGTATATTGAGCAGAACCAAACTGTGCCCGATGATGCTCCATTCCTCTGTGTCGCACCAGGAGCTAAATGTCCAAAACCAATGGTACTGAGACTCATGAAGCAAAAATAAACACCGTCGATAGGACTCCAGCCCTCCAATTGATACAAAACTAGAGCCCCGAAGAAGATGTAAGTGAAAATCGCTGCCAAACATAAAGAAATGGGAGCGAGAATGGAGAATCCTCGTAAGGAAACCTTAGAGTCAGTATCGGTGCAGCTCATTGAATCACAGTCCCTTAGAAAACTTAAACCTTGAGATTTGTCTTTAATAGAATTAGTGCTAACACTGTGCGCCTGCGAAGCTGATATAATAGTCCCTGATGGAGATCTCACGTAGTATGGTTCTTGTAGGTGAAGAGTTTGGTGTCTGTAATCATCTTGTCTTCTGACTTTTTCTTTCCGTTCTTTGCTGGTCATGGTTCTCTCGTCGAGGCAGCAGTATCCGCACTTGGTGCAGATGCAGCAGCAGAGAGCTCTGCTGAAGACGCTTCGAGCTAGTCGCGATAGTAGAGCACCGACGACGGAGAGGTAGAGTAGTGTCAGAGGTATGCCTATGACAGCATAGCCTATTGTGACTGCTTTACCTAAAGCTGTCCGGGGCGCCACGCTGCCGTAACCTGAGAGCAAAAGATTTATATTAGAAAATAATAATACAATTTCATTAAATTAAACTTTTTTAAAACCTCAATAAGTAATTGTCTCTTCAATTCTGTTTAACATTCCTGGCAGAAATTAATTTTAATCAAGATTCCAGCGTGAGATTAGTTGTTGACCACTCAACACACGATTCCTGATAAAATGAGGATGTCATTAGGTTCCTGAGATCATATCTGTTTTGGTATTTGTAGCGTATGTATTTTTACCACAGAACACCGAATTTCCCTTCTTGTCCATTTAAATGAAAGTGGCGTGCATTATCCTACATTTCTTTGCATAATAGTAAACATTTGACAAAGCAAAATAAATGTTATTCGTAAAAAAATATACAGTGGTACATTAATCTTAAAAAAAAAGAGAGAATACTGTAAATAATAATATGCTGTCATGTTCAAAACTTAGACTTACCTATAGTAGTGAGAACAGTCAAAGAATAAAGAAAAGCTTTTGCAAAATTCCATTCGTAGTCATCCACCACCAGGGCAGGTGCTGACTCCAAGGCCCTCGCTCCCCCATACTGCGCCGACACATCTGCCGCTACCCTCGCCACCAGCTTTTCCTGAAACCTAGCAATCTCCTGCGCTGCTAACCTCGTCCAATTCTCCTTATATAAAATGTTTAACGAGACCGTTATCTCCCAAATGCTCTCAACAGTCTGTGACCTTAGTTCCGCACTTGCTTGGCTTATCGTCCCGTTTAATTTTGATAGAGGAATCGATTTCTGGTTTTCGTTCGCTTGGTAAGATGTCGTCGCGAGGGTCTTTTGGTGTATCTTCGCAGCACCGCCTTCGATTGCCAGGAATATGAAAGCACCGACCAGGGTATATGCTAGGAGTAAAGTAAAAATTCCCAAATTCGTCACGCATCCTGCGATAAAGCTCTTCTTCTTGCTCTTCTTAGTTTTGACGCAGAGGCAGCAAGTTGTGATGACGTCATCATCGATCCTGTAGTTCTCAGATTTCCCATTCTTTTTGTATTTCCCGTTCACATTGTTCTTCTTTTTAATACTTTTGTCCATGTTCGACTTCATCAGTGCGAATTCTCAGGCATTTTAGGAGAACAAGTAGATGATTAACGTGATCTTTATGAAACACCTTGTAAATCTTACGGCGATGAAACAGCAGAAATCCATCTGGAACAAAATAGGTCCGATTATAAAGATGCCTTTGATTTTATTAATTTATTATGAACAGAAAAGAAAAAACTGTAGTAAAAAGAAAATGTGGTGAAGATGAAGAAAGAGATTTTAACATATTATTGTGTTTAGTTAGGTTCCTTTTGATTATATTGAAGTGTGATCTGTGTATTTAGGTCAGAGTAACAAAAATAAAACTTATTGTTATACTTCTTATTTTTTTCTTATACATATAATTTTATTGTTATAGTGGTCTCGGATTTAAGTTGACAATAATATTCATGAAAAGGCAATTGTTCTTTGTGCTTTATTATTTGGAGGTATAAGTTTATTTTATAAAGTACAGATAAGTTTAAAAAGAAAGTTTTGAAGCTAGAAGACTTTGGAGGATACAAAGTTTCTTTTTGTATTTATTCTATTAAATAACTGACAGTATTATTTATATTTTCAAGTTATTAAGTACCTTCATTATAACGCACATTTGCTTTAATATCTGTTTTTTTATAAATGCAGGTATAAAAAAGAATTAGACAGGAAAAGACAAGGATTTCCCATATTTTTATGATTTTAATTATTACCTTTTTAGTTTAAGATTAATAGTTTAGTGTTTCATCATAGACAATCTGATCTGTACTATAACTAACAAGAAACAGTATTAAACCACAACTGTGAACAATATTATCCCATGTATCTCAATTACTGGACTAGTATTACTTGCAAAGTTAGGCACACCAATATTACCATGGCAACAGTACAATATCTTAAGTTGCAATAGTATAGCGCTTGGATTATGATCGCCCGCAACAATATACAGCTCTTACTATGAGCTCCCACTGTGAGAGCGAGAAGGCAAGAATTACTGCGCGTAGTTGTGTCGCGCTTCCTCACCGGCGACAGTTTCCCTTTAAGAGTTTATAGTACAGGTACTGATTAACTTTTTAAGAATCACTATAATGTAATGGTAATATAAACTGCATTCATGTATATGGAATTAAGTTTATGTTGAATGATATCCCGAGACGCACACATGCCCATTAAACCTACTACGATAAAAAAAACAAATGGAGTATTCCAGCCACTGATGTTTACGAATAAAAATTGGATGTATGTTTTAAACACTAGGTATTAAAAAAGCTAGGAGAATGATATTCAATAATATTACTTGCATATAAGCCATAATAGTTATTAAAACCAAAAACTTTTAATTACAACCTTATAGTAAGCAAGGGTTATGCTCAAAATTATAACAAAGAATACTTATTAAGACTATTTAATTGTAACTTAAAAGACATTCTCTTAACAAACCAACACAAAATTACACTACATTTCCCAACAAATTGCAAACATTATTTAACGAAACGCGAACATAAATATTATTCCGTTAATCACCTTTTGTATTTATTTGAGTCGACTAAATTATTTGTGAAGTTGCCCCATTAAGACAAACATCAATGTCTATTCATTTCACTACATTAAACTCGGAGATATTTTCTTCCAAGAATTTTGTATCCTTTCATAGGACATTTAAATTAATATCTTTCGAGTTTTTGCTATTGATTGCGTTAATTTCAGTTTATTGGACTGCATTTAATTGCAAATCCTATTAGTTTACTGATCATTTTGAAGGAAATTTAATTGATGTTTTCATTTTATTTTGGTTTCAAACTTAAGATTGAGATATGAACAAAATCTGCTGGTTATAATACCCTATTGCTATAAGTATTTTTTCCTAATAGACATCATAATAATATGCGAATGTTTCTGGGCAGTAAGCTTCGTTCTAAATAATTATGACTATACATTTGACTGTTTGTAAGGTTTCTTTGAAGATTTTTTTCATTACTACGGGCAAAAGCTGTATTCCAAAGACTTCTACGCTACAATATTTGTGTTGCTTTCTAATCGCATAATTATGAGAACTATTCAAGGCGTAATAGTTGCCTCGTTGGCCTAGTGGCGCTAAGCGCGACGGCTACGCTAGAAGTCTTGGGTTCGATTCTCAAGTCGACCAAGATGTTATTGGGTTTTTCTATGAAATCCTGAGTAGCAGGTCTGAGTTTGGATTTGTGCCCGGTTAGTGGCAATAGGCTCGCCCCCTATTACATGGGACCTAAAACATATCGGCGAACTGTGGGTGTACATTGGTACATCTGTGCCTCACCCTTCGGGGATACAGGCGTGATGATATGTTATGTTATTCAAGGCGTAAAAGAGTTTAACTTCAAGCATATTATCGTAATTAAAGCCATAGTTACAACTAAATAGATTACAAAGGTACTATACAAAACTATACATAAAGCAAGGAAATTTATCCTACGCAGCGTTTTAATAAAAATATCATATTACAACAACAAACAAACCCTTTGTTAAGCCTTAAGGGCTTCTGTTTAAGTAAATAGAGGCTTCTGTTACTAAATAAGGTAGTATCGTAGACTATTTAAGTTAAATAAGTATGGAGGGAAGGGTTCCGTTTAGTTTGGGATGTAATAGTATTTTGGTAGTAGATACTAAATGGTTCTATAATTATGAGACACATAGTTTTAAATTGTTGCATAAATGTTTTTATCCTACTTTTGATTTTTAGTTTACATCTGTAACTAAACTAAGGGCTACTAAATTGTTTACTAAGTAAATAAACTAAATTCATTAATACATTATAAGGACGTAATGAGAAAGTTTTCTTATTGTGTTTTATACCTTGACTAGCGGCCCGCCCCGGCTTTGCTCGGGTGCAACGCTGATACCTACACTATATATCTGTCGCAGACAAAAAGTATAATATGGCATTTTACATACGGCGTCGTCAGTTTAAAAACGTTTGCGGTTATGTAATATGCCGAAGGCAAAATGTCAAATCATTCAATCGTTATAATGCGACGTTAGTGTTATTTTAGGGTGGTTATGCTCATTAAAATCTCGAGAAAAACTTTGAATTACATACGTCGTTGTCGCTCGCTTCGCTCGCTCTGTTGCAAGGTCACAATATCTAACCTAACCTATTGATCTCTGTCACAAAGTCGAACCTAATCAAGCAATGAATTTCTGAGCCTATAAATATATGAATATTCGATCAAATACATGGTTTTTTGACCATAAATACTCTGCAGGAGTCCTCACGACCCAGGGTCTATGGATACCTTAGCATTTTTGACGTGCTGGATAACCTCAAAAACTAAATACTTCAATTTGCCTCGGCATTATGTATATGGTGTTTAAATTTTCGATGAAATGTTGAGGCATATTATAAAGTGACACGGCAATCTACATTTTGTCTTGGGCATATTACATAACCGCAAACGTTTTTAAACTGACGATGCCGTATGTAAAATGCCAAATTATACTATTTGTCTGCGACATATCTACACAATCATAAAGTTCTGTAGTGCGAAGCACAGCCTTCGACGCACTACTTGGTATAGGCACGCGCCCCCCGGCCCCCCGGCCGTTACCGCCGCAACCGCGATGTCCCTGCATTTTAAATTTGTAATATCTTCGAAAATATTTATTTAAATTACATGCTGTAAAGGGCAATATTGATCTATATTACATGCACAATTTATTAAAGGTACTTAATTGGATAAGGATTAATACTGTATAGCTTAAAATCGCTTTTTCGTAAATAAGTAATAAATAAACGATAAAAAATGGTTATTGTGGGTTATCCTGAAGAGATAGACATATGCCATCGCGGACTTTTTTGTAGATCTTTTTAAGGTGCACAATACTGTAGTACATTATTTTGATCTATCTCGTAGGGTTCAGCCAGCGTTTGCAATGTAAGCCCAAAAAAATTGTTAATTTACTTAAATCTCTAAGATTATCCGTGTTCCTCTACTGTATTATGCATGTATTATACATATAAACCTTCCTCGTGAATAACTCTATCTATTAAAAAAAACCGCATCAAAATCCGTTGCGTAGTTTTAAAGATTTAAGCATACATAGGGACAGACAGCGGGAAGCGACTTTATTTTATACTATGTAGTGATGATAGTGATAGTGATAGTGATAGTGATAGTGATTCTGAAGACTCTTTCCATAGCATTTTAATACGTTGTTTATCAAATTATACTAAAATATATGAAGAAATTTAACTTATTTTTATCTTAAAGCTCTAATTTATAAAATTCTAAAAGTAGGTCATAACTGAAACTTTAATACAAAACAATATTCAACAAAATACTCCCACTGTATATGACTTTGAAAGCGTCGTATGCAGTAATAATAAGATGCTGCATTTCAAGATCACTATACCGTGTATATAAATGTATACGTCTGTACAAGTGTCCTCGAAAATTACCTCTCGGAGTTGAGTACATGAAAACATCCGAGCCAAAAGAAATGCAGTAAACCTACTCTTTACTGTTCTCGAAATAAAGTGGGAAACAATTTTTATTTTAGTAACAGTGGATTCACTTTAATTATACATTATAACAATATACATTTAGAACATACACAGCATCGATGTCTTCTTGGCGGAGTTAGCCTATAAAACGATATCAAAAATGAGATGATCAGAATACCTAGTGTTTATAAAGTTGCACTAGAAAGCAAGTGCGCTTTGCACTTAAAAATTATGAAAATTTAATTAAATACATTTATAATCACAGGTACATAAACAAAAAGCTATCCATTTATAATATTCTTCGACGTCAACGTAAATTCATGGTGCAGTATTATTTTCAAAAGCAGTCTGAATACTTTCTAAGCTTCTGCTTTATATTTTCAGTGGCATCACAAACCTTCACAATCCACATTCAGTGGCTCTCTCTATAGAGCAATTAGACGTCGCAGGAGTTCAGGAAATTCCCTCAAACGACATAACTAACAGGACAACGCAGTGAAACCTTTAAAAATGCAAGTGCTGCGCTTATTTCACTTCCTTTTCTCTTGTATTTTTGTAGCGAAACCATTTGCAGGCGACATGTTTAGTAATGTTTACGGGGAGTGTTATTTCTTGAGTCGAAAGAATTCTGCTAGTGGCGTTTGGTGAATTTGATACTAAAATTGGGGTTTTATATTCAAAGTTTGAAATGATAATGTGTGTACATCATAGTGCACATCGTCCAAAACGAAATTGTTAGGTAATGTAAATTTCTTTATCAGTTAATAAAAAATGAAACTCAAAATCTACCAAAATGTGTGGTGAAATTGCTTATGATGAACAACCTCAGCAAGAAAGTAAACACTATTATCTACAAAAAGTTAAATAAAGGTTCAAAACTTAATCGCGAATCGAGAAAAAAGAAAAGGACTTTAAAGAAACAAGGAAAACTTTCAAAGCTTTTTATAAAATTAAAAGTGAAAATTTATTACTGGAAGTCTATCACCAGAAAACCGGTCTCCATTAATCCACAGTAAATCCGTTTATCCAGAAACTCAGGATATCGGAGATTAATTCAATAATATTGACTTCAAACTCCTTTGAAGGGATCAACGTTGATGGCTCACAATCTGTTGGAGACGTGTGAATATCGATTCGTGAGCCTAACACTACTATGATAATAATAATATGTCTGAGATAAGCCTTAACTATACAGAATGTTATCGAAAGGGTATATCTATCCAAAAGGGGTGAAGAGTAAATCTTGTATAGAGTCCGTTTACAAAATACAGCTCAAAACGAATTCGTCAAATAATTAATGTTAATTTTTTCGCAATATTTATTTGACTCCAAAAATCGTAACCAGACAACTAAATAGTGAGCTGCATTTTTGTGACCTGCCTCTATAACAGATGCCTCACTCCTTTTGTATAGATATAACCTTTTGTTAACATCTTGTATGCATAATTATGTATACCTCAGTCCCTATCTGAAATGTTAGGTGATCTTAATTGAACAGTAACAGAATGGATAGCTCCCTGATGTGGTTTAGAACCTAATTAGGTTAGTTTCTTTTTTACCGATCAGATCAAGATTTTTTGTCTTAATTAGATCACCGAATCAAGTGGAAATAAGAAAAAAACAACGCAGAAAGAATGGAGTAGGACTTTTCTAAATGTTTTAGTTAGAGTAGAATAAACAAAGGAAATACTTAAAAACATAAATTTACTTTCGCATAAACAGGACTTAAAAGATAGCTTAGTTTTGAATGTACAAGATAGCAAAAATGTACTGTACATGATTTTGAAAGATATTCCTCAAAAATATTTCAACGGAAATCTTATATTCTTAAAAACCTACCAAACCTGCACTACATCCAGAAATAAAACCCACCAAATTCAATTTACGTATTTCCACAATGCAGCTTAAAATTCAAAGCGCAATAATCCAATAGAGGTTTGCTTCGAGACCATTAACTGTTTCCTCAAAGGTAAGTCATAAATAGGATTAGTATGACTCTAGTAATAGTAGTTAGATCTCATAATGCTTTGGAAGACGAATATTATGGTCCTTTGACGATCCTTACTGAGGTATGTAAAGAAGCTAGTTTTAACTTGGATGTGGAAGATATGAGAACGATGAGTCGTGAGTTTATTTTTCATTTGTTGGTATTATATTTAAAAAAGTGGATCTTGTTTAAAATAATGATTTATGAAATATAGTTTGGGTTATTATTGGGAATTGAGTCAATTACTAAATGGGTGGAGTTGAATGAAAAAGGACGATTGACGATTAAAATGTTGAATTGAAGTAACATAGTTCGATTTTAGTTTCTCCGTCAAGACATGTTTGTAAATTAATATTCTCCTTTATTATTAATCTGACGACCAATACAAAACAAAAAGGTGCTGAAGATATCTGGTATAGGGTCAGAAGTTTAAGTAAGTAAGCTTGACTGATAGTAAAGACATTTCATCGATCTTGCTACATTTTAATATTCCACACAAATCCCGATATTTATCAATTTAACCAAAGACGATAATAGCTAAATGAATCCAAAAAAAAGCCATCGCAACCCTCGGTAATGTAACCCAAATCCAATTTCAGGTGACGGCGATAAAGATTTTGCATAAATCAGTGATATAATCCAATATTACCGCATTTTCGCTTCCACCATATCTAATGTTCAGCCATTGAATACTCTACTTCAATTTAAATGACTTATTTCATTACGCTCCGTTCGCGAGGATTCAACGGGATCTGTGAGCATAAATTCAGAAATTGATAATAAAATTTTAGTAGGAACGCATTATGCTGACTGTTATATTCTATCGGTGTTAAATTTGTGTGTGTTTGTTAGTCTCAGGATTATTTTATGTTGAACAAAGGTTTGGACGTTGTTCGTTGTTTAGGGAATTGTATTTTGGGTAGTTATTTCTCATTTATTGTGTTCCACGTTTCGCATGACAATAAATATCCGTAAATTCTAAGGGACTGTAGGGAAAAAATGTTTCAACTTAATGTTTTACTAGCTGTGCCCCGCGTATCACCCGCGTGAATGACAATACATACACTATCTCTATAAATTATAGCTTATGTGTTATTCCGATGTATCGGCTACATTATTGTAAAGTTTCATTAAAATCCATTCAGTAGTGTTTGCATGAAAGAGTAACAAACATCCACACATCCATTCTCACAAATTTTCACATTTATAATATTAGTATGATTAGCAATAGAAAACAGCTTGTTAAAAAAATATGTAGTCAAGATATACATAGCCTCTGACTCTTAAATAAGTAGCTCCTCAAAGCAACACACAACTAACAACGGAGGTACCACAACACCAAGACCTGAAATAATTTTCAAAAGTAGTTTGCCTCAATATGAAACCTTAAAACTAGTGGCACCTTGAAAATCGTTCCGTGTACGAGACTGAACCACATCGGTAGTCTATAAAAAATGTGTCATGATTTTCCGAACTAAATATCCAAATGAAATAGACAACAATCGATACATACACCCCCGAAATCGAAATCTCGACACTAAATCATTCGGCGAAACTTCCCACATGTATTAAACAGCATCCAAAATTACAGAACTCCCGATTAGTTCGGAACACAAATCTAGAGCCGAAGTAAAAACGGTTCGCAGACAAGTGGGGAAGTTTCGAAAGTTCCAGAAGTTTTGTAACTAGTTTGATGCGGTTGTTGCTAAACAAGGTAGCGGGAAAGTTGGTGATTATGGTTCCGTTCATCATACATATATTGGTTTGTAGGAACTGAGATTAGACTGGTGGAGATAGATAAGAAGTTTGTGTTGAAGTAAGCGCGAATTTTAAAGACTAACTTTCGGTTTAGTAGTCAGCGTAGTACTATAGTATGAAATGACATAATATAAGGAACTTTTTGAATAAGATGATCTGGAACCTTGGTCTCATTACTGATTTCTTTTCCGAATATAGGAACGTGAAGATAACTAGTAAGAAATATTATTTCGTTTAAGAGATCTCTGACATTAATCTGATCTCAGGACATGACTACTTTTGCGGATATTGAAAAATATTCTGAATATTTTTATTACGACTACAATTGGTGCTACAACCAGTCAAAACAATCTACAAAAAGACCAAAACATGAAAGCAAGCAAAACATCCATAAAAAGAGAAAATCGACTAAAAATAACTTTAGACCACCGGCCAGTGCAAATATAAACAATCTGCTTACTGAAAGTAGGCCGGCCCTCACACTGTTTGCATTATTCACCCTCTGGACAAAAAGGTTCCGTACATCATTCTATTCTTGTTGTAGTATTGTTGTAGCAGTATTTCTGTCTGGTAGAAAAAAACTCTGTGGTACTGATTTTGATCATGATTTGCGATCCGTAACAGATTTTAATTGGAGACTTGAATGCACTTGCAATGAAAGAAATGAGGTGTAATGATAAACTAAGCAAAGAAGAATTTAAAAAAGCAACGGTTTACCATCGGTTTGACTTATACTGCAATGTTTCTAGCAAAGTCTTTACCATTTTTAGAGGTTTTGTAATGTTTACTACTGGCGTGTACGTCTATTATATTGACGTCATTCTATTGACTATTGATGCTGATTGAACTCTATTCTAATTACTGTATGTGTGTTCACATAACATCATCAATATGCTTAATTTGATACCCTTTTCATCTACCATTTCGTTCCCTACTCATATCATCGTTATACTTCAACGTATCACTATGCTACTGCTACTCGTCGTCGGCGCTATTTAAAGCACATTTTATCATTGGGTTTTATTTGGAATCAGAGGTGCACCATGGGTATTGTACGAGCATCGCCACATAATTTTACTTGTTGTACGTTATTAGTTATTAAGCTTTATTTTATGATCGCTGACTATGCATGAGCGAGTCATTGGCACTCGATGTAATAACCTACATAATAATATATGAATAGTGACTATTACTTTTTTTTTGAGCTAGTTGTTGGTGGACGTGTGTCAATTTTAACGCTGATTCAGAATTGTTTGTTTTAAGTTTGCTTTTTAAATTATCGGTGCCTCTCTTACTATCTTATGTGGTGTGTCATATGCTGTCTGCGCCATCTTGAAGACTGTAGAGCGCTGTCCCTCTCGCCCGTTACTCGTCGGAAATATTCGAAATAAATATTTTGAGATTGGAAAAAGAATCACACTTTGCGGGGCGCGAACCGGCGACCAAGTGAGTGGAAGCGGACGACTTGACCAACTAAGCCAACTGTACATGAGATTCGCATTGCGAATTTGTGCACTGCTATCTATTGCATTGCGCTTGCCGCTAAACGCTAACGCTTTTATTTTATCTACGCCAACATGATTCGCTCACCCGATAGCAAAATAAGCAAGTCAAACCCTGATCTGTGCACGAGTAATGAACCGGTTACCCATGTCACCCAGAGAAAACGGAAGCAGCCTGAATGTGAGTTAACCCAGGCTATCGGCTTGTTGTCTGCTGAGTTGAAGAAGAATATTGACGATCTCCGAGCTGATATGAATAACCAGTTCACGAATATTAATGTGAATATAAACAACCTTCGGGAGGAGTTCAATTCTTTGTCGTTGACTTCGGCCCAAATTCAAAATGACGTAAAGGAACTGCATGCAGAATACGTCGCTATTAAAAAGGATATATCACACCTGGACACAAAGCACAATGAATTATCACAGACTCTTACGGAGTTGAAGTCTACAGTGAATTTCAACTCAGATAACTATGTAGATTGTGAAAGGCGCCTAAAAGAGCTGGAACGAAATATGAATAACTCGGCAGCCTCGACTGTTGAACTATTGGAAAGAAAGATTGATTCTTTGGAGCAACAAGCGAGGCAGTGCAACGTTGAAATAGGAAATATGCCGGAAAGGCGCGGTGAGAATTTAATTACTATGTTGCAGTCCATTGGTTCAGCGCTCAACATGTCTTTAACGTCGAAAGACATAATATCCATTCACCGTGTTCCACATGCACATTCGCAGAATAATCGTCCGAAGAATGTTATTGTCAAATTTACTTCAAAACTAATGCGTGATAACGTTCTCAGTGCATACCGGTTATCTAAAGGACTGTCTTCGGATCGTATAGGCCTGTCTGGTACACCGTGTCGCATTTACTTGAACGAACACCTAACGCTGCGCAACAAGGATTTATTTCGAAAATGCCGTGCAGCCGCCATGTCAAATAAGTTTAAGTTTGTGTGGGTCCGGAATGCAACTGTGTTGGTCAAGGAATCTGAAGACTCCTCTACATTCGCCATACGTACGGAAGATGACATATCTAAGAAGATTAAGCCAAATCAGGTACTCACAACTGCGGTTACGGAATAAGCGTGTTATACGGGTCCAGCCGCCTGTCCTAACTACGTATTTCGATATGTATCTATATGTCTTTTATGTATTATTAACATGTTTTGGCTCACTTTTTATTTTAATATGTTCTGTAACATACTTTAAATGGTCTAAAATATTAATTAAGCGCCAAACATCATGTTGCATTAAGTTTCTATTTTATTTTTGCCATTATTTGTTGTACACATGGATCTCTCTATTATCAATCCTTGTTGCTTTATTTTTGCATACTTTTTGTATACTCTCACAGTGCTTGTTATATTTATGTTACAAATCTTCCAATTTACCACTTACCATTAATACTCATATGTCTACTAAATTTAAAAATGTTGGATAATCTTTCCATTTATTATCAGAACTGTCGGGGGATCAGGACCAAATTGAACACATTATACATTAATATACTATCGCATGCATACGATATCATAATTTTGACTGAAACTTGGTTGACGCCAGATATTTTCGATAGCGAATTTATTGATTCTCGATACACAGTTTTTAGACATGATCGCGATCGAGCAGTTTCAAATAAAAAAGACGGGGGAGGAGTCCTAATAGCTGTCTTCAAAGATCTTATTCCATCTTGTCTCACACTGTCACCCCCATTAATTCTACCAGAACATCAAATAATTAAGGTCCCTCTTTATAATTGTAAAAATCTATTAGTTTGTGCCACTTACATACCTCCAAACACATCAGAAGAAATCTATGTAAACTTCGTGAATATGTTATCGAAATTATTTGATGATCCTTGTATAGAACACATTATTTTAACAGGCGACTTTAACCTACCAGAACTTAACTGGATTAATGGGCCATCATACACGGTGTGTGCCACTAGTAACACCTATTCAGATACAAGTAGGCATTTACTAAACTTTTGCTCACGGTTCGATTTGAATCAGTTTAACAATTTCAATAACCATAACGGACGTATTCTCGACCTGTTTTTCTGCAATACACATGCTGTCGCATGTAATCCTAATACTCCTCTCTTACCCATAGACACTCATCACCCTTCATTTTATATAAAAATACAATTTATAAAACCCTCACGAATGCCTAAACAGTCAAATATAAAACTTCTAAATTATCATAAATCTAATTACAATGCAATAAATACAGACATTGAAAAAGTTGATTGGAACATGCTACTCGACAATTTACCACCTGATGAAGCCGTCTCAATTTTCTACGAAAAAATTTACGAAATTATTAAATTTCATACCCCCACTCACAAAACTAAAAACTTCAAATTCCCATGCTGGTTCACTAAATCCCTTTTGCATTTATTTAAAATGAAATCTCGAACGTGGATTAAGTGGAAGAAATATGGAAACACTTATGACTATGAACTATTTTCTATTTACAGAGCAAAATTTAAAAAACAGGCTGACATATATTATAAAAAATATGTGAATTTTGTTGAGGACAGCGTGGATAAAAACGTTAAAGCATTTTGGACGTACATTTCTAATCGTAACTCCTCTAATAGTATTCCAGCTACAGTTCACTATCTCCAACAGACTTCCAATGACCCTACTACTACTTGTGACTTGTTTTCAATGTTTTTCCAATCAGTTTACGAACCGTCTACTTTCGACCATAAGTCATGGGTACCACCTCCTGCTAATCCTTATAACGATATTAATCTCTGTAATTTGCACTTTCCTGTATACAAAATTCAAAAAGAACTTAAATCATTAGATGCTTCTAAAGGTCCTGGACCAGATGGTATTCCTCCGATTTTTTTAAAAAATACTTGTGACACATTGTGCTCTCCGCTGTTTATATTATATAATAAATGCCTTGACTATGGCGTATTCCCCGACGTGTGGAAACGAGCAAATATTTTTCCAATCCATAAAGGCGGTTCCAAGAGTGATGTATCTACATATCGCCCAATCTCGTTATTGTCGGGGCTTTCAAAACTTTTTGAAAGATTAGTGCATAGTGAGATATATCCTATCATTCAGCGTGTAATATTAAAAGAACAACATGGGTTCGTCAGAGGAAGGTCCTGTATAAGTAACCTCCTTATTTTCACATCACACCTGTTCGAAGGCTTAGACAAGAGGCAGCAAATTGATGCTGTTTATACAGATTTTCAAAAGGCGTTTGATAAGGTAGATCATAAGCTATTACTCAACAAAATCGCATTCAACGGTATTAGAGGAGATTTACTGCGTTGGTTCGTGTCGTATGTCACTAATAGGACTCAGAAGGTTGTCATTAATGGGTTTGAGTCTCATACAATAAGGGTCACTTCAGGAGTCCCCCAAGGCTCAATATTAGGGCCCCTTCTGTTTATCCTATTCATCAACGACATCAAAGATTGCTTTAAGAGTTCAAAGTTCCTACTATACGCGGATGACTTAAAAATTTATAAAAATATCACTGTTCTAACCGACTGTTTAGAATTTCAGAAGGATCTTGACTACTTTTCGGAATATTGCACTGTTAATAAGCTTCACCTTAGTGTCTCAAAATGTTACTGCATTACGTTTACTAAGAAAAAAAATGTGTTGAATTTCAATTATTTTCTTGGAAACACTACCCTAAACAAGGTTTCATCCGTCCGTGACCTAGGCGTAAATCTAGACTCAAAGCTCCATCTTGACACCCATGTAGACAGCATAGTCAATAAGGCCTATAAAATGTTCGGTTTCGTAATGAGAGCGTCAAGAGAATTTCGTCGGCCTTCTACCTACTTGCATCTTTACCAATCAATAATAAGGCCACAACTTGAATACGCAGTACCCATTTGGAACCCTTACTACAAAAAGTACGTTGAGATCATTGAGTTGGTTCAACGTAAGTACCTCCGTTCCATGCATTACAGATGCTGCAAAAGCAAAATGTCCTATAAATTATTGCTTGAAAAATATAACCTCATGACCCTACAATCCCGTCGCACCTTACTTGAAATGACGACTCTGTTTAGTGTATGCCGCAATAAATTTGATTGTACTGATCTTGTGAACAGTTTGTGCTACCTGATCCCTCGTACTGTAAGCAGTCGAGAGGTTCGTTCGAGACGCTTATTTGCTACATCACTTTGTCGAACTAACTCAGGCGTTCGCTCGCCATTATATCGTTTGGTTGACACCTATAATAAACAGT
Organism: Autographa gamma; assembly: GCA_905146925.1. Lineage (NCBI taxonomy): Eukaryota > Metazoa > Arthropoda > Insecta > Lepidoptera > Noctuidae > Autographa > Autographa gamma. The sequence continues at coordinate 2,003,207 of LR989870.1, forward strand.
TTGGCTCTACTGATATTATGTTCCTCAGCAAAGCTGTATTTAAGAGAGAAATTACGACTATTTTAAGAGATCGTAGCCCTAATATATAGTAAGTAAATAAGTAAAATATGTGCTTTTTTAACTCGGTTTGCTAACAGCTAGCTATTTTGTATGGTAATCTGTGGATAACGTCTTGAGTAGTGTATTTTTTACTTTTATTGCTAGTTTAATATTGTATGCCTACTATGTAATATACTGCTGTTTGTTATCCCTATCAAATAAAATAAAATAAAATAAAATAAAATTACCTACACTCTCATTGAGGACGGATACAAAACAGTTTTATTTCTGTGCACATCCCCGCCCTCTTTGACTTCTTTACTTGACAACTATAACCACAATTGCAACGTACAATCCTAATGTACAGGTATATTTAACTGAAAACGGTGGATTTTGTTTTCAAGTGTGTGAAGTACTACTAGTAATATTGTCCTGTAAATGATGCTAACAGCCTCATTGGTCCAGTGGTTCAAAGCGCGACTGCTACGTTAGAGGTCTTGGGTTCGATTCCCAAGTCGACCAAGGTATTGTTGAGTTTTTCTATGAAATTCTCAGTAGCAGGTCTGAGTTTGGATTTGTGCCCGGTTAGTGGCAATAGGCTCGCCCTCTATTACGTGGAACCTAAACATTACGGCATTGATACGCCTCTGCCTAACCCTTCGGGGATACAGGCGTGATGGTATGTTACGTATTTTATGATGCTAATTAGCTCAATTCTGACTACTTAAATTATCCATAATTTCATTTACCCTTCTCATCTACCATTTCGTTTCCTACTCATATCATCATTATACTTCAACGTATCAACTATGCTACTTTATACAGGGTGTATTCGCAAAGTTGCCTCGTCGGCGCAATGAGAACATCGCATTATGTATTCAAGGCACAAAGCCTATTGTATTTTCTGACACACCACTTCTTGGCGCATCGTTTTTGTATTTAATTTATTTACGTTTATTTTGTGATATTTAAATTTAAATTAATTGGTGGAGTCGCAAAGATTGAATTTGATTTGATTGCCTATTGGAATTGTTAAAAAATCTGCAGTGAATTAGTTATTTCCGAAAGTCGTAATTTTTGTTATATGACAGATATATATTTCTTGTTTTTCACCCTGAATAAATAACAGTTTTTTAAATCGAATCTTTTTATATAAACTTCACATTATCATTTCAATTCTTTCCACCGCTAGGTAAAATCATTCCAAGATTATTAAAAAAACGTTTCTTAAAACAAATTTTGTAATTTTCTATTTTTGATTTGACATTGATAAAACCGTTTCATTTAAATTAAGTCTGTTTGTAATCTAAGCTGTTGAATTAACCCTTAATTAACCTAGACACCGTTTGCGTTGTTTTCTTCGATTACGCTAATTAAGCTTACTGTTAAAACAACTTAGTGAGATATAAGATCTGATAGTTGAAATATAAACATGATGGATATTAAATAGATGAATAGAAAACATTAGTAACATTTGTTTTGAAATGGTTCTTGTTCTTTTTAACCGACTTCTAAAAAAGGACGAATTCCTCAATTCGGATTTTTGTATTTTTTTTGAGATTTAATTACCTTATAATTTCTGCCCTAATTTCAAATAAAAATTTCAATCAAATATGTGTTCGAGTGCTATCACGATTTAGTTTCCTCTAATAATATGTTTTTAAGTGCTTCTTTTAATAAGATGGAAGGTATATTTACGTAGGTACCCTTTAGAAAACAATTCAACAATTAACATAATAAATTGGTCAGTCCAGTTCCTATTCAACCTAAATCTATAGCCTTTCCCCAAAATCTAAAAACAGAAGTCCAACCCAATCCCAACTTTCAAGAGCGAAATTCGCAAGGTTTAATGCAGAAATTCCGTCTACCTTACGAAATATTCCCGTGGCAATGCATACGAGCATGTTGGACAAGCGCCTTTGGAATGTAGACAGCATCCAATTTAATTGAACAGTTGAAATTCTGTAGTACCCTGGAAAGTACTCTGGTATTTTTAAGTTCCGTTCCGTCAATATATTTTTTGTAAGAGGACTTCACTGGTATTTTTTAACTAGTACTTGATTTTTTGTGCCAGTGATTTTGGTTGGAGTTATTTTAAGTTTTTGTTGTTTTGTTTTTGTGATCGTCACGTAATTGGAAAAGGATTGGTGTTGTTTTTTAAACCTATTTTATATTTGGTAACCTATCTCAAATCTAAAAATATTCTAGAAAAATATTTTGTCGTGTTGAAATAGTTTATTAATACATCTAAAATAGCAAGCTGTATTTGTGTATCGTAAAAAAATAAATTCAAAATACTAATTCCATTTGTTTTGTTTTTCGCAAAACATTTTTTTTTTTTTTGGATAGGTATACGAATTTCCCATCAAGCCTACAAATATTTACAATGTAATAATTAATTCTAGGCACTGTTAAACACCTATTTACCTCTCACAAAGCCCCATTGTTCTAATACTAACACGAATCACTGTGAACGACTATAATTAATTTAAGCCCTTAGACATTTCTATTGTCAAAATTCAAATGAAGTTCAGCGTTCCGTTAGAAAATCAAAGAGTTTCTTCCCTTTGGTACATGATAAGGAGTGTCTTTGACTATTTCTTCTTAAGGCACGTGTATTTTGCGACAAATTCTCGATTGTTCCTTCAATACTTGTTACGAATTCAAATTATGAGACTTTGACTAAAGTCTATCAGTGAAAAGAAAGGTAAATAAACTTGTTATAGACTTTATAAGATATTTTGAAGGTTGTGGTATTTTAGTGTTTGAATAGCACTGTCGTTTGTTTATCGCCTTCCTTGATATTTTGGCATTACCGAACAAAAATCTGAGATTGGTCAAGAAAATAACTGATTACAGTGATTACCCATAAATATATAATAAATGCAGAAACTATCCCTAAATGTGCATTTATTTTGTTTTCGAAAATATCAGTTTAGAATGGATGAACCTCCTATTTTGGAAAGTTTAATGCTATAGATCGCCAATTTATATTTTCATAAAGTCAAAAACTCTGCCACACATCTGAGATTGACATCCAACCATTTCATGGACTTTAAAATCTTTGTCTATAACATCGATATGAAAAATCATTTTATGAAGTGATCGTAAAATATTTATTTTATTTCTGAGCAGAAGATAGAGACATAAAACTTAAAATAAATATGGAATCCGTCAAAAGCTAGAGGATGGAAATTTTATTCGGAAATTCGGAAAGAACTATATTCATCTTTTAACAATATGCCATTGATCGACATGCTAAGAAGAGGTGATTATTATGACTTGTATTTAACTACTGTATTTATCATTCCACAATCGATTTCTCCAGAATGTTAAATAATTTGTATAGAACGACTTAATTTACCTCTAGTAGTATCACAGATGTCGATGTATTTTGACGTTCAGTTAAAAAATAAAAAGGACGAAATCCGCCATTTTTATTTTAACGTCATCACATAACAGTCCTCAACCAACAATTGTCCTAGGGCATAAATTTAGGACATAAACATACATTATACAGTTCTAACCTATCAGGCTAGATTTTATGGCCCTAATGAAGTGATATTGGTTAATTTGGTCCCTGAATGGCCTGTAAAACGAAATATATCGTAGTATAGCGAATTGGATTGGCATTTTATTTTATAGGTATCACTCGAATGTCTATTGAAGATACAGATAGAATTTTGTAGTTCAATAAATTCACATTGAGTTTATTTTGTGCGTTCATTTTGCTGCATTTTGTTTTATACTAGTGACCTGCAATTGCATGTTTTCAAATGTACGTGTGCTACTATTTCTTTTTTAATCTGAATTAGGTTTGTTTGTTCAGTAGCATAATTTTGGACTGATTAATGGGTTTTTCTAACATGATTTTGTAACATAACACCCCCGAAGGGATAGGCAGAGGTGTACCAATGTACACCCACTGTTCGCCGATATGTTTAGGTCCCATGTAATAGGGGGCGAGCCTAATGTCACCTACCGGACACAAATCCAAACTCCGACCTGCTACTGAGAATTTCATAGAAAAACCCAATAACAACTTCGTCGACGCGGGAATCGAACCCAAGACCCTTAGCGTAGCAGTCGCGCTTAGCACCACTAGGCCAACGAGGCAGTTTTATATACTAAAAATAATGGTATATATAAATATGTTTATAATATACTTATATATAAATATGTTGTAGATCCAAGCACCTTTAGTGAACCCAAATTAAAAAATAAGGTGCAAGAATATAAGAATACCTAATAGTATCAGAAAGTACTCAACCAATAACAATGTACAAATTCCGAATAAAAGTAATAAATTACAAAATAATACGTTCGAAACATCGTGCAAGAGTAATCCACTAAGTGCTTAAGTGTTAACTCGAAGCACATTTAAAACAATATCTAGATAAGTAAAAGAGAATTATTGAATGAGAAAGGTCGAACTTTTAAACCGGGCCCACACCCGGGTATCCGTTATCCGGAAGAACTCGGAACCCGGATGACGAAAAAACGATTAACCGGCACTTTACGAGCGGACTTTTGTAACAATTGAAAATATTTTTAATGAGGAGTTTTAAAAGAATATGTTTATTGCTATGTGAGAACTCTTCGTTTGTTAGCGGCACGAGGCTGGCTGTTTTTGACCTAATTTTGAGGCAACTCTAGAGATCTTTGTTACTTACAGTAGTTACAGTCTTAATAACTTTTAAACTATCGCGTTGCATGTTTATATTAATCACGGTATTAATATTATAGAACGCGAACATGCATAAATACCTTTAAGATCCGTCAGACCACTAAATCGGCAATAGCAGATCACGTACTCCAAGCTGGCGTTAATCACTGGATTCAATTCCATCGCGGGCAAGTCCTCTCCACCGATCGCCACTTTCATTCGAGAGTAGTGCGAGAAGCGATTGAAATCAAGAAGCATCCAAATTTCAATCGGGAAGACGGCTTTAAACTACCTGCATCTTGGTATCCAGTGATTCCCTTAACACAACCTCGATTCTCTGCAAAGTCGGTTAGTGAACATAGTACGAACACGGTCAGTGTAGTGTGTAGGGTACTTGAAGAAAAAGGGGGTAGATGAAAAATCATCTACTTCGTGCACGGAGCAATGACACCGCATCTCCAGTCTGCTTGCGACCACGGCCGGTGTAACCTGGTCGAAACGTCAAGCCCTAAAGTTACATTCTTACTATGGCACACTGTCTTACCCAGTAAAATGGTTTGTGGAGGTCAGTTATGAAGTCGCTCCATGTAAAATACGGCATTCAGCTGAATCCGGTATGGCTAGTAGCCGACTATAACATAGTTGGGAAAAGGCTCGGGAGATGATGACTAGATATTTTTTGTTGAAGCGTACTGTATTAATTTGTGTGATACGCTATTATATTATGACTTATATTATGCCTTTATCATTTGTAGTACTTAAAGGTTCAAAACATGATGACAGAACCAACTGTTTTAGTCTTGTGGTATAAAGGTGTGGAATTTCCTTGTCATCATTTTTTAGGACGCATTTTTTACGGTGTAATGTAAAATTTACTGTAGGTATACATAAGGTAATTCATTAAAAGTATCTACACAATTTATAAAGGCGGCGCCAGACATCAACGTTAAACAATACAGGCACACAACAAAAGCCATTGTATCGACGACTCCGTTCAAATAAAGACGAATAAATTTCGTCGTTCCCAAAACTCGTTTTAGGGAACAAGTAAATTAATTTTATTATCAATTTCAGTCCATTTACTCAACTAAAGGACGTTACTTTGAGCTGTTATGAACGTCAAATTGATAATCTTTAACCGTTTTGAGCGAAGTTGAGTGAAGTTAGTGTGTCTGGGTTCGCCGTTATTTTTTATAGAGTAACTGATGTGAAAATTTTAAATCGGATGTGGGGATAATGTGTGACGTCATAAATGTTGATGGTGATCTGTTATCTTCGTGAAAGGGGTAAGTGGTGATTAATATAGGAGCCTTTTGAGAGTTGGGTTGATGTCATATTGGTTATCATTTACGGTTTAAAGAAATGAAGACCTTTTTCTTTACTATTTTGTTTTTTTTGGGTTATCAGGTCTTGTTGGTATTATCGCTAGAAGAAATACGATGACCGACTAATTTGACTTTAAGTAAGGACATGGAATGACAGACGGAGGCATCTAGATGTCTGTATCCCAGATCATCATAATCTGGTCAAGCAAAGTTGAATGATCGAATCGATTTTACATACGAAAAAAATCTAAACTTCGTAGATACTTACTGTGTGTGCAAATGGTGACCAAAGTATGTTTCTTTCACAATTAAACAGATTTACCGAAACACTAGTATAACAAACAGGTAAATTACATATTTAAGTGCCTTGCTAAAGGATATAAATAACTGGTGTACACATAACCTTTTAAATTGGATATAAGCAACCCTTTGCTTCAGTAAGTCTGGTTCAGCCTTCAGATTTACCTTGAGACTTTCAATCCTATTTAAGTTAGATTTACGAATTTAAAGATGTATCTATTTGATTCTTTATTCAAGTAACAAAGGAAGCTAAACTCAACTATCACATAAGTTTACAGAAATTATTAGACACATGAAATAAAAACTTTTTGACGAGTTGCTCCAACATCAGATTTTTATTAAAATCGAATAATTTTGCTTTAAATTTTATTGGAACGCAGATCAATAGATAAAAAACGAATGTGTCATGTATGTCCTTGTAAAAATATATTAAGTCACTAGTGAGAAAATTACGCTATCATACAATATACCTTTAACGAAAACTCTCCAACTAACTTATTCCTATAGGTATATATAACCTAACCTATATATTTCTACATGAACTAAACAAAAATATAGTCTTAAAAATTAATTAACATATCAAAACTAAAAAAAAAGCATAATCACATTACAATAGCAAAACTAAGTCAAAAGTCACGTAAACAGCTAAATAAAAGAGCATCACAAATATCTTTCCACACCAAAATAAACGGGGTATTTCATCATTCAAATTCAGGTAAATAGGCCGGTATTCAGCTAAAGTTTTAACATTAAAACGGTAGGAACGAAAAGTTTCCCTATTTATTATATTAATGTTGATGATATAAAGTGTACCTGTAATATAATATCGTTGATAGATTCAAAGAAAGCGATTGTTGGACTATGCCCTTGTACAGTTAAACTTTGCCGTTTTCAAAGGTAGTTAGGAAACGGGTTGATTTATTCGAGCAACAAATGTTGAAAGTTTTGGGAATTGTTTCTTTATTTTTTGTTAAAAATAGACTCCATTTATTTTCATTCCGTTTTTTGTCTTGTAACTAAATTCTCCTGTACTTCTTTTAGTATGATATTTTTCAAAGGTCACTGGCCTAAAAAATTGAATTAAAAAAAAGTAATTTGATTTATTTATTATGACTGTACTGCTCCTGTTTAGATTTATTCATTTAGTAATCAATTAAAATTGTTATTTTGGACACAAATATCGCATACCTAAGTAAGAGATAGGTACCAAAAATTATGGACTAACAGATACAGAACGAAAAATCATATATAACTATGTATAGAGTTGGTCTCTGTGTAAGTGAAGTCGAGACAAACAGATATATAATTGCCTCCTACTTAACTAATATTTGCGCAAAAATGGGTGGTTGTATATATAACCGTCGATGTTTATAAACGCACCAACGACGATGGAAAAATACCACGTATAGAGAAACATGACATAACATATCATCACGCCTGTATCCCCGAAGGGTTAGGCAGAGGTGTACCAATGTACACCCACAGTTCGCCGATATGTTTAAGTCCCATGTAATAGGGGGCGAGCCTATTGCTACTAACCGGGCACAAAAACGAAAAACGAGAAACGTTAAAGAAAAACCTATTTCAGCTACCATATACCATTATTTATTTATCACTCTACTGATTCACTTATAGGACGAAATGATCTGAACATTAACAAAATATATTAGTAAAAAGCAAAAATCATAGAACAGTCACGAGCTAAATATATACAGTGTACACACTCTCCATTTTTTATAGATTTTCTTTTCAATTCTAGATTGGTTTTGTAAAATTAGTTAGGAATAAATAATTGTCATTAGGTTCTTAATTATGTATAATGTAGGTACATATATTCTTTTTGAGTTTCAACACAAAAATCTCGCTAATTTTATGTTGCAATGTGACTATCTATGTGTATACTGTATACTCGTAAATATTTTTGATCGTGACTGTATAGTTTACATATCTCTGAAACATCATAATCAAATCAAAATGGTCACATGGCACCCCATCGCCTAGGGATTCGTCTTGCATTGATTATTCGTAGAATAATTAACATGTTTATGATATTTATAAAGGCTTACTTTACTGCTCCTGTTTATCCCAAGGGAAATGGGGGTAAAATGAGATTCAATCAATACAAATTGATGGTAACTCTTTTATGTTGTAGATAATTTCTCACAGGAATAAACAAAGTTATTGCCTATGTTTCATGTATTATGTTTTCAGTTCAGTTCTGTATATTTTTTAAACTAGCTGACTCGATATTTGTTTTTCTGTTAATCTATACAATTTCGTATAAAGTATCGTCTTCTTCTTCTTCTTCTTTTCGAGTCGATGGTAATAATATTATAAAAAAAGTACCGTTAAAACGTTCTATATTTCCCGCGGATTTTATGCTTTATACGAAAATCTTGTTCCTTTCTTGTTATTGTAATTATTTGTTGTAAACGACGTTCCAACAAAAATACCCAGTGAACATTTCAACTTGCTACAAATTTACGCTTCATAAGATATAGCTTGCTGATAGACACATGGACGAACGGACAGCGGAGGCTTAATAGTATGTCCTGTTGGCAGATTTTGAGTGCTCACATTTTATCTAATATCATTTAAATATTATTTCTAGATTTTGGTGATCGTATTTTGTTTTCATTTTCACTTCACGACAGTCAATTTTCTCTTTCGCTGACTCTTAATATCTTTGACGACTCGAAAAGGTGTATGTAGGCAAAACAACAAATTATTTATTAATATATAATTCAATAAATAATCAGTATTGTTGTGCAAATGAAAGAGGATATTATACAAAGTATTTTTTAAGGAAAACTTACCTTATGATTCCATAAATTGAGGATTGTCTCGTTCGATAGAATTCCCTTCCATTTTTGTCTCCATTTTCAATGTCAATGACTTATATCAACAGCAAAACCAAACCTTGACTATTAATCATTGACTTCAATGTTCATTCCAGTCAATCTTCAAGAAATTCGGCATTCAAGCATCTTAATAATTATCACTGATCTGTCAACACTATATTCACAATAAAAACTGAATCCAATTCACACGACACAACATTCCGCCATTTTAAACGCGTTCTGTTTTTGAAATACGATTGTTTTGTTTTTTTTTTATTCGAATTCGGCCTGGAAATCCTACATATCAAAATTTATTGGCAAAATATTTTTAGTTGGTGTTCTCAAATGTGGCAAGGGCAGCCATTTTAGAAGCGTTAGTGCGCATGCCTGGAATTGGGAACTCACGCATGCGTATTATGGGAAATGAAATATTAAAAATGGTATTGTTTTGGTTAGGGTGAGACATTCCCAAGGCATCAAATATTTGTTGCTTTATGTATTATGATCATGATGATGATGTATGTTTCCTAATGATGGAGTATTTTATTAAGAACTTCAGTTAGTTATTCTTTGACAGAATACAGATAGCGTGGTAAACTCGGTTAGAGTAATTTTCTTGAATGTCCTAAATAGACCATTGATGTAAAGCGAAATATTACTTACTAGCTGTGCCCCGCGGTTTCACCCGCGTTAATACTTATTTCCTATAGATCCCTAACTTTTTTGAAAATTTAATAGAGCCTATGTTAACCGCAGTTAGTGTAGCTTCCCAACAGTGAGTTTTTCGAATCGGTCACGTAGTTTCGGAGCCTATTCAATTCAAACAAACAATCAAATCTTTCCTCCTTATAATATTAGTATAGACATATTTAGAAAAAAGAAAAATGTTTGCAGACTTTTTTCAAGGCTTCGGCTATTTCAGGCAACCTTAGGCATTCCTTTTGCACGTGTTTTAAATAAAAACGTAGACATCAAAGAATTTCTCTAACAACAGACAACTTGTATGTGGTTTTAGTTAGAAGTCCAAAATACGTAGGTCCTAGGAATTACTAAAGTAACATTAAAAAATTCTAACCCTAAAAAGCATAAAGAATGCAAGTGGACACAAAACTAACCGCACTAAATTCTCACATTCTAAAACTAAGGAGAGTTTCATATATTTTTAAATTTTAACCCTCTGTGTGCTACAAAGATGTGAAACCGCAACTGTCGGGGCCTTTGAGACCCCCGACGAGGGTTGAAGAGCGTTTAACACACGTAATACGCACTGCATGAATAATTATATGGTCAAAAGAGTTTGTCTCTGTTTTCATTGTTAGGTTGCGTGGCGGGAAGTGCATCGGATAAATTAATATTTATGTTTCATATTTTAGGTAGCAATAAAATTATGTCAAATAAAAAAATTAAAGTGAAATTATATAATTGTAAATGAGATATTTTACATGATAAGCAGATGAAGGAAGTTTTCACTTTGAAAGATTGTGTTCTTGTTTTGAGCACGATATTAAGTAATGTTAAAACGAAAGGCTTTTCAGCGTGAAATGTAGTGATTTTAATATAAGTATACCTACAGTTTTCAAATGAGCCTAATTTTCAGAATTAAAATAATGAAAATTCAAAATCATGCAAAATGCCACTATGCTCATATAGCATTATAAAAACTACAAATATACCTTAATAACTGGTTTGGAAATAAACGAGGTATAAGATTTAAGTGGACTGTATTTTAGGAGGATGGCTGATCATCGCCAAGAGGTGAGCGAGCGATGTAGGTCTATGGGAAAAAGCACGCATACCTGGCTCTCCAGCGTTGGGCAGTCCAAGATGGCGGGCGGCGTTCTTCCCGATGCGATCACAACACTGTCACGTTCACACCCGCGGGCGGATTATCACAAAAGTTCGCTATCCGGCAGCAGCAGTAAGGAGGCGATGCAGCACAGGAGCGACACGGGCGCGATATCGTGTGTCTCCTCTCGGCGATTCGTTTATTTCCAGTGGTTTGCGAAAGCGCGTACGTGCGTTACGCGCCAGGCGTGCGAAAGGATTGGTAAGGAAGTGGCGGGGTTCACATCGCTCATTCCAAAAGTGGTCAAATGAATGAATGGAACTAATATTGCGAAATATGGATGAGACGACTAGTAGTCCGTCTTAAACAGATAGATGGCGCTACCATTTCCCCCCGGCCTTAAAGGGTTGCCTTTAAAAGAAATATAATAATAAAAATCTAGATATGTAAGGTGTACTACCGCATAACCTATACACAGTCTAAGACAGCGAGCGTTAAAATATTTTAAATTAATTGCGTTAACAAAGCGGAACAAATTATAATTGAATTACAAACTAAATACCTAAACTAAGAAAGAGATCCAACTTCAAGCTAGATCTTACTGAGTCGGTAGCGGACAGAGACGTACAACAGGGCGCACGTAGCTACCCTTAGCGGTTTTTACAGTAACGACGCGGGTTGTGCCGTCCTTTGCGGTATGTAACTTCTCAACAATGCCCAGTGGCCATGAAAGCGGTGCTGAATTATCATTTATAATAATTACCAACGTACCCTCCTGTATAGGGGATGCAGGACTATTCCATTTAGATCTAGCCTGAAGTTGGTGAAGATATTCTGAGCGCCAGCGCCGCCAAAACGACTGTACGAGGTTGTCAAGAAGAGTATGTCTCTGAAGCAAGCTAGAAGAGTCTGCTTCAGGCGCGGGAAGTGACGACAATGGCACAGTATTTAAAAAATGCGCGGGAGTTAACGCGGATGGTTCAGCAGGGTCACTACTGAGTGCTGTGAGCGGGCGCGAGTTAACAAGTGCCTCGATTTGCACGAGGACAGTTAAAAGCTCTTCGTAAGAAAGGATTTGTTGACCTATGACTCTGAAGAGATGCGTTTTAATTACTTTGACCATGCTTTCCCAACATCCGCCAAAATGTGGTGAAGCAGGTGGAATAAACTTCCAATCAATGCGATTAATGGAAAGTTCCTCCTGAAGACGTGGACTATACTCTTTATTGAGAAATTTATAGAGATCGCGTAGATAAGAACTTGCACCCACGAAACATGTGCCGTTATCCGTGTATAAACACTTTACGGGACCACGTCGCGAAAGAAAACGTTTTAGAGCTGCGAGAAATGAAACCGTACTTAAATCCGTCGCAACTTCGATGTGCGTAGCGCGAGTTGTAAGGCATGTGAAAATACATAGCCAAGCTTTACGGCTTTTGACGCCTCTACCACGAACTGGTGTGTACTGCAGTGGTCCTGCGTAATCACAACCGGTGTGTGTAAACGCTTTATCTACCTGGTTGACACGTTGGCTAGGAAGATCTGCCATTGGAGGAAAGATCGGACGCGGACGGAATTTAAAACAGGTGTTACATTTATGAATTATGTGGCGAATTATTCGTCGTGCAGCGAGAATCCAGTAGTTTTGCCTAAGTAAGGACATGAGTAACTCTGGACCTGCGTGGAGATGCTTCTTGTGATAGAAATCAACAAGAAGGTTGACTACATGGTCGTGACGCGGCAGGATGCAAGGATGCTTGTAGTTGTAAGGTACGTCCGAATTTGACAAACGACCGCCAACACGTATGATGCCGTGCTCATCGAGAAACGGCTTGAGTTTAAGAAGAGCGGGAGAACAAGGAACGTTATTTTTTAAATTTTGAACATCTTTACTAAAATGAACAGCCTGTAGGGCGCGCAACAATGTATACTCTGCGACCTCAAGATCAGAGCTTGAAACAGAAGTTCCATTAGGTAATTTCTTAATAAACCTACAGACATAAACGATGACACGTAGTAACTTAGACCACGATGACATGCGTAGCGCGAGTGCGTAAATAGGAGATTCCGCAACCTCAATGGTCACGGGATGAGAGACAGACTTCCGCTCAGGTATATCCTCGTCCTCTGCATCGTGGACAGATGGATGTATAGGCCACTCTGATGGATCACGAGAAATCCAAGAAGGGCCATGATGCCACAAAGGATGATCCAGAAGATTAGCCGGAGTAACATCACGAGACAGGCAATCCGCAGGATTCTCAGTACCCGCGACGTGATTGAAACAAGTAGCAGGAATAAGTTCAATTATTTTAGTAATGCGATTGGCGACAAAGGTCTGCCAGCGGTGCGGAGAAGAATTAATCCAAGCGAGCACTACTTTGGAGTCTGAAAATGCATATATCTTATTGATGGAGTGATGGGGCGCAATTGTGTCTTGAACTTTGCGAAGCAACCGAGACAGCAACAGAGCCGCGCACAACTCCAGTCTCGCAACCGAAATGGTTTTGACAGGCGAGACCTTAGACTTGGCACAAACTAGCTGCACAGAGTAGTTAGATCCAATGCGGACTTGCAAATATATGACTCCGCCATAAGCGCGTTCACTGGCGTCAGCGAAACCTATTAAGTTAACAAAACATCCATCTACTAAACCTAGATGGCGCGGCACAATTAATTTATTGAGTGCGGGAAGCTCAGCACAAAACTGTTTCCAAGCAGCGACAATATGGTCGGGAGGAGTGACATCCCAATCACATTTTGCTAACCAAAGCTCTTTGATCAAGAGCTTGGCATACAAAATGGTAGGAGCCACAAAACCCATTATGTCCCATAAACGAGCCACTGTGGATAGCATTGCGCGTTTGGTACACTTATCACCTGGTGATAAGATGTCAAAGCGGAAGTTATCACAATGTCTGTCCCAGCGTAAACCAAGAACCTTGTGATGTGCGGACTTCTCGAACTCAATGTCCGGAGAAGCTTTATGCGAGTCAGGTATGTGCGCGAGAACCTCTTTGGAATTGCTTGTCCATTTGACAAGGTCAAATTGGCCTCGTTTGAAAAGCTGAATAAGCTCTTCACAAAGCGAAACTGCTTGCGGAGCGGATGCGACACTACAGACAATGTCGTCCATGTATAAAGCGGAAGCAGCAACAGCGGCTGCAGCGGGAAAGTTGTCGCCTTCATCAGCGATCAACTGGCGGACAACTCGTAACGCGTGATATGGACTAGACTTAAGTCCAAAACAAACGCGATTAAATTGATACACGGTTAAAGGCTCACTATTGTCAAAACGATATAAAATTCGTTGAAATGTACGGTCGGATTCGCGAATGCCGATATTGAGAAACATTTGTCTACAATCAGCTGAAAGTGCAATTTTGAAAAGGCGGAATTTAATTAAGATGTTAAATAAATCACCCTGTAGATCAGGTCCGGCATGCAAAATGTCATTGATCGACTGACCCGATGTAGTTCGGCAACTAGCATCTAAAACCACACGAAGTTTAGTGGAGGTCTTATCTTCGCGAACCACGCCGTGATGCGGAATATAATACGCGGGAAGAGAATTGCCCTCGTCGTTTACAACTGGGCTTAAAAAACCTTTATTTATGTAATCACGCATGACGTCATTATAAGCACCGCGTAATTTAAGCGACGCATCGAGTTTACGTTCTAAACAGTATAAGCGCCTAAGTGCAGCAGCGTGCGAGTCGCCTAAAGAATACGGGTCGCCACAGAACGGCAATGCTACAACATATCTACCACTATCGTCGCGAACAGTGGTAGCGCGGAAATGTTCTTCACACTCGAGATCCTTACGGCTCAACGAGGGCGGTGCGGAGACCTCTTCAAGCTCCCAAAATCGCTTAAGAAGAGAATTAATATTATTTTCTTGAAGAACAGAACAGCAAGACGTAGTATAATGTGTATTATGCAGCGTAGGTACGGCACCCATAACTACATAGCCAAATACCGTCTCAATGGCGGGAGGTAAATTATATTGCTCACTACGTACAACATTAGGTAGTAGTAAGTGCGGAAAAACTGAAGCACCGATCAAAACATCGATATTACCCGGCTGCGCAAAGTGAGCATCAGCGAGCGGCAATGTCTCGAGGTGCGCGAGTAACGACACGTCCACGTGAGCGCTAGGCAACGTGTCCGTAATACGTTCCACAATAAGCGACGAAACGTTGAAATTAATATCATTATTGAAACGCGAATGTATTTTAATATCGACGGAACCCTTACAAGATTTTTCTGAACCACCGATCCCTTTAACTACTAAGTTAGTATTTTTAAAGTTATTCCAAAGTCCAAGACATTTGAGACAATCCGAAGTAATGAAGCTACTTTGTGATGCACTATCAAGTAAACAACGAACCACGCGCGGTGTATTGTTCACGTCATAAATAATAACTTGCGCGGTCGCTAATAATATCGTAGTAGACGCGTTACATTGACGCTCTGCTTCGCGCTGAGTATGTTGAGTGCGTGCGCACTGCCGGCGTGCGAGCGCAATGGATGTCGTACACAAAGAAACTCCGGGCTGAGACGCGGGAAGGACAGGCGCCGTGGTACGAGCGGCCTGTGCCTGCGGTACAGAGAACGAAACAACTGGACTAGGATTTACGTTAACGTTAAGGTTACCGCGGTCAAATAACGGAGATTTTTTCTCAAAATGCAATAACGTATGATGTTGTTGATTGCATGAGCGACACTTAGTTTTACTAGAACAATCGCTTGTTTTATGCTTAATACTCAAACAATTAACACAAGCTTTATTTTCTTTAGCGGATTTAAAACGAGCAGTCGGACTTAAATTATTAAAGGCTGGACATTTAAAAAGGTGGTCGTGAACAATATTGTCGCACAGACACTTGTGTGAGTTATTTGCGGAATCCGAACATGTTACGTAAGATTGTGGGTTAGGGACCGACTTATTATTACTATTTCGCGATTTATTAAAGTTTTGTTTACTTGTATTATTATTACTAAACGAGCTAGACGAACTAGGCTGCGTATTCTGATATATTCGACACTGATCTTTAATGAATGAAAGAAAACTATTTAGGGTAGGTAATTTATTTTGACGTTCGGTCATCTCGAATGCACGAACGGTTTCCGTGTCGAACTTTTTTAATGCGAGTTGCAATAACATAAAGTCTGCAAGGTTTTCTAACTTTAGGTTTTTAAGGGAATTTACTGCGGTAACAAAGTTATCAATAAACAGTTGGAAATTCGAAACTGACGCGGGACCAGACAATTTAAGATTCAAAGCTTGATCAAAGTAAGTAGACGCGAGGATGCGAGTATCCTGATACCTATCAAGAAGTGACTGGAAAATGACCTGATAATTCTCAGCACTTGGTGTGACACCTGCGAATGTAGATTGCGCTTTCGGCGACAGCTTACCTATTAAATAGTACAACCTGTCAGCGTCCGTCAGCGAGGCGTTATCGTGCACTGTAGACTTGAAACTTGCATAAAATAATGGCCAGTTTCGTATATCGCCATCGAATGACACGAGTTCAATCGCGGGCAGTTTCGGTGCTCGGACAGCCGGTCCGGCGCTGGGCTTCGCGGACTGTCGATTATCTAACTGCGATTGTATACGTTTTATGATACAATAAAGATCTTCGAATGAGGTGTACGCCTGATAATTTGGTTTAGAATCAGGATTAATACAAAGTAATTGTGCGTTATAAGCGTCTAATAATTTATGAAAATCGGTTCGAATATCGTCTACTGTCATACAATAACTAAGAAATGATTCTTTGTTGACATCGGAAATTTTGGCGGTTTTTGAACGCTCGTAAATGTTTTGTATGCGCTCAAATAAAACATTGCGTTTAGCTTCTAAGATAGCTAATTCATTCTCGTCAGAAGTATATTTCTTTTGTTGCGACATTTTATATTCCAAATGTAGGTAGAAGTAAATAACCTAAAATTATGCTGTAGTTTTATGTTATGCGGAAAGTAAGTACTTGTACCTAATAATAAGGCAACGACTTTAAAGGCGGTGGTAAAAGGCGCTTGAAATTATGTATTTACAAAACGACTATATACCTAGTTTATAATTATTATTGTAAGTTAGTAGGTAGCTACGTTGAGTATATTACCTACTGGGGGTGCGGGAATAACCACGTAATGGGTATATATTTATGAAGTAGGAGTGCAGCTAGGTGCTACAACTACCTAGGTAGGAACTTATAAAAGATACCTACGCGAGCGGGAATACGGATATATGAATCCGGGTCGTTCGGACCAAAAAAATGGTTTGGAAATAAACGAGGTATAAGATTTAAGTGGACTGTATTTTAGGAGGATGGCTGATCATCGCCAAGAGGTGAGCGAGCGATGTAGGTCTATGGGAAAAAGCACGCATACCTGGCTCTCCAGCGTTGGGCAGTCCAAGATGGCGGGCGGCGTTCTTCCCGATGCGATCACAACACTGTCACGTTCACACCCGCGGGCGGATTATCACAAAAGTTCGCTATCCGGCAGCAGCAGTAAGGAGGCGATGCAGCACAGGAGCGACACGGGCGCGATATCGTGTGTCTCCTCTCGGCGATTCGTTTATTTCCAGTGGTTTGCGAAAGCGCGTACGTGCGTTACGCGCCAGGCGTGCGAAAGGATTGGTAAGGAAGTGGCGGGGTTCACATCGCTCATTCCAAAAGTGGTCAAATGAATGAATGGAACTAATATTGCGAAATATGGATGAGACGACTAGTAGTCCGTCTTAAACAGATAGATGGCGCTACCAATAACACTAACAGTTTTTTGGTAAAATATATTTTACTTTTCAACATCCTACCTACTTGTTGCATTTAACTTATAGCATCTTCACATTCGTAGAGAATGTGCAAGCTCCAACGGTTTGGCGACACTTTATGAAGCTTGTAATTTATATGAAAACTTCAAGCGACGAAATGCACTGCTGCAAAAATGACTCAAAATAGTTTTGTGACGTTTTCACCTACTAACGCTGCCTGTGTCAGACTTTTTGTAGGTCAGATAATCGGGCCGATTTTTTCGCCGATTCTTAGTACCGAATTCTGATATACCTTTTGTAGGACGTTTGCGTTGCACTATAATTGTTGTGTGTGTAATAAAACACACACAACAATTTTTTCCTACAAAAAATCAGTCGCCGATTATCGGACGTGGGCGGGCAGCCTTATAATGTAAAAAGTAATATCTTTTGATAACACATAGGTACGGCTATTTTATCGGAAAATATCTATAGAAAAATACACTAACACAAGATCTTGCTCTCCCTCCGGTGTAGCAGTCATGGTCAATAACCACTACACAAACAGGCCAGTGTTATAATTTGCATTGACTTTATTGTTTTGGAAATCATATTACAATTTCATCAGTCTCTTAGAAGTTAGAACATAATAAATAGTCGCAGATAGCTACATAAAAATTTATAAGTTTATGAACTTATTAACCATGTTAATATATAAGTCTAATATTAAAATTTCCGTGTAGAAACATGCAATATTCACTTAAATAATAATATCATATCTCGAAAATAATACACAAGCATAACAGGTTACATTTTAAATGTCCCCAAACACCTCATTCATCGTGACGTAACCTAACTTTAATTTCGGTTTAAAACTAAACTTTACCGTTGTCATTTTAAACAAAGGTAGGATTAGTTGAAAGTTTATTTGACGGTTTAACTGAGGCCTTATAGCCGTAATAAAAGGGCACGTTTAGACATTCATATTTAACTGCCAGCTTAAAATGAACCCTAAACCCCGGTTTACGTTTAAACCAATGTGTTTGTGCGATAAAATAGTTATTATCTACTGTTATGTTGGTTATACCTATTAAAGTTGAAATTAATGAAAATATTCGTTTTGTTTTTGTCTAATTTAGATTTGGTTAAGTGGTTCATGTGGCTTTTTGTCTAATTAAGTTTTTTTTTTGTAGCCTCCAACAATATAGATATTTTTAATAATATTGCACTAATATTGTACGCTTTACTGTTGATGTACTTTATTATTATGTAATTTTAATGGTGCTCAATCAAGAATATTCTATCTATCTATCTAATAGTCAATGAATTATTGACTAAAAACCTGTACAGTGTACGTTTATACAATATTGAAAGCAGGTTAAATTAGATGCACATAAATTCTGAAATCTTAAAGCTGCGTGCTCTAATGCCTGTATCATTATTTTTACAAGACTACATATAAGTCACTATTCATTTTATTCTTTCATCATTTAGAGCCGGAACTGTCTTACTGCAGGGCAAAGGTCTCCTTTCCTTCTTTCCACAGGTTTCTATTGTGTAACCTCCTAATAGTCGAAGGCCGCGTGTAAGACCCAGGCGTAGATGGAGGGATCAACTGGACGCATACAAAAAGGAGTGGCAACAAACAGCAATCCATAGAAGTCACTATTATTTTAAAATCTTTTCCGCACTAATATGCTCGTCCGTTTTGGTGGAGTCCGGTCCGGTCCCATGATTACAAAGATCGAACCTATATCTGTACCAATCTCACAAAGATTATAAAAAAATCTCAAAAACAAACGATGATCGCCAGTCAGCAGTTTCTACGATTCAAAAGAAACGCACAACTTCCTCGTTTCCGAACAGCTGATTCGAATTATTTTTTTCCCTTTTCTTAAGCCAACAATGGCCGTATTTCGTAGGTCCCCTTCATAATCCGGCTCTAATGATATCTTTACAGAAAATAAAGGCGATTAAATATAACACAAATATTTTGTAAGCTAGTGGTTGTTTGTTCTCTTTGACAAATGTTTGTTTATTGTTTTCGGTGCTGGAGAGTACTTTTAGATTTCTTGGCGTTGATTTCCGGGGTGTTTTTTTATAGATTTTAGTGGGTGAAATTATTAAATCTAAGATCTAACTACATATCTTAGATTTAATAAACATTTAATAACAAATTCTTAAATGTATATAATAATACGTTGTTTATAATAATACGTAGTAATATTACGTTGATTCGTAACATGGTTCCTATGCCAACCTTTTGTTGCTCCATCATCTCACCACATCTGACCGAAAGTTCCAAAAAATGTTTTATTATAATCGAATGTCTAGTAGTGGTTCTGATTCAGCTTGCAAGGTTTGACCTAACCAAGCAAACGTATACACAAAATTCAAGTTGTTTTTTTGAAATTACTGGCTATTTAAAAAAGGAAAAGATTTATCTCTACTAAAAAATATTCGAGAAAACCTGTTTCATACAGAAGAGTGTTAGCATTTATTGTATAATTAAATAGGGACACATATACATTATTTTATATTAGCTATAATAGTATAGCCTTCATTGTAATTAAATGTGTGTGTTCGCGTTTACTAGTTGGTGTATTGACTCACCCGTCATGAACTCAGGGATGACAACTCTGACGTTTGCTGGTTCGGGCACTTGTGATGGTACACGCGAACACAGACATTCTGGTTTTGGCTCTCGTCAAGTAAATACCTTTGTAGTGCACAAGTAACGACAAATAAAAGTGATTATCTTCAAGTACAACTGTATTCTCATTTCTTGACCTTTTAAAGGTCAGAAGTGGGATCACACCAGAACGTTATCAGTTTTGGTGATTAACTCAACGCCCATTTAAGAAGGTAAGTGATACTTGTATACATTCTCTCTTATTCGATAGAACAGTACTAAATCTAATAATTATGAAATACCTACGTAATTTTATTTTATTATGCCATGTAATATTTATTAACTACTTACACAAAGTACACGGTTGTAATAATTATTCGAATATAATTACATAATTAAGTTTTATTTTTTTATAACTGATCAATATTTTAGTAATGAACTATGAAATTGCAAAACGTTTTATATTTTCTTATGCATATATACTAAAGTATATCTACCCTTTTATTTAATGAGTCATTCGTTTTTCTTTTTGTTTAAACGCTTTACTGGCTTTGCTTTACCTATATGTTAGGAACTTTGCTTTCGTATTACCTCCAAACATACTGGTTTCGTGTTTCATTTTTCTTTACGAATGTTCATTTATATAAATGCTCGTTATTGTAATGGTAATCATCATATTGCCATCTTTACGTTAGAAATAACGAGAGTGGGTTAAAATGAAAATAAAATAAAATGAAGTTAAAATTTGGCTTAATAAATACCTGTCTACCTCCTTTTAATCGCTATTATTAAATCATAAGCAACGTATACTTGTTTCGTATAATTCATTTTCAGCTATTGAACAAATATGCCTAATCGCCGATCACGTAAACGTGGTAGAAACTCTGAAGACTCGAGCAGTGATTCAGAGTCATCTATAGGGAGCCGGCGCAGTCACAGACCACTGCCCAAACATTCGAGGCATAAGCGTTCGCGGCGTGAAGCGAAGAAAAACCGGCGTCGTTCTCGGGCTCCTGAGAAACCCGAAGAGCGGGCGGTGCGGTTGAACACCGAGACCAGTGATCAACAACGGCTGGAGGAACCTCGTGCACCCGCTGCCCCCGAGTTCGTCGCGTCACCATTAGCAAGTAACCAATCCACTATTTTAGACACTAATAGTTTACTGAATGTTTTTCAAGAGCTTGTTAAATCTATTCGTTCGGAGGGCAATTCCGAACGTTATCCAAATTTGAATGTTATTCCTGAATTCGACCCAACGAAGCGAAACCAAAGTATTGACGTTTGGATTACTAAAGTAAACGAATGTGCGAAGATTTATAATTGGACGGAACGACAAATAGTTCACTATGCGTTGCCCAAATTAGTAGGTCTAGCCCAGAAATGGTATCAGGGTCTTCCGAGTCTACTATTTACATGGGTTGAGTGGCAACAGAAATTGCGTTTGGCATTCCCCAGTGACGATAACTATGGTCGATTGCTGACGGAGATGCTTGCCTGTAGAGCACGCTTTGGGGATAGTTTAGAAGAATACTATTATGAAAAAATGGTACTATTAAATAGATGTAACATTGTGGGTAAGAATGCCATTGATTGCATATTGTTCGGTGTTGAAGATAGATCAATTAGAACAAGCGCAGAAGCTGTTCAGTTTAATGAGCCTGATAAATTATTAGTTTTTCTTCGTAATGTTAGAATAACAAAAAGAAATGAAAAACCAAACGTGACTCCGCAACCAGGCATCTCCGAAAACAGACGACCAAAAACATTTAAAGACAATACGGATACCAAAGTGGCAAGATGTTATAACTGTGGGGGAGAAGGACATCCTTACTTTAAATGTAAACACCCAATTAAAAGATGCGATCACTGTCATAGAGTAGGTCACTTAGTTACAGATTGTCCCAATAAACGTGATTCTGAGAATAATAAGACTGTTTTGAACATTTCAAAAGAGCAGGATAATGATTTAAAATATTTCAAAATTGCGCTAGTTAACGGACAAAAGATGAATTGTTTCGTAGACTTTGGTAGCCAAATTACGATGCTACGAGAATCTGATGCAAAACTGTTAAATGAAACTTGGTCTTGTAGTGATTTACCAATTTTGAGAGGATTCGGTAATTCCGTAGTTCATTGTATAGGCAAATGTTATGTAGAAGTTGAGATAGACTCGGTGAAAGCACACGTAGAAGCATTAATAGTTCCTGACCACTTTTTAAAAGTATCATTACTTGTAGGCCAAACATTTACAGAGCAGAATCATGTAGTAGTTTACAAAACAAACGATAAATTAATAATTAATCGTAAAATAGCAGACCCGCCTAAATGCGTTGAACTGTGTCTTAGCGAGACGGTCACTATAGCAGGTCGCACTAAAGTGGTTGTAGAGTCTAACCCGCCATACGACGGCGAAATATTTGTGGAACCTAGCCTATGCTCCCAACCCCAAAAGATGTACGATATAATGCCTTGTTTGATAGAGCTAGTTGGTGGTAAAGCAACACTTCAGTTAGAAGGTCTGTCAGAAACTGAGTTTAAATTAAAAAAAGGTACCCTCCTGTCACGTGCTCTCCCTTTGAATCGAGTAAGCTGTCATAGCATAAATAAAATAGAACAATGTGGTAGTCACCCTTCTGATACCTTTAATATTACTACTGAAATGTTATCAGTAAACGATCAAATAAATAAAGACGATATTCTTCATTTGACCCGTTTGTTAAACGAATACAGGGATTGCTTTGCTTTTTCCACGAACGAATTAGGTCGCATTACTGACACTGAAATGGAAATAAAGTTGCACGATACTACACCAGTGGTTTATCGGCCTTACCGCATGCCGTTCACGGAGCGGGAAAAAGTTCGTGATATGGTACAGGAGCTAGAGGACTCTGGTATAGTTAGATCGTCAACTTCAAGTTATGCATCTCCTGTTCTACTAGTCAAAAAGAAATCCGGAGATTACAGGTTATGCATTGACTATAGGGCACTCAATAAGAAAACCGTTAAGGAGCATTATCCCCTGCCTAGAATTGATGACCAATTAGATAATTTGTCCGGTTATAAGTATTACACGTCTTTGGACCTTATGTCAGGTTACTACCAATTATGTATGTCTGAAGCCTCAAAACATTTGACAGCCTTTATAACACCCGATGGGCATTATGAGTTCAATAGGATGCCTTTTGGGCTCGTTAATGCACCATCTAATTTTCAACGAGCAATTAACAACATATTAGGTAATTCGCGGTTCAAGGAGGCGTTTGCTTACATGGATGACGTCATTATACCATCTAAAACCATAGAGGAAGGGCTCCTTAAACTAAAGTCAACTTTGGAATTATTTCGTACCGCTGGCGTAACCCTTAAATTATCTAAATGTAACTTCTTAATGGAATCAATTGACTATTTGGGATTTGAGGTGTGCGCTGAGGGGATAAGACCGGGTAAAAACAAAATAAATGCAGTAGATACATTTCCTCGTCCTACTGACCAACACAGAGTTAGGCAGTTTCTGGGACTTTCCAGCTTCTTTCGCAGGTTTATAAGAGGATTCTCGTCAATAGCTCGGCCACTTACTAAGCTTTTAAAGAAAGATGCTAAATGGCAGTGGTCCG
This sequence comes from Autographa gamma, assembly GCA_905146925.1. Lineage (NCBI taxonomy): Eukaryota > Metazoa > Arthropoda > Insecta > Lepidoptera > Noctuidae > Autographa > Autographa gamma. The sequence goes on from LR989870.1 coordinate 2,027,169, forward strand.
ACAGTGAGGAGAATGCTTTTATAACCTTAAAAGGAGAGTTAATAAAACGCCCCATTCTAGCATTTTACAATCCTGAATACGAAACTCAGCTTCACACAGACGCTTCAAAAATAGGCATTGCTGGTATTTTGTTGCAGAGAGCTAATAAAGACGCGCCTTTTAATGCCGTAGCGTATTATAGCAGACAAACTGCGCCAGAAGAGTCTCGCTTTACTTCATATGATCTAGAGACGTTGGCAGTCGCAAGTTCGTTACAACGGTTTAGGACTTATCTATTAGGCATCCCATTTATTATAGTAACGGACTGTAACTCATTGAGAGCCACATTTGCGAAACGAGACGTTCTACCTAGAGTGGCTAGATGGTGGAACATTATGCAAGAATACGATTTTCAAATAATTTATAAGTCTGGCTCCACTATGACTCATGTAGATGCGCTTAGTCGAAATCCAGTAGAATCCCCGTCCGTCGAAGTAAGATGTATCGAAACTAATTGGATAGCAACGGTACAACAGAGTGACCCCGAACTTCAACGCATCATTTCTATATTAAAAGATCAGGATAATAACAGCATTTTAGAAATTAAAAATAATTTCACAGTCAAAAGAGGATTATTGTATAGAAAGACTGAAGCAGGAGATCGCTGGGTTGTGCCAAAAGGAGTTAGATGGCAGGTTTTGAAAACTCATCACGACGATATGGGTCATTATAGTTTTGACAAAACATATGATAAAATTAAGAGTAATTTTTGGTTCGCTAAAATGAGGAGGTTCATAAAAAAGTATGTCGATTCGTGCTTAGAATGTGCTTATACAAAAATCCCAGCTGGTAAAAAGGCGGGTGAACTTCATCCGATACCTAAAGTTAATCGCCCGTTCCATACTGTGCATATCGATCACTTGGGTCCTTTTGTACGAAGCAAAAAGAAGAACGCATATTTGCTTTTAATTATAGATTCATTTACGAAATACATCATATTGGCGCCTGTCAAAACTACAAAATCGTCGAATTCTATATCAGCGTTAAAAAACTATTTTCACACCTTCGGTGTTCCCACACGGATCATTTCCGATCGAGGTACGTCTTTTACGTCTAAGCGATTTCAAGAGTACTTAAGTAATTTAGGTATTAAACACATTTTAAACGCAGTAGCAACACCCCGTGCCAATGGGCAAGTGGAACGCTACAATCGCACTGTCCTAGCGGCCTTAACTGCAACTAATCATAATAAACCCGAACGTTTATGGGATGAATGTGTGTCCGAAATACAGTGGGGCCTGAATAATACTCTTAATAAAGGGATCGGAAAAACACCTGCACAAGCATTATTTGGCATCGATTTAGTTGGCACACCTAATTCCTTGTTAAATTTAAGTATAATTAACAATTCTGAGGAAGTCGAAGACAGCGTAGAAAGTATTAGGGAAGAGATATCGCAGCATATAGATAAGAATCAAGCAGAACAGAAAAAACGATTTGATAAAGGTAGAAAGCAAGTTACTTTTAAAATAGGGGATTTAGTTAGAGTAGAGCGGGAAATTCCTTCCACTGGTAAAAGTAGGAAATTAGTACCAAAACTTCGCGGCCCTTATCGTATCGTAGAAGTCTTCGACAATGATAGATATAAAATAGAGGATACACCGCTGTCTCGTAAGGGTGGAAGAAGCTTCACTGGAGTTTTCTCCGTAGATAAAATTTACCCATGGCTAGTTTATAATAGAAACATTGATAGTGATTCGCAATCTGAAAATGATAAAGATGAGTGATTCCTGCTTTTAATTGGGTGGTGATAGGATATACGCCATAAATAACATTATATTATATTATAAGTATAATCAATGTTCACAAATAATTACATTAGAAAATAATATTGTGTTGTTAGTGTTTGTTATAAACTACCTATGAGTGTTGTGTCCTTAAAAGTGAATTTGATTAATTATAGAGCTTTAAGTATTTTTATAGTAGTTTAGGAGAAACCGTAGACGTAGGGGCTACAGTTTGTCAGTTGGGCGTTATTATGGATATGGAGAGGCCATAATAACTCGTCTATGATAAATATTTAATTAACAACTGGTGTATTTTGGACATAAAGGTGCCACACATGACAGAATTATTGTAGATATGTAGAGGCTACAGTAATTCCTTTATTAGTATGGTTATGCTTGCAGTCATGGTATTGTTGTTGGTGTGCTGTGGACATGAAGGGGCCACAGCATGCTTGAGTTATTGTGGATATGTAGAGGCCACCGTAACTCCTTCAATGCTGTGGTGCGGGTATAATTGTATCAGAATTATTATAGATATTTAGAAGTTACAGTTAAGTAATGTCCATAATGTTGTGAGTATGCTTGTGGTCACGGTATTGTTGTTGGTGTGCTGTGGACATGAAGGGGCCACAGCATGCTTGAGTTATTGTGGATATGTAGAGGCCACCGTAACTCCTTCAATGCTGTGGTGCAGTGATATTATATTCACTCTGATAAAGTCTAGTAGGTGCTTAAGTATTCTAATAATCTTTTCACGAGACGTGAAAGTGTCAGGAAAGGCCGACTGTTAGCATTTATTGTATAATTAAATAGGGACACATATACATTATTTTATATTAGCTATAATAGCCTTCATTGTAATTAAATGTGTGTGTTCGCGTTTACTAGTTGGTGTATTGACTCACCCGTCATGAACTCAGGGATGACAACTCTGACGTTTGCTGGTTCGGGCACTTGTGATGGTACACGCGAACACAGACATTCTGGTTTTGGCTCTCGTCAAGTAAATACCTTTGTAGTGCACAAGTAACGACAAATAAAAGTGATTATCTTCAAGTACAACTGTATTCTCATTTCTTGACCTTTTAAAAGAGCCTGAAGTAAATTAGGAGAACCCCTTGCCCAGCATTAAGATATACTAATTACAAAAGTTATTGAAAAAAAAAACAATAATCACTCTTACACGTGAAACAAAATATCTCTTTGTCTATAAAACTGTAATCCACGGATCAAGACTGTTTAATCCTCGTAAACATTGGTTTTGGCATTGTATCACACGTAACTTGATCCGATCTTGATACTTACATCAGTTGAACAAACAGATGGACACTATTATTTGGTTTATCGCTAATTGTATTGTAGAGTCTGTTTTTGCACAGAACTTCTGATAAATAGAAAATAAAAAGTTAGAAAATGTAGAAAGTATTTTAATTCGTAAATTTTATTTTTTAATTCATACTCAATTAAATCTTAGTACTTTATAATACACATTATGAACTCAACCAAAAACGAAAAATTTTAAAACAGAAAAAGAGTAAATACAGTCCTTATACAGGAGACACAGAGTCCTTCTTACCGGAGACATTTAAACCTCCCTGAAATCACGATTTATGCTCCAAAAGTCAAAGGCTAAGTTATTTCTTTACTAGTATTCTAGGTTTAGCCGAAGGCCGAATATTAGCATTAAGGTAAGGTACTAAATTCTTGGGAATGATATATTGTGTTACCTTTTGGAAGGAAACTTTAAGGATCTATCTATTATCTAAGGCATGTAATAACAAAAGATCATAATGTATAAAAGTAACATTTGAGTTTGTACCTAAGCGTGTTGACCAGCCAAATTTTCACTGGGTGTTCTACCCATGAATATGAACAACTTTTATTATGGGACCAACTATGAAATCACAGATCACTCTGAATTAATAAATAAACCCCGTATATGCTTTACAATAGTAGTTATATATGAGTTGCCCAGCGTGCCCTGCCACCTGCACATGCGAGGACCTATATGAGGCGACCGACAATGCCGTGTGCGTGGCTGATTACTGGTCTGGAAAAATTTTACTGTCATTGATCGACACGATAAGAAGAAGTAGTCATCTACATATTTAAACATAACTGTTACATACGTTTTTTCTTTCACAATTCACTTGTATAATATGAGCAAGGACTATCATGACAATTGTAACGATGTACCAAAATGTATCAAAATTCATAACCTTTCGATAGGTACGTTTTGTAATAGAAACCCTGAACATGTTCTATTTCACCCAATTGCAGAATACCTAATGAACAGTCAGAGATAATACGTTTACAAGTCTATTACGTGCACTGCTATTGCATTGATTTGCCAACAACCGGCAACTAATTAATTTCCGAACGCCGAATAGTAATTCAGCGGAATATTCGGCCTAAATAGCACTGTGTCTCGTCCCTAGTCTGAATCAAATACGTCACAAAAGGCTTTTCATTTCACCAATAATTAAATTAATTAAGCATTTATTAGAAAAAAAAAATGCGAATATCTAATAGAAACCGGCCAAATGTTAGTCGGAATCGCGCACGAAGGGCTCCGTACCATTGACTAGGTTTTTTTTAGCATTTGTTGTTATAGCGAAAACAGCAAAAATACATAATCTGTGAAAATTTCAACTGTCTAGCTATCGCGGTTCTTGAGATACAGCCTGGTGACAGACGGACGGACAGACAGCGAAGTTTTAGTAATAGGGTCCGTTTTTACCCTTGCGGTACGGAACCCTAACAGTGAAATGGAAATATTCGTTTTTAATAGACTTTATTTATGACGAATTATTAGAGTCAATCGTGTGACGAATTTAAATTGACATATTTTATTGATGAATGATTATAGCCCAAACAATAATGGTATGTGTAAAGTATGGAAATATATTCGAGTAGAAATAAATACTTATTTGTGAGATGTTTTTCTGTAGGATTCTGACAGCGGGCGGAGAATTTCTGTCTTACGTTACATAAATATTGTAAGTACTTGGAAAAATATTTACTCATGTTTTCTTAGGTAGCTCGGAAGTATTTCAAGAATATAGATACCAAGTCCTTCTATGTTATTGTTTCTCTTAAAACATGTTTGGTATCGAATTTACGAAATAAATCATTACATTATTATCTGTGTTACTGCTACTAGTTATTATACAAATTTCGTTTACTAAAACGTACCCACAGACATAAGTTTTTTTTTTACCTTCAAAAACCTCTATTTATTCAAAAGTCTTCATCATCAACGATGTTACAGTCAGTTAGATGTAGTCAGATTTCCAGCAAGGCCTAGTCCTCTTTAATTCTAAGCCTACCTAATACTAACAACTTTCTTTCACCACGTATTATTTTACATATTTTTTTCAATGTGAAAAATGTGTCCAAATTACCATTCCCATCCTCTACCAATAACAAACCCCTACTCCTGCCCACACTCCCAAACTCGATTCAACATTCAACTCAAACAGTTGGCTGGAAGCCTTTGTAAAAGTCAAATAAGTCTATAAGTTGGTTGGTCCCCCATGTTGCGATCTTATTTGACACCAGAGCATGCCTTTTGCACCCCTGGGTATTACGCTGTGATACGTACAAATAGAAAGGGGCTTGGTGTGTAGTTAAAGCAAAGCGAGAAGGGAAATTTATTTTGAAGGAGAGTGTTGGGTAAATACATGTTGTGAAGGTATGTCAAAAAAGTATAGAAACATAGAAATTAGTCTTCGATTAGTTTCAATTTGATGGTTGTGCCCTAATTTGTATGATTTTGTTGGTAGTGGTCAGAAACTATTTATGTAACGTAAAAAGTTTGAGTAAGTGTTTGAGAAATAAATAAATAATCATTGCTAGATCCATTATATTATTATTAGCTTTATTTTATAAGGCTCGAATATTCAAAAAGCACATAATTTTAAGTTATTGTTTGTGTTAGTTAGTAGCTTCATGATTTCAGTCTTTAAACTTTGGTAAATGTGTGTAGACGCTCAAAAATTTAACCACATACATTTACCAACGTATTAACATTTTTTTTTATTTTTTATTTTAGTCCTCCAGTTTTAATTTTAGTTTCCATTTCAGTTAGTTTACTTCAGTCAAGCTTGTACTTCTTCTTAAAAAATCGCTCTCCATCGCGTCGCTATCCATACTTGCCAACCTTTATCCATCTCGCCCGCAGTTTCCTGTTTATTAGTCAAATAGGAACGTTTTAGGAGAGAGTTAATGTGTGTTACGTGTATCGACGGTTTGAATTGGGAGCGAAAGACTGAAATCGAATGAATTGAGATATGAATATGAATTGGTTATGTTATTGACTACATTTATGCGAAAATAATAAAGATTTTGTCTAAATAATTTAGTTTTTAACCTTAGAATACTAAATTTTTGACTTTTATTTTAGTCATGCTTATAGACTTACCTCATCACTAAGATGACATTAATTTATCCGCTCATTGCCTACCTTGTTATTAGAATTGATTCTTTGCCCTTCAGAAGGATAGTTACAGACTAGTTAGTAAAATATACCGTAACACATAAACAACATACTTTTCCCTTAGTATAATTTCGTGAACAAACAAGAAAACAGAACAAATCTTCCTACAATTAGTAAGTTCCCTAAAAATATCCTATATCCTTACAAATACTCAAAAGTTCTCAATTTCAATATTGGATCAGAACCTTGCATCGATCTTCAGCCAATAGTCAACTACGCCTAGTAATTGGCGATCGAGTAAGTGAATCGCTTGCACAGAATGCCAGAGTGAAGTGGTAACTGGCACTACTGGCAGTATACAATAACGAGGGCCGAAAGACGAAAGCCGAATTCCATTTGTACAACCAAATATGAGAGATATTATTTGAGGACTATAAATATTTTTTGTTTAATGAGTAGGGCATGTCAATCTACGTCATACTATAAAAAAAAGATAAACAGTCAGGCAACTTTTTACAAGTCCTAAAGGCTTAGTAAATGCTTCATAAATAAAACATGGCATAAAATGGTTAAAACAGAAAGACTTGTAAATAAAAAAATAATTCTGAAATATACTCGTGCTTTTTGGGTATGAGAATGGACTGCATTATATAGGTACGGCTTATATTGTGAGAAAAATATCCAAACGATCGACATACTTTATTGCCCTAAAAATACTTTCCTAGTAATTCAAACTTTTAACATAATAAAAGCAACGATGTAATTACGTAGTTACAAAACATTGCTAACAAATAATGTTCAGGCGTAGTTTTAAAAATGCCTGTTATGAGGTTTCCGGCATCCATTTTGGAATAACTCGCGTTCCATTTTCCGTGTATTCGCTGAATCCCGATTAATTTGAAGTTAGTGCATGAGAGTGATGATTTTTTGACGAGCGAGCCAACGTAACATGTTTTAGTCGTTTTTCCTGCAATAACTCATGGATAGGCATTGAACATACTACCTAAGTATTGCCTATGTTGGGCCTGTTGGTCTAGCGGTTAGTGACCCTGACTGCTATACCGGGTCGTGGGTTCGATTCCCACTCTGGACAAATGTTGTGTGATGAGCACGATCATTTGTTCTGTGTCTGGGTGTTATTTATCTATAATATGTATGTATTTAGAAATATATAAGTATGTTTATCAGTTGTCTGGTTACCATAACACAAGCTCTCTTAGAGCTTAGCTTGGGATCAGATTACCGTGTGTGAATTGTCCAGGAATATTATATTATTATTATGTATTACGTTTTTTGTAGGCACTTGTATTCTAAGTTATGATATTGTTAACTATGTAGTAATTAATGAATAGGTTTACTTGGTCTAAGTGAAATATGGTCCAATCCAATCCATGGAAGGAAAAAACTTCGTGCGCCGAATCTAATTAAATTGGAAAAAGGACAGAAAGTAGAAGAAAAAGAAGAACTGTAAGTAATAAGTAACTAGGTCTAAGCAAGTGGAAGAAAATAGCGTAATATCTCCGTTTTGCAAATATTTACCTCTTAATTCCTATTTTCCTAGTATTTTTAGTGCTAATAACGAAATCTGTCGCTAGGGTATGTAGGATCCATTTATCGAACTACCCCACAAACTACAAAAATAGAAATATCCCAAATCTTTTTCTATTCGTTTTCCTCACCAATAATGTTAACAATAAATCCTGCTCAATAAAACATAATGAATACAAACAAAGGTTCCGTATAATAAGAGATTTGTCTTAAAACAAGTTTGTGAAACGTTCCGAAGACGGCGCTCAATAGAAACTCGGAGGAACTTGTCCATAGCTGTGTTCAAAGTTTCCTGATAAAAATTGTAGAACGAAGATGTTGGGTGTCTAGATATGGTATAAATTTTCCTATATCCAAAATAGGAAAAGTAACTCACTGCAAGGCTACAAGGTTGTATTCAAACAAGAAAAGATCATTTGTCTGCTTGCTTCCTCACTGTATAGTTGGCCAAATTTTTTTGGAAGTGTCGAATCTATATTTCGCTCCTGGATATCATCAGATTTTACAGATGGTGAGCATTTTTATTGATGCTAAGTGCAGTGAAGCGATTCTAACGTATCAACTCCTATACGCAAACTAGCCAAAAACAAAAAAAGAACCCAAACCAATAATGTTTGGGTTCATACCAACAGCTTAGCACGATTTGGAGCCATCTCCGTAAGTCATACGTTTTTGTTACGATACATGCTTTTTTCCGGATAGTATGTTTTTTTATTATCTTTTGTACAATTGGAGACTCATAAGCACACACGTTAGGATCTTTCAGTGTGATACACTATACCAAGTTGTAGATTTAACTTGCTCTTCGGTCATATCCAGCAAGCCATACATCTCTACCAAAAACAAATTCTTACCTTACTGGATTTGAGAATTGTAGCCAGGTGGACAGCACGACAGAACCGCCTGATTGCCACAAAAACACCAAGAACTCATTAGCATATATTAAAATTAATTGTTCGAACTAAAAGAGAATTAGATTGCCAAGGATTGAGGTAAAGGGTTGGTAAGGGTGTCCAGGGATTATTTGATTTGTGTATTGGTTGAGCCAAGTTCGGTAAAGTGGTACATTTAAGAGATCTGGAGACTTTATATACAGGGTTATTTTTAAAACACCGACAACCTCTTAAGAGGTCATTGTAGGCGACATTATGAACAAGTTTTACTATGGGACGTTGAGAAGTTATACGAACACAAATGTATGAAACAACTGTTTTTTTTTTCGCGATTTCAGATTGTTCCCATAGTAAAAGTAATATCCCTGTATATTAGATAACTATGCCTGCAGTATATACTTTCCAGTCTTATAGGTACTGTGTAACCAGTAAAATGGGTTATGTAGGACGGATAGGGAGTTGCTTTGTAAAATACCCTTTTCAGCCAAACCCAGCATAGCATGAGCAAAAGCTACGCAGCAGAACTGAATTGTGTGCATTACTATTATATTGAGTACATACTCTTAACGTATTTTAGGGAAATTATTGTATTTAATTATCTCCAAGAAATGCAACTGAGTGTAGTGAGTAATATAATAAAAGATAATTGATTCAGGTTATAATAAATTAGATTAAATTGATTGTGTATTATGACCGCTACGGTGATTAATACCTTATTGTGATATGTTTAATTATTTTTTATTGAAAATATCCTTCATTAATAAAATTTCTGGTCCCCACAGTGGTCAACATCTGTCGTCGTTAATTGTCGGATTATATAATTAGATTCTTCTCATTAATTCGACATGCTCTTATATTAAAATGCTCATGCTCTTATATTAAAATTGATACCAAATGTAGAAAGAAAAACAATGATCATTTTATTAATAAAAAATAGGGAACTATTTCATCGCGTGTCATGAAGTCATGTCATGAATACACATACATTTGAATTTTGTCAGTCTTTCTGTATGAGGTGATCTCTTTAACGGCCAAATAAATTTCGATGGAACGTTTTGTGGAACTGAATAAAGAGTTAACAGGACTGAAATATTTATTTTCTAATAAGAAAAATATACTTTATTTTTCAAGAAACTTGAATTAGTCTGTATTATATCATTTCCGTAAGCTTTTACGTAAAAAAATCTTGCCTCATCGCAGCCGCGAATCCACGGCATTCAGTTGGCCAGCATTAGCTAGTAAAAAAACATTCAGCGGAACGATCCGGTGGCGGTGGTTCGAGCCAAAAAAGTGCAAAAGTTGAAACGATCAGTTCTAAAAGTCCGACCGGCAGAGTCGGACGCCATTTTTTATCGACACCAGGTATTTATTCACGTCCCACCCTGACCGAGTCCAACTGACAGATACTATTGGCCAGACGATTCGTTTTTTAAATGATTCTCCGCGTTCCATTTTGGAATGCTTTTTTGGATTGGTTTTTTAAATGTTGGGTGTTATTTAACTCTATTTTAACCAACTTAAAAAAGGGAGGTACTCAATTTGACTGTTTTTTTTTCTTTTATATGTGTTACTGCAGGACTTTGGACTGGGAGATTTTGATGATTCTTTTTTAATTTGAAAGCTGGTGCTTCCAGTGTGATCCGCTTATATTTTGATCCAGTATTGACCACGGGGTCCATAAGAAATGAATATAAGACTAGCTATGTATAATAAAGAAATAAAATAAATAAGACTTATTTTGAAGTCGGTCTTTTTTCTAAGAATTATAAATCAATTTTTTGTTACGAAAATGCTTTAGTTATTCATTGTATCTCAGAATCCCAGATTAAAGTAGGTACTTAAATGACGGCCAGATACGAACTATTTTTTCCTCTTTTTAGAGTACGTGAAGTTTAACTTAAGCTTTTGTTTACTCAAGTCACCAATTATTTTACTCTTCATGAAGATTATTAAATAGTTGATTTAATATTTTGTCTAACCGGTTTTTGAATTGATAATACTTAATTCTTATATTTGAAGGCTAGCCCCAGACTCTGAAATATAAACTGGATACCGAAATGAGTTTCAACAAGCAAAAGTACTGAATCACAGACTATTTAAGTTTTCAACTCAATGAATCATAAATTAGATAATCAATGAGATCCGATTGGAGTTGTGTTCAGCGAATTTTGATGTTAAGGTTTCGTTTCACTGAAAAATTATTTTTTTCAAGTGCGTAAATGGAGCACCTTTTTATTAAGGCACTCTCTTGGGCGTTCGATAATAACTTCTTTGGTAAATAATAGCTGTACTGGTAAAGTAAGATTTGAAGAAGTAGAAATATGCTTTTGAACAAAAGAGTAATGTTAAAGCAAAGACATCTCTGAATCATCTAGCTATAGGAATAGTTATAAAAAAAAATCCGTTAACATTTCAGATCTCCTATTTCCTAAGAAGAGTGATAAAAGTCTTTCATGTAAGTACCATTATTGATCAATATTTTTTGGTGTACGTAGAAAGTTATATCGTATATCCTCACTTATATATTTTTATATAAAAACATTAAATTATCTCTTTCAAACAGTGGGACCGAACTTTAAACAAAATTCTTAAGTGATAACAACGGCTGAGCCTGCGATTTGCCGGTCAGCAGTTTATGATCTTTGAGGTTACTTCGATTCAAACTCTATAATCACTGTTTGTGACGAAAAGGTCGAATTTAATCTAATGTCCACTTTCAAAGAAATCACTAAAGTTTCTTTGATATGCTTGAGTTTTCTTACTTTTAACAACAGCAGTAAATTCTTGATCTTTGATAGTCGTTCGATCTCCACATTTGTGATCTCCACAGCCTTTCTTATCAAAGGATAATTTAAATGTTCAATTGTACACGGCCTGATTTAGACGATGCGAGTAAAGCAATAAATGGCGGTGTCGGCAATGTACTGCAACTCGCAACGTCTCAATTAGGCCTAATTGTCGTGAAGGATAAATAGAAAAATGGACATACAATAAAAAAACTCAATTCAATCAGAGATCTGAGAATGATTTCTTTAAAATATATATTTTCCAGGGGAGGGAGGGGGTCGTGGCTAAGTGTAAGCCGTTCGGTTTGACCGATAATACAGGTTACGCAGCGCTCGCCGCGGTGCGTCCATGGATGGGTGACCATTTATATAATTCCGTTCCTCAGATAGCACGTTAAACCGTAGGTCCTGACAGCCATACATTGATCTTTGGCAAGTGATTAGGTAAATAAAACGACAATATATAAATTAAATTTATTTGTACTTAACACTAATAATAAGTTATCAACTAACTAAAGTAAGTCTGTTGTCTAAATACGGTGTGATGGGGGAAGCTTTTCTTATATAATCTTCTATCGCGTCGGAATCTTTGGCTATCGTTTTAAGATCCCGACCGAATTGCTTGAACATCTGAAAAGAAGAAAGGTGCATGAGGATAAAAAAAAACTATTTTACGAAAGTATAAAGAAACGGTTTTTAAGAAAAAAAAAAGAATGTTTTGTATGGTGCAAGGAGGTAGATAGTTTTTTTCCAGTTGAAGATATAGAACTTGGTATAAATTAATTGGATGTTCCAAAAAGTTCTTGATTTATTCCTTCAAGGATAATCAGATATGGTGTGCATGAGACTTTATAACATAACTATATTTTTCGTTTTATATCGATCTTTAGTGACTGATCTGTTGGTCTAAGTATGTTTATCAGTTGTCTGGTTACCACTTAACTACACAAGCTCTGCTTAGCTTGGGATCAGATAACCGCGTGTGAGTTGTCCCGGAATATTATTATTTCGTGAGTTTCTTCTTGAAAAATGTTTGGTCAAATTTTGGTATCAGGGTGAAGGTGATTAAGGCTCATAATTTTTTTTCATTACGAACTATTTGCAGAACTCACCGTGAATCCATTTCCTCCTCTAGTTAAAAAGTCCAGAGTGGTGACCTGGTACTCTTGGTCCAAGTCGAACGGCAACAGGTCGCCGTCAAACTTAACTGATATGTCGAGGATCTCAGCTGTGGTAGTGTTCATTTTTACTTGAAGACCTGATAGACAGAATATATAAAGATAAAGGTTAATCTTCTTATTATGCTACGCCATCTGGGACTTTCGCATTTCTGAAGGATTCTTTTGATTAATTTAAACCTAAAACCTAAAGGAAGAGTACTATAAAATTCACGTGTCGGGTTGTCTGTTGCATCGTAGCGTAGTCGCTACGATGCAACAGACAACCCGACACGTGAAAAAAAACGACATCATAATGGATCCATTTATTTAGTAATAAATGGATCCATTATGATGTCGTTTTTTTTTTCATAAGCTGACTGATATTATGTAACTTTGTCTGATATAATGTGTCTGATTTTATGTTTCTAAGCTCAAATCTCTAAGTTTGATCAGCATTTTAAAAGCATTTTTTTAAAATTTGTTAGGACCTTTCAGATTAAATTATTTTAATTCACAGTACTTTTTTTCTGCCAATTTCCAAGATTTTTGGTGCAATTCAACATACGTCACAGAGGTATCTTACCAGAAAAATGTGGCGTATAACCACTAGCAAAAGGTCGAGTTCTCCATGGATTTGTGAGAGACATCTGCAGAGCATCCAGGATGTGCCGGCCAGCGATGATGACTGTCATCACCTTATTGGTGAAGGGAGACATGTTGATGATGGAGCCCTTTGTTATTGCTGGAAAGATAAATATTTATCAAGTATTTCTTAGCTAAGAGATACGCATTTATTAAAAACTAACCCGAAGGTTTACTCGCAAGAAGATTTTTTGTTTTTTTTTTTGTGTTTTTGATTCTTCTTCTTCTCAGCGTATCGATCAATGGCATAGTAGCTATATTTTTGTGATTTTTGAATAAAAACGAATAAAGTCACAAATCATTAAAATAGTTTGACCCGTTTAGAGTTAATTAAAACGTCTTTGTTTTATTTGGTGTTCAGGGGGTGGATCTACCAGTTATCTGTCCGACAGTTGGCTAGATCCACTACGGGTACGCGACCCCGGACTGCCCTAGCTGTTGCCGTCACATTCATTGTACCTCCGTGATGGTAGCATCCTATAACCCATCCTACCTTATATCCTTTCCAACGTATCCTTTCCCAATTCCTTATCCCGCAGGAACGCAATGGATATTCATAAAAATATTTTAATTATCCAAAATGGCGGCGATGTGGTTCGCCACCCATCACGTCTCGTTTCTCGCGGGGGCGAAAAGTGGCCCACTGAGAGCCGCTTCGCTACGTTGAATGTAAGAGGAGGAATGCAAGGAAAGGTGGATGAAGTATGTCAGATGATGGATGTTGAGACAAAAATTAAGAAAGGTATGCTGAGGAGGTTTGGCTATGTCGAGAGAAAGAATGAAGAACGATTGACGAATAAAGTGTATAAGGCGAGTGTGAATGAAAACATGCCAGGTCAAGAGTACCATAAACCGAACAGCATGTATGAAGGGAATAATGAAAGTGGACAAAGCGAAACAGGTGTGTAAGGATCGTAGCTAGTGGAAAGAAGTGGTCTCTGCCTACCCCTATAAGGGAAAAAGGCGTGATTATATGTATGTATGTATGTATGTATGTACAAAGCGAAACAAGTGTGTAAGGATCGTAGCAAGTGGAAAGAAGTGGTCTCTGCCTACCCCTACAAGGGAAAGAGGCGTGATTATATGTATGTATGTGTATTGTTTTATTTATTTAGAGTTTATCTTGGTTTAGCAGTTTAAGACAGCAAATTAAACCCAAATACAAATCAATACGAGTTTAGACTTGTGTTCAAATTACTTTTATTTTCTCGTTAGGGTATCTGTAAAACAAGTGGTATATTACTTACGTCCTGCAGCTATAGAACTCCTAATCATACATCTTTGCAGGAACGAAATTTTTGGGAGTTTCGATGATGTTTTTATCTTGTTTGACTGAAATTAACACAAATTAATTAATATGGACGGAGTTCAAAGATTCAATCCTCGGATGGTTAGAAAAATGGGAGGAATAATGTTCTAGATTATATCAGGTCTTGGTGATAGTGTTCTTTCCGAGATTTTGATTTCATAACACAAGCGATTTATATATTATAATAATCAGCCTATAAACGTCCCACTGCTGGGCACAGGCCTCTTCCCATATAGAGAAGGCACGAGCATTGGTCACCACGCTTGCTGTCTGCGGATTGGCGATTTCAGATCCTAAATTTTGGAATCCAGGTTTCCTCACGATGTTTTCCTTCACCGTTTGTCAGAAGTTTCTTAGAATAATTAAGAAAGTACACATAACTTTGAAAAAACCACATTGGTTTTTGTCTGGGTTCGAACCAGCAACCTCGTGCATACAAATCCGTTCATTGAACCGGCTAGGTCTGGCTGGCTAGGCACTGGCTAGGCCACCACGACAATTGCCCATATTTTTTTTGTCTATTTATTCTTTTTAACTTACTGCATGTAAGAAAGCGTCAGCTATCAGGTTTCCGAGAGCACATTCCTTAGAGGCGCAGACATTCATATCCATGTCGTCGTTCGAGTATCCGACCACCTCACTCACTAAACTGTGAATCTTCCTCGCGTAAGGTTCTAGGAGAGCCTTCATTTTTGGACCTGAAATAAACAAATATTTTTATTACTATTTTTATATTCCAAATAAGATGGCATGTTTTTATTTTACTTTTATTCATTGTTTATACAGTTTTAAAGATGAAAGAAAAATATGTGTTACGGGTTTGTAATCTTTTTTACTTCATATCCTAAGTTTTTCCTTATCTTTGGCATCTAAAACGGTATCTCAAATAAATAAAAAATAAAATAAAATAAAACGGTAAGAAAAAGCCGAGATATATTGTGTAAATTTGATTACTGAACATAATAAGCGTCGATTCAAAAGTGAAAATATATTTTTTATTTTAAAACATTATCCATCTTAACATTCAGAACATTATAGCCCATATACCGATGATGGTAGATATATGACTTACTTTCAGGAATGGACCTGTTCAAGAACACTGGTTCTCCATCATAACTCGTCATCTCTCCAAAACTGTCGAAGTACACCGTGAGGTTCCCAAGGTATTTGCTAAAGGCTGATGCTGTTACTACCAGGACCTGGGAACAAGAAGGTAATTATTATAAATCTGATGATAAAATTTAAAAAGAAACTAGGCGTAAAAATAATAATTGGCGTGTCACACACTCCAATAGTCAATATCTTATTAAGTTAGCCTAATGCTAAGCTTCATTGCTTTTGCGGTTTGACTATGATTTTTGTGGCGAACAATTTGATTTCAATTTGGTGCTAAAATTTTGTAAACTATTTCTATACTATCTGTACTCTTCACCCATTTTGGATAGATATACCCTTTTGGTAACACTTTGTAAAGTTTTTATTCGGCTACCACAAATAATAATTCTATTAAAATCTTCTTTTTCAAATATCACTTTTTCAACAATTAAAGAAATCTTAACCTTCTGAAATCTATTGTCATGAACTGCAACATTGACACTTTTTAACGTCAACTGTTAAAAACTCAAGGTGCATGACCCAAAAAGTGGTTTTCATTAGTGAGCGGACTTAGACGCCTAGGAAAATATACCAGAAGGTCCACATGTCTAATAAATTATTTGATCATATATATTTAAATTTTTATCAGCTATCGCAATTAACTAGCAAGTTTTATGTACGAAAATGCTCTAATTAAAATATAATGTTTTTGTCTAAAACAATATTTGCATCCTGTTTAGAGCAGTACGTCTATTCTGTAATTAATTTCGGTATCGAGCTTCACCTGAGTGACAATAAAGCTTATTTTAAAAGCGAACCCAGTTGGCCCTGATTTAGGATTCCAATTTGAGAATACGGATTTGACATCTCACCGCGGATTCCGTTGTCGAGACATGAAATTATGTATATAACAGAGACATAATTAAAAGGAACTAATTTCTTGCTGCAATGAAAAGACATTTAACAGGTATTTCAATTCCTGATTCCACTTTATTTATCTGGGTGACGTATATGAATGCTCGTGCAAAATGAACATTCTGATCAATACTGTTTGGTGTCACAGTATCCAATTTAATTCTTTATTGACCTCTAACTAAATTGAGGTTTTCTGCTGACTCCGTAAGACGTTTCAATGAGGGGAAGGGTACCCTCAGGATTAAACCTTATTAGATACTGCCATAAGGTCCATTTTGGAATTGATGAAAAAAAACGCCAAAAATAAAATGCTCATTCCTTTGCTTGCAAAAAAGATAAGCAGTTAAATTCGTAGCAGATTTGATGGATGATAAGTTTAATTCTTTTTACTTTAATTGTCAACAATCTTTAAAAGGTTTTATAATGATGACAGTGTGATGGATAATAGCGCCATTTTTTTACAGAGACTAGTCAAATTGGATACTCTAGTGGACTGTCTACATCCAATGATGATGCTGACATAACTATCAAGATTACCTAAAAAATTACATAAATAAGTGTTATAATACATCTTTAAGTGTACCACAAACAGTTAAGATTCAATTTAATACCACATATTTCAAATGTGAATAGGAAGGCAATAGTAGTTTATGGTCATTTAGCGATATTCGCACTATTTCACTTGTGCTTTATGTTTAGTTGTCATCATGTTTTATTGGTCTTATTCATATTTTTTGGTAGGGACTTTGCAGTTAGCCTGAGCGCAGGCTTTGACTGCTTCACCGGACTTTTAGCGAGGACCTTAAGGCCTGCAGCGAGAACAATTTCAAATTTTTAATTATTTTAATTCTATGTTTCCTTTCCTAACGGAAAATTGGGAAAATTTTAAATAAAAGGGAAAAAATTAAAAGAATAAGGATTACTGGGAAATGTATTAAAATCTTAATTGAAAGCCTGAAATAAAGATATTATTATTATATATGACAAACCTTATGCTCCGGCTTCAAGTCAGTCGGTACCACGATCGGGTAAGAACCCGAGACCTCCTCCTTGCTCGGAGCCTCTCCATTCCACAACAGACTATGAGTGTGTCCTCCAATTATAATATCTATGTTCTCCCCTACTTCCCTTGCCATTTCCCTGAAAATAACACACAAGGTATGAAACAAATGATGGTAAAAGCAACCACAACAAACTTTAAAAAAAAAATTGCTAAAGGATAATTCAGTACTGCACTATGGTATGTGCAAGAAATAGAAAGTGCAATTAATTGTATTAATTGATATAGGAACTTGAATTTTTGAGTTTGTTGATAAAATGAAAATTAAACTGTTCAAATAAATTTAGTCGATAATGGATTCCTTAATTGACAGTTTACGACATATTACAACTGTTTTTAAACTACATAAATAATTGCATAAAACCAGGTTGTCTGGAAGATATCGCTATTAACGATAAGACCGCCATTCTACGCTTGACTGCTAATATATTTTATTATTATAATAAATAAATAAATGTGACAAACTAAAAAAACTGTATGTCTATCTGTGACGCTATAATGGTCCAACCACTGAATCAATGAATCTGAAACTTGGAACACCGCAAACTTGAATCACAAGCTAAGAATAGTCACACATAAGGAAAAGGGCTAAAACTTCTATAAATAAAGAAATGCAATATCCCCTAAATGACATAAATAGCTGCAAGCTAAATTCCATAAAACATACAATCCCGAACTTTATTAAAGATTGGAAAGCTATACATCAAGATAATACCTTAAGACGGTATTCACAACATCCGACACGATATCGGTATTACACTCCGACATGATATCGGGGGCAAGTGCGTAAGCAAACGTACAGCAGCAAAAAAGTAGTATTACAAAAATATAGTATTCTTGTATAAAAACGCCCCAATTCAAATTAAATAAATAAATGCGGACAACATCACATACATTGCTCTGAACCCAAAGTAAGTTGCTAAAGCACTTGTGTTATGGAATTCAGAAACAACGAAGGTACCACAAACACCCAGACCCGAGACAATGTAGAAATATGACTTTCTAAATTGACCCGTCCGGGGATCGAACCCGGGACCTCAGAGCTAGCGACACCTTGAAACCGGTGCGTTCGCCACTCGACCACGGAGGTCGTCAATTATTCAAACATTTTTAACAGTATTAGGAAAATTTTCAAAAAACTAAAAACAAAGTTCGTACTATGTGACCAAATAATTAGTGACAGATGTAAAAAAAAATCGAACTTTTTTTTTGCCAAGTGTCCTGTCTATCATTATACGTTCCGATATCGGATCCGTAATTTCCACACGTTTTACTCGACGAAAATCGAAAAAGAGATAGATGGATTGGATATATTGTGTCAAGGATGATATGAGAAAGAAAGGAGAATGATGAATGCTGAGATGACGACTAGTAGATATGAATGGAATCTGAATGCGATGTCGTGTCGTGTCGGATAATATAAAAAATAGTCTTACTACTTTATCGACTTATGAACGATTTAAATGCAAAGATGGCACCAGAGGCCATCCACTATATTTTCCAATAAAGTTGTCATGGTATAAAGGAGTGCATAAGATAGTCCAATAAACTGATAAAATATCTCAAGTGAATCGGGAAAGACAGAAATAATGGGGAAGGCGTTTAATAATTTTGGTAGTGGCACCAAATTATTTGGGTTATATTTTGGGGACAGTTTGGTAGCATTTAAATCATTCAGATTCAATTACGTAATTTTTTACGAAATTTGTGTTTTTATTTATGAGGTTTTATGAGGTTATTTTGTTAAAAAAAGAGACTTATTCATACTTATGTAGGTTCATAATTTGGATTTATTCGACATTTTTAATTAATTGAATTAAAATGTTGTTGATTATCCATATTATAGAATTCAAGTTTATTTATGGAGTTCCGAAGTTTTTGATAAAATTTCGACAAGACTATTGTGTACTATATTATGGCACTTTATAAATTGTGTTTTAGAAATTAATAAGTGGAACATTATACCACAAATCAGTGGTAGCTTCAGCCAAATTTTAATCTAGAAATAATAAAGAAAATTAATTAAAGTTTCTCAAACTTTATTAGTTTAGTGACAAGTATCGAATAATTTGAGCAAACTGGTTAATTGGTGAAAGAAAATTAATTCAGTTCGTTTGTTTTAATGAAAATTTAGTTTCGAAAACTAATATATTTTAGTTTGTGGTGACAGAATACCATTAGAAACGCCGCAATTGAATTTGTAACTTATTTTGAGGTAAGTTTGAAATGCATACCAATGAAATTGTTGCACATAGGTATCTTGTCTGGATGTAATTTATATCTAAGTACTTGGTTATTTAGTTATTTAGGTTTGTAATAAATGTACCGACTTCTTTGTATATTTGTATACATTTACGTATTTCGACAACTGATAAACATGTATGTTACATATTTTTATCAGTTGTCTGGTATAATACAGCAACTTTTTCTACAAAAAAATACCCGTAATAATTACTTATAGACTGCCTCGTTGGCCTAGTGGGTCTAAGCGCGACTGCTACGGTAGAGCGCTTGGGTTCAACTCCAACTCTTGGGTTTTTCTATGAAATTCTCAATAGCAAGTCGGAGTTTGGATTTCTGCCCGGTTAGTGGCAAAAGGCTCGCCCCCTCTTACATGGGACCTAAACATACCGGCGAACTGTGGGTGTACATTGGTACACCTCTGCCTAACCCACCGAGGACACAGGCGTGATGGCATGTTTATATTATTATGTTTGTGTTTAATAATAATTTTTATAGCCAATAGTCTTAGTCTAGTAGGTCTACCAAATCATTAGAATATAATTGTTTTGTACTTACAAGTCAACTTCTAGCCCACAGTGCGACAGGACTATGATGATATCCACATCATGTTGGTCTGTCAGCAGCTGAGCCTCCCTCTTCACAACCGGTATGGGATCCAGGAAGGTCACATCTTCAGCGTTTGATAGCAACTGGAAAACCAAATTGTTGAGAATTATTAATACAGCTGTTGTTTTTGCAGATTCTGCGATTCTATCATTCTTTTAAAGATTTCCATCTAAATCTACGAATGCGGGAATCCCATTTCTTCATGGTGCAAAAATTTCTAAGAAACAGGTGCCGATAAAAAAAAACGCTGGCCTTTTCTAGACTTGTAACATCTTTATTTTTAGTTGTCCATCTATGTTTTCCAAATACTAAAATGCTTATGATTTTGATTAGACATATTTTCATTTGGGTAAGCTTATTTTTCTTTTTCTTTACAATATTATTATAAAGTTATTTCAAGTCTTCGCTCAAGTTATAGAAAAAACACTACATATATCCTCATCCCATAAATGACAATGAAATTGACATATTATATGGTTATTTCATCTTTACGCTCATCGTTCTTCTTTTTAAGAAGAATAAATAAAACAAGTTTCCAATCTCACCTCAGTCCTCTTAGTGATAAGCCCAATGATGCCAATCTTCCTGCCTCTCTTCTGCAGCACCACATGAGGTCTGTAAAGTCCGTGCAACCCTGACTGGTTGCTGGCCACCAGGTTGGCAGCCAGCACTGGTGCCCTCATCGCTAGGATGTAGGGTATCAACCCTGCTACGCCGTCGTCGAATTCGTGGTTTCCTAATGCCTAGAAGACAATAACAAACAATTATGTTGTGTATTCTGTATTTTGTGTCTCTGGGAGTTATATTATTACTTGTTATGGCGAAAGGTATGGTCTAATAACACGGGTTTTTTTTTTAAATAAAATGTAGATTTTCAATTTTATTTGGGAGTCGGCGCCTTTGCCTTGGGGAGAAATGGCCATTGAGAACGAAAAGGCTTTTTTTTTAAATAATGATACTTTAAAATTGGTTTGTCTCTGTCCCCATATAGCATGGGATATAATATATGAGAAGTGGTGAAGTTGGTGAAGCATGCTCCGGAAGTGGTAGATAGAATGAAAAAAATTAAATGACAATGTCTATAAAATTTAACGCGTACCAATATTTCCAGCGTTCTTCGTGCTGAGAATGTGCATGAAGAATTAAATAAATCAACACAAATATTTTATTATGTACAAAAAAATAGTATCTTAATAAACAGAAAAGTTAATGTGACTGAGCTAGTCATCATACTGACGTCAAAATTATTCTGCATCAAAACTTCACAAGGTCTAAAGCCAAAATAATTTACACTTTCCTATTTGTGTTATACGCCACACTCTATTTGTCTCTATGTTTGCAATGACACAAGATCAACATAACATGTAGAGAAGGTACTTTTTACATTGACATCGCCGTTATTTCGAAGGCAATAAGGTTTAATTTTGTGATACAATTGTAGTGTAGGTATTATTAGGTAGTGCTCTTTAGCTTTTGACATCGCCTTTATTACAAAGGCGATAAGGTTCATTGTCGTGATTTATGGTTATATTTAAATGTCAAAGGATGGCAGTAGGTGAGGGGTGGTTTTGAGAATTGCGTGTCAATGTTTAGTTCGATTTCGCGGCGTTAGATTATGTTTGTTTAGCTTTGTTTGATAGTTGCGGGAATATGCTCCAATATATTGCTACTTAAATATCCTGAATAATTCAGTGAATCAAAAAACACAACGGAACAAAAACATGTGATTTTATGTGTTGTTTATTCAAATGAATATGCTGATTAAATTAGTTCAACGAATGTTTCAATAAGCTGCACAGTCACCTTTTGACAATCATAATTAGAACCTTATTTGGCTCATTTAATTACAAGAAGGTTCAAGGTTTAGGTGCAAGTCTGATACAAACACTTCTTAATTCCTAATTTAAACGTCTAACGGCCAAATACTAAACATTTAATCAATCTTATCTCCAACGTATCATTCTGTCTCTATCACTTTAAGCTGCCAAATTGCGACGGATAGACTAGACATGTAAGAACTTCTTTATGAATAGTTTTCCTATTTAGTAAAACTTTTTCAAAACTACAAGTCCCAAGTGATGCAATGACGGGCCTGTTGGTCTAGCGGTTAGTGACCCTGACTGCTATACCGGAGGTCGTGGGTTCGATTCCCACTCAGGACAAATGTTTGTGTGATGAGCACGATCATTTGTTCGGTGTCTGGGTGTAATTTATCTATAATATGTATGTATTTAGAAATATATAAGTATGTTTATCAGTTGTCTGGTTACCATAACACAAGCTCTGCTTAGCTTGGGATCAGATAACCGTGTGTGAATTGTCCAGGAATATAAAAAAATATATATAAAAAGTCCTCAAAATTAATAACTTACATGAGCATCATTAGGCAGCATATTAATGAAATGCTGTGTAACATTCCACTTCAGCAGCGTATACCAGTAGGTGCCCTGGAAGGTGTCTCCAGCGTTCAGGAGTAAGGCTCCAGGCTTCTGCTTCAGCAAGGTCTTGATCTCCTGGTAGAGGCGGGCGAAGCCGCCCAAGCAGCTGGTGTCGTTGGTCTTGCAGATTGGGTAGCCTACTGATGTTTCTTCGAATCTGTATAGGAAAAAAATAAGAAGGAATTAAATTATTGTCAGAGCATAAGGCATTTTGTGCAAATGATAACGGTTTTTTTTTGTTATTGGGTTTTTCTATGAAATTCTCAGTAGCAGGTCGGAGTTTGGATTTGTGCCCGGTAAGTGGCAATAGGCTCGCCCCCTATTACATGGGACCTAAACATATCGGCAAACTGTGTGTGTACATTGGTACACCTATGCCTACCCCTTTGGGGATGCAGGTGTGTATGTATATATGTTTTATGTTATGTTTTAAGGAAGTTTAAATTTTTAAGTCATCTCTAATTAAAGGGGAAAAAGTCACGCATGAAAATGTTTGTTTTGGTGAAATAAGGTAGTCGCTCTATGTAGAACTATTTTCAAGTGAATCTGACGAAACAGAGAGCTAATCCCAAATTAATCTGGGACAAGGCTACTTAGGCTACATGATTTAATTCAACAAATGTAGAGTACATTTAAATCTCACATCCTTTTGACATTAACGTCTGCTGCCATCTATCATAACTTCCTTTCAAAAACTCGCTTGTTGATGTAAAGTGTTGACAATTGTTAACCGCCAAATCAATTTAACCGACGGAATTTTGTTTAAAAACTATGGTTTCATTTTCAATGAAAACATGCAGTTTCCTTAAATGTTCATTCTTGTATTGATCTATTTCAGTCAATTTCTACCGACAATATGTTTACTATTTTATTTTGTTGGTTGTCAGATTTCTTAAATATAATGTTCAGGTAAATAACAATGTTAAGATGAAACCAGTGTCCGTCCGGTTACCTGATACCACTATAGTAGACCACGAGTAGTCCGGAAAGATATAATCCTTATACAAAGGTTTAATTTTGTGTTTTATCTGACGTCACAGATCACGATAATACCACCATAATAACTAATTATGTATTCAGTTTCTTACATGAAAAAGAATAGACCTAAAAGGCTGGTAATTGATAAATTTTAGTTATAGCCAATCTCAGTGTTCAAATTTGAACTGAGTTGGAAGCGCAACACTGCAGGCGCATTTAAACAATGTGTCGAAATATGAAAATCCCTTACAAATAAGTTCTTTCAAACTCAGTTTTTTATGGAAATAAAGACCTTAACATGAAAATCAAGATTTTGAGTTTTGAACTGGTGAAATCGCCCCTTAGAAAACACTGGTAAATTACTTTAACCATTGCCAAACAGCGTTCAACGTTATTTTATGTCCGGTGTCAATGTCATTGCCAATTAATTTAATACAAATGTTATAATTATAGCCTACCCAGTGTTAGGCTGTATTTACACTATCCGACACAATATCGGAATCAGCGTCCAACATATTATCGGGGGCAAGTAAATGTATGAAACATGTACCTACCCGTCTTTCATATTGTCCGATAAGGGATGATCAGAATGTAATTATCACACATTGATTTGCCCGCGATATTGCGTCGGAGTCTGATACCGATATCGTGTAGGACAATGTGAAATAAGTCTTAGGCTGATTCAGGCCGACCTTGATTTTATGTATTTTTCGCGCCATATAATATTACATTGGTATTTGTATGGAGATCGTAGATGGAGTTCGTTTTGATTGACCTTCGTATAAAGACATGAGTAGTAATTATGTCTGTTGCCATTGCCTTTTAAATATTGAATTATTACTTTTGATGAAACGTTTTTATTCAGTTATTATAACACATAAACCTAACTTCATCTTACCTACTTATATGTATCTACATCCTTGTATATAAAGGTTGATTGGAAAATATTGCCAGTAGCAATAAGGCTTTTATTCATGTTTCTTCTTTATTTTATTTTGTGTTTTGCCTTTTACAATAAAGGAATAAATAAATGTTTTTTTTTTACGATTTCTGGACTGGAAACTCATAATCTTAATCGCCTTCCAATTAAAACTTGATTTAACTTATAAAACATAAGGAAATATATATCTTTTATCCTTAAGCACTGTTAAAAACAAAATGCAACCAATGCCTCTAAAAAGTCATACTGCAGGATTTTTTTTGAATGTAGAAGAGAGACAGCACTACACTGCATAGCGGCGTCTCGCTTCCACGACAGCAAAAGTGCTGGGCCTCGATTCAGCTTTTTAAGAGTTGCTAGAATTGACCGAATGACCTCCTTCATTTGTACGATAATTGGTTTCTGATTAATGCCATTACGATCATTCTCTTCGAGAATTCAATGAGATTTTATTGTAGGCTTATCTGAACACGAAAATTAGGCACAATGAAAAGTACACTGACCGACCACTGACATGCATTTAAAATAGCTGAATCGAGGCTCTGCTTTAAGAATTCATAGTATAGATGCACATTTTTATTTGATTTGTTTTGTTCAAGGTTTTATTTGATTTGTTGGGTGCTAAAAATAATGCAGTTTGAGACCTTGAGAGAAATAAGTGGATACTAGACATTGCAAGTATCTCCGATGCAAGTTTTTGACTAGATTTTTTCTTTGAATAACTAAATGATTTCTGCTAACAGACTATTTGAGATGGTTCTTGGTTCAAGCAACAATCTTTTTATGATTGGAAAACGTAATAGAATACTAATTTGCATTTTTTTTTGGCCACCTTTACTATAGTTACCTATAAAGGAGGTAATACTGTAAAATGCAAAATTACCTTCCAAAAAAATGAAGGTCTACAATAATTATCTCGTGATTTAAACAATGTAGAAAAAAATAATTATGTGCTTTGACTAGTAAACAGGACTAATAGTTTTTAACTAACTTTTCAACGTCAAGCCCAAGGTATGTAAAGTAATATTACCGTAGTATATTTTATTACGTACCCATTTCAATACTTAAAAGACAACAACAAAATCAAAATCAAAATATTTTTATTTCTATAAACCAAAAAAAAAAGGCGCTCAAGAAAGGTTACGTTAAAAACTAATGATTCTAGTCGGTTAAAGTTCGGTGAAGCAGTCAAAGCCTGCGCTGAGGCTAACTGCAAAGATCTCTACCAAATAAGTTGCTCGGTTCCAAAGTGTCATTCCTATAGAGAAGAGCCGGCAAGAAACTCCATAGTAACTCTTAAAAAAAAAGGCAACAACAATTCAATTGCTTTAGAACATGGCATTATATTTGAACTCCATAGCAAACAATAAGATCAAATGACAAGGGTATTGACCTCGTAAGTGATGACGTCATCAGCTTATTGTTTTCCTTTTACTTCAAGGTTAGGTTCAACAAATCACGAGATTCTAATTTTCCATGAACATGTGATCTTATGCTGACTAATATCTATAGATTGATATCTAATACTATGATACCCCAGACTTTTATCATAGGCCATTGATTTGAGATTAAAAGATAAGTATTTACTGTCTTATAGATAAAGAAGATGTTTGGTTGTGAAGATCACGATGACAGGTATCGTAAAATATTGTTTGTCTACGACAAAAAAAAGGTGTATTACAACTTTGAAGAATCTGTATGTCTGTGGAAGTGTAGCCCCTAAAAAGGGGAGCGAATATAAAGCGGTTTTTTTGTTCAAATCCTGACGTTGTACGCACTGATGTTAAGAATAATAATAATAATAATAATCCAGCCTATAAACGTCACACTGCTGGGCACAGGCCTCTTCCCATATAGAGAAGGCACGAGCATTGATCACCACGCTTGCTCACTGCGGATTGGCGATTTCAGATGTTCAGAAGTGATAACTTATTAAAAACTATTCAATAATTTAAGTCATGAGGGTATTTCTAAAACAGTTGTTGTAGCTTCTTATTTTTTTTGGCTTTTAATTATAGCCGAATTATTTTGCAATAATTGTAAACTAACAATCTACCTTTGATAATTATGATGGAGTCACTTATATTATGTGAAGTATGTACCTACCTACAGTTACTTTTACAAACTAATGATACGTACAGGAAGTTTTTTGGCTTACACCTTTATCTAAATTAGCTCCAGTACTATTTCAGCTTTTCTATTAACAGTTCTTAGTCATTTTTCTATTTACTACTGTGACAAAAACAAATTAAAGTATTTAAACGGGCAAGTGTGAGATTGAATTACACACGCACGGTTCCTTACCATCATACAACATAATTTATATCAGTGTATTTTTATTATTAATAGTGGCAACAGAAACACACACTTTTATCTAATTGTGTTTAATAACTTAAAAACTGTTAGCAGACGGATGGATGGACAGCGGTGACTCACTTACAGGGTCCCGTTGGCAATCTTAGGAATGTCTAAAAAAGTTCAATAGCATATTGATAACCTTTGGGTAGGGAACCCTAAAAAAGTTTCAATAGCAAATTGCGAAGTGTGCTAAGTTTAAGTATCTATAGTATATATTAAACTTGTCTATTTATAGGTTTACTGAAGTTATAACCAACGGCTAAGGTTAAACCTTTTTATACACTAAGAACAAAAACTTATGGTTACTATCTTGATTGAATGTAACTTGGTCATAGACTTACTTATAAATAGAATGCAACATTATAAAATGAATAATTATCTGATAGAAGATAAACTGACTTGAAATAAGGTTATAATTATTTTAAATTCAAGAGATTCAATGAATGACCTAATGTCCATTGGTATGTCTGGCAAGTATACCCTTATAAGCAAAAAACAGGATTTTCCTTAGCATCAACATACAAATAAAAATAAAGGTTTCGACGACGTGAGAACCTTGTAGTTCTTTTTAATCCATTACAAACGAGTATAAAAATAGAAATAAATGAATTAAAAAGTATTATGTCTCATGACTTACTCAGTCGTAAGGACCAAGTTTTATTTAAAATCGTTAAACATAATGGAGAATTTAAAATTCAATTTACTAAAGAGAGGTTTCTGAATTCATTTAAAAGCAATAAACATATTAGTTTTTTTTTTTCTAAACTATTAAGTACAGCATTCTTTAGATTTATAATACGCACAAGTTGATGGTTAACATTTTTAAATAATTATTATGCGAGTAAATGACGTATGTTTGATTACTCCATTCTGTAAAGACGTTTTGCTTAAAAACAATGCACAATAGGCAGATTTCGTGGGAACCGTACAAACAGTTTTTGCATGAAAACGTAAAACCAAACAGACAATACTACTGCGTCAATAAATATACAAACAGCAGGTATGTACCTATAGAATAGTAGAAAATCTGTGTGTATGAAATTAAGCCTTAGCTGACAAGGCATATACAAGAACGATTCCAAAGAGCCCACGAAAAGAAAACTTTTTAGGATGAATAAAAAACATAACCCTCCTTTTAGTGGAGTAGGTTAAAAGGAACCTCGGCTACCTTATGTTACGGATACGGATAAGGCTGAACACAGATCTATTCTCAATAAGTGTTATAAATGCGAAATTGATTGTCTGTCTTTCCGTACCTATGTCTATTTGTATGATACGGTTTGACGACTAACCCACCGTGTCGATTTTGATAAAACTTTGTATATTAGCTGGGATCCTAAAAAAGAAAATATTTATATTTTTGCCGCAAGAACCGACAGCTAAAGCCAGTTTAATATTAGTAGTACGATGCTACCAAGAATGGTAAAAAATAACATAAAAAGGCACAGGTTTATTTAACGTTAAATAATGAACTGTAGTAATTAATTATTCTATATTATACCATTTTATGTCAAAACTACGTAATATGCAGTTAGAGATGTTATGATTTATTATTATTTATTTAATAAGGCACAAGGTACATTTTATGACATACAAAAAGTCCAACAAAACTCTAAATATGTTATAATTTATTGTTTTATAATTTAACGGCCTTGCTTGCTCTACGCTAAGAATTACACCTACTTATATACTAACATAATTTATTCACTTCTATAATATACTACTATCATAATCCCAGGCCTTTCTCTAAAACACTGCCAATTAACAATACGAAAAGTACAACCAAAACTAAGAGAAAGTTACAATACTATAATAACAGTTTTTAACTACAAATAACTGTAATTGATCTGTACCGTTGAGTTGAAAACGAGACGCCAATTAAACGTGTATCTTCACGCCTATAATCTTTAATTATATTATTAACCAGAGCCTTATAAACTTACCATATAAGAAGACATAAAAAAACTTAAAAAAAACTGATGTGGTTAGAAAAATAACCCGGTAAGATTCCAACCCGCAACCCTGAGCATCAAAAACCGAACACTAAACCACTGAACCATACAGACATAAAATGTGCGCACGCGCATGTCATCTTAAAATGTCTTAAAACATCTA
This sequence comes from Autographa gamma, assembly GCA_905146925.1. NCBI lineage: Eukaryota > Metazoa > Arthropoda > Insecta > Lepidoptera > Noctuidae > Autographa > Autographa gamma. The sequence continues at coordinate 2,056,460 of LR989870.1, forward strand.
TTTTGAAAGCATAAAAACTAAGAAACAAATTCCCGTTGTACACGGTTCTAAAATTAAAAAATGTAAAGAAATTAATATTACCTGTCATGGAAATCATTATAATGCACTATATCCAATTTGTACGATTCATTTAAACGCACAACATTAGCACTTACTGCTAACAAACACACACACAGTAAATAATTACACCACGAAATCATAATTAAAAATTAAAATAAACACAACACTACGAAAAAAAACAAAACAAAAATTTATATTTTTCTATTTTTCGCACATATTTATTTATTCTTTGGCCACGACTATCCCTATTCGAAGTTTAAAAAAGACTGATCAGAAAACCAGCCAGTTGCCAACTACTTGCTATTATAAATTATCTGTAAGAATACCGCTGATTATTTAAATTAGATAATTGAATGAGTTGTAGTTTCACAGCTGCATAAGTAAGTTTGTAATTTTTACAGCACAATATTGTCCATTGAAAATCGTTGATTGTCTAATGTTCGAGAATTCAAGTTTTATGCATGTTTTTCTGTTTTTTGAAGATGTAATGTTTGCGTCATATTTCATATTTTGGATAAGAATTTTTAGACAAGTTCATTTTGAAAATATTATTTCTAATCGTACGAAATATGCAGATTTAATTAAACAAATATTTAACGAAAATTAATATCTATTTTTTTGTTTTACTATTTTTTTTATATTATTCATGGATAGAGTAAAGCTATATTAAACAAATATCTCTCCTAAATCGATGTATTGAGTCACGTTACCGTGAAATCTATGTCCACTAAACACTAAATATAACTTTTGGCACAGTCACAAATACGTATAGACGAGACAGTTCAAAAATTAGCACTTCCCGACTCTCACTTGTGTACCAAAATATTGAAATATTGTACGGCCAAAGCCCCTTCTCATATCGAGAAGCAAATAAAGTTTTTAATACGATTTGCTAGGAATCACTTTATTTTTAAATCATCGTGGAGTGGCGTATACAAATTTAAATGTGTAGTCAACTCTGTGGTCCCGGGTTTGAGGCCTGGAAGATTTAATGTGGAAAACCACTTCTCTGCATTGTCTAGGGTCTTGGTGTTTGTGATATCTTTGTTGTGTCTGATTCCATAAAACTTTTAAGCTACTTACTCATGTTTCAAGCAATGTGTGATGTGGTCCACATTTATTTCATTTATTTTTTTCTTAAAAGCTTATATGGACGGTCATATTTGCTAATCAACGAAGATAATAAAACTTTTGGCCACTTAAAGAGTAACTCTCAGTAATTGCTATTTCGCACAGATTCAGAACGAATGCATTAGAACTTATAAATAATACAACTTATTTACATTCATGACATAGACCTTTGAGGAATTATAGTCTACTGGTAATTCAATTCAAGGTTTCACGTTCTAAGTTTGTCTAGTCACATATTTATACTTTATTTTTCTTAGCTATAAAACTATCTATAATCATCCAAAACGAACGCAGTGTCAAACTGCCAGCAAACAAGTGTCAAAGATACAAAAAATATTTCGACACGGTTTTCAAGACAACTCTTTCAATGTCTGTCAGAAAAACCTGATCATTGTACAGTCACCAGCAAAATAAACTATTTGATTTGATTTGATGTATATTGAAAAAATGTATACACAATAATACACATAGCGAAATTGTTCAACAAATTAAACGAGATTATTGTATTACATCTCAATTAGAAAAATGTGTACATGATTAAGGAACCGTTTTCCTAGCCATTTCTTTCCCACTGCAGGGCAAAGGCCTCTCTACCTCCTTCCACTTCTCTCTGGTTAGGACTGTGGTCATCCACTCCTCATCAAAGGACTCCAGTTCGTCCCGCCATCTCCGCCTGGGCCTACCGCGACGTCTTTTGCCATTTAGAGGGACCCATTGGGTCGTTCGTTTGGCCTATTGATCGTCTGACATGCGGCAGATGTGGCCAGCCCGGTTCCATTTTAGCGAGGCAGCTTTCCGAGTGACGTCATTGATTCAGTCTTTGACAATATACCTTTTCTTTAATAAGCCTATTTCTACAATGGTTCACACGTAAGCCTGATGACGAATTTTCCATCTTTCTGAATAGACAATTGTCAAATGTCAAAAATCCAATTGTTTTCTAAAAGGACAATTGATTTTGAATACGGAATACTTAGCATTTGTTTATTTGGTGAATTGAGTTAGGCAATGATCGAGAGATAATCATGACGAGGCAAATAATTATAAAAGTCTTGATGCAAAAAAGGCCAGCTTAAATATTGGGTGTATGTGTAAAGATAGAATTTTAGAGGTAAAGTCAACAAGCATTTCAGACGTCGGTATTATATAATATTATATAGTGCATATTATAACTAAATTGGTCGCCATACATTAACAAGATTTCAGTTATCTATAATTTTAATTATATAAATGTACGATGAGCAATGAGTTATTATATTATAGCGTAGTCTAAATGCTCATTTTTGTTCCTTTCTATAGCCCTACCTATTAGGAATACACGATGCCATAGACTTATACGTTAAACTTGTAAAACCCCTCTTTTTACGTTCGTAGTTAGTAGAAGTCTGTACCCAAGTGAGAGAGAGGTGTTGTTGTTTCAGGGGTTGTAAATTATAAGTCTATTGCCCATATACAGGCCAAAGATGGCGTGCGCGGTGCTTCCGCGCGCCTCTAATTAAGCGAAGGGGGTAGAGTACCTTCCATAATCGAAGCGGTTTCCATAAAATAATGGAGCTTCCCTGCCAGGGGATTGCGGTAGTATTGCGAAATGCGTTCCCGCCTGGTCCCCGGCAATAGGGAACGGTGAAGCACTCCGGTGTTTTTAGCCGGTAGGAGTCCGGCACACCCCTCCGTCTTCCCCAGGGCGGAGGAAGTCCATGGAGGACTTCCACCGGGGAAAAAAAAAAAAAAAAAGAGGGGTTGTAAATTATAATTATACATAATGCTTTTCTCTAAACAAAATTACGATTACCTAACTTGGTACTGTAATTTTGGTCATGCTATCAGAATTCACACATTTCTTTTACCGTCCACAAATTAATACAGAGTTAAGAATATTATTCCATTAAGACCCGTTCACTAAAGTACCAACATTTTTGCTTATCATCGGTGAGATTTCACTTTCCTATTACGTATGTTGAGTGAACGTAACTTGCATTTCAAATGACTGTCGTGACGCGAATTGAGATTCGGTAAACTACTTTTGTATATGTTGATTTTATTTCTGGTTACCCCACAGTTGGGCAGTTTTTTTTTTGGCGGAGGAAAAATTGATTTTGCCACATAACTTTCGCGTAAACCTCAGAACTTAATATGAAGTAAAAACTATTATGAATGACTATGTTAGTCATCTGATTCTATCTATACTGATAATATAAAACTAAAGACCTTTTTGTATAAATCTGCTGATCTCTGAAACTCAAGCAGTATAAAAAACAATATTTTTTTTACATCTTGATTTTTAATTGTCTAATTATTTTATTTAATATTTTTGTTGTTTGTTACACGATTATCTTCGGGAATTGTGCATCGATCGATTTTTTTACTAATTTACTTTCAACTTGGTTATAAATAATTTAAATTTAAATAAATAACAATCGGTCATGTCTCGGTTCACGAATTTTAATTTAAAGAAACTTATAGCTTTGTAACAAGGCTATCTGTTCATAGATAAATAGTTTTATTTAGTACTTTTAAAGTGACAAAAACCTGTTGTCTATTTTGTCTAGACTTTCCGATATGAGGAAATGTAATTGTCATTTTTAGATAATTTATTTTTGATTGTCTGCAGGTTCAATGACCGGAATTGTATTACTATGCAATTTTAAATTCATAAAAATAAACCCTTTTTTTAATTGTTATGAATAATAAATATTTCCTATATTCTTCTTAGATACTACTTAGTAACAATGTATTAAATACTATGAACTAAACCTGAATAAAAAAAATGGATAATTGTGTGACAAAAATAATAATCCTGATCTTTGTTACGATAGTGATTTGTTGGATTCACCTGAGGCACCGGGAACGGGACCTAGGTATTCATGCGGGTGAAACCGCAGGGCACCGCTAGTAAATAAATAAATGCGGACATCACATATATTTTGACGTTTCGACACAGGCCGTGGTCTCAAGCAGACTATACAAACAAACTGTACTTTTTTGAATGATTCTTTTTTTACTTGACTGCTGATGCTTCCCGTGTGGTCCTAAGCCCAGTTTTGACAACGGGGTAATAAGAAATAAATAATTATTTATGTGTTTACCTTTACCATGGTATGTTATAGTTTTCATTTATTCTAAAGTTCGTCATTCATGTTCCAGATCTACATTTTGTTTTCAGCTGGCTTCAAACGAAAGGAGGTTCTAAAATTCGTCTGTATCTGATATTTACGTCAATTTATTTTGGTTTTTATCCTATATGGATTTTGTTTAGGTCGATTTTTCTACATTAATGTGCAATGCGTTATCATAAATAATTTTACTACTGACATACGGTTTAGCGTGCTTACTTGATAAACAATTACAATTACATAAGTACTAGGTTTTCTAGTGAAGGGTTCCAAGGTCTTAACGCAATTAATTGCATTATAATTGAATAATATTTATTTGTTAAGCGTTATCCTTAAGATGTTAATTGAGACAGGTTTTTTATTGTGCAACCAATTGTTTTATTATCAACTAGCTGTGCCCGCGACTTCGTCCGCGTGTAATAGTTACTTTTCGGGCAGCATATTTAGAATTAGGTTTTTATACATATACTTTCGCTTGGGTAGCTATAAATTTACTTTACAGATGCTTCTCTGTATACGATTTTTCTATGTATTTCTATGGATTTATTTATGTACCGATTGACATGAAATAAACACTAAATGTTAAGTGAAGCTTACTACAATATATTTGTGAAAACCGCATCTTAATCGAGTAAGCCGTTTCTGAGATTAGCGTGCACAAACACACAGACAAACAGACAAACAGACAAACCGACAAACAGACAAAAAAAATAATAATTATAATTTCAGGTTCGGCATCGATATTATAACAACCCTTGCTACTTTTTTTGTTTATATTTCCATTGTACAGACACCACTTTTCTACAATTTTATTATATGTATAGATAGATGATTTTTCAAATTGACATAACTTTTTTATTTATGTACCGATTGACATAAAATAAACACTAAATGTTAAGTGAAGCTTACTACAATATATTCGTGAAAACCGCATCTTAATCGAGTAAGCCGTTTCTGAGATTAACGTGCACAAACACACAGACAAAAAGACAAACAAACAAAAAAAAATTTATAATTTCAGGTTCGGCATCGATATTATAACAACCATTGCTACTTTTTTTGTTCATATTTCCATTGTACAGACACCACATTTCTACAATTTTATTATATGTATAGAAGATGATTTTTCAAATTGACATAACTTTTTTATTTATGTACCGATTGACATGAAATAAACACTAAATGTTAAGTGAAGCTAACTACAATATATTTGTGAAAACCGCATCTTAATCGAGTAAGCCGTTTCTGAGATTAGCGTGCACAAACACACAGACAAACAGACAAACAGACAAACCGACAAACAGACAAAAAAAATAATAATTATAATTTCAGGTTCGGCATCGATATTATAACAACCCTTGCTACTTTTTTTGTTTATATTTCCATTGTACAGACACCACTTTTCTACAATTTTATTATATGTATAGATGATGATTTTTCAAATTGACATAACTTTTTTATTTATGTACCGATTGACATGAAATAAACACTAAATGTTAAGTGAAGCTAACTACAATATATTTGTGAAAACCGCATCTTAATCGAGTAAGCCGTTTCTGAGATTAGCGTGCACAAACACACAGACAAACAGACAAACAGACAAAAAAAAAATAATTATAATTTCAGGTTCGGCATCCATATTATAACAACCCTTGCTACTTTTTTTGTTTATATTTCCATTGTACAGACACCACTTTTCTACAATTTTATTATATGTATAGATGATGATTTTTCAAATTGACATAACTTTTTTATTTATGTACCGATTGACATGAAATAAACACTAAATGTTAAGTGAAGCTAACTACAATATATTTGTGAAAACCGCATCTTAATCGAGTAAGCCGTTTCTGAGATTAGCGTGCACAAACACACAGACAAACAGACAAACCGACAAACAGACAAAAAAAATAATAATTATAATTTCAGGTTCGGCATCGATATTATAACAACCCTTGCTACTTTTTTTGTTTATATTTCCATTGTACAGACACCACTTTTCTACAATTTTATTATATGTATAGATGATGATTTTTCAAATTGACATAACTTTTTTATTTATGTACCGATTGACATGAAATAAACACTAAATGTTAAGTGAAGCTAACTGCAATATATTTGTGAAAACCGCATCTTAATCGAGTAAGCCGTTTCTGAGATTAGCGTGCACAAACACACAGACAAACAGACAAAGAGACAAAAATAAAAATAATTATAATTTCAGGTTCGGCATCCATATTATAACAACCCTTGCTACTTTTTTTGTTTATATTTCCATTGTACAGACACCACTTTTCTACAATTTTATTATATGTATAGATGATGATTTTTCAAATTGACATAACTTTTTTATTTATGTACCGATTGACATAAAATAAACACTAAATGTTAAGTGAAGCTTACTACAATATATTCGTGAAAACCGCATCTTAATCGAGTAAGCCGTTTCTGAGATTAGCGTGCACAAACACACAGACAAAAAGACAAACAAACAAAAAAAAAATTTATAATTTCAGGTTCGGCATCCATATTATAACAACCATTGCTACTTTTTTTGTTCATATTTCCATTGTACAGACACCACATTTCTACAATTTTATTATATGTATAGAAGATGATTTTTCAAATTGACATAACTTTTTTATTTATGTACCGATTGACATGAAATAAACACTAAATGTTAAGTGAAGCTAACTACAATATATTTGTGAAAACCGCATCTTAATCGAGTAAGCCGTTTCTGAGATTAGCGTGCACAAACACACAGACAAACAGACAAACAGACAAACCGACAAACAGACAAAAAAAATAATAATTATAATTTCAGGTTCGGCATCGATATTATAACAACCCTTGCTACTTTTTTTGTTTATATTTCCATTGTACAGACACCACTTTTGTACAATTTTATTATATGTATAGATAATAATAAACATGAGTGACTGATAAACGAGTATTACATGGGATATCACTCCAATTACTTAATCACATATTAATTTGTGTGTATTTTTTAATAATTAAAGTAAATAAATCTAACAGAAAAAAAAAACAGACTTAAAAATAAGTCTTATATTTATTTCTTATGTATCTCACAGTCAAAACACACCATTTAAAAAAAAAACATCAAAATCGGTTTACCCAGTCCAAAGTTCAGTGGTAACACACATAAAAAAGTACACGTGAATTGAGTACCTTCTCCTTCTATGAAGTCAGATAATTATTTTAGAAGTCAATGTTTTAAATAACTATATCAGACACGAGGTCAAGCTAAATAAGGCAGTTTTCTCTTTAAAATTGAGTACGTGATTTATTTAAAAATGTCTAATATTTACTTTACAAAAGAGGTATAATACAATATTATGATAATTTAAAAGTATGTCTCTAACCTTCAATTGACTACGTGGTTTAACTTAATATTGTTGACCAATGTATCCAAAATAAGTATATTATAACCTTAAAAAATTGAGAAGTTGTTGACTGTAATTTTAACCTACTAAAAAGGAGCAATTCCTAAAGCGACAATTTTTAACGTTAGCTAAAAGTCGTTGACAGAGTTTTTACATAACATAACATATCATCACGCCTGTATCACCGAAGGGGTAGGCAGAGGTGTACCAATGTACACCCACAGTTCGCCGATGTGTTTAGGTCCCATGTAATAGGGGGCGAGCCTATTGCCACTTACCGCGCACAAATCAAAACTCCGACCTGCTACTGAGAATTTCATAGAAAAACCCAATAACACCTTGGTCGACTCGGGAATCGAACCCAAGACCTCCAGCGTAGCAGTCGCGCTTAGCACCACTAGGCCAACTAGGCAGAGGCAGATAGTTTTTTAAGGTTAGTAAATTAATATTCAGAACATGTATCTTCGATGGCGGAAAAATAAACGGGAAGGGAAGTAAAGGCTTTGATATTAAATAAGAGGAAAATCAACGTAAAGAAAACTCTATATTCTTCCTTATTGCTCAAACTAAGTAAATACTTTACTTACATCTAAATAGTTTCAGTGGTTTTTTGTTAATCGTTTAATAAACAGTCATTTGACATACCTTACATACGACAGGCCTGTTGGTCTAGTGGTTAGAGACCCTGACTGCTATACCGGAGGTCGTGGGTTCGAAGGACAAATGTTTGTGTGATGAGCACGATCATTTGTTCTGTGTCTGGGTGTAATTTATCTATAATATGTGAGTGTACTACGTGAGCGCGACAAATGGATGTGCGATTAACGCTTATGCGACAAAACTGTACTGCGACTCACCGTAGTTCGAATGCACGCTAGTGCGACACACTGAAGATCGACATCTCGCTAGTGCGACAAACGATTGCGCGACAGTAGTTCGACACTACGGTAGTGCGACACTACGGTAGTGCGACACTACGGTAGTGTAGTACGTTGATGCAGTATTACAGTAGTTTGCTGAGATACATTTTGAATTACATATATATTAAATAAGTAGATATTAAATAATCAAAGGCCGTCGCTCGCTTCGCTCGCTCCATTGCAAGGTCACAATATCTAACCTAACCTAACCTATTGATCTCTGTCACAAAGTCGAACCCAACCAAGCAATGGATGTCTGGGCCTATGTCGGTTCTATACCTATGTTTATGTTCTATTTCGTCAATCGTTTGTCGCACTAGCGAGATGTCGATCTTCAGTGTTTCGCACTAGCGTGCATTCGAACTACGGTGAGTCGCAGTACAGTTTTGTCGCATAAGCGTTAATCGCACATCCATTTGTCGCGCTCACGTGGTACACTTATAATATGTATGTATTTAGAAATATATAAGTATTTTTATCAGTTGTCTGGTTACGGATAAGACTACTCTTATCCGTATAAAAAAATACAAGATTTTTTATTTACATAACATAACATATCATCACGCCTGTATCCCCGAAGGGTTAGGCAGAGGAGTACCAATGTCCACCCAGTTCTTTATTTACCTACTTAAATGTATAATCTTGTAATCGTGCAATAATTACACAATCTTCAAACTCATAATTTCTGACATATAGGTATGTGAGTACCTTAATTAAAGCTAACCATTAATAAAATACCAGAGGCCTTATTCCGCTATTTTATAGTCAGTGAGTGGCAGTAATGAACGTTCCAGTGTACTTATCATTGTACCTAATTTTCGTATTCAGATACATAATTTTAGTTTAAAGACAAGTGTCTACTTGCCACTTTTGTCAATGTAGGATAGCCTCTGACTGTTCATTGTAGGCTTATCTGAATACGAAAATTAATCACAATAACAAGTACACTGTTCATTAACCTGCCACCCACTGACTTTTAATAAGCGGAATTGGGCCCAATATCTAAGTACATTTTTGTCTCACAATGAAGTATGTTTTGCAATGAACATTCTTAAGAATATATTCTTTGTAAATGAGGTCGTAATTTAATGCTAATTAGCTTCAGATGATTAAGTACCGTACTCAGAAACGTAAATGATTATTTAAGGAATTTCTTACTTGGGGTATATGAGTAAGGCTATCAGAAATCCGAGTTTACTGACTAAAATTTCAATAGACAGAACATTATTATATTATTTTCAGCTATTATCGTCCCACTGCTGCACTGCAGGACAAAGCCCCCCCTCCTTCTTCCAATTCTCCTGGTCGTGGGCTATTGTTATCCATACTGTTGAAAAGGAGTAAAGTTCGTCCATCTCCTTCTGTGCCAGCCTCGAGGTCTTTTGATATTTTGCGGAGTCCACATTGTCGTCACTTTGGCCCAACATATTTTCTCCGATAATTACATTCTTAATTATAATATTAATAATGGATTATGGGTAAATAGTATGGATTAGTTAACTTGTAGTTATTTGTGTAAATTTAATTGTTAATAGTTAGTACTTACCTGAATCAGTAATAAGTACCTACTTTCTATAGTAAATTATAGGATATTATTAATTCGATTTTAATCTGCTGTAATTACTAGTTCTATTAACTATATACAATACTCATTTAAATAGATTATACCTTCGCATTAGTAATCAGTAGATTAATAAATTGAGCATTAAACTCTTAAATTAATCAATATTAGCATGAACAAGGTCTACTTCACAATTGCATTCCTGTTATCAAACTTAAATTGATTGACTATCTACAATATTCATTTTATTAGATTATACTCATTACAAATTAGTAAAATTATTAATTAGTACATTAATATTAGCATGAATAAAGTCCCTACTTTACGTTTGCATTCCTAATATCAAACAAACATCTTTCTACATACGCCTCATTTCTTGTCCTAAAAAATCTTTTCCCTGTCGGCCTATTTCATGGCTCTGGCGCCTATTTTCTCGGAAAACACAATGGTGAGGTGTCAAATATAGATGAGGCTTCACTCTCATTACAACGCCGAATGCACCTCCCATTACCTGATGGACTTTTCCCCTGTTTGCATAAGGGATGAATTTTTGATGTGAGGAGTACGTATGTAAATGTTTGTGTGTGCGTAGGCTATGATTTTCATTTTCAGCGTGAATGAGTTACAGTTATTATTGCGTGTATTATGTAAGAAAATTAGGCCTTATTAGAAATTTAGTTTGCTATTACCCGTCTACACCAAAATGGACTGTTTTTTATTGAATATTTTCTAAATAAAGTACGAGAACAAAATACTCATTTATTATCATTGGCCTAGTGGTTCTAAGCTCGACTGCTACGCTAGAGGTCTTGTGTTCGATTCCCAAGTCGACCAAGTTGTTATCGAGTTTTTCTATGAAATTCTCAGCAGCAGGTCGGAGTTTGAATTTGTGCCCGGTTAGTGGCAAAAGGCTCGCCCCCTGTTACATGGAACCTAATCATATCGGCGAACTGTGGGTGTACATTGGTACACCTCTGCCTAAACCTTCGGAGATACAGGCGTGATGGTATGTTATGTTACCAGTTACGGTCCATGAAATACAGCCTGCTGAGACAGACAATAGGACGGCAGAAACTGAGTAACGTCTTATAGGGTCCCGCTAAACTCGGAACCCTAAAAAATGCCTGTTTAGACATTGAGTGCTAAATGTTGAATAAAATATTCCTACGTAGCCTTTTTAAGGACAACATTTTTACGACTATACCTGACATTTTACGTACGTGATGTTATTTTTACCTTTTCAGTATACGTGGGTTCCGCTGAAAAGGTTTATTTTATCTAGCCTCAAATCTTCGCAGGGTTAAACTGTCGAGACTTTTTATAATTGGTTTTTTAATTCAACATTTCATTTGTGAACTTATTCATATTCGTAATTTGAAATTATAATATTTTGTTTTCAGAACATAATTAACTTAGAAAAAAAAACATCTTTAAGTCAATGTATTAAAGTTTTCCCATTGTTTTATTTCTGGTCACAAATTAAATTCATGAAACTTCATAATGTATAATATGTACATACAACAAAAGTAGATAAAAGTATGAACTCTATAACATAGAGTTCATACTTTTATCTACTTTTGTTACTTATATACCTTAGGTATACATATACCTAAGGTTAATTTAAAATAAAAGTCGGACACTTTTCTAAAAACAATTTATTACGAAACAATAATTATTACGGAACAAAACAACGTAAATAAATTTATATTAACAACAGCAATGCAATTGACTAAAAAATGGCACCCAAAGTGGAAAATACAAAAACTGTATAAGACAAAAGGACAATATTACATATTCACTTATTTATATTTACTGATAAATAACACAAAAAAAAATGTGGACTAATTACGTAGCTGGGATACACTCGAAAAATTATAATAGGTAGGACTTACCTAAGTACTTAAAATACTTCATTATTTGATATATTAGCTTATAATAAACTTCTTTGTGCTTTAGCGATTTGACAACGACTATTCAAACTTATTTAGGTAATAATATTTGCTAATTTATGCACTTTGAATATTAAAACTACGTTTATGTTTAAAATATAAAGGAATGTAGAACACAGCCTGCTATTAACATAATATAACATCGCTTTGAAGTGTTTAACAAAGCAAGCGAGCCATAATCAAGTGTAATGCGAAAAAGACGTGCCAATCAGTGACATGACAGAAACTCCAATTTGAAAACTTTAAAAATAAACACTTTGTGGATTTTTGGTCAAAGTGCATCTCAAGACAATTCTAACAAGCCCAAACATGATAGGTTTCATTTGTTCCGTTATAGAGATCCAGTGCTTACCTTCCGACTCCTCGTCAATACAATAGGTACATATCCTTGTATTGAACTCGGAACTGTCTACACATAACTGTGATTTTTTAATACAGTGAAAAGGTGAATTGTTTTCCAAGGATACTACTTTATTTAGTAGGTTACATGCCAATGTAAAAGCGTGAAGAAAAAAAAATGCTTTAAGGCACTGTTTAACAGCGACTTAGCGAAATATCAGTTCGAAAGATCAATTATCACAATATTAAAATCATATTTTATCTTAAAGGTAGCTATTAAAATAGGGTGCCTAGGGACTTACACATTTGGCTATGGTGGTCTTTTAAAATATCCTTTTCCTAGATGGAATCAATGCATAGGCAATAGGCACCTATTTTAAATCATATGCATGACCATCCCAAGTGAAAACAGGAAAGGGATGCCTTTTTCCTGCAGTGGAATATTAAATGTTTGCAAAGGGCCCGGCTGTTGGTAGCCTTTTGTCGCTTCATATTTCTCTGAGACAAAAAAACAGGAGTTATTTTAATAGCCCACTAATGACAACTGTATAAAAGTCATGATTTACCACGGAATAGTAACGCAATGGAGCATTTCACATTCATTTCATGTGAGTTGGGTAGATTTAATAACAAGTCTAAGTTGATTACGTCTTTATGTTAATATTCAAGACCGGATATTATCCATAATTTTGAGTACGTTACAAAACTCTTTGCATACATACATGGTGACTTTCTCATACATGTCCATGCGAGGGACAGCCGTTTTGCTTCCAACTTAAAATATCTCTCATAAATGTGATAACTCCATGTGTTAACTATTCCGTGAAATTAATAGTTTAGTTATTCAGTCAACTGCTTATGACGATTCTGCCGTCAGTCTTGATGTCCAAAGGCGAATGTTTTCTGATGTAGCTCTCCAACACTTTCTGGTCGCGTCCAATGATTACAGCATTCTTCTTTCCTTCTTTGAACATCTGGAATAAGACAAATATTTTCAATTATTATTAATCCACGTAAACATTTGAAACAGGACGCCAGTTAATTTAATTTAAGGGGTCCTTCAGTGTTTGAGCGATAAAAAGACGTGATTTAACAATACAACAACGAAGAGCTAAAAAATGGCAGCAGAAGCGTATCTGAGTTTTTTGTGTTTATTGCCATCTCAAAATAATTTAACAATTTTTATGCTTTTTTTTCTTCATTAAAGCCCATGCAATTGAGATCATCTTAGCTTTGATGTATAAAGATCTGTTGCAGCAAGTAGAAAATAACTAGGTCCTTTCAAAAGTCGTCGAAGGGTTCTTAACCTATTGCAACATTTTGTTATGTATGTCTTCTGGACCAAAATATTAGTAACCTCAACACAATAAATATAACATAACGCACCGAGAATCCGTCTCCCCCATCAGCGAGGTAAGCTGGAGCGATGACCATGTACACAGCGTCATCGTCCAGAGGCTTGGTGGTGCCTTTATCCAGGACGGTGGCAGAAGTCAGCCGGCTTCCTTCAGGGAGCGACACGTTGTAGGCTACTTGGATACCTGGAATTAGAAAAAGTATATAGGCTTCACCATATCCCATGTGAAGGAAAATGTTAATAAGGTATTTTAAGAGTAAATTAGTCGTTTAAAACAGTAGACCAGTTTAAAAAGTTCAGTGAGGCTTTTGAACAGCAGTGAGACACTAATCAAAGTGCTGTTTATTTTCTTCCTTGGCTATTACAAACATATCGTTTCATGGAGATGCTATTAATTTATTTAATAAAAAAAAACGGTTATGTTCAAAACTTTCCTACAATTTATTAATCTTCCCGTGAAGAAATCGGAACCTAAATACTGCAATGTATCATTTATTTAAAAAAAAGAAAAAATATGAAGTTCCGACAGAACATTCTCGTTACTTATAATGTCTCTATAGTTTTTTTCCCAGGACGATGAATATCATACATATCGGAGACTTCTTACCAGCAACCTGCAGTAACCAGGGTCCTTTGAAAGGGCTGTACCCCCACGCGTCGCTGACACTCCTCTCGAGAGCCTGACGCACGTACTTGCCTTCCAACTCAAACATTTCCACGCGGTCGTTGAAGGGCAGAAGCTCGAATATTGAGCCTTCAGTTATAGCTGGAAATAAAATATTACAATGCTGAAATTACATCTAAGACTGTACACTTGTTACCTTCATCTACCTCATCTATCTTCCCTGTCCATCCAAAGGTTGTCTGGAAAATATCGCTATTAGCGATAAGACCACCATTGAACGCTTCGCTGTTGATGTACTTTATTATAACGTAATTTCAATGGTTTAAAAAAAGAATGTTCTATCTATCTAAGACTGTTTTCACATTATTGGATACGATATCGGTATCGGATTCTGATGCAATATTGGGGGCAAGTAAGTGTATGTATGTATCTGATACCGATATCGTGTCGGATAATATAAAACAGTCTAAAGGAAGGGAAGTGGAAACCAATTCTTTTGCTATTAAAATTAAATTTGCTTTCAAAACTAAGTAGGTATTCTAGATATGTCATAATTTCCTTTTTTACCTTATACCTCCGATTTATTTTATTTATTAAATATACACACTATCATTACACAATATATTTAACATATATTATATGTTATCTTTTAGTAGACTTTGTTTCCTAAACATTTGGCAGTACGTGAAAACTTACTTCCTTGCATGATAGAAGACTTTATGTTGCCTCGTTGAATAAATGATAAATACTGGAATGGTGATGTTACTTTTTGGACACCCTGAAACAAAACAATTACTTATATTATTATTTCCTAAAATCTACGAGAAAAAACAAAATGTTTTGTAATGTTGATGTTGAATCTGAGGTCAAATTATTCCATACAATTGCCGTGTATAGCTTGATAAGTTCCCGTTTTACAAAATTGAATCCAAACGAAAAAAAAAATAGTGTAAGTTATAATTTACCAATTTGGTTCTTAGATTATATACTGATGATAATGATGAGACTGATACAATTTTAATTGTTTCTTATTCTAATTCGTCATTTGTCGGTCATATCAAAATAATAAATACTTACAAACTCAAGAAGTGCATCGACCAACATATCTCCAATAGTGCATTCCCCGAACACACAGTCATCAAACCGCATAGTATTGGTGGTAGACCCCACTGGGACGTTCTCTGCCTCATGAACCATCTTGGCGTAGGGTGCTAACTTGGCCTTGATTTCAGGGTCTGAAATAGATATAAGAAGGTTTATTTACGGTCGAAAAGTAAGGCATGCAAAAGTCTTTGACGGGCTGGTGAAAAGTCTGCCGTATGAATATGTATGGCTTTGATAACTCGTATGATTGTGGTCGGTTTAGAGACGATGAGAAGAAAAACAACTTAGTAGTTCCATCTTTTCTCTCTTCCGAAAACCAGACGAAAGCGCTTTTGATAACTTCCGTGATATCTCCCTAGTTTACTTTTTTCCTCCATGTGAATTTTGTTTTTACGCCCTGAAAAGCGGAGGGGTAGGCCGGACTCTTACCGGCTAAAACCGGAGTGCTTAAAATACCTAGTTAATTCAATAATCAATACTTAGCTAATAGACTGGTCTCTAGTAACCTAGATCAACGTGCGTATTTCGTCATAATTACTGCTGATCTAGATTGTATCGAATCATGCCAAGTTCGCTATTGCGAGAGGTTATCAACTACATTTACATAACACTGCGAAATTTAGTCGTCAAAGGTTAGTTATTTATAAACAACCTACATTTATAATAACGAGAAATATCAACACTATCTCATTATTTTAGAGGGAAAACCAATTGTTCTGATATAAAAGTGATTAATTGAGCTACTAAATATGATTTGCGTACTTCGTTATGGATACAAACAAGCCAAAATTGTATGGTACGGCTCTGAACTAGAAAGAGTAATGGTTCTTGAATTGATCCTTGAGAGACTCCCCAATATCTTAGTAATTTCTTGTTACCCAAAATACTTAGAAATAAAAATTATAACCAGAAAGGTCCTATCAATGGAGTTGAAAATTTATACCCTAGTTCCGGTACTTCAGATTTTGATATCTTAAAACTGATGAAAATTGGGAAGTTAGGAAAAATCATAAAAATATATTATAATGTTTCAAAGGCTACCTTCAGGAATAGATCGATCCAAGTAGAGCGGGTTGCCTTCCCATTTGGCATAGTCTCCACGGAAGTCGAAGTACACAGTCAGGTTGCCCATATATTTTGTGAACGCTGACGCTTGCACGATCAAAACCTGAAATGTAAGACCATACAAGTAATTTTAAAACTAATGCACTCGCAATGAAAGATGTTTCTGGTTTTCGGTGTCTTAACAAGGGCGATGCACTTCAATCCACCATCAGTGATTAGTGACCATGATCACTTTCTTTTTGATCTGGTGAGCAATATTTTTTTCTACAGTTAGACCTTCCCTGGCTGATAAACAAAGTTGATCGAAAGTTAATATACAAGGTGCGGGTTAATTCGAGGCGTTAAATATCTGGAGAAATGGTCGCGGATTGAGAATGGTCTTCGAACCCCAATGAACGGTTTTCATACCAGGGGTCAGATGATCACAGTTTAAGGAATTTCTCCAGGAACCGGTAAATATATTATATTTACCTTATGTTTCTTATCATGAGTATTTTCAATGAACACAGGGTACGGTCCCGCGACGGGCTCCCCGCTCGGCGCCTCTCCGTTCCACAGGAGGGAGTGGGTGTGTCCTCCGACTATAATGTCTATATGCTCACCGAAATCTCTCGCTATTTCTCTGAAAAGATAGAATGGAACTGTGTTAGTTTAGGTGTAAGCTATGGTGACTTTATTCCTATGCATTAGGTTTATGTGGAGTTTAAAAACTTCACCTAAGACTTCTTTGGCTTTGACTTGGCTTGGTTTGGACATGCGGATAGACGTTAACATAGCACAGAGCAGCATAGTATTATTCAAGGCTACATAATTATATGGCACTGTATGATAAGCCATAAGTCCAGAGAGAAATCTTATTTCTTCTAGAAACATCGCTTTTTGCCGATGTATTAGGTTTTTACCCCAAATCAATGCCTAAAGTGGGCAACTGCTATTTATGTCTCCAATTAAAAGTTATCACCATTTTTAGAGTTTATGACTTTAAACATAATGAATGATGCATTCATAATAACGAATTACAGATAACTTTCAAAATAACTTAGTAACAATGTAAAATAAACAGTACTTTTGTAAGTATTTTCCTGTTAGACGTTTCGTTAGAAGCATTATTTTAATTTAATCATCTGACGTATGTAGTTATGTGTTATTTGTGTCCTAATTGAGTGGTTGCATCCCGTCTGTCTTGACAGAACAATGAACGTTAAGATCAAGTGCCCGATAACACGGTATCCTACTTAGAGTTAACTTGGTTATTTAAAGAGTTATGTAATCATCATCTCCCTGACCTTTTCCTAAAATTTGGAGTAGGTAAATTATGTATTTCGCTTCCATTTATCTCTCCTTTTCGTCTCAGCGTTTACTCCTTTCTTCCTCATATCGTTCTTCACACAGCTCTTATCTCTCTTCGGTTTTCCTCAGTATGGATACCTACCTATCATTACTCTCTCAGATCAGACCAGTGGAGAAAAAATCGTACCATTTTCTATCAAACGATGTGTCGTTCTATAATGCAATATTGCAGTTAATTGCCCAAAATTTTGTCGACAAAATTAATTGAGTTTGAGATTCATTAAATTAAGAAAAAATCCTTACTCAAACAAAAGTAGAATATTTGCTAAGATTGATTGTTATCTTAATATCTAGTTACTATGTCATACATCCATATGATCTACGTCTAACAATAGGTCAAATCACTTGTCCAGTCAATTCAATTCGTTATTGCAAGCATGTGACATAAATCGTGTACATTGTGTTAGTAATCTACACGTGCCTCTTGTGTTAAATATGAAAATAGATAATAAATAAATTACTTGCATTGGTAACAATCTATACAGTAGCTATGTCATTGTTAGCTTAGTTTGTTAGGTAGTATTTTTATTACGATGTTCTTTTTAAAAGTCATCAAACAATTTTAAAGAAAACTGAGCTATCTGATCAGGACTTGCGTTTTCTTGCGAATTTCAGACGGGTTTACAATGGAAAGGAATAAAATATTTTTTATTCTATACTCCACGTCAGGACCTACCAAATGAACATATGTTCCGCGAAAATTCATGTTGCGATTTTCGCAAACTTCATAATCTTCTGCCTTGCATCAGGTTCTTCCATATACCACACACCCTATATAAGTATGGATGTTTGTTTTACTTACTGGTCAACTTCCAGTCCACAATGGGACAGTAAGACGATGATGTCGACTCCTTGCTCATACAAAGCTTCTGCTTCGCGCTTCGCTGCCACCTTCGGGTCAGTGAACTTTACTTTGCCGGGTGATGAGAGTTTCTGTGGAGGAAGAATATATTTTACTTAAAATCTGTTCTCTGTTAACTAAGGGAACCTAGATACGAAAGAAAGTGAGTTTAGAAAACATTTATAATAATCGGAGGTAAATATTATTTTTAGTAACTGACATCTTGTGAGTAGTACATTCAGAAACATAGGGTGATCCTGATTTGATAAGATTAAAGTCCGTTCTCATAAGAAAGCGAGGTACCAATACTGTTAAAATAATACGGAAGTAGGTGAATGTTATAAATTTACTTAGGTCTTCCAGAGACTCTCGTAGTGTCCTCCGTAGTGTCGGAAACTAATTAATTAGACAGTCATGGTAGTGTCGTCTTCAGAGTCAGTCATATAACATTTAATTCACATGTCATCGCAGTTACATCGTCGTAACCACCGTTTTGGGTACTCTATAAAAACTATCTTTGACAGAAACCAATACTGTTTTCTTCTCGGTCTATCTACAATTCATCCGTGACATTAATAAGCGATACTCCAGTCGTATCACAATCAATGCGAGATTACACTGAGATACTTTTATCATAGTAACATCATCAAAGAGAAACGTGATTGGCAACTGATAATATGTTGATATCACGCGTGTCTACATGTTGCATGTTTTACCTAGTTATTATCAATGGTAAGCGTGAAATTTCTTTCCAAAGTAGTTTTGAATGAAGAATATAATAAATAAGCGAAAATTATATGGATTACCGATTGAGCTGAATGAACTTTTTGACTTGGATTAAAAGTTATGTCTATTTATATACATAAGTAATGAACTTGTGTATAGAAATATATTAAGAGATTCATGCGCGAATTATGATAAACTAACAAGCAAGGTTATTTCCTATGTCTCGGTGGCGATACAAATAATTATATCACACGCAAACGGAATCTCAGACAGCTAGCGTTTGTAGATAAAACAAATGTTTGCCTAACGTGAGTATAAGCCGAAAATTATTGAAAATCAAAACAGTTTTGTAGACCACAATTTTAATGTAGGTTAACAGAAACATTTAAAAAATATCAATACTTTACTTAAGTCGCAATGATCAAATATCACTCACCGCAGTATCAGGTGTTATCAACCCAATAAGTCCAATCCTCCGTCCCTTCCTCTTCACAATAGTGTGAGGCTTGTACAACCCTTGCAGGACCGGTTCCAGGGTGGTGTCCATGTTGGCAGCCAGCACGGGCGCCTTCAGGGCTGAGAGATAGGGCGCTAGCCCGTCGGGACCGTCGTCAAACTCGTGGTTGCCAATTGCCTGTGGAAGAGGATAATTGTAATAAAAACTCTTTACTGCACACCAAAAAGGGTCCATATTGAAATTTGCATAATTACAGATTAAAGTTTATATTATTATATTTTTTTCAATATGTTTCATAATATATCGATTGTGTCTTTTGTTAACTTTTAGAAGTAAATATATCACTAGCAATAACACTAATAATAAATATGTAATTTTATTTCTTTTCTACATACATTAATTTATCTATGTTTTATGACCGAAATTTTTTCATGTTTTTAATATTTACACACAAATACCATTAACATTAAAAAAATCCTAGCGATTCCAAGGAACACTACTTTGCCTTCGTCTCTATATTATCCGTTTTAAGATCTGTAGTTCTACCATGGACTCTTAAAGCATTACTGTTGCGGTTGTGAAAGCGAGATGGCGCACTACACTGCGCATAACGCTGTCTCGCTTACTCAATGGCACAGTCCTGCTAGAAGAGCTCATGGCAAACGTGCTACATAAAGATATTATTTTCTTTTAAAACGACTTCAAAAAGGTAGAGCTGCTCTACTCGACTGTATATTTATTTAATTTTGATGATTCTTTTTTTATTTGAAAACTGATTCTTCCCATATCAATTTGATTGTGGGATCCATAAGCAAATCGTATAAGATCAATTTTGACGTCATATTTTTTTAGAATGATTCTTAACCCACTTACATGAGCATCATGAGGTATCAAGTTCATGAATTCCTGCGTAACATTCCACTTCAGCAGCGTATACCAGTAGGTGCCCTGGAAGCTGTCACCAGCGTTCAGGACCAAGGAGTCTGGCTTCTGGCCTAACAGGGTGTGGATCTCCTTGTAGAGGCGAGGGAAGCCGCCTATACAGGAGTTGTTGTTGTACCTGCATGTTGGAGTGTCTACTGAGGTCTCTTCGAACCTGGAAGAAAAGAAAAAGACATGTAAATTATTACTGATTTGTATTTAGTACGTTAAACAGGTCCTAGAGGGGCTCGTGGCTCGTAGCTAGCCGTACGGTTTGATTGAGAATACAGGTTAACCCGCGCTCGAAGCGGTTGGTCCGTGGATGGGTGACCATTCCCAAACTTACCGAGGCCCCTCCGTGCCTCGGATAGCTAGTTAAGCCGTAGGTCCCGACTTTCATACTATGATCTTTGGCAGACGTTAAGTCAATTCTGACAGCCAGTCACACCATGGGTCTTTATACCAAGTGAAATGGGCTGTGGAGGTCAGATAGGCAGTCGCTCCATGTTAAATACGGCATTCAGATGAATCTGGTAATAATGGAAGCCGACCACAACATAGTTGGGAAAACGGCTCGGGAGAATCAGATGATGAGGAGGATGATTTAATACGTAAAAAAATCTCCCAGGCTAGCTAAATTAGCTAGAAAGCTAGAAAAAAAGTCAACTGTCTGATTCTGAGAGAGACACCGTTTCTTTCACTTTTTTGCCCTACCTTTTTCCTAAGCTTTTTGGGCTTAGCTTTCCGTCGGGGATGTCTGATTTCATACTGGATACTGTATTTTTAATGGAGCGTCATTTGCTTGGGAGCCTACCTTAACACAGCTTAGGAAAATCAAAAAATATAATAATATAGAACTGAATGACATATTGCAGTCCAAAAAAGTTGTTTGTGCGCTACATAATAGCTACTCTCATTACATATAGCCTTCCTTTGTAAATTAAGAGCGGTCATTTGCATTATCACAAAAGATTTCAACAATTTTCACGCAAACGTTTTTCCACATGACGAATGTGCAAAAAAAAATCATTTACGTAAATTATTAAGACTTATATTTATTTATTATATTATAACTTGAAGCCTCTTTTCTGTTTTATCTAGTTTTCACGCTGTTGGTTGTACGGAAATGTATGAATGATGAAGAACTGAACTGACTATGACACATATCGACGGGTCCTACGTATACTGGTGTAACCCGCAAAACAGCGAAATACGTTTTTTTGCACCAAAAGCCTTAAAATTACCTTAACTTTATATCCTGTAAAAATTATATTAAATTATCAAGTAATTTCAAAGATACAAACTTGTAAACTAATATAAGTGACATGATTTTCTGCCACACGACCGTCTACACTGATATAAGTCACTTGCACCAGTGTAGGTAGTCGCGTGCGACGCGACTCGTGGTCGGGAGCACGTTACAACACTGGTATAACTGCGATGCGTTTTAGGTTACATATTCATTTATTAAAAAACTATTCAGATTTGGTTTGTCTTGATTTAGTAGTGGTAACATGTCACAACAATGAAGCGCTCAAGAGGTCAAGTAATGATAGATTTATTAGAAAAAAAAAATAGTAAAATAAACACTCCAGGAAATTACGAAAATAAATATTAATTGACATTTTAAATAGTATGATGATATATTTTGTATTGTTTGATCATATATAAAACAAAGTAACTCAATCTTTCGTTTTTGATTTTAAGTTTTGCTTCCCTTGTTTGAAAACTGGAAAATAATTCCACGGGGGAACTTTAAAAAAAAGGAGGAGGTTTTCAATTCGGATTTTTTATGTTCGCGCATATCTCCTTTGCTTTCCAAACCGATTTGAAATATTTTTTTTCTTTGTTGGAAAGGGTATACTTCCCAAATGGTCCCATAGTCACCAAGTCGGGATCTGATGATGGAATCTTGGTGAAATCGAGGGAACTCTTCAAATGTTATAGCGTTATATAATGTTATAGGAAAGCGTACAGCAAATTTGGTTTTTTCTACAGCAAGTGAAGCATTTGCGTTCAAAAGAACCATTCTACCATCAGATCTGATGATGAAGCTACGATGGCCTCGTGAATGTAGCCGGAATTCGATGTTTGTGAGATGCGTGGCACTGCATTTGGTTTGATGGAAATTATCATGAGAATGATGAATGGGTGAAGGCCATATTATTATTAATATCTAAGATTTAAAATATATCACTAAAAATAAACCAATAAAAAACTTTGTGCAAAGAATAAACTTACTTTAAAAATCGATAATAGCACTAAAAAGTTAAAAATAATACTATAACCTACCTAACTATATTAATAAGCCAAACCTAAACTAGTATTAACCTACAATACAACTTTATAATTTTATGGAGTCGGTGCCTTGCTAGGTATATATGTATAATTACCGAAAGTTCCTAATTAAGAAGATTAAATTTTTTAGTTTTATTATTTTTAAGATGGCAAGTCCATCGATTTTATTTTTCATTAAGAGTGCCGCATAGAGGATAGTAATATGAGTGCCATAATAATATTAACGTCCGATTAACAACACCTATTAAGCATAGGTAGATCTGGAAAAGACTTCTATTTTGTATTTTTATTTCATTTCCTGCCTCACCCTTTAAATATTTAAGTTTAATAACAAATAACAATGCAGAAAACTGTTGCAAGTAGTTTTCCAGTACTGAGTAAACTGGTGTAAGTGTTTAAAAGTCGATAAAAGAAGATGTTATTGTTAATATTATAACCTCATATTAATCAGTAGATTGGAAATAGCATATTAAAACAGTAAAATTCTTAAATTTTCTCTTACTACAAGAATAAGCAAGTACATTGTATACTGGTATAAGTGCCACTTGTATCAGTTTACAGGTTTTACCATAATAAATAAAACAAGCTACATCAATGCAAGTGACACTATTTTCCAAAGTATAAAAAAAAATTAAGAAACAATAATGCAATCTTGTTTCTTAGAGATTCAAATATAACATCTCAAAATTTCAAGTATTTCTACTGATTTATGACAAAATTACAAGCTTTAGAACCTTTGAACCGCTCTCCTGAACAGTTGTGTTTTTGCACTTGTACCAGTCTACGTAGGACCCGTCGATATATTCTTCAATCCTTGTCATCACGATATCTCCGGAATGGTGATCCTTAGGGAAAAAGTATTGAGACAATTTTATAGATAATTGCATGATCTACACCTTTTGTCAGACCTACTTTGGCGATAATGCTTGCCATTTATGAGGAAAACGCGAAAAGATGATATTATTGACCTTTGAATTGTGTAACTTTTTTTAGCACAAGTCCGTTTTATGGGGACTTTTGATATTTCATCTATAATGGTGTGTGGCGAATTAATGCAAACTTACGAGGTTGTTTTGTCTACTTTGACTGAACTAGAATGTGATATTAACTTGCCTTATATCGTTTGACCATTCAGGCTATCAAATACAGGATATTCAATCTGACCGGGAGTTTCAGAGATAGCGCGTTCAAACAAAAAAACTCTGAAGCTTTATGTTAAACTACGTAGAGTTAGGTAGACTCTTTAGCTGGCAAATCAGAAAGGCTCTATAATAAAACTGTCTCGTTGGCCTAGTGGCGCTAAGCGCGACTGCTACGCTAGAGGTCTTGGGTTCGATTCCCAAGTCGACCAAGGTGTTATTGGGTTTTTCTATGAAATTCTCAGTAACAGGTCGGAGTTTGGATTTGTGCACGGTTAGTGGCAATAGGCTCGCCCCCTATTACATGGGACCTAAACATATCGGCGAGCTATGGGTGTACATTGGAACACCTCTGCCTAATACTTCGATACAGGCGTGATGATATGTTATGTATGGTAAAATTCCATGATACCTAGAACTGTATAGATACTTTATACATATGTATAGGCATAACATTCAATATTCAACTATTCTTTGTTAAATGTATAATTACAATTCGTTATACCTCAAGAGTTTTTCAACAATTGCTTTATAACGATAGACTTGCGCGTCAGACGATTGAGATTTTCCTTGATGAATATAATAATTTATTCAATTATCGATAATTATAAACAATATGTACAGAAAACCTTAAAATATTTACAATATTATAAAAACTAAGCCTAAATATTAAATAAGAAAAATTATATACTAAATAAAACTAAGAACTAAAATAAGGCGAATCAGATTTATAACGCCGGGAACTGACGAAATGTGTTCTAAGCTCATTTTTTATCCCAACGCTGGGGAAAGGGTTGCTTTCTACGCTACATTTAGAACACTATACAAAAAGAGAACAATACACACACAAGCAAAAACATATTATGTAATACACAAATAAAACATTAAGCAAGCAAATAATCATTAATAAAGGCTTGAAAACGGAAACAATACATTCATTAAAAAACGTTCCATGCAAAGAAATGCAAACCACTTGAAAAAACATGCACAAAGAAATGACATTTAATGTTGTCGAAATTACGAGACATTGTCAAAAGCAGCTGTTTCCACACAACTTATTATATTGACATTTTAGAGGTCTGACAAGCAAGGTCAATTGCCGGACGGATTGTAAAACGTCACTGTAAGTGCCCTGGTACTCGATCCGGTGCGGAAACCGGTAGCGGTTTTCCGGAGTGGGATGTGCAAAATAACTAGTTGTTGGTATGAATCAGAATTCATTCGGGTTTAATATTATTTTTTATTTTAATATTTACCAGCGATTATATTTATTTGATACATATTTAACAATAAGTATGAAGGTTCTTTAATTATTGTGATACTGCTTAGAAAAGGCCCCGTTTCCTGAAACAAGCTCCTGCTAATTATAGCAAGTCGGACGTTTTCCTAAATTTGGTTCCATAGCATATGAACTATACGTCCTACCTATAAGAGGAAATTTTGTGTCATTTATCTGTCAAAAATACATATAGTTCTAAAAGTCGACCCAACAGACGAAAACAGAGGTTGACTAAAACATAATTTATGCCTATTGGGTACAAAACCTTAAAATATTAAAATGGTGAAAGCTATAGAATGATACACACTTCGGATATCCGGCACTAACCGGTCGTCGGAAAGTGTATACAGGTCTTAACGACGACTGCTTGAGGAAGAGAAAGGCGTGACGACAGATTGTTAATTTTGTTAATAAACATGAGTCTGTCTTTGAGGCTTTGGACACTTCCAAAGCTAGAGTGATAAAGAGTGGGATTTATGGACAATTATTAAGGAAAGGGTAAGGTCAGTATACAATATTTCAGCTCAAAATGAGTTACTTAAACAATTAATATAATAATACTATTTTTTATAAATATTACTAATTGTTGACTCCATCTGGTCTACTCTCCACCGCTTTTGAATTAATATACCTTTTGCGGTAACACCCTGTAGAGTCGAGTACAAATCCATTAGGATAAGAATATCAGTAAGTTGTATCATGTGAAAGTTCGCGCTAAAACTAAATACATAATGTATATTTTTTACTACTTTTAAAGACAAAATTCTAAATGTAGGAGGAGTCTGTCGATATCGCCTATGTTAAAATTATAGTTCGTAACATTGACGAGATCTATATTTATTAATAGATGGGGTCATGACCTATGGAGAATAAAGCTCAATACACTTAAAATAGACTGACCTATAAATCGAGGACAGTATAAAACGGTTACCTCGTTTTAGCTTATTTCAGGAAACTGTAACTTTAGATAGAAAGCCTCCATTATTGTTATATTAGTTCTTTGATAAAGTTCTTGATAACTTTCAGATAAATAGGTTAGATAAAAGCAAACTAAAGTTTAGTGCCCAATCAATATGAGGTATCATTAAAAGTGTTTTAGTGCTAGGCAAAACATTTTTTATATCATCTTTCTGCCGAGCCTTTTCCGAAGTATGTTGGGTCGTCTTCCAGTCTTACCGGATTCAGCTGAACACCGTATTTCACATGGAGCGACTGCCTATCTGACCTCCACACCCCATTTTACTGGGTAACACAGTATCCCATAGTATGACTGGTTATCATAATTGACTTAAGAACTGCTTAAGACCATCGTATGTACCGAGGTACAGAGGGGTCTTGGTATGTTCACAAATGGTCACTCAACCACTGGCCAACCGCGACGACGTACGGCTTTGTATCATCGGTAAAACCGTACGGCTTACATTTAGCCACCAGGCCGTCCATTACTCTATTTTTTATATGACTGCAACATTAAAACAGTTGAATGTTTTCAGAAAATAGTATTTAAGTCTTTTTAGTATATTTTTAGATGTCCTACAGCTGAACAAAGGGCTTCTTCAAATTTGCTCCAGTCTCTTCTCTCTAGATGACTCCAATCTTGCAAATAGCGATTGATCTCATTTCGCCACCTTCCCCAGGTATGTACAATGATTTTTTGTAGACTTTTTGTTCATGACTTTTTTTTTTAAAGATAAGTTTATTGCCGGTTTTTTTCCATAGGAATGACATTTTGGAACCTGCAACTATAGTCAGTATTTTAATGTTTTAAAAGAGAAAAATATTTTGATTTATTCCATCAGATTTTCTCAATATCTGAACAAACTTACTCCATAATTAAAATCGTTACATCAAAATCCTGACCGACACTTTTACCTTACGTTTCTAACTAAGAACATATTTTCTCTTTCATAACAGAACTAGAGCATTTCATAATAAGATCTGAGAATTAGTTATGAATGATACGTCATTTACACATACTATAAGTATTCGTAATAATAGTAAGTTCAATAAGAGATTAGATAACAATTATATTTATACAGAATGTTTTGCAATAGATTATTCAGAAATGTACTGATAAGATAAATATGTTTAAACAGAGAAAGATGAAGTTGTCATTAGTATATTTATAAAATACTTAATTGAGTTCTTTCATTAAGTTGTTTATTTAACTTATTTATTCAGCTGAGTAAACTGTCGAAATATTTTTCTTGTAATTAATATAGCTCTTTTTTTATATATATTTGTAAACCTCATTCAAAAAGAGTGGTTTTCTAAGGTATGGAAAGTTTGATGTGTCGGTCTGTATGTGTGTCTATCTAAATCTGTGCGTCTATCTATAACATCGTAACCCAAAACCAATGGACCAATAATGACGCTTTTTTTTTCTTTTCATAGCTAAGATGATCGAGATGGTCCTAAACTATATATTTGAAGGTCTGTTTAGCATTTATAAAAAATGTGCGCTGCCTTAAAATGATAAAGTGGTACTTCAATGGATTCCTATTTGGTTCCAATTTTACGACATTATTCATTGTTTAAAAAATGTGTAAAAATATTTCTTTTACACGCCTTTTTTATCGTAAACTAAAAGAAAGAAACAAAGCCGTTTACTATGTAGAGGAATTTAGAATATTATTATTCCTTGAATAGTAAAAACAATAGAAGTGCGAATCGTCCTTTGTTAGTAAAACTAACACAAATGATTTGAATAATAAAGATGTCATTAAAATTAGATTACCTAAACATTCTTGTTTGTGTATAAAAACAAACGCTACAAAAACACGCGTTGGTTATAATTTCAATAAATATCGAATTACTGTTGATCAATGCAGTTTTTGTAGTGCTTATGAAAACAAATCTCGAATTATTGCCGAAAAATGATAAGTTAGTTCGGAATAATGTGAACGGGTAATCTCGCTTCCTTCCTTGATAAATAAAATATATTTTTTTACACATCTAAAAAATATTTAAGGACACTATGGTCAACGATCTGAAACTTTGTTAATTGCGGCCATGTCAAATGACTACGCATTAAAAGCTAATTTTGTACCAAGTACTTCATAGACTGTGTAATAAGAAGAGATAGACAGATATCTATTTACCACATCGGTTAGGATAGCTTTTAATACTTTAAATGTTCTTTCGGAGAACCTTATAGATTAGCAACATCGCTCAAGTGCTGTCTATAAAAGATCAGTTTCCTTTTACATTCGTTGCCGTCTTTATAAATGGCCTGCATATCCTCTATAAAATAGAAAAGCCGCCTAGAAAACCAACGAAAGGCTACAGAATGATATATGATCTGAATTAAAGGTTTTTGCTTCTGGCTCTAGATTAAATTAGCATAAGCTTACCTAATACGTAAATCTTGTGTGTTTGTGGAGAGAAAATAAGGTAAGATGATAAGAATCTCTCTTTTCGAAAATCGGCCACCTTGCAATGCTGGATATCGCTGTCGTTTGCATTGTTCTCCCGGCTGGTGTCCAGCATAAAGGGAGGGAAAATAAACTCTGATTGTTTTAGCTGGTAAGAGTCTGGCATACCCCTCCTCGTTCCCCAGGGCGGAGGAAGTCCTGATGGACTTCAACGGGGAAAAAAGAAGGCCAGCTTGCAAGAAGGTCTAACTGCAATGATATGCATTCAGAAATTTGTTTCTACAGCATTTTACTAACGTCATACTTGCGTGCAAGGTTCTAATATGCAAATATGACGTGTTTTCGCTGCAATAAACTTTTGTTTTCAAAACTACATAAATTGCTCTCTAAATTACCTAACTGAATATCATTGGTTTGCATACTTTATTGTTCCTATATCTACATATTTATAGACTTCTGTGTTGCTTTGGATGCTTTTTAACCGACTTCAAAAGAGATGGTATGGTATTTTTTCATGACTCCGGAAATTATTATTCGATTAAAAAATATATTTTTGTGTTCACTACAACCTCAAAGGACGTGGTCCCATGTAAATTTCATCGTAGTCTGTTTTTGTACGTAAATAGTTGTGTCCTTATCATAGTCATTAGATACAAATCCATTCGTTCTCTACAAGAGATGAGTCTTGTTCTCAGCAGTGGGACATTTAGCTGGTATACTGTTATTAAAAACTAGCTGTGCCCCGCGGTTTCACCCGCGTTAATACCTATATTCCGTTCCGATGTAAGAAAGTTTTTAGGTGTTTTTTTTTACTGCTTGTGTTACATTATTGGAGTTATAGTATGGATACCTCACTTCTTTGAAAAAAAATTGTAGCCTATGTTCACCGGAGATAGTGTAGCTTCCCAACAGTGAAGAAGAATTTTTCAAATCGGTCATGTAGTTTCGGAGCCTATTCAATTCTAACAAACAATCAAATCTTTCCTCTTTATAAATTAGTGTAGATGTAGATGTATCTAAATAATATTCATAAAACTATAGTAATTTGGGCGATATTGACCGCAGAAATCTAGACAATGATAAGTGGAACAACTAAAGGGTGAATTAGCACAGTATGGGTCATTCTCTCAAAAATGATTGCAGGAATATGATGGTTTAACCTGGATACTACTAGCAAGAGACTTAGTAGAGACAAGGTAAAACCAAATTGTGGATCTATGTGACAGTGAGAAAAGAGCTGTATTTAATTATTTGTATAAATAGATAGAAGAGCAAGGTCATCATTAATAGTTTGTGCTATAAATAAACACTAAGTTATAGCCACCGATAATCAAGTGTTGACTCACAATAATCCATTTTAAGTGTACTTGAAATTAAAGGTTTTGACCCTGGGACTAACTTTCGTAAACACGATGCTATATTTTAATAAAATTATCTTATCTTCTCATAATATCGGACGGATGTTAAAAAACATAAACCAAAACATTTAACACATAATTTACATACTAACTTGTAAAAAAAAATATAGATCAATTCTTACCTAGCGTGAAAATCGTTGTAATGTATAATATCCAAAGGGTACAATCCCTCGAATGGCAAAGCAAATCCATACACACATCCAAATAAAATGGTAAAACACGTTAATACCAACATTTTTGGTAATTAATATAACAGTTTATTTAATATTATTATTTTATTCACATAGCGGGCGCGCGTGCGGTCTGCCCGGCGACTGGTTGGGTACTGAGCGGCGAATTGGAGCAACTCGACGTTTCTTTATTGATGAATGCGCAAAGAATTTCGCGTTTGTAGACGGGCTATGCAACAGGCGCTGATAGTAGTGAAATATCCTTAGTATGTATAATTTTATGGACATGTTATGAGGAGGCATAAAATACATATCTATTATGTACTTAAAAATCATGGTCTATACAGGGTGTTACAAAACCCCTGTCCGATCCGTTAAGGGGTTGTTAGCTATCAATGTCTGATTACATTAATGCAGAAAATAAAAGAAAAAATAAAAAAAAACCGTTATAGCCTATTTTTTTTTCTCTAAATGGATCGTGAGAGTGACGGCATCGTCACAGGTTGTGCCAAATGATCATACAAAAGGCCAACATTAACACCGACGAATACGGTGGTGTAGTTTTTGATTTATCTTCAAATTTATGGAATTTGGCGGCTACTTCAAAGTTCATTATTATTGTTATTATCATGAATATTCCAAATTTAACATTTTATTTGGGCATGTGATGGTGAACCCTATATCCCCCTTTCGGGCCGGACAGGGGTTTCGTAACACTCTGTATATACAAAGGTAGGTATATAAATAGGATTGAAATATGTTCTGCATGTATGCGTGAAGTATGGGAAATCGGATGGGATGAAAAAATAATTGGATGGATTGTGTGGAAGAGACAATTCTTCTGTCTCTAGACCTTTCCCCAACTATGTTGGGATAGGCTTGAGTGTTACCGGATTCAGCTGCATACTGTATGTATTATTAACGAGTAGCTCTATTGAAATCAATGTTTAGATGAACCACAAACGGAAGTTTTGGTTTAGCTAAATTAGCTCATAGATTGATACGCTTGTTTTCTATACCTAGGCAGATTGCTTACAGCTATAACATTCTTGTAGGTTTTGACTTATCCCAACAGTATTTAAGCTAAACGTTTGATTAAATAGCTCTTTTGGGCAAAAAAAAAATAGACACCGCAGAATGCTCACACACATGACAATATTTGTTATTTCAATTATAATATTCTATTGTAGGAAAATACGAAATACGAATTTCGTTTCCACTTTCCCATTATTTTCAAACATTTAAATTTTGTAATAATAATTTTGCGCAAAAATAGCTACCGAGTGGGTCCCTGATGCCGGAACTCGCAGACGAGGAAGGCCAAGGAGACGGTGGCGGGATGACATCGATCGCTTCTTAAGTGATTGGTGTCATGTGGCTCGAGACAGGAATGTCTGGAGTCAGACGGGGGAGACCTTTGCCCAGCAGTAGGACACTTAAAAGGTTATATAAAAAAAAATGTAAATACTATAGAATAAATTTCTACTTTTGCATTCTGTTAAACATTACAGACTTGTAACACCTAGGTGTCTATTATAAAGCGCACTTATATAAGATGATTGATGTCATATCGTCCCCGTTATACAAAAATGAGCACTAGGATTTCAACACCAGGAAAACTAGATATATTTCAAATCATATACTTTATTTACAATATTTACAAAGGCTTTTATATCTTGATCTTATATCGGAGGCCAATATAACGACGCTTCGTTGTGAGCCGACTCAGGAATCCACTTTAGGTATTCATCAAGCAGGACTGGAACAAAAAGATAACATAAATAGTTATGTTAATGTGACCTTATCTTCTTGATAATAAGGTTGGTTTTCGACGACGTCCGTGGTCGAGTGGCGTAAGCACCGGTTTTCAAGGTGTCGCTAGCTCTGAGGTCTCGGGTTCGATCCCCGGACGGATCAATGTAGAAAGTCACTTTTCTACATTGTTTCGGGTCTGGGTGTTTGTGGTACCTTCGTTGTTTCTGAATTCCATAACACAAGTGCTTAATAGCTACTTACTTTGGGTTCAGAGCAATGTATGTGATGTTGTCCGCATTTATTTATTATTATTATTATTATTTATATTTATAACCTAACGAGAAACAGCACAGCACAGCACCTTCATTCCGTCACAATAACTGTATGATTCGTACAACGATACTAGTGATACCAACAACACATACAATAAAGCACCTTTTTCCATTAAAATAAGGTCTATTTTTCCACAAAAGCCTTATTCTCTTCCCAAATACTATGCAAGGCGTCCCTAGTATCAGCTCGCTTGGTAGCTAGAGCTTTGACAACAAAAACAAACAAAAATCAACCTTATTGGACTACAATAAGGTCTACATTCCAATAATAAAGCTCACACAGATTCTTATTGTCCGTTTTTGACTGGCCTTAGTCTGTTAGTCTAGTGGTTAATGACCCTGACTGCTAAGCTGGAGGTTGTGGGTTCGATTCCCAACCGGGGCAAATCTTTGTGTGATGAGCATGATCATTTGTTTTGTCCAGGTATAATTCATCTATATAATATCTATGAATGTCTACCAGTTGTCTGATTACTAAAAAAAGGCTCTGCCTAGTTTTTGTACAGCTGACCAAGTATAAAAAAAAGGTTAATCCTATACTTACAATTCTTATTCTCCTCCCAAACACTCTGCAAGGCATCCCTGGTACCGGCTCGCTTAGCTATCAGCGCCTTCAGCAGTAGTTCCGTCCTAGGCTGCAGCTTAGCCCAAGTCTTGATCATTGTGGAGGGGGGAGAGAGGAGGGAACTAGAGTATTTCTTGAGTTTCGGGAACACAGCGCCCTCTAGGAGGAACCGGGCGAACCATCTGTGGGAAAGATATTGGTTAATAATAAATAAATGAACAAAAATCTTAAATGGATACAGAAATACAAGTACAAAAGTTAATTAGATTATTTAGAGTAGGTTATGTACGGATGTGTGTGTAATAATTCAATATTTAAAATACTAAATTATACAACATGAATGTCTCCTAAGCCAGATTTGACAAACACATTACAGTAAGAAGGCACTAACAATACAACACAACTGTTTTTTTGCCATTTTGCCCCACGCAGAATCCTCAAAAATAAATTAAAATATTACTGGTCTTCTCGATTTTTAATTAAATAATATAAGAATCAGATCATTCTATTTTTAAATATTTCTCTAGTATTAAACTTATTAATAAAACTCATTGCAGTAAATATTCTTTTACGATAAATTATGTACCTGTATCTCTCAATCTTCTCAGGGTAGTCGACCTCTACGGTGGGTAGTTCCCAGCCAGCTTTCCCGAAGGTACCTTTGAAGTGACACTTGACGCGACCCGACTTGCTGTCGTAAGCTGGTGGCGGATCGTCTAGGGGGTCACCTGAGGAGACAAATAATATATTAGAGTAGTGATACATGAGCAAAAGTAGTTTACCTTTTAGATATCTCACACAGGTAGGTTCAACAGTTAGGTATTATTCTAGTCGACCCATATCATTTCGTATATCGGTCGAATATAATAATTCAAAAAGTCGCGTTTGTTCACCTGGGTGATATAGATCTATACAGTTCCAAGGTGAATGACACAAAAGTCAACTCATTTTACCCGACCTACGTTTTTTAGAGGTGAATTGAGGAGATACAAAAATCTACAGAACCTCTTGTATACGAATAGTTTTCACATCAGAATTAAATGGATTATCTTACTAAGTTAACCATTTCCCTGTCCCGTGATCCCATATAAACATTTCCATTGTTTAACTATTGTGTCTACTGGCGAGACAGTTAAGTTGTTAATTTAAAACATAGATTTAACATATACATAGACTGCTACTATCGCTAGTTTTCCTTTGTGCCAAGCGAGAGCAGTTTTTAGTCTGAACCTAGTACATTTCGTTTTTCATTTAAGTTAATTTTCGCGCAACGAGAAACTTATATACGAAAATATCGATGATTTTGACATTGTTATTTAATATTAGTATTTTAGATAGATTTGATAAAACGGCAAGCTCCATCTTCATACATAATTCACGACTAAACTAGTTCACACCAGTGCTTACGGTTCAAACTCTGATAGACTCGCTCTTTATTTACTTATTTATACTCTTAGATTTAAACCTTACCTAAGTTACACATCTGCGGCACCAACAGCGGCAGCCACTCGGGCTCCACAGCGGTCACATTCCTCATCACCATCTTGCGTCTCTCTTCGGAGCCGGTCTCGTACAACTCCTGGAAGACCACCCATTCTGGTATCGTCTTCCGGAGAATGGAGTCCGAGTGGAGGTGCACTGGTTCTTCTAGCTCGCCGCAGTGGTATGCGTACTTGAATTTGCGTTTGTCTTCTCCTGTACAATAAGGATTTTTAATTTGAGATGTAAATGAATAGTTAAGTGATATCAAATATATTGAAAACTAGCTGTGCCCTGCGGTTTCACCCGCATGAATGCCTAGGTCCCGTTCCCGGTCTCTTTATGTTATTCAGGGCACAGATGAATCACTATCGTAGCAAAGGTCAGGATTACTTTTTTTTCACCGAGCAATTTTCAATTTCTTTTTCATAAGAACCTTCTCCTGATAATAACTAACACAACAAAAATGTAATGTATATATAACATGTATGTATTTAGAAATATATAAGTACTAGCAGCCCGCCCCGGCTTTGCTCGGGTGCAACGCTGATACCAAATATAACTACACAATAATAAAGTTCTGTAGGGCGAAGCACAGCCTTGGACGCACTATTTGGTATAGGTACGACCCCCGGCCCCCGCGCGGCCCTCCGGCCGGTATCGCCGCAACCGCTATGTGCCTAAGTTTTAAATTTGCAATATCTTCGAAAGTATTCATTTAAATTACATGCTGTAAAGGGCAATATTGACCTATATTGCATGCAGAATTTATTGAAGGAATACTTAATTGGATAAGGATTAATACTGTATGGCTTAAAATCGCTTTTTCGTAAATAAGTAATAAATAAACGATAAAAATGGTTATTGTGGGTTATCCTCAAGAGATAGACATATGCCATCGCGGACTTTTTTGTAGATCTTTTTAAGGTGCACAATACTGTAGTACATTATTTTGATCTATCTCATAGGGTTCAGCCAGCGTTTGCAATGAAAGCGCAGCAAATGGGTTCATTTACGACCTTACATTAGTAATCTCTAAGATTATCGGTATTCCTCTACTATATTATGCATGTATTATATATATAAACCTTCCTCTTGAATCACTCTATCTATTAAAAAAAACCGCATCAAACTCCGTTGCGTAGTTTTAAAGATCTAAGCATACATAGGGACAGACAGCGGGAAGCGACTTTGTTTTATACTATGTAGTGATGTTTATCAGTCGTCTGGTTATCATAACACAAGCTCTGCTTAGCTTGGGATCAGACAACCGTGTGTGAGATGTCCTGGAATATTATTATTATATATTATTAATAAAAAAATATCGGTACTCCTGACTTTTCTATTATATGCATTTTTGGTTGACTTGTTAGTAAACTTTGCCTGCTAAATAGCGAGAGACGCCATCCCCTTACGTTTAAGACTTATAAAGTTTCCCGATATGTATATTTGGTTGATCGTGTATGCTACATGACAAATACACATATCAGGGAACTTATGTCCCTTAATTTAAGAAGGGAAAATAATATAATCCTACATGTCAAAAACATAATACTCAACTACCTATTTTCGATTTAAACGCAAAGTACCATAATCATCTACAATTCCTACCTTCCTTAACCTCATCCAGCGCTATCTTCTTCCCGACCTGGTCTCCCAGCCCGCTGAGCACCAGCTGCCGCAGTAACCTCGCCTGGTTGTCTGAGATAATCACTGACCTTCCTTAACCTCATCCAGCGCTATCTTCTTCCCGACCTGGTCTCCCAGCCCGCTGAGCACCAGCTGCCGCAGTAACCTCGCCTGGTTGTCTGAGATAATCACTGACCTTCCTTAACCTCATCCAGCGCTATCTTCTTCCCGACCTGGTCTCCCAGCCCGCTGAGCACCAGCTGCCGCAGTAACCTCGCCTGGTTGTCTGAGATAATCACTGACCTTCCTTAACCTCATCCAGCGCTATCTTCTTCCCGACCTGGTCTCCCAGCCCGCTGAGCACCAGCTGCCGCAGTAACCTCGCCTGGTTGTCTGAGATAATCACTGACCTTCCTTAACCTCATCCAGCGCTATCTTCTTCCCGACCTGGTCTCCCAGCCCGCTGAGCACCAGCTGCCGCAGTAACCTCGCCTGGTTGTCTGAGATAATCACTGACCTTCCTTAACCTCATCCAGCGCTATCTTCTTCCCGACCTGGTCTCCCAGCCCGCTGAGCACCAGCTGCCGCAGTAACCGCGCCTGGTTATCTGAGATAATCACTGACCTTCCTTAACCTCATCCAGCGCTATCTTCTTCCCGACCTGGTCTCCCAGCCCGCTGAGCACCAGCTGCCGCAGTAACCTCGCCTGGTTGTCTGAAGGTGGCTTCATCTCAGGGTCTACAGCCACGTCCACGCCGGCCACGCTGAGGTTGATCTCTGAGGTTAATTGCTTGCGGAGCTTACGGATTTCTTTAATCGCCTGCAGAAATTTGAATGATGGAGTAATTTTGACTAATTGGTAAGAGGTAAGGTAGGGTAGGGGAAATTGAGCTCTACGTGGTTTGGATTAAAGTTCAAAAGGGTTTATTATTATTATAAATTAAGTTATTTTTTTACATAATATTGTTTTAAAAATTACTTCATATCACACTTACCTTTTCTCTTAAACCATATTTAGCACAGAACAGGTCTTCTTCACCCTTAACGTAAGCAAACTCTGCAGCTCCCACTGCTCGCAGTAAAACTCCTGGATCGCCCAGGAGTTGGACATTGCCAGTCGCTGGCCAACTGTCTGGCTTGCCAGACATCACCTGGTAAAGGAGAATTTGAAATGAAATTAATGTAAAAGGGTAAGTCAGAAACATTGAATGAGAAAATTAAATACACATCCATTATGTTTTCAAGTTTCATGCTATTATTATATGTAACGTTGCTATGAGAGTAAGAGCACGACTTTCGGGATAACTAGTATGTAAACATAATGGAAGAACTTCTTTACACAGGGAGGGGCAGTGTATCATATCCATGAAGATATAAATATTTTTTTAAATGGATCCTCGATCGCTAGAGATTCCGCATAACAAAAACACAAATAAAACGTGGAAAATCTCTTCCGCATCAAGTTGACATAACGAGAAAGACTGCGCCAGATTCGATAAACACTGGCTAGGGCTGTCACAACTTTATACAGGAACAACTGCCTACCTCAGGCACTGATAACGCCGACACGAGAGCTATGGTATACGCTAGGAGGTTCTGTTGGTGGCTCAACGCTAACATCTTGCCGTAGCGAGGCAGGAGAGGGAAGGCAGACACTGCCTTATCTAGGGCTGACACTACTATATAGGAACAACTGCCTACCTCAGGCACTGATAACGCCGACACGAGGGCAATGGTATACGCTAGGAGGTTCTGTTGGTGGCTCAACGCTAACATCTTGCCGTAGCGAGGCAGGAGCGGGAAGGCAGACACTGCCTTACCTAGGGCTGACACTACTATATAGGAACAACTGCCTACCTCAGGCACTGTTAACGCCGACACGAGAGCGATGGTATACGCTAGGAGGTTCTGTTGTTGGCTCAACGCTAACATCTTGCCGTAGCGAGGCAGGAGAGGGAAGGCAGACACTGCCTTATCTAGGGCTGACACTACTATATAGGAACAACTGCCTACCTCAGGCACTGATAACGCCGACACGAGGGCAATGGTATACGCTAGGAGGTTCTGTTGGTGGCTCAACGCTAACATCTTGCCGTAGCGAGGCAGGAGCGGGAAGGCAGACACTGCCTTACCTAGGGCTGTCACTTTCAGTACCTGGAATAAAAGAGATTTAAGATTAGACAGTTGATTTAGAAGACTATAAAACACTGGAAAATGTTGCACAATTCTATGGTTAATTGGGTTAAGTTGCTTTATTTACCCTGTCAAACAAGTATAACATGTTTCGAAAGGTGTAAAAATATGGGAGTTTATTCAAATGTTTTGAATAAACTCCCATACCATTAAGCTAATATACATGGAAGCCCCAAATCTGCTTTTATAATTATATTTTACACCCTAGTTTTTTTACAAACGAGTTTTTTTAATAAAGGTCCTAACTGCACACACGGCTTTTTTCCATGACTAATAGGACCGCATTAGATATAAATGGCAAAAAAGTGTACGATATGAACGTGAGAAGAGTTTCTACTAACCTCTTCCTCTCCCTTCTTGGTTTCCCTTAATGGTGGTTTCTCCAATATACCCAGGGTTTCTAGCCGTTTTTCAGCTAATCGCAGTTGCATCCTGTCCGGAGCAGTTGGGAATGGGAAGTTTACTACCTGAAACGACAACAGGAAATCATAAACATGAAGTTAAATAAGACAAATAATAATGGGTGTTTTTTGCCTATTCTGGTAACGAAGTACTTCTGGACACCCGTTTCGGATTATGCGTTTTAAGTAATAAACACTAAGGATTTATAAGATGTAAATGCACATTTTAACTACGAATTGGCGCGCCCATATACCTCCTTTTTGTTCCTATATGAGTTATTTCAAAGGAAAAACAGACTCCACAAAATCAAACCCATTCTTGAATTTAGGTCGAAATCTAATTTTGTATTTTCTAAGTGTTTACTTGAAATGGGTTAATTGGCCAACAGAAGAACTGAAACAAGTACATTTAGATAAAAAAAAGTCTCACCTTATCAATCCCCATACACTTCATAGTAAGCAGTAGATCATCTACCGGCCTCCGACACAGGTCCGGCGGGTGATGATCAGGACAGTCGTGTTGGAACACGGCGCTGCTGTAGAGTCTGTAGGCGTGGCCCGCGCCCACACGTCCGGCGCGGCCGGCGCGCTGCGACGCACTGGCTTGCGACGTCCACACCACACGCCACGCACTAGCGCCTGTCGTGTGGTCGTACACACTGGGAGGATAAATACGACCTAAGTAACATTCTATAAGGGACAGTCGTGTTGGAACACGGCGCTGCTGTAGAGTCTGTAGGCGTGGCCCGCGCCCACACGTCCGGCGCGGCCGGCGCGCTGCGACGCACTGGCTTGCGACGTCCACACCACACGCCACGCACTAGCGCCTGTCGTGTGGTCGTACACACTGGGAGGATAAATACGACCTAAGTAACATTCTATAAGGGACAGTCGTGTTGGAACACGGCGCTGCTGTAGAGTCTGTAGGCGTGGCCCGCGCCCACACGTCCGGCGCGGCCGGCGCGCTGCGACGCACTGGCTTGCGACGTCCACACCACACGCCACGCACTAGCGCCTGTCGTGTGGTCGTACACACTGGGAGGATAAATACGACCTAAGTAACATTCTATAAGGGACAGTCGTGTTGGAACACGGCGCTGCTGTAGAGTCTGTAGGCGTGGCCCGCGCCCACACGTCCGGCGCGGCCGGCGCGCTGCGACGCACTGGCTTGCGACGTCCACACCACACGCCACGCACTAGCGCCTGTCGTGTGGTCGTACACACTGGGAGGATAAATACGACCTAAGTAACATTCTATAAGGGACAGTCGTGTTGGAACACGGCGCTGCTGTAGAGTCTGTAGGCGTGGCCCGCGCCCACACGTCCGGCGCGGCCGGCGCGCTGCGACGCACTGGCTTGCGACGTCCACACCACACGCCACGCACTAGCGCCTGTCGTGTGGTCGTACACACTGGGAGGATAAATACGACCTAAGTAACATTCTATAAGGGACAGTCGTGTTGGAACACGGCGCTGCTGTAGAGTCTGTAGGCGTGGCCCGCGCCCACACGTCCGGCGCGGCCGGCGCGCTGCGACGCACTGGCTTGCGACGTCCACACCACACGCCACGCACTAGCGCCTGTCGTGTGGTCGTACACACTGGGAGGATAAATACGACCTAAGTAACATTCTATAAGGGACAGTCGTGTTGGAACACGGCGCTGCTGTAGAGTCTGTAGGCGTGGCCCGCGCCCACACGTCCGGCGCGGCCGGCGCGCTGCGACGCACTGGCTTGCGACGTCCACACCACACGCCACGCACTAGCGCCTGTCGTGTGGTCGTACACACTGGGAGGATAAATACGACCTAAGTAACATTCTATAAGGGACAGTCGTGTTGGAACACGGCGCTGCTGTAGAGTCTGTAGGCGTGGCCCGCGCCCACACGTCCGGCGCGGCCGGCGCGCTGCGACGCACTGGCTTGCGACGTCCACACCACACGCCACGCACTAGCGCCTGTCGTGTGGTCGTACACACTGGGAGGATAAATACGACCTAAGTAACATTCTATAAGGGACAGTCGTGTTGGAACACGGCGCTGCTGTAGAGTCTGTAGGCGTGGCCCGCGCCCACACGTCCGGCGCGGCCGGCGCGCTGCGACGCACTGGCTTGCGACGTCCACACCACACGCCACGCACTAGCGCCTGTCGTGTGGTCGTACACACTGGGAGGATAAATACGACCTAAGTAACATTCTATAAGGGACAGTCGTGTTGGAACACGGCGCTGCTGTAGAGTCTGTAGGCGTGGCCCGCGCCCACACGTCCGGCGCGGCCGGCGCGCTGCGACGCACTGGCTTGCGACGTCCACACCACACGCCACGCACTAGCGCCTGTCGTGTGGTCGTACACACTGGGAGGATAAATACGACCTAAGTAACATTCTATAAGGGACAGTCGTGTTGGAACACGGCGCTGCTGTAGAGTCTGTAGGCGTGGCCCGCGCCCACACGTCCGGCGCGGCCGGCGCGCTGCGACGCACTGGCTTGCGACGTCCACACCACACGCCACGCACTAGCGCCTGTCGTGTGGTCGTACACACTGGGAGGATAAATACGACCTAAGTAACATTCTATAAGGGACAGTCGTGTTGGAACACGGCGCTGCTGTAGAGTCTGTAGGCGTGGCCCGCGAACGCGCCGTATAGACCGAAGACAAAAACACAAGAGGATTTTATATAAAAGAATTGGAACTCACCGCATCTTCTTCTTGCCAGTATCGACGACGTATCTGACGGCGGGTATGGTGAGCGAGGTCTCCGCGACGTCAGTGCTGACGACACACAGCCTGGCACCCACTGGCGCGGGGGAAAACACTCGCGCTTGCTTGCTAGAGTTCAGCATAGAGTATAGAGGGAGCACCCAGAGAGGTTGACGGCAGGCCTTAATGGCTGGGCCTAGGATGTCTTCTTCATTGTCTAGATTGAAATAAGAAAAATATATTGAATCTTTTCTAATAACTCATGGAGAAAACACACAGGTCACATATTACGATATACATGATGTTACCAAAAGGGTATATCTATCCAAAAGGAGTAAATAGTAAATTTAGTACTGAGTACACTCGGTACACAAAATTTCAGCTCAAAATGAGTTACTTAAAAAAAAGGACACAACTTTTTTTTTGTGTTGTCGATAGATGTTCTCGATAAATTTGCTGCTCTTCATCCCTTGAGTACTCATACCTTTTCACTAACAACCTGTAAATAAAGTACTCGCACAGGAAACGAACCTGAATCACTGAGATGTCCTTCACTATCCTCGTCGTCACCCACTAAGTCGGCTTGACCATCGTCCTCTGGCATATCATAGTCATCTAGGTTAATTTTAGGTAGAGCTTTAGACTTCAACTTGGCTTTCCTACGCGCTTTGCGTGCGCGCTTCATTTCTCTTTCAACCTAGAATAAACAATTACAAAATTAAGTATGATGCACATTGCAGTTAGAATGATTTTCTTAGTTACCAATAACGTCAAAATATGTTAAGCTCATTATTTTTTCTATGTATGGTAAATAAATAAGCTTCCTTTGTCATTTAGAAATAATATAAAGAATCTTTGTTCAAAAAGTAATAAAGACGCTACAAAGTTGCTTTCAAATAATTCCAGCCGCTAACAAATCTCAACATAACAGCGAAAATATGAAATCGCTCATGATATAATTTATACTTATATACGCATTTATTGAGCAAGAATATAATTCTACTATAAATCTGATGCTGGCCCACTGCTGGGCATAATTACTAAGCTAAAGAGACTCTCCGAACGATTTTCCGTATTTCCGAATTTTTTTTTCGTTAAACGTTATCAAACTATCAATTTATTCTTTTGCAAGATTTTTTAAATAACTTGAAGATGAAGTACGTACCTCATCATCATCAGACTCGATATCCTCGGGCTCGGAATCCAGGTCGGCTTCAGCGGCGGTGGCCGGCTTCGTCTTAGTGATCAGCTTGGAGTAGTCCATGTCCTTGCGGTACGGGAACGCTGCCTTTAGCTTGCGTACTAGGTAGTTTACCTTGAAATTTGTGATTTTGAATGAAAAGGGAAAGACGAAACTACGGCATTTTCTGGTACTATATAATAAAGATAGACGAAACTCATATACCAGTTTTATTTTTAAATGTTCTCTTGATATAAACCAGTCACAGTGTGCAGAGTGTGGCTATGAGAGGGCTATGAAAACAGTAAATAAAGCAACGAAACAAGAGAACAAAAATTTCTCAAGAGCCAGAATTTATTGTTAAAAATAGTCGTTTTTTTAAATACATTAAGGGATTGCAACAAAAAGTATGATTAAGCAGGTAAGGTTTTTGAAACTTATATCATTACTTGGCTTCTATCTATATCTTTGTAATAAAACTAGGCTAACCGACCCAAATTATCGTGATTGTGTTTAATATAATGTTAATATTAGAAAAAATATATTACCTCTTGCTGACCCGTCACAAAAATAAGTATCCCTCCTTCAGGCAACCTTGTGTGTATTTTGACAGCCTTTTTGTACGCCTCCTTCAAGTAGTCGCTGTAAGTGTTTTTATTGAAATGCATCGTCACTGGAAACTGTCTAGATTCTATCTGCAAACGAAAATGAGATAGAATAGATTAAATAAATACAAAAATAT
This sequence comes from Autographa gamma, assembly GCA_905146925.1. Lineage (NCBI taxonomy): Eukaryota > Metazoa > Arthropoda > Insecta > Lepidoptera > Noctuidae > Autographa > Autographa gamma. The sequence continues at coordinate 2,100,038 of LR989870.1, forward strand.
TGATTACTGGATATTTGACACAGAAATTAGGCTTTTTTTTTAAGGTAATGAAGTGTATTTCGTTTCGTCTTAATCCACCCAATTAAGACGAAATTTTCACACATCATTACTTACTAACCAATATTAAAATTGGAAAATTAAATGTCTGTCTTTCAGTCTGTTCCTCTTTCACAACACTTCGTATATGGCGACGAGCGCATCAGGCAAAATTGAACCTAAGAAAATAAAGGCCACTTTCGGACGCGATGAACGACACCGAACCCTAGTATTTAATACTAACACTGAAAACATTGCATCATTTCTTATAGAAAATAACACCGGTTAAAACCCGGGTATATTACTAGATAACCAAAAAACATTTACCACAAAAATTTTCTTCACTGAAAAACAACCTATTAATTTAATATCATATCTTATTACACAAAATACTTACTTTAATAACCGGCGGCGGCGTCTTAAACAGCCTTACATTCTCAGTAAAGTCTTCGACCCTCAGCGTAGCGGACATGATGATCAGTCGCAGCGGGGAGCCGCGTCTCCTCCGCAGCGGTACGATCCTCGACAGCAGACCTAGCAGGATGTCGGTGTACACGCTGCGCTCGTGCGCCTCGTCGATTATGACCACTGAGTACTTGCTGAGAAGGAAGTCCGATTGGATCTCTTTTAGGAGTACTCCTGGAAAGATGAGAATTATAAGGAACTTAGTCGATATTTGTGTGAGGAGGTATTTGTTTTTGAGTTCATAGGATTAGACTATTTGTACGACCGTTACAGTAACCGTTCGCAGCACTAGTGTCAATAATGCCCTTCGACAAACGTACGCGCGTCGCTCGCGAACAACTTCCGAGCTGTTACTGTAATGCTCTTTCAGTGCTCGTTCGTCCGATATGGACAAACCCTAAGAGTTGTGTGTATGGCAATTGATTAACATCTGAGAGAAATAGTTCGTTACATGACGTCATTTTTCCTCTGTATATTTTATGGTATATATGTTGGTTGACCTACCCTTCCATTAAAGGTTTATATAATTGATTAAATATTAGTTTTATGAAACATCGCCATTATTTTGACAATTTATCTAACCAAACTACACCACAGCTTTCTAGAGAGTATCACACAAAAAACAACCATTTATTATTTTTATTTTATATATTTTTTTAATTCATAGCGCGATGTATTGGCTTACCATCTGTCATAAACTTGATCCTCGTGTCTTTGCTAACGTTTCCCTCGAACCGCATCAAGTACGACACTTCCTTGCTGCTCAGCCCCAGTTCGTATCCCACTCTGGCCGCCATAGCGACGGTGGCGACTCGCCGCGGTTCGGTCACAGCTATCATCTTGTGTTCGGCGTAACCCGCTTCGTATAGGAATTGGGGGATTTGGGTGGTTTTGCCGCTGCCTAGAAGTATGAAATAAGGGTTTTTTTATGCAACAGCAAATCTAGTGATATGTTTAAAGGCAAACTTTGGGTGACATAATATTATCCCCTATACAAAGATCTGTTTATCTAATTAAATACTTCCGCAAAACTATAATTTGTCGTTGAATATTAGAACTTACCACAAAGTCAATAGGAACTAGTTTATTATTTATAATTAAGGTCTGCAAAGCACAGGCCTACCTTATTCAAGGCTAAGTAGGTAACACCATTAAAAATATTAATAGATAAATTTCATAAAAAATCTAATAAACCTCTATCAAATATCAACTAAGCAACAATAGTGGTTATTTCAGATTATTTCGTTAATGATAGGATTTAATTTGTTTACCTGTTTCACCAGCAACAATCAAAAATTCATTTTCATTGATCAGCTCCATAATTCTCTGTTCTTCACCAAGTATCGGCAATTTCAACCTTGCTACCTGTATCTTAGGATCCCTTTTCACTTGCACATTCACAGTTGGATGATCTAGCAAAGGTTTCTTTTCAACTTTAACTTCTGTAGTTTCTTCTTCTTTCACATTTTTAGTCTTTTTATTTGTTTTATTGTTAGATTTTTCATCTGCTTTGGTAGTTTCGTCTTTAATTTCTATGATTTCTGCTGTTTCAATTTCAGGTTCTGTCTTCGTATTATCTGTCTCAGTTTGTTCTTGTCCGTTAACTATTTCAGGTTCATCATCATCATCATTATCGTCATTTTCATCATCATCATCTGATTCAGCAGAGCTTTCTTCCGATGATTCTTCTAGACCAACGACATTTGGATCATACTTCTTCTTTTTGATTTGCTCTTCTTTATCGAGTTTTAGAAGGCGTAGTCGCTTTTTGGCTCCTGTAAATAAGTATGGTACCTAGTTGCAAATATGATCTTGTTGTTATTCAAAAATCCTACAGTTGGGAATCAGTGTTGTTTTTGGCTATTTCTTCTTCTATTGCTATTATTACTCTAGCAACCAATCACTCAATCGAAGACAACAATTATATTTAGGTGCTGACTTTTTGGTCAAATAGAATTTAAGGATAATTGAATCATAAAGATTTGCCTACTAAAAATAAATACATCTATTGACTACTTCGAATATTATTTTTCTCTTGCCATTGTGAAGGCAAGAAAAAAATATATAGTTGTACAGGTGATTAATATAATTTTCAATATAGCTTCATACTATTATGTTAACATTCACAAATAATTATAATGTTATTCGACGGGCCTGTTGGTCTAGTGGTTAGAGACCCTGACTGCTATACCGGAGGTCGTGGGTTCGATTCCCACCGGGACAAATGTTTGTGTGATGAGCACAATCATTTGTTCGGTGTCTGGGTGTAATTTATCTATAATATGTATGTATTTAGAAATATATAAGTATGTTTATCAGTTGTCTGGTTGCCATAACACAAGCTCTCTTAGAGCTTACCTTGGGATCAGATTACCATGTGTGAATTGTCCAGGAATATTATTATTATTATTATAATGTGACTTATAAGGACATTATGTTACATTAGCCAGTCCAAATATAAAAGAAAATTATACACATACCAGCAATACTACTAAACTTCTTCTGCTCCGTATGATCAACGACTTGCGTTGGGAACTCGAGGTTCAGCTCATTGACCTTCCTTAGTCCTATAGTCTGGTAGGTGGATATGCCAGTGAGGTGACTGACCTCCTCTGGTGTAGCTTGCACTTGTGCTAGAGATTCTAGGAGGGATGCTCTCTGGAAAAGGTATAATAGTTTATATGTGATGATGATATCTAAATAAATTAGCGATCAAAATCTGTTCAAGGTGTTTGAAGATATTCTAAGATATATATGTGACTGAAAATGTGTTGTGCAAACATGGTATTAATTGTATTTCTGTTTTGATATTGTATTATATTAATCTTGCATTTCAATGAACCTGCCATTTCAAACCCTGTTTTGTGACTACAAATATTTCTTTGAAAACTCAATATATGGGATTTTTTGTGTTATTCACATTTGTCTGATAAATATTTTATGAAGTATTGCATTTCTTGTTTAATTTGGACTAGGGATAACTACTGCCTAACACATATGATTTAAATACTTTTACATATTCAATATTAAGTAAGTATAAATAAATGAAACTTACATTTTCCTTCTTCTTTTTCTTTTCAACAATCTTTTCCAGTCTCTTCCTTTGGGCTTTTGACAGGAACCTCGTCTTTTCTTTTTTATCTTTTATTACTTTACTCTCCCTTTTCTTGGATGGTAAAGCAATGAGGTTGCTTGTGTCTGTAGAACCATATTCATTGGATGCAAACTCGACATGAATCTGAAAAATAAGAAACAAATATATAATGATTGGTAATTTTACAAAAGGTATAATAATATGACAGGATAAAGAAAAAAAAAATAAATGTTAAGGCTGGAAAATAGATTTTTTAAACTATATTATACAGAATAACACATAGAGAGATGTAAAAAATGGTTATTTACATGTTTCAAGTGTTTAATATTGAACTGCATAAGAAATCTTAGGTTAGACGTAACAAAATCTAAGAGAATTTGTAATACCTACGTAAACTAAAGTAAGACTAAATACCGCATAAACTGTAATTAAATAGTAATGATTAATCTGTAATTAATAACAACTAGGCTGAATATTACATATCTGAGATAAAAATGAATTAAAAAGCCATGTATGTTCTTACCTCGTTTGTTGTCGTATTATCAATATTAGTCTTGACGACTTGACGCGCCTTAGCGTTATAACGTGATTTACCCATTGTTGTCGCTTAATTTTCACATTCAGAACACTCTTAGTATTATATATTATTATCTTGATAAATTAACAAAATTCTTTGCTAAAATCCACACGGTCAACAAACCAACGTGCTTTTGTTATGACAGAACTTTTTTTTAATACTTGATGACAGATTTTCTTACAGATAAAAAAAATATATACACTTCTTTGCATGCAATATTTAAATGTTATGTTATTTTAAATTTTTGATATATCATAATACTTTATTAATACACAATTAAAACTAATATAAGAACAAACTCTAACTATACTAAAATTAAAACTTAGTTATTAGTCTAAGATTAAAACTTACATAAATAAAAACTAACAAGCGTCAAAGAACTCATCGTCATCCTTGTCAATGGCGGGGAACGTGCCCAGAAGGCTGGCAGCATTGCCACGTTGAATGGCTATGCCGATTCTCTGTGCAAGGAACAAACCAGCCCTCTGATCACGAGTAGATTCTACCAAACGTTTGGAAAGTTCTATTTTAAATTGAATATATTAATCAGATTGTTTATTGTGAAATTGAAAAAACTGTAGTAGACTTTTCAATTTGACTAAATACACTAGCAATGTCGTTTGATGAACATTTTTGTTCATAATGCTACTAGCTCGTAGCATTTGATTAATTGCAGCCCCCTAAAAACGTATAACTAACAATGTTTATTAAATTTTTGATTTTTATTATTATATAAATAATTAATTAATTTATCACATAATAAAATAAATATCAAATACATAAATTAAATAGCCATCATCGTGAGTTTATAAAACGTACAGCTGTCGTCTGTCACTGTCTCAGCTGTCAACTATCTTTTGTCAAATCGGTCTCTAAACCAGATTTTTACAATCACATGTGTTTTATTATTGTATACATAACAATGTTTTTTCGTTTAAACTGAACACATTGTAAAGATAACTCAATAAAATGGGTAAAGATACATACCACGAACTTACAAGGCGTACTATTCCTATAATAAAAAACGAACCAGCACATTTGTCGTGGAATAACAATATCTTAAGCGTTCGATTGACTAAACGTTTGAATTTCTTCGAATATTCGTACAATTTAGAATGTTTGGACAAGAAACTAGACTTTACGGAAAGTTCCTTGTCCAGTCCAAAGGACAGTCCTGCTACTGACCTTTGTAACAGCAAATTTATAAGGTCAGAAATGAGGAACATAGATTACACGGAAATGATAGTAAACTCGTCATTTTGGCCGCACAATGCCTCGCTGACTCAGGAGATGACTAGCATCACCATGATTGAGTGGTCTCCGTCTGATTTCCATAACCATGAAGCAGTCTTAGCAGTCTTGAACAACATTGGCGGTGTAGAATTCTTTGGGTACCCACAGTTAAAATGGAAGAGCTTGCTTAATCTGACCCCGCATGTAACATCAAATCTACAGTACAATATATCACCAAAAGTCTTTGAAGAACTTAAAGAATCAGTGTACATTGTTGAAACATCTGCTATTTGCTGGGCACAGGAATTAAATCAGGATAATTCTTGCTACTTCGTTACCGCACAGAAAAATGAAAAGCTATTGTTCTGGAAGATACACAATAATATGAAAACTGTAAAGCTACAGGGAAGCATGCAAACTGATATGACAGAAATAAATAAAATGTTGTGGGTCCTAAAACCGGACAAGCAAAGCTTCTTGTTATGCGTAGATTCTCTTGGTCTCATAAATGCATATGACTTACAGCTTGAAGATGAAAACGTCAAAGTGTCAAAAACTCATTGCCTCTGGAAATCTAAAGACAGAATGATTGCACAAAATCTGAACTACATCATACTAAATAATCATATCGTCCTTATGTGCAGTAAACATAGACATTTATTAATACAAGTGCTTGGCAAAAACAACAAAATCGTAGCTCAATATTTAAACAACATAAATGATCACCGAATTGCACAAATAACTATTACAAATGATGGAATATACTTAGCTACAGTAAATGTTCAGATATACAAAATGAAAATTAATTTCATTGATGGTCATTTGAGTGTAGACCTTACGGCTCTGGACATAAAAGATCCGTACTCAAATTATGATCTTTTCAGCGTACAATTTTCGAGAAACAATATGTTGTGTGCCCTAGCAATGGTTGACAGAAAAGTGCTGTGCAGAAAAGAACAGCACAAAATGCAGATTGCATTCTTAAGTACCGATGCAAAATTGGAATCAGCACTCCCGAAATTAATTGATAACCCTGCAAAGAAGTTAACGGAATACTGGGATTGCATTGAGCTGTTACGGTTTCAAGTAACTAAACTGAAAGTAACACCAAAAGTAGACTTTGATGAACTATTTAAATCTGGTTTCCATGATGTCTATAAAATGAAGGTTTATTTAATACTAGCTATTTTCTTTAGCAACTTGAAAAAAGTTCTGCGTTTATGTTCAGATGTGAAATTGCCAGAAATGTCCGTGGAAACCGTAAAGGAACAAATATTGAATTTGCATGCCAAGTCCATTCTTAATACTTTATGTGACAAATGTCAGACAGATGGTGTATTATCTGAATTAGAAATGGGATCTCTCTATGGCAGTAAAAAGTATTTAGAATACTATGCGGCAAAGTATAAAACCGATTTAGAGTTGGACAAAAATGTGTTGAATGCGTTGAAGGACAGTTGTGAGTTTATTTGCCAGAGTTGTGATGGTAAAATAGATGGTTTCACTTGTAGTGAAGGGCATTTAAACATGTTTTGTATGGAGAGTCTTACTCCTATAATGAGCAATGATTATTTAGTGTGTAAGAGTTGCGGTACTACGGCAAAGTGTGAGTTGTCCACCCAACATCCAACATGTGTGTTTTGTGACCTGCGTTTGGTTAGACCTGATTGATTTTTTTATTTATATTTTATTTTTATAGAATAAATATATTTTGTTTTTAATTTGTATTTTTTTTTGGCTCTACATATATAATATAATTTTGTCCGATGAAAACTACCTATTGTGTTAGTTGTGGTAGTAGGTACATGTTCACTAAAACTACAGAAATATTTTACTTATCCCAACATGATCAAAATTTAGCAAAAAAAACTTCTAGTATAATAATTTCACAATAATCTAATCACTACAGCTATAAGAATTAGTTTAATCTCAAAAAAAGGTATAATTTATTGATCATTTTCAGTCACCGGTAAATCGGGAATAAAGATAAAAAAATGACGGTAGGAAAATATATGTCAGTCATCATGAATTTAAGAAATTTTCAAATCTTATTATTGATTTGTGTGTCAGCAAAAGCTACTTTTATTTTATTGATAGCTTAGTTTCAAATCTTGAATAAGAACACAGCTGAAACATACTTTTATAAATATTCGGCGTCCGTAGTACCTAACCATCTATAACATACCTAACACATGCTTTCCGCAAAGGAGCAAGGTTTAATCTACGGAGCATATAAAAAGTTGTATTTGCTCCGTGATCTGAACAAAAGTTTCTTTTTTTTTAAAAGCTCTATCAACGGTGCTTCTATGCCAACACTAGATAGATAGGTCACCCATTAATCGTTTTACATTATTTTTCCCTGTAAAATCACGATAGATTAATGCTATTCAGATTGTATTGATAGTCTATTCGATACCTAGACTTTTTATTGGCACTTATCTATGTCATAATGTAAGAGCGGAAAATCCTTAACGGTAGCCGTTTCCAAACAATAAATTACTTAGTTCAAATAGTAACAAGAAAGCAAAGGTGTGGTTACAAAATAACTTATAATTGTGTCAATAATAAACATGATATGATATGGTATCATAAACATTATGGCGATCGATAATGGATAATGGTGTCCCAAAAACCTCAATTAAAAGAGTCCCGATATCTTTTTTATTTATTTACGCGGTAAGTTGGTAGGTACTTACTTATCTAATAATGTACTAACACTAAGTACATAGGATTGTCGTCTAGATCTGAGTCGAAAGTCGAAACTGTGGAGGAGATTCCGTAGAATAATTAGGGACTGAGGTGGTTAAAGTCTTTGAAAGTCCGACATATCCCCCTCGCCTTCGGCGTGGCTGAAAGTCATAACCCAGAAAAAACACCCACTAATTATTTACTAAATATACGTAGTAGGTAAGTACATAGAAGAAATATCTTTGTGCTATTCAGAACGCGATACAGTTAAAGTACATAGCTAATTTGAATAAAGGAATTGGATTAATTTTGTAACAGGTAGGTACCTAAGTGTAAAATTCACGAGGTGATTGACGATTTGATGACCTACCTACTGAAATACCTGCTTTGCGTACAACGAGCTTGTTTTAATTTTAAATCTCTCTTGTCGCGGGTATTTGTTGAAATAGCTGTTTTTTCTTTCAGTTACACTTATTCTCAATAATTTAATGTGACAAGCTATTTTATCATTTTTATTATCTACATTATTTTATGCGCTTCACCTATAACTATCTATGTAAAAGAAATGGAAGTTATGACTGGTTTAGATTATGCGAGAAAAATCGTACAAGTTGCAGTACATTGCCGTCTATAATCGATCACTTACAACAACATACAGAGCAAGTGCCGCAGTGTACAGCGACTCGCACGATATTCCTCGCATCGTCTAAACCAGGCCTTATGTTTAGATAACGCAAAAATTGTGCATGCTTTCATGCATTATTGGTCTTTATTACCTTTTTATGGCTGCCTTATTTCTTTCAAGTTTTTCAGGCCAATATATAGATATCTATATCAACCAATCAACGACACTAACCTAGGTGTGTCCCAAGGATAATAATAATATAAGCGAAGATTTTAAGACTAGAGAGAAATGATGGCATAGATACTGGTTAGATTGGTAAGTTTTATTGGGACAATATAATTGACCCAATAACAGTTAAAGCCAATAATTTTATAAAAAGCACAAAACTCGACTAGTTTTAGAATAGGTTCGAAACTAGAGGGGCCGTCTTATATATATGTATATCTAATGAACTCTTGTTAGGTGTTTTATTTGTAAACAAATTAGCTATCATTGGGTACGTACTATGTTCTTTATAAAAGTGGCAAGCGCCTTTTTCCACATGGGTATTTATTTTTGCACTCTCAGTATTATTTTACGGGATAATGAAAAAGATAAATAGAAAGAAATTCGAATTTATTACAAAATTTTTATGAGGTTCCAAAAATAAATTAATTGCTAACTAAATCCTTAAACTTAGGCCTTGTAGACTCGCTTGGCAACGCCGTCCCATTTGTCGGTGGTGATGGTCTGTAAATGAACAACAAATAAATTTTAGAAACTATTGGCAAAATAAATTAGGTACTAGGCAGGTTTAATTACCCATAAAAAAATATGCCGAAAAGTTTTCTTACGTCAACCGTAATGTGTTCAGTTTTCTCGCGATTTTGTGACTCAGCAAAAAAGTTGAATGGCATATCTTTACCATCTTTATAGCATTGTACGTTAATTGTAAAATAATCATTGATTATATTATGATAAATAAATATTGCGATATAAGACTGTAATTAATTTAATATGTGTTTAACCTTGCCTGTTGCCAATTATTATAATCAGAGAGATAAAAGGATATCGTATGTTTGACGTGAGTCAAAGTCAAGGAAGGTTTTTGAACTGAAAATTGCGAGAAAATTGAGTAATACTTTTGATTGTTCTAGATAATTCTGCACATGATTGTTATATTATCATTTAGTGTTTAAGGCGTTATATATGCGGTTCAATCGGTACATTAATGTGTATTGAAACACTTTCTAGAAATGAATTTATAATTATTTATGTGTTAACAGTTTTAATCACGCACTAGTTTCAGAATAGTCCGTTAGAGTCGGAAACTAGTCATTATTCAGGAATAAGGGCTCAACTAGAATAGTCCTCTTGAGAATTCTGTTTGAGTCTGAACCTATTCTAGAACTAGTGAACCGGCTCACACTATACCAGTACATAATGCAGGAATAATGAGTTTACTTACCACAACGAGATCGTCGCCGTTGTATTCGCGGACGAATGTGGCGGTTCCCTTGTCAGCGACGATGGTCTGTGTCACGGTGTTGCCGTCAACAACGTATTTGCTCTTGATCTGAAATTAATAATAACAAATATTATTACTATCTTTCTCACTTATTAAAGGTAAATACTTCAAGACCATAGGAGAGATGTTTGCTGACGTGGAGATACAAGTCGGTTTTTTATCGGGTCATTTAATTTAGAATTTTTTTTTCTATTATTTAATTTGCTACTTCCACTTTGTTTCCATGGGTCATAATTTTTGCTTTCATTATTGATTATAAAACAACAAATATTCTAGATCATTCCAAATTCCAAAAATGATGATTTCTGTTTTCAATTATGTAATTCAATTGTTATAAAATAAATCTGTATAATGCACTTACGGGGACATTGTCGGCTCCGATTTTGTCGTCGAATTCCACTCCTGACTTGAAGGTGGTCTCCTTGGGGCCAGTTTCGGTGGTGGTGTAGTAGGTGTAGGAGTCTCCGTTCTGGACCAGCTTCTGGCTGGGCGTGAACTTGTTCAGGAGGGCGATCTTGTCATCGGGGACACCTGAGGGGAAGATAATGATTAATAAATAAAAATGAAAAAAGTTTTAGAACACGAAAAAGTTAAATAAATAAAAAATAGTTTTTCCTTTTTTTAGTGAATTGAGTCTATTACTTATATTTTTGAACAAAGGTTTCAAATAAATCATGTTAATTAATTATTATGATGCAACGATGCAAGACATAAAAATTACATAATTTTTCAACACCTGAAAAAAAACTAATACTTTTAGGGTCACTTTAGGAGCAGTACAACGACCAAAAATAAGAGAAATTTAATAAAAAAAAGGGGAATTACTCACCGACGGCCTTCAGGAAACCGTCAAAGTTCTCCTGGCTGACGAAAGTGTAGGTTTTGCCGAGGTAAGACATGTTGAAGAGATCCGTGGACAGACTGAAGACAAATTAGCAATACCGATACTTATATCGCTACACTATCGACGCTAATCGCAGATAATGGCTAAGGTAAAAGGTTTGGGAGATATCTGACCGATATACTTACTACGGTACGGTTTATGATTGTGATTTCACACTTATTTTTGAGCCGGATTTAGTGGGGGGGATTAAAGATTTTTTTGCACTGTAATCCGAATCTCGAATCAAACAAAACTTTACTGTATTTGGCTTTAGAAAAAGTTTAATATTTTTTGCATATTCTTGGATTATTTTTCTAAATAGCGTTTTATTTGCGTATGATTATTATTTTCACTGTTACTCAACTTACTAGCTACTGAAGATGTGAGACTCAGAGAGCACGGATGGACGAGTGCGACTGTGCGTGACGTGCTGTGGGTTCGATGCCCGCTTCGGACAAGCATTTGCGTGATGTACATGTCCATACATTTCGATTCGCATAGCATGTTTGTAATTAAATTTTTGTGAAACTCCCAGCGTTACAAATTCATTTGATTAGTCTTTAAAAAGGCTTTAACAAATATCTGACAATAATATAATTCCAGCCTGTAAACGTCCCACTGCTGGGCACAGGCCTCTTCCCATATAGAGAAGGCACGAGCATTGATCACCACGCTTGCTCTCTGCGGATTGGCGATTTCAGATCCCAATTTTGGAATCCAGGTTTCCTCAAGATGTTTTCCTTCACCGTTAGTCAGAAGTGTCTTAAAATAATTAAGAAAGTACATATAACTTTGAAAAGTTACATTGGTACTTGCCCGGGTTCGAACCTGCAACCTCGTGCATACAAATCCGTTCATTGAACCGCTAGGCCACCATGACTTACTATACAATATTAGCCCAACCATACATACAATTTTCTTATTCTAACTTCACTTAAACACGTGATTACATCGGTAATAATATTCTAATTGGCTTGAGGAGTAACTAAGCATACCAAAAAATATATTTAATGTTAGTAGCTTCTAATATCTCCTTGATAAGCAGAATCATTGCAATTGATCTAGTCATTATGATATATCTGTAGACTAATCTCTGCACTTTGTATATGTGTCACTATCATAAATATATTCTTTGTACTTTGTACTCAAAATTCATGATAATTTATCATTCCTAATCATATTTTTCGTACTTTGGGCATAAAATTTGTGAGTAAGTTAAGTAAGTGATTATCGTTTATCAAAAATGATGCGTTTTTTTTGTAAAATTTATCAGGAAACAACATTAGTTTAGAACTGATACCACAACGATACGCTTTTTCACCTTTTGATAGAGTCGACAATATTCGTTATTTAATGTTTTAATTTTAAAGAGGGTCTAATCTTTCATATTTTTTTCCTACACTGTTAAAATGCCTGAAATTTTAGCTATAAAAGGCTAAAACATATTATGATCATACTGTAGTAACTCCGTTTTCTGACAATATTTTAATACAATATCTAAAAGGTGGTATGGTGGTACATAGTCAGTACTACTTCCTATGAACCCTACTCATCATGCCTGCATGTTGCTGAATTTTATATACATTATACTACTGCATGTATGATATATGATAGATATCATCCGTGCAAGAATCCACAAATATTCTCTTGCTTTCTAGCAGAAATCAGTTTTTCACATAATAATATGTATTTCATTTAAATACTCAAAATAATAACCTGCACTGCCGTTTCAGGTTATACAATACTTGTATAGAGCTGAATGGGATAGCTACTTGAGAGCAAGATAAGCTGGATTGATCTGATTGATCATACATTATGACAACCTGATGTAATCTTATCTTTTCAGTAAGAGTTGTAATGCATTACTAGGCTACTACATAAATAGAGATGTAGATTTATTTAAAGATAATAAACATAACTTTACATTTAACATGCTACCTTAGTGAATTGCTCATGAAAAAACAGGTGTGCAAACGTTTGGGGCTAAAAATTAAACCATATTTTTGTATTTTAGCACAATTTCGTTAAACGTATTTTACAGGACTGGCTGCAGAGGTTTCCGCTGGTTTCAAACAGGTTTATTTATAGGCAGTTATAAGTAACAGTTTGTTTTGTTTTGATAATCCGAGTATTTTATGTAACGAGTCTAGCCCTTTATGTGAAATGTAACATGTAATGCGGTTTCAAATACCTTCTGTTTCCCCAAAAATTTTATTAATACCCGACTAGTTTCGACATATACTACAAAATAGTTTTGTAGTCGATTATGAAACTAGTGACACTAAAATAAAATATATAAATGAATGCGGTCAACATCACATACATTGCTCTGAACCCAAAGTCAGTAGCCATGAAGCACTTGTGTTATGGAATTCAGAAACAACGAAGGTACCACAAATACCCTTAAAATATTTAGATAGATTGGTTATGCCTATGAATATTATAACTGTTCTCTAATTTTGTAAAATTATGACGTAGACTTGAGCAAAAGGTATATTATTCGTCAGTGAAGTTCATTTGTCATAGGGTTGAGGAAAAAGAATGAGAATATTATATATTAAAATAATTTATTTAACAATAATTATAATTAACTTAGGCTTTGTAGAAACGCTTGGCAACGCCGTCCCATTTGTCGGATTTGAGGGTCTGTAAATAATAAAAAGAATTATTACTTAATAGTTTCAAAGACTAGAAGAATAAATTATTTAAACAAAGTTTATTCCAATATTATAAATTATTTATCAACGTTTGTAGGAATAAGTGCAAAAATAATTGCCCTTGCTAATTGTTTTAATCGGAAAGATAAAAGGGTATTGTATTTTTTGCTGAGTCAAAGTCAAAGTACGTTTTAAAGTAAAGGTAGAAGAGTGCTAATTAAAAAAAAAAAAAAACGTTCTATAAAATCTAAAGAAATTGGTGAACGGACTGACAATACAAAAAAAAAAACAAAATACGAAAAATTAAAATGTATTAATTAGCTGGTTTGTGCTCAAAAGACTGAAGGAAGAAACTTTGAACAAGTTTATCTTATCAACTAAACTAATTACTCATCCGATTAGGTAATAACAGAAAAAAAATTAACAAGTCATGCAAAAAGTGACGTAATAATGATTCGTAAAGAAATTATGTCATTATAAAAAGTAGACTAGACATAATAATAATATGTCTAGTCGTAGGGTAGACTAGATAATATCTAGTCTACACTGCCTACAGCTGAAAATAGACCTATTGTAACACCTTACGCTTAGCTATCTTAACGATTCTTCAAGAACTATTTAAAACTTTTTTATTCCTACTTTCTATACGCATTATTTCCAAAAGCGTTTATAGTTTTCATGAAAAAAAAACACACACTCACTTATTCCAGTACAAAGTCTACGGATTAATTTAGGTATCTAATGTTTTTAAAAAAGACACAGCGTTGACAATTTGTGTACCGTGAGAAAAAAATTGGCAAACCTTCAAGTAATTCAAGTTCATTCTTTCTCTTTATGAAAAGAGAACTTGGCCTATCATTTAGACAATACTTAACAGTTTTTTATTTTGATTTCATGAAAGTCTACTGATATACCTGGTCAAAAATACTTGTCAATGTGAAATAAGCTCTACTAAGTTTTACATTACGTTTAAAAGTTGGTAAGAAGGTATAAGTAGTGTAAACTTACCACAACACACTCATCCCCGTTGAACTCTCGTGTGAAAACGCCGGTCCCCTTGTCACTGGTAGTAATTGTCTGGGTCACTTTGTTGCCATCAACCACGTATGTGCTCTTCACCTGTAGATACATAACATTCTAATTATTACACGAATTATTTATTGTGCACTTCAAAATCATCATAACAATTTTATTTTTATTTATTATTTTCAGCCATTGTCGACCCACTGCAGGGCAAAGGCCTCCCTTTCGTTCTTCCAAAATAATCATAAAATGAATGAAAAATATTATGGTAAACCTTAATAATAATATAACAGAATGCATTCGAGAACCTCCTTTTACAGTCGGTAAAAAGAAAGGAAATAACACAAGCTGTGGATGACGAGGACAAATACTAGTTCAAAATAATAATACTTTTTGATGGTTATCACTTGGTTGAAAAAATCACCCCACATAAAATATAGTTACAAAATAACTTACGGGAAAGTTGTCAGGTCCAATAGTATCGTCGAACTCAACTCCTGACTTGAAGGTGACATCCTTGGTGCCAGCGTCGCTGATGACGGTAGACGTGTAGGAGTCTCCGTTCTTCACCAGCTTGAAGCTGGGGTTCACCTGCATCGCCTTCTCGATCTTGTCGTCGGGGAGACCTGGGAATTTGATGATACTGTTTGTTTATAGGGGCTTATGATTTTGCGGCAAAAAAAAAGGTTCCTTATCCATTTTTGCTTACTTATACAGAAAAGTAAGAATAATCTTAAAGTTCACTTTTTAAACTTACTGTTTTTACGAAACAAAAGTGTTTATTATTATTAAAATGTGAGCTTTGAAAAAGTAAGTATTCATTATTTATAATACGCTCACGTAGACACAATAGATCTTTTTAGAGATTAGATTTTTAATATAATAAATTTTTAAGAAAATAGCCAAACCGCCTTAGTGCCATATCATAATATCACTCTCTCTACTCTTTAAATTTTCTCTTTGACCACTAAAACTTTAATATTATAAATAGTTTTGGCTCTTGAAACTTATGGTCATAACCCAATTTAGTAAGATTCTGAACAACGTTATAGGTAATAATAGTATGGTTCACAAATAACAATACAATTTAAACTTATTTACTTATAGACATTATTTTTAGAATACAATAATAGCAAATACAAATAAAAATTAAATTATAAAACATACCAACTCCTTTCAGAAAACCGTCGAAATTTTCATGACGGACGAACTTGTAGGTTTTGCCGAGGAAAGACATGTTGACTTTGATCACTGCACTGTCTGGAGAATAATAAAAAATAGTACCAATTCAGCCTACTTATATCGAAAGACAAATAATTAATCTGAACAATTAATCACTGATAACGGTGCAAAGGTTTGGATGATAACTATATTAGGCCGGTTGCCAATGATCGACTTTTTGTAGTAGTCACGCGAGAAATGGTCGTTGGCCTAGTGGTGCTAAGCGCGACTGCTACGCTAGAGGTCTTGAGTTCGATTCCCAAGTCGACCAAGGTGTTATTGGGTTTTTCTATGAAATGCTCAGTAGCAGGTCGGAGTTTGGTTTTGTGCCCGGTTTGTGGCAATAGGCTCTCCCCCTATTAAATGGGACCTAAACATATTGGCAAACTATGGGTGTAAATTGGTACATCTCTGCCTAACCCTTCGGGGATACAGGCGTGATGATATTTTATGTTATGTTAATGCGCTACTTTGGTTGCAACTAATAGTACTATTTATTCAAATTCGTTATAAAGTATATATATTTGCGCTTAAATAAACTTGCTTATGGAAAAAAATAAGATTATTACAAAATGAAATACATTTTAATCATACATGGCGCTTGTCGCATGGAAATCAAACGTGATATACGTTTTGTACTTTGTTCATTAGTGTGTTGTGGTAGTGAGTTGATTTTAGTCTGCATTCGACTAAGTTCAAAGATAATAACGTAATGTTTTTTATTATGTAAACAGTGGCCTGTTAATTTTTTTGTTCTATATAACCCTGTCATCATCACTAAAATGTGTTACCCTCATATTGCGATTTTATCACGACAAAAAGTCGCCGAGTGTAGAGACCCTTATGTTTTTGATTGCTCAGCGTTTTATCACTCAGTAATTAATGGAAAATATTAGGTTCAAACTCTCAATTGTAATCAAAGTGTCTCCAAAGATTGTTGGAAATGTTTATTGTGTGTAGTGTTTAATTTTATTACCATTTAATCATTTCTAATTGTTATGTACAAGAAATTAGAACATGATCTGTAAAGTTTATTATTCTGATCTGAACTATATTATTCGTTTTCTCTGGATTTGTTAAATGAATTGTGAGTATTCAATTAATATTTCGTAAAGTGTATCATCGTTGGTTTCAAATTCGGCTGTACGTTATTTTTTGTTAGTATGTGCAGCAGTTGTGGATCGATTTAAAAACAGCTTTCATTCATTGATAGAGTATTTGAATATCGTAGAGGTGATCCCTCTGATTACAATTTATTGATGGCTCTTTTTTAAAGTTATTTGAAACTAATTATTTCAGTATTGTTGCTCAACACCCTTGTGATATCCCTAATTTTAACAAAAGCTCTTGAACTTCTTTTCATACAGCCAAGTCTAAGCCGATCTAAAAATTATTTTTAGATATTATAGAGAAGCTCCTTATAGCCATATAATATCAGGAACTAGACTCAGGTTAATATCGGAAGGTAAAATGGATCTTATGTCCATCTGTGGACCAAAATTTAAAAAGTCATGCTATGTTTTTTAAAAGTGTCTACGGTCCTTTTTTATTAAGTAACTTTAGAGAATTAAATATTTAACATTCAAAATCAGAATTAATTTTTTTTTTAACTAAGGTCCAGTAAAGTCCAGTAAACTTGTTGTCAACAAGTAACAAGCATTCACCCATCGACGTCTAAAGAAGGACGTTCCCAATTCGTTCTAATTTATTGAAAGAATATATTGTATAATTTTCCAATTTCATACTAAAACTAACTTTTTACAAGTAGGTAATTGTTATTTTATTTGTATTTGTTCAATGTGTTGATCAAACCAAACTCGTAGAAAATATATACCTGTAAATCGGTATTATTTGGGTATATTGTTATCATGTTTCTAAAACAAGTATTTGAATCCACTCTTATTTTTATTATTTCGAAGAAATCTATCACAGCTAACCTAAAAGGCTTTGATTGAAAATTCTGTGCCGAAGTCGTTTAATAAATAAATATCTTAGCTGTAAACGCCGCTTTTTTTTTAAACAAACAGATGTATGTAACAGTTTATGCAGATTTTTTTTTAAATCATCAATCTCTTATATCTTTCTTCTTGTACTTATTTGTGTTTAAATGTTTAATTAGATATTCTATTAATAATTAGTAGATGTTTATAAAAATAACGTCTATGCACTATGCTTTCGAAATGAAAAGTATAAATACATTTTTTTGCAACTGCAATATTGAATTACATATTCCTGCAGGCATACGCTTGTAATGATAGTTGTAAGATTTCTTTAATAAATAAATTACCAAAGTATACAGGGCTTATGCTCCTTCATTACAATTTTTGATGATCAATAAAAAAAAAACTTTAATTCGGATAAGCAACAGCCACATGGGTTAGTAAACAAATGATACCTTATACCTATGTTACTAAATTAATTTATAACTAATCTATTTAGAAACTAGCATGTTGTTCAAAATGCATCTTTGAACAGCATCATCTAACAAAGGAGAATCGTACCTCCCCGCTATGGTCTTCAGGATGGAGTTGTTCTGTAGAATAAAGAGATAGCGAGGAAGCCATCAAGTGTGCTTCTGCAAACATACCTAATCAAAGAGTCCTAGTTATGATAGAGGTATACTATGGAATTGTTAATACATTTGGCCTTATTATGGATGCGTACGGTGCGTACTGTCCTAGCTATAATTATTTAATTGAATATTTAATCATAAATACCTAACAATCGTATTTTTATGTGCATATGACGAAACTGAAGTCTGCTTTTACATTAACGGCTAAAGTTAGCTGCCCTATCATAAGCTACACAGTCGTTCTGTTATAATTATTGCTTATTTGATGTTTTTTTTTGTTTTAGTCCTTGACGCCTAAAAATAAATCAATAATTAAAACACACTATTAATGAGTAAAAAAATGTATCTAAATGGTTTCTGGGTGTCTGGGTAGATTTCCCAACAACAAAATTTCCTTGGCTCAAATTAAAGCAGTAGTGTAGATCATCGATACGCTATTTTATTTCTAGATAGAAAATGTACTTTGCTGCTATAAATACTTTTTTATTACAATTGCTTAGAATGAGAGGATAAAATAAATAAATGCTGTCCTATCTACACTTTATCTGTAATTTGCATCGTATAACTATATGGGTGAATTTCAACAAATGCCATTTTTCTTATCATATCGGTGAACTTTTAAGCTGTTTTGTTTGTAAAGAAAGAAGTAGGACAGCACCAATTTAAAAAAATAAAGGTTTACGTATTTTATTTCTACCTTTATAATAGTCCTAGGCAACTTATATTTTTGCCACAACCCAATAACTACCTATTGAATACGAAAAAAATAATAATTCAGAACTATATTCCTTTTTTCGAATACTAATTTCACTGAAGACAAAAAAATAAGTCATTTGGGAAATTCACCCATATATAAGTCGTGGTGGCCTAGCGGTTCAATTAACGGATTTGTATGCACGAGGCTGCAGGTTCGAACCC
The DNA here is from genome assembly GCA_905146925.1 of Autographa gamma. Taxonomy (NCBI): domain Eukaryota; kingdom Metazoa; phylum Arthropoda; class Insecta; order Lepidoptera; family Noctuidae; genus Autographa; species Autographa gamma. Next base: position 2,119,537 of record LR989870.1, read on the forward strand.
GGGCAAGTGCCAACTAGTTCTGACTAACTGTGAAGGAAAACACGGTGAGGAAACCTGGATTCCAAAATTGGGATCTGAAATCGCCAATCCGCAGACAGCAAGCGTGGTGATCAATGCTCATGCCTTCTCTATATGGGAAGAGGCCTGTGCCCAGCAGTGGGACGTTAATAGACTAGAATTATATGGAATTATATTGTTTATTTTTCTAAATGGCTACTGTTATTTTAATGGTGAATTATGATGACAAACTACCAAATAAAACCAAATACCAAAGAATACTGTCGCAGATTATTTTTTAATTTCAGTGGCTAAAGTTTTTCACAAATATTTTTGCGCTGACCAACTCAACCCCTCTTCATACGCTTAAAATTTAGGTACTGATCTGAACTTAGGTGATGATCCGGTATTGACTCAGCTGATAATAATTATATCCTGGGACATCTCCCATATGGTTATCTGATCCCAAACTAAGCAGAGCTTGTATTATGGTAACCAGACAACTGATAAACATATATTTCTAAATACATAATTATAGATAAATAACACCCAGACGCAGAACAAATGATCGTGCTCATCACACTAACATTTTTCCTGAGTGGGAATCGAACCCACGACCTCCGGTATAGCAGTCAGGGTCACTAACCACTAAACCAACAGGCCCGTCGATCAGCTATTGGGTCTCCAGAATAATATATTTTCGAAAAGGTAATTTTTTCAGAACCACCTTCAAGCGAGGGTAAAGTATTTTAATGGTAATGCAATAGTATGATATGTGTGTGTGAACCACAATGTAGAAAATAAAAATCGATACTGAGTTTTTTAAACTTTTATTATAAAATAAATAAACTAACTTAAATCTAACTTAGGCCTTGTAGAATCTCTTGGCAGTGCCGTCCCATTTGTCTGAGGTGATAGTCTGTAAAAAAAAAAAACAAATTAGAATAAAAAAAAGGATACCGAAATTAGGCTGAGGATGTATATATATGTAGTTATTTTTGAATTAGTTTACCATAAAACAGAAAATATACATATTTTCTGTTTTATGGTTTAAATGAAGATATTTTTTTTGCGATAGCTGATTTAGTGTTATCATAAAACTAATTATTATAGTTTATTCGTATTTTTTTTAAAGAGCATCGAATATGGGGATATTACAGCCAAACATAAAGTTGTCCCCCCCTCCCACTCCAGTGCTATGCTTATGGCTTATTTAATTTATCTGTCCCTGTGTCTACTCTTAATATTGACTAAGATTAGACAGGTGTAATTAAAATTATGCTAACATCGAATGACGATGCTAGATTGACTGCTAATCTGATAATGTACTCGGAAAATCCTCAATATTACAAGGACTGTAATTCTAGACAATGTTATAGGTGTTTATAATAAATATTTAATTTGTAAAGTAGTTCCAAGTTGAAGCAAAACATCTTGAGAAAAATTTGATTCCAAAAATGAAGCCTGAAAACGCCAGTCTGCAATGAGCAAGCGTGGTGATCAGTGCTCGTGCCTTCTCTATATGGGAAGAGGTCTGTGCCCAGCAGTGGGACGTTTATAGTAAACTATTAGTATTATTAAAGTAGTTAACACTTACCACAACAAGCTCATCACCGTTGAATTCCCTGATGATCCTGCCGGTACCAAACTTTTCCGTGGTGATGGTTTGTGTAACTGTGTTACCGTCGACGGTGAATGTGCTCTTGGCCTGAAAGTAACAAATAATATTTAATTAGTCTTCTCTACCAGGGTCAATATTTAGGCAGAAGAGTTGTGAGCCAGAAAAGGATATTTCGGAACAACATTTTATCAAATTTTGGGAATACTATCGTAATGAGACATGCATGGAACAATCATATTTTTTGGTATCTAGAATGTACGTGTTCTTTGTGCGACACTTAAATGTTTCTAAAACTTCCACGATACACGGTTCTTATAGTATAAGAACCGTAATTGATTACAAAAAATCTAATTCCGAAAAAGGTACTTTACTTTCTTCAGGTCTTTATTAAAAGGTCCAAAAGAACAACAGTCGCAGAACCCTCAAAAACCTCTTAAATACATTTTACTTACAGGCATATTTTCAGCTCCGATCTGGTCGTCGAATTCTACTCCTGACTTGAAGCTAACTTCTTTGGGAGCAACATCACTGATGGTGTAGAAGGTGTAGGAGTCACCGTTCTTCTCAATTTTATGGCTAGGAGTGAACTTAAGACCAGCTTGGACCTTGTCTTCGGGAAGACCTGGAATTTGAGAAACATTTTTATTAATAAAATCTAGAACTTTCTATTTCAACTTTTGTGTTGAGCTCATGATATTGATGTTTGCCTCGCCAATTGCTGAGGGTGGTTTAAAACCCTCAACGTTCCCTGCATTTTAAATTTTCCTTAGGGATGGGGAATATGTAGGTCAAAAATAGCATGGAAATCTTGTAGCTATAAAGTAATACTTAATTAAATAAATATTTCTAGAATGAATACTCAAAAGAAATATTTTTTCCAAAAAGTGTACATACCGACTCCTTTCAGGAATTCTTCGAAATTCTCCTGACTCGAAAATTTGTAGGTTTTGCCGAGGAAAGACATGATGGCTAGGAATTAGTTTACAGACTGAAAAATAGTTAGCAATAGCCATACTTATATATAGCACTATCATCGTTAATCGCAGATAATTGTAGAAATGGTTTCAGTGATAACTCTTTTACTTGCTCTTACCTGTCTCAACTTGCTTGGCGGATTTTTGCTTCGTCATCTTTAATCTGTAAGACGGGAATTCCCTTGGTTAAGGCTTTCGAGTGTGAATGAAAAAAAGGCCAAGTCAAGAGTACCCAAAACCGAAAAGCAGGTATGAACGAAATAATGAGAGTGGACGAAACGAAACAAGATGTGTAAGGGTCGAAGCATGTGGAAAGAATTCGTCTCTGCCTACCCCTACATGAGAAAGAGGCGTGATTATATGTATGTTTCTATGAAAAAGTCTTCTGGACTGTCGTAGTGTGATGAAGGGAGATCCATGCCTCAGATTTTTTGTTCTGCTATATTATAATGCTGTTTCCCTTTTATTATACTGGTACTACAGTTACATTCCTTAAACTTCGGGTTTGAAAGCAGCGCAGTCCATAGAAGACATACTTAAGTAAAAATAAAATGTTTTAATAATACTTTCTTTTAGCACTAAACAAATCTTCATTTGTGACTCTAATGAGGTTTTATAAATAAGGGTGTGTCATAATCGGAAACTACTTGTAACCGTGACTCTGCAATCATTTATTTGAACGTACTACATATTATTGATAAGAGATTATCAATTTCGGCAGAAGTTAATCGTCAAGTCAAACGATGACCCAAATCGTGAGCTAGGTAAGTTGTAAGATCCCTGAATGAAAAAAAGACTGTTTTCATTATGAGTCTTCTTCATTCGTGTTGATGGTTTTCTTTAGATTAGATCAGCTCAAAAACTTAGGCACATCGATTGCTCTTTAATGAGCCTCTTTTGAGTTCTCTACCGTGGCGCTAACTAGGCATGTGGAGTGCAGCAGGTGATACATATGTTAGTCATATCAGTGATATATGTTATTTGATTAATTATTATTATTGATTAACTACATAAAACTGGAATCTGGTATATGCATTTTTATAAGGGTTGATAACAATCTGAGATACTCAAATAATGTCATTAAATATCTTGTTTTTTTGTTTACCCCCATCCTTATTCGCTTGGCGATTTTATGATTCAAAGGCATTTGGCATTCAAAGGCATGTGGGTTCTTTATTATGTCTTACTTCAACGGTTGTTATTGGTATATTAGAATAACGATGAGAGAACATTATCATAAGACCTACTGCTACTTATTTGGACTCGAACCTGCAACCTTTAAATGAGCATACAAGTATATATTTTTTAGTAAAGTAATTGAAATATACCGTATCTGTGCTGATAATATAATTAGTGTATCTTTATCTGATATCGGATTACTCAGTGCTTTGTATCAGTTGTTTTTTCAATCAATCAAGATTTTATATGCATGGATGCATCCAAAAAGACCAACGTGGTGGTTTAAAATTACCTAGAAGTGGAAAATGATAACTGGTAACCAGTCAATCTATTAATTTTCTACTCCGGGATTTCCAACAAATTGGGAAGCGGCTTGCATGAAAGAACTTAATTGTTTTTATCTACTGAATTAACTATCCTACTTATTCGCCCTGTGTACTTGAAATTGCTCTGCATAGAGTAGTGATTTGGTTATAGCTGCACTTTGTTGAATTAATTTATTTAAGAGTACATTTTTGAAGAAGCATTACATATTATTTTCTATTATATTATGTTCTTACTATATAGTGTGTATGTATAAATGATTAAATAAATGAGTAAACAAAAAAAGGTTTAAAAATAATTTATTGGCATGAAGTATAAATATCAGATAGTATAAATAAATTAAGCCTTGTAGAATCTAGTCGCGACACCGTCCCATTTGTTGCTTGTGATGGACTGAAAAGGAAACAATGCGTAATTATAAGGGCGTGAAAAAGACAGTAATCGGAAGAGATAGGCATTCCTGTAGGTATTGGATATTCATCATCATCAGAATCAAAAACCTAATTAGAAGCCTGTACTGAGCTGTACGATTCCGGCCTTTTTCCAAAAAAAAAACTTTCATAGCTTGACAAGATTTGAAAGTTCGTCATTCAGGAAGACGAACTTAGATAAATTATATATTATAATTATTAGAAAATAGACCTTCAGGGAAGAAGTGAAGAAAACAGCATTTTGAAATACCCTACCAAAAATGAAATTAATTAATAATAATAATAAAAATAATATAATAATATTCCTGGACAATTCACACACGGTAATCTGATCCCATGCTAAGCTCTAAGAGAGCTTGTGTTATGGTAACCAGACAACTGATAAACATACTTATATATTTTTAAATACATACATATTATAGATAAATTACGCCCAGACCAGAACAAATGATCGTGCTCATCACACAAACATTTGCCCTGAGTGGGAATCGAACCCACGACCTCCGGTATAGCAGTCAGGGTCACTAACCACTAGACCAATAGGTCCGTCTTTTAATAATCAATTAATTAATAAGGTAATATATTCATAACTACAAGAATCAACATTTGAACTTCGGAAGGACAGGTACAAATTAAAAGAAGCTAGGCCAAAAGTTGACCATGACATGCTGAGTTGATTAATTGGGTAACAGATGGACGAACGAAAAGTGCATCTCTCCAATTCGTCCACTTTCTTTTTGAGTATTGTACAAATTAATAAATAATAATAATTTAAAATAGAATATGGTGCAATAACTCACCACAACCATCTCGTTGTCGTTGAAGGCCCTCTTGAAGGTGAAGGTGGTGCCGTCGTCGTACTTCTGCACCTGGGTGATGGTGTCGCCGTCGACGGTGTACACTGTCTTGCACTGGAAGGTGAAGAAAATAATGGGATATTAGATAAGTGGATGGAATTGACGGTAGGTTAAGAAAATGCTGTGGAGGTCTGTGTTACAGAAATATAATGTACAAAACTTGCATAATATCATTTATGCAAATTGGAACAGGTCTGAATTTCAATAACATGAGTTGCTGAATTATTTGATAGATGGCAATGACACAAAAGGGAACAAATTAGGAAAATATACTTTGATCATTCAGTGATGACCAATCATTGGCGCGTTGTTTAGGTGGCGAGAACGTGGGTTTGATTCCCATCTAGAAGAAATATTTGTGGAAAGAGTATATATTTAGACACACAAAAGTATGCTATTAGTAATAATCGTTTGGTTGCTATACTACAGGTTCAGCCTAGTTTGAGATAAGACTGATGGACGTGAGTGGGTTAGCCCAAGAACGTATTATTTAAAGTCACCGCCTTATGTATTGAAAGGCAGGCGCTATAGTTCTCTTATCATCACAAAGGAACTTTATCAGGATCCTACAATATCCTTTATAAAATATCCACTTACGTTACGTCCAGCGTTAGTCTCGTCGAACTCGACTCCGGGCTTGAACTTCTGCTCAGTCTGTCCGGTGGCGGAGGTAGAGGTGTAGACGTACGAGTCGCCGTCCTTCACGTACTTCTGCGCCGGCTTGTAGTTGATGAAGCCTTGAGATTGCTCGGGGGAGAGACCTGGAGAACCAATAAGTTGCTATGAAAAGGAAAGCTTAAAAACAGCTTTAGAAATGATAAAATGTATTTAAACGTAGGTGGTTTCTCGTTATGGTGTGTCCGGTTAGTGGCAATAGGCTCGCCCTCTATTACATGGAACCTAAATATGCCGGCGAACAGTGGGTGTACTTTGGTACACCTATGCCTAACCCGTCTTTGTTATGTTATGGTATGTTATGTGTACTCCGCTTTTTTACCCGCGTATGTATTCCCGTACCCAAGAGTTACACTCTGTTCTTCGCGATTTAATTTTCCTTTTTATTTTTTTGAAGGTAATTCTGTTTTTCGAAGCTCGTGAAAATCGGACTACCTGGTCTTCAGTTACAAATGATATCACTAACCTGACTTTGTTTTATGTATTTATACTCTAGCCTCTAAGTTCGAAAAAGAACGGACAAGTCAGTCCATAGATTCTTTCTACATAGTATAAAACATAGTCGCTCTCTGTTTCTCTTCTATCTAGCTACGCTACGGATATTAATTCATTTTTCAGCAATAGATTCAGTGATTTATGAAAAGGTTTACACGTAGGTTCTATACACGCATGTCATAGTAGCCAGCCATGGTAACTTAGGGCGGGTCGCTAGCTACTTAAAAAAAAGTTGCTTATATTATTATTCATCGGCAGTTGATACATAGTTATCTATGTCAGCTATTACAGCCATCATAAATGTCCATTATGACTGACAGATAAGAAATTACGGCATCGGTATATAAAAGGATTGTCATAATAATAATATATTATGATAATGAATGTCCTGTAAATCATTCAAGTTCATGGATTTTGGACTATCAAGATAAGCTTAATGCGGTCTAGGTTAGATAGGAAAAAGTACTGCAATATAAATTATGTTAACCAAAAGTCGTGGTGGCCTAGCGGTTCAATGAACGGCTTTGTATGCACGAGGTTGCAAGTTCGAACCCGGGCAAGTACCAATGTAACTTTTCAAAAGTTATATGTACTTTCTTAATAATTCTAAGACACTTCTGACAAACGGTAAGGTAAACATCGTGAGGAAACCTGGATTCCAAAATTTGGGATCTGAAATCGCCAATCCGCAGAGAGCAAGTGTGGTGATCAATGCTTGTGCCTTCTCTATGGGAAGAGGCCTGTGCCCAGCAGTGGGACGTAGATGTATAAATGCTCTATTTTTCTTGAAACTTTGCCCTTCGCAGAGTCGCATTTAGATGAAGCAATAGTTTTTTATTCGTAATCGCTTCTAGACAACATTTTAAAGAACTTCGGAACTTCTATGTGTGGTAGTAGTTATTTTAGATGATTTTGTGTTGTATCAGTATCATATTAGAGAGATTTTTACTCTGAGAAATACCAAATACCACAGTTAATATTCGACACTAAAGTTTCAAAAGCTGTAAATAGATCAGTGTCCCCACTTAATCCTTCCAAATGGATTCGATAAAAGTCCCCGGTTTCTCTTTACATCATAGGATAGCATAGATCCGAATCTCAGAAATAAAGACATAAATGAAATAAATAACAAGTAAATTAATGCCTTTTCAAGTTAAGACGACACTTAATCTTTATCTAAATATTCATTCTATTTAACCATCCAATCTCTACCCACCAATATGAGGTGTGTCAACGAAGCCTCCGACTCATACCAAACCAAGAAAAAGTATTTTAAATAATTTAAAATGGCACCAGATTAAGAACCTACCCTATCTTATCAAAAAACGAATGACTCTAATGCATGACGTTAATTCCCCATAAACAGCTAGTCATAATTGACACAAGTTTTACTTTGAACAACATTGAATATTGATATTATTTTGGAAGATTTTTTGGTAGATAACGCACCTGCCAGGATGTAATTACATAATTGTGGATCTATCTTATCTTATTATGTCATTAGTGTTTCAGCAGTTTTGGAAGATGACGAGGGGTTTTTACTTATGCAGTACTTATTATCTGCTTTTGAAATTCTAAATTATTTGTTTGTAAGTATTATTATATTTTTTGCAATTTCAACATTTCTAATAATCTCTTAATTACGAAAAGAAGTCACTAGCGAATGCATCTTTATCGCCGCCTAATATATCCATTTATGCATAAAAACACTTTCCCCTACATTTTGATTGCAGGCATTTTAAAATATTTATAGTAATTCAGAGAGCTAATCTAATACTCCAACGATAGCAACTGTAGATTGCCAGCACACCTGGCCTTCTTCAGCCTAGTCCAAAAGACCATTCACAAAAGACATTATAGATTATACCACAAATAATAAGACATTCAGCTCACCCAAAGAATTGACAAACTCCTCGAAGTTCTGCTGAGAAACGAACTTGTATTCCTTGTTTAAGAACGACATTTTGACGGTCAGGTTACTTCAGAGATCTCTAACTGAAAGGATATAGAACAACATTCCTTTATTATATAGTATTCTATTAATCCTTGGAGTAAAGATAAATGGGGGACTATATAAGTAATTGATAAATTTTATTACTTTTCGATCTTAGTATCGGTATCTTTGTATCTTTTTATGACTGAGGAGTGTTTTATAGTGCCGACAATTGTTTAGGTTTTAGGTGGTAACGCTGTAGTTAGTAACAGTTATCTGGTGAGCTAAATTTCTAATCAGTTTTTGAAGTGTATCCTGTACTTTTTGGATCGTGGTTCAGTTATAATCCACGATTGGTACTTACTTCTTTAAAGTAATTTATCCCTAAATTAGGAGAGCCTTTTTATTACTACTTATATTGTGATTAATTCTTAGAATTTTATCTCGATACCTAGCTAGGACGAAGTTTAATCATCAATAATCATAAGATGCTGAATTCATACAGATAAAGTCCGGTGAAGCAATCAAAGCCTGCGCAATGGCTAATTGCATAGATCTACAAAAAAAAAAAGACATACAGCTTCGCCTCAAATCAATGTGTTATTTTTATGAACCGAGAGTCAGTATTTTAGATGTTAAATCATCTGATACCATCAATACAGATTTTGAATGGACTAATAATTTTTATAGGAAGGCTCTTACTACAAAATAAAAGACTTTAATCAGAACCGTCTCAAATTGTTAACAATTAAGATCCAAATTTTGATTTAAATTCAACTATTTTTTTTTGTTAATCTTATAACAAAGCAGTACCTATTGCTTCATTACGTGTTGCAATAAAACTGCATTATTCAGCGTTAACTTTATTTTATATACTGTTAGTGCCATAAAAAAACCGCCTTTTCACGTACCGTCATTGACTGGGATTATACTTTGGATTAGCTTAGTATTAATTTGCCATAATCACCGTTTTACTATAGGTACTAACACACCTTACACGCCTGAACTTTGAATTCAGGTTTTTGTCGGACATTGCACTTTAAGTTCTGATTAGACTGATTATTTAGCGCCTTTACTGTTTTATTAATAAATCGAAGAGTTATGTTCAGTTGGACTAGATATAACATAAAATGTTATACATTGATTCCTATATTGATTTTCGCCAATAAAACATTCAGGTAAAACTTCTATTTAAAAAATCACGAGGAAAACCAACTAGCTTATATGTTGGGGTCGTCTTCTTGTAGTACTGAATCCAACCGAATACTGTATCAAGCTTGTCACTAAATGACTTTCTGAATTCCACAACTCATTTCACTGGGTAAGGTAAGTAGCCCATGGTTGTTCCCAAGAATGTTTCATAGAATAGGGCATCGTAGTGGACATATTCATAACATATAAAAAATACCCACCCTTGCTAGTATGATAGGAAAAGGTGGATGTTTATGTCAGACTTTCATCAAGTTTTAATCATTGCTAATAGAAGTAGTTCCTACACTTATTATTATATCATCAAAAATACCCAAATATTACCAATTTTTCAAATTGAATTTTTTAAAATTGAATTTTTTGCTTATTCATAGTTGTTTATTTCTACAGGTTTTCTTATCATAAATGAGTTCATTGTGGCAATATAGGTACGTGCTAGATTGCTATCGGCCACGTAAGTGTCATTTTTTATTACTCATCAAAATTACGTTTATCCGTCTTCTAGTGATATAATTGTTTTGTGTATACTTGTAACTCTCATAATTTACTATTCAATGATATGATTCGTATCTTTAATGTAGTGCTGTGCCCTTTCTTTATGTGAAACCCTTGCCTTAAAGTGTTTGATGACATAAGCCAAGCCTAGGACATACTAGCAGAAAGTCCGGTGAAGCAGTCAAAGCCTGCGCTCAGGCAGGCTAACTGCAAAGATCTCTACAAAAAAAAGGAAAAACTCGCAGAGGCATATACATTCACAAAACGACGTAATATGATTCTAGAAGGAAAGTAATGTTTAATAGCAGTTTCAATGGACACTTCATATAAATCAGCAGGTATAACACAACTACTCTTTTTTCCCTATGTGTTACTTCAATGTCTGATTGTAAAGTAACATAGTGCCAATAAAAAAAATTGATAACATATTATTAACATAAAGGGCAAAAGGTATATGTAGTTTACGTGTGAGTTAAATTGACAATTGAAACTGCTATCTTAACTATCCATCTATGTTGTCTAACTACAAGTAATCCATGAATCGCAATGTACCGTGATGATGTGATGACCAATACTTAAAATTAGTGCCTAGTCCAGTTAGGTAAAGATGATTATGTATCTTATCACATAATAGTGAACTGAAGACTACCGAAGTCTACTCGTTTACGAATACTAAGTAAAAATTATATAGACAGACAGTGATAAATTGCCATTTATAGTCAATTAAATAGACACCCGTTTATCACCTAGCCCTGATTATACTACTTAATGACATTGGTATCTTTTATATCTATGATCATTCCGCATTTATTTAATGATAATTAGTGTTTCATTGGTCTAGTAGCAAGGGGCTACTGACTGAAAGGGAATGGGTAAACTTTTAGACCACACCTTTTAGCTGGGAGGATCAGTCTAATAATATTTTGAACACCTATAAATACCAATAGGAATACCTATAAATAATAATTTAGCGCTCTAATTGGACGAATGTTTAGTTAGTTGACTTTATCTGTGACTAAACACCAAAATTAAATAATTATCTGCACTTTATACATCTTCATAACTCGCTGCACGCTTTAAAAAAACCTGCATTATGGAAGTTTTAAACCTTTCCAATGACGCTGCAGTTAGTGTAACTCGAAAAGAAGAAGGATAACTCCTATAGACCTTTTCCAACTTCCCTTAACTTCTCCACAGAAGCTAATAATCAAGTTGTAGCTGTCCCTAAATAAATTGTTGATCATTAGCTCAGCGCCAAAGTCGAACAAAACGTAGTAATGTCCAAATAAATTTGTATTGTTTCAAATTGTTTACTTGGAAGCATAGTTTTCCATTTCGCGATAAAAAAAGCAGTTATAAATTAATGTATTATCAATTTTATAGAAGCAATATATTTCGCTGGCGTGTACCAATATGGCCACAGCAAGATATGATAAACCTGACTTTACAATTCTGCACCTTGTATTAAGGTAAAAGTTTGCGATTTTACGTTGAAACGATAACAAATAATTATCAATTTCGTTTGATAACGATGTAATAATTTGATAATGTAAACAAATATAAGCGCCACAATTTACAAGTAGTGAACCTATAGAAAAATCTAGAAAAAATATAATAAGTATTAAATGTTGTATTACCAATTGGATTTGGCATAGGCAGTTGTAGGCCCTGCGAATTGACTGATGATGGCGAAAAATGATATGTGACGTCTTAAAACCATAATATTAATTATACGCTGCCAAAGAAAGCTAATTAATGTAACCCCTTCGTAATCTTTCGGATCCGAGGGGTTTTACTTTAGGCTCCTAGTTATTCAATGAAAAGCCTAACAGTGTGTTTATATTTTTGTACATAATTTGTATGTAAAACAATATTTAACTATAGTAAATGTAATAGATATGAGTGGCTTTTATAAAATTACTAAAATAATGAAAACAATTATTGCTTCTATTATCTTAAAAATGATAAAAGTGTGTATCAAAGGGATTTCGCACTATCGGTAGATGACTGGCCAAATATGATTCTATCATTTAACTGAGTCAGACTGATAATTGAAATATATCATAGGTTTTTATATGATATCGTAGGCGCTATCTAAATAAAAATACAAAAAAGCAGTTTTTTAACTTTATTATGTTTTTTGTAAATTTTATATTCTCATGTTTGAAGTAAAACATTTTACAACTGACAGAAGACTATCTTTATCTATTTTTTTAAACACATTTCAGTATGGTTTTATTCGTTCATAATTAATAAAGTCACACCTTATCGAATTCGTGAAATGACAATTCTATAAACCTGTCTAATTCTTTTCCGGAATCTAGGAAAAAACAAACATTATTTTTGCAGGTGTCTATTTCTAACATGAGAGAAATATTTGCCCTGTTTATATCATAGTTTAAAATGGTTTTAACGAATGACTATTTAAATTTAAGAGGCTTAGAAACTAAAACGACTGAAATTGGAGTCATTGCTAAAAGAATTTCAGTAGGCTTTACATTCGAAAAAAATAAAATGAAACAAAACCAGCTGAAACTAGTAGTCTTCAAATACAAAATACATTTTACTGAAGTTCACGTTAACAATTTATGTTAAGTATTCTAAGAAGGCTAAGTAACGACAAAGCCTACTCATTAATTACCGTTCAATATAATTGTATCTATTACACCACTTATCGTATAATTTGCTAGAAGATATTTTACCGCGTAAATTTAATTGTTTCCGACTAATTAACCTTTGAATAATAAACAGTGAAGGATCATACAAAGTAGAAAATGTATTGCATAAAGTTGATATTTTTACATACATATAAACGAAAATATCCATACTGTGAAAGATGGGTGTTATAATAACAGATTTACAGTTTCAGTTGATAGAGAAAATCGAAAAAATATTTCATTGTCGGCCTCCGTGGTCGAGTGGCGTACGCACCGGTTTTCAAGGTATCGCTAGCTCTGAGGTCCCCGGTTCAATTCCCCGGACGGGTCAATGTAGAAACTCTCTTTTCTACATTGTCTCGGGTCTGGTTGTTTGTGGTACCTTCGTTGTTTCTGAATTTCATAACACAAGTGCTTAATAGCTACTTACTTTGGGTTCAGAGCAATGTATGTGATGTCCGCATTTATTTATTATTATTGTTTTTCATGTTTACAGCAGTTAACATGAGCATAGGCTGCTTCACTAGAGTTTAAATTGTCTATACAAATGTCATTCAACAAATTAATAGAATTTTTAACAAGTTAACTGTCCCGCCAGTAGACACAATAGTTAAACAATGGAAATGTTCATATGTGACTCACGGGACAGGGAAATTGGGAGTTGAAAATAAAACTGTAACTTTACAATAATTTAACAAATATTTAATAAGTACATCGAAATGTGTTATTAATAAATAGGACCTTAGTTACCCATAGATAGTATAGTTGACTTGTAAGCACATTTCATTAATTATAATCATGTTTAAGTACATATAGCGTGCCATAAACTAAAAACAACTGTAATTGTAAATTCCGGTGAAACAGTCGAAGCCTGCGCTCAGGCTAACTGCAAAGATCTCTACCCAAAAAAAAACATCTGTAATTGTTTAGCTAGGTAAAAAAGGTTTGATGAAATTCCTCTACATTTCATAGTTTTCTTTGTACAGTAAGATATTCAATGATAATAAGCTCGTACATGCATAAATACCTTTTTGGGCTTGACGTTTCGACAAAGTTACACCGGCCGTGGTCGCAAGCAGACTGAACCAAAAAGGTATTTTTGCAGTACGCCCATATACCCGTTGAATTGTATCAGCGTAAACATGCATTGCGATAGTTTAAAATGTTTTTTGTTTTGTATTAATTAGATTACTTAAGAAAGGAAGGCCGTTTAATATTACATTTTCAAGTCGATCATTACAAATTGTGAATAAAGGTAGAAACTTTGATCACAGTTAGTAAGTATTTAATAAAGAAGGCAATTCTTCTCACTAGCCTTTTATTAATAAATCGCAATTCGCAATAAATATGTATCATGATCAACATCTGGTTTCAGTAAAAATATGTACCACCACATACATAATATGCTTTAAATGCGATTAACATATTTTTCAAACATTCACACACAATAAGATATACATTTGACTAATATATTTTAATTATCTAATTTTTGACGACCTCGTACACTCGAACACATTTTCCTTGCCAACCGTCAGCAGTCGTTACCTGAAACATAATGAATAAGTTAGAAAGGTTTCCTACATTGACTAGGCCGGGGGTCGAATCCAGGACATTAGAGCTAGCGACTCCTTGAAAACCGGTGTGAAAACCATCCGACCATGGAGGACAGTACATGAACAGTAAGTTAAAGGAATAACATAACTCAAGCAAAATTCAAGCAACATATACATACACTTTATTACATACTGATTTAAAAAAAGTGTTTCTATTTGCGCTTAAGCCTATTATGTGGACATTGTGCGTATGGCACATTGATCATTATGAGAGTCGTAAGAATAGAAAAGAAAAAACGTATACAAAAATATACTCTAACTACAATCTAACTTCTACAAGTCAAGGTTTCAAAGTGTCTAATTATCTTAACCTAAACTACCTAATTATCCTAAACTGTCGCTTTAATTATACACTCATAATAAATAGAGGTTAGTTATAATGATATGGCAGAGTTAATAATTATAACTTACCACAGTTAATGTTTCTGGTGTGAAAGTCCTCACGTGCGTCGATTTCCGACCGTTGTCTTCGATCTGTGTGTGGACTAGTTTGCCGTCGTCGAGGGCTAGTAGAGATTTGAGCTGGAAAATACAAAAAAAATGAGTTAGAGATTATAAATAAAACAGGCAAGAGAAATTGAGATTTGTGGTTTACCATTGCAGGCAGTCTTAGCACCACTGCCTCGTTGGCCTAGTGGTGCTAAGACTGCCTCGTTGGCCTAGTGGTGCTAAGACTGCCTCGTTGGCCTAGTGGTGCTAAGACTGCCTCGTTGGCCTAGTGGTGCTAAGCGCGCCTGCTACGCTAGAGGTCTTGAGTTCGATTCCCAGGTCGACCAAGGTGTTATTGGGTTTTTCTATGAAATTCTCAGTAACAGGTCGGAGTTTGGATTTGTGCCCGGTTAGTGGCAATAGGCTCGCCCCCTATTACATGGGACCTAAACATATCGGCGAACTGTGGGTGTACATTGGTACACCTCTGCCTAACCCTTCGGGGAAACAGGCGTGATGATATGTTATGTTATGTTATTGAGCAAGTTTTTCAGGTGAAACAGTGGTATTTCACTTGAAAAGGTGTCAAAATTATATATTAATTATACGATAAGTCTAGGTAGAAATAAAGTTTTAGCAATGAAGTAATAAAAAATACGTAATTAGTCTACATGGAGTTTCATTTATAGATTACTAGCTGTGTCCCGCGGTTTCACCCGCGTGAATACCTAGGTCACGTTCCCGGTGCCTTTATATTATTGGGGGCGGAGATGAATCCAACAAATCACTATCGTAACAAAGGTCAGGATTAAAAAAAAAAATTCCACGTAATTTCCCATTTTCTTTTTCATAAAAACCTTCTCCTTGTAATAACTAACACAACAAAAAAAGAATTAGCGAAATCGGTCCAGGCGTTATTGAGTTATGCGCTTACCAACACATTTAGCGATTCATTTTTATATATAAGACTAGCTGTGCCCTGCGGTTTCACCCGCATGAATGCCTATGTCCCGTTCCCGGTCTCTTTATGTTATTCAAGGCGCAGATGAGTCACTATCGTAGGTCAGGATTACTTTTTTTTTCACCGAGTAATTTTCCATTTTTTTTTTATAAGAACCTTCTCCTGATAATAACTAACACAACAAAAAAAGAATTGGCGAAATCGGCCCAGCCGTTATTGAGTTATGCACTTACCAACACATTTAGCGATTCATTTTTATATATAAGATAAACTGTTTTAGTATTACTCGTATTCCATCTGCTTTAACTTGTTTTGATTACCTATTAATTTTTAGATTTTAAGTCCCGACTTTTTCACACCTTTGCAGGTATCATGGTCACGAGCAGACTGAGATGGCTGATCCGTAAAAAGTAGTTTTATTTCAATGTCTAACATTCGCGTAAACCTAAGAAACCAATACCTATTATTGTTATATTTCAAAAGCATTTGCAAACTTATACATACGTAAGTATGCATCAATCTTATATATAAAAATGAATCGCTAAATGTGTTGGTAAGCGCATAACTCAATAACGGCTGGACCGATTTCGCCAATTCTTTTTTTGTTGTGTTAGTTATTATCAGGAGAAGGTTCTTATGAAAAAAAAAAATGAAAAATTGCTCGGTAAAATAAAAAGTAATCCTGACCTTTGCTACGATAGTGATTCATCTGCGCCCTGAATAACATAAAGAGACCGGGAACGGGACATAGGCATTCATGCGGGTGAAACCGCGGGGCACAGCTAGTATCATATAAATACATCGATTCCTAAAAGCAATTTATTGTAATTTAGCATCACTTTATGCATGTATTATTCAAATCGATGCGCAGTAACCTACTCGATTACCTCGCATTACGTGGTTTAATATTCAAATTCAAACGACTAGTATAAAAGCAATCAAATATGACATGTTCTTTGTGTTGCCAATTGAATATTCTAAACAATCAATTGGTATGACATTGCACCAACTGCTCTATCTTGCCAATTTCTTTGACAGTTTTATAATCCAGCCTATAAACGTCCCACTGCTGGGCACAGGCCTCTTTCCATATAGAGAAGGCACGAGTATTGATCACCACGCTTGATCTCTGCGGATTGGCGATTTCAGATTCCAAATTTCGGAATCCAGATTTCCTCATGATTTTTTCTTTCGTTTTGTCAAGAATACCACCAAATGTCTAAGAATAATGAAGAAAGTACATATAAATTTGAAGCACATTGTTACTTGCCTGGGATCGAACGTGTAACCTTGTGCTTACAAATCCGTTCATTAAATCGCTAGGCCACCATGATATTTGACAGTTTTATATACCATAATCACAATTTAAAAAAGGAATTATTAAAACTTATTTTCAAGGTTCCACAATTTGTATTATTATTTGGTTAGTTTATTTCATGCCAAAACTTGCAAAATACCTCACCTCAAGCTTATAAACATTAAATACCAGTTTTATATAAAATAGTTTATTATATATTATATATTGTAGTTTTTCAAACAAAATGAATATTGTCGTAATAGGATCTCGATATGGCCAAAAGAATGAACTTTAGGATAGCCGAGTCGTCAACAAGACAAAAAGTTGTGACGTGTTATGGTCAGGGTTCGATCCCAAATGAAAAAAAAAAACTATTTGCATGTACAAACGTTTGTTCCAAATAAATGTGGACTTTGTGTTTGCGTAACCCTAGGTTATACAGACATTGTAGTAATACTAGGTTCAGGAATTAGCGCGAACATGCAAAAATACCTTTCAGGGCTGACAGCTTGCGACCACAGTCGGTGTAACCTGGTCGGAAAATATATTTTTGCATGTACGCGCTAATTCCCGTTACATAATATTACTATAAATAAACATGCAGCGCGATACTTTAAGAGTTAGTGCACAATATTTTGTTCTCCAATGGCGACACATTATATGGTTCTCAGACAATGGTTGCTCTAAAAATTATATGGGACAATTCAATTGAAATCGTTTCTCAATTACACAAAGTTTCTGAAAAAGTAAAAAAAAAAAAATGTCGAATTGAGAATCGTCTCTTTTGAAGTCTGTTAAAAATAACACTAGATAGTCTTTCGAGAATAAAACTATAGGGTATAGTTTCAAGATTCACTAGCTTTCCTTCCAATTTCCTAAACACATTTTTCATCAATGTGTTAAAACCCCTTTCATGAATCTTTTAGAACTCGTGAGAATAGATTTTAAGTATAGTTTCAAATCTCTACCTTTCCTTAAAATTTCCTAAACACAACTTCATCAATGTGTTAACCTCTTTCTCTCATCCCCCTGATTCCTCAACATACCTTCACACCATCAGGCCGCTCCTCAATGAACTCCTCATTGAACTTGAAGCTGAAGGCCACAGTCCTGAAGGTGGTGATCATCGTCAGCGTGTAGACGTCTCCGTCGCGACTCAGGACCGCTACCGGACTCACTGCGCATGCTGTCTTGCGGGAGAGGATGCCGACTCCTAGAAAATATTAAGAGTTTATTAAATAATGAGAAGCAGATGGTAGATAGAAGAGTAGTAAGTAGTCGCTACGCCAATTACGCGACGGAAGGGTGCGATCTTGTTTTAAGCTCTTTGTTCCAAGTCTATTTAAATATGAGTTCTGTTTTAATATTCATATAAACTCCGCAAAAAGAGACAGATAATGTACTGCAGATATTAATTCTTGTATTAAAAAGACGAGATTTTTGCCTGTTAAGGTTATAAAAGTTCTTTTGTTCAATGTAATTCGGCCCTGCTTAATTTTAGGATCTTGTTTTATATATTTCCTGTAAATTTATGAAAAGAAAAGCTTATAGCTTCAGTAGGTAAAGATTGTGAAGGATTACTTAATTTTGATTGGTCAAAAAGTAGAGTCCAAAGAAAAAGTATTTGCATACAGATTTTATGCACTTATTTTCTACCAAAAACATGTTTTGTAATAAGAAGTACATATTATTATGGGTATTTAATATTAAAAAAAAAATAGGAGATTGTTTCCTAGTCTCGAGTTTAACAATAGCCTATAATATGAGTAATTATATCATCATGCATTGTAATATCAAGGTCAGAGGTAAATTATTAACCAACGCCGAAAAAAAACATGTTATTTTTTATAAAACACGTTTATCATCATTTTTAGTTTTTGCGATACGGATTTAAATTTTGATTTACGCACGAATTTATTTTAAATGGCATTTAGAGGTAGGTGCGGTTTTTATTATTAACAGAGAGTTATAGACTTTGTATGAAAGCATTAAGGTCGAATTTCGTATCTATGTATTCTATATTATGAAGCTCGTTTGAATGAAGTCAAAGGTCTCTTCTCATGGAGAGAAGGAACGAGTGTTCATTATCACGTTTGGCAGCAGTGACACGTTTATAGGCTGGATTATTATACCTCTAAACCAGTTATTTTCATCGATGTTTATAGGTAATTTGAGATGTGACGAAGTGTGTGTGACGAAGCCGCGGCCAACACAATTTTAATTCAAAAACTTTTTATTCTAACTAATCTTAGTTTAAATTTACAATTTTGGTAATTTAAAGTTTTATTCGTATAACCGTATACACTGACCTTAATAGTCCAAACTCTAAATATTTTTTACATTCCATTTAATTATACTTACTAATTATTCAAATTAACATGTCAGTGCGTATGCGTACGTATTTTGATAAGCATTGAACGTTATTTTTAAATGTACTTTTTTTGATAAATGTAAATACTTTATAGTTTCTTTAGAAAATTTTACCTAGCTTAGGATGAGTTTGTGTCAAGAATTAAATTAAATTAATTATCTGAGGCAGAAACTTACGAACACAATATCTTTCATATTAAAAAAAAAAATTGAAACATTATTTACAGTTTATTTAGAAATCACGAACACATCATCTATGTATATCGCGAATTCCGTGTAGTTCCTAGTCCCCCTATTACGGGACCTAAACATACCGGCGAATTGTGGGTGTACATTAGTACACCTCTGCCTACTCCTTCGGGGATACAGACGTGATGGTGTGTTATTGTGTGAGATCATTATTTTTTAAATTTTGTACGTTTAATTTCTTCCGCTCACCTAAATATAATAAGAAATAAACACTTACCAATAAACTTAAGATATTCCTCAAAATTCTCTGAAGTCTTCAACTTGTATTTCACGTCCACAAACCGATCGATACTCGTCATGATTTCGTTTGAACGAAACCGTTTATAATCACAGCTAACCGACGACTGACGAACAACCGGTTTCTCTCGAGATTCGCAGCTCTGGAAGTAAATAAAAATATTTAATTAGCGTTAGTTAAGCTTTAATTCACACTTATTATATTTGGATAACTGGCTGAAAAAAAACTGGCATTCAATTTTAAATGGGCTAGCCCGTGTTAGGTAACTGTCATTTATAAATTTGGAACGGGGATACCCATGACCTAAGTTTGAAAATAAAGTACTATGGCCAGCATTGCTATATTGTTTATAAGATAATATAGTATATCCTACTAATATTATAAATGTGAAAGTTTGTGAGAATGGATGTGTGGATGTTTGTTACTATTTCACGCAAAAACAACAGAATGGATTTTAATGAAACTTTACAATAATGTAGCTGATACATCGGAATAACACCTAGGTTATAATTTATAAAGATATTGTATGAATTGTCATTTACGCGGGTGAAACCGCGGGGCACAGCTAGTAGAAAATAATATTTTGTTTTAACGGTGCATTTAAGCAACGTTTTTGACCCTTTTTGTTACTAGAGCTCAGTTTTAAACTATGATATGTATATGACTTTTATTTGATTAGGAAACAGTCTCAAACCAAAAATGGAGCGGCAAACATAATTTTTAACCATCATTTATTAAAATTAAAAACGATTTAGAACATCATGGTCATTATGGTCATCCCTTGGAATGTCGCGAAACGGTATTTATGATAATACAATAATATTATTATTATCATATAATGTGAAAGTTGGATGATAGTTTGCGAACATTATAATAAAGACCTTGGATTTGACTTTTTCTTCCGGAATTAAATAAAAAAACTCCTTAATTTTATGAAAAAGAAAGGTGTGGCTTGAAAAATATAATGAAGAAATAAAATAATACTTACCGAAAGTGTGTTTTAAATTGGCGTTAATTACCTAATGTGCTGATTTTAATTCGTTTTTATCTAGTTGAGTAATCGATACAGATAATGATTTGTTAAAAAATCGATTGTTTGCCGTTTTCATAGATATATGTATATTTCATAAATATTTATTTAGTCGGTATATTAGTGGTTTATGATTCACTATGTACTACACATTGATGTAAAAATTACGGTTAAAATGAATAATGTGTTTATCATAAATAACTTCTAGTTAATCTGATTATTCTTGAAATTCATTGCTTTTAAGGTTTTTTTTTTCGAGTAATATTAGTCATTATACATTATATTATTAGTCAGTACAATGTTCCTTCGTCAGTGCTATAATTTACATTCTCCTTACTTTTTAACCGATTTCTAAAAAGGAAGAGGTTGTCAATTCGGATGTTTTATAATGTTATGATTCTAGTTCTTTAAAGCCCTACAGTAGATATAAAATTCCATGTAACTAATTACTGTTAAACTTATTATTATGCAAACAATTGTATAACTATGTACAGTCAGCGAAAAAAGTGATTCTTGAACGTGTCAATATGATAAACTGCCTAGATAAATATTACTATAGTTAGTTATTTTGCTTTTCTTGTTACTTACGTTTTTTTATAACATATTGGCTGTGCTCCGCGGTTACACCCGTGTGAATTACAATTCATACACTATCTTTATAAATTATAGCCTATGTGTTATTCCGATGTATGAGCTACATTATTGTAAGTTTTATTAAAATCCATTTTTTCGCATTTATAATACATATTAGTAAGGATTTTGTGTAATATAAAATATGCTTCGCAAAATCCTAAAAAAATGGTTATTAATAATAAATATTTTATTTGTATGAAAATTGATTTTATATTTTGTTTACGTCTAGTTGTAGAACAACTTTTGTCGATGAGTGTACAGTTTACAATGCACCTGTTATGTTAATATTTAAATAGCTAATACGGTTACACATTCTTATTGGCTTATTAATTAAGCATAATAATGAGACATCAACGAATGACAACTATATAATGTATTTTTAATATATTTCTCTATTTGTAATTTTCCGTAACCTGTGTGTATTTCTTATGCAGAAAATTATATAAATTACACATATTTTACTTGTATTTTGTGTAAAATATTAGGTGTAATCTACTTTCTACAGCTGAAAATAATTTAAGAAGATAAGTAAAATAACATTTTTTTTACGGGAATCGATCCATCTGTCCCCAACCATACAGTCCACCCATTGCGCTGCACTATTTCACAAAGTGCACATTCGAACCAAAAAGTCTTAGGTTCGATACCTATGTAAGACAAATTTTCCCAATGTTTTGTTTAGTACCTATAGTTTTTGCCTGGTCGCCAGTCATGGTCACCGGCGTTATAAGTGGGCAGTTGACCTAGTTTCGTTGAGCACGCGTGGTTGCTAATGGTCCAATATACATTACGTATTTGACCAAAAACAAGACTTTTTTACACAGTACTAAACTATGATCAACTATAAAAAATATCTAAGTGGTATTAACAACTAAAAAAAAAAAACAACTCTAAGCTAGTACGCCGGAACAAATAAAAACAAAACAAAAAAAAACTTACCAATAAAATTTTATTTCATAACACTTGCGTACACAAATGTACTAGAACACGAAAACTTACTAAAAAAAAACTAATAAAAAACTATGTATGTTGTGTAGTAAAAACAAACACACGAAAAAATCTTATTTGACACAAACCACAGTACGTCGATATAGTTAGAACGCGTGTATCAAAATAAAGCAGTTACAATGCTGCGCGCGCGCACCTACGCTCGTGTATCCTTTAACCATAGACTATTTTAGCGGGAATTTCTTTGTTTATTATCATGACAGTGTTCTAAAGAGGTAGGCAGAGAAATACACACACTGCAGTTTTTAGTAACTTGAATTATACTAAATATTTTTTGGACCACGGTTTTGATGGCATCGATATAAAAATACTATATAATGTAGTTTACGTATTAACCGACTTTTGCGAAGCTATAAAAAGAGAGTTATGTGTTTCATATGAAAAAAAGAATATGAACAATTTCTAAAAAATATTCTAGTAACGTTTTACATAAGAAATGTGTACCTATACTATGAAGCTATTTTTCTAGTTTATCTATAATCAATATGCAGAGGTCACTGAGGTTCGAATACATTTTGATAGGTCATTGAACTTGTGTTTGTTTTTTAAATAAAGGTTAATATTGTGAAAAAGTATTTTTTTTTTATCAAATCGTTATTACTTAATATCGTTTAAGGAAAATATCTAGACAAAACCTAACCCCGTTGTAATCTTTAAACTGCGATGACTAAGCAATAAGCTGAAATGATTAATACTCGTCTATGAAGAATAGACTTTGCCCTGCAGTGAGTCAGTTATTAGATAAATAAAAAAAAAAAAAACATCTTAAAAATAAATCGACTGTTTTTTAAACTGTATCCGGCAATTAGTAATTAATCAAGTACAATGTGTTATGGTAGTTATAATACAACCTGAATACAATTTATCTCCCGTATTCATTTTACAGATTTTATCTGTCACATTAAGTTAATAGATTGTAGACCTTACTCTTGCAGCAGAAAATTTTTTAGACCTAACTCTTTAATCAGATTTTTTATACTAGTTATTCTCGGTTTTAGTCCTCGGTAAAGGGATTTATTTATTCAAAAAAAATACAGTTTCATGGTTTCGACAATTTCATACAAGAAAAAACACAACGAAGTTTTATTACTAAACATTTAAACAAACTAGTACTGAAAAAATAAAGTTCCAACCTACTTTCCTGATTGATAGAAGCCAGAAAACTGTTTCAATTACTTACATTCGCATTTCATACTTAGACAATGCAGTATAGACTACACTGTTTGCTACAAGAATGCAGTTAAACCAGTTGGTCAACTAGTCGAGCAACTCGCCTATTTACCTACATGTAATTGATCCTGTAATTACGTAAGTATGTGCAATACTTACTTACAATAGTTAACAGCTAGCGAGCTGTTACTGTGACGCTCGTTCGGTGCTCGTTCGGTGTTCGTTCGTCAGATGTGGACGCACACACCTGTGATGGCTTACAAATATGTTAAATATTTTAGTCTATTTGTAGATAAAGGTAGTCTATTTGATTTCAAAACGCTGGCCACAAAAGTTTCGTCAGTTTTCAGAACTGGTCAAATGAAACAACTCAATTGTTCTGAAAAGGCCGATCCGCAGAGAGCAAGCGTGGTGATTAATGATCGTGCCTTCTCTACATAAGAAGAGGCCTGTGACCAGCAGTGGGAAGTTTATAGGCTAGATTATTATTGCTAATTTGTTTTTACATTTTTATTCTTACAGGTTAGGATAATACAATAATATGTTTTTTGAAAATAGTAGTAGCTGTAAAATGCAATAGTTTTAACGAAACTATTTAGAGTCGTTTTCGCATATAAAACTTTGCACGAGTATAACATTGCTTAGCGTTTAATAAAAGGAGTACTATCGCGAAAATGCAACTTAAGTAAATAAGGACACGAATTTTCAAGATCATTTTATGTAAAAACCTCATCTATCTTGAACCTCGAGAATACAATAAAGCGTCTAGCTTTTTTTTATTATAAGTACTATTTTATCCATCGATGATGTAAATGCAATTCAATTGACGGACAAAGACGGGCCTGTTGGTCTAGCGGTTAGTGACCCTGACTGCTATACCGGAGGTCTTGGGTTCGATTCCCACTCTGGACAAATGTCGTGTGATGAGCATGATCATTTGTTCTGTGTCTGGGTGTTATTTATCTATAATATGTATGTATTTAGAAATATATAAGTATGTTTATCAGTTGTCTGGTTACCATAACACAAGCTCTCTAGAGCTTAGCTTGGGATCAGATTACCGTGTGTGGATTGTCCAGGAATATTATATTATAATTATATGGAAAAAATTTAGCACTTTTCGCCTTACGGTATCCATATACCTACAGTTTCGTTTAGCTGAAAATTATTGCTATAAAAATATTTTCAGGCTTATTAACCATCTCTTCTCCACCAGTATCATTGTTTTTCATAAATGTAGTTTGGTTAATTTAAGTAATAATGTAGATTTTTAAGTCGAGTTTTCATAATCTACAAAATCTAATTAAAAAAAAAAATATTTTTAGTTAAATAGGTAGAACTAAACATGGTACTATTTGCTATCTTATTTTCTTCTACTTTGCACTTATTCGATAACACATGACCGACACAGGATTTTTATTCAAATTTCCAAATCAAACATTAATGTAACTGGCGATAAAATTTTATTTAATGATCATTTTTCCAACATACATATTTCTAAAAATATACATTGTTTAAGTATAATCTACTGAGTTGTATTTTCCTAAAAATCTATTAACATACAGATTTTTATAAATATCTTATAGCTGCCTTATATAATTAACTACATACTTACAATAAAAATAAAATAAACAAAAACATCTATTCACTAGGATAATACTTTAAATTTCTTCTAAGGTTCCTGTACTATTTAATTATGTATTTTCAATTACAAATTCAACAATTCCACAAATTAGAAACTACTCACCGATTTTTGTAAACAGGAGAAACAGAAATCAAAATAAAATACAAAACAATATTATTCACTACAAAATTGTGCTAAAATAAATGTCATTGTAACAGCTGTCAATAATTATCACTATCTTTATAATTAATCACTAATATAATCTCAAGAATAATCTGAAATGCCTACATAAATACTCTTTGCAATATTTCAAAAATGTGCAAAACTTATTTGTTACGTTTCAGAGAGCGGTCTGGGCCTCGATTCAGCTATTTTAAATACATGTCAGTGATCGGTCAGTGTACTTGTCATTGTGCCTAGTTTTCATATTCAGATAAGACTACAATACAATTCCATTGAACTCTCGAAGACAATGTTCGTAAGCGACAGTTAGGAAAATGCTCATTATCGTAAAAATTACCAATTGAAGCAGGTCATTTGATCAATTTAAGCAATTCATAAATAGCTGAATCGAGACCCAGGTGTCGCTTGACGGTCCTTATCGAATCAGTCACATGTGAAGCCAAGACCGACAAAACTAGCTTGAGAAACGGCTAAGCAAAAGAAAAAGAAAACTGCTATGTGAAAAGAGAAATAGAAAAAATACTGAGAGGGTAATATTTAGAGGTTGAAATGGTGACATTCAGAAAATATCTTATTATCTGGTATTTAATTCTAGCATGTGCTCTAGTAAAGTTTTTCTGTTATTCTCTAGGTAATTCAAGAGCCATTTCTTTAAGTCGCCTCCTATGGACCTTGGTAGATGCTGTCACGGGTATAGCATCGACGAAGATTACTCCTCCTCTCAACTGCTTAGCATCTGATAGTGTATCTGTAAGCAAAAGATAGATTTTCAAGAGCTGACAGTTATCTAAAAATATAAATTTAGAAAAGGTAAGTAAAAGTCAGTTCACCACCCAAGACTAAAAGTGCCCTTTGTTATTTAAACTTTTTATAAAAGATATTAACAGTTGATTTAGCGTATTATATCTGAACTCTTAAAATAACTAAGTCTCTGATTTCGTTAATGATTAAGTATTAGCAGAGTGTTTTTAAATAGCGCCTTCAGAACCATTGAAAAATCAGGCGTTTTCAGAATGATCAAATAAAATACTGAAAATTGAAATGTAAAGAGTCTTATCAATGACAATCCATTTTCATAAAATATTATGACAACCTAATGATCGTATTAATAAAGCGAATCACGTTAACGTCACAAATCGTACTTTGAAACTAATTTTAAGTTCGTTAACACGATGATAGAGCAAGAATCATTAGTTTTAATAAACCAGAAACATGTAATATCACTGACAAGGCATTATTGCAGAATGAAGTTTTTATAAATGATGATAAGGTTTGCAGTAGCATGTATTGTGTGAGTGCTATGATTACGGCAATTTCAACTTCCTGCGAATGTGGACAAAGTCTAACTACTCGTGCACGGTCTAATGTCTATGTGATCGTATGAGGGGCAAAGTTGTTCTGGATAACCTTCAAATAGGCACTCATTTAATAGAAACGTAGCTATAGAGTAGACTATTCGTGATGATGATGATGATGATAATGATATCTTGGTCATTTCCGCCCATGATGAGTAATTCAATCCTCAGTTTAAACAATACTCGTAACATGATGTTGAAAACCATAGCCTTCCTCAAATGCATAGAAACATGACCACCAGAAGCATGATAGGTTTGGTGTTTAACGAGTTCAAACCACAAACTGAGCAGCTTTATTAGTATGTCATCCATAAAACCGATCAACTTCCGGAGGACTCTTTTAACACAGAGGTTTAGTTAAATTCCTTGTAAAAACATAAATACATATGAAGCGGACATAAATAATTCTATTAAAAATTTAATTATATGGCTAGATAAAAATAATTTGAATATAAATTTAAGTAAAACTAAAATAATGCTCTTTAGACAACGTACGCCTGGTGTACCTAACCTTCACATACATTACAAAACTTATGATATTGATGAAGTAACAGATACCAAATTTTTGGGATTACAAATAGACTGCAGTTTAAATTGGAAAGCACATATAGGCGTATTGTGTAAAAAATTGAGTTCGTCGGCATACGCTTTATATAGGCTATCATCCATAGTCGATACCAAAGCACTTCTTGCGGCATACTACGGCTTAGCTGAGTCTCACTTGCGCTACGGTGTCATTTTCTGGGCAAACTCCACCGACAAAGAGACAGCATTTAAGGCTCAAAAAAGATGTCTCCGGTCAATGTTTAAACTAAAGACTACCGACAGTTGCAAGCCATATTTTAAGCAGTACAACATTTTGACACTTCCCTCTCTCTATATTCTCGAAGTAGCTATGTTTGTAAAGGACAACCCGAATCGTTTTGAACGTTTGGCCGATGTATTTCCAAGAAACAGGCGAGATAATACGAAATTAAATCTGGTATCGTGTCAAACAACTATGATGCGCAACAGTATTTACTGCATGGCCCCAATTGTGTACAATAAATTGCCAAGTTCTTGGAAAGCTTTGAAAACGGTGCAATTCAAAAGTAAACTTCGAAAAATATTAATAGATAAAGCATACTACAGTGTAACTGAGTTTTTAACGGACAATTCTTTTCTAAATACCTGTAATGTCTAATTAATTAATTATTGATTTATTATACTCGAGGAATGTTACATTATTTTATATTAAATGTTATATTATTATCTATGACCTGGAATTCTAATGTCTGCTATATATTTATGCTTCACTACGATTTTTATTCTTATATTAGATATAATTATACTATTATCGACAATTTGAATGTTTAACCATTTTATTTAAAGTACGTATATTGTTATCATTAAGTTTAAGTATGTTTTAATTACAATTTGAATTTTAATAATTTTTGTTACCTATTGAATGTACCTATGGAAAATAATTAAGTTAATGTTTTAATGAAAATTTGAATTTTAACAATGTTGTGTAATGAAAATGTTTGCATGCCGAATGGTGAAATATGGCAGAACTTTGATGTATACCTACTACTATCTACTTATGTACTACCCATATTTGCAAATAAATGGTATTCTATTCTATTCTATTCTATTCTAAAAAAAAACGATGTCTTCAGTTTTTCACAGGAGCAAGATACCTCATCTTCTGTAAATATTACCTTTAACCAAATCCTTGATCTCCTGCGCTGTTGGCTTCGCATCAGGATGAGGCACCACGCATGCAACAACCAAGTCTCCACAAGCATCGGGTATGCCCGTCACAGCCACATCCAGAACGCCAGGGTGCTGACGGATCACACCCTCGATTTCTACTGGAGATATCTGTAAAAGTAAGGAAATTGAGTAACCGACTTATAAATAGAGCTGGAAGTGTCAATAAACAGAAAAAAGAAAATTTGCTAAAGCAAAGTGGAATAAGAAAAAAAAAGATGTAAAACTGGCATAAATAGAACCAAAAAATAAGGTGGGTACAAAAGTTTTTTTTAATAATTCAAAGAAGGACTATAAGGGAAATAACCTGATGAATAGAAAGATTTTTAGGAAGTATTTTTTAGACTACGTTGTTGTTATTCAGTGTTTTTTTTTTTATTAACAAAAGCCCATAAGATTAAGAAAGCCCTATTGCCTACATTCGAATAAGTGTACTTATGAATTTGGTTGCTGACTCATTATACAACTACGTCAATCAGACATACCTGATAACCAGTATACTTCAAGAGCAATTTGATCCTCTCCACAAAGAAGAAGTTCCAGTTCTCATCGCGGTAGAAGGTATCACCAGTCTTGAACCAGCGGTCTTCGGCGAACGTCTCTTCTGTAGCCTCAACGTTATTGTAGTATTCCTAAAAGATTTAGAAGCTGTTTAAACCCAAAAAATGCAGTAAATCGATAGCATAAAATGTCATGAAGTCGGAAAACTCAAATCCCATCCTTCTATCTACGCGATTAAGTTCATTGAGTATATTCCGTGATATTATGTAATTTATTATGCGTATAAACAAGGCTCTGTTGATTCTTACCTTGAATATGCTTGGTCCTTTTATCCACAACTCGCCAGGCGTATTGGGTTCATAAATATCCGTTTGCGTTTCGACGTCGATAATCTAAAAACATCCTAAGTATTAGTAACAATCATTTGAAGCAGCTATTACACTGATGCACTGGACTTGACAAATACAAGTACAAACCTACCCTCTACCCGACTGCAGCAAAGCCAAAAAGGAGGGTTAGGTGTATGCCAAGCATATTTGTAATTGTTTATAATTTACAATCGCTATTGGTCTTCTTTTTCAATACGAATATTTACTTATCTCAATTAACTTTACCCACAAGTTAATTACCCGATATTGGAAGCATCCCAAAGGTTTCCCACACGAGCCTGGCGCCGGGTTGTCTCCGTGGAAGGCGATACCGGACAGCTCACTCATGCCGTATATATTCGCTACCTCCGCATTTGGTGCTACTTCCTAAAATAAACAGCTTTTTTTATTAATAAGTTATTTAGAGAATTAACTATATCAAGGGTGGTAAGATAGAGGAGAGGAGAGGAGAGGAGGTGGATGGGTTATGTCGAATGTGATATTATGAGAGCTAAAGGAGTGAATGCTGAGGTGATGTGGAGAGGGGGATAGAAGCAAAATACAACACGTATAGGGCCCATCCCAAAGAATGCGGAGCAGGGGAGGAAGATGATGACTATTTCATTTAGTAAATTGTATAATTTAAGTCAAAACTCCATGTTATACGATATCTAAAACATGTAACACCCAGGCTTATCACAAAATGTATTATCTGTCCCATGTGTGTATAAATTTAATGCAGTTTTCGTTGAGGAGTGTAAATTTGCGTTGTGGTTCTGGCCTGGCCTAATTCCATTTATGATTCTTGCACTCACAAATAGGTCACTATGATCTTAAGTGGAAACAAGGACATAATAGTAGTTCTCGCATTACTGAAATGCGTATGGATGCATTCGTGGGTAACACAATCTTACAATTAGGTCTAATTAGTTATTAAATGGATCAACGTTCTTATCAAATAAGTCCAAACCCTTGAAATAATATAATGTGATACTTCTAGGTTTATATTACCTATAACAACATTAAATATTTTTCGTAAAAGTTGTTACAAAAAAAAATCCTGCAGCAAAACTAAACAACATTGGACATTATTTTTCTTTAGCTAATATAAAAGATTTAATCAGATATAATCCAGATCCAACAAAATAAGTGAATTTTGATATTTCGAATAATTGGGAACAGGGCGATAATTAAACTAGGTTCAATAGATATTCTAACCTTCAACTCATCAATGAGGTCCTGAGGAACAGCGCTGCCTCCTAGCATCAGACTCCTGAAGCAGGTGAAGTCGCACTGGTCGCGGATGTCAGGCTTCAAGAGAGTGGTCATCATGGTGGGACTGAAGATGGAGTACGTTGGCTGTAAGAAATGGATCCGGATAGTAAACACGCAAAGAGAAAAAAAATGACTGTCTTAAAAGGGAGGCCTTTGTTCAACAGTGGACGTCGTCCGGCTGTAGATTATCAAAGGTTACGTCTAATCATTGCACGTCATATCGTCTATTAACGGAGAACCTAGTCAACGGAGTTTTGTCTGAATGCAAGGTTTAGAAGTGAATTAACTCGAGTGGTCTGAATGGACAATAAGAATTTTTTGTAATCCCGTGACCAAAAACTAAAAGTAATCCATCCACTACCAATCTTCTTGCTGTCGGCCTATGAGAATGATGGAAATGAGAGTGCAATTGTATTTTACATTATTCTATAAACGTTACGTATGTTTTTGTCGTAGTTGGACAGTTTCATTACTTCAAATGTCGTACCTTATATTTATTAATGAGATCATAAGCATGCTGCTGAGTCAGCTTCTCCGAGGTCTGTAGACGAGTAATCCTCAATATTGGAGACTTCACAAAGTTCAGGATAGCTGTCAACCATTGCAGTGGCGACCCTATCAAAGCGAGGCGGGTTGGTGTTGGGAAAGTAGATGCTCTTGCCCTGATGGTGAAGATAATGAAGTTAACAAATAATATCAATATTTAATAAAGGAAAAATACATGTCCTGCTAAGCGACTACGTAAATTGATCAAAGGGTTTTCTTTTATAATTTCGCTGCTCTTAACATGTTTTGGGCTGAAGTTTTTATGCAATTACTACATTTTACACAAAGCTTTGTCCACCTTAAAGCATTTGAAGAAATAGGTTGTCAGAATTTCTGGGAACTTTTCTAACTGTAGTGAAGGAGTCGATGACAAAAATGTTAAGACAGGACTCCGCCGTTTTAAAGAATTGAAAGAACAAAATATGATAAAATAAATAACGCTTACCAGATATAAGGTATTATAATAGCAAAATTCTTATGTGTCGTTGCAGCTGCTTTTGGTAAGCCAGTGGTGCCGCTTGTTGCTATTAGGAAGGAGATTGATTCTTCGGGATCGAAATCAGCTGGCCTGTAAATGTGGTTTTATTAGAAATAGAAAACAAGAAATTATAATAGAATCAAGTCATTATAATAGAAAAGACCGCATGTTTGTACTTCAGCAGTAACGAAAAAAATCCAATTTACCTATAGGTACTACTGCGAAATTGTAACAGTCATCCATATATAATAATTAAAAATATTCGCATTTACTTTTGCTTTGTAGTTACAGAAGCTTTTACTATTGAAATTCTTTAATATCTGTCTTCAAACCCAAATATTTAGTTATTCATCTTAGCTGGTGCAGATAAGCTTGTAGATAGTGTAAAAGGTACAATAAGAAGGCAAAACATTTCATACCAGGCCTGATCAATAACTAAAATTATAAATAAATGCTTACTCAAAATCCTCAACTGGCGTATCATCAGCATTATTCTCCATGAAGTCTGAGAAGCTGCAGAGATAGTCGCCACTGTCGAAG
Organism: Autographa gamma; assembly: GCA_905146925.1. NCBI lineage: Eukaryota > Metazoa > Arthropoda > Insecta > Lepidoptera > Noctuidae > Autographa > Autographa gamma. Next base: position 2,152,004 of record LR989870.1, read on the forward strand.
CTAACTATCTGAGCGTCTAAGTTCAAGTTATTTAGAGTCAGTTGAACGTCCGGCGCTCTATCACTTTGGCAGAATATTATCTTCGGCTTCGAGAAAGCAAACGTATGCTGTAGTTCCGCTGAAAATTACAAACTATGTTACTCCAAATTAAGAAACTATCTTTATTTGACATTAATCATGGACTGTATGGTACACAAGTGGATTTAATGGTAGAAGGCTTTTTCTAATAGCCCAAACTCATTTTAAGTGAAGACTTTTCAAATTAAGTAACATCTAATTTAAATGAACCGGCATCTCGGTAAATGGTTTAAGACTTCAAGCTAGATAGTCGTGTAACGTATCAACCGTTCAGTAATTCTACCAAATCCATTGATAATGGACGCAAGCCCCTAAAAAAAGAGTAATACAAGAAGAGTAGAATCAAGGAGAAATACATACTTTCTGTCAGCGTCCTATCCACAGCTGCGATAATAACTCCAAGATACAGTGCAGCGTACAGCGGTACAGTCAGGTCTATATGGTTGGGGGCCATAAGGACCATGACGTCACCATGCCCTATCCCTAAGTTCCGCAGACAGGTCGCGCAGCGGACAGACCGTTCTAAGACGGATGCATTGGTTTCTGATTCACCAGTGGCGCCGTCAATCTGTTTAGAGAGATAATTGGTTTTAAGATATATTGCTCTAAGATAGATATAGCTTTATCATAATTAGTTGTAGGTAGTTTTTTTGTATTTTTTATAGATAGTCATACGGCAATTATTGCACCTAAATATAAATTTATTTTGGAGGGAATTGCCGAACTTATGATAACTGCAATTATATATTATTGTGTATAAAAAAGGATAAGTGTAAATAAATGCGTTAATTACCCGAAATTGTATGTCGATTTTTTTGTTAATTTATTTAATTATTTATTCTTTTTATTATTTTTCGATTATAAACAGATTATTGTTCTGGAGTCAGACGGAGAGACCTTTGCCCAGCTATGGGACACTAAACAGATTACATAAAAAAACAAATTATCTAAAACCTATCAAAATCTCTCTCTCTCTCTCTCTCTTAAAATAGATCAAAAAGCAAGCTTACCTGCGATATAAAATCTGGCGCATCCTTCAAACACTGTAAAATAATTTTCCCGAGGTGAAATCTGTCTGAAGGGATCCCGGATTTTGCTACAATTCTGGATGTTATCTCCGACATATACCAGTGTACTGAGTCATTCACTCTCTTTACTAGAGTCATTTTGATGTTTGGTCCTTTCAGTTTTGGTCCTTTAGACTTTGGTGGTAAAAGCTGCAATTGTAATTGACAATATTAGATGATATTGTTTATTTTCTCAACTTAGATGATTCTTATGCAAATATTTTCACGATTATGCAAGTCAACAGATATTATAGATTAAATACACAATCGCGTGGACTAGAATTAGACAAGGTTTTGTTTTTGTGTTTTGTTTTTGTAAATTTTTTATTACATCTTTTTATCGATTACCGTCGGAACCGCGGGTAACAACCAGTTTTCATCTTTATTCATAATACTGGTAGTTTAAAAAACCTTTTTTACCAAATTCTTCTCATTGTATAGGCAGTTTAAAAAATAAATTAGAGTGTATGCTAGAATGTTCTAAATGTGTATGCATGATAATGATATAATAATTAATTCACTGTAATTTATTCATGCGTGCCTATGCCTTCGGAAGTGACAAGGTTATCTAAACAGCTGATGTTTACTGCTGTCTGTCAATCTAAAGTATTCTAAAGCAATAAAGAGATGTGTCGTAAATCGATTACACAAACTATTAGTTAATGTTAATAACAATGATATTCTAATAAACAGATATGTTATAAGCGTGCAATCGTGAAGACTCGAAAACGTCCTAATTGGGACGTATTGCCATTAACAACAACACTATTTGTCTCTTTTTTTCTTATGGGTTTTATCGCGCTATCTCTTTCGCTAGCTGTCGCGCTGCGCGGAACACTTTTTTCGATTGTTTTGTATGTGTATAACATATCTGTTTATTAAAATATCATTGGTTAATAAATAATTAATTTACGATAAAAATAGAAAAATGCAAAAACGTATTTTTAAAAGCACAGGAACTGTGACTTTAAGTAACAGAATTGTGAGTTTCGGTATTCTGAAAGAAGGTTTATTACAAAAAAAAAACAATTGAAGTTTTCCGTACTCATTACGTTTTAAATGTGAACTATTATTATAGTCGAAACAAAAATGATATATCATCTTATGTAGTACTTAAAATAGTTAAAACATAATAATAGAAAATAATAATGATGACATATTTTTTGCTTAATTATAGTTAATTATCTCTATTATAATATCATTAGAATGACAGTTAATAATTCTTATAATTTCCGAGTTAAATATAAGATCAAGCAAATTACTCTGCTGTCTTTTAGGTTTGATAAATAACTGGTCTTATAGACCGCAACCTAAAAGACCAGGCTTTTGAAAAATTAATAAATTGTATTACTATTTATTGAAATATACACAATTAAATCTAATATAAGAAAAAAACTCTAACTATACTAAAATTAAAACTTACATAAATAAAAACTAAACGGCGTCGATGAACTCATCGTCATCCTTGTCAATGGCGGGGAAAGAATTTAATAAATTTAGGTTCTACATAAAACCTAACCAAAAATGTTTTAGTTTATTTGCAGTTCAGAATTTTCATTGTGATGATTCATGAATCGAACAGTTACTTCAAACAATTTGGATCGATTGTTTTTAAAAACTTTTTGTCCTTTGTAACTATGGAAATGAAGATTTTTACAGATTTCTTCAGGTGTCGAAACGTCGGGACCTAAAGTCTAAATATAAACCGCGAAAATCCGTAAAAAGTAGTTTTATTTCAATGTCTAACATTCGCGTAAAGCTAAGAAACCAATATCCTTTGTAACTAGCTTTTAAATTTCCTTCTAACTTACTACTATCTATTTTCTATTAAGTAAAGATTTCCAAATCCAATTTAAAACCAGTAACTTTAATTTTATTTTAAAATGTTTGAATCGGTCAATGTCCTTTTATTCATGATCATATTTTTTTTTATGTATGTACCATAAAACACACTACCCAAGAGTTAGCAGTCAGGGTCGGTACATTGTACGGAACCAATCATGAGTACATGAGTAACTATTCGTTATATACCGTACCATAATGCTGCTGATGCATTTGAGCATTAACTTGCAGTGAGCATTCTAGTAAATATTACCTTATTCGCAAAATAAAAGAAAAGGGAGCGTTTTAGCGATAATTCTTGCGTAAATTACTGACCTACGTCGAGCAATTTTGTGATCGATTTGTCGTATTGTTAAAAGTAGATACATGGTATGATGAGCATTTACTAGAAATATTTGTAAAAATGTTCGTAGTAGTATATTTAGTTCCATGCTTTGCGGAGTTTGACATAATGAATCCTCGATGTTCTGTTAAAAGTGAATGTTCAAGCCAATCATCTACTTGATAGTATGTGATTTGGACTTTGATCATTTCGTGCTAGGCAATTCCAAGTGATCAAAGTACGATTATATTTTATTAACTATACATGTATCCTAGGATATGCTCTTCGTGGGTATAAGATTTGGTGAGAACCAAACTAAAGTTTGTGGTTAAATCGTATCAAAATTGAATCTACACATGATGTCTTATTTAGGCTTAGAAATGTTTTCATTGCTATTTTATTAAAAGCCTTATTTTTCTAACTACAGGGCAAAGGTCTCCTTTTTCTCTTTGTATGTTTTATGGTGTAAATGTGCGGTAAATACCACGGCAGGTCTAGCTGCTCTAGAAAAGTAGTTCCGTTACCACTCGGGGACGGGATGGTAAAGCGATATCGTTATAGGCTGAGTTAATTAATTGGTTGATATTAAGTGACAGATACCTCTTTGCCAACTCCAGAGAAGTTAAACCTTAATATAAATGATTATCAGTGCAAGAAGAAAATCTCAATTATAGGCAGATTGTTAGGTATATTAATTTATGAAATTCAAACATTTAGCCTCTGATATTCATATCCCTGGTTTCTGAAAGGCTAATCAACCTAATTTTCAAATCACCTGATCATGACTGTGATTGACCAAAAGACTTACAGACAATCACAGCGCTTAACAAGTTATTTGACAGGTGTTTAGCTAGTATTTGAGTTGTTTAAACTTTTTTTTAAACTGTTGGTTACTCTCATAAATTTCTAATAAAAATTTTATGCTGTTCTGTGTTACCAATAATATATTATGGGGATAAATATAAGTATATTTACCCTCATAAACTTCTAAAATTTAATTGACCGTGTTAATATTTATTACGAAATCTATTGTTTATTATGAGTGTTATCGTTATCAATGTTTACACAACAATGCTATATTTATCTTCATGCAAGTAGTCGGGATGCATCAGTTGATATGCACAATTTATTATTGTACTAGTTTTATCTGTGACTTCGTCTGCTTGCATAATTTCTCAAGATGCAAGTAACTAACCCGTAAATAGGTACATCTATACATATAATAAAATTATAGAAAAGTGGTGTCTGTACAATGGAAATATATACAAAAAAAGTAGCAGGGGTTGTTATTATATCGATGCCAAACCTGAATTTGTAGTAATATTTTTTTTGTCTGTGTGTTAGTGCACGCTAATATCAGAAACGGCGTCTTCCATTTAGGTGCGGTTTTCACTAATATATTATAGTAAGCTTCACTTAACATTTAGTGTTTATTTCATGTCAATCGGTTCATAAATAAAAAAGTTATGTCATATAACGTTCTGCACAAATAGCACTTTACACAAAAAAACTCATTGATACGTTTCTGGATCCATGCGAACGAAGTCGCGTGCACAGCTGGTTAATATATAAACATCGTAAACGAAACGAATTAGTAGAAATTGTAGTGTTGCAAATACTTTTTTCGTTTTCTTAAACTATTTTTATTTTTGAATTAAAAACACATTGGTAGGTACATAAGATAAAAAAATTTAGAACCCTACATGAAAAAGCGTATATCTACGGTAATAAGAAAAACCCTTTAAAATGATCACAAAATTCGATAATTATATTTAAGGCTAAGATATTTATGGAAGGAGGAAAGGGAGGCCTTTGCCCTGCAGTGGGACAGTTCAGTCTTTAAATAATAATAATAATATTGATGGAAAATACATACCTGATATTAAAATCTGATTTAATGTCCCAAAAATAAAATCACGCAAAAATTAATTCATAAAACTAACTAAATTTTCACACTCATAAATTTTATCACAGACTTAAACCGCTAATAAAAAATATTAATTTTACTATTTAATATTTTTCACTAAGATATCTAAAAAATATTAATTATTTTAACTATTTTCTTGACTAAGAAATCAAGTAAGAGACAGATGTTCGTTCGCTTAGAGCTGCGATACAAGTCTGTCTAGCCGATTGAACTAACTATGATATACTTTGCCGGCTAGACAATACATGTAAGGTGGGTATACACTGGGCCATTATTGAGATGTTTTTACTAAATATTATTGAATGACAGTGCAGATATCTAATGATGCTGTTTTTGTGGTTAATGATCTTTATAATGTACTTAATGATGTAAGTCTTGTATGACAGTTGCCTAGGATGGTAGTATAGATACATTTAAGATTTTAATGTAATATAATAATTGTCAAATAATTAATTGTATTTAATTATTTGATTCTGCGTTGTTCTTATATTTGAATATAACCATTATGATCCCTATATACAACAAACATCTATACCAATTTTTAAATACTGTTTAGTTTTATAACTAACCATTTTATGCGTCTCGTTATTTTACCTCGGAAATATAGAACCTTAATTTTGTCTTACTATTAATTAAAGAAATGACATATTTCTCTCGCCAGTAATAAAACCATGTACCTTGCCCAAGCTATGTTGGGGTCGGTTTTCAGTAACACCGGTTTCAGCTGAATACTGTATTTTACATGGAACGCCTATCTGAACTCCACAACCCATTACTGGGTAACACAGTATCCCATAGCACGAACTGTACTTTAATAAAATAACTTTCTTAGTTGTTCCTTTATTAATACACAATTAAAACTAATATAAGAACAAACTCTAACTATACTAAAATTAAAACTTACATAAATAAAAACTAAACAGCGTCAAAGAACTCATCGTCATCCTTGTCAATGGCGGGGAACGTGCCCAGAAGGAAAATTAATAAAATGCTTGTAACACCTAAGTGTGCCATCAACTTTATCTTAACCGATCGCGTAGTCGTCCACGTTCTAATATGTAGTGGTTATAAATTATTTGAGCAGTAATAGCCCCCTGGAGTATCGGAAATTACTGGTTCCGTAGTTACAAGGACACTTGCTAACGTTGTTACTGAATTGTTAATGGTAAATGCAGTTTTGATTGCAACTGCTTAAAGGGTGTACAAAAGACTTTGTATGCTTATTATGAGAAATGATACTACAGTACATGATACATGCGTAGTAGTTTTTATGTTGATTTTAGTAGGATGTATAAGTACTATGTATGTTATATATTTAAACTATTATATATTAAGTTTTGAACTGGATTTTGTAGCGAAAATCTTATTGATTTCTAAAAGGAGTTATTTATTTTGAGATACTAATAAAATAATTTATAGGAATCCTTAAAAATACAAGAGTTTCTCTAATAGGTATTAACCTAAGAAGCAAGTAGCCTAATTTAAATTAAAAAAAAAAATCTAAACTTAAACATCATTTAAAAAATACTTCATAAGGTGATAAGGGTGCTTTATTACTAGTATTTGAGATTTGGGTCAAAGATTGACAAAATAAATAATACCTAACCACTTACTAGACCCTTATGTATTTGACTTTACTGTTTATGAATTACTAATTAGACACCTTGATAGTTTTCTTCGACTTTATAACCCTTATTAATATTATAGGTGAAAATTATGGCTTAGAAGATAACTTTTCTTTCCGGAATAAAAACCTGTGTTGGACGTCATGTAAATAAATAAATGGACAATAGCTTTTGAACTTGATAATTTTAAATAAGTATTTATGTCTGTCACCTGTTTTTGTAGGAAAATAATTAATTATTTATAATTAAGAAATGAAATATTAGATTTAATTATGTATGAATAAAAGTATTAATACTTAAAAAAATTATTTTTTTTAAATGTGTTTTAAGAATGATAATTAGATTTTTATTTTCTTACATAACCACACCACTTAGTAAAGATATATAAGTATAATATCTAATATCTGTTATTCTTATCATTACCCCTTGCGTGTTTAAAGTATACTTTAATTATATCTCATAGGCTATCTTTGATAAATATAAATATATAAATAATAATTGCATGTCAAGTACCGTTTTGATGAGAGATATTTAAACTTGATAATTTTCTTCTGATACTTATTTATTTCGTTTTCTTTCTAGCATAAATAACTTAAAAAATATTATTTTTTCATAAAGTAACCTATGGAGTTTCTCGTCGGTTCTTCTCCATAGTTAGGACACTTAGAACCGTGCAATAGAGCCTTTTTTGTTTTATAAGAAATAACTACTTATTTCATTTTGATTTTAAATTATATAGAAATACATACACCTATATACAAAAACGAAATAACCTCATGTTCTTTCAATCACTATGACTAGTCGCAGTTTTTTGCATATCATTTTTTATAATACTTTGATCTCAACATACTAAACGTACAAAGTCCAAAGGTATTTAGCACACACTATCGACATTGCAGATAACTATTTATTTCTGAGATCAATGTGCAAATCAAAATCATAAAAATATGATAATTATCATAATAATTCCGGACTACAATCGTCCCACTGCTGGGCACAGGCCTCTTCCCATATAGAGAAGGCACGAGCATTGATCACCAAGCTTGCTCTCTGCGGATTGGCGATTTCAGATCCCAATTTTTTGATCCAGGTTTCCACACGATGTTTCCCTTCACCGCTTGCAGGAAGTGTTTAGAATAATTAGGAAAGTCTATATAAATTTGAAAAGTTACATTGGTACTTGCTTGTTCCAACCTGCAACCCCGTGCATACAAATCCGTTCAGAGCCGCTAGGCCACCACGAATAATTATGATATGACTTTCAATTTTTGTGATATACAATAACGTATTTATAGAAAAATTGATTCCAAAGTACAGTTTTTGTCAGCATACGCCAATTTATCGTCTAAAGTCCAAATTGTGTTGTGTTAATTCACAAAATTAGTACGATCTATTCATAATCTAAGTTGATACTACCAGCTTAACATATCAGTGTCATTGTGCCCCAAAACCCCGCTTGACTGGAAAATAAAGGTAATTATGAGAACTCTGAAAAAAAAACTTTTGACTGGGTTATGTCGCATTTTATTGTTTAAATTTTAATTTCCGGAATTAAATGCCTTTGGTTGTGAAATTTTTTTTTTTTTTTTTGGTAGAGATCTTTGCAGTTAGCCTGAGCGCAGGCTTTGACTGCTTCACCGGACTTTTGGCGAGGACCTTAAGGCCTCCAGCCAGAGCAATAGGAAAAACTAACTACGTTAGCAACGTCTACTAAGGGCACCCCCTGCGGGGTTCGGACCTCGACTTAGTGCGTTGCTAACAATCTTAATAAAGCAAAACAACAAGGGATGGCTGGATCTAAATTTTTATTATTTAGGGACATATTTTTATTGCTAGTTTGGCCGGCTCGGGCCAGCTTGATCTAGGGACGGGAGGAGGTTGTGAATATTAAAACACTTTCTTATAAGAAGACATTTGATCACCTTTCAATGGCTTGGAATTCCCCCGATAGTTTTTAATTGAAGTTTGTTCTTATTTCCAGATAGGAGTTTTGTGGAAAGGATGCTGATTATAACGAAGGGTTCGATGGAGAAGGTGAAGCGCCGCATAGACAACTACTATAAGTACCAGCTGCTGTCTCCCGAGATCATACGGAACAGGGAAAAGGTGCTCTCTGACTCTGAAGACCTGTGGACTTCCTAGTAAGTTATCACTTTTTAAATTGACTCGTCTTTAAAAAATAGATTCTGCAACAAACACCAAGAAAAATTTCCAAAAAATAATAATTCCGGGACAACTCACACACAGTTATCTGATCCCAAGCTAAGCAAATTAAGCTTGTGTTATGGTAACCAGACAACTGATAAATACACTTATATATTTCTAAATACAAGCATATTATAGATAAATTACACCCCGACACAGAACAAAATATGATCGTGCTCATCACACCAACATTTGTCCTGGGTGGGAATCGAACACACGACCTCCGGTATAGCAGTCAGGGTTACTAACCACTAGACCAACAGGCCCGTCTTGACGTCTTCTCCGACTATGTGCAACCAGCATTAGGGCACGGTAATATTATATTAAATTCATAGTAAAGCAGTATACATGTGACCACGGCTGGTGTTACCAGATATTTTTTATTATTATAAACATGCAGCGCTATAGTTTAAAAGTATGTGATGACTTAATATAGGCGCCTAAGCATTGGTAGCAAGCAATAACTTTCAACGAAGCGTAATTGAAGAATTAGAATAACACTGCAATTTACACTTTAACTGAAATTAAGGCGCTTGTAATTTATTTAGTTACTTTATGATTTATATAATGCATAATAAAATTATTACCTTTGTAGGCGAATCCGGCTAGCCAAGTTTTGTAAATCAAAAAACCCGCCCGAATTGCTCTTGACCGAATTTACTTTTAAAATGATTTAGAAGAAGACCTTTCTAGGTAAAGGTATTTTATATGTTTTATGTAAGTAATTTTAAATAAAACAGCAGCTTAGAAACTTTATCAAATTATTTACTTATGAATAAATTAATGGTTACTTAATTTTAAAATGTATAGATATGAAGAAAATTTAATGTTTTACAAAGATTTACAAATAATAAGTAAGTAAATAAGTATTATTTCATGATGGAAGGCGTTTTGATAGAAATCCAGTCATATCTGGATTTTGGCTATTTCTGGTTTTTCCTATTCGGGCTGTATGGACTGGATTTTTGCAGTATTGAAAGATGAAAACCATTTAAGCAAACTAAAATAAAGATAATGTTTTACAATTTTCATTAGAATAAACATTTTATTAGACAAAGACGTACATGCAATATCTGGGTGATACCTTCGTTTTCATTAAATCATAATTCTTTTCAAGTGGGTTATCTGAATTTAAAACAAACAAAACTGTGTAAATCAGGAAGCTGCCAAAATCAACTGTTACGAGATATCGCGGTAGGCCCAGACGGAGATGGACGAACTGGACTCCTTTGATAAGGAGTGAATGACCACAGCCCTAAGCGGAAAGAAATAGACGGAGGCAGTGGGACCGAAATGGCAAGGAAAAGAAAATGGACCAGTTGTCCAGGCCAGTAGATGAGTTGTGAACTAAAACACTCGAAAGAGATGGACGGATTAACGACGACGGAGGAGGGCCGATAGACTTTTGTTTTATTAATCCACGAACTACTTCTGGCATACCCTGTACATGGAAGACTTCACTACGCAATGGCCTGCTACACCAGCTTTGCCTATTCTATGTTTTGTTCGACTTCCAGTCTTACCGGATTCAGCTGAATACCGTATTTTACATGGAGCGACTGCCTATCTGACCTCTACAACCAATTTTGATTTGTAACACAGTATCCCATAGTAAGACTGGTTGTCAGAATTAACTTAACGACTGCCAAAGATCAAGCAGCCTACATGGTTTATTAGAAATACAGCCAATACCAACTTAAGGAACCTATATGTCAACAAAACGCGGAGTAAGGCACAAATATAGATATTATACAAACCTTGTTAGGACAATCTTGCTTTAACGCTTAGTCATGGTCGCCTGATGTTTGATAATTTATTAGATAACATTGATACTGTATAGGTATAAAATATATCATTTTAAATAATACTGCACTTGTTTGCAACGCGTTTCCACTTGGTTCACTTGTTGATAAATAAAGAGCATTTTGTTGGTTTCAGCCGCAAAATATTCTGCTCAAGGAAGGAAAAGTACATGAAAAGCGAGCATCAAAAAAATTTGGTTATAATCTAAAAGAAATCCATTGATTGATATAAATTGTTAGTGAAAGATAAATAAACAATTAGAGAGACTCTTGAGAGTTTTCGTTAGATCCAAGTTGGGACGGATTCCCATACCAAAAGGGGTATTCACCATCAGTAAAACAAGTATTTCAACTCTTACAGTCTTAGGATAACAGAAAAATGAGAATGATCGTAATTATCAATAGTAACTACTTGTCAGCTGATAAAATTATATCATATACCATAACAGTTTTATATACTTACCTACTCATAAAATTAAGGTATACTTTACCTTCGATAAAACAGTTTATCACATGAGAGCACAGTCATCAGTACAAAAAATTAAATATAACGTTTATAATAATTGAAAATGGAGCCAAATGTATATAAAAATGAAGCTCTTGAGAAATATATGAGTGAGATTACGTCGAGAGTTGCAGAGGAGTCTGGTATACCCAGTGATAAGTACCATCTTGGGAAACTGATCTTGCAGAGTTTGAAGAATGATGAAGATTTTATTATGCAGGTAAATGTGCGTGTGTGTGTTAGTATTCGAATGTGTATGTGTGTGCGTGTACCCCACATAAATGGGAACAGGGCAAGGAGATCATGATGATGATGATGACGTGTGTGCGTGCATGTATATGGGTAAGAGAGAGTTTGTGTTCGTGCGTATGTGGGTGTGAGTAGTGTGAGTAAATGTGTGTGCGAGCGTGTGAGTGTCACTGTGTAATAATGAGTATGTTTGTGCGTGTTTTTGTGTGTGTATGACAATAGATGTTGTGGGTAATATGTGTATAATTGGAAAAATAATATATGTGCAACTGGCTTTAAATATGGTTTCCCACAGACAGACGGAGCAACGGGTGCATCGGAGACCAACGGCTCAGTATTAAGGAGAAGCATCAAATGCACTTTCTGCTTCAAGAATCTGGGCCTAACTATCGGTGACGTCATCATCGTCATGGGCACCAACCACCTCGACCAGGCCATTCCCTTCTACGCTGCCCTCTTCGAAGGGATCATCATCGCCGCTATCGATAGGACTCTTGGAGTCAGTAAGTAAAAGTTAAACAGAATCTGGTGAGCTAACCCATCCCTGAACCCATATTTTCCGCAGTAGGTTTGTGACAGTGCGATCATTCCAAAAAATATCAGGTAAGTATTTTTATAAACATTAAATCTATGTGACTCAACACCAAAAGGGGATCCTGCCAAAAATCTCCCTTCGCTCCTTTCTTAGTGCGGTCCTATTTGGTTTTGAGAGTTGAGGAATAAGTAGAGACTACAATACAACTGCTGTTACACACATTGGTAAACTGATAAATCGCTTGTGTAGATAGATAACCTCAATCAACATTTAGAAAACATATACAGAGAAACCTTAGAGCATCTGAAAGCACGTAAAGTTGTTAATAATCACAGGTGATGTTATTTTTCTTGTTTTTCAATTTTCTTGGTAATGGCTAGATATTAAATGGTCGCTCATTTTGAGTCGCCGTTGAAGACACTCAGATTGAAGTTTGTTACAGATGAATTAAAAGACGTATTCAATGCTAACAAGCCAAAGCTAGTATTCTGTCAAGGTAACAAAGTCCAAGACGCTAAGAAAGCTATAGAGCTCATCGGTATTGATGGTAAAGTGATCAGCTATGACAGCAGTCCTGATGCCCTGAGCTTTGCTGAAATGATGGACAAATATGGAGAAGATACCGACGTACAGGATTATAAGTAAGGAAACATTTATTAATCTTTTATATACAGTTCCATGTTTAACACAATTTTTGGGTGTATGGTTTATGAAATGATATCTAATTAAATCATCTTCAGCCTTTACAATTTGGTTAAATAGTTATTATTGAATAAATATTTCATAATTTGCAAAGACGATAAAAAAATAATCATAATCATTATCTATTGCATTCAGATACTTATTTTACAAGTTGTTATTGCACCTTGTGTTACGACTTTTCAAGTGGAATTTTCACTACTGGTTTTAGAAACATTTGAAAATAATCTTATCAATTATACATGATTTTAGTTTTACAACATTATTATGTTAATGACATAAGCTAATTTAGTATTCAAGCTATTCTGGAAACAGTTTCCGTATGCAAAAATGAAATTGTCTATACTCCGTTCTAGTCTTTTACATGAGATACTTTATTGCCGCTGGTAATTTATGTAATGTATGTTTTATGTTCTCAAACGGCCCTTGATTATTTACATTTATCGATTGTTTATTTTGTATTTTCAGAGCTGCCGACTTTGATTCAGAAGAAGCCATAGCATTAATTATAGCTACAAGTGGCTCCACAGGAATGCCCAAAGCTGGTATTTTGACGCATAAGAATTTGGTTGTAACCACCAGCTACTTTTGGTACGTTTCATTCCGTTGTTTATTACCTTTGCTTATAAAATTTTTCAGGTCCAGGGGAACCAGTAAGCTACCGTAATCTAAATAGCTTGGAAAATCAGTATCAGCAACTTTTGTCTAAAAATCCAACACACTAGGTACTACTTCTTGCCAAGCCTAGTAGTAGGGTGTTGCAATAAATATTGGATGTTTATAAAAAAAGTATCGTGTAATCAGGAAATACAATAATCCACTATGTTTCAGCTGCTTCGCTACCCAGTTTCCTAAAATAACAAAGTCTGCACTAGTGCTGTCACCCATACAGTGGTTTTCAGCTATAGTCCACTACCTACTCGGCCCTATATACCAGTACTCAAGAGTCCAGTCTTCAAAAGACCTCAGTCCTGAACATATCTTCGAATTGATAAATAAATATAAGGTAAGTTTCTTTTTTTTGGACTAGATGCTGAAAGCGGAAGATTGTGTGTATTGGTGAAACTTGTCCATAAATGAACCAAAATAAATTGAGTTGATTGATTGATATGTCACACACAAATAGGCAAGCGACTCTCCTGATGTTAAATGAACATGTTTTTAACACCAGAAATATTGTTTTTTTTTTTTTGTTAGAGTTCTTTGCAGTTAGCCTGAGCGCAGGCTTTGACTGCTTCACCGGACTTTAGTAACACCAGAAATCTTGATAATTCGTTGCTGGATTATTAAATAGGTTTGAGATTAAATTGGACTTTTGCGGAAGAAATGTGGCTTATTAGCCATGTTAATTTTTGTAATTCACAAATTGTAGTTGCACTAGAGTCTATTCAAGAAGCAGTCTTTTTCTATCCATCCTTTAACCAAACTTTATTGTGGTTGAATTCGAGTCTCACAGGTCTTTTTTCTTTCAGCCAACGTTCCTCATAGCAAGTCCGCCAATGATGATCACATTACTCAAGGAGGCAGAAACAAAAGAATGCGACTTCTCATGTTTTGATGTCATGTACCTCGGTGGAAGTGCCGTGCCGGATAGCCTTATAGCGAAATTACGTGTAAGTTAAGTTTTCATAAATTTAAAGCAGAAAGACAATTAGGAGAACTTGAAACGAAAAAATGTAGCATCCTCATTTAATATAAGAACTTGCGCCTGCCTTGGCATTATCCCACACATACGTACTCGGAAGGTACACTATGCTAAATCAAAGAGTTTTTTGATAAAAATATTTTTTTAGTTTCAAATCGCTCTACTCCTTAACCAAACGTTGTCTAGGTACTTGTTGTGTACTATTTGTTGTGATATAGTTTTACATATCGTTTTTAGGATTGTGCACCGAAAACAAAAGCTGTGATTATATACGGAATGAGTGAAATCGGTGGTATTTGTTTGTATCCTATTGATGCACCAAAGGGCAGCTGCGGAAGACCTTTCGCGCAATTGCAATTTAAAGTAAGTTATAAATACTTCTTTATATGTAACAAAATACTTTATAATATAACTTTTGAAGGAACTTGAAATAGATAAACAAGAATAATGTAATTGGTTGACCTAAACACGTAACATCTATGACATGAGCTTTTTTGTGTTGATCAGCCTTTTAGAAGAAAATAAACCAAAAGCATATTCAATAATTCTTGATAGACGATTAAGTAATTATATCCTTTTTATTTCAGTTGGTAAATGTGGAAACTGGTGAAGAAGTGAAAGAACCTCACAAAACTGGAGAGTTATGGCTGAAAACCCCCGGTGGTATTAGGGTATGTAACATTACTTATCATTTACTAGCGGCCCGCCCCGGCTTTGCTCGGGTGCAACACTGATACCTACACTATATATCTGTCGCAGACAAATAGTATAATATGGCATTTTACATACGGCGTCGTCAGTTTAAAAACGTTTGCGGTTATGTAATATGCCGAAGGCAAAATGTCAAATCATTCAATCGTCATAATGCGACGTTAGTGTTATTTTAGGGTGACTATGCTCATTAAAATCTCGAGAAAAACTTTGAATTACAAACGTCGTCGCTCGCTTCGCTCGCTCTGTTGCAAGGTCACAATATCTAACCTAACCTAACCTATTGATCTCTGTCACAAAGTCGAACCTAATCAAGCAATTGATTTCTGAGCCTATGAATATATGAATATTCGATCATGGATTCGTTCATACATGGTTTTTTGACCAAAAATACTCTGCAGGAGTCCTTCACGACCCAGGGTCTATGGATACCTTAGCATTTTTGACGTGCTGGATAACCTCAAAAACTAAATACTTCAATTTGCCTCGGCATTATGTATATGGTGTTTAAATTTTCGATGAAATGTTGTGGTGAGGCATATTATAAAGTGACACGGCAATCTACATTTTGCCTTGGGCATATTACATAACCGCAAACGTTTTTAAACTGACGATGCCTTATGTAAAATGCCAAATTATACTATTTGTCTGCGACATATCAACACAACCATAAAGTTCTGTAGTGCGAAGCACAGCCTTCGACGCACTACTTGGTATAGGCACGCGCCCTACGGCCCCCCGGCCGTTACCGCCGCAACCGCGATGTCGCTGCATTTTAAATTTTGTAATATCTTCGAAAATATTCATTTAAATTACATGCTGTAAAAGGCAATATTGATCTATATTACATGCACAATTTATTAAAGGTACTTAATTGGATAAGGATTAATACTGTATAGCTTAAAATCGCTTTTTCGTAAATAAGTAATAAATAAACGATAAAAAATGGTTATTGTGGGTTATCCTTAAGAGATAGACATATGCCATCGCGGACTTTTTTGTAGATCTTTTTAAGGTGCACAATACTGTAGTACATTATTTTGATCTATCTCGTAGGGTTCAGCCAGCGTTTGCAATGTAAGCGCAAAAAATTTGTTCGTTTACTTAAATCTCTAAGATTATCCGTGTTCCTCTACTATATTATGCATGTATTATACATATAAACCTTCCTCGTGAATAACTCTATCTATTAAAAAAAACCGCATCAAAATCCGTTGCGTAGTTTTAAAGATCTAAGCATACATAGGGACAGACAGCGGGAAGCGACTTTATTTTATACTATGTAGTGATAGTGATAGTGATAGTGATGATAGTGATTTTGTAATATCTTCGAAAATATTCATTTAAATTACATGCTGTAAAAGGCAATATTGATCTATATTACATGCACAATTTATTAAAGGTACTTAATTGGATAAGGATTAATACTGTATAGCTTAAAATCGCTTTTTCGTAAATAAGTAATAAATAAACGATAAAAAATGGTTATTGTGGGTTATCCTTAAGAGATAGACATATGCCATCGCGGACTCTTTTGTAGATCTTTTTAAGGTGCACAATACTGTAGTACATTATTTTGATCTATCTCGTAGGGTTCAGCCAGCGTTTGCAATGTAAGCGCAAAAAATTTGTTCGTTTACTTAAATCTCTAAGATTATCCGTGTTTCTCTACTATATTATGCATGTATTATACATATAAACCTTCCTCGTGAATAACTCTATCTATTAAAAAAAACCGCATCAAAATCCGTTGCGTAGTTTTAAAGATCTAAGCATACATAGGGACAGACAGCGGGAAGCGACTTTATTTTATACTATGTAGTGATAGTGATAGTGATAGTGATGATAGTGATTTTGTAATATCTTCGAAAATATTCATTTAAATTACATGCTGTAAAAGGCAATATTGATCTATATTACATGCACAATTTATTAAAGGTACTTAATTGGATAAGGATTAATACTGTATAGCTTAAAATCGCTTTTTCGTAAATAAGTAATAAATAAACGATAAAAAATGGTTATTGTGGGTTATCCTTAAGAGATAGACATATGCCATCGCGGACTCTTTTGTAGATCTTTTTAAGGTGCACAATACTGTAGTACATTATTTTGATCTATCTCGTAGGGTTCAGCCAGCGTTTGCAATGTAAGCGCAAAAAATTTGTTCGTTTACTTAAATCTCTAAGATTATCCGTGTTTCTCTACTATATTATGCATGTATTATACATATAAACCTTCCTCGTGAATAACTCTATCTATTAAAAAAAACCGCATCAAAATCCGTTGCGTAGTTTTAAAGATCTAAGCATACATAGGGACAGACAGCGGGAAGCGACTTTATTTTATACTATGTAGTGATAGTGATAGTGATAGTGATGATAGTGATTTTGTAATATCTTCGAAAATATTCATTTAAATTACATGCTGTAAAAGGCAATATTGATCTATATTACATGCACAATTTATTAAAGGTACTTAATTGGATAAGGATTAATACTGTATAGCTTAAAATCGCTTTTTCGTAAATAAGTAATAAATAAACGATAAAAAATGGTTATTGTGGGTTATCCTTAAGAGATAGACATATGCCATCGCGGACTTTTTTGTAGATCTTTTTAAGGTGCACAATACTGTAGTACATTATTTTGATCTATCTCGTAGGGTTCAGCCAGCGTTTGCAATGTAAGCGCAAAAAATTTGTTCGTTTACTTAAATCTCTAAGATTATCCGTGTTCCTCTACTATATTATGCATGTATTATACATATAAACCTTCCTCGTGAATAACTCTATCTATTAAAAAAAACCGCATCAAAATCCGTTGCGTAGTTTTAAAGATCTAAGCATACATAGGGACAGACAGCGGGAAGCGACTTTATTTTATACTATGTAGTGATAGTGATAGTGATAGTGATGATAGTGATTTTGTAATATCTTCGAAAATATTCATTTAAATTACATGCTGTAAAAGGCAATATTGATCTATATTACATGCACAATTTATTAAAGGTACTTAATTGGATAAGGATTAATACTGTATAGCTTAAAATCGCTTTTTCGTAAATAAGTAATAAATAAACGATAAAAAATGGTTATTGTGGGTTATCCTTAAGAGATAGACATATGCCATCGCGGACTTTTTTGTAGATCTTTTTAAGGTGCACAATACTGTAGTACATTATTTTGATCTATCTCGTAGGGTTCAGCCAGCGTTTGCAATGTAAGCGCAAAAAATTTGTTCGTTTACTTAAATCTCTAAGATTATCCGTGTTCCTCTACTATATTATGCATGTATTATACATATAAACCTTCCTCGTGAATAACTCTATCTATTAAAAAAAACCGCATCAAAATCCGTTGCGTAGTTTTAAAGATCTAAGCATACATAGGGACAGACAGCGGGAAGCTACTTTATTTTATACTATGTAGTGATTTCTCATCATCTTTATTAACTGCCTCGTTGGCCTAGTGATGCTAAGCGCGACTGCTACGCTAGAGGTCTTGGGTTCGATGCCCGAGTCGATCAAGGTGTTATTGGGTTTTTCTATGAAATTCTCAGTTGCAGGTCGGAGTTTGGATTTGTGCCCGGTTAGTGACAATAGGCCCGCTAACTGTGGGTGTACATTGGTACTCCTCTGGATACCCCTTCGGGGATACAGGCGTGATGATATGTTATGTTATGTTAATCTTTATTATCAAAAATAAAGAACTTCTTATTTACTGTTTTTCGGTTGGGTTAGTAAGTTTTTTCACCGTACATGACCGATGTCAGGAAAATGGTAGCTGGTTCGGACTGAATGTGGAAGCTGGACGGAGTAGTGTGGCTCTACTTTAGAGAGGTTTGTGTCCAGCAGTAGACCACCATGGGCTGAGTTATGTAAAGTAGCATTCGGTACTATATTCAGATGTAAATTGGTGAACTTTTGTACAACACCTACTTAGTTAGTTGATATTCAGGTATAAAAAATAATACTTGTTTTTCAGGGCTATTATAATCACCCTGTCGAGACTGCCGAAGCAATAACAGAAGATGGGTGGTACAAGAGTGGAGATCTTCTATATAGGGATGAAAACTGGAACTTTTACTTTGTTGAACGTATCAAACTGTTATTGAAGTATAGAAATCATCAGGTCAGTTTTTTGTCTAGTATATTGGCATTATTCTAGTAGTTTACAAAGTCCGTTGTTACACGAGATGATGCAAAACAGACGATTTTAGTATCCAAGCAACTAACGCTATATAAGCCATAAAGGTTCGTTGTGGTCCTGGGAGACAGAAGTCGTCAGGTATGGATTTGCGTAGCTTCGTCGTGTACAAACTAAATTCTTTTATATTCTAACAATTACATAGGGTAAAGATACGAATTTGAGATAGAGCTTTTCATAGGAAAATACATCTATTGCTGCATTTTTTCTTACCAACCTATCCTTTTTCAGATTTCTCCTGTTGAACTGGAGGCAGTGATCCACAAGCTGCCGGGCGTGGTGAACGTGGCGGTGACAGGAGTCCCGGACCCTGAGAGCGGAGAGCTGCCCATCGCCTTCGTGGTGAAGAGTGCGGGAGCCAGCCTCACCGAACAGGATGTCAAGGATATCGTTAAAGGTAGGAGGCTAGATTTCAACCGCAGCTTCGTATTTTCGGCAGAAAGTGCCTATGTCCTTTCTTAGAATTTAATTTAGCTAACCCTTACTAAAATCGTAGCATAATGGCCGAGAGTGAGGTAGATGGTCAGACTTACTTTCGCATTTACCAGACCTACTCTCTACGTACTCACATGGATCTCCTTAAAAAAAATATTACTAAAATTATAGCCCATATTTCAAGGTATATTTTAGAATGCACTTCTAATAGTAATCCTTCATTATATTATAAACTTCCATATTTTTTTCAGAGAACCTGACTGACAGCAAGCAGCTTAGGGGTGGTGTGGTGTTCCTGAAGGAGTTTCCTTTACTGCCATCATCTAAACTGGACCGGAAGAAACTGAAACAAATGGCGGCTGAACTCGCTAAAAAGAACTGAATAAATATTTTGATATTCCTACAGTATTGATTGATTTTTATTTATATTTGTATGAGGGACTCGCAAGACAGACAACAATGGCAAAAGAAGGGGAGGCCTATATCCAGCAGTGGGTGATTCTTGGCTGATATGATGATATGAGTTAAAAAAACTATTTTCTATAAGAGAGATATGAGTGAGGGATTTATTAAAGTATTTAAAAAAAATGATTTTTTTTTCATATATTTTTATTTTTTATTTAAATATTATTTTATAATAATTGTGAGTTGAACTTTGATCTACTAATTTGACTTGCCCCTTATATCGTATCGATGTCCGATACCGATATCGATATCGTATTCGATAATGTGAAGGATCTGTGAATCGGATCATAGTTATCTATTAGTACTGATAGAGGATCATTAATAAACCTTTATAACGATTTATCGTAATTTTAGCAAGTGACGTTATAAATTGACCTTTGCATTGCGGTGGTCAGCGGTGGTGATCATTTTTGACGTTTGTCAAATAAATTAATACGAACAACTGGATTTCAATTATTTAATCCACACATTTTTAAATTGAATTTTGTAAATTGACTCTATACCAATATTTTATCCCTTTTGGATTAATATAACCTTTCGATAACATCACTACATAGTATAAAACAAAGTCGCTTTCCGCTGTCTGTCCCTATGTATGCTTAAATCTTTAAAACTACGCAACGGATTTTGATGCAGCTTTTTTTAATAGATAGAGTGATTCAAGAGGAAGGTTTATATGTATAATACATGCATAATATAGTAGAGAAACACGGATAATCTTAGAGATTTTTGACGTCAGGTCGTAAATCAACACATTTTTCGCGCTTACATTGCAAACGCTGGCTGAACCCTACGAGATAGATCAAAATAATGTACTACAGTATTGTGCACCTTAAAAAGATCTACAAAAAAGTCCGCGATGGTATATGTCTATCTCTTGAGGGTAACCCACAATAACCATTTTTTATCCTTTATTTATTACTTATTTACGAATAGACGATTTTAAGCAATACAGTATTAATCCTTATCCAATTAAGTACCTTTAATAAATTGTGCATGCAATATAGATCAATATTGCCCTTTACAGCATGTAATATAAATGAATATTTTCGAAGATATTACAAATTTAAAACGCAGGGACATAGCGGTTGCGGCGGTACAGGCCGGGGGGCCGCGCGGGGCCGGGGGGCGCGTGCCTATACCAAATATTGCGTCCAAGGCTGTGCTTCGCCCTACAGAACTTTATGATTGTGTAGTTATATTTGGTATCAGCGTTGCACCCGAGCAAAGCCGGGGCGGGCCGCTAGTTTAGTATATAATATAAGAAAAATATGGGCCAAGTGCGAGTCAGTAAAGTTAAAGTAACGATAATTTAATTTTGAAATAAGATTTTTTTTTTGTTATATATTATGATGTTTTGAAAATATATTCTTGTCGCACTTTTTACTTTAGTTGTGCTATAAAACGTTGTTTCGTATCAAATTTTAAGGTTATGAGTTATCGGGAAATATCCTGTAGGTTATGATTCCCTTGCGAGTGCTGAAAATTTGTTCTTTTGAATAATGTGAACACTGGTCTGGGGTATATTCCACTTTCTTCACCTGAGGGATATCACCTAAGTGAACAAATGCGACTTTTTTGATTATGCGAGTAGACTCATATCACCCATATACTACATTTTTTTTACTACATTTCCCGTCTTTTAATTAAAAGTATTACTGTTTTTACGTAAAGTTTGTATGCCTGATTTACAATAAACTGATTTCTAAGGAAAATACTTCTATTTCCGTATTACATGTAAAAAATTTATTTTCTAAACTTATTACGCTTAGTTTTTATAGTATTGTAAATATTTAATTTACAATACTATAAAAACTAAGCGTACACATTAAATAAGAACAATTATAATTCAATTTCCATATTTATATCATTTTGTATATGGGTGATAATTTATGAGTTTCTCAACTCGAATAATCCAAGAAGTCGCATTTGTTCACCCAGGTGATATCCCGCACGGGAACAAAGTGGAATTGTCCGGGAGCTGGGGTGTAGTAAGCAGCCGGTCTCCGGTTCCGTGTATACCTTGGCCGGAGTCACTTGTCGGACAACCGTTCTCGCTTCCAACGGAACTAATAATCTAAATAAGTAGATAGATAATGCAATATCCTGTTTAATCCGTCAGTTAGATAATAAATACTTGTAAGACACGATCTTTTTGATTTGCAGATATAAGAACATACTATGTACCTAGATAAAGCCGATCAAAGTACAGGTGGGTCAATAAAAAAGTCCAACTAATGACATAGTGCGTGTGCAAAAAATACACAAAATTGTGTTGTAATATGACTCGTTAAATCAATGCATAGTTGTAAGTTCTTTTTACATAAATTAAGAAATTCAATTTTTTTTTAAGATATTATTTTATATTAAAATAAATATTCTACCCCAAAATACATAATGATGTAATAGATACAGTAAAATTTTAATTAAGGTACCTACTACATATTTTAGCAAATTAAAATTACAATTATTTAAATTTGCATTCTCAACTATTTATCCCTACCCCAATTCCTAAAAAAAACGCTGTTAGAAAGAATTAGAATAAGAAAAAGGAGGGCTTTGACCTGCAATGGGACGAAAATGACCGAAAAACACACACTATGTAAACAATAAAAAATCAGTTAATTACAATCATTAACACTTTCAACACTGCATTAATTAATAAAGATGCATTAAACGCCGTTATTATCAGTTAGTAACAGCTGATAAAACTATCATAACATGACATAAACAATATTATACAAGTATATAAACTAGAGGTGTGCCTACGATAAAACAGTTCGACGCTAGAGAGCGTGCTCACACAACGTGTTAATAATTTAAATATAAATAAATAAAAATCCAATTAATATTTAAATATGGAGACGAACATGTATAGAAACGAAGCTCTTCAGGAATATATGAGTGATATTACGTCGAGAGTTGCAGAGGAGTCTGGTATACCCAGTGATAGGTATCATTTTGGAAAACTGGTCCTGCAGAGCCTGAAGGATGATCCCGATTTTGTTATGCAGGTATGTAAATATTTTTTATTAATTTATGTGGGTAAAACTATAAAACTTAAAATCTTTTGATCCTAAAACAATAGATATTAAACTAATTTTATAAAAGTAATTAAAATGTTTTGCAGTTTAAATAAATAACTATGCTAGTAACAGGGTTAGTTTGATGTCAGAAATTAACATAGAATATTCAAATTCAAATATTCTTTATTCAATATAGGCCACACAGTAGCACTTATCGAACGTCAAACAATACAAAAAAAAAATATATAAGCAAAAAAAAAAGGAAATCCTCAAATACTGATTTACTGCACTGTCCCTTATCACAATAAAATGAGAGGATACATAATTAAATTCTATAATTATACATTAAAAAAATACCGAACAAATATAGATTATTAAATATAGCTTAGATCCCGCGCAAAATAAAGTGCAAGGAAATATTCTTTTACAGATTTATTTATATACTTTACTAAATATTTAAGTATATTGATTTAAGCTAGTTTAAGATCAATATGGACTTTGACTGGCCGGTACATTGATTTTTTTACGCGCGAAAGAGTAGTTCGTTGAACTAGGCTCAAGGCTGTATTAATATGGGACTGGATTCAATAAATCTAGCTAATGTAAACAGTATGCCTAATAAATTAAATAACGAAAACATGATGAATAGCTAACTAGAAGATATAAATTTAAAAAATAAACTTATATTTAATTTTATATGTATACCTATAATAATATACAACGACTGTTGTAACAAATAATTAAATTTAAGCATATTTTTAAAAAAGAAACTTCCCCTTTTTTTACTATCAATTAATTTACGTTTTAATATTTTATTAAATAATTATCAATATTGAAAAATAATAATTGGTTAGTACATGAAATTGCCATCACTTTGAATTTAAAATAAACATAACAAAAAATGTACAAAAAATATGGGTTGACTGTTTTTCCGAAGTCTACTTACCTATATTATGCTTAAATCCCATAGTAATTATAGGTTTCGTCCAAGGTTTTTCATTGTTGTTTTTCAATTTAATTTACTGTTAATTATAAACATATTTATTTTCCATTAATAAACTTCGTTTAGACAACTCACTTGCAATTCAAGCGATTCGAGTCCTTGATTATAGCTAAGTGTTTGCTCACTTAAATAAGTGGGAATCTTTTCAATAATTAATTAATTCCAGTGATTTGTTTATAAATTATACCTACTATAACATATATAACTATACTACACACGATAAAAAAATTGAATTAGACAAGTTTTGTATTTATTGTATATGATTGAATCCAAAGGTCAAAAAAAAACAAGACTGTACGTTAAAATAACCTTGACATACCTGAGGACAAAAACAAAGCAACTGAACTTATGTTAAAAAAGGGTTACCTACTTCCTTGAACATTGACTAACAAATATCAAATTACACGATTTACACTCTACAGTATCAACTAACAATATAAGAAACTAGAAAAAAATGCTTGCCGAAATAATAATCTGAACTTTTTGACGAGCTTCGTAGTCAAGTAGCATGAACACCAGTTTTTAAGTTATCACTTGCTCTGTGGTCCGGGGTACCATCCCTGGGCGTTTCAATGTAGCAAATCAATTTTCTACATTATCTCAGGCCTGTATTTTTGTGGTGACATAGCAGCATCGTTGACTGTTTCTCAGTTTACATTTTGAACTTTATTAAGCGACTTCAAAAAAGGAGGATGTTCTCAATTCGAGAGTATTTTTTATGTTTGCAACCACAGAACTTTTGACTGGGCGAACCGATTTTGATTTGACTTTTTTATTTGAAAGCTGGTGATTTCCCACTCTCACTGCGTCTCATATTGTTTTGGTCTAGTTTTGACGGTGGGATCCTTAAGAAATAATATGTGAGTAGAAATACACTTATTTTAAAACCTTTTTTCCTCACAGATTGACGCCGGAACCGGTGAATCTGAGACCAACGGTGCAGCATTGAAGAGATGCATCCGATGCACAGCCTGCTTCAAGAACCTGGGCCTGAAGATCGGTGACCTCATCATAGTCATGGGCACCAACCATCTCGACCAGGCCATTCCGTTCTACGCTGCACTCTTCGAAGGCATCATTGTAGCTGGTATCGACAGAACTTTACTCCTGAGTAAGTAATTTAATACATATATATAAATACATACCATCACGCTTGTATCCCCGAAGGATTAGGCAGAGTTGTACCAATGTGCTCCCACAGTTCGCCGGTATGTTTAGGTCCCATGTAATAGGGGGCGAGCCTATTGCCACTCACCGGGGACAAATCCAAACTCCGACCTGCTACTGAGAATATCATAGAAAAACCCAATAACACCTTGGTCGACTTGGGAATCGAACCCAAGACATCCAGCGTAGCAGTCGCGCTTAGCACCACTAACGAGGCAGTTCTAGTAGTAAGTAATTTAAGACTAGTAAAAAAATTTTCAAGGTTTGTTATATCCGCATTATTGTGGAACAAAAGCATCTCAACGTATACCATAGACTAGATGAACAAAAACTTTTCATGACGTCACAGTTTATAAATTGATGTCTCGATCTTTTCACGGTCGAGGTTCAATTTGATAAGTACTAATTTTTTGAACACACTTTAAATCAGTTAGGTCCAAAGTACTTGTGACAACAAATTAAATAAGTCCAAACACGATGGGATTTCGTCACTTTGTTATAGATTTCATATATAGTATACCTTTTAACTTTATAATCAGATCAGCTCGAAAGTATTTTCCTTACTCCGAACTCATAAAAGTATTCAAAAATCTTAATCTGATCTAGTCAGAAAGTGATTCTTTTTACCTTGCTCTGACCAACAAGCATACATACATACATACAAAGTAAAGAAAAGCTTGTAAAAAGGAGAGTAGCTAGTTTTCTTAGCAACCCCTGTCTGTGTAACCATAAAACCTGCAAAGGCTTCGAAAGGTCCGGAACTAAAACTAAAAATAAACTGCAATAAAATCCATTAACAGTAATTTCCTTTCAGAAGAATTTTTCAAAAAAAAAATCAGACTTTTGTTTTGTCTTTTAAAAACCAATCTATTCTTATACACCTAAGGTTTAAGGTCAAAATACAATGCAAGGCCATTCTTGGTATCTCAGTAAATACATTCATTAAATACTCTGCCTTTATTATTGTAATCTTTGATATTTTGTTTGTCAGTACGTTGTAATATCGTCATACAAAGGTCGTTTTATCTACTAGTCATCTTACCTGTTATGTTGTCTATTTTAAGATTGCAAAGTCAACTAAGAGAAATAACATAATGATATTATGGTTGTGAATAATTAACTAGACTATTTGTAATTTTAATTAGTCAACTAACTAAGTAGTAAGACATGTCTTTCAAAAAACACAAAAAAAAATATTATAGCTTTTCTAAATTATTTTTAACCGACTTTTTTTGGACATTGCACTTCAATATTTACTTTCTTATCAAGGATCAATGGCCGATCAAAAGATCAATGATAAAACAAAAATAATTTCGAATGCAAACTGATAACTCATTGACCTTGATAAAATAATATTAACACAGAAGTCAAAAGTCCAAATTTTTGTTGTCTTTAAAAACTTGTTTAGTTACCTGCGACGCAAAAAGAGCGTTGTTATTAATATATAACTTTAACGTGCTGTCTGTGTATCTTCTTAGCTCCTAAAATAATGGACCGTTAATGATGCGTTTTTTTTAGTTTGATAGCTGCGCTTTGATCGAATTGGTTATCCGCTACAATTTATAAAGATTTGTTTAGACATAAAATAATTAATTCATAGTATTTTATTAATAGTATTTTTAGTGTTCTTCTATTCTTCAATATTTATATTATTTGTGGATCAACAAATCTAAACCAAAAAAATAAATTAATTACTAAAACTTGTAGGGATTTTTCATGTCATGTCAATTTATAATTATCTTTATCAAGGTGTGTGCGTGTGGTACCCACATGTTAGATAAATAAATAGGCTTAGATAAAAATAAGACATAATCAAGTATCATAAAACACTAAACCTATAATAATGTCTAGTGATATTATTTTTTATCGTAGACAAGACAATAAATAAATAAAAAATGTACCTCCAGTACATTAGATAAGTTTACGCATGTTTTCTAAAGTTTTATGGCTTTGAAATCATAATAAAGGCCTTGAATTGGGTCTTATACAGTGATATTAAATGAATTTAGATTATGCTATTATGTTATAGTTTATATCGCTTAGGTACCATATATTTATGTCACATACTTGTTATGTGATACTAGCTGTACCCGCGACGTTGTTCACGTTTATATCAGTCATCCTAAGCCATTTTCTAAATTTTTTATACCACACAATTAAATAGAGTATGCTTGATACTTTTAATTTATGTATAGATTTATTTTATGATTATATTTGTTTTATATTATGCATAGATAAACTTTATGCTAAATGCTATTATTATTAATATTATATTTTGGTCAGCCATGATCTTCCCACTACATGGCAAAGGCCTAATAATATACATAATGGATTTCCCATTTCACATTAGAGTAAAGTTCTGAACAAGGCCCCTGCGTATTGGACCTGTGTCCTCGTGTAAGCCTTTCAAGGGACCGGATATTCTCATACCAACAATAAACCGTGAACACAAAGAGATACATAATAGCATATAGCATAAATATAGTTCATAGCACGACAATATCGTTAGACTTGTCACTTCCATACACTCAATGTATGGACAATGAGCGATTCTAGCAGCGTTAACGCATTTCGAAATATAACGTGGATTTTTTTTTAATTTCTCAACTATTATGTCCCTATGCAGGGTAAAAGCCTCTCTACCCTCCTTCCATTTCTCTCTGTCTCTGTCTTGGGTTCGATTCCCGATTCAACCAAGGTGTTATTGGGTTTTTCTATGAAATTCTCAGTAGCAGGTCGGAGTTTGGATTTGTGCCCGGTTAGTGGCAATAGGCTCGCCCCCTATTACATGGGACCTAAACATATCGGCGAACTGTGGGTGTACATTGGTACGCCTCTGCCTACCCCTTCGGGGATACAGGCGTGATGATATGTTATGTTATGTTTTATGTAAGTATATTATATATTAACGCAATAACTATTGTTACAGATGAATTGAAAGCCACATTTGTAGTGAATAAGCCTAAGCTTATATTCTGCCAAAGTGAAAGAGTGGCCGATGCTAAGAAAGCAGTGGAGCTGGCTGGTCTAGATGCTAAAGTCATCAGTTATGACAGCAGTCCTGATGCCATAAGCTTCGCTGAAATGATGGAAAAATATGGAGAGGACATAGACGTTAAGGATTATAAGTAAGGAAAAAATAATAATACAAATAAAAGTAATTATGCGACTTACAAGGACCTCTGTTGTCGAGTGGCGTAAACACTGGTTTTCAAGGTAGCCAGCTCTGAGGTCCCGGGTTTGATTGCTGGACGAGTCAATATGGATAAGCACTTTTCTATGCAAAAACTGCAGATGTACTGTGCGAATTTATATGCCGCTATATAGACACGAGTTTTAGAAAAAAAACTTACAAATAACATTTAGTTAGCGCTACAACTTCCGATTTGTAATGACCTTTTTCGACGGTATATGTCAGTTTAAAATAGACTCAATTTAAACTCCCATAAAGTTATTTTTCGTTCAAGTGGAAATAACATCAATTGGCACAAAAATTGAAATAGACTTTACCTTCTTTTATCTTTTTTGTGCATGATAAAAATAAGATAATTATGAAGTTTAAAGTACATTGAGTGTTGGCCTCATTTCATTATGATTTGCAGTTTTTCTGTTGGAAAATTACTTATCTACAGCGTTTATTTAACGTAAATATTACATCATCGAAATCTTATCATTTCCAGATTTATATTATGTAACATAACAGCTGTTTTAAATTGTGATTTGATAACACTCGAGTGCATAGTACAATGTCCAAAATTACATGTAACCTATAATTATTGTCAAGTTGATAGTTATTTTCTACGCGATATAAGCATTTAATCTTTTTTTTTAAGTTTATTTGTACATGAGATTGAGTTTTTGCCGTTTCTTCTCCATTGACACCGAGCACCTAGATTTAGTAGATTTTTAATGTTATGTGCGCCTTTTGCTGTTTTAAAAAAATAAAGATTTTTTATTTTGATTACCACTTTTATGGTACTAGCTTTTACCCGTGGCTTCGTCCGCATGCTTATATTATATCGCGGGAAAAAGTCCTTTCTTATCCCATGCCAAGTTTCATCAAAATCGGTTCAGTGGTTTAGCCATTTTATAGTGTAAATTTATTCACAGGGCAGCAGACTTCGACCCGGTAGAAACTATTGCTTTAGTTATAGCTACAAGTGGTTCCACAGGGATGCCCAAAGCTGGTATCTTGACGCATAAAGGAATGATCGTGCATACGCCTAATATTGGGTAACTATATTGTTTTAATCGTCTCTAAAATTGAAAAAAAAAGTGGAAAAAAAAAGTGTAAAATTAGAAGTGAAAAATTACAGTCACACAGTCACTTGGCCAAAAGGGCAGGGCTCTTTTTTCATCCCAAGCCTTATTCCTGACTATGATAATAGGTACATACTCAAAACTATCACAATTTGAAGTAGACATTAGTCTCATGCTATCTTTCTCATCTAGAGAAACTCTCTTGTATATCTGTGAGGGTAAAGTAGCGAGACACAGACATTTAACAACCTAATCATAGGTAATTTTGACCATTCTTAATCATTAATAATTCTTTTTCCTTTTAGATGTTATGTCAAACAACGACCCCCACTCATCGATTCTGCTCTAATCCTGTCACCTATACAGTGGTTATCGGCGTTAATCCACTACATTGGTGGCCCAATACTCAAGTATGCCCGAATCCAGTCGTCGAAGGAACACACTGTTGACCATATTTTTGAAATCATCAACAAGTATAAGGTTTGTTTAATCTTTATAATAGAACCAGTGCCAGATATGCACAGATAGATATGTTATCCGGACTATTATAACAAATATACTGACTTCTCATTTATTAAAATCGGTTTAGTAGTTTAGATATGAAGGTGGAACATATAAACATACATAGACTGTCAAAATCCCAATTCCAACCATTCTTATTAATATAACCATACTCAGATAAAAATATGTAGATATCTATGGTTTTAGAACAAATTTTTGGGTTGTAGAAGTATCTGAAAAAAAATAAGTGTGCTTACTATAAGCTCTTAAAGCAATACCTACCAATTTGGAAGCGAGACGCTACTACGCACGCGAAGTGTCGTCTCGCTTACTGTTAAGAGACATACAAATAGATACAAAGTACAGGAACAGGGTGCACTAATTAAATTAAAATTGTCATCTCGTTCAGCTATTACTTACCTGTTTAGTCATATTTTCGATATTATCTAAAAAAATAAAAGGATATTAAAAGGCCGGAGAGAAAATTAGAAGAGAGAATAATGTTTTTTTTTTATTTCAGCCAGGTCTAACGATTTTCAGTCCACCTTTGATCATCGCCTTGCTGAAGGCGGCAGAGAATATTAAATGTGACTTCTCCTGTTTCGAAGTTCTTTATTTGGGAGGAAGTGCAGTACCGGAGTTTCTGTATCAGAAGTTAAAAGTAAGTTTGCAGTAATTTGAGCTTGATTAGTTCACCTTCCTTTACATAACATACAAAGCATATCATCACGCCTGTATCCCCGAAGGGTTAAGCAGAGGTGTACCAATGTACACCTACAGTTCGTTGATATGTTTAGGTCCCATGTAATAGGGGGCGAGCCTATTGCCACTAACCGGGCACAACTCGACTCGGGAATCGTACCCAAGACCTCTAGCGTAGCAATCATTTAACTTTTTTTACCGAAGAAGACACAATGCTTCTTGCACCATAAATTAAAATTGAAAAAAATAAAAAAAATATATTGTAAAGAGCTCTTTTTCTCTCTACTCGACTCTACAGGGAAAGGATGAAAAAACACACAACAAACCAATCCTTAAGGATTTTTTTTCTTTTTAGTCTTTTAAAAATACCTATTAGTCGAGTGATCTACTAAAAGATTTAAAACTGTAGAGTTCGTTTTTATAGAAAGATTCCAAACATTCATATTATTTTAATTAGGTTTTGATTCTAACATTATTATTTTTTGAATGATTTTCAGGCAGTATCACCAAGAGCACACATAGGCAATGCTTATGGAATGAGTGAACTGGGATCCATAGCCTTCAAGTGTTTCGATACGCCATTAGGCAGCTGCGGCCAGCGGTTCTCGCACATCGAATATAAGGTAAGCAGCTCATGTTTTGTCAACATATACTACTCTAAGATATATACTTCTTAAATGATCATATTCGGGCAAGTCTATAGTAAGATTGATAATTATATTCATATCAAACTCACCTCCAAAGTCTGAAACGTTGATTAACATAAATAATCACTTGTCAAACCTAATGCTAACCTCTGTGACTGAACGTTGAAAGTAGCCTATTTCTTACTTTGGATTCAATTCCGATGCCAAGTTTATTCAAAATAGGTTTAGCGCTTTAGTAGTAAAAACGTAAAAGGAAGACAAAAAAGTCAGATGAAGGTACTTTTGCATTTATGTGAATTATATGGAGTAGGATCCCGCAGGAACGCAATGGATAATTATAAAAATAATTTAATTATCCAAAATGGCGGCGATGTGGTTTGCCACCCATCACGTCTCGTTCCGCGCGGGGGCGAAAAGTGGGCCACGGACAGCCACCTCGCTGCGTTGAATGTAAGAGGAGGAATGGATGGTAAGGTGGATGAAGTATGTCAGATGATGGATATCATAAAATAAAGAATGGTATGCTGAGATGGTTTGGCTATGTCGAGAGAATGAATAAAAGAACGATTGACGAAAGAGTGTATAAGGTGAGTGTGAATGAAAAAGGCCACATCAAGAGCATACCATAAACCGAACAGCATGTATGAAGGGAATAATGAAAGTGGACAAAGCGAAACAAGTGTGTAAGGATCGTAGCAAGTGGAAAGAAGTGGTGTTTGCCTACCCCTACAAGGGAAAGAGGCGTGATTATATGTATGTATATGGAGTAGTTATTAATAAATAATATCTGTTTGTTTTGTGTCTTGCAAACAGCGAAATTCGATTAGGTTTCTGGACACAATTATGCGTCACATACTTATTATTTTAGTGTAGCTAAAATGTAATTATCTTTAGCTGTTGTTTTCCATTTATTTAAGTATTTAATACTTTGTGCACATATGAGGCACTTAGCAAGAGCGATAAATTTTATTGCATTAATATTTTCTATTGTATGTACGGTTGGTTTAATTACTAGATTAAAATTGGATTCATTTTAATCTTTATGTTGTTGAATACTATCAATGCCAAAAAGTTCCAGACAACAATAAAGTTGTTTTTCGTATATTTTCGCACAAGTACCTATTCTTCAAGATCAAAAACAACGAGTCAAAATCTAATCATATAACTACGCATTTTTTGAAAACGGGCATTGAACCCACAGTACGTCAGTGACATTAGGTATGCTGAGCCCTGAATCCATTTCACCATACTTCACCTGAATCCTTTTTTTCTTAATCCTAACGTAAAGAAGCTCTTTGTAGAGGTCCATAAACTATATTATTTGTACCATAGACAGCCAGAATCGCCCACCTTTTTACTTTAAGACGATGTTTCATTAAATAAATATCTGTTTGTTTTCAGCTCGTTGACCCAGAAACAGGAAAGGAAATCAATGAACCCAACGTAACCGGAGAGCTATGGCTTCGAACGGAGAGCGGTATTAAGGTACTATCTCTTTTTTATATACTTAGCTTTCATATATAGCTTAACGAAGACTTTCGAAAAGTTTGACATGTCCCTTGTATTGTGACCGTATTCGAAGGCTAGATCCTTTATAAATACCAATATGTATTATTTTAATTAAAGTCTGATGAAGAAGTACGTCATAAAGAAACCTTTATTACATAATCACATAATCGGGATACAAAATGTTCAACCCGTAAATGAACAAGCATAGTGATCAATACTCATTGCCCCTATAAGGCCTATTGCCTATTGGTTTACTGCTTACTGTTTGTCATTTCATCAGGAAACTTGAATTTATGCTTAACATTGTTTTGTCTTTGTTTCAGGGTTACTACAATTGCCCCGAAGTGACTGCCGAGGTGATAACCAAAGACGGATGGTACAAGAGTGGAGATCTGTTCTACTGGGATAATGACTGGAACGCTTACTTCGTTGACAGACTGAAGCTCTTGTTGAAGTACAAAAATCATCAGGTTAGTTTACATGAGTCCTTCCATGCCTATATTCTTGATAGGGTACAAAGTGATCGTCATAATCGTGAAAATATCTTCTACAATGATTTTATTTTGTAATTGTTTTTTTGACGAATACCGTGGTCGAGTACCACAAACACTGGTTTTCAAGGTGTCGCCTTTCGAGGTCTTTTTTTCGATCCCCAGGACGGGTTGGTCCGCATATCTATTCGGAACTTTTATCGTCTCTGATTCCATAATATAGATGCCTTAGCTACCCTTGATTTAGGGCAATGTATTTGATGCTGTCGACATTTATTTTATTTAAAACTTTTTACTTCTGTTCGGATACCTATGAGCTCGAAATTTTTCCTTTCACCAGATTTCGCCAGTGGAACTAGAGGCAGTGATCCACAAGCTGCCGGGCGTGGTGAACGTGGCGGTGACAGGAGTCCCGGACCCTGAGAGCGGAGAGCTGCCCATCGCCTTCGTGGTGAAGAGGCCAGGAGTCAGCATCACTGAGCAGGACGTCAAGAATATCGTCAAAGGTACGTGGTGATTAGGTCGACAATATTAGCATAGTTGTTTGGACCTAGATGAGATTGGCCAAGAACTGGAAAGAACGGTTTATGAAAAGAAAGGCCCATGGAAGCGTAGATCTAATAAAGAAGTCTGAAGAAATATGAACATTATATTGTGAAGTTAAGGATGTCTTTTCTATACTAACTTTTGGATTGACCCTTCTATGCGCGCCCCTTTACCGTAGCATTTTTTTAACAACTTTCAAGGTTTAAATGCCTTTATAAAGAGGTACCAACAGGTAGTGTCGAGATTTATTTATCCTGTTCTTCATGATTCACTCTAATTCATTGTTTCTTTTTACAGAAAACCTGGCCGACACAAAACAGCTGAGAGGGGGCGTTGTCTTCTTGAAAGAACTTCCTCTACTGCCCACATCCAAAGTAGACAGGAAACTGCTTAAGAAAATGGCAGAAGACTACGCGAAGAAAGCCTAATAAGTGATATTGTAACCCCTGTAATGTGTAATAAATTGCTCACGAACTTGTGTTGATCAGCCATGTTGTTTTGTCACTTAAGATGTTGAAACATACTGTTAAAACAATATTACTGTAAACTTCAATATTAAAGCTGCTTTGTAAAAAGATACTCCTGTTATTTATGATTTAAGTTAGATATTTAAGACAAGCCATTAAAAAGATTATATTATGTGTACCTTATTAAATAAATTTGTTATAAAATTGAGTCTAGTCTTTTTCTCTCGGATGTACCTAATTGCCTAAATCTTCTTTTATTCCTTATGTTAAACTTTTTAATGTACTCCCGGCTAAATCGATGTATTTTACTATTTTTGAAGACCAAAATCCTAATAATTCTACTAAATAAAACCGACTTCATAAGTTGAGTGAGTTCAGAACTTGAGGTTTACGTTTATTTCTTATGGATCCGACTGTTCAAACTGGACCAGAAGGGAAGCGCCAGCTTTCACATAAAAGAAGAATCATCAAAAACGGTTCAGCCAAGCACCTCCTCCTTTATTGAAATAGTGTAATAATAACTATTTTCCGTTATTTTAAAAGTCAATAAGAGAACAGAGGTCTAAGAAAATAAATAAAACTCAAAGGAAGGAAACTAAAAAAATAGATGTTTTGTAAGAATACGCATTTATTACAAAATACTTGTGTAGGTAGCTCACGAGTTTACATAATAACCAAAATTACAAGGAATCTATTTATTTTCTTGGTCTTTGTTCAGTTCTTCTTCGCGAGCTCTGCGGCCATTTGCTTCAGTTTCTTCCGGTCCAGTTTAGATGATGGCAGTAAAGGCAGTTCCTTCAGGAAGACCACTCCACCCCTTAAGAGTTTGGTGTCAGTCAGGTTCTCTGAAAGTACAACGTAAATAGAGTTTAAATAACTTCGTTGTTACCGGCCTCGATTCATCTGTCTTAAATGCATGTCAGTGGTCGATTATTGTACTTGTCATTGTGGCTAATTTTTGTATTCAGATAAGCCTACCACAAAATCTCATTAAACTCTCGAAGAGAATGATCGTATTGACAGATAGCAGAATGCAAATCATCATAAAAATGACCAAATGAAGAGTTGCTTGCATTTACTGAATGAGCTGCACATTCAGACAATGCAAGCAACTCTTAAATGCACACGCATCCACATCTCTCAAGGAATGCTCAATTCATAACGAACGTTATGTCAATTGTATTAGACAAAAATTAAATACGAGGCAAACAATTGCAAAAAGTCGCTTCCCTTCCATTTCGCCGCGGGGTACATCAGGCCTTGGCAACAAGATCAAATCATTTTTTTTTAACCTTTTCTGTCTCACTCCATGGCCTTGCAACCCTCACTGGAACTCCAACTAACATCCTCCATGTCTTTTCAGCCCTTTGCCAGTTTTATCGTGTCGATCAATGACAGTTAAATTTTCCTAGACCAGTATTCAGCCACGCACACGGCATTGTCCGTCGCCTCAAACAGGTCCTCGCTTGTCCAACCAACTTACCCTACATCGACTATCTAACTACATCACGTACCTTTGACGATATCCTTGACATCCTGCTCAGTGATGCTGGCTCCCGCACTCTTCACCACAAAGGCGATGGGCAGCTCTCCGCTCTCAGGGTCAGGGACTCCTGTCACCGCCACGTTCACCACGCCCGGCAGCTTGTGAATCACTGCCTCCAGTTCAATTGGAGAAATCTGGAGGAAAGAGGGGTTTAACAGAAGCGAAATATACAGGATCTTACCAAAAGGAGTGAAGAGTAAATCTGGCATAGAGTCATTAAGCAAAAGTCAAAGTAATCGGTCTATTCATTTAGGATTGACGATGCCATAGACACAAATACACAGACACGAAGACAGTTCATGAAACTTAACAACTTGAACGTCCCGCCAGTAGATACAATAGTAAAAAAATGAAAATGTTATATGTGACTCAAAGGACAGGGAAATGGTAAAATCAGACACCTTTTACTGTCGGGGTTGTAAATAAACTGACCTGATGATTTCTATACTTCAACAACAGCTTCAAACGTTCGACGAAGAATAAGTTCCAGTTTTCATCCCTATATAGAAGATCCCCACTCTTGTACCATCCATCTTCCGTAATCACTTCAGCTGTCTCGACAGGGTAGTTATAATAGCCCTGAAAACAAAAGCATATGACATATACCAAAAAATAAGGATAATTAATAACTTCAGTAATATATACGGTGATTGTACTTTTTATTTTTTCTTAAGTAGGCAGGCACAATCAAATCTCACTGATGCACAACGACCTCATCTTTTGTCTATCAGACTCCAAAATCAAAATCAGAAATTATTTATTTAACTTAGGCTACAAAGTAGCACTTCAAACGAAACTAAAAATACCATCAAACGTCAAAAAATATTACAAAAGGACAGCACCCTAGGGGTCGGTTCATGTCCGGCGGAAAAGGCAGCGCGCATCATTTGCACGTCTTCTGCGATATTTGGCCTTATTTAAACAACTTGGAAGTAATACTTAAATCAAAAGAGCAGTGAGAAAAAATTGTGAAGGCTAGATAGGTAATTGCACTAAGTAAGGCTGAGCAGAAAAATGTTACATACCCTAATACCACCAGGCGCTTTCACCCATAGCTCTCCAGTTTTGTGAGGTTCTTTAATTTCCTCGCATGTTTCTACATTCACCAGCTGAAAAAAAGTAGTTGTTACAGTACATTATATACCGAGAGACCGAGACCCCTCCGTGTTTCGGAAAGTACTTGAAACAGTAGGTCCCGGCTGTCATACATGTATGCGACAGCCAAAGATCTATGTAGAGATCTTTGGCTGTCGCTAAGTAAATGATGAGCAGAAATCGCAGTTGTGTTCTTTTTTTGTTTTTTTTTGTTTGTTTTTAATTTTTATTATTACTTTTTATTTTATGTGTGTGCCTATAAGTGGCAGAATAAAAGCTTTTTCTTTCTTTCTTCTTTCTAAATTCTGACAACCAGTCTTACAATAGGATACGGTGTTTATCAATAAAATGGGTTGTGGAGGTCAGATAGGCAATTGCTCCATGTAAAATACGGTATTCAGCTGAAACCGGTAAGATTGGTAGTAGACCTAGTGACCAAGTAACAGCCAACATACTGGGAAAAGGTTCGGTAGATGATGACTTTCCCACATATATGTCCCAAGACGTAAATATGTTTAAATATACTATTTATTTAGAACTTACCTTATATTGTAAGTGCGCAAAACGTCTTCCGCATCCGCCGGGCGGTGCATCGAAAGGATAAAATGCAATTCCACCAATTTCACTCATCCCATACCCAACTGCAATTCTTGCTTGTGGTGCCAAAGCCTGAAAGTGATATTTAAAATAAATATTACACATAATAATGCAGATAAAATTTCTTTTAGGACCATATTATAGAAAAAATAAATCACGTTGTCTTAAATTTTGCATTTTCAATTATATGTTTTTAGTAACAGAAAAAATTCAATTAAATAAAGTTACAACGGTCAATTTGGCCCCGGAGAAACTTCCGGCAAGTGGAAGGAACTCTTCAGTTTATGGTCAACATGATCACGGCCTCATCTTACTTTATCATTATTTAATTTCTGACAATGGGCATGCACAAGGCATTAAAAAAATTGAAACTTTAACTTACGCGTATTTTTGGTAACAGATGGTCGGGCACAGCACTCCCACCGAGGAACACGACATCAAAACAAGTGAAGTCGCATTCAATTGTTTCTGCTGCCTTCAGCAATGTGATCATCATTGGTGGACTTGCTATTAACAGTGTTGGCTGAAAGAGAGAAGAACGGTGAGCATAGGCGCAGGCCAGACAGAAAAGTCGTAAGACGCAGACGGGGCGCAGACCTTTGTCATTTTCCTACAAAAAACGCGTCGCGCCCGCGCCCTGTCTCTTCTGTATGTTTTGCGTCGCGACGCTTCTATACATTTTGTATGAAAGGGACGCGGTAGAGACAAATGTCCGCGCCACGTCTGCGTCTTACGTCTCTCATGTCTGGCCTGCGCCATAGAATTCATCCCGAATATATAGTTACTCGCTGACTGGTTACACTGGCTGGAGAGAACTCTCTCAGCAATGTTGGGGCAACCAGAACTATTAATAATATACTCGCTGAGCGACAGTCGCTCTACTCGTTATTCGGTCATCGCCCGCAGTGGGACAATTGCCTTAAGATAAATTTATGTGTTAGCGTTATTTCTCGTCATATATAGTTTCGGAAAATGCTACAGAAAAAGGCAAAAACAAAGTTTCATATAACTTGTGAATTACAAGAATATGAAACGTAAACAGACAAAAAAAATATGAGCATTATATTATTGTTAGGTTAAAGGTGAATTTTCTATAATAACTTTTAGATTGACGCTTCTATTGAGAGATTGAGTTTCGACTCTGTTGTGGTATGAATTTACCCTTAGATCAGTAAAAAAAGGAAGTCAAATGTCCAAGGAAACTTACCTTATATTTATTGATCATTTCGAAGATATGTTCCGTAGTGAGTTCATTTGATGACTGAACTCTTCTGTACTGGAATAAGGGACCGACGAGATAGTGGGCAAGAGCCGAAAACCATTGAATGGGTGACAACACTATCGCAGACTCTGTGACTTTCGGAAACTGGGTGCCGAAGCAGCTGAAATATAAAGGATTATTATTAAATATGTATAAAATGGAACCTGGTAGAATTGTCAAGCCACTAAGGCACTTGTCCCATTGCGGACGAGAAAAGAAAACTATCGACTATCATATCGCTCTAGAAACGAACAACAAGATGTAGATCCCATTTAAATGAAAGCATGCGTATATAAATAGTTACTAGCTGGCTGTGGCCGGAGAGAACAACTTTCAAAAATATAGTCACTGAGCGTTACTCGCTCTAGTCGTTACTCGCTCATCGGCCGCAATGGGACAGTTGCCTTATCATATATTAATGTTTTCGCGTTATGTCCAGGCTTTTCAGCATAGCTTGGCGAAATTAAGTCGTAGATTAAATTGGTTTAAAAACAATAACATACCAGAAGTAAGTGGTAGATATGGTCAAATTCTTATGCGTCAAGATACCAGCTTTGGGCAGTCCTGTAGAACCACTTGTAGCTATAATAAGAGCAATAGTTTCTTCTGCATCAAAGTCAGCAGCTCTGAAAATAAAACATATTGAATGTTAGATGGCTGAGTTGATAGCCTCGTATGGGACAAGCATTTGTCATAACATAACATATCATCACGCCTGTTTCCCCGGAAGGTTAGGCACAGAGGT
Source organism: Autographa gamma (assembly GCA_905146925.1). Lineage (NCBI taxonomy): Eukaryota > Metazoa > Arthropoda > Insecta > Lepidoptera > Noctuidae > Autographa > Autographa gamma. Next base: position 2,191,886 of record LR989870.1, read on the forward strand.
GTTCCAATGTACACCCACAGTTCGCCGATATGTTTAGGTCCCATGTAATAGGGGGCGAGCCTATTGCCACTAACCGGGCACAAATCCAAACTCCGACCTGCTACTGAGAAATTCCTAGAAAACCCCAATAACACCTTGGTCGACTTGAGAATCGAACCCAAGACATCTAGCGTAGCAGTCGCACTTAGCACCACTAGGCCAACGAGGAAGAGGCCAAATACATGATGATGATGTGTATGATATTAAATACACTCGTCAATGACGCTGCAGTGAGTGTGGAACACTAGTTGGGAGCACTTTCGCATCATCGTCATCATCAATTTAAGAGCCATGCTCTTGTCGGTGTAGCTCTTTCCATTTATGTCTGTCCTGTGCTAATTCTTGAACTTCTTTGTACACTTTCGCAAAAGTTGTTTTTGAAGCAAACCAGATAGTTATGTCTAGGAAAACATTCGTTTTATCTAACCTAGGATCAAAAAAAATATGGTCCTAAAATTTACGATTCTGAAAAATAGTGTAGTATAATAAAAATCATCCTGTGATAAGATTGCTGTTTCTATGTAAGTATCTAAAAGCAGTAGTAAAATGAAACTCGTGTAAAAACTGCGACTCATGCCCACTCCCACATATGTCTTTACCGTTTTTTATCGGGAAATCTGCAAGTAATGTTATTGATATAACTATTTTTTGGGGGTGGGGTCGCGGTTTATTAATTAATCAGTACCATTCTAAACTGATAAAGAAATAAATTCCTAATTAATTATTTAAAACCTTGAAGATCCGTTTTCAAGAGATCGATAATTACAGACATCAAATTTTAGAATCCATACTCAAGAATTTCACCAATGTATTTCTCGACACTTTCATTTGAAACCTATACCTAGTATTTAAAAGTATCGAAACAAGAAGGTATCATCCCTTTTTTTTCTGACCCGGTTGTAATCCTCCATGGACTACCTCCGCCCTGGGGAAGGCAGAGAGGTGTGCCGGACTCCTACCGGCTAAAACCACCGGAGTGCTTCAACGTTCCCTATTGCCGGGGATCAGGGGGAACGCTTTTCGCATACTACCGCGATCCCCTGGCTGAAGAAGGTATCATTGCTAACCTAACCCTACCATATATCTACCTAAAAATTGACGCAACCGTGGCATAGAACTCGGATTTAAGGATAATATAGTGGGATTCAAACTTGGTGGCGGCTCTGAACACGAGACTCATGCGCCAGCGGGGGTGCGGGGCGAGGTACTGCGCAACGTGTAGCGTACATCACAGCCGCCAAAAAGTTTGAATCGTACTATAGTAGGTATAATAATAATAATAGACGGCACAGTGGTTCTAAGCGTAACTGTTACGCTAGAGGTCTTGGTAGGTATCGATTTCCAAGTCGACCAAGGTGTTATTGGGTTTTGGCTAAGATATTCTCAGTAGCAGGTCGGAGTTTGGATTTGTGCAATAGGCTCGCCCCCTATTACATGGGACCTAAACATACCGGCGAACTATGGGTGTACATTGGTACACCTCTACCTAACCCTTCGAGGAATACAGGTGCGATGGTTTGTGTTTATGTTATAATGTATGTATGTATGTAATAATAAATGTTTTCTTACTTATAATCCTGTACGTTGATATCTTCTCCATATTTGTCCATCATTTCAGCAAAGCTGATGGCATCAGGACTGCTGTCATAACTGATCACTTTACCATCAATACCAATGAGCTCAATAGCTTTCTTAGCGTCCTGTACTTTATTGCCTTGACAGAATACTAGCTTGGGCTTGTTAGCAGTGAATACATCTTTTAATTCATCTGTAACCAAAGTTGTATGAGATTAACACAAGCTTACAGAATATTGAGACTGAAATGAAGAAAATTTGGGTATTAGGTAAGTGTGTTAGATGACAGATGTTAGTGTAGACTAGGTAGAAAAAGTAGACTATTCCCTGTCTTGGGATCCAAGCTTACCACAAAACAAGTTTAATTGCAATTAATTTCGTGATTCGGCGTAATCAGACAAAATGAAGGCAGAGGCGGATGCAATTGTTGGCACAAAAAACACCAAAAAAGAAGATAGGCTAGTTTTTGTTCTAGCTTCAATCGTCTTTATATAAAAAGACGACCTTTACCTTAGCCCATAGTTAAAGGTCGGGAATTAAACTTCGCCATTTTCGAAACTAGAGCTAAGAGGCTTGACATTTATTGACTTCAAAAAAAAGAAGACTGATTTGTTTGCAGAACTCAACCATTAAAGGGGTGAAAGAGCGGATGAAATATAATTATAATAAAGACCTTAGAGTATAGATAAGAAGCTCAAGAGTGAGTCTATCAGAGTTTGAACCGTAAGCACTAGTGTGAACTAGTTTTATCGTAAATTATGTATGAAGATGGAGCTTGTCGTTTTAATAAATGTATCTAAAATACTAATATTATCCTAACAATGTCAAAACCATCGATATTTTCGTATGTAAGTTTCTCGTTGCGCGAAAAATAACTTAAATCAGTCAACGAATGTACTAGATACAGACTAAAAAGTGTTCTCGCTTGGCACAAGGGGAAACTAGCGATAGTAGCGGTATACGTACATGTAAAGTCTATGACTTTTACTTACTGACTCCTAAAGTCCTATCGATAGCTGCAATAATGATGCCTTGGAAGAGTGCAGTATATATCGGAATGGCCTGGTCGAGTTGGTTGGTGCCCATGACTATGATGACGTCACCGACCTTCAGGCCCAGCTTCTTGAAGCAGGCCGTGCATCGGATGCATCTCTTTAATACGGAGCCGTTGGTCTCCGATTCGCCGGTTGCCGCGTCTATCTGTGAAGCAGAAATTAAATATTAAAAAAACGCTTTCAAATTCGCACCATACTGCCCTTGACAAACTTGGTTTAAAGAAAAATAATTTTAATAAGCAAGTTAACTATTACTTAATCAATATTTTAATTAAATAAAAAATACTTTTGCTATCGCTTTACATTAAAAGGCTAAGAGTTAAAGTTTAAGTAAAATGGACTGTACAAAAGAAGACTATAAAGTGCCTTAAGTTACTTATTTAATAATCATTTTCAGGCTTGTAGAATTTCAATTTAATCTTCATAACAATTTTAACTATTTTGTACAAACAGACAGATAAATAGACATCGTAGTGTATGCCATATTTATCTAAGTTACTTTTATCAGTAGGTAGATTAATATTACAAAACAATATATACCAAATATGAAAGTAACTGTGTCTGTTTGTTTGTAACGGCTTCACAGCTAAATTACGCTACCGATTTTGATGATTTTTTTTATGGAGTTTGGTAGAACACCAATAAAAGACATAGATACTATTTACTGTGAAAACCGTCACTATGGCGGGTGGAGCCACGGGTCATAAGTTATATAAATAAAAACGACAATGAATAAAATATTTTACTTACCTGCATAACGAAATCGGGATCATCCTTCAGGCTCTGCAATATCAGTTTTCCATAATGATACTTATCACTGGGTATACCAGACTCTGCCACAACTCTCGATGTAATCTCACTCATATATTTTTCAAGCAATTCATTTTTATACACATTGTTCTCCATTTTTTTCAATATAACCAAATTGAACAGCTACTCCTTTTTTAAAGACGGTTGATTAGCAAATGAGTGAATTATATTAACGTAAATTTATTTCGTAATTAAAAAAAAAATGTGTTTGTTTATTTAATTTAATAAATAAATATAAAGTAAATATTAATATGTAATCAGACTAACCACACTTGAAGTTTTATGTGTATGACTGAGATATGTGCTCTTTCATTGCTTTATACACATTTTTTATCATCTACACTGATAATAGGTTGTTGTTGTATGTAATATTTATTCTGGTTTGTTAGTATTACATATATGTTGGTTATGTAAGTAGCTAATACAGGTAAGCAGGTAAGGTACGGTGCAAACTTAATGGCGGCTCTGAACAAGAGGCGACTCGCTGCGCAGTAACAAACTTATGCGCCAGCGGGGGTGCGGGGCGAGGTACTGCGCAGCGTGAAGCTAACTTCAGAGCCGCCATTAAGTTTGAATCCAACTATACGTAGGTCTCTATTTATTTATTTTAGGGTGTCGGTTTGCGCTTCCTTTTTACCTGCAAACTCATCAGGGCCTTTTAAAACTTAATAACCACCAATTTTTCATAACGTATTCGTAACTGTTAGATATTTTTTTATAAAAGTAAGTTAAGTATGGGTTAAAATGGACCCTAATAATGCAGAGAGGGTACTTTTTTGCCACGATAACCGACAGTCAAGCGGAGGATTATTAATGACAACAAATAGGAAGCAATTATAGAAAAAACTTTTTTTTACTTATATTAGCAAAACAATCCAACACTCAATACTCAAATCTTTATTAGCATTCCATATGTTACATAACATCCTTTTTGACGACCTCCGTGGTCGAGTGGCGTAAGCACCGGTTTTCAAGCTCTGAGGTCCCGGGCTCGATCCCCGAACGGGTCAATGTATAAAGTCACTTTTCTACATTGTCTCGGGTCTGGGTGTTTGTGGTACCTTCGTTGTTTCTGAATTCCATAACACAAGTGCTTAATAGCTACTTACTTTGGCTTCAGAGCAATGTATGTGATGTTGTCCGCATTTAATCCTACACACCTTTATAGATAGTCTTTCCATACACATAAAAATAAGGTATCCTATTGACCCCAAATACAAGCTACACATCGATTTGTTCGCACTATGTACTAACTTGTCTTATCAAATGAAAGTCACGATGACAATTTAGTAAGATTTTTATTGCTACCAATAATTCTTTGAATGATTGTTATATAGATAATTATATAAATAAAACTAGCTGTGCTCCGCGGTTTGACCTAGTCAGGGAATATATTATTAACCGTCTTAAAAAAAGGAGGTTCTCAGTTTGACCTGTGTGTATGTATGTATGTTTGTCCGCGATTATCCCTCGTTTGGCTGAACCAATTTTGATGCGGTTTTCATTTTTGTTTATCCATAAGAATTGTATAGTTTATAATATACTCTGTATTGGTCTGTTAAGTTTCACGGCTATCAGCTGAACCGATTTCAAGGAAACTCGTTATGGAGTAAATTGAATATCGGGAAGGGACATTCATAGGAGCCATTGCGAGCCTGTTGGTCTAGTGGTTAGTGACCCTGACTGCTATACCGGAGGTCGTGGGTTCGATTCCCACCCAGGACAAATGTTTGTGTGATGAGCACGATCATTTGTTCTGCCTCTGGGTGCGATTTATCTATAATATGTTTGTATTTAGAAATATATGAGTACTAGCGGACCCGACAAACGTTGTCCTGTCGACACGTCTTTAATTTTAATTGAATATTTGATCCAGCACATGGTCTACAATAACACAATGATAACAAAACTTTTTTTTTAAAATGATCGCAGCGCTAACTGTCGGGACAGACTAAAATTAAAATTCGAATATTATTTAAAATTTGACACTGCGATGGTAGCGCCGTCTGTCGGATCCAATGTAAAACATTCCAAAATCAACAGCTACTAATAAATTAAAAATTAATTAAAAAAACATTGTCCAGCGGACAAAATTGTGAATCTAAACCATTCCCAGATCCCCTTGAACGCACACAAAAAATTTCATCAAAATCGGTCCAGTCGTTTGAGAGAAGTTCAGTGACATATACACTCACAGAAGAATTATATATATAAAGATGTATATCAGTTGTCTGGTTACCATAACACAAGCTCTGCTTAGCTTGGGATCAGATAACCGTGTGTGAGATGTCCCGGAATATAGGATACTTTTCGCTGATATCCAAGAGGGCAAAAGGTAGTAGGGACACTGTAAGTAAACGCTTCGCTTTAATGTTTTTTATAATCTAGGTGGACAGATCGCTGGCCAAGCAAAAGGAAAGTACATAATAAAAAAAAAGAAAATCAGGTACGTATTAACACAAATATATTTAATATATTAAATTGCAAGAGTATTACACTAATACGATAAACTTATGACAGTTGGAAATGGTGAAAACCTAATTATACAGAATTGGTTTCTTAGGTATACGCGAATGTTAGACATTGAATAAAACTACTTTTTACGGATTTTTTCGCGGTTTTAATTTTAGATTTAGGTCCCGACCGATTAAAATATGAAGGTAGAACGAGCAACATCTTCTGTCAAGACGAACGCCATCTCAGTCTGCCCGTGACGATGATACCTGCAAAGGTGTCGAAACGTCGGGACCTAAATCTAAAATTAAAACCGCGAAAAAATCCGTAAAAAGTAGTTTTATTTAATTATACAGAAACTCCCTTCAATATACAAAACTTTTACTAAAATTAACTATGATTGTAGTTCATGTATGGCAGCCTTATGTAATACTAAACACATCAAGTAGGTTAAGTTATAGAATCAAGTGTTACTTTGCCTAAATCCATAAAATTAAATGTATATGAAAGATATTTAGCTTTAATTAAGCTATAAAAATCCAAGCTTGGAAGCAGGATGCGGTCCCACACGGTAATATGCACATGCAGGAAGGCCCACGCTCTCGCCCTCATGCATATGCAAACACGTGTTTCGCCCCTCCACGGAAAAACACGTGTCGAGTATTGGTTTGGTTGGATGTCATACTCCCTCCTTTTTTCCCGCGTTTCGAGTATGTTTGCATATGCATGAGGGCGGGAGGGTGGGACTGCACCCGGCTTCCAAGCTTGGATTTTTGTAAGGGAATTAAATCTTAACATTTAACGTCAAGTTAAGTTACTAATAACCATATCAACCATTATACGTCGGGGTAAGTTGAATTCGCAAACATATTTTTACATATAGAGACAAAATAGAATGCGTCATCTTTTTATGCAACTAAAATATTTGATATCATGCAGATAGTATTAATATTGTATATTAGTCATAAATATTAATTAAGCGGTATTGTCTCGGTATATATGTATGTTCATTTTCATACTAGCTGTGCCCCGCGGTTTAAACCGCGCGAATAACAGGGGTCCAAGTCTGCTATTTACACTCGGTTCAATGTCTTCATAGTGTCGTGCCAGCAGAGCCATTTTAGGAAAATTGGTATTCTACTAAATGTCAAAACGTCAAAATTGGCCATTGGGACGATTCGGTTCAATGTTCAAAGACGACCAATCGTCAAATCATATGCCCAATCGTCCCAATGGCCAATTTTGACGTTTTGACATTTAGTAGAATACCAATTTTCCTAAAATGGCTCTGCTGGCATGACACTATGAAGACATTGAACCGAGTGTAAATAGCAGACTTGGGCCCCAGTTCATACACTATCGTTACAAATTATAGCCTAAGTGTTATTCTGATGTATAAACTACATAATTGTAAACTTTCATTAAAATCCATTCAGTGTTTTTTTGCATGAAAGAGTAACAAACATCCATACATCCAAACAAACTTTCTAATTTAAATTTATATTAGTAAGTACCTATAAGGACCTATGTGTGTATGTCCGCCTGTAGCATAGAACCCAAATTAATTAACCTATGTTGTTACATATTTTTATAAATAGTTTTCGTAATACAATTTTTTTATTTCTTTAAAATTTTCTTTGCCTTCAAGATGTACTGATAATAAAAAATATTTATGTCTACGCTATATTACATTATCCTCATTTATGTATAGCTTATTTTAGCATAGTGTATTATAAATGTTTGCTAAGCCATTTTTTTTTGTTATAATCTATATACTAACTATATCATATACTGATATACTAAACGCTAAAAATAATGACAGTGGATGAAGCGAAACAAGTATGTACAGTGCGATTCAAATAAGAATAGGATCGACTTAGCGCCATATTGTGACGTCATAGCTGTCAATTCTAACCATTACGGTAGGGTGAGCAAAACAAGTTTTTTTTTTAATTAAAGTTTTTTTAAGTAAAACAACAAAAGAAACAGAATTAACTAAAGAAACAGCATCAGTCGACAAGCACATGCACTCAGTCGCACGACGAAGCACACTAACAAGTAACAACATGCTAACAATGACAAGATGGCGACTTGCGTCCCTATTTTCTTGAATAATTTTGGCATGGCTTCTGGGCCTTTACCTAAAAATAATTAAATAGTATATTTAGATAATTTACTACTATTTTACGTTTTTATTTTTTGATGTTACATATCTATTATTATTGATACAAATAAGTTTTGTTTGCAAACCGTACTTTTCAAGTGACATTTGACAGATAGAGGTTATTGACATTCCTATTCTTATTTGGATCGCATAGTAAGGATCCTAGCCTACCCCTACGGGAAACCGGCGTGATTGTTTGTATGTATGTAAACGCTTAAAACATATGATTCTTAACTGAAAGTTAAACAGTAGCATGATTTACTCGTGCTTTAGCTAATTCCTTTAACTTCTTCCGATCTACGTTAGCAGTTACAGTTAATGGGAGCTCATCTAAGAAGACAACGCCACCTCTCAATTGTTTTGTGTCCGTCAGGTTTTCTGTAAGAAAAATAGATTATTTAATAAAAGCCCGACTAAGGAATAAGTATACAGTGAATTATATAGCAAAGCTATAGGATCTGCCTCGTTGGCCTAGTGGTGCTTAGCGCGCCTGCTACGCTAGAGGTCTTGGGTTCGATTCCCGAGTCGACCAAAGTGTTATTGGGTTTTTCGATGAAATTCTCAGTAGCAGGTCGGAGTTTGGATTTGTGCCCGGTTAGTGGCAATAGGCTCGCCCCCTATTACATGGGACCTAAACATATCGGCGAACAGTGGGTGTTCATTGGTACGCCTCTGCCTACCCCTTCGGGGATACAGGCGTGATGATATGCTATAGGATCTGACAAAGACAATTTTAATAGACCTAGTGATATAAAAATGTCGTGGTGGCCTAGCGGTTCAATGAACGGATTTGTATGCACAAGGTTGCAGGTTCGAACCCAGGCAAGTATCAATGTGGCTTTTTCAAAGTTATATGTACTTTCTTAATTATTCTAAGACACTTCTGACGAACGGTGAAGGAAAACATCGTGAGGAAACCTGGATTCCAAAATTTGGGATCTGAAATCGCCAATCCGCAGAGAGCAAACGTGGTGATCAATACTCATGCCTTCTCTATATGAGAAGAGGCCTGTGCCCAGCTGTGGGACGTTCATAGGCTGCATGATCATATTAAAATGCCTGCCAGTTAAGGATGGGCTCGAGGCATCACAAGGCGTGTTAGGTTGCTCTAGACTTCTTCATATATTTTTTTGATTCACTTCTTTATTCAACGCCTAACAATCGTATGATGTTAGTATGTACTAATTATTTTGGCCGAAATTCTGTGTTAATGGCGGTCAAATTAATTTGATCCTTATGGTCAACGAAAACTCGCTAATAAATACCGTAGTCTCACTGTAGCTTTAACTTTCATTTCAATTAAAGCCGGAACTGTCTCACTGCAGAGCACAGGCCTCCCTTCCTTCTTCCCACAGGTCTCTATTGTTTGCTGTTTGTTGCCACTCCTTTTTGTATGCGTTAGTTCATCCGTCCATCTCCGCCTGGGTCTTCCACGCGGCCTTCGTTTATAAAGAACCCAATTCGTAGAGGCTTTCGCCCACGGTCCTTCTGACATTCGGCACACGCGTCTGGCCATGTCCCATTTTAATTTAAACATACAGTATCATAATCGAAATCGAATAAAAGACATTTAGTAGCTTCTTAAAGTATCATTATCTGTCCGACAGCTGGCTAGATCCACCACGGGTACGCGACCCCGGACTGCCCTAGCTGTTGCCGTCACATTCATTGTACCTCCGTGATGGTAGCATCCTATAACCCGTCCTTCCTTGTTATCCTTTTCAACATATCCTTTCCCAAATCTTTATCCCGCAGGAACGCAATGGATAATTATAAAAATAATTTAATTATCCAAAATGGCGGCGATGTGGTTCGCCAACCATCACGTCTCGTTCCTCGCGGGGGCGAAAAGTGGACCACGGAGAGCCGCCTCGCTGCGTTGCATGTAAGAGGAGGAATGGATGGTAAGGTGGATGAGGTATGTCAGATGATGGATGTTGAGACAAATATGAAGCATGGTATGCTGAAATGGTTTGGCTACGTCGAGAGAATGAATTAAAGAACGATTGACGAAAAAGTGTATAAGGCGAGTGTGAATGAAAAAAGGCCACATCAAGAGCATACCATAAACCGAACAGCATGTATGAAGGGAATAATGAAAGTGGACAAAGCGAAACAAGTGTGTAAGGATCGTAGCAAGTGGAAAGAAGTGGTCTCTGCCTACCCCTACAAGGGAAAGAGGCGTGATTATATGTATGTATGTATGTTAAAGTATCAGCTTCTATTGTACGCTGTACAGAGGTGTTGTACCTAGTTACTAAGACGAACACTTTTAATAGATATACTATAAATTACCTTTGACGATATCCTTGACATCCTGCTCAGTGATGCTGACTCCCGCACTCTTCACCACGAAGGCGATGGGCAGCTCTCCGCTCTCAGGGTCCGGGACTCCTGTCACCGCCACGTTCACCACGCCCGGCAGCTGGCGAATAACTGCTTCTAGTTCTGCTGGTGATATCTGTAGATAAAAATATCAAATATTTCAGTAATTGGTAAAAAAATACATAACAACGGTTGTAAATTGCCTGTACTTGCCTCTGAAAGTATGACGGGCATGAATGGAGACAATAACAACGTGCTTTATATCAATGAAAAGCATTTTTTATTTACTTCTATTATCGTTATGGTGAAAAGAGTCAAAATGCCGCTTTGGAAAAAAAAACACAATAAAAATCTGCATGACAGTCAGCGCATTCGTTTAGAAGCTACGATCCCACAGCCCGACAGAGCGACAAATCAAACTTATAATACCCCTGTGATTACGTCAGAGGTAAAAATGACCGCTAACCCTTCATGTAATAATTTAACACTGATAGGCGGTTGCATAATCACTTTTTAACAATGTTTACTCAATCCAACCATTTAGGACCAAATTACTTTTATAACATAACATATCATCACGCCTGTATCCCCGAAGGGGTAGGCAGAGGTGTACCAATGTACACCCACAGTTCGCCGATATGTTAGGTCCCATGTAATAGGGGGCGAGCCTATTGCCACTAACCGGGCACAAATCCAAACTCCGACCTGCTACTGAGAATTTCATAGAAAAACCCAATAACACCTTGGTCGACTTATACAACCAATTATCTAAATAAATACTAACCTGGTGGTTCTTATACTTCAACAAGAGCTTATATCGGTCCACAAAGTAGTAGTAAAAGTCTTCGTCTCTGTACATCAGATCGCCCGTCTTGAACCACTTGTCCTTAGTTATAACTTCGGCGGAAACTTCCGGGTTATTGTAATAGCCCTGAAATACAAGAAATATTTCAATATTACGCATGTAATCAATGATATTCTAATAAACAGATAGTCCAATCAAACAAAGAGATTGTAGAGTGCGTGAGCAAGGCCCTAAGCAATTACTTCAGAAAATTGTTCAGGGTGCTTAGAGAGTTAACATACTAAAATTCCTGACGTCTAGGGGGTGAGGCGGTGTGGGGGGAGAGGTTTAAAGTTCCCATTTTTCAGTTTTTCGCTAATATCTTCGCTAAAATCTTCGCTAGTATAAGTCAAAATTATACAAAAGAGATAGCGCGATAAAACCCATAAGAAAAAGAGAGACAAATAGTGTTGTTGTTGAAAGGCAATAGGTCCCAATTAGGACCTTTTCGAGTTTTCACGATTGCACGCTTATAATATATCTGTTTATTAGAATATCATTGCCTGTAATTATTAAGCTGTAGGACAAAAACCACATAATTATTTATAGCTCGTTTTCACTAGTCGTTAGGAGATTTCTAGAAAGCTTGTCACAATGACCGCATGCGGTTAAGAAAAGAAAAATGAAATAAGGTTTCACCACTTTTATGTCAAAAACTCTAAGTATGATTTTTGAAAAAATACTTTTCTATTTACTCTGTGTGTGGTACCTTCGTTCACTTTGAATTCCATAACTCAAGTGTTTTTAGCTACTTACTTTGGGTGCAGAACAATGTATGTGATTTTATCCCACAGAACTTAAAATAAGTGTTTTTTTTTATGTTATGGTGTGTTATCCACATTTAAGTGTAACTCGAGTAATAAAACAGATTAATTAAATAACTTACACGAAAATCTCCCGGCATTCTTAGCCATAGCTCTCCTGTAACGTTTGGCACTTTTATTTCTTCATGAGATTCTGTATCCACTAACTGAAATATGTAATGCAAAATTATTATTTAACGTAACTGCTCTCATTATTCGTTTTTGTCCGTTATCTGGTAATCAAAATTACGAAGGCAGGCAAAACAGTGTGTTTGAAATATTCAAATAACATAATACTTAAGATAACATGTATAACGCGATCCAAATAAGAATAGGAATGTCAATAACCTCTATCTGTCAAATGTCACTTGAAAAATACGGTTTGCACAAAAAACTTATTTGCATCAATAATAATAGGTATGAAATATCAAATTTAAATAAAAATGTAAAATAGTAGAAAATTATTTTAATATAATATTTAATTATTTTTAGATAATTTACTATAAGGGCCCAGAAGCCATGCCAAAATTATTCAAGAAAATAGGGACGCAAGTCGCCATCTTGTCATTGTTAGCATGTTTTGACTTGTTAGTGTGCTTTGTCGTACGACTGAGTGCTTGTGCTAGCGGACTGATACTGTTTATTTAGTTGAATCTGTTTCTTTTGATATTTTACTTAAAAATAAATTTTATTTAAAAAGAACTTGTTTTGCTCACCCTACCTAAATGGTTAGAATTGACAGCTATGACGTCACAATATGGCGCTAAGTCGATCCTATTCTTATTTGAATCGCACTATACATCCTATACGCCCTTCGTTGTTTAGTAAAATATGATCACAAGTGACAAGGGCAAGAATGTTAACTTATTTATTTATTGTATGAATCGAAAGGTTGTATATATCTATCGAATGGAAAAGTTCACAAAATTTCAAGATGTTCAAAAAAGAACCAATTCGGTCTAAAATGATTAACAAAGTAATTAACAACCAGTTTTTGTAGATGTTGAATCTCATGTTGTTTCCATCACTTTTAAATATATCGTAGAGATAGATAGACATATAACAGGTCTTAAATTGATTTATTTTATAAATATTCGTGTGTTACTCACTTTGTATTCCAAGTGAGCGTATCGCCGTCCACAGCTGCCGATCCGCGAGTCGATGCTGTGAAACACGGTGGAGCCCAACTCGCTCATGCCGTACGCATCCGATACTTTTGTTATAGCCTTAGGTTCTTTTTTGTATCTTGCCTTTTGTGTTAGCCTCTGAAAATGGGAATACAGTGGGAAACTTAATTTATATTGAAAGATGCCCTTTTAAAATATGCTTTTTTGTTTAATTTACTCCCAAAAGGTTAATCAATTTCGTCAGCGAAAAAAACATTAAAGGTACCTACTTAGAAAAACATTCCAGAGGCGATACAATTTTATAATAAAAGGATGACATTGTTTCTACTTTCGTTATAACCACTTTCGATTATAAATAAAGATATGAAAGTGTCTTCGAAGTCCTAAGAACTTTGAACAGCTATATAAAGTTAATTACGGAGTTGGCAAATACCGACAATAATCAAATAGGCATTATCCTCCTTTTTCGGCTCTCTCTAGTTGGGTATAAATAAGTGAAAGTGTATTTACCTGTACCTGTTGAACCATACTCGTAGGCACGGAGCTCCCTCCAATGTAGATGACGTCAAAACATGAGAAATTAAAGTTCTTTTTTTCAGCCTCTTTTAGTAAGGCCAACATTAAAGGCGGACTGATCGTGCAGAATGATGGCTGGAAGAAATCGATAGTTTTTATACTCTCCAATCTATTTTGGGATGCGATTCAGCTGGATATTCAAATTCCCTTTTTATTTTTGTAAACGACTCCAGGATGGCCTCGGCGGCACCATTGAGATAGCGATAGAAGGAAAAGACAAATAAAACGACTTATCCCGCTGCTGGATAAAGGCCTGGGCCTTTGTCCTGCAGCGGGATAGCAAAGACTAACAAAAAAACGCGACTTTTATACTAGGGGATTAAATTCTTGTAGATGCAAACACAAGTGTTTGATTGCCAAGCGGGGCTCGAATCCGAACCACTTTATGCACTGTGATAAAGGCGTGGCAACCGATATCACTCGACCATCCGTGCAGCCAAACCTAGTAACGTTAAAAAGGTGAATCAATAAATCCATCCATCTATTTTATTTATTTTTTAATCTTTCTTTTTAAAGAGGCTTTTGTTACAAGGGCACGCCAGTTTCATCGTATCTTAAACTAATATAGTCTACAGAGGAACATCACCATCCATAACTACTATATAAAAATAAGTCGGGGTTTCCTTCCTGACGCTATAACTCCAGAACGCACGAACCGATTTCCACGGTTTTGCATTCGTTGGAAAGGTCTCGGGCTCCGTGAGGTTTATAGCAAAGGAAATTCAGGAAAAATTTCAACAGAAAAGCGGGAAAATCTTTTTTACTCTACGCCAGGTTTGCTAGTATTAAATAAATAAATACAAACCCTATACTTAATAATAACATCCATCAAATGTTCCGGAGTGTGTGGCAATGACGTCTGAACTCGGGTGTACTTGAGGTACGGCGCTAGGATGTAGTGGAGGAAGGCTGACAGCCACTGCAGGGGAGACACTATGATCGCTGACTTCATAGGGTAGGGAAATGTTTCGGAAAAACCCCTGTAAAAAAGGCTTTCGTTACGGGAAAAGGTAATCTTACAGAGTGACCACGAGGAAAACTCTCTGAAAAACAAAGAAACAATTTTTTTTATAAATATGTGTAATTAAATCCTTGTACAAATAGATGGTCTCCACTAAAACATAAACTTTATTCTTGTTTAAATAAAGGTGATTTTAGACTGAGAGTACCTACCGCTAAAAACTTCATAACAAATATAAAGTTTTACTGGAAACTGAACTTAAATGAGAATCCGTTCGTAAGGAACAATTTTGTTTTGGCTTTTATATAGTATATGATAAAGTAATAATAATAATAATCCAGCCTATAAACGTCCCACTGCTGGGCATTGATCACCACGCTTGCTCTCTGCGGATTGGCAATTTCAGATCCCAAATTTTGGAATCCATGTTTCCTCACGACGTTTGTCAGAAGTGTCTTAGAATAATTAAGAAAGTACATATAACTTTGAAGAAGCCACATTGGTACTTGCCTGGGTTCGAACCTGCAACCTGTTGCATACAAATCCATTCATTGAACCGTTAGGCCACCACGATAAAGTATGTAGGTATAGTTCGTTGTTAGTAAGTCCTAATTAGTATGTAATATTTTCAGCAAAGTGGAAGATGTAATCTTATTTGCATATAGCCTTTTTGCTTGCCACTGATAAAAAAGACACTTTATAACATGTTTGCAAGCTGTTTATTTATGCGTTAAACAAAATAGCTAGTATGAATTTGCTGTCGTTTGACGCGAATGTTAGACATTATATAAAAGTACTTTTACAGATAGTATTTAGGTTCTAGTTCCCGGCGTTTTAACACCAGTCTGTCCGTAACCATGACACCTGCATGGTGTTGAATCTTCGGGAACTAAAATCCGTAAAAAATAGTATAAATTTATGTTAAAACACTCACATAGCTTGTGCACCTGAAATTGCAGTATTTTTGTGTGTCAAGATACTGGCTTTAGGCAATCCTGTTGTACCACTTGTAGATACTATAACTGCTATTGTCTCTTCAGCATCAAAATCTGCTGCCCTGTAAATAAAATTCCATAACATATCATCATGCCTGTATCCCCGAAGGGTTAGGCTGAGATGTACCAATGTACACCCACAGTTCGCCGATATGTTTAGGTCCCATGTAATAAGGTGTGAGTCTATTGCCACTAACGAGGCACAAATCCAAACTTCGACCTGCTACTGAGAATTTCATATAAAAACCCAATAACACCTTGGTCGACTTGAGAATCGAACCCAAGACCTCTAGCGTAGCAGTCCCACTTAGCACCACTAGGCCAACGAGGCAGTCTCTAACGCGGTTAATAAAATTCCTTTAATTGATAATGTCATATTTTTAATTAATTTGTTATCTGCCTCACAGGATGGCAAATTGATAGGAAGCAGACTGACACAGTTCAAAGTTATATAATTTAATTTTAAACTAATAACACTGAACACAGAAACGCGAAAAGCTGCGAAGTTTTAAACTTTAAATACACCAAGGGACCAATGGAACAAAATACATCCTGTTGTGGAAGGTCTCGAGATATTATTATTAAGGTTATTTAAAAAAATTACTTTATTTCACTTACCTAAAATCCTGAACATTAACATCTTCGCCATACTTCTCAAGCATATCAGGAAAGCTCATAGTATCTGGACTGCTATCGTAACTGATGACTTTAGCGCTAACACCAGCAAGCTCTACAGCCTTCTGAACATCTTGCACTCTTGCACTCTGGCAGAATATTATACTGGGTTTATCTACCGAGAATGTTGCTTGTAGTTCCTCTGAAAAATAATTTAGTTTTTTTTATGTGTAACCTAAAGGTGCTGCCTCATCGGGAACATTCGCGTGTAATGTTACGTTACAGATTTGAGCATTACATCAGTGAAGGAGGAGAACCGAACATTACAATGCGCACCTTGTAATGATACAAGCCGAGCATACATCAGTGAAGGAGAAGAATATGTTACATTACACGCAAATGCTCGTTAGTCAGGGAGGTATTATTGTAATGTAATGCTCAAAGTCGAATCTATAATGTTACAATACACGTGAATGCTAAACATTAAATATTAGGTATATAACAATTAAAGAGAGCCAGCCACAGAGAGACAGCAGGACGACCAAAGAAATGATCATGATTTATAAAAGGATGATTTGTTCTGTGTGGGTCTAATTTAAGTATAATATTTTGTATTTAGAAATATATGAGGATGTTGATCAGACAGTGTCACAAAGAATCGTTCTTGAAAAGAATTGAAAGGACGACCTACAGGGGCCCGAGTCTGCTATTGACAATTGCTTGTATCGTCTGAGTGGGTGGCGTTAGTAGGTCCATTTTGGGATAATTATGTAGGTAAAACGTCATTTTAACGTCAAAATTGGCCATTGCGACGGCCAATTTTGACGTTTTGACATTTATTAGAATGCCAATTATCCTAACATAGACCTACTGACGCCACCTACTCAGACGATTGAAGCAATTGTCAATAGTAGACTCGGACCCCAGTTAGATATACTGCGAGGGCTGGTTTTAGGTGACTCGAGACAGAGAAACATGGAAGGACTTGGGGAGGCCTTTGCCCAGCACGGGACAGTATATGCTATTAATAAAAAAAATTGACAAATACATAATAGAGGACGACAGAAAATATCGTTCGAACCAAATGAGACGCTGAGATAAATAATAAAAAATACAAACATCAAGTACTAACTGTTTGGGGACATATTCGTCCCATTCGTGCGAGACAGAAATTACAGTCTTGTGCTAAGGACTAAAAAGACATACCTAGGTACATAGATTTTGTCAGGGATAGATTTATAAAATGTAAAGATGCTCCCTCACCGGGAGCATTCACGTGTATTGTAATATTATAGATTCGACTTTGAGCATTACATTACAATAATACCTCCCTGACTAACGAGCATTTGCGTGTAATGTAACATATTGATTCGACTTTGAGCATTTCATAGCAAGATGTCAGACGAAACGGTCGTTGTGCTGAGTGCGGCAATATTAATTCGACATCGTTATTTACGTAAAAAATATCACAGAAGAAACGATATAAGTGTCATGAATTATTTAAAAACCGGCACAATACAGGTGGCTTGGATTTTTTTGAAAAAATCAACCGACCCATAAGTAAACTTAAAATGGGAAGTGGAGCGCATTGATGTTACAAGTTACATCAAGATATTACGCATTGTAATGCTCGGTTCTCCTCCTTCACTGAGGTAATGTTCAAATCTGTATCGAATGCTCCCGGTGAGGGAGCATCTTAAGAGGCTTTTGATGCCTACTTCAACGCTGGCTGTTATAGTTTTAAGTAGCTATCTTGATATGATATTAAATATGTTTGTTTAGATCTATTCAGACAACAATAACTAATATAGCGAAGCGATAAATAAAGAAAAGGTCATCGCCCTATACTTTATGTTTTCTGCCCTTGACTTAAATCTTTGTCTGTGAGTTTCCCAAAGTACCCGACATAAGTGAACTATATCTTATCAAATAAAGAAAGTTTGCCTTTTTTTTTATAATAATAATAATATTCCACACGGTTATCTGATCCCAAGCTAAGCTCTAAGAGAGCTTGTGTTATGTTAACCAGACAACTGATAAACATACTTATATATTTCTAAATACATACATATTATAGATAAATAACACCCAGACCAGAACAAATGATCGTGCTGATCACACAAACATTTGTCCTGAGTGGGAATCGAACCCACGACCTCCGGTATAGCAGTCAGGGTCACTAACCGCTATACCAACAGGCCCGTCAAAGACGCCTTTGAGACGACCTATCATAAAGGTAGCAAAAATATAAGTAGGATGACATTTGATTTTATCGCATTACACGTGAGTCATCAACTGCACATAGAAACAATAAAAACCTGCGAAATGGAATGAACTTGGTATAATCGTATATAATCATATAGGTGCTTCTTCTTTTTTTAGTCCGCTACCGGAGGTACCTACATAGGTATCTCATTTAGACACTTGTGTCACTGCGACCCTCTCACACACGGTTATCTGATCCCAAGCTAAGCAGAGCTTGTGGTATGGTAGCCAGACAACTGATACAATTTAATCTAAAAACATACTTATCTATTTAGCTAAATATATAAGTATGTTTTTAGATTAAATTAGACATATTATAGATAAATTGCACCCAGACACAGAACAAATGATCATGCTTCATTACACGAACATTTGTCCTGGGTGAGAATCGAACCCACGACCTCCGGTATAGCAGTCAGGGTCCCTAATCACTAGACCAACAGGCTCGTCAAAAGTTACTCGCTGACTATTCACATTGACCGCAGAGAACGCGCTCAGCCTTTGTTTGTTGCGGCGACAAAGACCATCTAAAATATACTCATGCGATACTCGCTCTACTCGTTACTCGCTCATCGCCTGCATTGGGACAGATGCCTTACGATAGCAATACAGGAAGATTTGACGGTAATTATTTTACAATTAGCACTGTCACAATGATAAAACCGTCGGACTTTGACTTTTCTTGCCTTATTGAAGCAATTGAAACTGAATTAAGATAAGATGAAAGTCAGACGAGGTAATAAACAAATAAATATATTTTAATCGGCATGTGACCGAAATTACTGATTATCATTGCAGTTATTATGGTTATCTTAACTTGTCACGTAGTGATCATCTCTTAAAACAGAAGTTTTTGAGGTATGTCTACTGTCCAGGCTAGCGATGCTACCTTACCAATAATAAATACTGTTTTATAGTCGGTTTGATTTCCACTCAGGACAAATCTTTGTGAAATGCCCATAATAATCTTTTGTGTCTGGGTGTAATTTATCTATAAGTTATTATAATATTATGCCCTTAGTAATTTGGCGAGTGTTAGTAATAATAATTTATTAATATTAAAAATAATAATATTCCTGGACAATTCACACACGGTTATCTGATCCCAAGCTAAGCTCTAAGAGAGCTTGTGTTATGGTAACCAGACAACTGATAAACATACTTATATATTTCTAAATACATACATATTATAGATCAATTACACCCAGACCAGAAAAAATGATCGTGCTCATAACACAAACATTTGTCCTCAGTGGGAATCGAACCCACGACCTCCGGTATAGCAGTCAGGGTCACTAACCGCTAGACCAACAGGCCCGTCGAAGTCGTAAGTAGCCCAAAATGTTTTTGTTTTTTTTTAGTTTATGTAGTATATGTTTTGTTTCTGCTAGCATATAGCACTGCCTAGTTTGAAATTATATGACCTTATGAGAAGTGCCCCAAGATACTTATTATAATGTATTATTAGATCAACAAAACAAAATAGGTACTTACTGACACCTAATGTCATGTCAATTGGAGCTACAATGATGCCCTCAAACAACGCAGCGTAAAATGGCACGGCCTGGTCCAAATGGTTAGGGGCCATAAGAATCATGACGTCACCGGTCTTCAGCCCCATATTCCTGAAGCTTGTGGCACATCGCACGCTTTTCCTTAATACTGTTCCATTGGTTTCCGAAACGCCGGTACCACCATCGATCTGCGAAAAAAAAACATTGATATAAATTTTAAATTATAAATGCGGACAACATCACATACATTGCTCTGAATCCAAAGTAAGTAGCTGAAGCACTTGTGTTATGGAATTCTGAAACAACGAAGGTACCACAAACACCCAGACCCGGGACAATGTAGAAAAGTTGGTTTCTACATTCACCCGTCCGGGGATCGAACCCGGGACCTCAGAGCTAGCGACACCGATAAACCGGTGAGTACGCCACTCGACCACGGAGGTCGTCAAAATTATATATACTAAGAATAGAATGAAATACTTTATTGTTTTTAAATGAGTAGGTGGGTAATATAATGTTTCTAATATCAAGACCATTAATTTTAAGTTATTTTTTATGGTTCCATAGATTTTTTCCTAATGGTTTGACTAACTATCAATCAGTATTAGTAAACGCAAATGTACCTAAATGTTTTTCTATTTTTAATGGAGCGGCTGACTGTCCTTTCTGAAAGTTAATCCTAGTAATTTTGCTATCTTAATTACATTTCTATATTTAATTGATATACATTTAATAACTAAATATAGACCGCTAAAAATAAAACTACTTATTCTACTACTTAATTTCTTAGACTGTATTGATAAAATACTTATTTTGCAGTTATAAATAAATTATTGTGTACACATTACACACATTGCCCTGAACCCAATAAAAAGCTAAATCACTTGTGCTATGCAATTCAGAGACAAAGGTGTGAGTAGTTTCCATAAAATTAAATACTCTGACCCCAAACAATGCAATAAAGTGATTTACTACATAGACTCGTCCGGTGATCGAACCCGGAACCTCAAAGGCAGACCCTTGAACGCTACACCACCACAAAGGACGATTGAAATGTTGTGTTTAAAAATATTACTTAATTCAACACTACACTAAAAATAAATAGTTTAAGACGGTACCTGCATAATAAAATCTTCATCGTCCTTCAAGCTCTGCAAGATCAGTTTTCCTAGATGATACTTATCACTGGGTATACCAGACTCCTCTGCAACTCTCGAAGTAATCTCACTCATATATTTATTAAGAACTTCATTACTAAAAATATTTTCCTCCATTTTTTTAAAAACAAAATTCACGCGCGCTTTGGACGAGAAATGACAGCTTACTGTCTTACTTACTGTAATACGTACTTATATATAGATACGTAACTACTTACATTTTTATCTTTTATTTACAGTTGTTTTTATAACTACCTAGTTAATTATACCTAGGTACAGTACGGTGCAAACTTAATGGCGGCTCTGAACACGAGGCAAGTCGCTGCGCAGTAACGAACTTATGCGCCAGCGGGGGTGCGGGGCGAGGTACTGCGCAGCGTGTAGCTAACTTCAGAGCCGCCATTAACTTTGAATCCAACTATAAATTCAAACATAATTAAGTAGGATAGATAAATATACTTTATGATATACTTTTATGCATTAATGTACTGATGACAATTAGGTACTTATGTTTTGGGTGGTGGGTTTTTTGCATGAAAAAAAAAATTTCTTATTTAAAAGATCTGTAAAAATATATTTATTAGATAAAGAAATCAAGGTCAATTTTGAAACTAGAGTCTGTTTTAAATTAGTATTTATACTCTATTTCATCTATGAATGAAATACTAATAATCAGACATACTGCCTTTTGTGATACATACCCCATATGTATACTACCTTATGTGATACCAGTCAAGTGGCGTAGCGTGCCTTGGCGGGGCCCATGTATAAAACATTTGTTTGGGGGCCCTTATGCAGGGAATATATTTCTCACAAAAGACAAAAAAATGTTTCGCATACAATTAAAAGAAATAATTAGTCATCATATTTATCTATCAGCACGGTATTCAACTGTATCCGATAAGACTGGTAGCCGACCCCACAATGTTGGGAAAAGGCTCGGGGGATGATGATCATTTAGCTATGTCACATTTTACAAAATTTTTAACAACGAATTCATTCCTTTTTTCGGCAAACTGATTTCTTAAATTATTTATAGCTGATGATCACTTTAATTTTTCTTAAGATTTTGCTTATGCACATCAGTCGTCTCCCTATATACAAATGTACTCTGTGGTCCGAGGCCCCGTGGCCCCGTATAATTGATACGGCAGATACGGCGGTAGCTACGCCCCCGTGTGATACATACCCTCTATGTAATGCATACTAGCTTATGTGATACCTACCTATGCAATAACATATACCCATGCTCAATCTTATAATTTGAACAATGCTGCCAGCCTTCTGGGCCCGCCATTGACAAGGATGACGATGAGTTTTTGACGCCTGTTAGTTTTTATTTAAGCAAGTTTTAATATTAGTATATTTATAGTTTGTTCTTATATTAGATTTAAAAGATTATCGTGTAAAATATCGTGAAGCTTAAAATTTTGAACAAAATCTTTAACTTTAGTGAACTATAAAGAATATTCTATTTATCTTTAGCCAATTATTTAACGACGTAAATAGTGCCTATCGAACTATCTTGTCATTAGTCAATGATATTTTAATAGTTTACTTTGTTGTCATTAGTTTTTTTTAATTTATTTGTCCCTGATAGCGGTGACAGAAAATGGTTAAATAATTGTCTATTAACTTTAATTCATTTACAATGTTTATTATCTAAGTATTTTAAACTTCTACATACATATTTGATTAGAAGTTAATTAAGGTAGATGACGTCATGATTTTGTGTGAAAGCGTGACGTCACCAGCCCCTTACTCCTGGACTATTATTAGTTGTATCTACTTAGTATTTTTCTTCTTTTAATAAACAAATTGACACAAAAGGTCTAATTCTTTTCTATTATCTAACTAAGCAATAAATATATCTATTGTCTTTACAGTTACTTCATAGCATTTTTCGTTTGATACCCAGTCATCTACACTTTTCAATAAAACGTAAGGATAGTATTAAAACTCAGAATTTATTAAAATAGAAGTTTATTAATAATAATTAAAAATGGGGCAGATACCCTCATAAATTCTGGGATACAATCCACAACAATTGATAATTAACAGACATTAAACATTTCATTTCGTCAATTTCAACAATATTTGTCAATAAGCGTCAAATCTTTATTACCGTGTTATAGTTAGATAAATTAACTGAGCCTCGAAGCGCTTGTTTTTGGAGATTCTGAAAATGAATAAGTTTTTGTTAATACAAGTAAATATTCGCGGTTATGTTTTGTAGATACACATACACGTCCAGAATGGGTTTCTGAATCGATTAAGAACATTAAAATTAGGTGTTAATTTTTGACGGAAATATCTTTTGAACCGCCCGCGCCGATCATCCAAACGTTTTAAGTTTAGTAGCCAATGATATTCTAATAAACAGATATGTTGTTAGCGCGCAATCGTGAAGACTCGAAAACGTCCTAATTGGGACGTATTGCCTTTAGTCTGCGTCAGGCATCTCGACGAGTGGCACACTCGAACGAAATTTACATAAAAGCTTTTAAATGTCATCGTGTGTATCCAGAAACTGTACCATTTATGATAACAAAGTAAATAAAATACAAGGGATGTACCACATGTAAATACGCAATATACTTCGATTTAATAATATTTTTTTTTTATTTTCCTAATATTCTGATAATTGGAGGTTAGAAAAAAGAAAGAGACGGTAAATACATTTTTTGACGGGAGGACGACAAGGACGCGTGATCGCACGATATAGAATAAAAGTACAGATGCGACTATTAGGCATTAAAGTCATCGTTACCCCAGATTTCTGTTTTCCTTTTTTCTAATGTGGGATTATTTAATCATTTGGTTTTTTGAAATAGTCGATATACTTAATTATAAATTAAACATATTGTCATGTGTGGGAAAAGAAAATATTAATAGTTTACCTTTATTACCTTAATATATCGCAGAAAATGTTAAAATAAAACTATTTCTATTTCCACTTTGTTGCTTTAACATCGTGATTTATATCTCACCTACCTACCTTTAGTAGTGTTGCTTAGTTGTTATAGGCACAAACCGTGTATACAAATTTAGTAGACGCGGTTTGTACCTTCTGTCTCGTTAAATTTGTTAGTCTATGACGCCAGCATGCTGTGATTGGTGGCCAGAAAAATGTTTGTTTAAATTGAAGCGTAATTGACAACACTAATTGTCTCTTTTTTACTAATGGGTTTTATCGCGCTATCTCTTTTGTATCATTTTGACTTGTAGTGACATGTAGAATGAATGAAAAGTGCGTATGTCGGCTGCCGCTGCTGCGCGGAACACTGTTTTCGGTTGTTTTGTATGCGTATAACATATCTGTTTATTATAATATCATTGTTAGTAGCAATAACTAATTTATATAAAATCACTAGACAAAACCTAGTGATTTTAAATTAATTTAATTATGATGTTGTTTTGGTCGCATAATTTAATATACTAATTGGGGTGTCTAAAGGTGCTCCCTCACCGCGAGCATGCGTGTAATGTAACGTCACAGCAACATTTGAGCATTACACCAGTGAAGGAGGAGAACCGAGCATTACAATGCGCACCTTGTAATGATACAAAACAGGTATACATCAGTGAAGGAGAAGAATATGTTACATTACACGCAAATGCTCGTTAGTCAGGAAGGTATTATTGTAATGTAATGCTCAAAGTTGAATCTATAATGTTACAATACACGTGAATGCTCCCGGTGAGGGAGCACCTTTAGGTATTGCCTTTTTTCTGTCACGCCCTGAATAGGTCATCGTGGCAATAAATAATACTTTGAACCGATTTCAAAAGGCGGAGGTTTTCAATTTAACTTTGTCATTATTTAAGTAATCGGTCAGGTACACCTTGGATTAGGTGCCATATAATTTAATCTAAATTGATTAAGGCAGGTTTTTAAAACAAAATAATTGAAAAACGTTATCAAGAATTTCAAAATTAATTGGGTAGTTTTTTTTTAATTTGTTTTAAACATTGGCTCGGTAGCGGTAAAAGTTTATTTATAAAATTTATAGACCAGAAGAGTATTGCATAAATTAATTAGATGAATTGAAATTTACTTAGGGTAAAGATAGGCAGGAAGTACTAGCAAATAATATAGCAGTAACATACTGTTGTATAAGTATAGAAATTAACAGGAGATTACCTTTTTAAACATATTAGCCATCAGTAAGTTTGTTTTCTTGATGTTTTCCTTCTTTTTCTCTTCTTTCTTCTGGACAACTTCTGGCAGCGTTTTATATATTTTCTCAGAGTGTTTCTTCATTTCACGTTCACTAATTAATTTTGGGGCAGCTGTAAAACAAGTAGCTGTATGTTTAATTGACATAGTGTATTTTTATTGCAGATTTAACCCCAAATAATGATGAAAATGACAAAGAGAGAAAATGTTTATTACTATGTTTTAGTGCATATAGGTAGGTATTTTTTTTCAAAATATTCATGAAATTGTAAACTCGGCCCCCTTTTCATGTTTTCTATTTTGAAACTGGTAATACTTATACAAAAGGCAAAGGGCTGGCAGCAGTATTACATATCTAGCACAAGCAAAGCGACAGCAAATTAAAGCGCAAACGAAATTATTGCAATCCGTTATACAAAAAAATAATAATTACAGTAATCATTGTGTACACTTTACTTTGTATCAATTTTATTTCGGTATTGTATACGTAATACAACTAACTAACTAACTAACTTTGAATGTAAGAGGAGGAATGCATGGAAAGGTGGATGAAGTATGTCAGATGATGGATGTTGAGACAAAAATTAAGAAAGGTATGCTGATGAGGTTTGGCTATGAAGATCTATCAAGAGAACGAATGAAGAACGATTGACGAATAAAGTGTATAAGGCGAGTGTGAATGAA
Organism: Autographa gamma; assembly: GCA_905146925.1. Classification (NCBI taxonomy): domain Eukaryota; kingdom Metazoa; phylum Arthropoda; class Insecta; order Lepidoptera; family Noctuidae; genus Autographa; species Autographa gamma. Next base: position 2,218,029 of record LR989870.1, read on the forward strand.
AACATGCCAGGTCAAGAGTACCATAAACCGAACAGCATGTATGAAGGGAATAATGAAAGTGGATAAAGCGAAACAAGTGTGTAAGGATCGTAGCAAGTGGAAAGAAGTGGTCTCTGCCTACCCCTATAAGGGAAAAAGGCGTGATTATATGTATGTATGTATGTAATACAACTATTTTGTGCCACTATTTGAGAAAGTCATATGTCGACCAAAGTACCGCGATAGGTTGACTTAATTTTATACAGACATGTAATAATTTTAAGCAGTAAGTGCGAGCCCTCTGCCATCGCTTTTCTTTTGCTACAAACATAGTTTTGTGGCGCCACTTGTAAAAGGCTCGACCAGTGCACCGCGAAAAGCGGCTTTAACTAAATATAAATACGTACGTTTTTTCCTCCGCAAGTCGAGTCCGATTTGTTGCGCCAGTTTCCGCAGGTCGTCCGAGCTGAGATCAGTTAGGTCGGGCTGCTGTTCCACGTGCAATGACAGCAGGTCGCGTTGGACCGCTCGGGCGTTGGCTCTGTGGATACGAGTATATCTCTATTTTAACCAGGTATTGCAAGTTTCTCAGTCTGCTTGCGACTACGGCCGATGTAACCCGGTCGAAATCTCAAGACCAAAATCCAAAAAAAAAAAATGTATTTATGCATGTACGCGCTTATTCCGTGAATTATATTACTACTAGCTGTGCCCGCGACTTTGTTCGCGTGGATGACGAAACTTATCAATAAGCTTTTTGTGAAAAATGCCATGTGTGTAGAACGTTATATGACATAACTTATTTATTTATGAACCGATTGACATGAAATAAACACTTAATGTTAAGTGAAGCTTAATTTAATATATTAGTGAAGTGCCGTTTCTGATATTAGCGTGCACAAACACACAGACAAACCGACAGAAAAAATAATGATTACAATTTCGGGTTCGGCATCGATATAATAACAACCCCTGCTACTTTTTTTATATATATTTCCATTGTACAGACACCACTTTTCTACATTTTTATTATATGTATAGATAAACAGGTTTTGACTTATAGATATAACAAGATTCGGGTCGATAAGCAAGATACTGGCACAGGATCGGAGAAAAGGAGAAGGCTATGCCAAGCTGAGGGATGACAAGAGCTGTGGAGGATGATGACGATGACCTTCGGCAACCCGTTTCTGAAATACTGTCATTAGACATTTTGGAATAAGACACTTTTAAGGATTGTCCGTGATCTCGACACAGTCTGCCGTGACCAAGAAACCTGCAAAGGAGTCGAAACGTCGGGAACTGAAATCTAAATACAAACCGCCATGAACTAATGTCTAACATTTGCATAAACCTCAGAACTCAATATTGGACATTTTGTCATTAGGCCAATTATGTGCCAATCGCAGCACTTACCTTGAGCTATCATATGTTTATTTTCTTTCACATAAATAATTATTATTTCTTCTTATTTCTAGGCCTATGCGTACTACTGGGTCTCTGCTCTAAGATGGAATACCAGGTGGATAGATCGAATCACTAATTCAATCGTGAGTCATTTACTATTTAAGCGTAAATGGAACGTTTTTTTTTTAAATACGCATTCTGATTAAAACTACTTTTTTATGTAACGTAACGTTTGCCTACGATCTATCTACTGCCCTAACTGCAACGGGCTAAACAGATAGAACTCACCAAGTCTCGATTGCATCGGATGCATATTACTAGGGTCGCAAGGACTGCAAGGGACCGGCTCGCAAGGGCCGTAGGGAAGACAAGGCTCGACACACGTCGATTCACAAGGTTCGTAGCAAATGGGACCTACAAAAAATACAACTCATAAAGGAAATATGGAATTTGTACCTTCATCGTATCGCAATAAGATAGTAAATCGAATGGCATACGTGTCATAAGAGTATTTATTGATAACTTTTGTAAATTGTACTTTATTCGTGGGGCCTAACGTTTAGTTTACAATGACAGGTAATGAGGGTACCTCCACGTTGTCTAGCCGCCATACTGGCCATACATCTAGGTTGGTGCACGACCACCATTTTCAAACGCGGTGAATACAAGTCTTGATTTCTGTAGTGAGAAAACTTGGTGAGTTCTACGATTTGTAAAGCCTGATTCTACTACTTTTGAATGTAATGTGTTAATGCACAATAAATAATATGTATATTTGTCTTGATTGCCAAACCGATAATTTTTCAATAGAATCCGATGATAATGAAGTAAGACTGTCTTTGATGAAAGATTGGCTACTCGTTTTTACTAGAAAACGATCCCTTTTTAAAAAAATATTTAGATAAAAAAAAGTTTTTCCTAAGACTATCTGCGATCTGCGGGACTGGATGCGGAAGGCGGAGGACCGGGTGTTGTGGCGTAAATTGGGAGAGGCCCATGTCCAGCAGTGGACTATGATTGGCTGATTGATTGATTGATTGAAGACTATCTCTAACCAAAAATGAAACGAACGAATCTAAAACATAAACAAAATTAAATATATCTCACCTCCTTTCACTGATGAACTTCAAACAGTGCTGTCTTTGTGAAGTGTTCTCCACGAAGTCAGGTCTATTCTGTTCTAAATACTCTCGAACTGAAGTCTGCTTTGGTTTTCCGAACACAGTAATTGACTCACGAGTCAAACTTCTAGACCTTCCGGTGGCGAACCGAGGACTAAGATCAGGAACCTCTTGCTCGCTTCTCTGGTCCTTATTCCCATTATTTTTGCTTCGTTTCGGGACTTTGACTATAATACTTTGGAGAGGTCGCGAAGGTTTTTCACAGACTGTCTCCTCGCTTAACAAACTTTCTGATGTTTGAATAATCAAATTGTAAGCGATGCATTTCTTTTGAAGTTTTTCTAAGGTCTTAGATCGTTTACATTTGTGACTTTTGCAAGCACAGTAGTGGACTTTCTTGCATTTATCGCAGCTAACGGAAGTGCTGCTAGATATCTCACATTTCCGCCCACTCTTACATTTTTTCTGGTGGTACTTCTCACATTCTTTTTTTATTTTGTTTAGCACCTTACAAGCGGTAGAATCTGAGGATGTAGGCATATCGGTCGAGCAAGGCAAGTCGGAAGATTCCGTGCATTCTTTGGTGTCTTTACGGGATTTTCTAGGTTTCTCAGCCTGTTTTTCGGGACAATCAACATCGCATCCTATAGGCCTCTTTTTGTTAACGTTGGAGCTAGATTTCGTTGCCGTACTCTGGCTTGTACTGCAGCAGGTCTTAGGTTCAGGATCTGTACTATCCTCAGTCTCCAGAAGGTAGTTGAGAACAGCCACGATTTCTGTGAAGCATTTCTTTTTCTTTAGCTTCACTAAATCGTTTTTGGAATAACGGCGCGTCATATCTTGTATAATATCTAAGATAGGGTCCTTAGATTCTTTGGATTCGCAGTTTATGTTGGAGCATGTTGTTGTTTGTACTTCATTTAAGATTTTCGTTGGTTCATTAGTACGGGTATAATCTTGCGGCGTTTCTTTTTCTGGTACATCTGTTTGACAGCCGATGGTCAAACATTTATTGGTCCCACGATCAGTTACAGTCTCACAACCGACATTCGCACAGGTCATTTGCGAACTGTCTTTCAAAACTGGTTTACAAGTATTGCAGCATTGAACTGGTATATTTTTTTCCTGGTTTTCAACAGGTGGACTTTTTTGTACTCCTATTTCTTTTTTGTCAGTTTGCGAAGAGTGTTCTGTATCCGGCTTTTTTGTTTTTATTATGGAATTTTTATCTTTATTTTCGCAATCCTTATCGCAAGCTGTATCAACCTGGCATGAATTTTCACTAGTGATCTTAGTTTTACATTCTTCATCTGAAAAGCTAAGTTTACGCCTATCATTGCTTCCATTGGATGGGCTATTTGACTTGTCCTGGGTAGTTTTGATTTCCTTCTTTTTAAAGGTATCACTCTCATAAGATATTACTTGACATGAACTGTCGCAAGTACATTTCTTAGTTGTTTGTTCATTGTCTGACATTTTCTTTTTTATGATACCACTTGACTCAGTACTCGTACTCTCCGACCTATCTTTTGTCGAATATGTATCTTTGTTGTTTATCTTTTCCTCATTATTCCTTTCAACTTGACACCCATTCTCACAAGTGCATTTTTTAGATTGCGTTTCCGTTTCTTTAACGCTTACTTTGCGATATACTGCATTCGGACTGTCAGATCTAATTGAATCAACTTTCTCCTTTTTCCTGAACGAATCGCTATCAGAGGAAAAGTTAGTCTGTATTGACCGTTTTTCTGAATCTTTTTCTTTGCAAACGTAATTACGTTCAGATTCTGGACTGTCACCTCTAGCCTTCACATTGAACATATCTTTATTCTTTTCAATTTTATCAGTCCTATGTACTCGACATTTATTTTCACACATACAACATATAATTTTCTGTTCTCTCTCCGGAACATGTATTTCACGATTTGAATTAGTTTCCATATCCATAGTAGTTTTATCGGTTTGGGTGCATGACGTCATACCTATTTTCCCAGTATCGGTGTTAGATCGTTTCAACGGCGGTTTATCTTTAACTGGGTCGCTTTTAGGATATGTATTACTTTTGTAATTATTGTCCGGAGATGTTTTTCGTATGGAACAAGACCTTCTGCTATAAGACGAGTGTTTTGAGCAAGAATGGTTACTATTTTGGTGTAACGAACATGTGCATTGATTAGATTTAGTGCACTCTTCAACTACAGAAGTCGCCTCGTCATGAATTCTGGCCTGTTCCGTGACAACACCTTGGTCTACTTGCTCCTTCTTCTTAGTCACTCCAGTACCTTCCAAGTTCAACATGAGCCTCATGTTATGACCTTGAAGAGGTACAGTATAACCCTGAGACATAACTGAAGGCTGGTTGGTTGATTGCTTATCACTTGCGTACCTTAAGTCTTCGACACAAGATTTCGAAGATCTCCTTTCGTCCCTGAATAGACTTTCTTCAGAAGCAATAAGTAGTTTTCCTGAAGTACTGCTAGTACACATGTCGCTAAACGTTTTCCTTTTGTAAGAGCATTCTGACCTATCATCGTATACCGGTCTGAGTTGCTCTGATATAAGTTTCGCGCATTCGCAATCACTAATAATGACGATATCAGATAGCTTAGGATCAGATATTTTAGGGTCCAGACTAATTTCAGTTTGAAGACATCTAGTGGCTTCGTGTATACGAACAGATTTTTTAGTATTGTCTGTTCCTACAATACATTTAGTCGAGGTTCCGCATAAGTTTTTAACTTCAGAACCTGATGATAGGTTGTTGTCCGTGTCTCCACGACACATCATTTTGATCAGCATATTAGTTTGTGATGACTTCGAATATCTTCTGTTGTTTGATGTACGATCAGAGCTACTGCTGTCGGTCCCAGCGTTTAGCTTGCAGGGACCTTGAATCATCTCGATGTTATCATCTTTTATCGGCTGGGCAGCGTAGTTGCATTGTACACCTGCATTGTGTAACCGACCTAAGTCTTCTAGCTGTACTCCACGGGTAGTCAGTTTGGAGCACTTGTAATAAATTACATCATGATCACCCGTTTCATTTGACGCTGGTCGTGGACTGCAAAGACATACATACTTAATCTCGCCGGTAACGTTATCGGGGACAACGCGAGCCGTCTTTATTTCTGCTTTACACTTATTACATTGAGTAGGCACTATGGAACCCTCCCGTACTTTTGGTTGGCAAGACTTGACATTGTTTCCTTCATCTTCGCACTTATATTTTATATTCACCTGTACAGAACTGTCGGTATAACCAACCTTAGAATTCAAATAGTGATGTGGGCAGCAACAGTAGTGATCTCTACTCGGTCCCGCTTCGCCTAACTCCCTCTCAGCTTGCATTTTTTTCTTCAAATTCGGTCGTTTCGGGCATTCAGAATGACTCGAAGAAAGAGTGAATACAGAGTGACTTCTGTGGTTTCTCTCAGGATTTAGCGTCTCCAAATCCACATTGGAGGTTGAACCTCCTTCCAATTTACTGGCATCACCAGATCCGTCATCGTAATTGTTCCTCGTCAAGTCTTTCATCAAATCTTTCAGTCTGCTGCTCATTTTGGCTTCTTGTCGCACAGGGACCTTGAAAGCTGTGTCAGAACTCACCAGTTTCTGTTTCAGAAACATCTCTTTATCTCTCAAATGTCTTTTGTAAGACTCCTCGCGTCTAAGAGCTTCGAGATACTTTAAGTAAAGTTCTTCGGAGGAAGTCTTGGGAAATGCATTATCTGAAGACGTTTTTCCTTTGCTAGACGCATCGGAGTCTGTCATAGAAGTCAATGCTTTCATCAAATTAGTATTTACTCTTTCGTTAGCGGCAATGGACAAGTTTGGGGCACTTTGGGATGTGGACGCAATATTATTAGGGTTGAACTTTTCGTTCCGTAAAATAGATTTTTTAGGCTTTCTCTGCGTATTGTCGTCGGTATTATTGGCGTCAGAAGTGCTTGTTGTAGTATTGTTACCTTTAAGATCGATTTTCCTGCTACCAAAGCTAAGTCCGGATAGAAATTCAGTTGTACTCTCATCGTCTCTATATTTAGAACTAATTAGTCTGTGAACTATATCTTTAATCAGCTTTTTCTTTGTATCATTATCATCGTAACGCTGTTGCAGAGTAACTTTGAGTACATCAATACATTTTTCCAAGTCTTTGGTAAGTGAATGCTTTGAAGATTTACTGGAATCTGTAGTCAATGGTTGACTGGACTCCAAACTAGATTTATTTCCAGTGCTGTTATCCGTTCTTTGTTCATCAACTTTCACTTGGTTTTGATTATACATATGTCCAGGCATATATTCAAAACTTTCAGCTTCAGATAAAGGCTCACCGCTTTTCTCTTGCGGTGTATTTTCTTTATTCGATTCTTTCTTCTTTTTAGGCTTCTTTTTTCTAAGTAAAGTTCTAGATTTCTTCTTTCTTAATCTTTTCCGTAAAGTATTCAAGCTGATCATGACAGGTATCTTTTGATTGCTGGCTTGTAAAGGCTTAGGGGCAATTAAGGAATCTTTATCTATTTTAACTAACGGATCATCTTTTTTTAGAGTTGTTTGTATTTCTTTATCAGTACCAACTGGATGAGATGCAACACTTTGAGCTGGCACTTTTTCAGGGGAAAAACTAACATCTCTTTTGATATTATCAATAGTGATGCCCCCATCTTTTTCAACATTAAAAGATATGTGTTTAGTGAGATTAACATTGATCGACGGAGTTTGATTTGCAGAACTATGGGGTACATTAACTTCGACTAAATCCACATCTTTCTTGTATATCTTTGTAGTTTTCTTACCAATACCTTTCTTACTTTTACCCTTACCATCTTCTTCTAATGGGGTAGAATGAGATGTAGGGATACCAATATCTTGTTTGGAGTCATTGTTAGAGTATTGTTGTTTTAGAGCAAGTCTTTCTAGAGTGCTTAGACTTGAGGCGGAGTTTTTCCTATCACTCTCGTTGGCATAACCAACGTCAGCAAGGGAGTCCCATTCTAGTTTCCGTTGGGAGGTGATGCTACTAGTTGGTGATAAAGGCTTGTGTGCTGATAAATCTAGTAGTGCATCGAAAGCTGAAACGTTAAGAATTGTGGAGATTAGGCTTAATGTAGACAACAGAAATACACTATAGTATACAAAATTTATCACTAATAAACAACAAACTAAGACATTCATCATTTTTGGGTTGCGGTTTTTTGCAAAGTGTTTGGTAGCTACATTAATAATAGAACACTAACTTTTTTTTTAATTACACTAACTAATTCAGAGTGTGCAAAAAGGTGAGTTTACTTCCACATTTCGATGACCTCTTTGCTATAATTCTTATAAAGAAATAAAGAAGAATCATGTACAAAAAGCAGCCTTTTTGTACATGATTCTTCTTTAATTTATTTTGAGTTTTACCTATGTAGGTACAATAAATATATGAATTTAACAAATCAAAGATCATGAAAATTAGTCAACACAACTACTAACTTTATTAATAAAAGATTTACTAGTAGTGTTAAATTTTTAAATTATAGCAATTTGGTACTTACATTTCTGTGAGTTATTGTCATCAAAATTCATGGAGTCATCATCGGTGTGTCTTGAAGTTTCTATTGGTGCCTCTTCTATTATGATTGGTGGTGATTCTGTGTGTGGCGAGTCACTCTTTGTTTTGGGTTCATCATCCTGGAAATTGAACATTATACTAATTATTTTAGGATACAAATAAAGAGTGTGTGGAAATTCTATTATAAGTAACCAAAAAAAAAAAGTTTTTTCTCCACAAACTTTTGGTTTTATAAATGAACAAACTAAGAATTATCATGTTATGCATTGATACAAATGTAAAACCTAGTAAAATAAAATAAAATAAAAAATAAAATAAATAAACCTAGTAAAAAACGGAGAATTGAAAAAAAACACAACTTCGTTAATGCTGTTATTTCTTACAATAAAAAAGTGTGAGAATACAAAGTAGGGCAAATAAAAAACAAAACTATCTACACATGTTAATTATTAACTGTATATCATCAAAAACAAATCAGAACCAAAAATGGTATTTTATACCACATGGCAAAATGAGTACGGGAATATCAACACACTTTGAAATAATGATTAAACAGCACTGATAGATATCCCAGTGGTATGAGGCACCATGCCAGTTACAATTGTAGGCATTTGTAGGTGATAAGCTGATTCTTCAATGCCCACATGGGACAAGCATTTTTCATCATCATTCCCGAGCCTTTTCCCCACTATGTTGGGGTCAGCTACAAGTCTTACCGGTCTCTGAATACCGTATTTTACATGGAGCGACTGCCTATCTCACCTCCACAACCCATTTTACTGGGAAACACGGTATCCCATAGTAAGACTGGTTGTCAGAATTGTCTCAACAACTGCCAAAGATCTTGGTATGACAGCTGGGACCTACTGTTTAACATGCTTTACGTGACATGGAGGTATATCGGTGTTATAAATGGTCAATCCATCCAATGGCCATCCACGGACCAACCGCGGCGAGTGAGGCTTAACCTCTATTATCAGTCAAACTGTATGGTTTACACTTAGCCACAAGCCCCTCAATTATGGGAAAAGCATTTTTATGATACATAAAACTTGTACAAAATGTATTGTCAATATCATGTTTGTGAAACCATGTAGTGATTAGATTCACAAGTGCGGGAGCTGGCTTACTTTTAAAGAAAGTAAAACTTTTGTAATAGTTATAAATTGTTTAAACCTGAAAACTGTGACTACAAGTATTACTAAATCAAACTAAATCACTTTCATGAGAAGTACATCATGTTGAACAACCAATTTTATGATGCTATTGCATGCAGTTGAGTATTGTTAGGACATGCAATGGCTCAATTGAAATAGTACAAGAAATAAGTGGTAAAAGTATGCACCTGTGAGCTAGAAGGGTCGGGCATTGAACATCTTATGGAAATCCGACAAACTTCGTGAGAAGAATCGCTCTTCCTGCCCCCTGAATCAGAAGAATCATTCTCACTCTTCATTTTCCTCCAAAACAAACCACTCGTGTCTTTTATATCACTTTGGGCTGTCGACAACGAGAAATACTGCTCCAAATCTCTCTTCCTACCAAACTTTTTATAATAATCCAGTATCAAAGAATTCACAGCACATCGTGAATCAATATCGTCTGAGGTCCCCACGGCACTTGTTTTATCAACCTCATCTCTTTCCATACTTCATTAAAACAACCAAATGGAGTATTTTCTTCGTTGAAATCATAAAAACATCGAGATTTATTGAATTTACGTCGTATAACGGTTCTGATAAATGTACATTTTCAAAATAGTTTGACGTTTTCATTAAACAAAACAAAAGACGATGTTATACATTTTTTATGACATACCTCGAATTCTAGGTTTTTGGGTTAAGTTCATGTACAGATGCGTTTTGTTGCCAACCTTCGAACCAATGAAAGACAAATTTATGTATCAAATTTTGTTGAACCAAAAAAATAAATTAAACACCAAATAAATATATATGATTTTAAAAATCAACGATGTTATAATAATATATTGTTTTTTGGCAACTAACAGTATAACAGTAATAAAACGCATTTGACGTGACGTCGATGACATAAAACACAAAATTCTGTTGCGATATTTGCGAACATTTCTGCAAGTGGGAGGTTTTTGCCGAAAAGATTGAAATATTATTACAGTTTTAATCTAGTAAATAAATACATCTTCCAAAATGTCTCGACAGACCTCACGCCTGGACGCTAAGAAAGTCGTAAGTACAAACATTCTGCAAAACTCTTTTCATGTTTGTAAATTTACTTATCACATAATTTATGTATTTTCACAGAATTCTGAGCTTCTCACGCTCACATATGGCGCTTTAGTGTCTCAGATGTTAAAAGAGATTGAGAATCCTGAAGATGTGAACAAACAATTGGAGAGAATTGGTTACAACATGGGCGTCAGGTTGATCGAAGACTTTCTGGCTCGGACGACGTCGACGCGCTGCTTGGAGATGAGGGAGACCGCTGATAAGATACAGCAAGCTTTCAGGTAACAAACGGTTTTTTTTATTACACATACAAATGTAGATTTTTTCCGAAATTTACTATTCGCAATGTGTAAGGTGGTTATTTGATCTTGTTCTGACTGTCCAAAAGAAAACCTTTTCTCCTTCATAAGATCGTAAAATGGCAGATAAGTTTATATGATAGACGTATCTGGACACTCACTGTGTTCACTCACTTCTTTCTTGTTGTGTGTTTTTTATAGTTATTTAACTATTCACCCGACCAACCATTCAAAGATCATAAAAATCACTCAACCTATTCTCAAGTTATAAGTAATATAAAACCTAACTCTTGAATTATATGTAGATCAAATACAGTAGAATACTGAATATCTGGACCAAATATAACCATGGGTTTCCAGCTAAAAGGTTTACAATGTCAAATCTAACAAGTCTGAAATTTAAATGAATTTATGATTATGTAATGGCTTAAATCCAGCTTCCTGTAGTAGGACTGGTTGTCGGAATTGACTTGTAGACTGTCAAGGATCAATATATTACAGTTAGGAACTAATGCTTAACATACTATCCGAGGCATGGAGGGGTCTCCTTATGTTTAGAAACTGGTCACCCATATACGGACCAACAGCGGCGAGCGCGGCTTAACCTGTATTATCGGTTAAACTGTATGGCTTACACTTAGCCCCCTAATACAAACAATATTAAAATGTCACTGCATAAATCTTAATACACAATTACAGACTATACCTCAGCATGCAGCCCACAGTAACTAGCTGGAGCAGTTCCGGAGACGAGTTCTCTCTGGTCTGGGACCAGTGCCCACTCTCAGAGTGGGTGGAGATGCCCAACAATGGCTTGAAATACTGCGGACTGATACCGGGAGCAATCCGGGGTGCACTGCAGATGGTGCAGCTCGATGTGCAGTGCTGGTTTGTGCAGGTATTATGATATATGTGTTTCTGCTAAATTACAATTCAAGTGAAAATGTTTTTATTGTAATATGGCATACAAGATTGGTCACATTTTAGTTAGTGAGTGAATAAACTTTATATTTTTATTAACAACGAATGTTTCAGTACCTAGTGTTACAGTATTAATGAAGAAAAAATAAAGTTTTTCCCTATTTTTATAAAACACCGCTTATGTATTATCATATATTAATATTATTATCATTATACATAGTGTTTTGTATCTTGATAAAAAGTAAACAGTAGGTCTCGGCTGTCATACAATTTTGACGACCAGTCTTAGTATGGAATACTGTGTTTCCCAGTAAAATGGGTTGTCGAGGTCAGATAGGTAGTTGCTCCATGTAAAATACGATATTCAGATGAATCCGTTAAGACTGGTAGCCAACCCCAACATAGTCGGGAAAAGGCTCGGGAATGATGATGACAGCTAAAATCACCAGATTGTTTGTCCCTCTCCTTTGTCTGCGGCAGGAAATAATTTACTAGATAGCTAGTAAACTATTTCTATTCTCTGTCCATGCTATCCTACCAGAAAGGCTATAAACCTAACTTATAAGTACACATTTTTTATACCTTTATAGTACATTTTTGAAAATGATATACCCTCTTAATAAATATTCTTGTATCTATTTCTAGGACCAGCTAAAAGGTGATGCAGTTACAGAACTGCGAGTCAAATTCATCAAGAGATTAGAAGATGCAGTTCCCGCTGGCGAGGATTAAACAGTGTATTATATGAAACTATTTTATACCTACAAAGATCTATGTGTCGAGAACCATCAAGTGAACTAGCCCTCGGTTACTGAAACGGTGATTAATGTTATCACAAACAAGTAACGATAATAATGAGACAAGTCTGTAAGTATGTATCTTGCAATAGCAATTTGACAGCAAAGGAGACAGATACGCTTTCATACAATTTTGGGCCGGAATGTAAAAAGATGAAATTGGTGTGAATTGATAGCTACTATATTAACAAACAATCACTGAAAATATGGCAGATTTTGGCAATCTGAGAGCTGAGATAAAAGAGATTAAGTTTAAGTAAAAAACTATACTTAACTGCCTTAGAGTATAGGTAAGAAACTAAAGAGTGAATTTATCATGGTTTGTTTAGTCCGCTTAGCAGTCAAGGTTTATGATGGTTTTGTTTTTTTTTTTTTTATAATTTAGACAGGATTTTTAATATTTCTGTAGAGTGGGAAGGAGATGATGTACAAAAATGAAATCGAATTTTATTAGTATTTTTATTCATCTTCTATTATTACAAGAACGTCATCTAAGAATTGTGCAGGTGGTACTATGTTATCTAGTAGAGGTACTTAGCCTAACTAAGGTACCATATTATTGACATCACATGGGCGCAGCAGCCCACAGTCCGTTTGCCTACGATGCAGTTATAATAATATTTTAATATTGCTTCCCTACGACAGACGTATATACGAAAATATCCATGGTTTTGACATTGTTAGGATAATATTAGTGTTTTAAATAGATTTATTAAGACGGCGCGTTCCATCTTTATAAAAAAAATCACGACAAAACTAGTTCATACTAGTGCTTACGATTCATACCCAGATAGGCTCACTCTTTAGTTTCTTGTATAATATATACTCTAAGGTAGATAATTCGACACTCGTTTAGTGTCAAATGTCGATCGATGTCAATGTCATGCATGTCCAGTCAGAGTTACCACAGATTAAAGAATACAATAATCGATTAGTAAATGTGAATCGATTTATCTTAATTATGTAAAACTTAATCTCTTAATACTCTAATTCTAATGGATTTAATTATTTTAATTAATTGTATCATCTAGTGAAAGCATTTTCGTAAATAGTATGAACTCTGTTGATGATGACATTAAAATGTCATCATCAACAGAGTATTTACTTAGACTATTTACTTCGTAACCCAAACTTAATTATTGGATATTTCATTTTCCAGATTGTAAATTGAGTTGATTTTTCACACTTTGAAATAGAAAAATATAACCTTTTTTTTCAGCCATGTCTTAACTTATTAGAATTTGGCCCAGAAATCCCCGCCTCCTTTGCACAATGATTGCTTTTGAATTGCTTATTCGTATTGAATCAGTAATTTGGAGTTTGAATTTGTGCCCGGTTACTGGCTATAGGCTCGCCCGCTATTAAATTGGACCAAAACATACCGGTGAAGTGTGGGTGTACATTGGTAAACCTCTGCCTAACCCTTCGGGGATCAGGCGTGATGGTATGTTCTGTTTTGTGTGTATTGTCAAATGCTTTTGTAAGATACATGATGAGTATATTGTTACGTGTGGAGTCGCGAATAGGGCGTCACAATACGTCCTAACTGCGCACTGCTCACTAAGTCGAGTGTAAGCAACGCACTGTGTGCATCGACTACCTACCTTGTTGATACTTACTTTTATACTATCGCGCTGCATGTATATAGTAATATTACCCACCGGTCTGTTTGAAACGTTAAGTCAATGATATTCTAATAAACAGATATGTTATAAGCGTGCAATCGTGAAGACTCGAAAACGTCCTAATTGGGATGTATTGCCACTAACAACAACACTATATTTGTCTCTTTTTTTCTTATGGGTTTTATCGCGCTATCTCTTTTGCTCTGCCGCTGCTGCGCGGAACACTTTTTTCGATTGTTTTGTATGCGTATAACATATCTGTTTATTAAAATATTATTGCGTTAAGTCCAAAAAGGTAATTGTGTATGTCCAGGCTAATTCCCGTTAAATAATATTATTAAACCGTCTTGTTTGCTGAACTTAGGACTTATTTATACAGAGTACATGCGCATAGTCTTATTTTGGGATGGCGTGAAATCTCGCGAAATCCGGCTGTTGCTTATGCGCCATTTTGAACTCTCAAAACTGGACGAAAATACATTACTTTTATAATAAATACTTTGCTATTCCTCACTAAAATATTGTTTCATGAAACAAATAAATTCGTTGTTTTTTAAAAGTTAAATTGAGCTCAATAACTTCGCTCCCATTTAGAATGTATTTAGTTATAATTATTTCATTAAAAAACACTCTTCTGAAAGGCAGTTAAATTAGTTATCAAATCTACTGTCATTCAATACCATAGGTTGATCTAAAATCAACCACATTGACAAAAAATCTAATTAATTAAATAAAAGTAAAATCACATGCTGTTACTATTTTTAATTTGATACTTTTTTCAGAAAGAGTTGAATATAATAATATAAATAAGCTAATCGATTTCAAAGAATTATTTATTTAAACATGTTTAGTAAATAATTCCTTGAAATTAGTATTTTTATGTTGTAATACCTAGGTATAGGCAAGTTTATTAAAAGAGTCATTTAGTTAATATTTATGACAATGCAATTTTTCCATCTTAAATTATTTAGGTGTAAGCCAATGATATTCTAATAAACAGATATGTTATAAGCGTGCAATCGTGAAGACTCGAAAACGTCCTAATTGGGACGTATTGCCATTAACAACAACACTATTTGTCTCTTTTTTTCTTATGGGTTTTATCGCCCTATCTCTTTTGCTCTGCCGCTGCTGCGCGGAACACTTTTTTCGATTGTTTTGTATGCGTATAACATATCTGTTTATTAAAATATCATTGGTGTAAGCAGAATAAACAGTAGCCCAATATATGATATTATTTTGTAAACAAGTTAAAAAAATAAAGGTGAGATATAATTATTTGGTGTTTTAGTTATGCTTAGTTATAATTCCTATTCTCATCCACCCATCGCGCTAGTTTTTTATATGGTAATTAAAGTAAATAATAAAGCAAAGAAAGGGATTTTGTTTCATCTAACTGCTTGTCTGAAACATAATATACCGATTTCAAATAGATGAGGTAAGTGAGTATTTATTTGAATTTTCATTCGCTACGCTGTAACTCCGGTATTCGTAGACCGGTTTAAAAAAAATATACAAGTTACATTCATCTGAAAATAGTATTGTTTTCTTCCTATATGATTATATTAAAAACAGTTAGTAACACCAAGGGCGGATCCAGCTTTGGTGCCAGGGGGTGGTCACATAGTCATAGTAAAGTCTCTAGAAACAAGAACGTACCCAGCTTTTGGTGTTGAAGGAATTTTGGCCGCGCAGCGCGATTTTTTTCTATGTAACTACATAACTTGATGTTACATTTAGGATTTTTAACTGTCGAGCTCCAGCTTCTCTTTTTTTTGCGCCCTATAGATAGACATATATATATAACTTTTAACAAATTTAATTAGGGGCCTACCTAGTTCCTGGGCCTAGCCCAGGGGGTGGTCATGACCCCTTGACCACCCCTCTAGATCCGCGCCTGAGTAACACTTGTCGTTATGTACAGATATATCACTGTTTGACAGTATACAATCATGGTAACAATTTTAACTACCCATTGTACTTACTAGGTATCAACTTCATACTATATAGTACGTCAATGACTTCATATAACAACTACGGTAGTAAGTAATAAAATACAGCTAATAAATGTCACTGCAAGTGTTATACCACAATAATGCACTTACACATAAACCTAACAACATCAAATACAACCACAAAATAGAACGCTGAAAGGCTTATTTCACTTCCTATAACAAAACCAAGCTAAATTCAACCTAAATTCTTGTAAATAAAGTCTAAAATCCAATGAATAGCTATATTACATATAGACGTCCTAGGAATTGAAGAGGTGGCTTTGTTGCATCTATTTTTAGATGCAGAGTGACAATTGAGAGACATCAGCTGCACTCGGCGTGGGTGCTCGACCGTAACTAGGAATAGGCTGTGTGTTACACCGAAGTGTACCAAACCGAGACTTAATGAAAATGAAAATCTTTATTCGCAAAGACATGGTAAATACAAAAGGTGGTAAAACAAAATAAGTCCCGTAGCATATCTTGCCTTCAGTAGGCATGCGAAAATTAATAGCATAGATAAGTGTTTAAACTTATACTAATAAATAGTATCAAATCTATTTTCTATAATTAATATACTCTTCTATTGTGTAGTCTTTTTAATTAACACTTTTTAATTAACATTATTTGATAATACATTGTGCTAACTTTAGAGAATTGGAAAGATAGAGAGGCCTTTGCCCTGCCATGGGAGGACAAGGGCTGTGGATGATGATGAAATAAAAGAAACCAATTTTTAGAAACTTCCGACAAGCTTTTGTTCTTATAAGGTAAATTACTAATTGTTGATTTATTTAAATGTCCATTTAGACATTCATAAATCACTTAGTTAAGAACCATCTCGATCACTTCAGCTTTCAAACAAAAAACAGGATAGAGTTCGGTAATCTGACCTTATTTTTATTCAGCTATTAGTTACCGTCTATTTGTCAAGACTTCAAGTAAATATCTAGTCAAGGTATGTAAGCAATAACCACACACAAATTTTCTCTGCCTACTAGTCTTAGTGCCTACGTACTAATGTTACGCTACGGTGTAACAGCCAGCCACATGCACCCATCGTATCGTTAATTACGGACGCCGCTAGAAAACAATGGAAAGTGCAATCGATACTGCGCTCTGATCGAGTGTTTCAATGGATATAAGCAGGAAATGTACATAATGTACCTAGTTTATATACCCATCGTTATAAACAGTTATATACGTGTGTATAAGATTATGTCACAAATTATACAGATAATCGTTAGAGAGGTTTCGCACTACGTCCGATCCAAACCCCATCTGGACCCTTGCAAATATGAATATGATCCGTAGTTCCCGTAGAACTATTTCTATGGTAATTTACACACTAGATTCGGACCTAAACATAGCGGCGAACTGTGGGTGTACATTGGTACACTTCTGCCTAACCCTTCGGGGATGTTATAGATCCGTGAATTCGGGCCGTGATTTCTTTATTGAATATTTTCACGGGTTCGGATCGGACATAGTGCAAAACCGCTCTGAGACTGGTAGAGACTGCATATTTTTTAGTTTATAGCAATACTGTTTGTTGAATGAAAAAAGGTTAGAGATACTTTACTATCTTGATCTGTGGCTAAACCAACTGATAACGACTGTAATTGGGTGACCAAAAGACGACAACAGTGCGTAACATAAAGTATACTTAGTAAAAATTTTTTGATGTGTTGATCATAATTTTCAGAAACACAAAAGAGATAAAAAAAAATTGTTCTTAAAAAATGATGATCGTTTCAGCCAAGTGATTTTACTGAAATAGATATGACTATTTCAGATATAATAGAATGACTGAAATAAATAGCTGAAATCAACGAGGTTGCATTTGAAACTATAGAGTGAGCCTATCAGAGATTAAACCGTAAGCACTAGTGTGATCAAGTGTTGTCGTGAATTATGAATGAAGATGGAGCTTGCCGTTTTAAAAAATCTATCTAAAACACTTGTATTATCCTAACGATGTCAAAACCATCGATATTTTCTTTTATAAGTTTCTCGTTGCACGAAAATTAACTTAAATGAAAAACGAAATGTACTAGGATCAGGCTAAAAACTACTCTCGCTTGGCACAAGGGGAACCTAGCGATAGTAGCAGTCTATGCATATCATACGTCGATGGCTGAAATAGACGAAGACATTACATTAGCTACGGTTTTACTTGTATATTCATTTATGTTATGTTTTGTTATCAGTTTATTCTTATACGATCTTTTCCCTTATTACGTTTCTCTGAACGTTAATTATTATGACTATATATGAATAATGAAGCCAGTTACAATACGCGACTGCCTCGCTGGCCTAGTGGTGCTAAGCGCGACTGCTGCGCTAGAGGTCTTGGGTTCGATTCCCAAATCGACCAAGGTGTTATTGGGTTCTTCTGTGAAAATGGTCAGTAGCAGGTTGGAGTTTGGATTTGTGCCCGGTTAGTGGCAATAGGCTCGCCCCCTATTACATGGGACCTAAACATATCGGCGAACTGTGGCTGTACATTGGTACACCTCTGCCTACCCCTTCGGGGATACAGGCGTGATGATATTTTATGTTATGTTACTATATACTACGCTATGTTTTATCTATAGTAATGGAGGCACGTGGAAGCCACGGTATGGGAGTTAACAAAACAATGTCTCGTAACTTATAACAGAGTAATATCAATTAATAACCAGAACGTATGCGTTTCTGGTTTACCCGTACAATGAAATAATTTATGTACTTTATTTGATGGGATATTACTGTAGAATATTTGATGAATGTGTGAGCAGCAACTGGTAGGTATTGATGTTTAAAAGAATAGTATTGTTAATCAGTCTTGTAGATTCAATTTTAAGAAGGATTAAAAAAGGATCTGCTTATCAGGTTCAGATTTGATGCGAAAGGCGAAAGTCCGTGTCTCATTTCGTAAAAAAAAAATTAAGACTTTTTTTTCGTACCCTGGCAAAAATAGCGGTTTAAATTTTTCGTATCATAATTGAAAGACAACACTTTCAAAGATTTCAATCAAACAAAGTTTCTAAACAGAAAAATTGGATATTTCACATAAAACAGATTTACAGACAAAATTCTGACAACAGGAATGAAAATAAAAGTCAATTTTAGAGCCATTTTTTGGAGGCACTTAAGGAAAAATTTCACCCTCCACCAAAGGCCTTTTAAATAAGTAAAGGCCTATAAGACCTACATACATCTTCTTTGTAGGAACATACATACCTACTTCTCTTTAAAAATTTGAAGAATGTTACTTACCTACATCAAAAAGAGGTAGCTACCACTTTCATCTAGAGATGCACTTTAGTTTTTCTCGGTACAAAACATACAACTTACCATCCAAAAACCAATTCACAAGGGAAAATCGACCTTGTTGCCTTGACATAAGGGTGTTTGGAGTAATTTAAGGGGGTATTTGCTGTGGTTTTGCCAACAAACTTGAAGTGACACCCTCGAAAGGAGGGCACTCGCGCCTAACGAACTCATTGTCTGTATTCCATCTGTTTTAACTAGCTCCTCGTGCATTCTGATAGCCTAGTACAAAAATATGCATGTACACTTGTGAAATGGGTTTTTTATTTACCTACACTATGGTTGTTCGATTTTTCTGATACATAATCCTACATTATTGAAGATTATAGTTGATCAAAATAATTGTACCTAAGTTTATCTAACTTAAATGACTCGTGGTGACCAAGGCAGCAAAAGAAGCGTCGTTGTCCATGGGTAAGATGGGTCGACGACACAGCAAAAGTTTCTTGTCGAGTCTAGACAACACTGCCAAAGGACCATAGAAAATGGCACGAGAAAAAAGGGGCCTATGAACAGCAGTGGGACGACAAGGGCTGTGGATGATGACAATACCTAACTTTTCAACTGTTGTTTTCATCGTCTAGGTGTCTTGGATTTGAGGTCGCAGACACACAGCCTTACTTACATACCGTTTATTTACATAGGCTTATATTTACAGCTGTTTTAACCCCATTATACTAATAAGTTCTTTGACAGTCACTTATTTTATGTATTTCTGTCTACAGTACGGTGCAAACTTAATGGCGGCTCTGAACACGAGACGAGTCGCTGCGCAGTAACAAACTTATGCGCCAGCGGGGGTGCGGGGCGAGGTACTGCACAGCGTGTAGCTAACTTCAGAGCCGCCATTAACTTTGAATCTAATTATACCGGTGTATTGATCTAATAAGCATCTCTCAATATAAGTAAGTTAGTAAGTACCTATACCAACTAGCTAGACTTGAAGCTATAGTAAAACACAATTCTAGGCTTCATTATTAGTTAAATAATGTCTAGGTTTTATTTCTAATCATAATTCATACTTTTAAAAATATAGGTAATAGTTATTTTTATAAGATTATCTATTTTCTTTAATAAACATTGCTATTTTAAATTAATGTTTTATTTATTATTATTCTAAGAAATTTATTGCTGAGATTATTGGAAATTGTAATTATATTTTCATTAATCTTAGGTATAAATAAAAATGGAAACAATATTTTTAATAAATACAGTTCTTATAGATAATTAAAGACCGATCTTTCAGTCAACATTCCATTGCTAGCCAAAGTGTGTTGTAATTATTTCTTACATAAAATACCTTCTCATTTTATTATTCTGTGCAAAGAATAACTAAGGTAGTATCCAACGAAAGAAAATTAAATGTGAATACTATACTAATACTATAGGAAGGCAAACTTCAAAATGTAGAACATGCGTAACATACGCTCTTTATGGTAAGGCACTGCTGTTTTATTACAATATATTATCATAATACCTATCATCACCTTCACCTTTAACCTATAGGTACAAAGATTAAAAAAAAAAATCTCCGTAGTCGCGTCTGTCTGTCTGAACGCAAAAACTAACGAACGGATTTCATAATAATATGGTTTGCACTAATGGAAACAGTAATTCAAGAGCAAAGATTGTATGGGTCGGGTCGCTAGTGTAAAGTCCAAATATGAACTCTCTTTTATGCAATAAGTGTAATAAAATGATAGAAACTGCCTCGTTGGCCTAGTGGTGCTAAGCGCGCCTGCTACGCTAGAGGTCTTGGGTTCGATTCCCGAGTCGACCAAGGTGTTATTGGGTTTTTCTATGAAATTCTCAGTAGCAGGTCGGAGTTTGGATTTGTGCCCGGTAAGTGGCAATAGTGCTCGCCCCCTATTACATGGGACCTAAACATATCGGCGAACTGTGGGTATACATTGGTACGCCTCTGCCTACCCCTTCGGGGATAAAGGCGTGATGATATGTTATGTTATGTAAATTATAGACACATTATCCGGTAAAATAAAACATACAATACACGTTCTTATAGTTGCATAACATTTAATGGCATTCGTAACGAGTCCAACAATTATAATATGAACATCAGGATTATAAAAAACTTATTATTTACATCAAATAAATAAATCATACAGAGATTTTTTCATTTTCCTGCAGGAAATAAAGTCACTGAGCACTCGATATTCAGTTCTATAACTAACTCAATAAGATTGACAATCAAAATTATCAATAAAAGAATTCCATTTCGAATGGAAATGTAAAATAGCTGACTTCTTATCAGTCGGTTCTAAAGCACTGTATTTCAAAGAGTTCAGGGCTAAGGTTTTTAAAACTCTTATATCTGAAAGGCGGCTGGCGACACCTACGAATGCTACATAAAAGTCATCTGATAAGGGGTCAGCCTCCCAAGCCCCAGGATCATCACTAGACAGAACAACGGGAAGGTTTAAACTCAAGAAAATGTTCAGCGGATGGTTTCTCACATCCCTAACGAGCGACAATACAGCGTTTGACAAAACATTCACTTCTAAACCAATATTCTTTTCTCTCACCATTTCTAACAACACCGGATGCTTGGCTAAAGCATACGCGTGGCCGATCCGCTTCGCTCCTAACAAAACAGCATCGACTAAATTCTCATCGGTCAAAGTCCCGTACCAGTTCGTTTCGCCGGCGTGGAAGAAGAAGTTTAAGTCGGTGGCGGCACACAGCTGAGGCGCAAACTCTATGAGCGGATTCCCTGCATCTTCTTGCCCAACTAAGTCGAAACCAGCAAAAAATTCCGGCATACTATTCTTTATCTGCCTTGCTGTTTGTATATACTCATTCAATACAGTTCTATTCACTTTTCTCGAAGGAGCGAATATCAATTTAGCTCCACCGAAGTCGGGGTAGTCCTTCATGAATTTATTGATTGCTTTTCTGTAAGCTTTGGCTGTCACTATCTTTTCGAAGACTGTGCCGTCTAATTCGTATAGATTAGGTAAAATACTTCTGACTTCTACATATTGCACGTTATCATCTCGGAATGCTTTGAGAGCATCATAGAAGTATTGTTCCCAAATTGGCCTATACGTTAATAAAGGGTACACAGTGGTAAAATAATTACCGAAAGCAGTCCAGGTTTCCTTGATTGTTGGGTAAACGATGTCAGGATTTTTCACGACCAGAGTGAAATGCTTCCTAATTTTCGCATCAAAGGCCGTCACATTTTTCGCGGCTTTTCTCGCAGCACTCATCAATTCCCAACGATTTTCACACGTAGTATTAGGTAATTGATTTGAAAACAAAAACGATACTTGCTTTCCCAGACACACGTACAAATTGTCCATATAAGTGATATTTAATAGATAATCCGGTCCAATGATTGCCATGTCGTGAATATGCAAGATGGCTCCTTTAGGCATATCCTTAATTATTTTGTACACTTTAGACTTCTGAATCTTGTCTTTGTACTTGAAGAAATGGTGGGACAGATCAAAATCATCCGGGTTATTGAATCCATAGTCAAGCTCATCGAACTTATACCTCATTAGGCAATTGTTGACTACATTTTCTATGTCAGTCAGCGTTATATTAGCACCGATACACATCCGTAACTCCCGATCAACTAACTGGTTTCTCTTAGCGAAGTAATCTGGATCACATTTTACGTATGTAAATAATATTGTTAGAATTATATAACGCATTGTTCGCGAGTGTAGTCGTCCGTTGACGGAGAATGACTGAGTTCGAAGACTTGTGTGACCCATACGACACTCGATAAGCTGAGAATGATTTCAGTAGATTTCTGGACGGTGTCAATTTATTGTATTGTCACACAATTACAGTGCGTGAGAAAGTGGGCGATGTGACTTATACTCAATATGTTTATCAACGAGGTTGCATTTGAAACTATAGAGTGAGCCTATCAGAGTTTAAACCGTAAGCACTAGTGTGAACAAGTGTTGTCGTGAATTATGTATGAAGATGGAGCTTGCCGTTTCGAAAAATCTATCTAAAACACTAATATTATCCTAACAATGTCAAAACCATCGATATTTTCTTATATAAGTTTCTCGTTGCGCGAAAATTAACTTAAATGAAAAACGAAATGTACTAGGATCAGACTAAAAACTGCTCTCGCTTGGCACAAGGGGAACCTAGCGATAGTAGCAGTCTATGCATATCATACGTCGATGATGTTTATAAATATGAAACCGTGCGTCATTTTACGATAGAGATGTCTAGATATGGATTTATTGAAGCAATATGTAGATGTTATTGTAACTTCGATTTTTATGGATATAAGAATTATTATTACTTGGAAATACAGTTGTAAATAATTGAAAGATAATTTGCTCAGATTAATTCATAGTAATATTATAATCAAATTGCAAATTAGCGTTTTTATTTTATGTTTAATTTTAACGAATTAACACATTTTACACCGTTGTTGTAATATGATTGTATCACATTAATTTCAGTTAGTTTAGTTGGCAAAAATAATTATTAATGTTAACGAAAAAGTAAACATTTTTTGTCATTTTTTGACCTGATCAACAAATAATAACGTGATGGATTTTTATCAGCATGCGTAACAGACAATAATATAACTTGCTTGTTTTATGAACTGGGTTTAAAACATACACTTTGTTTACAAGAAAAAATAACGACAGTTTTTAAATGATTTCGTCGCAATTTATTGCAATTTATAATCATACTGCGATTGCTACTTATAATTAAGCGTATTTTATTGAAGTTATTGCTACCTGTAACTTAGCCATTAAAAAAAAACTTATAAGCAGGCTTACCTCATATCTTCAAACAAGAGTCTAAAAATAATCATTCGTCAAATATCTAAAAACTAAAACCAGCTTTGAAATAACAACAAAACATTTTAAAAAACAAAACCACGAATGCTACCGCAATCAGAAGATTAAAGGGTGTCACACGACTCCCTACATGTGTCAGCCATGTTTTTTTCAACCCACCAGGGCGGTTCTCTAAAGTGCCACTTAATCCATCCAACCCTTTCCTGCGAATGTGAAGCCAGTATAGCGAAAAATGGCGGTCTTAGCGATCCTTTCGCATTTTTTTAACCCTTTGAAAGCGAACCTTCCCTTGTACCGCCTGTGTAATGCATACCGGCAAGACTTTGATTATTTTTATTGCTTTGAATGTTTTATGTAAAGGAGTTTGTGAGAAAACTTAGACGAAGCTTTGCGTTTTTAGTTTTTTTTGGTCTGTTTGTGTTTTGGTTAAGAATTGGGGGGTTAGGTTTGAAAGGTATGTAATTGATATTATCGTGTCTTGTTTCTCATATTATTCGTGGATTATAAAATCGTGATGATTTAAATTAGAATCTACTTAGGGATCCGGGATCTCACGCAATTATATTTTTTATAATCAAGTAATATTCTCTTTTAGAAGTACCTTGGCATAACAACAGGCTTTAACATATATTAGTACATACAGTAATAATCTAGAATTCCATTATAATATAGATAATTGGAGCTGATAACTAAAATATATAGTCAGTAATCAGGTTTTGGAAAAACACTAAATATCTTGAATGGAAACATTCATAAAATGTTTACAACATTATTTGCTTATAAACTTAACCTAGGTACATAATACAGTACAGAAATAGATTTATTTATCGTAATAGGCATATTTATCATGAATTACAAGGAAAATTATATCAGTATACCTATTAATTATCCATAAACATAGAGTCAGAGTAATAACAAAACAAATGCCAATCGCTTGTTGCAAAATAATAATAATTTGTAAACAGTGAAATATGAACCTTTGTTTTTTAGGCATAGGTAGAAAAGTAACGAGAATTGATAGAATAATAATCACACATCATTGCTTATATACAGGCTGTCCGGTAAATAATCCGACAAACTGTGGTGGCTGATACCTTAGGTCAGGCCCTATCAAATGAACGCAACATATGTTCGCCGAAAAGTTACAGGTTTCGAGTTACAATTGATTTTCGAAAATTTTAGAATTTTCTACCTTGCATCAGACTTTTCCATTTCCTTGCTGATACATAGCTTTCGTAATACTTTTTGTGCATCAAATTAATCTTGAATAGTTACTCTATCCTTTGATAAGTCTCATATTTATCTAAAAGAAGAATATATTGGCGATAACGCCATTCGTTTTACAATTTTCATTTTCGGTTTTTCTTAATGCTCAACTTTGAACTGCAGTGGTGAAAAATAAATGTATGTAAGATTTTTGTACAACAATCTTAAAAACTTGCTTGAATATTGGTGATTTTGGGCAGGTACAATACTTGCATATTTTCTTTACAAAATTTGACAAAATAAGCTGCTGAAGTACACACGGGCCTATTTTTTGAAATATTACTAATGTATATCTGAGTAAAAATGATACGTAACTTAACGCTGATCGTCATTGTACAATTAAATGAGGTATTTTCTTCTCGCCATTAACTCTCTATGCCAGATTAAAACATGTTTTAGTGTAAAGTTACCTTAACCTTCAGTATTTTCTTACTAGATAAATCGATTTTATAACACCTTATTTTTCATGCAACAACACTGAAATAGCTAGTTTTAGACGCCCAATTCATCTGCACTTAACGGGTTCCGTATCATTGTAAAAATTTAAACATGCATTTTTTTTTAATATTTTCCAAATTGAAATTGACCACAATTATTTCGTGTCACTAGTTAATCGCTAGAAAAAAATAACTTATTTCACTGGACCATAACGATCCGCGTTAAGTTACGTCGCATTTTTACTCAGATTTACATTAGTAATATTTCAAAAAATAGGCCCCGGTGTACTTCAGCAGCTTATTTTGTCAAATTTTGTAAAGAAAATATGCAAGTATTGTACATTTCCAAAATCACCAATATTCAAGCAAGTTTTTAAGATTGTTGTACAAAAATCCTACATACATTTATTTTTCACCACTGCAGTTCAAAGTTGAGCACTAAGAAAAACCGAAAGTGAAAATTGTAAAACAAATAGCGTTATCGCCAATATATTCTTCTTTTAGATAAATATGAGACTTATCAGAGGATAGAGTAACTATCCAAGATTAATTTGATGCACAAAAAGTATTACGAAAGCTATGTATCAGCAAGGAAAATGGAAAAGTCTGATCCAAGGTAGAAAATTCTAAAATTTTCGAAAATCGATTGTAACTCGAAACCTGTAACTTTTCGGCGAACATATGTTGCGTTCATTTGATAGGGCCTGACCTAAGGTATCAGCCACCACAGTTTGTCGGATTATTTACCGGACACCCTGTATAAGTAGGTTTATCTAAATAAATAAATAACTAGTTATCCCTGCGGTTTCACCTGCTTTGGATCTTAGTGGTAACAACGATATCTTCAAAAAATTACACCACTCCACAGACTAACACTCGATCATATCTTATATATAAAAATCTTATATATAAAAATGAATCGCTAAATGTGTTGGTAAGCGCATAACTCAATAACGCCTGGACCGATTTCGCTAATTCTTTTTTTGTTGCAATTGGTATTTTCAAGAGAAGGTTCTTATGAAAAAATTTAAAAATGTGCAAAAAAAAAAATTTTGTAATCCTGACCTTTGTGATTATAGTGATTTGTTGGATTCGTCTGAGCCCTGAATAACATAAAGAGACCGGGAACGGGACATAGGCATTCATGCGGGTGAAACCGCAGGGCACAGCTAGTTTTATATAAAAACGATAATAACTAAGTATCAAAAAAGTATTTGTTTTGCGCCGACTCCAAATATTTCAGGAGTAGGTAAGTAGAAGGGAATAAATTACAATCGTATAGTTTTTTCCTTCGCCGTTTATCAGAAGCGTTTTTTTAAAATTTAGAAAGTACACATAACTTTGAAAAAGCTACATTGGTGCTTGCCTGGGTTCGAACCTGCAACCTTGTGCATACAAAACCGTTCACTGAAACAAAAGATTGAATGTCTGCAGCGAATACAAAGAACAGGCGATGATCTGGCTTATAACTATCGACGACCGTACTGACTAACGTCAAAAGTAAAAAAAAACCGCATCAAAATCGGTTCAGCCAAATGTGGGATAATCGCGGACAAACATACATACATATAGGTGAAACTGAGAACCTCCTTTTTTTGAAGTCGGTTTAAAAAAGTAAAGAATTTAAGCTGAGTTCACAAAATACTTAATACTCAATACGTTTATTTGCATTCCACAAATGTGAACTTAGGTGGTAGGTACATTAAATTTTATTATACAATTAGTTTTGGATCATTGTGGGCCCTGTAGGGCATAACAAAATAAAGAAGATTACAAAATAAAGAATTAACAGGAGGGCTATTATAAATATTTAAAATTTTAATATTAATCTAATATGTAGGCTTATACATACATAAATAACATAAAATGATCACACCGAGACAGTCCTAAGTTCGACGCTGCCTTTGTTACAGAAAGTCTTTATAAAATAACACTATAGTAGGTCGAATTTCACTTACAAATACAATAAACTGACCTTAAATAGATATTAGAAACCTACCACAACAAATAAAAAGGTTGTGTCAGCAAAAAGTTGCCTGAAGTATGAAAGAGACGCAACATATTCAAAATTCAAAAATTCTTTATTCAATATAGGCTACACAGTAGCACTTATCGAACGTCAAACAATACAAACAAAAATAGACAGCACCCTAAGGGTCGGTTCATATCCGGCGGAAGCGCACCACGCACCACCAGCCGCGCAACGCCAGAACAAACAAACACGCAATGAGACATCCAACCCCCACACCTGACGCGCTAACGCAACATCAGTTGAGTGTGAAAGGCTGAACGCCCCACCACGCATCCGCCCGCCCCAGCGCCAAGCGACCGACAATACGCGACGCGCCCCCCGCCAGAGATGAACCGACCCTAAATCGCCCACCCTTCACCGCTTCCTAAGTGCTTCGGCCGAGGAGAAGAAACGGCGCAACAAACTCCCCAGTAGCACGCTGCCTTTACAATAAAACTGAATATAATTAAGGGACCGCGCCAGATAAACAAGTGTTTGAGGTACTAAGAAATATAAAAGTATAATATATATAATATAAAAGTTCAGACACTGATCTTATCCAAGGTCAACAGAACGACCAGTCACCGCAAGCAGCACCCGTTCACGAGTATGACGCAAGGGTCAGCCATCCCCTCCCTCGCCATATTAGAGGGAAGGAGGAGACCCGACCCAAAACGCCACCGCAGGCAGTGACAACTAAGGGAGCATGACGAAACTGTTGCCGGCTTAAACAAATATAAAGCAAAAAAGGAAATCCTCAAATACTGATTTACTGCACTGTCCCTTATCACAATAAAATGAGTGGATACATAATTAAATTCTATAATTAATATAATTATACATAAAAAAAAAATACCGAACAAATATCGTTCATTGGACTTTCGTAGGTACACCATACCTACATTTGTATAATCGTACTAACAATAAAATAAAAATAGGTAACAAATGTTACATACGAAATGTATGCCTATCAACATAAGGCTGAATAAAACTGTTATAAATCCATACAGAACCGTCTTGTGTCTATCACGGCGACCAACAATGTTTATCATTTAAATAATCATTAATTGAGTAATAAGCTTTTAAACATAGCTTATTTTTAATTGTGCATTTAAAGGAGTTAAAGGGCAACTCTAACAAACTAATAGGAATTTTATTGTAAAAGCGAATACCAAGCCCCACAAATGAATTGTGTACCCTATGCAGGCGATGTGATCTAGAACATAACTTATGCCTATTTCTCGTATTTATACTATGGATGTCACTGTTCTTGGCATATAAGTGAATATTTTGTCTTATAAATAATATATTTGCAAAAATGAATTGAGACGCTACAGTTAAAATACCTATCTCCTTAAATCGCTCCCTAAGAGTAACTCGAGAACCTAGCTGGTAAATGGATCTAACAGCTCGCTTTTGTAAAATAAAAATGGTTTCTAAATCCGCCGCTTTACCCCACAACAATATGCCATAGGACATGATGCTGTGGAAGTAGCTAAAGTAAACGAGACGAGCTGTGTCCACATCAGTGATCTGTCTTACCTTCCTAACGGCGTAAGCAGCGGAGCTAAGCTTACTCGCGAGGCATGAGATATGTGCCGACCATAAAAGTTTACTATCGAGAGTTATTCCCAGAAACACTGTTGATTCTACGGTGTCTAGCACTTCATTATTAATAATTATATTAGGGCCAAGATTTTTTACGTTAGGCATGGAAAATTTTACGCATTTGGTCTTCTTCGCGTTTAAAACTAAGTTATTAGATGAGAACCAATGCATAACCTTAACAAGTGCAGCATTTATCTCATTAAATTCGTGTCTATTCCTATCTACTTTAAAAATTAAAGAGGTGTCATCTGCAAACAGCACGACGTCACATATGCCTTTTAAAAAGAACGGTAGGTCATTAATATAAACTAAGAACAAAAATGGACCTAATATTGACCCCTGGGGCACACCTAGCTTCACTGGTAGTCCGTTTGACCTATCACCATTGACATCGACGCATTGTAGTCGATCACATAAATAAGAGTTAATTAAATTAAGTGCTCTATTCCTAATTCCGTAATGCTCGAGTTTGCGAATAAGAGTACCATGATGAACGCAATCAAATGCCTTGGAAAGGTCACAGAACACCCCAATTGCGTTCTGCGAGCTCTCCCAGGCACTATAAACATGCTTTAGTAAAGCTACACCAGCGTCCGTAGTTGAACGTCCTTTAGTAAAACCGTATTGCTCGCTGTGTAAGAGATGTTTTATATTAAAATGAATTAAAAGTTGTTTCAACATCAATTTCTCAAAAATTTTACTGAATGCGGGAAGGATCGATATTGGCCGAAAATTACAAATTTCGTTTTTATTACCTGATTTAAATAGAGGTATAACTTTACTACATTTCATAAGGTCAGGGAAGATACCTAAATCGACACACTTATTAAAAATGATAGCTAGTGATGGGGCAACAATAGTTATTATATTACTAAGAAGGTTTACAGAGATGCCCCAAAAGTCTTCGGTTTTCTTTTTATTGAGCGATTTAAAAGCATTTACTATATTTAAAGGAGTTACATGTTCAAAACTAAAAATATTATCACATACAGGCACAGTATTACGCAGTAGGTTTTCAGCCTCAGCTGCTGATGAATTTAAGGAGCTAGTTGTTGCTACAGGTATGTCAGTAAAGAAGTTATTAAAAATTTGTGCAATATCGTGGGCTTTATTTACTAATTGACTGTTAAAAATAATCTCTAGTCCGTTTTCTTGTTTCTTGAGCTTACCAGTTTCTTGGTTGATAATGTTCCAGGTAGCTTTTATTTTATTAGTAGAATTTTTGATTTTATCGTTAATAAATTTTGACTTAGCCATATAACAGACTTTTTTGAATAATTTTGAATAATTTCTTACATAAGTTACAAATGAAATATCAAAGTTATATTTTTTCATACCATATAGCTCATAAAGTCTAGCTCTACTTTTGTAGATACCAGCAGTGGCCCATTGGTTAAAAGAGGCTGAAGTGCACATAACGTACGGTAGTAACTCTCCAAAGTGTAAAAGGGACGGAATACATTAAAAATATCAGAATAATATTGTATGTCCGTATTGTCAGTAAATTTTTAACTATAACAGACGTTTTTAAGTGTGAGTGTAATAGGAATTCTATACGTCGAAATACAGGTAGATAAAACTATAATTAATTAAACATTTGTTGCAAAATATATACACAATTTGCTATATAAATAATAATAATAATATCCCGGGACACCTCACACACGGTTGTCTGATCCCAAGCTAAGCAGAGCTTGTTTTATGGTAACCAGACAACTGATAAACATACTTATATATTTCTAAATACATACATATTATAGATAAATTAATAATCTAGGATCAGGAATTTGTGTAACAATAAGAACAGTAAATTAAATCTATGGCCCTTAATATGTTTCTCTAATATATAATATGTATTTATGTAAGTTTTTGTGGCCGGTATTGGCAATAGGCTCGCCCCCTATTACATGGGACTTAAACATACCGGCGAATTATGGGTGTACATTGGTACACCTCTGCCTACCCCTTCGGGGATACAGGCGTGATGATATGTTATGTTATGCTTTTAAATATATTTTCGTGCTCGATGTCCTTTATATAACTCTCTGGTCTCATTAACCCTTTTAACAGGTCTAAATTAATATTTTGAACATTATATGATACAGCCTACATAATAATTTGTATTTATTTTTATGAATAAATAATGTAAAATAAATCGATAGAAATAAAACGTAGTTAAGTAGTAAATCAAGTAAAACCTGTTTTCTTCTTTTAAAAGAGCCAAGAAAATTATAATACATAGACAATAAATCATAGAGAAATATAATAAGTAGAATAAATATTATGCCTACGTTAAAATTGCCGTGAATTATGACGATTATGACAATTTCGCCCTGAAATCCAACATATAATTACCTATTGAGTAATTGAAAAAGAAGATTGTGAATAATTATTACTTATTATATGCTTTACTTAGTAGCTGACCGACATAACAAATGTTAGTACCTATCGAGAATTTAAATAATTGTTGTTTTGGTTAATAGAGGCATGGAATTTACAAATGGGCTAAGTGAAATATTAATTTTACCTTTCATAGGAGCTGATACAGACATTACATAATATCAAAGGTGGAAAGAACCGGACTAAGTTTTGGCACTTAGACCATTTGTAAATTATATGCCTCACTGAGTTATATAGTATAGTAGTATATAAATCTATAATAATATATAGTATAGTCTGTTATGACGAAGTCCTTGATCAACTCTAGTCGAGGAGAAAAGAGTGTTTTTATGGACCTTTGAGATTGCAAATGATTTGTGAAAAACTTTTAAATTGATTTAAAACGATGATCCTATAGCAGTGAAGGTTATATAGTAAGTAATTAATGATAAAAATAGTTATTTAATATATAATCAAGTTAATCAAGTATATTAAGTAAAATATGAATAATTCATTACTTGAATGAACTACTAAAACGTTAGTTAATGTAAATGTCAATCTTTTAACTTGTGCTTTAATACTGAACCAAGATTAATATAGAACTTAGTAGAGAATACACGGTTGTCTGATCCCAAGCTAAGCAGAGCTTGTGTTTGGTAACCAGACAACTGATAAACATACTTATATATTTCTAAATACATACATATGATAGATAAATTACACCCAGACACAGAACAAATGATCGTGCTCATTACACAAACATTTGTCCTGAGTGGGAATCGAACCCACGACCTCCGGTTTAACAGTCAGGGTCACTAACCACTAGACCAATAGAATAATATTATAATCAAAAGATTTTTCACTTTAGATATAAAAGAAAAGCAGAAGTATTTTTCCACACTCACTGCAGAGTCATTGACATATTTAATATTATACACATCATCATCAATTTGGCCTCTGCCTCGTTGGCCTAGTGGTGCTAAGCGCGACTGCTACGCTAGAGGTCTTGGGTTCGATTCCTAAGTCGACCAAGGTGTTATTGGGTTTTTCTATGAACTTCTCAGTAGCAGGTTGGAGTTTGGATTTGTGTCCGGTTAGTGGCAATAGGCTCGCCCCCTATTACATGGGACCTAAACATATCGGCGAACTGTGGGTGTACATTGGTACACCTCTGCGAACCCTTCGGGGATACAGGTGTGATGGTATGTTATGTATATTTATATATATGTTACGGTAAATGTGATTAATTGAAGATTATTAATAATTATCGATTATTATTAATAATTACCGAAAGTCGAGGTAAAAGTGATAAATTAATCACATTTGTCGGTTTTTATTAATAATTTAACCCTAGTAGTGATAAATGTAATAAGTGGCCAAGGGTTGCGGGGCTGATTATTTAGTATGCTTGATTAGGTTCGACTTTGTGACGGAGATCAATAGGTTAGGTTAGGTTAGATATTGTGACCTTGCAACAGAGCGAGCGAAGCGAGCGACGACGTATGTACCCATCACATATATTTTTATAAATTAAAGAAACATTAACCAAGTTTATATGTATAAGTCAGTGTATATGTCAGGGTAAGAGTGAATAATATAAATAAATACCTGCTGGTCAAAAAACATTGGGTTTTTATTTATTTTATCACTTTTACCAATATGTGTCGAGAATTATTAATAATTACCAAAACATGTGATTATTATTAATAATTTTGTAAAATTATTAATAATTTTCAATTAATCACATTTACCGTAACATATATATATTTTATCATCAATTTAATATAACCATCGAATCGAAAAGACGATGACACGTCATTGACCAGGTTTAGATCATCCAAACTGCAAAAATTAGTATTGATAGACATTGAATTATTATAAACTAGCGGCCCGCCCCGGCTTTGCTCGGGTGCAACGCTGATACCTAATATAACTACACAATCATAAAGTTCTGTAGGGCTAAGCACAGCCTTTGACGCACTATTTGGTATAGGCACGCGCCCCCCGGCCCCCGCGCCGCTACCGCTATGTCCCTGCATTTTAAATTTGTAATATCTTCGAAAATATTCATTTAAATTATATGCTGTAAAGGGCAATATTGATCTATATTACATGCACAATTTATTAAAAGTACTTAATTGGATAAGGATTAATACTGTATTGCTTAAAATCGCTTTTTCGTAAATAAGTAATAAATAAACGATAAAAAATGGTTATTGTGGGTTATCCTCAAGAGATAGTCATATACCATCACGGACTTTTTTGTAGATCTTTTTAAGGTGCACAATATTGTATTACATTATTTTGATCTATCTCGTAGGGTTCAGCCAGTGTTTGCAATGAAAGCGCAAAAAATTTGTTCATTTACGACCTTGCATTAGAAATCTCTAAAATTATCCGTGTTTCTCTACTATATTATGCATGTATTATACATATAAAACTTCCTCTTGAATCACTCTATCTATTAAAAAAAACCGCATCAAAATACGTTGCGTAGTTTTAAAGATCTAAGCATACATAGGGACAGACAGCGGGAAGCGACTTTGTTTTATACTATGTAGTGATGATCAATTATTTTTCAAAGATTAAAAGGATTACTGAGATGGTAAAATAGCTACTGGAAGTGTGTTTCAAAAGTTTCGGAAATTACATTGATAGGTCAATTACCTCATGGTAATTAACGAAGAATTTAAAAAAGATGATATCAAATGTCATCTTTTTTAAATTCTTTGTTAATTAGTCTCATGGTTGTGTAGATATAAATTTTATAATACCATTATCGACTTTTTATTTCCGATTCGACCTTTTATAATAAAAGGCGAAATTAAATTTGTCTTTTTCGCTGTACCGGTGAAACCGCTGTACTGATTTTGATAAAACTTTGCATAGGGTTAGCTTGAATCCCAAAAAAGGTTATAGTGTAGGTTTTAATGCAATTACTGACACTCATGTGGAAGATTTATAGATTAAAAAGTGCTTTTGTGATAATGCTTTTAATCTGTTCAGGGCAATGATATTCTAATAAATTATTATTATAATATCATTGGTTCAGGGGCGTAATTTTTTTTATATTATTTATGAAAAGGTAAATTTAAAGACTCAGATTAACTTTCAAAATAATTTTCAATGATTCTTAATAAATTCCGACACCATCTAGATTAATTAATAATTTAAAGGTTATGAAACTTTAGTGATTTGAAAGCAAAACAACGTTACCATAGCAACGAAAGATCATATGATATCAGCTTCTGTCAAATACAATGTCAGTGTTGAAATTATCGTAAATAAAATTCGTAAATAAATAAATTTTAAAGTGAAAAGCACAGTAATGTAATAACATGGATTTAATATTGTGTAATAGGTAAAATCTAAAAACATGACAGTTTTTATGTAAAGTGATCTGAAGGACCGGTTTCCACCCAAAGAAAACTAGATTTTTCTGGGTATGTAAAATTATAAATAAAATAATTAAATAGTATTCTGGGACAACTCACACACGATTATCTGATCCCAAACTAAGCAGAGCTTGTGTTATGGTAACCAGACAACTAATAAACATACTTATATATTTCTAAATACATACACATTATAGATGAATTACACCCAGATAGAACAAATGATCGTGCTCATCACACAAAGATTTGTCCTGGGTGGGTTTGATACCCACGATCTCCGGTATAGCAGTCAGTCAATTCCTTATTGATCTATTAAAAATCCCAAGGTGGAGTAAACAATTATACAATGTTCTACAAAATTTTATCCTTGTTGGCTAAATATATTGTTTCTAGCGATTCTTCTTGAAATTTGTATGTCTACCTGTAGACAGCGTTGTGGGTTTCATTATGACCACAAAATTCAATTGTTAAACTAGTTGTAAGTCTTTACAATGCAACGGTATGCTGTTTTTTTAATAAATAAATAAAAATAAAAATATAATAATATTAATTAAGGTACTTACAAAAATAGACTAAGATTTCTTATGATACCGCTGCTAATAACACCTGTATTCCTAGAATTACATTGATTATATTTATCTTTATAATTTACAATTGTAATACATAGGTATATAAATTCATTGCAAAACAGTACCTAATAGATTACATCTAAACATTGTATTAATTTCACTAGGTAACCGGTTATCAATATTATTTAAATAAAGATTACTAATGAAAATTATTGAACTGCAGAATGTCAGAAAGCATGAATGAAAATCTTTCAGATCATATCAATTTTTCAATTAACAATAATCTAACATAAAATTTGTTCGCGACCTTGCGCGAAGTTGCAGGTGCTTAGTAACATATCGTCACGCCTGTATCCCCGAAGGGTTAGGCAGAGGTGTACCAATGTACACCCACAGTTCGCCGATATGTTTAGGTCCCATGTAATAGGGGGCGAGCCTATTAATTGCCATTAACCGGGCACAAATCCAAACTCCGACCTGCTACTGAGAATTTCATAGAAAAACCCAATAACCCCTTGGTCGACTCGGGAATCGAACCCAGGACCTCTAGCGTAGCAGTCGCGCTTAGCACCACTAGGCTAACGAGGCAGTCACAGGTGCTTAGTGACAGAATAAAAATGGAGACTAATAATTTATTTGTACTTAATTGTGATCTTAGCCTCATATTTAGCTAACTAAACTATTTTAATACCATGACTTAAGTGGCAGGACGGCGTCGGGATTAACAAACAACTAAATAGGCGGTTCTTTAAGTTATAGAATGTTCTCGTAGGTTTTTAATATACCATTTAATTTTCATAAGTCTACGACTAAGACTTCAAGGCATTACGGTATTACACCATCTACTGTTTTTTAGCTTACGTTATATCCTACTGCTGGGCAAAGGCCTCCCCTTTCTTCTTCCAAACCTCTCTGTTTTTTGTGATTATTACAGACAATTGATTCGTACCACCAAATTATACCCTAACAAGGTTTAAGCTTATCCTATATCCGTACTTTTACAAAACAATACCAATTACCTTATCCTTTCTATTGTTTCAGATTCTGCTCGCAAATACCAACCTCCTAATCCTTATCTACAACTATTATTAAATAACTCGCCATTGCCAACATAATCAGTCGTGTCATTGCCCGCACCTAATAGTATTTAGCCCTTATCTCTGTTTATCTATGTTGTAGTACCAACCTTCCGGACGAAACTATATAATGGCGCGAGAAACAATGTGGTCGCTAGTATTGCTTCTAACCACCATAACAATAACAGCTGAAGACATGATAGACACAGTTTTAGACGAGAGGAAAACTCTCTTTAATAAGGAGCTCGAAATGATGCTAGGGAGTTCAATGAAACTTAGTGACAGTGAATTAAAAGCCAACGAGTTGTTAATGGCGCTCAAAGTTGAAGAGATAGAAAAGGGGCTCGTGCATCCAAAGGATTTTAACTTATCCAAACATTTCTTCCAATACAAGGATATAGTGAAGGATACGAAACTATTTCAGCTGATAAAGAAGATGCCAAAAGGTGCCGTCCTACACGCACACGATACAGGAATACTGAGTCCGGATTACGTCCTTAATTTAACGTATTTGGAGAATTTATACGTGAGTTTCGACCGTAAAGGCAATATACGCTTTCTTTTCTCTAAGACAGTCCCTACAGTAGATTTATCGTGTGGTTGTGAATGGAAACTTATGAGTGAAGTGAGAGCGGCAACTGGTAATGTTGCAAAATTTGACGCAGATATAAGAAAATATTTTACAATAGTTATCGATAACCCTAATGAAGTTTATACTGATATCAATACAGTGTGGCAGAAGTTTCAGCAATATTTTATTACTACGGAACCATTGCTTACTTACAAACCGGTCTGGGAGCAATATTTTTACGATACATTAGTAGCAATGAGAGATGATAATATTATGTACTTTGAAATCAGAAGTGTTTTACCACAATTGTATGATCTGGAAGGGAACACTTACGACGCTATAGCGACAGCAGAATCCTACAAAAACGTAACAGAACAATTTAAACAGGATTTCCCAGATTTCTTCGGAGTAAAACTCATTTATGC
Organism: Autographa gamma; assembly: GCA_905146925.1. Taxonomy (NCBI): domain Eukaryota; kingdom Metazoa; phylum Arthropoda; class Insecta; order Lepidoptera; family Noctuidae; genus Autographa; species Autographa gamma. The sequence goes on from LR989870.1 coordinate 2,255,784, forward strand.
TCCATTAAAAGTGCTTGACAAATCAGCATTACACGAATACATTAGAACAGCTAAGGAAATTAAGAAGTTGATGCCTGAATTTTTTGCTGGGTTCGACTTAGTTGGACAGGAGGACATTGGGGCACCATTAAAAGACATAGTCACTGAACTGTGTGATGCTGGAAAAGACCTCGACTTATTCTTACATGCTGGTGAAACAAACTGGTCTGGCACTTCTTCTGACGAGAACCTTTTCGAAGCAGTGGTTTTAGGAGCTAAGCGTATTGGCCATGGCTTCGCTTTAGTCAAACACCCAGTGCTGTTGGAAGAAGTTAAGAAAAGAGGTATAGCTATTGAAGTTAATGTTGTATCAAATTCTGTTTTAAAATTAGTTGAAGATGTAAGAAATCATCCTTTAGCTGCGTTCTTAAGTCAGAACTTACCTGTTGTGTTATCTAGTGACGATCCTGGTATTTGGGAAGCGGACCCTTTGTCTCACGATTTTTATATTGCCTTTGTTGCTATTTCAAGTCGCCATGCGGACTTGAGATTACTCAAACAATTAGCTCTAAATTCTCTGTACTACAGTACCTACCCCAACAAAGATAAATTAGTCCATGAATTTGAGATCCGTTGGACGAAATTCATTGATTCAGTTGCCAAGGACCAATGGTGAATGAGAATCTCAGTTCCTTAATTTTTTTCGTTATTTATGATGTTTATTTTGTACTCAAATATAATGTTTCCACCAATTTCATTATGTGTTTTATTGTCATCTGTTATTTTGTCTTTAATCTTTACGATTGCTTAAGGTATATCGGTGTGTAGTAAATCATTATCACTATACATTTAAACACCGGATTTGTTTGTAAATTGTCATAAACTAGCATTAGAACCCTTTGATATTCAAAAATGATAAACAATATGCATGTCTATTGTCTGTCTACATAAAATGACATTGCTTCGTGCATTATCAGTTTGTGCTGATAATGTTCGGATGCTGAACAGTTATCTACTATAGTAATTATTTGCTATACCATTCAACTTATGATTTTGCTATACTTTGTTTATTGAATATTTAACTTTGCTAAAACGATGGCATGAAACTCGAAACCTACAAATTAAGATCCCAAATATTTGATCATCATGCTAAAATATAAATAGTAACCTCTTGAAGTACAAACTCTACAAAAATATTAGATTTAAAAACTTCACCTAAATAACCAAACCCATTGGCAAATACCTCACCAACAAACAGTCAACTAGATATATTATTTCTGTATTCACCACGCGCTAGAAAGCTTACATTTTAATACTATAAGGAACATAATCCTTTTATCTTCACATAAGATTGGAACGACCGATTATAGTTATCGATTAGTTATCTAAATCCTATATCACTAAACTCTAAATAACTTTTTCGTCTCTTTAATTATAGTTATCAGCACGTGGACATAACACCTAGGCTATTCAGGTACCTACTAGATATAATATTGTAACTTTTCCATGAACTCATATTTCTGATTTCGATTTATATCTACTTTCTCTTTGGGATCTCTTCTGTAATTAAGGATTAGCGATGAATGGTTTTCAAATCTCAATTTTTAACTGGCATGGTAGGCAAAAACATTGGAATCATCATCGAGGCTGACTTTCTCAGAATCAACATCGTCGTAATTACAAGTTTTATTTAACTATGAGTGCCGTGTTTATTTAAATAGAGTAAATAAACTGCTCACTACATAACGATTACAAAAAACTACACAAATTACAAACGTACATTTTTACTTCAACCAAGGTATCTGAAGAATTTGAATGTCTTTAATGACAAAAATAACACAAATTATGAACCGCTTAGGGAGATGAATAGTTGAGTTTAAGAATATACGATTCGTTACTGCTTCGTAAGTAATATTGCAAGAAATCCTGGATTTCATAAATCTGGATATTCTAACCCAAGGGCCATGCTGCCTTTTGAGCAAGCGTTTAGATACATGCTTGCTGATCCCCTATAAGAAGCATAAGAGAGGCCGTGTAGTGGGAAAGTCGGTCTATCCCACTGCACTTTATGTTATGTAATTCTGAAATCGGATAATTATTGCTAGGCAAGCATATCCATCGTGCTCTATCTATCGCTAACCAACTTTCGTTATCTTTAATGAACGGCAAGCCCAAAAAGATTTAAGTAGTTGTAAGAGATTACACAAGTTTTCGTGGCAACAATAGATAATTTTATCATTTTAATTCAATATTACGATAATTGGTTTGATGTGAAGATAGCGTAGTATATTGTAAACGTATTTCGCAATCGATACGAGCAATCGTGGAAAGATAAATGGTTGATTTTCGGAAAGGCCCCAAATCAGGTTCTTTGGCAAAATTCATCATCAGCGGAAAGACCAGTTGGTGTGAAACAAAACACATTAGTGAAACAGATAAGAATGTAACTTTTAACTTTAGTTAAAGCGACTTAAAATTCCGTTTTTTTTTTTGTTAGCTTATGTTAGATCTCACTGCAGTCCAAAGGCCTCCCTTTTCTTCTTCCAAACCTCTCTGTTTTTCGCGATTTCTGTCCACGGGCGCCCCGCATACCAAACTTAACTAAATATCTTGGACTAAAAACGTATGGAGGTTTTGGGTATTTACATCTATAGGTTCTACCTGGTCTCTTCATTTGGGATATTTTCTGTGAAAACTGTGTCGGAAAATGAATCGACCTTTAATTTCATTTGACATGGATCGACGACCCATCTGACCTTAGCAATCAAAATTTTGCTAGGACATAAAATCAAGCAAAGACGTTCACAAAAAAAACGTTTCATTTCGTCAAGTTTTTCAAATGGGTTTATGACTTCATTATAAAATGCTGTAAAACGAAGTGTCTTCCAAAACTATTAATAAACATAAACAAACAAGAAAACCTGTGTGGTCTATATATCGTGCCATAAATCTTGGTCACGGCTGACACCAATTAGGGTGAATAGCTAACTATTATGAACGCCAACGGACCGCGACCCGATGTGTGAACTAAGCTTAATTAGATCTGCAACAAACAATTTTATGGGACAAAGGACCTAAGACGAGAACTGAAGTTTTTTAGGTTTTTATTTATTTTATTTTATTTATTTAATAATTTATGTACACATACAGAAGTAAGCAGGGAAATAATACATATTTATAGATGACGTACAAAGGTACTGCTTATTTCTAAAGAAATCTCTGCCAGCAGACCCGCGAAAGGAGAAGTCGTGAATATTGGTAGTCAGTGTGCGACTCAATAAACCACAATTATAAATGTTTTTGTATAAGTTTTTAAAACACTATAGGCCTATATGACTGATTACAAAATCAAATGTACACAACACAGATTTCAATGTTTCTACGGAACCACTTCTGAGTTATGGGGTTATAGACTAAAAAAATATTTTTTTGAATCGATATACCACTTTATTTGCCACAGAAGAACAAAAATACACATGAATTAACAAAATCCTCTTATCATGATCGGGTGAAAAATGGTGGACTATTAAAAAACTATGAATGTCCTTTTCAGTGTTAGGTAAATAATTAAATATTTAATCAAGGGTCACTGGTAGGCAAGGAGTACCTACAAGTCCGCCGATATACAAGTGTGTTCAAAAGAATTAACTTGTCAATAAAATTATTAGAAAGCAATTTCTTAATTTCCAAAGCCATATGGGATTAGGTACAATACTTTTCCTCACCATTATTCATCTTTCTTTATGATAAGTATTTGCTAACAGTAACATGGGCTGTTATAGTTCGATTCAAACTTAATGGCGGCTCTGAACACGAGGCGAGTCGTATGCGCCAGCGAGGGTGCGGGGCGAGGTACTGCGCTAAGTATAGCTAACTTCACAGCCGCCATTAAGTTTGAATCCAACTCTACATTATAGAGAATCTTGTATTTCGACTTATACCGTGCTACATCTCAGCATATGCAACTAATTAGGAGCTCGACAGAGTGGTAATGATCCGAAACTGTGAACATTCACGCTACGATTACGCGGTGCCGACACTAGACTGAAATAATATAAGTTGGCAACATTTGTATGTATATCTTTATCTTAAAATGTACGAAAAGACAGAGAAAGGTGCAAAAAGACCATTTGGTAATTAGTAAAAACTATGTATTAAAGCGAATAGGTAGATAACTTTAATATGCTTGGATTAATATAGTTCTATTATATTTTTAAATTAGGTTAAGAAACAGATTTTTAAAATTAAATAGAAAAACAATTAACTAAAAACGAAGATCACATATAATAATTGTTAACTTGGTCTTCATGTATACTCACTGTGGCAGGTGCAAAATTCAATAAGACATCAAGTTATAAGCGTTGTAGATGACAAAAAATATGTCATTTATAATAATATGATGGTATCTACGATAAAATAAATCGTAGAGGAGTATACCCAGTACATAGGTGGAAACATAGGAAAAATGTGTATACCTACACCATCGATCAGTCTTTTATTAGTGATCGATGGTATATACGTAGCAAAATTGTAAAACAAATTTAGCGAGTATATTTTTGTGGAAACTATAGAAATAAAAAAAAATAGAAAAAAATATAGATTTGGTTTAGGAACTGTTTAAAATTACATGCATTTAAATACCAATCTAAAATTTAGTGTATTCATATTTTGCTCGTGTGTACCTAATGCAGTTTATAGTGGTGCTACTAATTAATGTCAGAATAGAGATGTAACGATGCAAATCTATGAATAAAACACCCCTTTACTAATTGCTTTAGTTTCTTGTCATAATAAATGTTAGTTAGGTATGTCCACATGCAAAATTATTATTTTTTTGACACGTTCTGGCCTCGGTTGAGCTGTTTTAAATGCATGTCAGTGGTCCCGTAGAGTCCTTGCCATTGTACCAATTAATATTAGCAGAATGCCAATTGTCGTAAAAATTACCAAAGGATATAGGTATACACAATATAAAATACTACATTGTACATATTATTTTTACGTATTAAGCATTTTTCGTTCATTAACTTTGATCATTGGGTACCTAATGTGTCTGTTTTTCAAATACCCTACCCTGGCTATAGTCGGTATAAATTTATACTTAACTGTTTTATTCATTATTGATATCTCAGGTATATTCCAGTTGCTTCTGGTTTAAAAAAAAAAACTGAGAATAGATAAATGAGGAAGTCTTGCAGGCAGTTTGAAGTGATCCTTCTGCAAGTTGTCTGTATATTGGACGCGGTCATCCGTAAACAGAACTAATTGTCTTATTCATCTTATTTATATGGTTATTAGTCTAATCGCTTTACTTTTATTACTTTCTTTTTAAAGCACCTGTTACGTTTAATTTCAACGCCAGATTTTCATGAGGAACGTGTACATTTTTATTAATACGATTGAAGAGTAAATGATGTAGCAAGTTTCTTTTAAACGATTGTTGCTAATATAAATTTTTTAGGCGTTATCATTTACAATAGTACTCTTTCGAAGTTTACAGATAAATGTCTGAACAAGGAGACAAAATATACAATAACTATATCTGGATTCATTTACTTTATTATATAACGGGAATTAGCGCGTACATGCTTAGATACCTTTAGGGCTTGATGTTTCGACCGGGTAACACCGGCCGTGGTCGCAAGCATTACTGCTTGATCTAGTAAACTTGCAGCGCGATACTTTAAAAATATTACATTTACCGTGTATTAGAATTTTAGATATCGAAACTGAACCAAATTCTAGGATGTTGGTACCGCCATGATAAGGATGTAATGGAGCTGGGCAGGACACATGATCAGTGCTTCGATTCAGCTATTTAAGAGTTGCTTGAATTGACTGAATGACCTGGCTCATTTGGTCATTTTTACGATAGTTAGCAGTCTGCTAACTGTCATTACGATCATTGATTGGTCAATATGGTCATTCTCTTGGAGAGTTCAATGAGATTTTATTGAATGCTTATCTGAATACGAAAATTTGGTACAATGACAAGTATACTGACTGACCTCTGACTCGAGGCTCAGAAGAAGTGACGACTGGGAGTGAGGCAGTGATGGAAAGGTGGACAAGGCAACTCCTGCACCTTTTCGCGAATTCTCTCCGCAATCGTAAACAGTTTGTTGGTCATGATTGTTACTTGTCAGAGCCTGGAGTAAGTCACGGAGTAAGTCAAGGATCAATTCTTGGTCCGCTTTTATTACTAATTATAATCAACTAGCTTTTGCCCGCGACTTCGTTCGCGTGGAATAGTGAATTTCATAGAAAAACTCCTATGTCCTTTTTCAAGTTCCAAACTATGTCTGTACCAAATTTCACAAAAATCGGTTCAGTAGTTTAGGCGCGAAGCAAAGACAGACAGACAGACAGACAGACAGACAGAGTTACTTTCGCATTTATAATATTAGTTTGGATGATCTTGTTAGTGTTGCTGATGATCTCGAGCTAGTAATTGAAGTTTACGATACAACCTCTCGGGAAAAAGGCAAAAGAAATCAAAACCAAACTGTAGTTATACCACAAGATACCTCTACCCACCCAGTTTGCATACATGTGATTGACGTATGAAATTACCTATTACACGTACCCCCCCTTGACTTTCATAATTACCTACTAATCAATGAATCGGTAATAAAATCTTGTAATGTTTACCATTAATGACCAATTAATCGTAATCGTGGTTCACGTAACTCCTCGTCTGTGCGTGATAAGTTCATGAGATGTGGAGACAAAAGTGTATATTTAAAAATTAATATAAATTATTTAATCAACTTTTACACAGCAAATCAATGATATTCTAATAAACAGATATGTTATAAGCGTGCAATCGTGAAGACTCGAAAACGTCCTAATTGGGACCTATTGCCATTAACAACAACACTATTTGTCTCTTTTTTTCTTATGGGTTTTATCGCGCTATCTCTTTCGCTAGCTGCCGCGCTGCGCGGAACACTTTTTTCGATTGTTTTGTATGTGTATAACATATCTATTTATTAAAATATCATTGCAGCAATTATTAAATTTACATAGTATAATGAAAATCTTCCTTTATCTTTACCAATTTAAAAAATCCTAATTGGTCAATCTAAATGGCAGGAAGTAAGCTTAGAAGAAAATGGTAGGATGAGGTGACTGTTGAGTCTTACTTTACGTTCAGAGCATTTTTTGTGGTGGAAGGAGAAATCCTATAATTTTCTTCTAAGTAGCTAAAGCACTTTTTTTATGCAATCAGAGACAACGAAGGTACCACAAACACTCGGAACCAAAACACATACAAAAGTCTAGTTTTCTAATTGAACCTTCCGGGCATCGAACCTAAGACCGGGGGCCCGAGTCTGCTATTTACAATTGTTTGAATCGTCTGAGTGGGTGGCCATTTTAGGATAATTAGCATTCTACTAAATGTCAGAACGTCACGTTAAAATTAAGTTTTACCTAAAATGGACCTACTAACGCCACCCACTCAGACGATTCAAACAATTGTCAATAGCAGACTCGGGCCCCGGAAGAGTTGGCACCTTAAACCCGGTGTGTACGCCACTCGAGCTATGTTCCTCAAATGATGCAAATAACTTAGTAAATTACATCATCAAAACACAAACCACAGATATGAAAGAATTTTAGTAGCAGCACTAATCTAGCTCTCCGCTTAATGCTCCAATTAGTAATTACCTACAAGTTAAAGTTTTAAGATAAGAAGTAAAACGTGGTTTTTGTTTTATCGTTAAACCGGACTGAATTTTTCGCAAGAGTTTTCAGAGGAACTAACTACGGCCTGCGGTTTCACCTGCCTTTTATGAACTTTGGTGAAAGGTATTATTACAATTTTTTGACGACCTCCGTGGTCGAGTCGAGTACGCACCGGTTTCAAGGTGACGCTAGCTCTGAGGTCCCGGGTTCGATCCCCGGACGGGTCAATGTGGAAACCAACTCGGGTTTGGGTGTTTATGGTACCTTCGTTGTTTCTGAATTCCATAACACAAGTGCATAAGCTACTTACTTTGGGTTCAGAGCAATGTATGTGATGTCCGCATTTATTTAATAATTTTATTATTTAATTGACAACCTTATGATCTACCGAGCCTTTTCCCAACTATGTTGGGGTCGGCTTCCAGTCTTACCGGATTCAGCTGAATACTTTATTCAACATGGAACTGGTAGTATCACACAACAAATATTTGTCTAGAAATGGATTCCTATGAAATACAAAATGAATTTTAAATTTAACTACACAAAATATTTTTAACAAAACAGTTACTCATAGACATGTAAGAAATAACTTTGTCTGTTTTTTTTTCTTGTTTTTTTTTACTGCCTCGTTGGCCTACTGGTGCTAAGCGCGACTGCTACGCTGGAGGTATTGGGTTCGATTCCCGAGTCGACCGAGGTGTTATTGGGTTTCGCTATTCTCAGTAGCAGGTCGGAGTTTGGATTTGTGTCCGGTAAGTGGCAATAGGCTCCCGCCCTATTACCTGGGGCCTAAACATATCGGCGAAATGTGGGTGTACATTGGTACACCTCTGCCTACCCCTTCGGGGATACAGGCGTGATGATATGTCATGTTTGTTACACATGTGTGTTTGTTTGTTACATTGTCAGTCATGATTGCGTAAACAGGGCACGAAAAAAGGTATCGAATTTACTGCCAAGATGCTTGGAGATTATTCATTAATACACACAGATAAAATATATTTCATCAAAAATCGTAATTGATGGGAAATACTTAGTTTTGTTTAAACACCATAAACACATTGTTTGTTTTGGAAAATTCCAGTGTTTTGTTACTACAAACATACACACTACAAAGGAGGAAACTCTATGATACCTAATCCTATTGTTCTCAATAGGGGAAGAACGTTTAAATAATTTCGCATACCGATTTACTGCATGGACAAACGATAAAGTGTCAAATTATGAACGTAAATGTACATAGAATCGTTTTTATTTAGCGAATCAATATTACATGCGGCAGTATTGGCTGAGTCCTGTAGTTTTACTTGTAAAGAGCAATAAAAAATTAATTAAAAGTATCAGCCCTGTCAATTTTTGATGTTCTAATAGTTCAGCCATCTAAACTGAAACTGACCCAGTAAAATCCAACATATTCAAGATTTTGAAGGAAGCAACGTTATCGATGTTGTTCTTCTTTGTGTCTATAGTTATTCATATAGACTTTGCCTAAAATGGTCTTATCAATAAAATACAAAACCAAATAAAATTCTAAAAATATTACACCACGCCTCTGCAAATATCCCCGCACGGGGAATCGAACTCTTACCAGGCCGAGCATTAATTTATCCAGTTCACTTCCTAGGTCAAATAAAACATTATTGAGTAAGAAAAACAAGCGTGACATAAAAAGATATCGTTCTTAGTAGAAAGGGGGATAACCACCCGTCATGTTTTGATAAGAATTGTGACCTGAGATAGGTCAAATGCAGATAAACTTGGTCTCCTGACTAACATGATAAGGATTATTTTAAGATCATCTTTCTATGCCTAGTTATATTTTATGTCCTTGAAGACATCTTGAGTCCTGGGGCCCGAGTCTGCTATTGACAATTGTTTGAATCGTCCGAGTGGGTGGCGTTAGTAGGTCCAATTTAGGATAATTAGCATTCTACTGAATGTCAGAACGTCGAAATTGGCCGTCCCAATGGCCAATTTTGACGTTAAAATGACGTTTTACTTACGTAATTATCCTATAATGGACCTACTAACGCCACCCACTCAGACGATTCAAACAATTGTCAATACTAGACTCGGGCCCCTGATGAAAACCTAGCAATAACACAGACAGGCACTATCGCGCTGCATGTTTATAGTACCGTTTTAGAACGGGGATTAGCGCGTACATGCATAAATTTAAAACGCAGAATTTTGTCATCGTTTGAGGAGCTCTATCCCAGTTTAATTTAAGCAAAATGCTAAACAATATATACTTCTTTTTAGATCTTGAATAATTATAATTGATGTCATATTAGTAAATGTAACACAAAACCAACTTCAATTAATAAAGACGAAATTACTGCATCGATTATGATGCAATTTATCTGGGATCACCTCTAACGTAATAAACACTAGACTTTCGTGTGAGACATTACTATGTGATAAGATAATTTTATGTTCAAAATGAAAAAAAAAATGCAGTGTATTTTCATTTTATTTATTGATCTACTTACTAGAATTATCACTTATTTTGTACATTCAAATATTTACATTCCTTATCAAAATAACTTATATTATCAACAATAAATACATGCTTCTCGATGAGATTATTCTAACTATTAATAGGAACACAGTTTTACTTAAAGTAGGACGACTCTTAAATTGCTTGTGAACTGGAAATAAACTTTAAACAAACAGAACGATTATCGAGTCATCAACTTAAAAAATTGAGAACAAAAAATTAGTCTTCTAAATCAAATGACGCAAGAAATGTCCATAACATAACCTAACATTCAACAACAGCTTCAATTAATTATCAACTTAAATCAGACAACTTAAAGTCCAAAATCACTATGAAACTTGCACATCCACATACGACTCATTAGTTATAACATCTTTAATAAACCTATCCCACCTTTCATTGAACACTTTGAAAAGTCTTGATTTTCCATCTTCGTCTAACGCACTGTACACTATTGAGTTAATCGCTAGTTGTTTCAACATTCTCAAATCAGCTCTTATACTTGCAACTCCCATAAATGCAACAAAAAAGTCATGGGATAGTGGTTCCGCACTCCAAGCGCCTGGGTCGTCACTTGATAGAACTACAGGTAAACCTAAAGCTAGGTAAGTAGCTAACGGATGATTTCTCACATCGTGAACTAAAGACAACACTACATTTGATATCACATTCACTTCTAATGCTATATCCCTCTTTATTAAGGCTGTCATCAGACTTGGATGCTTCGTCAATGCATATCCATGACCTATTCTTTTAGATCCCAACAGAATTGCGTCAACTAGATTCTCGTCTGTCGATGTCCCCAACCAAGATGTTTCACCAGCATGTAAATAAAGGTTTATTTCATCTTTAGCTTCAGCTAATATAGATATGAAATCTGATAAAGGTCTGCCCAAATCTTCTTGACCAACTAGATCGAAGCCAGCAATCATATCAGGATATTCTGCCTTCAATTGTCTTGTGGAGTTAAGAGCTTCTAACACCTGTTCTTTACTCTGAGCTCTATGTCTCGTTATAATTAGTTTAACGCCAATGAAATCTGGATGATCTTCTATAAATCTGTCAGTCACATTCTTGACGAGATCCACTAAATATTTCTTCTCGTGTTTCGTGCCATCCAGTTCGTATAAACTGTGCAGTCCCGTGCGTATTTCTATGTACAAAACGTTATCGTCATAAAACTGTTTTAATGTCTCGTACCAATACTTTTCTCTCACTGGTCTGTAGGATATTAAAGATTTAATAGCGTAATACACTTTATTGAATCGCTCCCAAACAGTGTTGATGTCTACGAAATTGTAGTCTTCACCGTCGTCTCGATACAGTGTGAAATAGTCCCTCAAGTGTGCGTCAAAGGCGTCTGGATTGCCGGAGTTGTTCCGGAGATCACTAACAAGAGCCCACTTATTCGTGCAAGGTCGCTCTGGGGTCGTCTCAGAGAAGTGAAGTCTTATATTATCATTAGTATAACACGCGTACAAATGTTCCTCGTAAGTCAATTTCACCAGGATATCCGGATGCAGCATTAAAGAGCTGTGCACATGTAAGACAGATCCTTTCGGCATGCTCCTTATAATTTGATACACTTTAGATTTCTCTATATCCTTCTTGTAAGAAAAGTAATGTTTGGAGAAATTGAAATGCTGCGGATTGATGTATGAAGCGTTCAGTTCCTTCGTTTTCCATTTCATTAGTATTTCATTAGCGATTGTTTCTTCATCGTTGAGTGTTAGTTTCCCGCCGACGGATGTGAGTGTTTCTTCGTGTAATAAAGCTCGTCTTTCTTTGTTGTAGTTGTCGGGAACGCTTCGTGCGTTGATTGTTACGATTACGAGTAGACATAGCGTGGTGTGGAGTGCTTGCATGTCTGTGTCGGTGTGTGTCGGGCAACGTTCGCGCCTCGGCTGTCTCCGCAATACTGGGCGATCGTATATATATGTCGTAAACGTTTGCTCTTGACTCAGTACGAGTTAATGAACGCTTGATTTCGCGGTAAATACTTGATACCGATTTTTTAGTTCTTGAATGGTCAAGCGGTGACCAAGTAAGGTTTTCTGTAGTAAATAAATATTGCATGTTTATCATTACGGTTTTTTCCAATGGTACGTGAATTGTAGCACTTGCTTACTTTTTGCCACTTAGCATGTAATAGATTCTCAATATTATTATGCTAAGGCACGACTTAAATAAAATAAAAAGTAGCATCGATCAGATGAGTAGAGCAGATTACAAAGGTTTCGAGTTATGCACAAAAAATGGGAGTCGAATAGTACCCTTGAATCAATTAAAAAATCTAATATGTTTATATTTCTAAACCAATGTCTCTAATTTGACGACAAAATGGTCTCGAGAATCGAACATAGTAGTCAACACCAACAACTAATTCCAAACGTAGCAAAAAATATCTTCTAGTGAAACTACTAGTACTTAGTGCGTTTCGTAAAAGGACAAAAAAAATATCAATTGAATGGAATTGTAAATAAAGTCACACTATCTTACGCAAAGAGCATTAAGTAATAGTAACCTTGAATTTCGCTTAGATATTGGAAGGAACTAGAAGGATAGGTTTGGACTGGCCTGTTGGTCTAGTGGTTAGTGACCCTGACTACTATACCGGACTTCGGGTTCGATTCCTACCCTGGACAAATCTTCGTGTGATGAACATGATCATTTGTTCTGTCTGGGTGTAATTTGTCTATAATATTTATGCATTTAGAAATATATAAGTATATTTATCAATTATGTACCATCGTGCAGGTTATGCTTAGTTTAGGATCAGATGACCGTGTGGGAGTTGTTCTAGGATATTATTTATTTTGGTATCCAAGCTACTACCTACCGCTAGACAAACCATACAGGTTCATATAGATTCGAACTCGAACCAAGCCAGTGTTGTCATGCAATGAGTGTCCACTGTCCAACCATCACGGAAGCGTGGAGTGGTTAATAGGTTATCAATGAAAACTGAAAATATGTAGGATCGTGATTTTGTTCCCTGTTCCATTATTCTGGATATTAGTTTTTTGTAAAATTGTATAATTGTTTCTTTAAAGATTTTGTTTCCAATTTCATATTCCCACTGTTGGGCATAAACTTCCCTTTGCCTCATAAACTTCGCTTACCTTACATTTTTTAAATGATCAAAATTTTAAATAACGTTTCTCATGTTCTTATGGAAAACTACGTAATAATATTTAATTAGAGCTGTTGCAATCAATATTATTCATTACATTTCAAAGAAATTGTCCATAATCAAGGAAATGATTGAAAACAAAAACAATTCTTAATAACTTATGTAAAGTCGGTTAAAGGTCAACGACTTTCATACTAAACTTTATTCTGTTTAGCTAAGTACAGTCGTGCGCGGAAGTGTGATATTTTAACTAACTTAAAAAAGAAGTAGTTCTCAGTTTAACTGATGTATTTAAGTTTTGTGATTCCGTGTGATTAATAACCGACGTTATTTTTTATTTTAAATTGTCGTCCAGATGCGTCCTATTTTTTATTATTTTGGACCGCTAAAGCCATCTTCAGTCTAATTCAAAGAAACCATATTTCTCCCAAAAAAAAAATTAAAATGTGTGCCAATATTTAAGTAATCAATCATGATGAATCTTATAAATGTGTATGATAAGTTGTCTTACGTTCAGTATACACTTTTCTACTCTGTGATAATGTAGTGGTCAGTTACAATTCTTGTAGACAACGCCATCTAGCGAGCGCCCTGTACACTATATACATTATAACTTGGTTGTCTTGTATGAGGTCACTCAAGTTCCATTGTGTAACACTCGTGGCGTGTCGAGTGGCCACTGAAGAGAGGGTCAGTTGCGCAGTAGCGCCATCTAGTAGAGAAATGTAGGAACTAAATACATTTTTGATATTAAAATTTGTTAGATGTTTAGGGATTTACATGAGAATTTGTTGGATATAAATTAATAAATACTAAGGAATAGTAAATATCTCATATGAACTTAATACATACAAATTATTTTGGAAATGCTACTTTGTGCGAGAGGCGCGTAGCGGCACGACTCGACAAATATTATATTTTTGTCTTTAGAACAAATCGTATAGCATCACCAAAAGATGCAAAATCATTTTATATTCAATTTTTTGTTCATCTTTGTGGAGCATACCTAATGCTTTTCGTGAGGCACACAGAAGTTGTATATAAAGGTGAAAAAATTGGGCAAAAATAGGGGGACAAAAGGCCTACCTCTAGTCCTTTTATACGTACTTGTCTTGCACGACAAAACAAGCCCTTTGCCCTATACGTCCAGGTCATCTTGTCACCTCTTTCCAGGCTAACCTCAGTTTCGCCTTTCGTCTACTAAAATAATAATATATGGAAGCCCATATCTTATTATTTTGCTACTATTTAAGCCCTGCTATTTCTCCCGCAATAAATAGTCTCTATTCCCGAGCTACCTATTCAGCTTTTCGAGGTAGAAACGAATCTAACAAATCTTAGATCTTAAAAATTGGTCCATCAGTTCTTGAGTTAATACAGGGTGAAACTAACCCGACTTTGTTTATATGTTTTGCCGTATTTCTACAAATAATAATTACTTAGTGGCCTTTGACCTATGATGGTATTAAGAAATAGATACTGATGTAAACATTAAACAATTTATGAGAATCTGTTTGTTTACATATTAGGTTTCTAAGTAAAAACATGAGGCGTATGATTCCGACAGTCAACAGATTATCGTGTGTTTTGTAGACATACGTAATTCTAACTAGAAAAGTCCCTACTTCTAATGATAGTAAGGAACAGAACCGTAGGTACTAATGTAGGTACCTTCCTAACATGAGTTAATTTTTTACTTAGGGAATAAACAGAATATGTAATCTCTTACAATTGAGCCCAAAAAAGGTTAACACAGGTTACTAAATTAGTGTAAAATATCTTTAATTAATACTGAACTATTCTTAGCTATTAGGTTGCATTTATGGCCTAATAATCATTTAAGATAGATTTTGTTTCATTCACCAGACTTTGCCAAGCAGTGGGACAGCAGAGCTACTAAAACAGGGACAGACATTTTGATTAAAATCATGTTTTGGCTATTTATTTTATTTTAAATGATCAGTAATATTATTTACAGAAGAAAATTACGTTTTAATTCGGCATCTACCCTACTTAATAACAGATGTCACTACTTTATCTTTCAATGGTCAACCTCAAGATGGAAGGAATCAAACGCCATCTGTGAGCGAATAGCGTGAACTAAACTTGTAGGAAAAGGTTCCTCATTGGGACTTATCTTCGCAATTTGTTTTAAGCTAATCTACCACCTAGACATTTATCATTCATTATTTATAATTCAACTTTTGTGTAACATGAACGTCCACAGTTCGTCCTATATCCTAAAATATATTTAATGAGCTATTACTAATTTACTAGCAGACCATCTACCTTACGATTAAATTGTAATGTGAAAAGCTCAAGAAAATAACTCTCCTATGGATGACAAGCACTACAATTACTAACCTAATTATTAAATTATTTATTTGAGGAGATGACAGACTTCAGACTTCGAACCTGATTACCTGTGTCTTACCTTTAAATAAACTGAACATAACTTCTCTGCCATTAACAACAAGTATTTTTTTTCTATTTACAAACGTTTTACATTAAATTCAGTACACTCCTATACTTTAGAAACTAAATACACAAACAATTCATTCATACAACAACACAAAACTTATCAAACACAAAAATCTGAGATTTCGTCGTTCGTCCCAAATGGTGCGTCACGAGGCAATAACTTTAACCAATTATAGTCCTTATGTGATTGTAATAAGGTCTATATCGAGGTCATCGAGGTCAAGTCGTGAGGGTGACGAGCCATTACGTGAAGATGCGTTGGGACTTAAAACTTAGGACAAAAGTCACGATGCAACTGATAACTGATTGGTGGGATATTTTTGAGGAGTTACTGTAGTTTTACAGTTAAACTGTGGTACAATGATTTGCTTATTGTGTATTTAACCTAGCTAGGCTTCTGCCAGACCTTTAATTTGACAAAAACTTCGAAATTAAACCATAAAGCGATGTGATACGAATTTGCAGTTACTCGTATGTGTCGGAGCGTTAACATAATCTTTGGTTTTCCATAGTGGGGTAAAAGGCCTGGTGTTATGAGGGCAAATGGTCACCATCTACTTATCCCTCATTGCCGTGTCTATTTGCCGTGTAGTGGTCTATGTGATATGAGAAATGAGCCTTTTGACCTCTGCTGACCATGAACTAAGCAGCTGGCATTACTTGTGGTACAATTGAAAACCCTATCATTATCTACTGCTATGGTCTAAGACCTATGCTTTCGTCAAAAGTCCAGTGAAGCAGTTCCTATATTTATATGAAATGCAGTAGAATTACAAAAAGAGATTTAGTAGTTTGTTTATGAAAAAATGTCTAACTAGTTTTTTACGGGCGTGACTTAGGTTATATATTATGGTTATCACTTATCACAAATCGAACGTCGCCGACAAAACTCGTAATTCAACGATCAAGATCATAACAACTTTTAAGTTAGACTACCCACCCAATCCACAAAAAAGTCCAATATTAAAACAATCAACATCAAACGACATTAAAGACAAGTTGACAAGCTGACAACCAAACTGTTCTCACAGGATGCATTATTCAATTTAATATAATTTTGGTACTCCAGGCACTTATATGAAATTGTATGGCCGGCAAGCAAATATTTTCAAAACAGGGGTCCGGTCACCATTGTCAAATTGACCGAATGATTGTCGAGGGTACGGGATGTATTGTCGGATTAAAGCATTTTAGGGGAAATATTTAAGTCGTACTCAGCAGAGTAAGCGATATTGTTGTTACTCTTGGGTGAAAAGTATGAGAGTTGCGGTCAATGATATTCTAATAAACAGATATGTTATAAGCGTGCAATCGTGAAGACTCGAAAACGTCCTAATTGGGACGTATTGCCATTAACAACAACACTATTTGTCTCTTTTTTCTTATGGGTTTTATCGCGCTATCTCTTTCGCTAGCTGCCGCGCTGCGCGGAACACTTTTTTCGATTGTTTTGTATGTGTATAACATATCTGTTTATTAAAATATCATTGGTTGCGGTGATGATTTTTTTTTACACTGAATTGATTTTCAATCAATATTCTTTGTCTCCATGGCTGCTAAGAGATAGTGTGATGAAAGAGTTCCGTTATAGTTTATTATAACATTTCCAAATGTATATGTGTAACAGAGATGCGACGTAGCGGAAAGGTCAGGAAAAGATTTATACTAATTCTTTTGAAAAAAAAATACCTGATTTTTTGGTTTTGTCTGAGTAAATGCTATCAGTTAAACAAAAAATAGTTATCTTAGGATTATTTGAAACGAAGTCATGGTTTATGCCCAATAGGTACTATGGTGAATTGAACTAAGTAATCTTCTTTCTAATGGTTCATAATACTATAATAAGTCTTCATTGCAAAACTTCGCTTCACCATCAATCAACACCATAGAAGAACATAGAACAGCAAAAACTGCATTCCATAGGAAATTTACACCACTTTCTTAGATCCCACAATCTCAGAATCAAATCCAATAAACATCCGATCTTCCACAACATATTATTACCATACAATTAAATCTACAGCCCATCTTGACAGACAACCAAAATACATGTACTGACTAAATACAATACATCCATCGTCATTCTTAACTAAACCCTTCTGAAATGGGCCACATTAACTCCCCATCTCTGTCTCTCACACTCGAAGCTGTATAACTCCGTCCCGCTCTTGCAATAAACCGGCTGAGTTCAGAGGGGTTAAGTAAAGTTGGTTGTTTTAAGCTGAAGGGCCATTCATCAGAGTTTTTGCTCTCAATAAAGATAGTCGTCAAGAAACAATACGGCTTTGGGAAGACGCCGGCTATATATCGTAGCGCAGGTGAGAGCGGCGACTTCAAAGGGAGCGGCGCCTTTGTACCCCCCACCCTTTGAGGACTGTCAATATTTGCATGCTAAGTAAATGATGTTAAAACGTTCTAAATTGCCGGAGATGTGTGGACGGTAGTCGGTTTTTTTTGACTTTAAGAAGCTTGTTTTTGTTATTGAAGTAATAATTTATAATGTTGATGCTAATTATGATATGCACTGAAATATCGAATGTAAATTATACTTCAATAATAAATTATGGTTCAGATTTTACTTTGCATAATTTATGCTTCTGACTGTAGTCTTTTTTAGATCCATTTCTGCACAATTAAGACAATAACGGATGCTAAGACAACCTGTGACAGTCAGGAACCCTGATGTTATTAAAATAAGAACTACCAATAATAATTGATCAACACATTTGCTAACTGTTTTTGAGAATACAGCCTGAATCAAATCAATTAGCACTATCTAAATCCTGACAAACTGTACCTATTGGTGTACGTATCTATCAAAACTTACCTAAATAAAATTCATTCTTGCAAAGCTCACTAAACAAAAGGGATAATCAGTTATTTACAAAACACAGGAACACAGATAAGTATAATTTGTATCTCCTTAAAAAGGATCCTTCAAATCAGCTCACATCGCGTGCGCACAAAACGAGCCGCGAATGACACAGAGTGACGATACAATGATCACGAAGCTCCGGGATAACCACATCCTCACAAAATATGGCCTAATGAGGCCCAATCATTGACAAAAACCACCATTTAAACAGTTTTGCCCAGATTTGTTACTTTCGAAAAAACCAAATACCATTTTCTCTCAAAATCTTCCTGCCACACGATTTCAAACCTTATTTCTACGATTTAAAGTCTATTTTAGAAGGTAAGTTAGACATGGGGGTAAGTATAAGTTTGTATGTTTAAGAGAAATTAATCTGTAAAGGCTCCCGTTTGCAACATGTCGTCTTTGTGTTATCTAAAGGCTGTGGTTTTATTTATATTTATGTAATTGTTAGTTTATATCTTCAATGAGCAGGTTTGAACAATAAATGACCAAAAATTTAGATTTTACTAACTATAATGCATAACAAGTCTGCCTTAAATTGTATCCAGTCGATCTCGTATTTCAAAATAACTAACATTCAAATTAAAGGTTAAATTGATTTCTGGCGTTTCTGCTACGATATCTAATTATGGAGAATAATTAGCTTAGTCCTTTAATACAAAATTAAATTTAGAGTAAATACGATTGGTATATGTTTTTTTATTTACTGCTTGTAGCTTCTATCTTTATTTCCCTTAACATTACCACATTCAAAGTTGACATACCATTCTTCATTATAAACACACAAAGGATACAAAAATAGCAAGACAATTCCTATTTGTCCCTCTTCATAATAATACCTACTCTATAATTATGAACAACAAAACGCAGACCTATCAATAACAAAACGCACAGTGACATTTGTCAAAACAATTTATATTTCTTCACGACTGTTCTCAAACAAAGGTTTTTTGTTATTAATGTTGACGACTTATTAATATGTTTTAACCATTGACGTACTATATACATAGACTGCTACTATCGCTAGTTTCCCCTTGTGCCAAGCGAGAGCAGTTTTTAGTCTGAACCCAGTACATTTCGTTTTTCATTTAAGTTAATTTTCGCGCAAAGAGAAACTTATATACGAAAATATCGATGATTTTGACATTGTTAGGATAATATTAGTGTTTTAGATAGATTTTTTAAAACGGCAAGCTCCATTTCCATACATAATTCACGACAACACTTGTTCACACTAGTGCTTACGGTTTAAACTCTGATAGGCTCACTCTAGTTCCTTATGTATACTCTAAGGTTTTAACTATGGGTTGAGACCTCCCTTGCCATAGTAATTGTTCGCAACTGTCTTTTATAGAAAAACAATGGGACATTTGTGTCTTAAGTTCAAGGTTACGTAATTTGGGCCAACTGTTTTAGCGCGGTTTTGGAGATGTCTTCAGAAAATTGGCGCTTATTAATTGTTGTTTTGTGCTCTACATTTTGACGCTTAAGATATTTGAATGATATTTGGCGTGATACCTAAATGTTGTTTGGTGAAAAGCCTCTGTAAGTAGCGTTTTAATGAAGGCTGGCAATGATAAGAGAGGATTGCAAATAGATACGCTTTAGGGTCTTAGTAAAAACTTTAATCTTCTGTGGGTACTGCATTTTCAGGACCCCTATTGTTGCCTTTCTTTGGAAGTGATCTATTAGTTAATATGAGAGCTTTGACTGGTTCACTGGACTTTTGACAAGAGCCTTAGAACCTTTAGCCAAAACAGAGCTTGCCTCTTACAATATACTATACTTAATACAATACAAGCAACTTCACTAGCTTTTCCACTAAAGGAGGCGGAATAGCTTAAACAAATAATTTTTTTCCTATATGATGCTGAAGTGCTTTAGAAAATTGTATCCATCTCACACCATCCAGATTAAAATTTAAATACCAGATCATTATCCACCTTATACAGGAATATAGAGGAACTGAATACAATGCTCGCTTATACTTAAATTTGAACGTTACTTAAAGCCAGACAATAATATCTGAAGACAATAGGCGGTCCGTTAGATGCCATATGTTGCAAATGACGGCAACCGCAATTTGCGTTACCATCGGCGCAAGCGCAGCCGTGTGACCGCACGATACGTGCCAATTACTAATTATTATACAAAAACGTTACCCCACTTGTGGGCTGTTTTTTCGATAATAAGATCGCGTGCGAGTTTTTGTGTTTATGTTTTTTTTTTGTTGGAAATTGATTATTTTGTGGATTGGGTAGTGTGGGGCTGGTTGTCAATTTTTTTTTAAGTTTTTATACCTTTTTGATAAGATGATCAAAATTTAACTTGCCTATACTTCCGGTTCACCTATATTCATAGCGGTATTAAATAAATGCAGGTGTTTTCTGTACTGTAATACGAGTATTTACCAAAAGAATTCTTCATCTAGAAAATTCTGTTCTTGCGTAAAGAAAAATTAACACAAAATTAAATGAAAACAATATGATAATATTTACCGCTATGTTGTCTCCTCTTAAAAATTACAAACCACACTATCCACCTTTACTAATTGAATTAGGGACTTTAAGATTTCCAAATGTCACAGATTTATCTTCTACTGATTTTTTCCAATTATATTCAGGTCATCTGCAGTCACCGGAAATAGGAATATTTAGATACCCAAAGCATGTTACACTCTACATACAAACATAAACAGCTAATATTATTCCAAATTACGAAGATGTATCAACATTACTTAATAACAGAACCTAATAACTATCATCATACCAATCTTAACACAACGGAATAAGGACTAAAATCGTACAGCAAAATCAATTGCTTCATAACACAATCTTTATACCTTCATTTACTAAATATACCTTATTGCAAGTGGGTAAGGTCTAAAATTGTACAGCATAATCATATGCTTAATAACATAATCTGAAAACTCTCATAAACAAAATATACCTTATGAAAAGGGGATAAAGTTTGAAATGGTATAGCAATACAAAAGTGGTGATATCCTGTGGGGATTTATTTAATAGGTCCTGATTTCGAAACCGAATTACCGACGGTTACCGATGTTCGTTAAAGTAATTCGATTTCATACAATTTGTATGGATATCATAATGTTGGTTTGTGTGTGGGCTTGTATGATTGATTGGTGGTTCAGTGGTTGCGCATTCGGGTTGTTAAGCTAAGGTTTGTGGGTTCGAGTCCAGAATAAACTTATTAACTACACTGTACAGCTTCTTTATGGCCAGATTCGAAGTAACCTCAATTTTAGCGATTAATATTTTTATTTATTTAATTCATAATAAAATGAAGGTAAAGCAGAATAAGTAAGTAATAAAAAAGCATTTTAAACATCTTTTAGGTAAATTAAAAAAATTATACCTTCCTACCTGCTCTAAAAATAAGATGCCCCTATAGATAAGTTTTAACTAAATAAAAACAACTTATGTCTGTCTATTCACGTAGAAAAACAAAATAAAATGAGAAACAAAGCAATCTCCTCACTTAGCACATTACTATAATTTAATGCTATAACTGTTATTACATACATACATACATACGACCATACAACAAATCATACACAATTGTATGGACTCCGCTAAATAAATGCGGATAAATTATGTGATAAAGATAATTTAGGTTTGTGTTACATGGAATAAGGGATACTAGATGTGGCTCTTTCTTTTTATGGTAATGAATAGATGAAATCTAAATGAGTTCAATTATAGTACTCGTAAGTATGTTTGAAACATATAAGTCTTTGATTATTTTTTTGATATGTATTTGATTGATTCTGATTTTTTTGGTTCTATTCCCTCTGCAAAAAATACTATAAGTATTCTGCTTCTTAAATTACCTACCTTATTTTAATTATAACTTTTTTATATTTTCATGAAATACAACTACACATTAGTCACATTATTATTTACCCAACAAAATCATAACTGTAATTAAAATATCAGCGTAAAATTATTAAAATTATTTATAAATAACAAGACCATTTAAAATTAATAAAAATGTTTACTAGGAAAATTATTAGTTTAGAAGACGCATTATATACAGGGACATTGATATCTTCTTTGCCTTTGGTTAACTTAATAACAACGAAAAAAGACACATTTACATAAAAGTTTTTCATAAAAGTTAAATCATGCCACTTCCAGTATAGTTACATCTGTATAATAACCGACACAAACAAGCAGCGCAAACATTGTGTGTCCGGGTTTCATCCCAATTCAATAAGGGTTGATTCCTGATTGCAATCAAGCGATACGTGATACGAAAGTACTGCTGATTGACTATCGGTTCCATTTTACGGTTTTTTTTTTTGGTTAGGATGAAAATTGGGGTGTAATAATACTTTGATGGTGGTTTGTGAAAAAATGTTTTAAAGTAGGTGTTTAATAAATCTAACTTTTTTATATTGAGGCATGAAGCTGAAACTAAAATAAAAAAAAAACCAATAGTTTATAAAATAATAGGTATGCAGGCTATGCAGCGTACCTTTTGTAAGCTAATGCAAACTCTATCAAGTTTCTTAACTAAAATTTTTAAATTACTAATGGAGTTTATTCAAAGAGAGGTACCAACTAAGATATACGAAAAGATAATAGTTAAATTGCCTGACATACACAAATTACTAAAAATAAATATCTCTATTTTTATCGTAGCCCACATTCTTCTTTAATTTTAGATTTTAGATCACAAAATTATCCAAAGAAAGTACAAAAAAAAAGTTCCGATCAAGTTTTCCATGACTTAACCATCTCTAAAATAATTTAAACTATCTCCTATATAAGTCGTACAAACCACAACTTATAACACGACGTATCTATTCATGCTAAACAAGTAGGCCACAATTAATGGACTCTAGGAATATCATAAACTTCATAACTGGAAGGTTTTACAGCCGGCGGTATGGTGTATGACCATATTGACCATAGTCTATGTCGGCTTATAGAACATCTTATGTTATGTGTACAAAAAGAGCAGTATTGAAAATATTGGGTTGTTTTTCTATGGAATATAAAAAGGTGTGCAAAATCCTATTTATAATAATAATTATATTAAGGAATACTGTAGCATTTTGATTTTGCAACCTAAACTTGTAAACTTATAGATATGAAAAAGTTGTCATAATTTCTAGATGAAGAAAACTCGATATAAATATTTTTAAATAAAAATATTTAAAAATCAATTTAGTTTTATTTTAGAATCCTTTGCTAGAGTTCATTTGATGATAAAAAAAAACTATCAGGTATATTTTCTTACAAAAGTAAAAAACATAACAAATAACACTTTCAGAGAGACATTTTCTTAGAAACTTTAAAATACAATAGACCACAGATAAACACAGTTATTCAAAACCTTAAAACACTTATCAGGAAACTGCAGCAAAAACCTGAAATGCAAATCTCAGAGTTTCCCCACCCATAAGTTTTCACCACGAAACACCTCCATTGTGACACATGCAGCAAAAACTTGCAGTTGCACTTATTAAGTGGGCGGGCCGAGGAAAAACTAAAGGAAATTAGGGAAAGTACACCCAATTGTGTAAGGTATAAAGTTTAGATTTGAGTGGTAATGTTTGTGTGTGTGTGTAGTGTCGATGGCCAGTCAACTTGGCGTGATTAAGATGGTTGTTACTTAACATATACCCACATAATATTATTGTATTAAAAGAAATATGAGTGCTGAAAATAATCTAGGTAGTAAAAATTCTCTAATATAATAATAATCCAGAAACAGGGGAAGAGCTTTTCATTTACCTACAAATACAGAGCAAACGAGAATCAATCAGCCCACAAGTTGATTAATTAGGTCTTAATCAATGGTGACTTAAAATAATTAGAAAATACGTGGCATATTATTACTTGCAAATACTGGCGAATAAAGATGTGTCCAAACATCCAACAAGTGAATCCATTTTTAAGTGTTAAATATACTATTAAAAAAAAAACGGATTCAAAATTAGCGAACATATCGCATACAACACAGCACACAAAAAATCTAATTGTAAGTTACAAACGACTTAACAGGGAGAGATCGCCGTTCAACGTCAGTTATAAATAACACAATCAAACCTATTTTAATTAAAAATCATTTCAATATGATGCATCGACGTACTATATGCATAGACTGCTACTATCGCTAGGTTCCCCTTGGGCCAAGCGAGAGCAGTTTTTAGTTTGAACCTAGTACATTTCGTTTTTCATTTGAGTTAATCTTCGCGCAACGAGAAACTTTTATAAGAAAATATCGATGGTTTTGACATTGTTAGGATAATATTAGTGTTTTAGATAGATTTTTTTAAAACGGCAAGCTTCATCTTCATACATGATTCACGACAACACTTGTTCACACTAGTGCTTACGGTTTAAACTCTGATAGGCTCACTCTATAGTTTCATATGTATACTCTAAGGTATGATGCAATAGCAATGTGACGTCATAATGCCGCCATTTTGATTCCGAACGTAACCTCAATTAACACGGCTGTACTTGAAATGACGTTGCCTTAAAAGTGCAGCATTTAACATAAAAAGTGCATTAAAGACTATAACTGGACGAAAAAGGTATTGGCGTCAATTTAAATCATGATTGCCCCTACTATAGTTACCTGCGTATTAAAAACATAATAATAAAATCGAAAGATGATAATTATATCAAGTTGAAGTACCTGCCCTGAAGATATTGGGGCTTTTTGTCTCTTCAATACCCCAATAAATAACAATTTTGAAACTCAGTTTCTTACAAAGACTGACAGAAATAGAGGAATAAATAAGAAAGACTACCCTTTGCCATTAAAATCATAAGATAAAAATACGTTTCCATAACCGACTTGAGAAAGAGGAATGTCAATTTGTTTGAGAATTCAAATCGGTTCCAAAAGTTTGTTCCCTTTTTGATCGAGAATGCCAGTAAGGTGGTGCCTACATCGATTAATCGACTTAGTCTAAAAAAAAAGTACCGAAGTCTTTTACCAACGAAAACTTTTGTCAACATTACAAAGCAGGCTATTTCTCTACAATATCTGTCAAACTTCGAATTAGATATCTGTCAGACAAATCTCGTTATTTCTCGATCTAATCGACAATTTACCTCTAGATAAAAGTCTAGATCAATAGTAGGGGCTAAATAAAACCTAGGTCCTTCATTAATAGGACAGTAATAGCGTGCGAACGTAGCCACCGCAATAATTAGTTTTAAATGCGGTTAAAGACTTTAATTATTAATTAATGACACCCATTAATGATACCCAGACGTGGTAGAACCACCTGAATTAAAAACTGTTTAAAATTGAAGCGTTATTTGTTTTTAATTAATGATTTTCCTGAGTACTATTCGATTTTCTTTTACTATATATTGTATTGGCTTTTATTATATTGTATATTATTATAATAAATAAAATATTTTTAGTATACATTGCAAATAAATTATTTTGATTTTGATTCTTAACTTTTCAAGAAAGGCGTAAAATACAGCGGTTTCCATGTAGTTTTTTTAAGCAAGTACCCAGCTTAGTTATAATTTGTCAGGTTATCCAAACCAAACTTTTAATCCCGAACTATTAATGATCAGTTTTTTTGATTAGACTGTTAGCCAATGTCAAAAATATTTGAACACAAAAACACTTTTACTGTGGAAACTTATGTAGTCTTTTTGGACAACAGAAGGATACTGATAGATACTTTTACTGTAGTTTTTATTGCACACTGCGTCTTATTCTTCCTTGCCTTCGATCGAAAAAATCCTTAGTTACAAAAGAAGCATATGTAAAATAAGTTATGGGCCGTATAGCAGCTATTTTCAACGATTCTATTTACTTGATTTTATCCAAAAAAATCTGATTCGATTCTGAATTTCGTTCACCAAAATATCGCATCTTTATTCAAGCCCACAAGGGCGACAAATTAATTCATTCCGATGATAATACCTACCTAGCTAGGTACAGTTCACAGTCTAGCCGTCACCCTAAGTAGCTGAGTGTCTGGTGCTATGAATTATTCATCGCGACACTGTTTACATTGTGTTTTGTACCTAAATATTTAGGTATAGGGATATAAGTTTTGTGGGGTTTGTATTTCAGATTTTGTCGTTTTCAATTGTTTTCCTTCTTTTTTTGTTAAATTACAGTGCATCGGACCTTCTCTGAAACGAACTTAAGGATCTATGCGAAAATGGCATATATTTTAGAAAAGTGACAATTTGGGTACATGCTTTTTAGGAAGAAAAACTACATTGGGTAATACGCATAAATAATAATGATGTTACTAAAAGAGATTTTCATTTACCTAGGTAAAGTTTATTCTTGTTAATAAGTTTACTTTTCTTACTGATAAATAATACTCTTTTCTTTTCGCCTTACTTTTTAGCTCTTATCAAAACATACTGATCCAATTCTTTACATTTACCCAAAAAAACACAGACTTGCAATATAAACTAAAACACCCACCATAAGTTAAAGTACAGCCTTAAGCCACTTGCAACCCCATGTATGTACGTATGAATAATGAAACCTCATAAACACTCTATCCGCGCCAGGTTCACCCCTGACGATGAGTCAACAAATATTATCACAGACAGCGCCTTATAATTCTAACCGACTTCAGAAAAGAATAGTGTTGTTTGTCCATGTATTATTGATAAGACATTTCATGTGAAAATACTGCATCTGTGTGTATAAAAATATCATATACGGAACATTCATAAATGTATTGTACAGGGTAAGATAATTACTTATTTTGCTTGCTCACATACTAAATTAAAAATAAGTCTTTTGTAGGTACAGATATCACAACTTTTTTCTTTGTAGGCTCTCTTTTTAGGCTTAAATTTGATCTGTCTAGATTTTTAGTAGTCTTGTGTACAATAAAAATATTATATGAAAAATTCTTATTTACGAATCCCTAGTACAACAAACAAATAGTCCAAGAAATCATCAGCGCCTGATCCTAGAATCGTTCTGCTTCAGTTCAACATTTTGCAACGGATTTCAGTACATATTTAATCATTATATCATCTACAACATCTCCATTTATGGTCAATTTTAAAAAGCTACTAGCCCATAGCTATACACATTTGCTCTCACCATTTCCTGCACTCACATCCACACATCCACACATCCATACCATACATCACTCGCATTCCATTTTATCACTCCATCTTCAGCCCACAAATTGCCGCGCTATAGTCGTCCTCCTCACATATAAATCAACCATTGAAAGAGGTCCCGACGCCTATTCACGAGGTCTTTTCAACGCTTGCAGGACAAACAGACAGACAGCACTAAACAAACACTTTTCCTACCGGAGATCAAAGCGCGATATCATACAGGACCCGGTTTAATTTGGCGCCAGTACGGAACGCCATTTTTTCCCGTTTTCGCGGCATTTTTGTTTTAGGAATGCTTCGATTCGGGGATTTGGTTGTTTCGTTTTTTGAATTTGGGTTTTTGGAAGCGGAGACAATGAGGTTGGTAGTTTGGATTCAATTAGTTCTATTTTTGAATGATCATTGTGTTATACCGGCCTGATACATATGTGGTATTGTTAAAGATAATTAAGATTTTTTAAATACGGAATGCGATTGTAATTAGTCCTTTAACTTTACTTTAAAACAGTTTCTTAGTAACTAAGAAATTTGAAAACTATATTATTTACCACGTTTCATATTTACTATTTTTTAATTTGTCCTGGGTAGATGTAGGTTTATCTACTAAAGGCCTAAGTAAATAAATTAATGTTTATTTTTTTAACAAATTTATAACTACTAACTTTTACATTCTTTTTTTATTCCTACAATAACTAGATTACAAAGCATTAAAATCCACATCGGTTTTAATGCATCAAGTACTTAAAAATAGAAATAAAAATCTTTCTGTCCCTAACAAGACTAAACATTAAAAGGGGAGACTTAAAGTTAAGTCGAATTTAAACGTACCATACTGTTAATCTGCTATTCCCCTACAGAACTGTCGTCAAGCCATTGTCTGCTATTCAAAAACAATCTGTTACAAAGTAGGACTTTTATAAATTTCAGACAGTTTAATAAAAGTTATCCTTTTCATTCACAGCTTTGCATTTGTAAATTTGTAATTTACTTTCCATATTAGCTATATCTAAGCTGCTTTAAGAGTGGATAAAGTATGCATGAACACCTTTTTTAGTTAAGTACTCTAAAACTAAGAAACCAATTGTATTGAACCCGAGGTATTGTTGGAGCACGACTAGTTTCAGGATCAAACGGATCCCTTGATCAGTTCTTCAAAACTGGCGCGTGATTAACTCAAGATTATGGGATCTACATGATTCTTAAACTAGTCGCATACAGTCGGTTGACTAGTTTTTAAGTTTTTTTAATCTCAATAGCCTCCTGGTAAAAACACCATAATTTTAACAGAGAAGATGGCTTGAATAGGGATCCAATAATTAACATTTTTTTTTACGATTGGTGTTTTCCGATTACTAGTAAGTCTAACAGCCAATCTACTCCTATGTCTAAAATAAAAAAATACAAGATTCTAACAGAAGTCACGGACATACGCTAGTTATATCTTGATTGAAGCTGAATGGTTGTCTCATTCATTGGTCGAGAGGCATAGATTAAAGATGACAATTGCGCACGAGTGTCGCCGTACGACCAGTGAGGACCACTTCAATCTAATGTACGTATGTGACATGTCCTGTTGCTGTATGTTACAATTGACTGGTAGAAAATGTAGTTTCTATTAATAAATGCGGACAACATCACATACTATGTTCTGAACCCAAAGTAAGTAGCTAAAGCACTTGTGTTATGGAATTCAAATACAACGAAGGTACCACGAACACCCAGACCCGAGACAATGTAGAAATGTAATTATCTACATTGACCCGTCCGGGGATCGAACCCGGGACTTCAGAGCTAGCGACACCTTAAAACCGGTGCTTACGCCACTTGACCACGGAGGTCGTCGAATGGATATTAAATAAGAATTTTTTCTAATTGTTAGCTTAGAAAAAAATGTGTATGCTGCTGGGTGAAGGGCTCCGAATTATCCAAACTCCTTGACCAATTGGATTCACTATTGACATACATTAATAGTTTTTTAGCACTGTTTTTAGAGGCTACCCCTCTATAAGCGAGGTTTCTATCAATAATTTTGTTCATTGACGGATTGATTGGTTGAGACCTATGGTAAGACTAGTTGTCACTGGCGAATATTTTAACTAAACCTACTGAATTTATAAGGTTTAATTTTTTTGGTTACAAACTTCAGGCTATCCAGAATTTCCCTGTTTTGCATTGTAATAATATTTTAATTAAAATACTTCAAATAACTAAATAAAATCTTTTTTTTAGTTTGATGCTCAAGAAATACTTATAGCTCTAATGTATCAATTAGTGTCACGTTATTAAACATGGAAACTGAATAAAGAAATCCAAGTGAATGGTGATCTGGCACGCGTATTGTAAGCCTCGTAATCAATGGGTCTATTTCCATATGTTACATGATCACATTAAGCATAAAAACTCAATTTGTGCTGTAATCCAATACACCACCATAACTTATCTGTAGGGGTTAGAGATACCATGGTGTAGGAACAATTAGGATAATCCCCATACAAACGCGAAATACTTTGAAACTCGTATTTCTCTATATTATGATAGAATAAGGCGTTTTGTTTAAAATGATAAATAATACTTATATACATAATTTTTTTTTAAGTTTTTATTATTTGAATACAGAAATGGCAAAAAAAAATGTTATTTGCTTACAAGCAACAAAAGTATTTAAATTGATTCTGCTAATTCAATGTTGTTTCGTATTAGTTTATTAATTTTAGCAAAACGGTTGGTAATGGCATGTTTTTTATACTAAGTTTCAGAGAAACAGATACATACAGAGAAAACGATAAAACGAATTATAATAATAATGTTCCGGGACAACTCACACACGGTTATCTGATCCCAAGCTAAGCAGGGCTTGTGTTATGGTAACCAGATAACTGATATACATAATTATATATTTCTAAATACATACATATTATAGATAAATTACACCCAGACGAAGAACTAATGATCGTGCTCATCACACAAACATTTGTCCTGGGTGGGAATCGAACCCACGACCTCTGGTATAGCAGTCAGGGTCACTAACCACTAGACCAACAGGCCTGTCAATTCAATGTAATCTATTTCTTCTTAAAATGTATGCTATTAAACATTCTCAAGTCTATTGAAGAATTGTAAGTACCGTAAAACGTTCCTACTTTGTACCAATTTTGGCACTATATTTTACTTGGTATTTTATATTTCTGCTATTGGTTTGACCGACCAGAAGCACATTGAGGCCATAGCAAGACAATAAAGTTTTTGAAGTTTAACGGTTTGTTTACGGTACCTAGACAGTCCAACAAAGCCCTACACATTATGCCACCCTAGTCGGTCAGAATTGATGGCTTACCATCACGCCGGACGTCAATCTTCATAATGACGGAACGTATTCGCTATGAATTGATGTCGATTTAGTTATTCCTACTAAATCACCAAGTGATACGTTTCTAATTATTATAGAGTCGATAGAAGATAATCGGACCTACTGCAGAGGTTTTTTGCCGAAAAGGTGAGAGTATTATCACTATATTACTTTTGATATCATTGACCATAGGTCAGTAATGTCGTCTAGTCGAATCCTCAATTTATCATAATTAATTTATTATTTGTAGACAAATGGGCAAAAAAACTACAGAATTTACAATTAGGTGTACAGAGCGCTATGTTTTGTCTATAGTGAGACATACAAGTATTATGAAGAAGAATTATTGAAACAAATCAATATTTATGTGTCTGTAAGTGTCATGGAAAAATAAGCGTAATGTAGCAATATCTAGACTCCTTTGCACATTTTGAAGTGCAGTTACATTTAAATATTTATGCACGGACCTATCTACTTGGAAGTTGTAATAAATTACACCTCACAATGTGTTCAAAAATGAAAGTTTTTTTTTCAAGTTACTGGTCTAGTAGTCTAGATGTTCTCAGGGATTTTTTGGCAAATAAATGAGTAAAATCCTTTTGATAAATAATTAATACGATCCATATTACATACGTAACACGTACAATAATCACACAGTAACTACTAAATAGGTATTAAATACTGTCTGGATCTAAGATATAAAGGTGCTCCCTCACCGGGAGCATTCACGTGTATTGTAACATTAACTTTGAGCATTACATTACAATAATACCTCCCTGACTAACGAGCATTTGCGTGTAATGTAACATATATATTCGACTTTGAGCATTTCATAGCAAGATGTCAGACGAAGCGGTCGTTGTGCTGAGTGTGGGAAGTGGAGCGCATTGATGTTACAAGTTGTATCATGATATTACACATTGTATCATTACAAGGTGCGCATTGTAATGCTCGGTTCTCCTCCTTCACTGATGTAATGCTCAAATCTGTAACGTTACATTACACGCGAATGCTCCCGATGAGGGAGTACCTTAAAAGAAACTCCAACATGGTGTTTTATCCACTTAACTAGCCGCTCACGTTGTTTACACATAAGGAGAACAAGTTAATCCTAATGGTCAGGCCCTGAGTGTCTGTGACGTTTGTGGTCATATACCATTTACGATTTACCCGCTCTATGTTACGTGACTCGCATACGGTTTCAATGTTCGCACAGTTTGAAACCAATATATTAGTCTTAATTGTAAGTATATGTTAGTCTTTTTATGGATTAAAAGTTGTTTTTATTGTGAAGGATAACTTAGTAATAACGATTTTTATAACACCGTAGATGACTGGTACAGAATGTTTAATGTTCACTTTTGTAGGCACCTCTTGTATAGAAAAAAGTGTAAAAAAATATACTTACATTTATACTTGTAAAAAAATATACCTATATTTGTTCAAAATATATACTTTTTTATCAAAATAAAGAGATTTTTAATCCTATTCATGTATTAAAGATTTGCATAAACTAATAAAATAGGTGAAATCAACGACAGTCTATTCTTGTATCAGGCTATTCTTGTTCTTATCCAATGACTGAAGTAAATGTAAAAAAAAAAAACTATTAAACAATATATCGATAAAATGTTATGTAGCAACTGCAAAATTAAGTAAGTATGAGAGTTTAAATAATTTAGTGATATTAAGCGAATTCAGATAATGTTAGATTGGAAAGTTACCCTATACTTATTGCAACGAATAATGTCATTTTAACGTCTATAAAGGGTTCCATTGACCATCAAATAAATTATCCAGAAACTGACTGTCCAAACTAACATCTAACAATTTTCAAAAAGCAAAATATTTTCTCTAAAATCCCAAAGTCATAGACAAACCGGAAACGTTGACGAGCGATGCGCGTGCGCCTGCTTCCTGCCGCGTGTTGCCAAAATGGCGGCTGCCTACTTCCGGTTGGAACGGAAGTGACGCGGGAGGGTGTATAAATTATCTTGAGGGATGCTGCGAGAATGGGATTTATTTAGATTTGCACAATCATTGTCGTTTGTCGCTTTAAGTGTGCGATGCAATTGATTTTTTGAGTGATTTGACAATTTTGGGTGTATGAGAACTTTTTGAATTAGTATGTATAGGGTGAAATCTCTGTTTATGTGTGTTTTGTAAATATATTATTATATTGCAACATGGTATGAAAAAGTATAGGCAAAATGAGTAAGGTAGCGATAACAGTGTAAGTGTGATATCATTTATGTTTTAGGTAGGCAATTTGCCTAAATGCCTAAAACATAAACTATGCCTATAAATACTTTAAGAATAGGGAAGTTTTTTTTTATTTTTGAAGGCTAAGGCAAAGGGGTATTATGTCAATAGTCTTAGTTTTTATTGTTGGAAAAACGTTCCAAATCTTTCTAGCAACACTTGAAAAAGTTTTGAAAAAAAAAAACAAATTATCATTTCTTTGCGGATGCATTACGATGTTTTGTAATGCTACTAAACAGTTGATTTTAAACCAGTTTTTTCCGCATCAGTTAAAAAAGTAAACAAAAAACAGTTACACGCTTTTTCTCCTATTCATAGTAAATATGCAAAACTATTTTAATGTTGTATGTAATAATTATTAGTTTGTAGACGATAATATATGCTGATGAGAAATGTAATTATCAATGAATTTGTGCTAACATAATCTATTAGGGCCATTATAACGCTATTAGGCATAATTCAAGTAGTTTTTATTGTGTTAGGGGCCAGTATTGTTATTTAAATGGCTTGTTAAGTTAACAATATCACGGTACTTGGTGATTTTGTTCGTCATTCTTCATTTTTGGAAGGTTTATACTGAGATGGATGCTAACTAAGCAAGGATCAAAATAATTTTGTATGGGTGAAAAAAAATATTTACGACAAAGTTGTATGTTGAAAAAACGAATCGTAGTCGATATAATAAAGTTTTTAAGATACCACGAAACTAAGGCTTTTTTTTATTCTTTGAGGAAATAGGAACAGATAGAAAAAGGGTATAGGTACTTTTTTTTTAATGTTTGTATAAAGAACGTCATTCAATTTCACTATACGGAACCATCACATACCGTCCCACATTCAAGACATCATCATCTCTCGGTAAATTTTTCGCCGCATGCGCAGCTCAGCAGCGCGGAACTAATATATCTGTTACCATGATATGTACAGCTAAGTGTAACACTCGCTAGCCCTAACTACCCTCAATTACCATCATTTCATGGTAAAATTAAAGTTTTCCTGGTAAATTACCAAGGAGGCGGTAATTAAGCGGTTATTCTGTTTTTTAGGGTTCCTTGACTAAAGGATGGTATAAGAACCTTATTACTAAGGGCTCTGTTGTTAGTCAGTCTAACCGTGTCTTTTTTTTCTGTCTCCCGATGTCCGTCTGTCTGTCTATCAGTAGACTGTATCTCTTGAACCATACAGGTACATTAGTATTCTTTACTAAGTGCAATGCAGTGACTATTTCTATTGATATAACGACGGATAACAGTTGCTGTCAACCAAATAAAATAAAAACTATTACAATTAAACTCTCGCACATGTGTGACCAGCCTATAAACGTCCCACTTCTGGGCAAAGACATCTTCCCATATAGAGAAAGAATGATGATTGATCACCACGCTTCCTCATTGCGGATTGGCGATTTCATATTTCTTTTACAAAAGCATTTAATTTCATCGCACATAATTATCACGATGGTAGAGATAACAAAAGCTTTAGTTAGCATAAAACATGCATCAATACCTTTTTCTTTTGGAATTTTCGACCAGGTTACACAGGCTGTGGTAGCAAGCCGATTGGAAGACCTCCGTGGTCGAGTGGCATACGCACCGGTTTCAAGGTGTCGCTAGCTCTGAGGTCCCGGGTTCGATCCCCGGACGGGTCAATGTAGAAAGTCACTTTTCTACATTGTCCCGGGTCTGGGTGTCTGTGGTACCTTCGTTGTTTCTGAATTCCATAACACAAGTGCTTAATATCTACTTACTTTGGGTTCAGAGCAATGTATGTGATGTTGTCCGCATTTATTTATTTATGATGGTACGGAACCCTTCATTTCTAGTCTGACTTGTCCTTAAACGCTTAAATAGTTTCTAGGCATTAGATAGCTGTTGTAAATGTAATTTGGACGCGTACTTGGGTGGCGCGTGATGTGAGGAACGCGTCGGTTTCCGTTCAGAATGCCGCAAAGATTCTTTGCTCGTAAATTTAATTTCTTTTAATGGCCGCCTTAAAGGATTCGCGGAACTTTGCTAAGCTTGGTCAGGTATGTTGTCTTAAACGGTTTGGTTTGTCATCTAGGAGTTGGGTTGTTTGGTTGTGGAGTGAGAGTATGCGAGTTTGAGTCCAACGAAGACTTTTTTTAAATGAATCTGGACTACTTTGGTTTCTCCACATTTCACTGTTTAAGTGTATATATTAATCATACAAACTACTTTTCTAAAAAAATATAAGTTAATTAAAATAAAAAACGAGTACGGTCAATCTGGGTAACTTAAGCTTTCAGTACAACTTTGACTCACCACTTCCAATTCCGATTAATATATTTTTTTTTGTCTCTGTACAAAACTTTACGAATAGAAATATTTTTTATTAGATACATAAAGGGCTTCGTTAAAACCCATCTAATGTCATTATTTGATAAATGTTAAAAATCCATAGATATAAAATAAAAACGGAGGGCTGTGCGCAACGTCTTTTTAAAAGTGCTCAAAAAACTTTGTTGCTTTGCGATTCTTAGACGCTGAATAAAGGTGAGTTTCAGTTCAGACAATAAATAAAAGTTTAAAAACTTAAATACAATTAAAATTTTCGCAATATTTTTATGAATATTGTTAATATTAGCAAAATTGTGCATCGGGTCCTTTAGAACTATCAAATCCGGGTAACTTTGACTCGGGTCAAAGTTACACTGATAGTTTGAACTAACTCCACTAACGTATTGGGGAAACTTAAATATATTTTTTTTAAGTTAAACTTACATTAACATGGCGCGTAAAAAGTAGGTACAAAAAAAATCTATACATTATTATACATTTCGATGGTAAAAAGCTTAAAATGTCGCTCATGCAGAAGGCGATGGAGGGTTGAAAGCTGTCTAATAAGCCTGATATTATACGTTGTTTCCCAAAAACATTCGTGAAATATTTGCCTACTACTAAAGTGACCAAAAGAAAGATTTTTTTTATCATTGATGATGATTTTCTTTGTATGGAATGGAGAGAGTAAGGCTGGTAAAGAGCTGATTTTGTTATTTTCATTTTGGATTTTTATGTTAGTTTTTATAATTGATTAGGATTTGATAACTTAGTTTTGTTATTAATGAACAATTTAAAAGACTTATAAGACTGATTAGATTGTGATTTCCCTAACTGCGCACTTTATTTTTCATGTTTTCAACAGTAAACCTTTGAGAAAAAAAATAAAAATTGTTTCTAATGTTAGTTTGTTTCATATTATTACATAGAAAGAGGGTTAAGACTCACCAAATATAACAAAACCTAATTTTAAACAGCAAAATCCGTATCATTAAGTGTGTGAGGTAATGTTACCCAAGTCACCGTATAACTTTGCCTCGTTGAATTTTCAATGATTATAAAGCTGTAGTTTAAAAAAAAGATATATTTTTTTTATTTCTTAAAAAAAGGCATTGTAAAGCCACTAAAAACATTCATTTCACAGTAGTTTGGTTAAGAATTCTATACGTAATTTTAAAAAAAGCTCATAAAGTGGGTCAAAGTTACCCAACATGATGGTAAATGTTTCAGTTGAAAATATTACGACTTCCAACTTCTTTGATATTTTCGTCCATTTTCGCTCTTTATCTATCTTTCTTGTTTTCTTGCCCTGACTCTTAATTCACAGGAAAACGGTCTAAATCTCTTGAAAATTAGATAAACCCTTTTATCTTTTAAACTATGTCATATAATTACTAAAGCAAAAAAACTAATTAAGCACTTTACATCTCCACAAACAAACCCCACAAAATGACTATAAAACCGACAAATACCAATTAAAACAAATCTCAATTAATAATCTCCATTGCAGTCCATACAAATTCAACAATACAATTAAAAAAACTCGATGAAAAGGACATCCTTATTACCATAATTAAAATCGACTAAACTGATTTACGTTCTTAGTATGCCCACATCACTTCAGCCTTATAATTGCCAGGATTTTAGTACTTCATTTATGCAAAGGAAACCACCATTCATCCTGGTTTTAACAAAAGGGTCGGATAATATGACCATTGACGTACTATATACATAGACTGCTACTATCGCTAGGTTCCCCTTGTGCCAAGCGAGAGCAGTTTTAAGTCTGAACCTAGTACATTTCGTTTTTCATTTAAGTTAATTTTCGCGCAACGAGGAACTTATATTAGAAAATATCGATGGTTTTGACACTGTTAGGATAATATTAGTGTTTTAGATAGATTTTTTAAAACGGCATGCTCCTCCTTCATACATAATTTACAACAACACTTGTTCACACTAGTGCTTACGATTTAAACTCTGATAGGCTCACTCTATAGTTTCATATGTATACTCCAAGAATATGACATACGAGTACATATTGTCAATCAGTACGTAGGCAAATTAGAAGGATATATCAATCTCTCTTTTGAAATTTTTTTGTCGATATTAAGAATGTTTTTGATAGTAATGAATAGCTGTATAATACTCGTTGGTTATTTATTTTCGGGATGTTCTTGTCAGTTTTTAGGTCGGTTGGTTTGTTGGCAATTAATTGCATGGTTTGAAGGATAAGGCGGGTTCGGAGTTTTTGTATGGAAATGTCGTTTTTTGAGATGTTTCGCAATCGTTTCTTAATAAGGCTTAAGTTGCTTGTAAGTTTGGTATGTTTTGCAGTTTGTGCTTTTTATGGTAAAATTTTGACGGTTAAATCAGGGCTTCTTCGTTTATTAAATAGAGTACCACCCACTATTATGCATAATGTCATATTCGTAAATAAATGTACGATTGTTTTTAGCAGCATTTATCTAAATAATAAAATCCTTTTTTTTCCATAAGGCAATAAGACCTATTTAAACTGAATTTAAAAACTATACAATTTTACTCCCTAATTAATTGTTCTATTTTCAAAACCAGAAAAAATGCTGGCCATAAAACAAAAACCAATCACCATCTTAATAACGTCTAGACGCACACATACACAAGCATATGCGTATGTGTGCGAAGTTTATACGTAGGGTTGCCCCCGGCTTGTTTGCCCACGAAATAGATCTGTTAGCACAGTTGATTGTAGATCGAAACTTTACAGAACTGACCACTCCGAATCGGATTACAGTTCGTTACCGAACATTTTTGCTATTTGACCGCTAACAATGTCAACAAATACTGGGGTTTGTTATCTAGTGTTTGTTTGTGCCAACCCTGATTTTAGTTCATTTGATACTGGATACTGGTAATTGTATTTCGAGTTTGTGTCAATAGTCCTTCTCAGTTTTGGGGACGTTTCGTTGGATAGCTCAGTTCGTTTTTAGCTTTAACTGTAAAAAGTTTATCACTGTTTTGAATGTGGACAAATAGATATGTTTTACAATTCACAATGAGAAAAAATAAATGTTAGCAAGACATCATTAATTCTGCTTAAAGAAAGGTCACATCGAAATTGCATATTATGGTATCGACAAAGATGACAAATATTTCTGATTACACCACATTTGTATATTGATTAGGTAGCATATTTTTATAACTAATTCCTGTGCATGTAATGTATGTGTAATTAATTTTCACAAAAGAACATGACATCAGAGGCCCGTGTCTGCTATTGACAATTGTTTGAATCGTCTGAGTTGGTGGCGTTAGTAGTTCCATTTTATGATTAGAGATAGTTATAAAAAATGCTACAATAAAAAGCCTACCTGCATCTAGACTTTCCAGATCTATAATTTAAACGCATCAATACACACAAATAAATAAAGCTCCCATTCACAATTGGTGACATTTCATTGGTGGCTCGATAATTGTGCAGAGAGATGCGCCGGCGCTGATGTCCGCCATTCAATGGATCAGTAATGATCTAGGGACAGTCTAGAACATGTGAGTTGCATTTTGACCTTTATGACAAGGGAATAAGGTTGGTTTTAGTGTGTTGTGTTTGCTTGATTGTGTGCTTATTAATAGTTACTTTCAATTAAAATTGGAGAATGCTTGATGCATATACTATTTAGTTAAAGATATGGAGTCGCAATCCCTAAGCGTTAGGTTATACATTAAATTTGATAAAAGTAATGCTTCTATTAACTATATTTTCTCTAATATCCATACGTATTAATTATGATAAATAATCTTAACACAGTAGCACTTTTTTTTTAACTTCCACATCAACATTTTCTTGCTATGTATTTTCTTTAATTTTTTTGTTGTCTTAGTCTAAAACAGAAAATCATGCCTTATAAAAAACCTGCAAGACTTTAGTCAAAAATTCCAAATTAACCTCTAAATAACAAGATTAAGATAAATAATTAAACTAAGCAATAAGGATCTCTTATCTCCTTAACTTAACTCGTCACTTAACCCCAAATTACTCCAAAACCAACACAAAAAATGTTTTATCCACCACTTAAATTAGTATTTTTTATCACTGGCAACAAAAACTGGAATCGAAACTAGTTTCGCACTTACTTCAAAAGAGGTTCCCATACGTTTTTTATGGCAACACAAGAGGTTGTAAAGAAGCCCGGTAGCTGACATAAATCGTTAGTTAGACAGACGGACAGACGGACGGACGGAGGGGATATCTTAAAGGCCACAATTGAACGATTTAATTCAGGAATTGAGAGTATTTGATTGTATAGGAGTTAGGGGCGGCTGTGGTTTGTTTGCAAGCGATTTAATGTAGTCTTTTTTATGTAAATAGCTACAATTGAAATGAAACATTGTAATAAGAAAGTTTAATAATGATAAACGATGTTTAATGATTAATTATTAAATTAGTACAGATCTCAATATTTTTCTGTATCACAACTTTTTGGAAACAAAAGAAGAATATTGCCAAATGAATGAATATTTTTTGTAATAAATCATTAAATAAATACTATTCTGAAGTTGATCTGGTTAAGTACTAATATGACAACTGACGACCTCCGTGGTCGAGTGTCATACGCACCAGTTTCAACTTATCGAAAGTTGAGGTGGTCGAGCTCTGAGGTCCCGGGTTCGATCCTCAGACGAGTCAATGTAGAAACCAACTTGTATCGGGTTTGGGTGTTTGTGGTATTTTCGTTGTTTCGGAATGCCATAGCACAAGACTTTAGCTAATTACTTTGGGTTCAGAGCAATGCATGCGATGTTGTACGCATTTATTTATTATTTATCTCAATCGCTATCACTGATACCCCAACATTAACACACCAAGCAGTAATCGTACACAAATTACGGAGGCCTTTTCCTGCAATTTGCGTAAACTGAGCCATCGCGGAGTGCCTGTAAACCTATCCGACAGCAGTAGGTGTAGATTGATGCTCTGGTTTTGTTATATATAAGTAACATTTTAGTGCAGTTTCAATTACAGTATTGTTAGACTGATATCGATCGAAAGATGATCAAAATTATCTGTGTAATAACATGTAGTTCCATTTTGTGTTTGGTGGTTTACCAACAATTTTTCAATAAAGTAAGACAAAAATAGACTTGAAATTAGTTTTTGCTACAAAATAGACTTTCTGGCTAAATATAATTATGTTAAAGTGTTTACGATTTTAATTACTGAATGTTTTAAGTCATTGTGAACCTTGCTTCCAGCCTTTCTTCCAAATTATATATTTTTCAGATTGAAGTTATCCATGCACCTATATTTTTGTTGCTTGAACTGATATCAGAATTTAACGAAAATTTGAATTACCGTAAACTAGATCAAACCAGATAAACACTGAAAAAAAAAACAATTGACACACCAAAAAATCGAACAAAATTCTCGAAACATTCAAAGAAAACATCCGCAGTCCAGACATCGTAACGGGCAGTCGAGAAACACGTTTACACGAGTCATTAAGGCCCATGTCATCTGCCAAACACATTACTCCCGGCGTAATTAAATGGAAAAAGAAATTTAGCTAAACAGAGCATAAACGTAAAAGGTCCAGCTATAGCTAATAAAACCATAGAGGGGTAGAAACTAGAAGACATTTAGAGATTCTTCCATGCAGCGTCATTATGAGGGTAGAACGGAAACAACGTCAGGCGCCGGCGCGTGCATTACAAATCACTACTTTACAACTTCCGGTCTCAGTCTCACCCCGGCAGCGCT
This sequence comes from Autographa gamma, assembly GCA_905146925.1. NCBI lineage: Eukaryota > Metazoa > Arthropoda > Insecta > Lepidoptera > Noctuidae > Autographa > Autographa gamma. The sequence continues at coordinate 2,297,199 of LR989870.1, forward strand.
AGGCGACGGACGTGCGAAAAAACGCAAAGAGTCTAATAATTTTTGGTTACGCATCGCTGGCGACGCGTAATGGTCGTGTGATGATATTATAGAAAGTATAATTTGTCTCTCCCCTTGAGATTGGCTAGGGGAACACAATAGTTATCACTTTGCATTTTTTGCTGGTTGTTACGGTAGATTAGGCTTGTATTGTTCGTGATTTCGACTTGGTACAAGTTTCATTTACTCTAATCTTTGGTAGATAATAGCCCTAGGAAATAGGAAAAAAAACAATCATAAAGCTTTCCATCCGTTAGATGAACTTCTAAAAGAAAACTAACAAGCGATTTGAAAGATCAAAAAAAATACCCTTCTTTATTATAAATTATAATATAGAAGGGTATTTTTTTATCTTTTATAATTGACAACTTACCTTCGTCATTTCCTGTTTATTCGAAAACAATCTACCTCGCAAAAAACAAAACAAGATCAATTACTCTAAAGCCTGGTCAACCCATTGCCCAATAAAATCGACGGATAAAATAACTAAGTACATTCCCACGAAGCATTAGTACTAAATTTATCACCGCACTGATAATTCAATAACCACAAACTTTATTGATGAAGGGATCATAAAAATCCACTTCATAACAATAATTGTTTTGAAAACAAACCAGTGGCAATAAATTTTAAACGCATTAAATAAAATCTTTGAGAGTCGATACTATACTATACTATACTTTGAACTCTATCTAGTCGACTATTTTCGTCTTCTCTGTCTAGTTTTCGATGTGTGAAAGGGGTGGGGTAGTTCAAGTTATTCTGGTTACTACCCCTCAGGATTTGGACACGTGTTTCGGTCACCCTTTTGCGAAATTTTCGTAGTTAACTTTTGTAACATTATAAATATTTGGATTTATAGCGAACTCCCTTTGCGCTTTGATTTACGAATGCGATTTTATTGCTTGTTTTGTTTGTATGTTAGATTTAATGAGTTTTAGTCTAGGGTTTGCTTTGTCATAGTATGAAGTCAATGTCATAGGCTGTCTTTTTACACTTTAGAAACTACTTTTTAATTTGTAATTAAAGTCAGGCGTACCTACATTTCTGAGAAACTTACCAATAGCTGCTTGCTTATCTATCGCGCCTTCCCAAATATACAATGTGTTTTTCTCAGTTCATAAACTTCACATATATGTACCTAGACACAAAGGCATATAATCACACATCTCAACGGAAAAGTAGTCTTACTGCTTACGTCCAACATCAACATTATGAACTTAAACTAAAACACACTACACCCACACTATCACTGGGGTAAAAAAAACGAAAAATACCTCAAATCAACGTCTGTTAATTAAATCAAATAAAGAACACACCACCATACTTCTAAATACAAATAAAAAACAAACTTCAAACGTTCCAACTTCAAACCTATGCAAACCTCTTTGATAATTCTCGCACGTCATTGGTTGATACGAAACTAGGTACCAACATAATCTTAATTATCACCTAGGATATATAACATCAAAGAAATGCAGTGGGACTGCGACTGCAAAGGAGTATTTTTATAAAAAAATCCAATCTCTGTAAGTAGAGGGGGGAGGGTAGAAGAGGGGGGTTGTGTGGGGTGAATCCACCCGTAGGGGATGAAGACATCACGCGAATGCACATAATTCATTGATACTATCCTTCACTAAACTAATGTGAGTGAAAATAAGCGCTGATTGTTTGGTAAGGTTGGCAATGGCATTCTGTTTTTGGATCATTCGGTTTGTGATTTTTTAATTTTGATTTAAGGTTTGGCTTTTTTTAGTTTGGAGGGGTTTTTTTTAATCATAAGTGTAACTATCGTTTTACAAAGGTATTATTTTGATATATTTTGGCACACCAGTTAGTTTTTCCGAATGGCCGACTGTCATAAGAAAACAAAACCGTTATTTCCTATGGCAGAAAGTGTCAATTTTTTTTTAATAATATCTCACACAAAAATAAATACATAAAACTTCTATATATTTGGGTAGATTTTTTGGACTTTGCAATCGTACATAAGTAGTAAATTTTTGAAAAATATTTATAGACAAAAATACCAAAAACTAGATTCTTATTTTGCAGACCATAGTTTAATGGTGTGGTCATGGTGCGTGGCGTCCGGACAATACTAGCGACCCCTGCGTCGCAACTGGCACCATTCTATTACAGCTACCGACGAACGTTAGATAAACCCAAACTAAACATATTACTTACTGGTATCAACTTTATATGGGATTCTTCATTGGTATTTTTTGAACTCAAAATATTCTCATCTCTAACAATGTAGGTTTGCTCTTTTCTTTATCATTGTAATTTACTTTAGATTTGTATTAAATAATTCTTAAATTCCTAATTTAACTGTTCAAACTTAATTTAAACTAATTTTTAGTTTGTAAAAGAAATGTTTTGTATATATCTGCACTTTGTCAAAATCTTAACTTTAACTAAGTAGTATAATTGCATGCTGTGCTTACCTATAAGAGGTTGTTACACAAATATTGTATTATGATGAATGTTACATCCATTTTTTTATCGTGTAAACAATTGTTGGTGAGCCAAATAAATAAAATAAAAAATAAATTTGGGAAATTTGAAAAGTAAATTGTGTGTAACTTAAAATACATTGTAAAATATAACATGATTTCTTATAGCACATATGTTTTTGGTGAACTTTTTTTGCCTTTTAACGAATATACATATTAAGCATTTACTAACTCATCATCATCCACAGCCCTTGTCCTCCCACTGCTGGGCATGACCTCCTCTTTTCGGGCCTGACTCGACCTGAGACTTTAATTATGTCGTCGACCCATCTTCCTCCCGGACATTTACGCACTACCTGCACATAATTAAACTTTAAACTTGGCCTAACATGAAAAATTAGGTACGAAAATATTTATCGCGATTTCAAAGGAACAACTTCAATAAATGCACACCCAATTTCGTTGAAATAACATATTTTATACAATAAGTATCTAATATAGGCGTGCAAGAATCAGTAAATGTCCTTCAAAAACTGACCTTGAATCACGAAAATCTAACAAAAACATTTAGACAGGAAACCAGGCAAGCACGCGATCACAGCAGGATGTTATTAGCGATCCAATATACTAGCTTTTAGTCCAAAATGTGACTCCAATCTAATCAAGAAATCAGTGTATTTTTCTTCACGAGTTAGCCTACATGGTAACTTGTGAAGAAAAATTAAGAAGTTTTTCCTTGTACTTACTTACTTACTTAGCCCCAGTTTCTAAAAGGGTGATCAATTTAACCTTTTTTTAAATACACTGAATACGATTATAATTGGTTGCCAAAATACTAACAACCAATCACATCCCTAAATTGAGATTTGAGAAGGTGATATACTAATTTATGTCTCATTTTGGTAAATATACTCTATACACACTCAAAAATATACCTTCCGATCACAAAGAATCTCAATTCCCCTGCTACCCTATAAGGTTTTAGTAAGAAATGTTCGTATATTCAACTCTCTCATCCTAAACCTGACTGCCCCAAACTAGCAGCCCAAAACAACCAAATCCAATTCTCCATTTCCCTACTGCCTACTTACACTGCAACCAATTCTTGCCTATTTTCGTATTGCCTACTTAATCCGTTAAGGGGCGTGCCCGATGGTTAAGTGAGGCTGTGTAAGTGTGTGGGCACGGATAGGATAATCGTGTAGCCGGCGGTTGTGCCGACATCGCCACATTATCACCTGTGTAACACGACGTAAGGTAGGCATGGAGATGCCTACTGGGTCGGATAAAGATGGAAGTGTTTTTATTGGTAAAATCTTTGGCAGTTGTTAAGTCATTACAATGCTGATGTCCCGTCTTACTATGGGATACTGCTTATCCAGAAAAATGGGTTGTGGTAGCCAGAAAGGCAATCGATCGCAGCTAATTCCCGTTAGGCTACAAATCGAGTCTACTTCACCTTGGTCATGAAATAGTTTCATGGTGCTCGAAATTTTAGTCCTTTCTCGGAGGACCTCAACCACGAACTTACATCGGAACTCACACAATACCTAAGCTGGGGGTTAATTTGTGAAGTTACTCTCATATTGGAGTCAGACAAAGCGTGATAGGACTAATTAGTACTTAGTACGACTAAATATCATCAAAAAGCAAAAAGGGTATGCTAATGAAAACTTTGAAATGAAATGAAGATATTGCATTAAATGAAAGAAGTCTCCATTCCTTATCCTCTAACACGAAACCAAGTTCGTGATCCGAACGCTCATTATCGAGATACTCGTTTAAAAAATATAAATAATGATTGAGGACGCAAATTGGGCTGTTATCATAGTCCGGCCGTGATTAACGTTAAATATAGATATTATGTAGCGCTCTGGGTGGCGACGAGACAGTCTTGTGTGTTTTACGGTTAGTTTGGGCGAAATTATAATCATAAATCATTGTTTCAGTTCGTGTGGTCTGAGGAAACGGGTTTACGATGTGTGGGATTTTGGTATGTTTGTCAAAATGTTAGAATAGACAGTGGGTTAAGTGGATGTGCTAAATAAATCAGCTTTTAATGTTGTAATTTGTTCAAGACTGATTTGTAGGCCCATTTTGCGCAGCGCCTTTTTATTTTCAGATTCTGCAGAGAGTTAAGTAGTCTCTTAGTGGGTAAGTTATTTGTATACAAGGATACGTAAGTAACAATATCAGTGCAAAACAATCAACTACGAGTATTTTAGTCATCGTTCACCTTTACATATAGCATGTGCTTTTTGTTATAGATCTAAAATACATATGTCATCGCGCTCTCCAAAAGCGTGTTCGCCTGGTCCTCAGATAATGACCAGAAGCACAAACCTCAAGCAACTTTAAAAAAGATCCAAATATATCTTAGTTAAAATAGGTACCTACTTACCTAATCTCAAATCTCTGGGTACAATTTAAAAAATTAACAAGCTCGTTGACATTAACCATCTAAAACCTTTCCCAACAATTTGAAGCCCACACCAAATAGCCAGCGAAAAAATTATACATAGTTCAAAAGTAGTTTATAGGTAATTACTATGGCCATCATACAGCGAATTACTGGGACATTAAATCTATGAAGTTACGTAAAAAGAGACATTAGACATTCGAAAGCGTAGTCACGAGCGAGCAATTTGATGGCAATCAATAGCTATATTGTAGGGTATCCAGGCTTTTGGGCAGGAGTTTCTTAGAGCATAAAATTTTAGTAGATGTTTAACAACTAAGATTATGGCTGTTTTCCTTGAAGAACATACCTTTAAAGGATTTTTTTTGTAATAGTAGACCTCTATGAACATACTTACCGTTTGTGTCGTCTAAAACAAGAAAAATCGTAATTTTTTATTCCTTTTGCTTATGTTAAGAATTAACAAAAAAATGCTCGTTTTATTGATAGGTATAATTTTTACAACATTTATCGTCAAGAAACTATTCAGTAATATTCCTTAGATTTGTTTGACTTAACGTACTTTTCATGTGTAATTTATTCCTTTCTACACACTACTTCAGACAAAAACTGGGCTCATCTTCAGGACTTATCATGGGATCTTCACAAAGCATGGTCCCTCTACATATGCCACCCACAAACATCTAGTTACGATCACGCTAGGAGGAAGGTGTGTGATTATCACCACTAAACCAATAAAATTGAGATGAAGTCACCAAACCAGGAAGTTATTGAGAACTGTAAGAGAATCACTAATTGGCCTAAAGTTAGCTATAATTGCGGATCAGATAACTAAGTGATGTAAAATCATATGTGCTTGTACTAATGTAAAATTTAGATAGTAAAATATTTAATTTATGTTTTAGAATGTTATAACATACGGTTCCTTTAAGGATTTTGTTTCCATCCATCCCTCTTAAAATCTATTGCTATATCAACATTGTCGCAAAGCAAATCAATGACAATGGTATCAAATAATGTAGATTTTTATATTTACTTCAGTTGCCCCATAAACCACAATATATCAATGAGGAAATTAGCATGCCATACGAACTTGTACTATGAGCCAATTTCCAAATACAACAAAGAAAAATAGCCCTTAGACAGTACATCTTATTCTATCTTCACCAAGAAACCACCAAAGTATAACTTGAACAAAATTCCAAAAATTAGTTTCTTATAAAAACTCTTGTCTTATAGATCAATTTCCGAATACAATAAGATAGTAAAACAGTCTATATACTACATCTCTTCTTCTATCTTCTTTCGAACACCAAAACCCATATCCCACGACTTGAATGGGTGACGTCACAGCCTACCACCCACGGGACAAGTGGTGGTTAGATCGTAATTATCACGTGGTGCCGTAAATTATGGGAGAACCAGATCGTGGCGACTGCCAAATTTGTGGCCTCTTCAGTAAGGATAGAGGGGATGTGGCTGTTTAAGGTGATTTAAATATTGAAAGGACTTTGGAAATGGTGCGGCAGATGAATAAATCAGAAAAAAGTAAGTGAGAAATCATAAAATAATTTTGTTTTGTTATATAAAAAATACTTCTAACTTGAGTTCGATTCACAAGCGAATATGTAGGTAAGTAAATATGAGAGATGGATAGATTTTAGCAAAAACGGTATGAGAAACAAAGGAGTTTGTGCCGAGATGACAAGTACTCGTAGTAGGGATGAATGGAAGCATATAATTGCGCCAACTACGAATAATTTAGTTAGAAACATAAATTGCAACATGTACAGACAGAAACAGAACAGGTATTTATCTATATAACTGACTCGATTTTCATCTGGTGACTTTTGAAACAGCAACAATTTTAACCTTAGAATGCAAATCATTTTCTTTAGTCAATTGGAAGCCACATCCACATTATCCCAACATCACTAAATGTCTATAAAAAAGCAAAGGTTTAAACAAACAGAGTATCACGGCACAGCCTCGGGGAGTCGGAATTTAATCATACTTATTATCCGGTTATGACAGCCAACACTGGGAGATATAGCGTGTTCACTTTATGTTAACTATGTTTGTGATTTGAAGGACATATTTTTTTCTGGTTTTTTGTTCGATTTCCAGAAAAAAAATCCCTAAACTCCTGTGCTGAAACAGGGAGAAAATACATTTTTTTTTTTGCTAGAGGTCTTTGCAGTTAGCCTGAGCGCAGGCTTTGACTGCTTCACCGGACTTTTGGCGAGGACCTTAAGGCCTCCAGCCAGAGCAATAGAAAAACAATTAGCAATGATTTTATTTTCTCTCTGTACTGGTATATCTATATGTATGTTTATGTTTTTGAAGGACGAGTTATTTTTTCTGGTGTGTTGTGGTATGTCGAAATGAGATTTAGAGAAAAAAATCTTCTCTTACCTAGTTGTATGTTCTGTCTCTAATAATAATAATAATCGTTCCAGCTTATAAACGTCCCACTGCTGGGCACAGGCCTCTTCCCATATAGAGAAGGTACGAGCATTGATCACCACGCTTGCTCTCTGCGGATTGGCGATTTCAGATCTCAATGTTGGAATCCAGGTTCTGTTCTCTCTCTAGCTACACATAAATCAAAACATTTTGGAACAATAATTAAAATAACTATTTGCTAATAACTTTCTTAATTTCTGAACCTTACCTACTAAATAATGGAATTACTCCACAATACTGTCATAGACATGACAATATTTTTTATTACGTAGTTAAGATTACGATTTTATTTCACATTTACAACAAACTGTATCCCAACAAAATAATTTATAACATACACTCGCCCTGTATAATTAGGTCCGTACTGCTGATTGCTTATTATATTGATGTTTCAATTTTATACCATTTTTATGATCATCGGACGACTGTGGGGGGTGGCCACCCACTCATTCCAAACCTTTCACTAAACTGCTTACCATTAACTCTTAAAGAACCACTATTGCTAGGCGAAAGCGAGACACCGCTACGCGAGGTATAGTGCCGTCTCGCTTTCACAACGGCTACAGAACTGCTTTAAGAGTTTGTGGTAAATGAACTCTTTAAGAACGTAGTTGTAGTTGATGATGTGCAAGCGAGATGCCGCTATATCCGCTGTAATGCTGTCTCGCTTCCACAACGAAAATGGTACTGGTTAAAGAGTTCATAGTGCAGGGGGTCTTAAATATGTCTATCTTCGTCTACTCTTGGTCTGACCAATTCAGGATTTAACGTCTCTTTCTTTTCAGTACTAAAAATGTTTTGTCTCTTTCTTGGACGATCATAAAGTGATGTAAGTTTTCGTGATGATTTGAACCTTTGTTGAGCTTTTGACGATTTTTTGTAATGGTATTTTCTATATTGATTTTCGATTGGGTAATCGATTAGTTAACTTTCCATTTTATACTTTGAGTAGTAGCAGGTATATTCTAAACGATTTCCGATAGGTAAATAGTGTTGTAGGTAATCGATTATACCTATGTTTTTAGGTTCTCGATAAATGTTGAAGATTTAGGAAGGTTAATTAAGGTAGCAAAAAGCAGAAGTTTTCTGAGATGAGTTCCATATAAGTTCATTAGTCGACGGAGGTATGCGAGGGATCCTGACAAATTCGTTTGCTGAGCATTTTCTGATGAATTTGTTCAACATTAATTCGTCGTTCTGTTGGAATTTTGAACGATGTTTTTTGGTTTATTTCTAGTTCTAAATCGAGTGGAATCGATGTCGCGACTATCTCTGCTTTGATCTCGTTTAGGAGCACGCGCAGCTCAAAGTTTAAATGTTTTTTTTATCACTTTTATTACTGTTTCTTCATATAAAAATAATCAGTATATATTGTGAATATCTTTATTAAAAATCATCCTTTTAAACAGATTATTTTTTCATTTCGTAAGAAATAAATAATAAAGACATCTATCATCTAACATTAAAAAAAATAGTTATGAATTAATTTAGCTGTTATAATTTAAAGGATACTTACAAGACTTATACAACCATTTTTTTCTTGTAATTCGTATTGAAAGAACTGACTTTTTACCATAACAACTAACAATAAATTAATAACAATTTCAATCAAATGTTATTCTATATAACATTGTACACTTATTGACATAATTCTTACCCACAAATTAAGGACAGATGACCGTAAACTCATAAATTTTATCACTATCGGTCTGTTTTAGTTTATTGCCGAAATAATAACAAACTTTATGGCATGCATCCGATTATTTCTAAAAGCCAATTAATTTAATTACATACAATTTAATTGGAGTCCGATTACGAAAATAAAAGATCAATCGGTTTAAATATGTTTTATTTGAAGCTTCTTTAACAGAATGAGATAAAACATCAAAATATTAAAAGCAGTCGTGCAGATGCGTGTAAGTTTTATTTATTTAAAAAAAAATCCTTTAGTTTAGTTGAAAGTGTTTGTTCTTTTATTTGATTTAAGTATTGAATTGTAAATAAAAGCTGTCTCTTTTAATATTTTGATTGTTTTATCTCATTTCATTATTTTCTTGCGTATAATTACTCGTTTTATAGTTTAAAATATATTGGTATTCCGTCAGTCTAACTATGTTTTATCAGCGTAACTAATACAGAAATAGATACGGAATGAGGAGGTATATAATATTCGTTTAAAAATATTTTATATTATTAAAGTATCAACTGTTAAAATGCCCTGCAATTAATGAATAACACGACAATTATTTAAAGACCTAATATAATTCATTCTGTAATTATGATACGTTAAAAATCATTCAATTCAACTTTTATAATTTCCTAATGTATCTAAATTAAAAGTCACAAACAACCAATACAACTTTGTAAAACAAAATCCCAAAACTTTGAGCACCAAAAGGCGCGCGGCGACTGGAAAGCCGTCGCCGGCGCCTGCGCATCTCTTATAAATCAGGCCCCGCCATCTTGTAGATTATACGATTAACCAGCCAACTGTTAAAAAACATAGATCCTTTATGTTTTACTACTATTACATTTACGCTCACTGACTTTGAAGGGTTAGGATTATTTCTTCAGACGACTTCTTTTTTAAGTTTTTTTCTTATTTGACAAAGAATAAGAAGACTTAAATAATTTGTTAGGTATGTGCATAATTTGAACAGGGCAGGGAGATGATGATGTGCACAATTTGATTGCAATATATTTATGTTGTAAGAAATTTAGGTACTGGTCTGTATGGATATCGAATGAGGTATGTTAGTATGTTTGCAAAAGTTATGCTCAGAAACCAGTAATCGAATTGCAATAAAACTATTGATTTGTATTTAATATTTTTAACTTATATTACAGTTCAGATTTTATTGAAATCGGTTCAGTAGTTTAAGAGATACGGATTGTACATAAAGAAAATGAAGTCAGCATTTTTTAATAGTCTCGTTGACTTTTTTATGTCATAAAAATAACCGACACAGGTGTAGTAGAGAGATGTCAAGTTTTTTTACTAAAGTATCATGATACGATGTTATTTTACTACAAATTGGAAGTGATAGGTTTGTAATAGATATCCCATAAATACGGTATCGGTCGGTAACCCGAATAGTAAAAACATGATCGACATTTAATTTCTTTTTCGAGATCAAGTTTCGAGTTTCAAAAAAAAGAGGATTGGCTCTCTTTTTCGGGTTTTTGAACTCATATTTAATTAACTGGATTGACTTCTGTCAAAATAAAAGAAAAAAAGGGAATAAGGTTTCTGGGTTTTTTGTTTTCTAGTAGATAAGTATCTGTGTTTGTAAATGAAACTTTGGATAAGTTTTTCAATCAGCTTCTTGCCTTACTAGCTTAATGTTATTTTTTCGTTTATTAAGCTCAAATGTTTTCAACTTAAAAGAAATAACATAATATAATAATGTTTTTCTCTCTTTAGTGGCAATAGGCTCGACCCCTATTACATGGGACCTAAAACATATCGGCGAACTGTGGTTGTACATTGGTACTCCTCTGCCGAACCCTTCGGGGATACAGGCGTGATGATATGTTATGTTATGTTTTTCTTTCTTTCTTTCTAACATATTGTGTAAAAAAGGGATACGTGCAATATGTGCATGGAGTATCTATGAATAAATTCATCGCGCAATAAGACTACTAGATACTCACCTATTAAATACAAATAAACATTTGTAAAACTGAAATAGTATCCAACAAATTAAACGGTAAAAAATCTCGTATTAAAATCAAGAATCACAATAAATATTCCATGCGATGCATTCATAAGATTCCTACCATCCATTAAAATTTTGACGTATACGCTGCCCGTTTCACACAAGTTGACTGTTTGTCCCGTTAATTGTCCCTGTCAACTAGTAATTGACCCCATCGTTTCCTATTTAAAAGACCACCCAAGTAACAACGAATCCTCTTCACAACTACTTGCGTACCATAGAGTTGAAAAAAGTAAAAAGTATAGAGTGCATAGAGTGTCGCTACAAACTCGTTTCGCCGAGCGTAAGGATATTTTTGGCTGTATGTAGTACATTCGTTTGCTGATTTTAGTTGTTTTTGTGCAACGACAGACGAAGTTATCGATAGTTTCACTATTATCAGGGTTAATTAAAACAGCGCTCTCTGATTTAATACTATTTTTATGACAAAACCAGTTCATACTATTGCTTACGGATCATACCCTGCTAAGCGCACTCTGTAATTTCTTATCTATCCTCTAAGTTGCGTACCGTTTAAATTGACAAGCCATTTAACGAACATTATTTAAAAATTACACGTTCTTAAAAAGAACGTTGGTGTTTAATCGAATTGTTGTTCCATATTTGAATTTTATGCGGCCGTTTATTCGTTGTGACACAATGCCGACTTCTTTATATGGATGCACTAGACGTGCCAGTATGAAAATATTTACCACTTTCCTGTTTAAATTTCGAATGAAACCCATAATTTATTAACTGAAGTAATTTAAAATAACGGTTTTTAATGTCGTGGTTATTTTAAAACAAAACTAGTCGTAGGTAGGCGTTGCTTTTTATTAAAAAATGTCCTTGTACTTAGTTCTGCTAGCGCTCTTTGCTCTCGGTTCTTATTGACTTCAATTTACTGTTATCAAAATTGTTCTATTGTATAACTTTCTAATCTAATCAGTTTTTATTTAATTTCAGATCACGTGTATTTTTCATGAACCATAAGAAAGTCCAAAAAACCCTTTAAATTACTCTTTAGTGGGTGAAAAAACATTACCTAAAGCTACAAAATAATTATGCCTAAATACATTAATCTCCGACACATACCATCCATATACAAATTCAACATATATCTTTCCCTCCAAAAACCGAGACTACGAAGTACCAAACGTGTGTACTTTCTCACGATACCTCGAGGGTGCGAGTACCACACTACACGAACATAATGATACGGTGGCACTTGACTCTGATAACTAGGTACCTACCTACCTACCTCTGCCTACCCCTGGGAGATTACAGGTGCTGTCTTTACAGTTTTTCATGATAATATTGATTTTTGTAGTAAATATGGGGCTGGCTGTTTTCTTTGTATATTTTGTTAGAAAAACACAACACAAACAAGGAAGATCGGCTATTAAGTGTGTTTTGTGATTTTAATGGACTAAAAATATGAAAAACAATAAAATTGATGTCATCGTATAAATAAAATTTTTTTTTTCGCTAGAAGACCTACTAAAAATAACTAAGGATTTACTTAAAAGCATTACATAAAAGTGAAAAATCAAATGGGCTATATCTAAAGTACCTAAGAAATACCGTTTTTCATGATAATATTGATTTTAAGTAGTAAATATGGGGTTGGCTGTTTTCTTTGTATATTTTGTTGATAAAAAAGGAAGGTAAGTTTATTATTGTGTATTTAGTGATAGACACGGATCATTGATATAGGAAAGGAAGGACTTCATTGTTAAGAGAAATCAATAATTTATTGGTAGAATTACCTAAAAAAACTATGTGGATTGTGAGTACATAAAACCTACCTATTATAATTATTTCTTCATACAAGAATCGTTAAACGTACAACTTCGGTAAGTGTCCACTGCCACCCGCAAACTACCCTAAAACCAAGTCTCTTCAAGATTTTTGATGTCCTAAAAAAGTTGGTTTATGCCTCTGTATCTCTCAATATAACATTAACACGTGTCAAACGCACAATAAACTAGGCAAAATACAAGCAAACGAGCATTGCAATCCTATAGCAATCAAATACAATCCTAGAAATGTGACGTCACATTCCGAGGCAGCTTCCAGTCCTTAGCAATGCGGACTGTCAAAAGCCAATGTCGTGCCCCCCTCGCCCCACCCCTTGAGAGCCACTCAGGGGCAAAGGGGGGTTGTGCCACCCTACTGACCGGTGGAGTAACTAAGGGAACTCAATTTTGTGGAGTGATTTAGTTGTGAGATTTTTTTGTCGTATGAAAGGATTTTTTTAGGTCTGGTTGGCAACTAAAACTATTACTTTATGCTAGTAATAAGTATAGTTATAATATCATCATTAGAAATATGTTGTCTATGTTTTATATGTAAAATAAACACACAACACTATAGAAAGATATCAGTTCTTAGACAGAATATCTACTAATGTAATCTGTTAAAAAATAGCTAAAACCTGTCTGTCCTGTCTTAAACTTAAATTCTGTAGCAAATTACGTTTAACAATGACGCCGTTAGTTTAGAGATATTTTAGAATCTCAGAGCTTATCATACGACTACAAGCACTCTCATTCAAAAAGTTATAAACATGGAAAAAAAGCACAAACCTCGAACCAAACTCGCTCAATCGACTTCCACCAGTACCCCTCCTCACCGGACATCTAAAGGTGTCATGGAGACGGCTCACTCACCTCACGAGGTGGCCTCTAATACAGCCCAATATAGCCCACTATAGCCTAATATAGCCCACTCAGCCCCGATTGCCCTTAAGTGCTAACCCAACGGGCCCGAGAGCGAAATTAGCACTTGAACATCTCAAGCCAACAATATGAAATTCTTTGTTAGTATTTTCGGGCATATTTCATATTTGTGCTCTAGTTATTTTTTGAGAAGCTTTAATGATGAAGCTCCGAGTTTTTTGGTGACATTGTTTTGGGTTTTAAGTAGACTTGGGGCTCCGGATTTTGTGTATAGTTTTTTGAAGCAATTTGAGGGATAGAGTTCTTTATGTCTTTGTTCATGTATTGAGTATTACGTGGAGTAAAGCTTTTCTATTTCTATTTACAGATTTACAAGGCTTCTTGGTAGATAGTAGACTTATAGTAGTAGTAGGACATAAATATCTTCACCATGTAACATAAAGATTGAATAGGTACTGACTAATTTTTAATCCAAAAGTATTCAGTCATATTATGACGAAGAAAAACTCTTTTTGCTGCAGTAACATGCTAATTAGCTAACACAGCAGACCTGGAATGACGTAAAACATAAAAACAATCCCTCAATTTCGAATTTTCCTTCAAAAGTACTCTCAGCCACACATCACTGAATTCAGACAAAGCCTTCTTCTTTGAATAAAACAAGCCTATCGATTTCCCTATATTTATCCTATCAATTTCCATCGCGGACCCAATTAAAGTGCCATAAACCTCTTATTAGTCACCCCATACAACCCCCACTTCCCCACTAAAACCAACATGGCGTCGCGATTGTCACCTATTCTAAGACAAATATCAGAAACCTTCGACCAAAGGATTTTCAACCCTATTGCTAAGTGTTAGAGTTGATTAAAACTGCATGTGTAATTATGTAGAGCACCTGAAGTCTTATTCTTCAAACTAGTGTGCCATATTACCCCGTTCTACTCTTGTTTTCTGCTGATGGAATTAGGACTTTAGTGTGTTAGTTTTAAGGTAGTTCTTTGATTGGTAATTAATATTTGATTGTCAGCTGTGTTGTTAAAAGTACGTATTGGAGGCGTGACATTTGCGCCCTAAAGGATTCTAGAATTACATATATTATGAAGGGTGGGTTAAGTGGTGTGTTTTAAAAAACGAGTAAGATGGGGTGTTTTATTATTGATGGAGAAATGACCGACTCGCGACGACCGCCAGTTACAGACGTAGTTCAAATTACAGGGTTCGAATGAAACCTTTTTTCAGAATTATAAGTTTGGTTGTAACTTTTTTTGGGTATTTCCAGTGTCTCTTTCAGTGTTTTGTGTTTAATATTTATTTGTGGAAAGCTGAAAGAATTGTCAGTTGGTTAAGAACAAAGCTTATTGTCCTACGCTAAAGCTATGTAAGTATTTTTGACTGAAGCAAAATAATTCAGAATGTGTGCAGAAAATTGAGGAAGTTTCTTATAGCTTTTAGCTTACTTACAGTAAATGTTTAAATTTACGAGATACGAAGGTATTCTAATAAGTTCTTTTTACAATACTTTTACAGGTTGCTAACATAAAGAAAAGGTTTAATTTTAGGAATAAGGATTTCTTCATATCTTAATTTATACCCGCAGGCTTTAGCTTTTTTTTCAGAAATAATTTATGAATTTTGTAGTATAATAATTAAGGTTTCATTTTTACCGCGTTTGGCCTGCAACTGGTAACTGACTAAATATGTCTAGAATTCAAACAAAAAACTGCTCAAGAACAGTGTCGATAAAATCGTGAATCGAACAGTCATTTAAACTGTCATATTACATTCGTTAACCAGCAGTTATTACAAAACCAGAAATAAATCAAGTAGTGAACACGTCCAAACAATTATCAACTCATGCGCAAATGGCGACTTTTCTCAATCAGTCACAGCGATCATTCCAAATTTGAACGGACCAATACGAATCGATTGTTCGTAATCGTTGCCCAATCACGAGCGGTCGGCACATCAAACGGATGACGCGTGCGCATTTGATTATTTTAATTATTGTATGTAACTTAACTGTTGTTTGTTTGTATGTATTTTGCTATATAGTTACCGGTTTGAGACCACCCCAAAAGTTAACCATGGGTGTTCTTTTTGAGGTAGAATTAATTGCTAAAGAGATGGTAGAATGGTAGCTTTCACCGAGCGTATACTTATGGGTTTATTACATACTTATTTTTATCTTAAACCTTTCACTTCCTTTAATAAGAAGCGATTTTATTGAGCCGCCATATCTTCAAAGTACCGACGGTTTTTTTAATAAAATGTAAAGTGCAATTACGATTAAATGTTTCGTAATTTTTGACCACCTTAAAAAAAGGGTGATAAGTATTTCGTTTCCGCAATTAATGTTATCTCTGGCGATGGTGATTGTCCATACGACATGCAAGTTCTAACCTTCAAAAATAGGATATTATAAGAAAGTCTGCTATAGAGTTTCCCTAGTGCTATTTATTTACCAGCAAGATTTCAGTACTTGAGCTGTTAATTACTCATGTTTTTTCTTTTGAGGTCATTATTAATTTTTTCAATTAATTTTTCATCAAAGCATTTATTTTCAACTGTGGAATATGAAAACAACAATTAAATTGATTTTACCTTGATACAATAACATAAAATAGGCCTATCCCTAAGTACAAAAAAAAAACAAAAGTAATTTCAAATTCTTAAAACAACGATATTTTTTTTCGAAAAACCAGAAAGCTCAAACAAGCCAACTAAAAAAACAACCCTAAAAACTGGACTAAACCAAAACTTAACCCAAAAACGCTGCGCAAAAACGGAACGCCATTTGTTTTATCAAATATTAATAAGAAAACGGACGCGTACATAACTTTTTGGCGTTTGCTGTGTAGCCAGCAATAAAAACAAAATGTAGCGAGGACTGCGAACCACCTATAATAAGCCTATTGTTTTATACAAATACAATATTGTGTTTATAAATCGGATAAGCCTATGGGACTGGGGGTGGCGTGGAGAGGGTCATAAGAGTTATTTTACTGAGAAAATTTTTTGGTGTGTAGAAATTAACTAGTACAAGCTGTACCTACGTATTTGTTAGTTTATTAAAAAATAAAAAAAAACATGGTATGCGTTACTTAACGAAAATTTATTTTTCACAATTACAGAATAATATAGGGTTTTGTTGCATATTGGTGAATTATAAGGATAAGAGCACTTCTCATGAATACGCGCGAGTAAATAAAGATAACATTTTAGGGATTTGATTTAACTCTTCATTTAATAGAGCTTATCAACAAGATTCTTTTAATTAAAAAGCTTATTTAAACCGAAACAACAAAATAAATAAATGTCTTTTTTTAATCCATGAAAAATTTTAGCCCCAATGGCAAGTAGATGTGTGACCAACAAAATTTTGTACCTTGAAATAAAAATAAGAACAGGTTACCATCTCCATAGCTCCCGTGTCCACATATTGGGCAATAAGAGGATCGTGAGCGGCGGCGACCGTGGCGCCAGTAGCCTCCATCCGTATTTATTTATTTATACCTCGTCTGACCTTATTTATGTATTAATTCATTTTGTAGGACCCACAGGTTTCGTGTAGTATAAATGTTAAATGTTCCGATAATGTGTGGTCGGAGGGTATTTAATTTTGGAGATAAATGTAACGCCATCTTCAAGAAATTAATTAATTCTCGATTCTCGACGACCTCCGTGGTCGAGTGGCGTACGCACCGGTTTTCAAGGTGTCACTAACTCTGAGGTCCCGGGTTCGATCCCCGGACGGGTCAATGTAGAAACTCGCTTTTCTACATTGTCTCGGGTCTGGGTGTTTGTGGTACCTTCGTTGTTTCTGAATTCCATAACACAAGTGCTTATTAGCTACTTACTTTGGGTTCAGAGCAATGTATGTGATGTTGTCCGCATTTATTTATATTATTTATTTAATTCTTAAGTGAATTGATTGTGTTTTTCAATTTTTAAACACGTGGTTACCGAGGAAATTAATTTTAGAAGTCAAAATCTTTCTACATTGTCTGAAATAAGCTGCATTCGACAAGACTTAAATCCGACCCTAACATAGCTTGAGTACCTATCGGAAAGGTCGAAATTTTCACATTAAAAAAATATCCCCTATGCAATTTCTGAATTACTATGTACACTGCTTTATCATCCATCTACCGCTGCTCAGTATGAATTTTATTATGATAAGGGGTCTGTAGTGTCCCACTGCAGAGCAAAGGCCTTCCCTCTTTCCACTTGTCCCTGTAGGAGATTAGGTCGTCGAAATATTGAAAGACTGCCTCGTTGGCCTAGTGGTGCTAAGCGCGCCTGCTACGCTAGAGGTCTTGGGTTCGATTCCCGAGTCGACCAAGGTGTTATGGGTTTTTCTATGAAATTCTCAGAAGCAGGTCGGAGTTTGGATTTGTGCCCGTTTAGTGGCAATAGGCTCGCCCCCTATTACATGGGACCTAAACATATCGGCGAACTGTGGGTGTACATTGGTACACTTCTGCCTACCCCTTCGGGGATACAGGCGTGATGATATGTTGTTAAAATATCTTATTTTCTTTTTATAAGATGCCTATGCCCAGCAGTGGATATAATATATAGTAGTAGTGCATAAATATAAGTTGATTGATAGAATAGAATATCGCTTGTTGGCCACTTTTTCAGCGTGGCTAAGTGATTGGTTTCTTGAGACTCCAGACGGGGATATTGCTTGAGCTGCAGATTTTTGTTCTGCACCCAAGAGATATACATATAGCTATATCAATGTCGCTATATGTATAATATGAAAGACAGATGAGAGTGCGGATTACTACATACATACATATAATCACGCCTGTTTCCCGTAGGGGTAGGCAGAGACCACTTCTTTCCACTTGCTACGATCCTTACATTCTTGTTTCGCTTCATCCACTGTCATAATTCCCTTCATACATGCTCTTCGGTTTAGGGTACTCTTGACCTGGCTAGAAACGTCCGCCTAGGTCTACCCCTTCCAACACTTTCATTCACACTCGCCTGATATTGAAATACAAAGGTGGAAAGAAGAAAGATAGTACCTATCCTTAAGAAGTCTTTACTGCGTCATCTTCTATAACACACATTAATTACTGATTATTACCTAATTTTAATGTGCACCAACAATTCAATTAATGTCAGGTTAGAATGATATGGTTATGCATTATAATATACAAAATTATTTAACAAAGCCAAGAAATGAGGATTTTTATATTTGTTTGTTAACTATTTGAAAAACATCTCAATACTACTTATAAAACTGAACGAAAAAAATATCATTCTAATAAATATTAAGTTTAACCCTCACCTACCGTATTCATTTTATCTTCGCATGACGCTCGTAACTCGCAAGTCGCAAGACAACGCGCCTCGCGATCGCGTCGCGATACGCATGTGTGGGCTCGCACTAATTGACCGTATCGCGCGATATTCTCGGTATTCGTATAAATGTGGCCTGACCCTTATGTTGTATTGCGATTTCCATATTCATTGGGAAATGATAATGCTAGTTATTGGTGTTGTTAGGCGATTAAATTGATAGGGAGAAGTAGTTTAATTTTGCTTGTACTTGCTACTACATGTGGTGGCATAAGTTTTTATTTAATAACTATTAACTCTTTTAGTATTATATTAACCGATTAATATTAACGTTGTTTCTGCTCTTGAACTACCTAAGGGTTCAAAATTAATTTAATATTATATCAAAAAGGGTCGTAACACTTGATAAAATTGGTAGTCACCGCTAATGCTCTTAAGATTACATGACCGAAGTGAAATAGCACATAGTTGGTTCCTTCACAAAAAAATCACATCTATTTAATAAAAGAATATCAGCATAATAATATAATGAACCAGCTAAAGTCGATAATTACATAGAACTACGATAACTAAGTTCCCGTATCGTGACAAATATTATATTATGTGAATGACAGATGTCAGTCGGTATTATGTTTGTAAGAACCACATCGGCAGTGTTACGGCTTGAAAGTTCTTTGTATCCACAACTTGAGTGCGTGACTGTACCGACAACGATCTGTAAAAATTAGCAATATGACAAAAAGATAAGAAACTAAACGTGATAGGACAATACATTAAAATAAGGCTAGACTAATTTAGTTAAAAAATAAACTGTTTTGTTTTGCGTGCACTTCACCTTAAAATTGGCATTGCACTAAGTGACAAGAATTTGTAATCTTTGACGAGCCTGTTGGGCAAGTGGTTTGTGACCCTGACTGTTACACTGGAGGTCGTGGGTTCATTCCTACCCAGGACAAATGCTCTGTGATGAGCAAGTTCATTTGTTCTATCTGTATGTATTTAGAAATAAGTATGTGTATCAGTTGTCTGTTTCCATAACACAAGCTCTTATCTTGGGATCCGATAACCGTGTGTGAGTTGTCCTGGAATTAATTATTAATCTATTACAGAAAGCAGACTAAACTTTATACCTTAGGTTAAATATCTTTTTATCAACAACTACAACTATCCTTTGGCTAGATAAGGACCATGTTGGTATCACAAAAACAAAGGGATCGTGCTCCTACATACCCGAGCCCAATCGATTAGGAAAGCTCACCCACACCGTATGACATCGCATTCCATTGCTGTAAATGCAGATATTATGCGGTACAAGACATAGAAATGCAGCGATGTAACGCAAATTAAAGAAAGGCTGATAAAGTTATAACTAATTAAATGAAGTGGAAATTAGTGATGAATGTTATTGCTTTAAAATTAAGGTTCTGTCAAGTTCAAAGTAGGTAAATAATAATAAAAAATAAAACAATTTAGTTAGACATGGTAAGTGTGGAATATGCAAATATCAAGTGACAAAAAGCATCTTTACAAATTGCAAACTTTTGTTAGATGTTTTATTAAGTAATGTTTTTGCAGTTTTTTTTTTCATAACTTATAAATTTTATGTGGTGTAATCCGTATTTGTAATCCTTTTCAGTCAGCCTTATTGCTTATACAAGTAAGGCCCGTAATCTCTACCCGCTCATACCTTAAGCGTTGCAAGCTGCGCCGGCGCAGGTCGGTGTACGCGCGGCGACGCGTGGCGTTTGATCTGCCGACAAAGGCGCCGCCATGGGAGCACGTGGGGATGCTGCGTGTACCAGGAACGAGGACCTCGGAGATCAAGGGTTTGAGTGATATACCGGTTGTCAATACTACTCATATTTGTTTGTTGTTTGTTAAGGGACATTTTGGTGGAGTTGTTTTTGTTACCCCTGGTGCTTAGGGATGATTTGTTTAAGGGTATCTGTAGCATTATAGCTAACAAACAGAAGGATCGATTTTGATGTGATTAATATTATAGTTGAAAGTCGACGTGATTGAAAAAGCTATTGTTTTTGAAGATTTACTACTGAGCAGACTGTCTGAAAACTGTGCACATGAAAAAAACATATTACGACCGGATGTAGAGTACTAGAATATTTATTCTTGTATTGTAACTAGGATTATAATAATATAATTTGGATATGCCTTATAATAAAAAAAATGTAAGTACAATTGCATGGGTGTTTGTTGCACGTTTACGAAAAACCACTAAATAGATCACTATTTATCCCAATAACTCCATGAAAATAGACACAACATGATTGAAACTGGGAAATTACACTATTCAAATACCTCTTTCAAAACCACCATATAATTTTCTCCCGTTATATTTATACCTAGAAACTGTACAATTTCCTAACATTAACATCTTATATATAAAAATGAATCGCTAAATGTGTTGGTAAGCGCATAACTCAATAACGCCTGTACCGATTTCGATAATTCTTTTTTTGTTGTATTAGTTATTAACAGGAGAAGGTTTTTATGAAAAAAAAATGGAAAATTGTGCGGATTTTTTTTTTAAGGCATCTTATCCTTTGTTACGATAGTGATTTGTTGGATTCATCTTCGCCCCCAAAAATATAAAGGCACCGGGAACGGGACATATTCACGCGGGTGAAACCGCGGGGCACAGCTAGTATAACATAAAACTAACAGTTAAATCTGCTAGTCCTAATACAGCACTAAATATATTAAACCACATCCCTATATAGTGTGAAACGCAACTAGTTGAAATAACCGTTTCCTGAAACAGTTTTTCATAACGATTAACTGTTTACGTTTTACATTTAAAGTGTTAATAAATTAGTTTTGTTATGTATAGCTGTGGATTATCTGTTAGCGCAGTGGTTGTCTGCGTTAGGTTTCAATAAGATAATTATATTCCTGAGGTGAATTATTAAAATAATATATGATATAGAACACAGATGATACAGTTAACTAGTTACATGGTAAATGTATTCTTTTTTTGCCAGAATACAAAGTCAAGATCATTGCTTGAAAAAGGAAATAGAAATGCAAAAAATAATATGTTTTTATTTAGCAAAAACCGGATTGGCATTGATTAATTTATTTGCATTGATCCATTGGACCTCTAATCTTATACTAACAAGCCTACCCTAATACAATACTGAGCCATAACGGAGCACAATTAAAAAAATCTCTTATAAGCCCTTTTTTCACCACTTATTCAACAAGATGTAATCAAAAATGTCCCATAGTCGTAACATTGTATTATTATCAATTTCATCTCAATAATGTTAATACGACAGACAAATTAATGTTCATAATTAAAGATAAGCTACTAATACTACATGTTTAGGGTTGTCGCAAGACAGATTTGTTTAAAAATTAAAATGTGTTTCTGTACAAAGAATAAATGTGAGAAAATCTGGATGAATAAAAAATCTGAAATCGATATGAAAGCAAGCGTCGAGATCACCTGTTCCTCCTCTGTACGAGCATATGATAGGTACTCTGTGAGAGCTGGCACAAGGTATTCTTTTTTTATTTATTAAATAAGTACTTGCTGCATTATGAAATATAACATTACTACAATTACGTAGTACTTTCAGTGGATTATTGAACCTATTTAAAATTTTATATCTCAACTAATAACGAACTGTGATTAGATTAGATAAACAGTCTCTATAGCATGCGATTGTGTGTTATTTCTGTGCGTCTTTTTTTCGGATTATATTTTAATGTGCCAACCCTAGAAACTCGTGTGGTCTACCACCAACGCGTTCCCGCAGTGCACTACCACTTTTACTACTTAGTGCAAAACATGACCTATTGCTTAGCTCTATATTAATTACTAAGATAAGTATATCACAGAATATTAAATGTTATTATTGTGTTTTAAATTTGGTGAGGTACCAAAACCTTTTTTTTATGTACTGGTCCCAAGCAATGTTAGGGTTGGGTTTCAGGCTTACCAGATTCTCCCGAATACTTTAATTTACAGGGAGTGACATAACTTTTGAAGCCTAACAACCAGACTGGACTCAAGCATATAGGGGATTCTTGACTAGTTTCAAGATCAAATAAATATAGTAAATGTAATGTAAAGGTATTAATTAAGGTATTCGGTACACGGTAGTCGCTATCCAAAAGTTTATTATATAAAATGATAAAGTTTATAGTTATGGGTAGGTCACTTCCACAGACGAGGAAATAATGGATGATGGATGGAACCAGGACTGATAGCTTGAAGTAAGTTTACCTGAGAATAAGATGCCGAAGCAGTTCTAGTTAATTTTATGAACAGCAGAAAATAATGTGGTTTTACAATTAAGTCATCGTCTATTGAAGAGTTTATTTGCGTGTAATATCTATTCACATTTTATTTAATATTTAATTAATGACAATAAAATATATAATTGATCACCTAATAGTACTAAAATTACCTACAGGATGTAATTTCAACTTTATTAGTACTATTTAAATCCTTTAATTAGAAATTAAAGTAAATGTAAATTATTTCAAAATGAAGTTATTAAAATCCTGGGTGGCTAGAATTTTTTTATAGAATTAAGTTTTACTTACTTTTAATATTACTGTCAGTATTAAAAAGGAAATAAATTTACTGTAAAATTAAGTACATAACATAAAATAACGATAAAATTAAATAAAGTAGAGCAACTTTACGATTACTATTAAGATTGCCTGTATTAAACACAATTTTAACTTCAAATAACTTATCCAATTTAAAATTAGAAGCATTCTACGTACCTATAAAAAACCATAGACAAAGAAGGTGACAAACTTCATTATTATTTTGCAAGAATTAAATAAACAAATTTTCAATAAAAATATACCCTAGGGTTGACAAACTAAATGCTGCTATTAACACTGCCGGTACGACATTTTCAAATATAGCAAAACCTAGGGTTGTCCCTTAGTTACTGCACAGTGGGAAGCCCTAAGTTATCTACACCTAAAGGAACAAACTTTTTTGTAAACAGCCAGGATAAAACCAACAAATTGTCAAAATAGTGTAGTTTTTCACTATTATTAACAATTCTAGGTTTCTACCTAGTATTTACTACAGATCTACAACAGCTTGGAGTGACAAAGGAAGAAATACACAACCTTTACTTTTACCAGCCAGCGTCAACCAACATATTTCCGAAAAAGTAATAGTATATACTCGTAGCTACCTAGTTTAAAAAGTCAGTTTTAGGGGTGTAACTAACAGTTGCTCAGTAAGCAGCTTCAAGCAGTCCCAGAGAAAAAAATACAAACTTTCTTGTTAACAGCCAGCATCTGCCATCTAATTTTCAAAATATTGTTTATAGTATTTAAACTGTACTAGGGTTGTACCCACATTGTATCGACTAGTTCCTGAGTTAGCAGCCCTGTGCAGTCGGGTGGTCCGGCGGAGACGAGCTCCCGCTGCGACATACCACCGGCCGTCCACATAACTCATACAGTCTGTCAGCAACTAGCCGGCGAAACCGAAAGTATTTACCGAATTATAAAGTTCACTAGTTTTATGTTTGGTCAAAGAAACTAGTCGAGATTTGAGTTTTGAATTTGAAATTGTGAGTATCAGACATTTAGAATATTAACGTTCGAAATTCAGAACATAGAAACGACGAAAACTGCCTCTTTGGCCTAGTGGCGCTAAGTGCGACTGCTGCGCTGGAGGTCTTGGGTTCGATTCCCGAGTCGACCAAGGTGTTATTGAGTTTTTCTATGAAATTCTCAGTAGCAGGTCGGAGTTTGGATTTCTGCCCGGTAAGTGGCAATAGGCTCGCCCCCTATTACATGGGACTTAAACATATCGGCGAACCGCCTACCCCTTGGGGGTTACAGGCGTGATGATATGTTATGTTATGTTATGAAACGACGAAAAATAATTATGACACTTTTTTATCAGTTAAGCGGTACATGAAAGTGTTGTCATTTTGATTTTGCATTTTGCATGAGCTCAGCAAAATATACAAAGCTTAACCAAATAAAGTTTGGGACCCTATCTACTTAACGACCCATCTAATTAATAAACAACTTTACAACCGTAAACATACACATTAATTTAATTTATTATTAACTAATATAATCATTTACATTTCAGCACTGGCGCCCTAGTTAATTAGCGGGAGGTACAACCTGACATTGTGACCTCCGCGGTTGATCCGAAGCAAATTGAATCGTGGTCTGAAAAAAAAAACAAAAAAAACTGCGGAACGTTGGCGCCAACGCGCAGCGATGCTCTTTATTTGAATGTCTGCCGTTCTTTTGAGCTTCGTTTTTTGTATTTTTTTGAAAAAGGAATGTTCTCGCGTGTTCGCGGACCGCTCCTTGCTGTTTCGACATTTTGTCATGTCCGATTGTATTATGTTTTATCTATTCTAAGCGGTGAATGCTAAAGGGTTTTTAATTTCGTTTGATAAAAAATGGTTTTACTTTCACTTTGATGTTATTTAGCAAAAATGTAAGGCTTGAAAAACGAGTGGATGTTATTATTTTGTTTTACAGAATCTCATTGAATAACATAAGTTTCTTCTCATACAGAGAAGGGACATCAAATGGAGCACCAGATTTTACCATATACCACTCTTCATTACTTATAGTTGGATATTTAAAGAATGAAGTAAAGTTTTAATTACAGAGCCTCCATCCAGGTTTTGATTTGATGAAAATATCATTGCTTATGTGCCCTAAGACCTATGACAACTGTCTTCAGACCATGGAAAACGTTTTGACATTATTACTCAATTTATTGTAGGGACATATGCAATGAGGATCAGAATAAACTTTTCAAAAGTTCTCAGGCCTTGGCCACTTCACCGACAATGGTCATAGCCAACTGTGGCCATTGTGAAATCAATAGCTCGTCCTCAAACCCGGGAGCAAACAGCTAATCCATTTTAAGTATCCATTTACGTAGGTAATTGTATCATCCAAGCCACCTACCTGAGCCGAATCTCCTTTGACATTTCACACTCGAACGAACAATTTGAAAACGTTTAAATAATTGTTCCATTGCCGAATGTCGAGCGCATTGTATTTTTTGCGGATTATTAAAATCCAATTTCGGCGTAATGAGCCGGCACTTGAATTTTTGAAATTGGAATGCTGTCATGCGTTTTGCGTCACCTATCGCAATTTAGTTGCTCAGGTAATGTAAAATGGCGGGTGGGATTAGAATTATTCGTCCATTTAAACATTTAGTTAGTCGTGTGTATAAATGTGTATTGTTGAGTTAAATGGTTGTCATCTGTGAGTTAAGCTGGTTGTCGCTACCGATGGCCTTTGTCGGTGTAACGGTGAATACAAAAACTGTGCCTAGTTTGATGGTGAAAAGAAACATTGTGTAATCCAGTAATGTTCTAAAATACCTTCTATAGTTCAAGAAAAATAGTATTTTGAGTTAGGTACGAAAACTGCATCAACGGTAAAGCTGCCTTCCTTTTTAATTGGCATAAGTCTACATATTGCAATCATCAGAAACTTTTGGTAAGTGACTTTTGCACCTAAATCCTTGATTAGGTATAATACAATAAAATATTCTTAACCTTTACTGGGTACTTACTTGGCCTTACACATTACCCAAGTTACATTTTAGACGCGTTGCCGCTGTACTGTACCCATCGTCAATTCTCGGGCAATCTTTAAATTGAAATACCATGTTCTCAAAGCATAAGACGCGCCATGCTCAATAATTCTATTCATTACTCACATTACATATCCGATAACACTCAACACCTACAACAATACCATAATATTGTAATATTTCTTCCATGTAATCTACACAGCAATATTTGTGGTCTATTATCCCATCAGGCCTGATGCTGCTATTTTAAGTCAGTGAGTAAACATTCCAGTGTACTTGATACTGTGCTTATAATCGTATTTAGATAAATTGAGTTTCATGAAAAATGTACACCTACTTGCCACTGTTGTCATTGCAGAATTTCAAGTGACTGTTCTTAACTGAATACGAAAATTAGGCAAAATAACAATAAGTACACTGGAGCGTTTACTAATCTACCACTCACTGACTTATAGCGGCATCGGGCCCCAGGTCTGATGGTACATCAACCACTTCGTGTTTATTTTGGAAAGTTTAAGGAGCTCTCGATGCGTCCAAATTCGGCACAAATTGAATATAATTGGTGCAACAGCTCTGTGCCTATAAATTGTAAGGGTGCATGCAGACTGGTGGGGAATGGGAGAAACTATTAGGTCTTTAACTAATGTCGAAACGGAGCTGAGATAAATCATGAGTACTGCATATCACAATTTTATCGATCTAATTATTATAGCTAAACGATGCTTGGGTTTTAAGAACAGCTCAGCGTACCAAGGTGAAGGTAAAGTAAGGAATATGAGGTAAAAATACAATGTAGTTTTGTTAAGAAATAAACATAACTAAAAACATTATTTTTTCTTGAATAAGACATCTAGTAATACTAAACTAATCCTAAAATCTTGAAATTATTTGATAATAGGACTTGAAAACATTTTTTATTATTTTCCCATTAATTTAACACAAAAACTACATTAATCCCATTACAATTACAAACCTAAATACACTATCAAAAGAATTCAAATAGCAAATATAGTCGCAAGATGGCCGCCTCCTAATACCGCCAAAATGTCGCAGCAATCTGTAACGGCTGGCTGCATCAGAAAACATTACAAAAAATATCCGCCCGAAAGTTTCCACAGATTAATTTGTCATTTGAAAGTAAACTAGTTTTTTTGGTATCGGCTTGAAAAAAGTCGAAGCCCAATTACGTCTGTGTAGACTTAGCTTTATTTAATTTTGGTGTTTGGTTCGCAGTATTGTGCTTTTAGTTAGTAATTTTAATTATGGATTTTGTAGTATATTATTATATAGGTTTATTAGTATAAGTTATTATAATATTATAGTAATAAATAATTAATCATTGTTATGAATTTATGTAAAACCAGATTATCGAATTATAACTAGGTACTAAACATACTTTTAGTAAGCCTTTCTAAGTAACTCATTATTCAGTATTCTGCACTACATCATTTTACTTATGTAAGTATATAACTTTATTGAAGAATAAATATATCTAGCAAAAAAACCACACTTATTGTCCTGTTAATTACCCTGCCAAAATAACACAGCATAGCACGGATGCATGTTTTATATTAATAATAATCAAGCCTATAAACGTCCCACAGCTGGGCACAGGCCTCTTCCCATGTAGAGAAGGCGCGAGCATTGATCACCACGCTTGCTCTCTGCGGATTGGCGATTTCAGTTCTAAGATTTTTCCCAAGGTTTCCTCACGATGTTTTCCTTCACCGTTTGTCAGAAAGTACATATAACTTTGAAAAGTTATGTTATATATTACTGATTGACAATTCTCTAAGCTATTTAAATAAGTCACAAGCCTAATAATCAAACCAAAATTACGAAATGATTTAGTCAGTACAAAACACGCTCATATTTCCTTATACCTTACCATTAATCGTAACACACTTTCATTAAACTAGAACGAGCCCACAAGACCCCACATAAAAAATAATCTAAAACATAAAGCTAAGTGTACACGTAACTATACCCCCTCTTTAGCACGGTCTCTTGGCCAAGTCGGAGGGAAATTATCCGGAAAATAGCCGGGATACGCAAGCCGTAGGTGTAATAATACCCCCTTCCATTCGGCTTTTACAGCCTGCGTTAAAGCCGGCCTCGCTAGTGAACTCTAGGTTTTATGTTCTATTTTATGTTTGTCCTAGTGTTGCGGTGCTATAGAAACGGTTACCTATATTTGCAGTGTTTATTATTAATCTTTGTATTTATAATTTAGGAGTGAAGTTCCTCACTTAGTTTAGGTGTACAAATACTAATAATAATTATTATTATTTAAAGCCTGAACTGTCCCACTGCAGGGCAAAGGCCTCCCTTTCCTCCTTCCACAAGTCTCTATTGTTTGCTAATTGTTGCCAGTCCTTCCCGTATGCGTCCAGTTCATCCCTCCATCTCCGCCTGGGTCTTCCACGCGGCCTTCGTCTATTAGGAACCCAATTTGACAAATACTAATGGTTGTTTTAAATTAACGGTCAATAATACAGCCAATTGTGTACGGCAAATGTCGTTTTCTTTATTGTTTTCTATATTTTCTTATATTTTATTCCAACTTTTTTCTTTCAAAATATAAAATTTGACAAAAATGCCTACCTATTTTTTTCCTTTGTTTGCAATAACAATCGTCTTTAGAATAAATAGCCCAAGCATCTAGACCACTTAGCCGCTACTTTTATGTCTTTATACGTCACAAGCTCTCCAGCCATTCAGATAATATTTCCAATCAAAAACCATCCACTAAATTCCAACAAAAAATCTATCCTAAAAATTCCAAGAAACATATATCTTGAGACGGGAGGGAAAAGGGGGGTGGGAGGTAAGCAGAGGGGGGTGAGGGGGGGTAGTGTGAAGGTAAAGAGATAATTCCTTTTAACTCCGGATAGTTGGGTGAGCGGAGGTAACACGTTAGAAGTGGATTCGGATCTCTGGAACTCTTGAGTAAGTTTTGGTGAATCATGAATTAGCTTGTGTGTTAGTTTGTTGCATACATGTCTTTAAATGATAAATAAATAAATAAATGCGGACAACATCACAAACATTGTTCTGAACCCAAAGTAAGTAGCTATTAAGCACTTGTGTTATGGAATCCAGATACAACGAAAGTACCACAAACACCCAGATCCGAGCCAATGTAGAAAAGTGAGTTTCTACATTGACCCGTCCGGGGATCGAACCCAGAGCTAGCGACACCTTGAAAACCGGTGCGTACGCCACTCGACCACGGAGGTTGTCAAACTGACGTGACGTGATGTTGACGAAAAACTGTAGTTTATAATGTGACTGAAGTACAAACAAACTTATAATGTTAGAAGCTATATAGAGCTAGTGTATTGTCATTTATCGGGCTTTTTAAATTAAGCAGTTGAGTATTAAAATGTTTTTGCAGGAAAATCGGTAAGAATTTAAGTTAAATTTTTATTCTTGAGATAATTATATTTCAAATTGAAATAGTAATGTAAGTTTTTTCATGTCATGATTTTAGGCATATGAAATAGGTAGACATCTGCTATAGTTAAGCTCCTACCGCATTAGAAAATAAAACTTACCTTTACCAACGTTTATGCATTGGGCCTTATAAAAGCTCTTCCTCAAAAGCCGGAAATAACAAAGTTTTAATAGACCAAACAATCACCTCGCGAAAGGAGCAGTAAGCGCGAAAAATAGTAAGTGTTGGGGAAGACGGCAATTATAACTGTAGCGACTTTAAAGTTGAAGTTGTTTGGCTTGAAATATGGTAGGTGACGAAGTTTGCCTCTTCAGTCGTGAAAGTCCTTAAGCTTTTTTACGAGGAACGGAAGACACTTAGTAAAGTTTGACGTTGATGTATTTATTAATGTGTTTTAACATTCAGAAAAAATCTTTTTTTTTTACTTCTATAACATAACATATCATCACGCCTATATCCCCGAAGGGGTAGGCAGAGATGTATCAATGTACACCCGCAGTTCGCCGATATGTTTAGGTCCCATGTAATAGGGCGCGAGCCTATTGCCACTTACCGGGCACAAATCCAAACTCCGACCTGCTACTGAGAATTTCATAGCAAAACCCAATAACACCTTCGTCGACTCGGGAATCGAACCCAAGACCTCCAGCGTAGCAGTCGCGCTTAGCACCATTAGGCCAACGAGGGAGGCAACTTACTTCTATAGTCTAAAAAATACATTAAGTTACCAATAATTGAGTATTGATGAAGGATTAAATAATATACTACACTTACATTCCTCAAAAGAGCCACAAAATATTTTATACTCGTAGGATATATATAGTTCCTATCCTAAAATAAGAAAAATCTTGTCTCTATTATAATTGTGGAGATACAGTCCATAATATTTAAAGTATCTGTCTTAATTCTACACATACGTCCCTACACTATTAATTACGAAAATAATTTTCTAAAGCCCTCAAAAAATCGACAAAACGAACACATCATTAAAAAGAGAACCATTTTAATTTACTCATATGTAAGTTGTCCATTTCCAAAATTGTTTTGAAGTCCAGTAAATCTAATACATACTTTTGAGATAGCAAGACACATACAGTCTTACTAACTGCATACAGTGTTCATCCAAAATGACTCAAATTAAATAATAATAATATTCCGGGACATCTCACACACGGTAATCTGATCCCAAGCTAAGCAGAGCTTGTGTTATGGTAACCAGACAACTGATAAACATACTTATATATTTAAATCAAGACATCTACTAATTTTGTACCTACTTATGTGTACTCCAAAATTACTCTTACTTAAATCAAATTCGCGATCATCGGCAACAATTCCTGAGCGTCGTTCAAGGCGTACCTCCCAGACGGTAAGGTCGGAGGCGCGGTAACACGCTCGCAATAAGATGACCACCCTTGAGACGGACAAAGACTTCTTCGTGTCATAGAGTAGGGCGCAGACGCGACAGTTTGAAATGGAAATTTTGAAAAAGTTAGAGGTACGTTTGGGAGTGTAGGATCTAGACATAATAGTTTGTAAGATTAGGTCATCGCAAAGACTTTTCTGACAAAATTAAACTCGTTGACAAACTTGCCTAAAATGTGTTTCTTAAGCACCTTTAGAATTTGAATCAGGGTCAGGTAAAATTATATTCTTCTGTATATAATATTATTTTGTAGTCGATTCAGTTTTGCCAAAACAATTTTTTCGGCAATATTAAAATTGACGCCCTCAATGTTTTTGTAGTTTTACAGTTTAATGGTAAGTATTTTCAGTATCCGCTAGATAACAAAACAACTCAAGAAAGAAATAGTTTTTTTTCTAATTGTCACCTGAAAATCCACCACCAAAATCATAACCCTCACTATCCATATCATCACTAGAAGGCGCAGGAAACACTCTATCCCATACTCTACGTGTGCACAAAACGGCGAAATTTTCTGCCTCTCACGTATCTCTGACACACACACATACATACACATACATACATACAAACACATACAAGGGGAGGAGGGGGTCTTCGCTGACCCGTGGCGCCGCCTCAGATTGTTACGGCCAAAGAAACACTCCCTGGGAATAATGGTATGGAGTAGACACGGTTTTGTTATAATGCAGGTGGGATTTTATCAAATTTATTGGGCTGAGACTTGTTATAAAGTAAATGAGCTCAGAAAAATTCAAGAGTTTTTTTTTTGCTTCTTCTTACTTATGGAATTAGGAACAAACGACTAACCTGATGTTTAATGAATGTTCAAATTTAGGTCAAATAAATTAAGTAGATTTACGAAACAGCCTACATACTAAAGAAACCATGGTTAATGGACCTACTCTCCTGAAATTGTAAACAAAAATAACACTATCACACCTATTGTATATTTACCCAATAACCACTTAAAAAAACTACTAAGAAATACGAACCATAAAACTCCCTAAATTTTAACAAAAATAAAATTAAAATTACAAATTAAGTTAGGCATCTCCTTACCATTATTAGCCCTCACAGTACACATTCAAAAGGATCACGAGTTTCTTGCGCCCCGCACCACTTTCATACCATATCTTATTTTATATTTTTATTTATTCTGCTGTATATTTACAGAGACTAGACCAGTATTTAGACTTTGTTTCGACACATCAGCGTTTTTGGTAATATGGGGAGGGTACACGATATTATTATTATTATAAGTGATCACTTGTTAATCACTTTGGTAGTCCACATAATGCATCACTATCAAATCCCATTTAAAATAAAATAATAATAAAAACAGCCTATAAACGTCCCACTGCTGGGCTCAGGCCTCTTCCCGTATAGAGAAGGCACGAGCATTGATCACCACGCTTACTCACTGCGGATTGGCGATTTAAAATATGGAACTTTTTACTTTAATTATTTTGCTATCCCACTGCAAAGGAAAGGCTTTCCCCAAAATGCTTCGGGCTCTTTTTCCTTCTCGTGAAACCGACCCGCTACCATCTTCTCCTCCTAAATCGTTTTCGGGTCCCGGCCCCAGGTACTCATTCATTTGCAAATCTAAAGCATCTAAAGCAGTTATGGAATTCAGACACAACATAGAAACCCAAACAAAGAAAAATCCTCGTCTGGGTATCAAACCTGGGACTTCAGTTCTAGACACCTTGAACACTAGTGAGTACTCCACTCGACCACGGCGGTCTTCAAATTAATTACATTATAAGATATTAACCAAACAGTATTTGTGTTATTCAGTTAAATCGTGTATCCCTTGCCTTTACCGATTGTCATTATCTTATTGGTCAGTTACCATAAGCTTATGACAAGCTGTTATGGTGTTTCGATAAAAACCCCCATTTTATTATTATGTCTGTATTTGTTTTACTTAAATATTGCTTTTTAGCATTTGTTGCTTATTTCGTAGATGGACTTTTATCGGAGATATGTTCTAATAAAAATATTTTACCGATCTACAAAGAAATACAGAATTTTGGATTCATAAGCTAATTTTGACTTTGGACTAAGCTACTAAATAATTAAGACAATTTGTAAACATTCTTGATATAAGGATGAACAGATATACAGGGTGTTACAAAACCCCTGTCCGATCCGTTAAGGGGTTGTTGGGCATCGACATCTGATTACATTAATGTAGAAAGTAAATGTAAAAAAAAATATATAACCTATTTTTTTTTTCTCCAAATGGATAATGAGAATGACGGCATTGTCACAGGTTCTGCTGAATGATCATACAAAAGGTCAATACCGACGAAAATGGTGTTGCAATTTTTGATTTATCTTCAAATTAAGGGAATTTGGCGGCTACTTCAAAGTTCATTATTATTGTTAGTATCATGACTATTCCAAATTTAACATTTTATTTGGGCATGTGATGGTGAACCCTATATCCCCCTTTCGGGTCGGACAGGGGTTACGTAACACTCTGTATGTATACCTATATGTAAATTATACCTATAAATCATTCCTTTACTAAATGAAACGAACTGTAAAGCGCCAACATATTGTGAAAAAGTGATCATTTTATTTATTTATTTATTTATTTAATAATTTATGTACACACAACACATTTTAATTGAATACAAAGGAAATTTCAATACTTATTTAATAATTATAGTTGTCAGAACTAACTCCCATTCAAGACATGGAAGCAAAGGTGACCCGTGAAAGAAACTTTTCATCCACCATAGTTTGCTAAAAGGTGAAAAACTGTTTATTAGATTTAATTAAGTTGTTCTTAAAGATACTAAATGGGTTGTAAATGATATCGACATCGAATCGAACAAACTATTAAATTAGCAGACTCTTGTCTGGAATTTTATCTTTGTCTCAGATCTGAAAATTCCTGAACAATACCTAATCTATTAATACTATATCTACAAGTAGCATTTGCCCTTTGTCTACAACAATTACCTACATAAAACAGTTTTTCATCTCTTTCCTTCTTATAAGAAATCTCTTAAGTGTGAAAGTGAGGATAATAAAATTTAAATAGACCTAATAACACATATAGGTAATTCTAAGTAAACTAAGTATAAATACAAGTTTATGTTTCTACTAACTAGTAATGTCGCGAACATTACTCAATGTCGCAGCCACACGTACAGTCGCAAACAAAAGTCTTAATGGCAATAAATTTTAGTAATTCAGTTTTATAGCTGTAATTTATATTTATCTAAGGTCTCTTTCCCCACCCTATACTATAACTTATTATAATAATGGGCATATTTTAGTAGTGCTTTTAATTTACATTCTTTGAAATTCACTCTCTTTCAAATTCCTCTTTACACAAACATTTCTTTTAAATGAGAAATAGCTCGTTTTTTTTTTGTAATCATTATAATCTGTTATTTATTGCCTCCCATTTTTTGAATCCCACTCCTGGATAATATGTCCTATACCACCTGGATATAGTCCAAGAAAAGATCTAAGAAAAAATTATGGTACATTATTACTACTAAACTTGACGCTGTTCACAGTTTCTAAATAAATGTAGTGTCATCAACATTTGTGAATATTAGAGTTTCTTACAAATAGGCTTCATGTTCGTGATCCTGATGAATAGTATGTCCTAGGCATTGTATTTCAAGACTAGTAATGTATGGTGACATTACTCACTGTCGTTAGCAAATGGCCGATCGTACAGTCACACACAAAATTTATATCGTCAAAAAATAATTATAGTGCGACTTTGTGAAAGTCCTAATATCAGGACACGTATGGAATTTGGAACGTAAAATTTTCACACAGGGCCTTTTTTTCATTAGATAACTATGACCACTGTTAAATAATAAGTAAATAATTATAACGTGTGTACTGGTTCGTGGTGGCGATGAATAAGGTTGTTTGCAAGACCGGGGAACGCCTGTGCCCAGCAGTGGGACAGTAGTATGCAAGACTTGGGGAGACTTGCTCAGCAGTGGGACAGTATAGGCTAGAGAAAATAGGTCTCGTCAGATTTAAAGTTCAAGTCGTAGTACGATTACCTGTGCTGACTTGTGTGCTGTACAGGCATGCATTAGCATACCTTCACACCCACACCAACACTCCTGAAAACTAACACTATCAGAAAACAAAAGACAGGCGAGCACGTCATGATTTATAACCGCACTAAGAATGTGGTTTATCGAAAATTCCCGATACAATAGGACGTGGGGGGTGAGGCGAGGGTATGAAGGGAGGGGGGGATACAGTGGGAGGGATGGGGGGAAGCAGAGGCGCTGGTAGCGGCGCCTGCAGCCGCGCCCGAGATAAGCGCGGCGACGCCCGTCCTATGAAATTATAGCACCCCTGGCGAGGCTCGCGGTGTAGTAAGGGAGTAAAAGATTTTCGTGAATAGTTTTTGGGAGTAAATGCGTGTTGTTTTCTTGCTTGGAATGTCTGGCGACAGCACTGTTACGGAAGGTTAGGCTTTAATTTATGGCTTGTTTGAAATGGTCAAGTATTTGTAAGAAAGTAAATACTATCTTACTGGCATTGCCTTTAACTAATCTTCGAATATCACTAAAACGTAATGGTAGTTTTACTGACAGACAAAGAGGTATTGATCGCCATTTTAAAATGGAGAAAGCTTTATGCTGTTTAGACAAACCCACCTTAGGGCAATATTGAAATTTAAGACAGATCTCTTCCAAGGTACTTCATAAATCAATTAAATACATGCTTATTGCTTGCAAGTCAAGCTATGAGCCAGCTTCTCTTTATGTATGTATCGTAGGACCCCGACCATTAACAAAAAAAAAATCAAAACTAATTCTAATTCACGAAAAACAATCGCCTTAACCACCCTTACTACACCGCGAGCCTCGAGAGGGTGTTCGGGTCGAGCTCTCCTCCGGGCCATTTGTCAGTGACAGGACGTCGCAGAGGCCGGGGGGGGTGAGGCACGACCCAGGGGGAGGGTAACCCCCACCACCCACCGAGATTCCTCCGCGCTTGTGGCTTCTGCACGCGAATGTACGAACGTGTTGGACTTAAATTACAGAATGGCCTTAAATTAAACCTAGTACAGTCTATTATGGTTGAGAAGTTTTTAGTTAAATTTTAGTGGAAAATTTTAAGGGTATATCTCGAGTGTATGGTTTGTCTCTTGTTCTTTACATTTGGTTTTCATGATTTCGGCGTAATCTAAGGCCTTTGCTATTAAGGATGTAATAAGACAAGCATTGATCAGTCTATTGGTGGTAATAATTGTTTATAATTTTAATGGATGGACATGATGTCGCCTTTTTTCATCTCTTGTGTCTGAAACTAAGATTTGATAACGGAAATAGGTACGTAGGTATTGAGTTCGTGGAAATTTTGTTTTCCCCAGGGGTACAAGTTCAAATACTTAAACTTCAGTCCAAATAATTCTCAACGAATTACAAAATCCTATACCACTATACTTATACTCTGTAAGGAACCTACTGATATAGCTGCTAAGATATTTTATCCCCGTCTACTTATACTGATCATACCTAAAACATCAACACATAATCGACGACCTCCGTGGTCGAGTGGCGTCAATGTAGAAAGTCATTTTTCTACATTGTCTCGGGTCTGGGTGTTTGTGGTACCTTCGTTGTTTCTGAATTCCATAACACAAGTGCTTTATAGCTACTTACTTTGGGTTCAGAGCAATGTATGTGATGTTGTCCGCATTTATTTATTTATACTTACAAAATTCTATTTTTAATCAAATACCTCACAAAGGTACCAATAGTATTACAAACTTAAAGTGGTACTACAATAATGTCAAATAATAAATACAGCACTAAAAATGTCAAGTTACTTACGACATAGTTAAAGTTTTAAAAGCTGATACTTACAGTTTAGTTAATCCGTTAGAAGTTTTGACCCACTTACTGTATTGGATTGTAGCTAAACGCTTGACTTTTGTGTTGGGTTCGATTCTTGTGCGACAATAATAAACATAAGGGCTAGGAAGGAATACAGACCTGCATGGTTACTCTTGAATTAATTTAAATTTATAACAGTGCAAAAAAAAATTGAATAGTAGTATGTTTTTTTGTAGGTTAATTTTTCGATAGTGGCAATAGGCTAGCCACCTATTACATGGGACCTAAACATATCGGCGAACTGTTTATGTGCATCAGTACACCTCTGCCTAACCCTTCGGGAATACAGGCGTGATGATATGTTATGTTAAATGTTTCGATTTTAGTTAGGAACCTTTTCTCATTGACTCATAAATTCCTCTTAAAAAAAGGCCGTTTTTGCGTTCATAAAACGGTAAATAGATACTTCTTATTTTGAGACCTCATCTTCCAAATTCCAAATTAGTATTTTAATTGTAATAATAACATATTCCTCGCAAATCCCAAAATCCATACAATATGAAAGACAACGTCATCTATTCCTATAGCAAACAAGAATTAATGAACAATCATAAACCATACACTTATCTATAGAGCAAGCAGTTGACACTACAAACAATTCTACCAACTTATTTCACACCCCACTCAAAGGAAACTCACCCTTTGGTCAAAGCAATAAAGCTTATAACAAATGCAAATCTATTTGTAAATCTTACAAAGTTATCATCTCTATCATTTGCAGTTAAAACAAATGAAAATCACTCTTATTTGTATCAGGCTAAAGTTCAATACACACGCATTGGGAATTGGTTTTCTTACAAAGTTATGACTTTAGCTTGTTGCTGGAATATAGTCCTTATGGGTTAGGAAAAAAGGTTGGTATGGTATGCAAATGTTAGAAATGCGGAAGAATCATCAATACAAGGTATAGTAGGCGCAGTAAACGGTGTAGTTTGAATAACTGAAGGGAAGTGGGTACTTTCCTGGGTAAGTCATTTTGTTTTATGCTGTGTTTAGATGTTATCGTGTATTCTAAAAGGTTTGGCTGATTGATGAAAATGTTAGGTTATGGTTGTCTTCTTGACACGAAAAAAGAGTACCTAATTTTATTTTTATTCAGCACAAAAATTCAATAAAGTACATAGTCTAACTTTGTCTTTTTTTTCATGTGTTACAAACTAACCTTAAATCCTACAAAGAATATCGTTTTCTGAAAACATTTATAGTACCTCTTTTGAAGAATAAACCTAGATACTTTTCTACATGAGTAACATCAAGAATAGGCTATAAAAATTAAAACATCAATTTTCAAAAATAACTTCGTTCGTTGACCTGCAGTTATTCTCAAACTCATAATATCTAGCCCTGAAAAATATCGCACAAAATCATTTACATACAAGAATCGTACTCTTAAAGATTCGCGTACACTCGCAAATGACTCACTACTACCAACATAATAAAACTAAAAGCAAGCTATCAAAAACACTTCCATTTTCGAAAGCAAAACAAAGAGCGCACGCATACCAACACAAACATACAAACATAAACCCCAGCCTACGGTCAAGCCACATTACAACACTAAAGTCCACTAAGGCGATTACACTGCACGGGGTCCGCTGAAATTGATCCCCCCACCCCCTTTGCCCCTTAGCTCCCCTCTAGCCCCTTTGTAATGCCTTCATCCCCTACAGTGACTTACAAACGTCTTGGAATTTTGGATGCCGCCATTATTTTTAGTTGAATTTTCTTGAGCGAATTTTTTGTTACGAGGTTGGTATTACTGCTTGTTGGTGCGCGTTAGTGTTCTTGTGTCAAACTGTATTTTTTTTAAAGGTTTAAAATGATGTTGTTCACAAAGATTCACTATACATTTCTCTATGTTAGTAGCTAAAGCACTTGTGTTATAGAATTCAGAAACAACGAAGGTACTATTAACACTCGGACCCGAGACAAAGTGTAAAAGTCATTTTCTATATTGACCCATCTGGCGATCGAATCTGGGAGAGCTGATCACCACGGAGATGATCACAATAAATTAATCAATCCTTACAATATAATAGATATACTTACCTGATTTGCAGATGTAAAATTATACTGTGTAACGTAGAAATAAACAGCAACCTAATATGAAGATCATTCTATTATAAATACCCGTTTCTTAGAACTAGCTGCGACTGCGACTGCGAACAGTGCGATTAATCTCAGTCGCACGTATCGGCCGGCCGTATCTGTCGCGTCGGTCGTGTCGCTCGCGTTACGCGGAACACTCCAAATAGGTACGCCATCTTGATTTATAGGGTTGGCGCGTAGCGAAAGTAACTAATAATTATTGTGTTTATAATCATTTATCCAAAAATAATAATTTTAATTTAAGTATAGTTGTAAATGTCTGTTGTTATATTAGATTTATATATTGAAAAGTATATATAACATAAAAAAAAATCGTTTGTTTTACCAGTAGCTTAGTTTGCAGTATTTTTAAAAGTATCTAGATATTACACTTTGAAAATATCTAATAAATAGTACTAGAATTAAAGAAAACCAACATTCTTAGCTACACATCTGACATTTTTATTTTTTTCCTATTTATTATAAAGATTTACAGTCCTACATTCTTCCAACACTCTTTCTAGGTTTAGGTACACTGTGACAATATTTTACTCATCCCACAAACTCAGACTGTTTCAAAACTGATTCCACAGTTACTCTACAGTAAAAGAGATTAAAAATTTAAGTTCTCTGCCTATCCCTAGGTGTATTACAAGCGTGATGATAGCACACGTTTGAAATAAGCCATCCTTAATCGTTTATTTAATGGAGCATTACAATATATGATGCCTAGGTAGTGCTAGACACTTAAATTAAATGCTATGCGATCTGAAGCTTGCGCAATAACACAAAAAAACTAGACATTAGTAAAGGCAGAGAAGATTATGGCTAAGAAATGTTTGAATTAAAGAAATTTTGTGGAATTTAAAGAAATTAGTCAGAATTTCCAATGTATAGAAAAAAATATATATTTTCTTGTTCACTTGTGTGTAAGTACTTAGGTGAGTCCCAACTTTTGCAAAGTGAATGGAAGGTTTTTTAGGAAGTTAATACACAAGAGACTTATTTTTTCTTGTCCTGTAGTATGGTGAAAAGTAATATGGGATTTTTATAACACTTTTTTTTATGTTATAACTATGTGGATGTGTAACATCTCTATTCAAACTTTCGAAGAGAACAAGTCGCCTTTAAATGGTTCAACATCAGTATCAAAATCTTAATATTTTTATTTCTATAAACCAAAAAAAGGCGCTTAAGAAATGTTGCATTAAAAACTACTGATTCTAGTTGCTGAGTTCCAAAGTGTCATTCCTATAGAGAAGAGCCAACACACATCATCATATTTTACTTGTAGGTTATCCTGCCTACTTGTTAGTTTATTTGTCTTTTTCTGGTTGACAGATAAGCTTCGTAATCAACACCTAGCGAATGAAGCGAAAGGAATATCCACCAATCAGAGGCCGGCATGGCGACCCTTCACGCTTTAGGCGCGAAACTCGACACCTTTCTACTATTCAATAAAATAACGTCATAAGTTCACGCAATACTTCAAGGGAGTTACGACTTTACCGGCCAAGGAATAGGGTTGATATTAGGTTGGGAGGTTAGGTGTGAAAATTTACGCCTATAGCCAAACTAATCAACAATATTGTTGGACTTTATTCCTTTTGCAACAAAGTCGAAATTCGTGTGTTCTTTATAGGTGTATTGTCTAAGGGATTGTGTGTATGTTTGAGGATAACGATTCGTAAGATGTTTAGAATAAGGTTGTTTTTTGGTTGTATTTGTAGGTGTTAAATTTAACACCTAGAGTGCTATTTGTGGATGCAACGACAGTTTCCTATTGGTTGGCTCGAGATATTTGGAGCGATAGATAATCCGTGACTGGTGTTCGTGTGTATGTATGTCATATCTACGAAATAACTATAACTTATGTGAACTGTAGCGGCTTCGTCACTATAATAGGCGGGCACGACTGTGTAAAAAGGTTTGACAAAACAGTTTCTTTTTGAAAAACAAAATTGGAACTATTTAAAGTGTTTCACATTTTGTTTTTTTTTTTTTAATTTATTAAATCGTTTACGACAAGGTAAGCCTTGTATTTTAGAATATTTACATAATTTAAATAAAAATTTATTTTATTAGTAAAAACTTTTAAAATAAAGCCTGAATATGAATAAGGATTTTTTTTTATAATATTCGTGAATACGTTTCCCCTCATCAAAAAACTATTCTATAAATAAACTGAAATACTGACAATATCAATTACAAGATTCCAAAATCAAATTAAAATTGTAAGCAGTCTGCCAACATACCGAACCTCCATCAATTTTCCCGCCACTGTCACATTTACGCGCCAACGATCCGATACATTTTTAATTTTCTCACGGAATGGCGGCATCTCCTACCAGCTATCGTTTTACAATATTATTTCATGTAGGATGTTGATATTAAATAACATTTTTATTAATATGATAGAAGAATACATAAATAGATTTTTATTAGAAATGTGTTAGGCTGTTTGAAAATACCATAGCCATATTTTTTTTAAGGTCATGTCTAAACTGCCTTGTTGGCCTAGTGGTGCTAAGCGCGACTGCTACGCTAGAGGTCTT
Organism: Autographa gamma; assembly: GCA_905146925.1. Classification (NCBI taxonomy): domain Eukaryota; kingdom Metazoa; phylum Arthropoda; class Insecta; order Lepidoptera; family Noctuidae; genus Autographa; species Autographa gamma. The sequence continues at coordinate 2,339,288 of LR989870.1, forward strand.
GGGTTTGATTCCCGAGTCGACCAAGGTGTCATTGGGTTTTTCTATGAAATTCTCAGTAGTAGGTCGGAGTTTGGATATGCGCCTGGTTAGTGGCAATAGGCTCGCCCCCTATTACATGGAACCTAAACATGTCGGCAAACTGTGGGTGTACATTGGTACACCTATGCCTAACCCTTCGGGGATACAGGCGTGATGATATGTTATGTATGTTATGCTTAATGGATTTCTAAATTCGTTTTTTTTATCTTTAATTAAATTATGTAGATAGGTCATTTAAATGCAGAATTAAAAGAACAATAAAATAAATTGGATAACTACCAGAAATGCTTTCCAACATACTTTGTTTTTAAACTAAAAGTGTTTCTATAATTTAATTGTCATTGTATGTCTTTAAAAGTTTAACATCATCGATAATCATTAAGCCAAGCCGTTTCCCACTTTTTCTTACTATTACATTTAATTAGTAGCTACCTTTTGTACAAATTACGTAAAGTATAATTAAATAAAACAATTAAGACTGATTAACGATTAATTATTGAAATATCTGTCGTAGTGAATGGCAACACTGCACCTGTGTGGCCATCCTACCTACCGCTTCGTTTCCTGTTAAAGTATTTGAGTTTATTTCAATTGAACAGCTGATAAATAACAGAACTCTTTTCTATAACTTCTTTGGTATTTATACAATGGATTCTTAGGACTTTCATGGTTGTAAATTACACCGACAAGTGTAAATAATAAAAGTAAACCAGTCATCATCTTAAAATGTATGTCCTCCTTACTCAAATAGTAGCTACATTTTAATAGGCACTAAACAAAACCTTTTCATGGTGTAATTCCAAAAAAAAAATATCAAAATCGGACTACTCTGTAAAAAGTTATACGTGTTCATACATAAAAAAAATATATACCTACACGTCGAATTGAGAACCTCCTCTGTTTTCGTCGGTTAAATTACTAAGAAATACAAGATACAAGAATTAGAAAAAAAAAATACAAGTTCGAATTTCAAAAAAAAGTAATTTCATTTTCCTATTTTCGTTTTTTTAAATTCGTTGTACCTATGAACAAAGAGGTTTATTAAACTCGAAATTTAAACATTTTGACAGTTGTCTTGTTTCTATTATTATAAGCATTCCATATTCAATGTTTGTCATCGGTATGTTCACAGACTATGAGTGAATAGATAAAGTGTTAGTACGTAGTGTTATGAATAAAGTTCGGTGAAGTAGTCAAAGCCTGCGCTCAGGCTTACTGCAAAGATCTCTACCAAAAAAGTAGTGTTCTGCGACGTATAAAAGTTGTCTTGTTTCTATTATTATAAGCGTTTCAAATTCAATGTTTGTCATCGGTATGTTCACAGACTATGGGTGAATAAAGAATGTGTTAGTACGTAGTGTTGTAGTGTTGTGCGTCGTATAAATAATGTAGCGCGGTCGGAACGCGCCGCTCGCTGCGGTCTAGGCGCCGCGCGAGGACAGAAACGTATGGAGATAGTGCTGTGGTGGTAATAATTGTTGGGCAAGATTTTGGGAATTGACTTTTTAATGAGACTGTGCAATACCGAAAAATATGTATATGATTACTGTATATATGATTCAAAGATAAAATGAATTGTGTTTGTCACCACACCACACCTTAACCACAAGAAGTAATCGTCTCACTTGTCAAATTCCCTAAGAATCACTTCCCTAGAAGATTTTCATGTGTGGACTTCATCTATTTACTTTGAAATGATTTTTCACCTGTACTTTCTTACCTGCTTTTCAAAGCACACCCAAAATACCTAAAATCCTCAAAACAAATTCATCCACATAACTAAATAACGAATCCTACCTAATGACGTCATATCTATAACTTTAAACCAGCCATCTCCATGATCCGTGTCCCGCAGCTTGGGTGGCGCCGTCCGCTATAAAATTCGGACAGCGGCGCGGAATCCCACAGATTCCAAGTTAATATTAATTGTCGATCGACTAACCTCAACACACCCCCTCCCTAGCGACAGTGTAGAGGTGTAACAGAAGTATCACGGATACATCTCGGTACTTTGATTGTTATTTATAAGAGAGTTATTTTAGATGAAGGAAAAAAGTTTTGATTAAAGCAAAAATATGTGTGCCTTTGTTTTTTTTTAAAGTTCGGCACTTTAGTCCAGCTTTTGCACTTTCGATAGTTGACTTTAGGTGTTAAAGCACAACAGTTTCTCCAAGACAGTTTATAACATAAAGACTTTTTTAAATAAACACAAGTAAAATGTGACTTTGTATTGTAACTGAAATTGTATGAATTAAGGTAAGAAAGACGCCTATAACATTGTGTCTCTAGTTCACATAGTTGTTTGTTAAATATAAATAAGTTTAATTGGAACTAAAACCTCATCTATATTTGTATAACCCAGACCTTCACCTAGTATTGCCTTTCTCAGAGACATTAATCACCTAAGGTTGACTGGTAGAGAATGCCTTATGGCATTAAGTCCGCCTTTGTGCAATTGTACATGAAGAATTAAATAAATTAATTAATTAATTAATAGTTACTTAATTGATTTCTTGGTATTAACTTAATCTATAATAAACATAACCTGATTATTTTTCAAATATTATTTAAAGTAAACCTTCTGATTCTCACTACTCTATGGCACCGTTTCCCCCGCCACCCACGCCAGACATGGGAAAAACGTTAACGAATTTTTGATTCTTATTTCAAAAGATATGACAGTTATATTTTTTACGTTGCCAGCATTATAGATTCGTATCGAGATTTAGTTAACCGCAGTGATTTTTAGATAATAATTAATTTGATAAAGAATAATTAAGATGGATAATTAAATTAATAGGAATATCTTTGGAACTATGGAATTTGGTATCCATACATTGTTCCTGTCAATTACTAGGAATTTACTAAAACCTTGTATGATAAATTAATTAATAATGTTAATGCATTTCTTGCTGTATAATCACTTTTGTTGTACATATATTGCCTTACTAGCAGACGAGAACAGTGCTTTAAATCGCGGACAAACATAGTTTTATCTATGTTTCAACACTAAGTGCAGGGTCTTCTAAAGCCTTAAAGAATTAAGACTTCTTTCGATATTTTTTCTGGCGGTAAAGTTTTAGATACTTCACAACATTTTGATAGTGATATTAAGTGTGTTTCAATAAGACAAAATCGTTTTGTACTTCTAATCAAAACTCACACCGTGAAAGATAAATAAACGAAGTACCATCACTCAAATAAAAATAAAAAGAACTTATAATCAAGTACCTACTTAATAACATGATACACAAAAAACCGGTAATTTAATCAACCAAGTACATTAAAAAACCGTTACTCATGACCACTAGCCATCTTCCCGATAATTTACGATGTTTTAAATACGGAAACAAACGGTTTTTTTACAATGGCAACACAAAGGGATAAGTAGACGTTAACGTTGTTTGATTTGAAGTTGCCTACCGTTGTGGGATGTGGTGATTTTAAGGGACAGGGCTGTCAAAAAGGAATAAGGACTTTTCAAGATCTTATACTAAAGTAAAAAGCTGTATTCTTCATATATTTAATTTAAGTACCTATGAGATGAAGCAATATCACTGTTTTGTAAATATACTTTTACATTTATGTCCGTTTCTTAAATGTTAAAACTTATGAGTCGTTCAGGAAATGAATATTCAGAAAGGTATGGATCGTCCTTAATAGTGCTATACTTATTGACTTAGTTAAACAGTAATCTTTCTGTATGTATTTCAATCTTTGATTCAAGATTTGAGTATCTACTTAACTATATTAAAAAATATAACTGTAACACTTTAGAATAGAATATAATGACCCTTTTTTTTCCAATTACATTTCTAAGGAATAACACAAAAACTCAAAATCATCTTGAAGAAAAATAAAGTGTAACAACCCTATTTACAAAGTATCGACTCCTTAGTCCCTGCTGGCCGCAAAATTATAGTAAAATCATGTAATTAGGGACATTCGTAATTCCCACTTGCGGTCGCTACTTCCTTCCCCATTGTACTCGCTGCTGGCAGGATATGTCGAGAAACTACTCGATTTTTAATCGATTTCATATATTTTGACAGTTGCGGTCAACGAGCGATTTTTTTGTATGAGAATCGATTTTTTACTCGATTCTCGTGGGTGGGAATCGATGTTAGGCAGTTTTTTGGGTGTTTGTAACAAATACAATACAAAAGGGTAGCAATTGTTTTTTTTTAAACCTTTATACAAAGCTACCTTATTTTTGAAAAGCTCAAGTTTTTTTATAGTTGTCTACGAATGACTAGGATATTGTTAACGATAATAATTGCGGTCGGCATATTCTTATTAAATTAAATAATATTTTAATTCCCAGTATCAGTTACATTTTTAATAACAGTTAACCTTCATAACTAACCATTTACGTAACTAAAAGTTACTTGAACACAAAAAATACATCATGCAGACAATATTTTCACATCCATTACGTCGTTTATTCACAAAAAGTTTTTAAAACATGAACTAAGTCTTCAATGTATGCAATAACAAGGTACATTGCGTAGACAATAAAAAACAAGCATTAACGACAGCAACACTAGAAATAATTGACTCGCATAACTAAAATTGACAACATCCTTTTAAAAAAGAAATTGTTCCCTAGTTAATGTTAATAAAAACTCGGATCGGCGCATCAATTGTCCATAACTAATGGAATATGCTCCCGGCTTGTAATTACCCATGTTTAATGTCAAACAATTATACGCCATATCTGGCGGAATTTACTTTTCATGCTGGCAACATTACGTCGAATTTGAATTGCGTTAGGGCTCGTTCTATATTCGTATAATTATAGATGAGGTACTAGTGTTGGTTTTTTATTACTTTTTTATGGTTTTTGCAATTTTATTTAGACTCTAGTGGAATAGATTGCAGTGATTTTAAACTAAACTAATGCTTTATTAAACTGGGTTATAATAATAATAATATAATATAATGGGAACAAAATCTGTATACTAACTCAGATACCAAAATCTTAATCTAAATTGCCTATCATCGGGAAAATTGCGCATATATTCAACTAGTAATGTACAAATAAACAAATAAATAAAACAATTTAATTTTTAAAAGAATAGCCTATGGATTTTAAGTGGAAGGACAATTTGGAATTGAGAGAGTCAATAGATTTTAACGTAAAGTTTCTTAAGTGCCTTTTTTGGATTATGACAAATAAAAAGATTTAGATACGATAAAAGAAGAGGCCTTTGCAGAGAGACAATACACGCTGATAAAAAAAACTCAGATTAAAACTGTTTTCTGCAATATTTTTTTGAACTAGATAGTTTTTCTTTCTAATCAGAGAAAACCGCGGGTACTGACTAGTTAACAAGCATCTATAACCTAAAACAAGCCAACTTAAATCTCACGTCATTCTCATTTTCGTTAGAAAACCACATTATATTTTTTATTGAACGTTAGACCCGAGACATATGATCCGCCGCGGCTCCGCCCGAATGTGTAACACTACACTTAACAGACGAAGCCGTAAATACCTATGTAATCCGCACCTTATGTGTTAACCTTACTTCAGGGTGTGGGGAGACGAGCTTGTAACTTTAACGTGAAGAAGATTATTTTATTTTCGTCGTCTTTTGATTTTAACGTATCATCACGGCTGTATCCCCGAAGGTTTAGGCAAAGATGTACCAATGTACACCCACAGTTCGCCGGTATGTTTAGGTCCCATGTAATAGGGGGCGAGCCTATTGCCACTAACCGGGCACAAACTCCGACCTGCTACTGAGAATTTCATAGAAAAACCCAATAACACCTTGGTCGACATGGGAATCGAACCTAAGACCTCTAGAGTAGCGTAGTCGCGCTTAGCACCACTAAGCCAACGAGGCAGTTTAAATTTTAATGACTCTGAAAACTAAGGACTTAGGAGATGCTGTATTTTTTGTAGTATAGCCTGTGGAGGACGAATAGGTAAGCATTCGCTGTAAGTAGTTAGTCATATTCAGCAAAACCCGGTGAGATCGAATGCTGATCGCAATAGAGTTTTGGGATTAAGGCTAGGTGAAAAGAGAATTAATTTTAGTCGACCAGATTTTTGGTAAGCAGGAACAAAATAATCAATTATTATGTAAGTTTTGGTATCAGACAGGACAGCAGTAAGATTAAGCTAAAATGTCTTGTTCATCTTGAACAGAATTTTGTTTGTTTTATTTCTTAAATTAGCAGCTGCCTATTTAAATACAGAAACAGCATAAATTCAAGAAAACGCAAACCGAATACTTTCCAAGTATAATACGTAATCGCATGCTTTTGTCATTTAAAAAAAAACAGACAATACTACCGTATTGAGTGACGACAGATGTTAAATTCGATTTTCGAAATCTGTGTTGCCAACAAAAAATATAGTAATAATAGGGTGGAAAAAGGAATATTCTTTGTCGTTATAAATTTGAAATTCATGTCTGTCGTTGACAAGCCACAATGATACGTTTATTTATGTAAATACGGATTATTTGTTGGTTTGTGATGTTATTTATTATAGGTTATGGAAAATTGGGGTTATTAGCGTCTCCTTAGTAAAGGTTTCTTATCCTACTTAATGTTGAGTGCGGTTTGCTTGTGAAACCGCCTTATGTCATTCGAATTTTACCTAACTGTTGATTTTGAGATGTTACTGACTGTTTTCGGATCTCTGTTTTAGATTAAAATGACAGTAGTTAGTATACCTACACATAAATTAGTTGCCTAAGAGTTATTGCTATAAGTAGGTGTGCACTAACAGCTCTAAAAATATCAGGTGAGATAATGTGGGTGAATATTTAAATCAGTTTCTGGTATATCTTCTTTGGGTTTCTTTGTAAATGATTAACTTTTCTCTTTATTGAAAAAAGGAGTCATGTCTGGATTAGTTTATATAAATATTGTTTAAGTTATACAATTTCTGTACCTACTCTTTTTTTATATAAGATAAAAAAAGAGTTTCACATGTGATATTTAATTTAGATATCTTTACCGATTACGAATATATTATTATCTTCATCACTCACTCTCACCCATTCATGTGACCCTAGCGGCTAGGGTCACATGAATGGCTAGCCGTTTTATTTATTACTTAGCAACACGTCCTTTCCATACTTACATTGTAGATGTAATTGCAATTCCTTGAAGCTAATTCCTCATAGTAGGTATGACAGCTAAAACAATAGCAGAACGGGTTCCAGGTAAACTATTACTTAAATCCTTTAGAACCCACAAGAAGATTAAAAAGACTTGGCCAATTAACTTCCGGACCCAAAAATCTCTTCCTAAAACTCCTCAATGGTAATTTATAATTCTTTCTTCACTCCCACAAATAATTTCAAACTTGTCTATCCATTTGAATGGCGGTTGGTCCGTTTCCGCTGGGTTGCCACACTGAAGTGTCAAATTACCCCTAATTATCTGCTATCGAGGGACCGGAACGCCGGCTGCCATCGACAATTGAATTATTTTTTTAGAATTACGTTTAAATACAGTGTGTAATGGAATCTGATTGAGGGCCTTGTTTTTTTAATGTCTATTAAATTTCACGGTGAGCCTATTTGCATAATTTGTGTTTATTATTATTTTTATGTTTGGAGATCTTGGTGGTTTATTAATGTTGTTTGAAGAGCACTCTCTTTGTAAATTACGAGTTGAATGTCTATGTATGAAGGGCCTTATGAATTTTATTGCCTATTATTAAAAGTACTTAGAGACACTTCTCCAATTGACGTCATTTACATGCATCCGCTGCAGTGTGTAGAGAATTTCGCTACCATCCTTGTTGGCTAGACTATGTCTGTTAGTCAACTTTAAGGAAAGTGCAGATAATATTTTAAGCGCAATATATTGCAGGGTACAACATGTACATCCTGATCTCTTGCATGGCAGTTTGATTTAATACTTATAATAACTAGATCTCGCCTTCTGTCACATTAATAACCATTTACAATATTCTAACACTCGAATGATAATAAATATAGACATCGGGCGGTCTAAGTTTTTTTTTAAATTACATCGATAGTTTGTCCTTTGTAATAATAGTGCCTACCCGTGCACAGATTTCATCTAGCCACCAATCTAGGTACTAGATAGGTAGGTACCTATGTTACCTAAGACTTTTAGTCACGCATAAGTCTGTTCCTGTCTATTAAATTATTTGAAAGTGTACAACTTAGTTGTATTTTCAATTGCATAGGTACAATTGAGTTAACTTACTTTACGTTATGTTCCTACTTTGTAGAAATATCAACTGTTTAGTTATTGTGACCTAATTTAGCATCTATTCTAGTTATTCGATATTTATGTCTATATGTAGTAGTAAGTAGGTATAAGAAATATCCAAGGGTTAGGAAAAAAAACTACGTTTTATAATAACGCATAATATTAAAAGTGGCACTATATTTTTCAAAATACTTACCTGAAACCCATTTTAGTAGCTAGGTACAGACTAGTATTTTGACTAATCGAAACAATACTGTCTGTTTAATAAACTTGGCTTGTTCTGGGGCGAAAACGAATTCCAATACAATCAATTTACTGCTTACCTAAATCAACTATGATTTAATGATCATCACCAGTCTACTGAAACTTAATTAATTAACCTACCTTGCGAAACGAAATAATAATTAAAACCCAAGACCTTCCTATTTAAACTATTTTAAACCGAGCAAAAGTGACAAGACCTCCCAAACAAAAAATCGATAAAAATCCAAAAAAAAAATCGCTCATGAAAATTTATTCAGCCATCAAACGTAGATATAAAATAAATAATCCACGATATTAACGATAACAATACGCTGCGCCTGCGCACCGCACTCGTCTATACATCATTTTAGCTCGATCCCTATTAGCTTGGATCACTCAAGCCCCGCCCACTTAGAAGCCCACTGACCATTAATTGGGTACAAACTTCGGAAGAGAAACGCCCATAGTATATCCATCCCGCTCACTCTTGAAGAAAAACGTATGTCCGTCTCTCTCTTCGTCGTGTCGTCAAGCGCTCGGCTTGTTCGTTTTCGTCGCAAGCGCAGCTCAGACGTCACAATGCCTGCTTCTACAGAAAAATAGTATGTTTGTGTTCGTTTTATTTTAACATACGATGCCGCCCGTCTTCCCGTGCTATATTTGTGTAGAATATGCTTTTTTTTCTGTTTTAAAACGTCTAATTTGAAAGTAAGTTGGCATTTTGGGACGCGCCGAAAGATCTTTTTAGGAAGTCTTGGTTTTTTTTTTTGTATTTGTATTTGATGAAGTTAGTGTGTTGGTATTCTGATCTCAAGATTGGGGAAGTGTGCAAAAAATGGGCAAGTTACATAGGTATGTGTGGACTGAAATACCTAGTTTCTAGATAGGATATAACTTTTAGAAAGGCAGTGTAAATGAAAATTATGATTCAAAAGAACTCTTGGAGAAAAGTTGTTTTTAACAAGTTCATTATTTTCTCTTTGCACAACCCTAATTAAATAGATATTCATAATGTGTTTCATTTGTATCTTAAATGCAATGTCAAGATTAAAATCAATATCACAAAATTATCGAGCGTTACATCTCCCAATTTAGTTCTTTCTACTCTACAACAGATGGCGTTGTTCGCAATTAACAAAAAATTACTTTTTGCACATACAAGTATATATTAATTTATGGGTTAATTCCTATACATATGGTAAGTAAAAACTGGTGTTCGTAAAAGGGTGTTCAATGCAATTAATATGGCATCTATTAATACGATCATAAATTTTGTTCGGAATTTTTAATGAAGTAGAAACGGCTAGTTATTAGGCTCAGTAGTTAATAAACTAGAATTGTGTACAAGGTTGCGGGTTCGAAACCTGTCGTGAACTAGTTTCGTGTAACTGTGTTTGTATTTTGATGTGTGGGATAGAGACACATCTGTTTAAAAGTAAGAGGCAAGCAAGGATAGGTGTATGGACTGAATTAGGTTTAAGACAGTTTAACGAAGAGACGAAGTTTTAATGAAAATGATAAGTAAAGGTAATGTTATAATGGGGCCAGATTTTGTTATTACTAATATTTTAAGTATCAACTGTCTAATATCTTGCTTAATACTAGTCAAAAGTATTTTTTTCTTTCACCGTTGTCTATCTAAAGTATGTTTAATTTTTGCAATGCAAAGAGGAATATAACATAAAATAGACGATTAATTATGTAATATAAAATACCTATTAACACATTTTTTTTTAATCAAAAACACATCTCACTTTTCTCGAGAGACATTCTCCGGTTCTTAAGCAAAAAACTTTTTACACAATTCACTATTAACGAAATTACTTAAGTTAGGTGCAGTGTATTCCCAAACTAGTAAAGTCCATATATTTAACATTCTTAAGAACCTGTTTATCAGATATACGAGTAATTAGGTACAGTTTCGCAGCTGATAATTATAATCTTACTTTTAGTATATCGATAAGAACTGACCATTTTTTTCATTATTTTAAAGTCATCGTAAAGTTTTAATAAAATTATGTTACTGGGTCTACAAGTACAAGTAACTCATAAAAACTTGATAAATATAAAACACAGTTTATTGCTTGAGAGTTGTATTTTAATTCATAGAGATAGTATAGATTTGTGACATAAATTATAGTTTTCCAACTTGCTTCAAAAGTAGTTTAAAATTCGACGGTATTTTTACTGACTTTTAAGTAAGTATTCTGTTCTGAATTCTTACCTAAGTAAGCATTCTGTTTTCTTCTGTTTTTGTTTTTGTATAGGTATCTTAAATTAATATTATTGATTTGGTTTTGAAGGCTCTAAGAGTGAAAGCATTTTTTGAGTTATTGATGTAATGTTTAATTTTAGAGTGTTATTTTATATCTTGTAATTTTAAAGAATTTTAAATGTAATAGTTATATAATTAGAAACTTAGTGTACTTAGGTCTAAACCTAAGAAAATATTTGCTATGTCATGGCGGAATCTGCCGAACCATTTATTAATATTACCACCTATATTGTAAACCATGTTTCACGCAAATAAAGATTCTTATTCTTATTCTATTCTTATTCTTAACACCAATAAATAGAATAAGGAGTAGGCAGACAGATCAATTAACTATTATATTCAGAAACACTGGATAACTAATCTACAAAGTCCCATGTAACAAATAACATACTCTTAAAAAAGTCCTTAAAAATTCAAAAGAAACTGTCTAATAAAGGCATTAACTACATACAGAGTTGGCCTCAAAAAGATCTGTGGCACGCACCGCTGATCCTGTGTGCCTCGAGGCCTCTTCAGGCCTATCGGAGGCTGGGGGAGGCCTGAGAGAGGCCAAAGAGAGGCGGAAGAGAGGCCTGGGAGTGCGTCGTATGTGCGTCAAGCGTGTGTGTAATTATGACGTGTGATTCTTGGTTTTTAAAGACGGTTTTATGTAATGTTCTGTATAGAGTGTTGGTTATGTTGGTTTGTTTGTGTGGGTGTAGTTTGTAGAGGTAAGTAATAGGTATAGTGAAATAGTGGAAATGGGAACCAGCGCATGTGCTGGTCCAATCATGGATGATTAAGACAAAAACACGACTAATTCAAGTTTCTCAATAATTTAGTATGCATTTACCAACTTGTATTCTTTCTACCAAATCAAATAGCACAAAACACTTTATTTTTACTTACTGTGCCTCCGCTTCAACCGTCTTACTTAGTTTCTTCTTGTTCCCGGAAGATACACAATAATACTATAAAATTTACCTATTCAAGACGGACACAAATACAAAAAATCAAAGATCATAATAATCGGTCCACCATTTCTGGACCGCCAAATGGTGTAACCAAACCTTACTTATTTTTATTCAAGAAGAAGCAATGCTGCCAGCCTTTTGGGCACACTCCCAGTTGACAGCGATGTGGATGAATTTTTTGATGCCTTATTTTAGTTTATAATTTTTCTTATTTATTGTGTAGGCTTAGTTTTTTTTTATTATTGTTAATGTTTTAAGTTTAATTTCTAAAATAAATAACCTTTTTAAAGAAGTTGATAAATTTTCTAATAGATAATAAAACTTACAGTCTAGGCCTAACTCCTTGGAACCGATAATAATGGCGGTCCTTAAAGGGTCTCACGTCACCGCGCCGGGTTCGAATCTGCTTACCTCGATCACGTTACACTCTCGAACCATTCGTTGGTTACATATTAACTCACTTGTGTTCCAATAGGCTGAAAGTAAAGGGTTTGGCAGCCATTTTTAATACTTGGTATATGCTAAAAATGTATAATAGAAAAGACACATGCAATCTGAGTTTAGATTTTGTTAGTCTGATGAGTCCAAGATAGAACTACGAAATAGAATCCTAAAACAAAAAGAAATATTATTTTAAAAAATTAAGCATTGTAGAATTTAATAAATAGTTTCAAACATTTTCTTAAACATTTTTTTTTATAATATTTCCTTCATTATTTTTCCTTTATTTCTAGTATCTATTTATTATTTGGTTAAACACCTAGTGATAACGGAGTAATGGTAGGTATGTAGGGTTATAATTTTCTACCAATTTTGTACAGGAATCGAACTTACATTGCTTCTAAAAGGCAAGGTAATGAGAAAATCACGCTATGGGGTCAAAAATCGTACCAATACCTATTGATTGCATCATTCTTAAAAATAAAAATAAAATAATATTAAAACCCAAACTGAATTACTGTCACCTGCATTGCAAGATCGTAAAGAATAAGAATTATTTCATTAATAAAACGGACTCCATAACAAAAGTGACTAAAAACAGATTTATATAAAACAAACTTATCTACATCTTTGCCAATCTAAAATCACCCTTCACTCAGAGACACAAGAATCATAGAAGGTTCATTGTTAAGTTGGTAACCCTAAGGCCACCCACTTGAGTACTGAGAAAATTAAGTGGTTTTAATTAAGATGTCTGCTGATCTCCAAATGTGTTTATGCGAGGAGTAAGACCTGTTGACACTGTCTTGGTGGTCTGAAGGTATGTAGAGCAGAAAACTTTCCTCCAATGTCTTTAGACTTACATTAGTATTTACATACTGTGTTACCCTGTACAATGGGTTGTGGAGGTCAGATAGGCAGTCGCTTCATGTAAAATACGGTATTCAGCTGAATCCGGTAAGACTGGTAGCCGACCCCAACAGAGCTTAGGAAAAGGCTCGGTAGATGATAAGGTACTTAGCTGTGATGAGCGTCCGATTCTCCTGCCAACTTACCCGATTCTCTTACACGGTACATAATTACTCCAACTTAAGTTAAACCCAACTTAAGTCCAACTTTAGTTTTTAAAGTGATATAGTCCATTTGACTGTAACCTTTTGACCATAAAAGAAACTTTTTAGTATGAAAACTGTCTTCTGGTTTGTCTAAATAACAAAATGACGTCGTGTCAGTTGTATAAGAACATAAACGAATATTACCGATAACCAATATTAACGCAGATAAAGCCACAAGCGAAAACTAGTCTTAACTCTTAACGCGGTTTCTTGAAAGCTGTTTAATTTAATCTGTTGTCAACTGCTACGTAAACAAAAGACTATCAACCAACCACAGCACTTAACAGAAGATTTGATAGACAACATTCTTTTAAACATTCGGTTTCGTTAGTGCACCACTACCTTTTTTTTTTCAGGCTATTTCTTTAACATCATCCTGCTGGGCACAGGACTCTTCCGTCTTTCAAACCTGTCAGTATTTTGCGATTCCTGGCCACGTGCACCCTGCATCACTGACGACAATAATAACGTATACATGTAAATAAGCATAGTGTTGCTGTATTAGAAGCCTGTAATGTCCCACTGCTGGGTAAAGGCCTAACCACTCTCCCTCCATTTGCCTCTCAAGAGCCGCGATTGACCAGTTTGGTAAGAATGAATGTAGGTCATCCCGTCAACTCCGCCTGGGTCTGCCTCGCTGACGCACAATGTGTGTTGGAAACCATTCGGTGGTAATTTTTGGCCATTGATTTATTTCATACGAAAAACTTGTCCAGCCCATTTCCACTTCAACAAAGTACATGTAGTGTTGCTTTATGTAGCATCAAATCACAGCCTCGTACTCTGATACTTAACATAACATACATAACATCACGCCTGTATTCCCGAAAGGTGTACCAATGTACACCCACAGTTCGCCGATATGTTTAAGTCCCATGTAATAGGGGGCGAGCCTATCGCCACTAACCGGGCACAAATCCAAACTCCGACCTGCTACTGAGAATTACATAGAAAAACCCAATAACATCTTTATCGACCTGGGAATCGAATCCAAGACCTCTAGCGTAGCAGTCGCGCTTAGCACCACTAGGCCAACGAGGCAGTCTACGAGTCTAACGAGGCAGGCAGTCATACTTAACAGTTTAAATAAATCATCTTTAATCAATTATAATTGTTATTATAATCATTAATCAAACAAAAAGCTCTAATCCACCGCATATGGAGCACGTATTCGCATCACACCATCAGTGAGCATATATCAATTATCAGCTCATGAACGCATGCACGCATGCATGACGCTAATTGCTGACAATCATAGGAATATGCGATGTTATCGGTACCGTGATGGTATGGGATCGTTCTTGTTTGTGTTGCTAGGCAGAGGAGATAGCTTATAAAGATGTGGATAGGATAGTAAGAGATTAGATTGAGGTAGGTGTATTATTTGGTAATGATGTAGGTATGTATAATGTGAAAGAACGACTGCTACGCTAGAGGACTTGGGATCGATTCCCAAGTCGATCAAGGTGTTATTGGGTTTTTCTATGAAATTCTCAGCAGCAGGTCGGAGTTTGGATTTGTGCCCGGTTAGTGGCAATAGGCTCGCCCCCCTATTACGTGGGACTTAAACGTATCGGCGAACTGTGGGTGTACATTGGTACATCTCTGCCTAACCCTTCGGGGATACAGGCGTGATCGTGTGCTATGTAGGGTCATAATATGTGAAACAAATTGTCGAATGACGTGATTAATAGGTTAGTAGGCCTTTTAATTAAACGTAAGCATCAGTGCTACCCTATTTAGCATTAAATCTAAATACTTTTTTTTCGTCATTTCGATGTTCGGAGCTTAATTTAGGTAAAAACATAGCTTGGGAAAAGGCTAGGCAGAAAAAGATACAATAGTAAATCGCAATATTTAGATAGATGTAAACTCTAAATTTACTAATTACGTTCGTAGACAAAACACGTTAAAAGTCCTGTGAAGCAGTCAAAGCCTGCGCTCAGGCTAACTGCAAAGATCTCTACAAAAATGAAGCATAGAAAATATACTAATGCACTGCAATTTCATATATTAAGGTATTTTTAATTCCGTATTCCCTGAAGTAGAGATGCAACTGTCATATCGTAAATTAAAAGGTTCATTACAATTTTGTGCGAAATATTTCACTTAGTGCAAGAGGTAATTTCTACCTTTAATTTTAATTTTCTTTATTGATAAGATTGACTGGCGGAAAATGCCCAGTGGCATTAAATCCACATTTCATTTGTAAATGAAGTTTTAATTAAAATAAATATTGTGGAAGTAACACATTTACATCACTAAATCAGATCATAATATAATAATGTTTGAGCAATCTGTTTTTACTCCTATCGTTAGGAAAGCAATAATTGTAAAATTATCACACAAACCTTTTAGCAGTCATAATCATCATCGTCATCAATTTAAGAGCCATGCTTTTGTCGGTGCAGCTATTTCCATTTGTCCTTGTTTTTTTCTAAATACTGTGTAATAACAACTAACTTATTCCTTTTTCAAACAAATTCATTTCGTTCTAATCCTTCATCTAGAACCCAAGACTACACGATAAGTTATCCTATAATATTTACAAACAAAAACGATTTCAAAATAAGTCTTATATGGTTCTTATGGATCCCACTGTCATAACTGGACCAAAATATATAGTTGTAAATGAGACCACAAGGGAAGCACCACCTTTTAAATAAAAAAATAATCATCAAAATCAGTTCACCCAGTCGAAAGTTCTGAGGTAACGAACATAAAAAAACAGTCGAATTGAGTTCCTCCTCCTTTTTTAAAGTCGGTTATCTTACCACTGGACATACAAATACAACATATCTTAAAAACACAGGCCAGTGTAAAGAATATCGCCAGTCTAAAACAATTGGGTTTTGGACGCTCACGACTTGGCACGATATCTTGGCAGACCGAAGATACCGTTATTTATATTTGTTATAGATATGTCGCATTGATATATATTTTTAAGATGAAACCTACTGTAATACTCAATACTGTCCTTAGTAGAAAATCTTCTAAATAAGATCTTCAATTTAAAGGTATCCCCATCATTCAATCGCAAAAATATACAAGGTAAAACGTCAATCTTCGTAACAATAATCGTATTATTAATGTTGTCTATTTGTATCGATGATAATTTTCATTTATACTTTATATTAATCAATTTATCCCAGAAAAGTTTGACTAGTACAAGCAGTTTCGAATTATTTTCAGCCCATATCTGTTAGACAAATTCATTTCCATTTTGCTGTATAAAAAAAGAAACATGGACAAGTTTTTAATCGAACGAATTTAAAAACAACTATACTTTCAATCTTTCTAATCTTAAGCTCTCGCAAAGAAATTAACTGTTAATGAAAGGTTCATCTCATACAGAATGAAAACAATAATCGATAAACATATTCAAATAAAATCGAGAAGAATATCAAAACCGCAGCAAATTACGGTAACACTTAATGAATCAGATTTACAAGCAAGGGGATAATAAGAAATATTCAAATCAATTCGATCTCGAGGGCAGAGGAAAATATTGAATAACACACCTCCTTGGTACACCGCGGTACTTAGGACGACTGGGGATTTAATTGATACGAGTTTTTATATTAAGGTCCCGTACAATTTTTTTAAGAGTTTCACATTTCATTTCTCTCTTAGAGCTTAGCTTGGGGTCAGATTACCGTGTGTGAATTGTCCAGGAATATTATTATTATTATTTATTATTTATTTATTATTACATTAATTAATTCAAGAACTATGACTTTTTAGTACAACTATATTTTGAAGTTACTAGGTGTAAATACATTACTGGTAGAGTTCTCTTTATTTTTCATCTGTACCAATTTTCATATTTAAGTGACTAAAAGGAAATTAAAATTTAAGTTTTGTATTCGACTGGGTTGACTCAGATTCCTGATGCTTGACAAAAAAGAAGAATAAGACACGTAAACGCATTAAATAAATGAATCGTTTGTGAACTGAATAGTTTAAAATTACCTTTAATCGAGTTAGAAACCGTTTAATTATGTTCACAGTAGTCAGATCACAAAAACTTCAACTAGAGACCTATTGTCGACAATCGCAACTGTAATCGGTGGGAAAAACGAACAATTCCTTCCCAAATATGGTGGTATTCTCGATATCACGTGTTCTAAGAATATGCGTATACATAGATAGATATTTATTGATAATAGCAACGATATTTACGGATAAAGTAATCGTGTAGTAGAAAGTGCATTTGCGATTGACAATGAGACATCTATTTGTTACCCCATTGCTGGGCCACTGTTGTCAATGTCTGACTTCTAAGTTTGTTATGTTACTTAATTATTTAATCCTCAAGTTAAAGATTACTTTATAGTTCAATTTCAAGAGGTGATTTTAGCTATCGTTCTGTACCTGCACTTTATATCTTTCCCTTACTCAAAATTCATGACATGTACTGATCACAATAATAATATGAATCAATTTTTTTTTTGCGGTATATTGTAGGGCTATTGTATCATTATAAAAATATCAAATATTATAATAATACCGTTTGTTCCTAACAGCAAACTAAACACAAAACCGTCACATCTCAATCAAAAATTACATCTACTATGACTATCTACAACTTAAACATTTCTAAATTCAAAATAAATCTCACTGAACCCTAATCATCTAGACTAATAGAACCTTGTCGAAATACCTCGCCGAATTTCCCGAACATTGTGTCAAGTAATTCGGTACATTTGTAATGCGACAAGGTTGCATGTATGTCCTCGTTAATGTCGTTATAAGATTTGAGGGGAAGGTGTCTTACTCACGTTAAATTGTCGATCGAAATTTGAAATTTGAAAATTTGAATTTAGAGAAGTGTTTGGTTTGTTTGAATTTAGAATTGAAGATGCTTTTTGTATTAATTTGCTGTTTACTTTTATCGATATTTTTACTTTCAATAATTACAATGTAAATAATAGCTAATAAGGCAGATAAAATACGTAAAAATCATCGACGTATGATACCTATGCATAGACTGCTACTATCGCTATGTTCCCCTTGTGCCAAGCGAGAGCAGTTTTTAGTCTGATCCTTGTACATTTCGTTTTTCATTTAAGTTAATTTTCGCGCAACGAGAAACTTATTAAGAAAATATCGATGGTATTGACATTGTTAGGATAATATTAGTGTTTAGATAAAAAAAAATTAAAGAGCAAGCTCCATCTTCATCCATAATTCACGACAACACTTGTTCACACTAGTGCTCACGGTTTAAACTCTGATAGGCTCACTCTATAGTTTCAAATGCAACCTCGTTGGTAAAAACAGTAAAGTGTGACGTGGGGCCCATTTCCTTAAGATTTTATATTTAACATGCAGCAGTTTTATTTCATAGTTAACAGTTCTCAAAGAGTTGATCTACCTAAGATATTTTTCATTGAATTAACTCTTGACAACCTACCTTTTAGCTAATCTGTCTTGCCTAGATTAGTGCAAAGAATATTTAGTTACCGACATCAGTATCTAGGCCACCCTGAAGTAAACTCAAAAAAATATTAAAATACTAAAACCTTTGCTGACACCATCTCCATAAAAACCGTGAAACAACAATCTATTTGGATATGAGAACAATTAAATTCATTGTTAGTTACGTTTACTGCTAAATGACTCAATTATACAATATTGAAGAAAATGATCAATTTTTTGGGCACGCGATCTCCGCGGTCTAATCGATTAGAACAGCCATTACGCTTCCACGATTCTCGATTTAAAAATATCGGTTACATCACTAACTTTAATTGGTTTGTAAAAAAATATCGTTTTATTGTTTATTTCGTTAAATTGGTGTTTTTTGATACCTGTTTTATACGGTTTCGGTTTTTATGTTGAGACATCGTTTTATAATTTGATGAGCTGTTTTGAAACGTAAGATTGTGGCCTAGATGAATGATTTGATTTTTAGTTAGGAAAGTTCTTATCATAATTATCTATAAAATAGGTAATGTAACTTTCTTTCTATATCTACTCTTGTAACTTTATGACATATTTTAGCTGGGTATGGAATACCCCAAAAATCTTTTTTTTTATTACCTTTTATGTGTCTCACTGCTGGGCAAAGGTCTCCCCCAATTTGCTCCAAGCTGCTCTGTCTGGAGCAACCTCCCGCTAACCCGGCAGAATCTAAATATTAAAAAATATATATTCTCGGTTGTTTCAGGTGATAGGTATTTATATTATACAACACATTTTACTATCCATTAGGTACAACTGCCAAGTCAATAATTAAGTACAGCCTATGTCTTGTCTGGCCCTGGTAAACCAAAACGAAATGGATGGTTTGTGTGAAAGATGATGTGAGAAAACAGACTGAATATTATTATAGTAATATTAGAGAACGGGAATTAGCCTCAAATACCTTTAGGGCTTTACTTTTCGACCGGGTTACACTGGCCTTGGTCGCAAGGAGCCTGTCAAATGTGAAGACAAGTCTGCTTACGACCACGGCCGCTAGTCCCCGTTCTATAATATTACTATAAACTAGCAGCGTGATACTTTAACAGTTATTATTGCAAACTGCTACGGGAAATACTGAATGCTGGTACGACGAGTAGTAGATATGAATGGAAGAAGAGCACAAATTGCGCAGATCTCAAATTGAGGGAAGTAACATAAATGCATAATATCTTGGGTCACCTTACACCCGGCCATCTCATGCCTAACTAGGCAGAAGATGTACTTATAACCAGACAATGGATAAAAATACTTTTTCTTCTTCTTTTCGTGTCGATGGTAAATTGAAATTAGAGTTTATTGGCCCATGGCAGCATCGTTAGCGTGCTTAGTAGTTTATAAAAATAATTATAATATATTTCTAAATATTGTAGATACATTACACCGAGACATCATCATTATCAGCGTACAGCAGTCAACTGCTGGACATTGGCCTCTATAATTTCCGGCTGGCGGCCTTAAGGTCCTCGCCAAAAGTCCAGTGAAGCAGTCAAAGCCAGCGTTCAGGCTAACTGCAAAGATCTCTACCAAAAGTTTAGTAGAAAAGTCCTTGGCTTTTCGCATCCAGTTCGAGACATAGAATACATAACATAACATATCATCACGCCTGTATCCCCGAAGGGGTAGGCAGAGGTGTACCAAAGTACACCCACAGTTCGCCGATATGTTTAAGTCCCATGTAATAGGGGGCGAGCCTATTGCCACTTACCGGGCACAAATCCAAACTCCGACCTGCTACTGAGAATTTCATAGAAAAACCCAATAACACCTTGGTCGACTCGGGAATCGAACCCAAGAGCTCCAGCGTAGCAGTCGCGCTTAGAGCCACTAGGCCAACGAGGCAGTGCAGAGCAGGCAGAGACATAGAATAAATAATCATAATTATACTAAAGTTGTACAATAAAGCATATTCTATTCTATTCTCATCACACACAGATTTGTCCTAGGTCGGAAAATAAACTACCTTTATTTTTCATTAAGAATAGAGCAAGAAGAAGAAACCAATAAATAGGTAGCTAACCTCGTAATAAAACCTTTGAAATGATTAAAATCCAATTTGTGTACATGCAAAGTATTTGTCGGTTCGTCGAATTTATAATTAAGGAGGCCATAATTGTTATTGCGTGTCAAAGTTACATGTTAAGGTGCCTTAATGTATGGAAGTTCCTATTTATGTTACCTACGAACATTATAAATTTAACTTTTCTATTTTTGTTGGTATAGTACAAATATTTAGACGTTTTTAAGCTTGGATTACAGTACTGTCAGTAGTTACTTGATTATTGAAATATAATTTTACTGGTACATAAAGCTAAAACGAATTATAGAGTTATTTGTAAGTTATAATATGATATAAAATAATGAGTACGAGATCAAATCTTGTTAGAAAATAATATTTTTTGTTAGTTCACTGCTACTCATCCACAGATGGCGCTGTACTAAGTAAGTGTAGCTGTACCAAAAGTTTGCAAGATAAACAAAACAGGCTTCCGTGTTACCGAATTTGATGAGTCCACTTGTTTAAGTTGTAACCAATAGTTATTTGTAAAATAAATTGAAAAGGTTTTATTTTTTATTCTAGTGTTAGGCAGTGTTTTGAGTCTTTAGTGCCTTAATATTAGATTCAGATCTATTGCTATAGTTATACTTACTTTGACATCTCCTTGATAGTAATAAACCAAAGGTAAGCAATGTTTTATAATTGTCTATCGCTAAAAGAAAGATTTGAAAAATTTAATTACCTTGTTATGTAGCCGAGAAACTCAGTCCGTTTCATAAAACTAAACATTACTTAAAACTATTAAACGTCTACATAAACGTTCTCCAAAATCACAAAACATTAAAGACTTCTTCATATTTATAAACATTAATATAAGGAGGGATAAATAGCTTACGGTCCCAAAGACACCTCTTCTCATATAGAGAAGGAACGAGCATTGATCACCACGTTTGATCATTGTGGATTGGCGATTTCAGATTAGGTAGGTTATAGGTAATATCGAATGTAAGATTCCTTACTTTATTTTCTTACATTTATTCTCAGTGGTGGCTTGAAATAACTAAGAAAATAACATTTGAAAGTTATAATAGATTATACAAACGTAAAAAAATCGTGTTAAAATTTAGTACCTATAAGTTGGTATAATCATAGGTACTTTATCGATTTTCTTGAAGTTCATAAGGGATCATCTCAGAAACACTGTTTTTGATATTGGTTCACAATTGTCAGAGATATGTCTTAACTAAGGCAAAAAAAGACTTGAGAACCTCCTCCTATGAAAAGTTGGTTAAAAACTTTAAATATTTATACCTTTTTGTTTAAAACATTATTGTCTTGCTTTTATTTATTTCTATCTTTTAAAATAGTTGACATAGTTGATCTTATTAGTCATATTAAAGGCAAAGTAAGACAGCTGTGTTGGTCACGAAGTAACTTAAATAAGAGAAGTTGAAACTTGTCCAACTGGTAAGTTATGTTTAAAAATAAATATGTAGGTATGTAGGTATAGTACATGTATCATTAAGCCAGTTTTATCCAAGAATTTAAACTGATAATGTAGGTATTAAGTTATAGTACCTACTTTAGTAAAAAGTGCAATTCATTGTAAAGTGTTTTCCAAATTTTTGTTAGGTTTAGTATAAAACAGCTACTTAGAAGATTTTAATTGCAGACTGATAGTTTTTACTTTAAAGATATTTACTTCACATTTGTCTTTATAATTACGGATGTTCCCGGATCTACCATAACATTTTCTTTCAATAATTTTAGATTTAGGTCCCGACGTTTCGACACCTTTGCAGGTATCATAGTCACGGGCAGACTGAGATGGCGTTCGTCTTGACAGTAGATGTTGCTCGTTCTACCTTCATATTTTAATTTATTATTGAGTTCCGACCTAACATTTTCTATTTAGAGTTCCAGAGTCCGAAAAGCTACAATTTTTAAAGTTATAAAAGACTTTTTGTAGATTTTTAAAGGCAGCTGTGTTTACTTACCATCACTGACTATGATGGCCTATTTGTTGGCTGTCCCGTAATGGAACTTTTTGATACAAGATTACTAAGGCAAGTGAAACTCTACATTCACTCAAAGTCTCAGTAAAAAAAAATGCATTTAATATGACAGCCTTTTTATTGAACATACCATCGACGTATGATATACATAGACTGCTACTATCGCTAGTTTCCCTTGTGCCAAGCGAGAGCAGTTTTTAGTCTGATCCTAGTACCTACATTTCGTTTTTCATTTAAGTTAATTTTCGCGCGACGAGAAACTTATATAAGAAAATATCGATGGTTTTGACATTGTTAGGATAATATTAGTGTTTTAGATAGATTTTTTAAAACGGCAAGCTCCATCTTCATACATAATTCACGACAACACTTGTTCACACTAGTGCTTACGGTTTAAACTCTGATAGGCTCACTCTATAGTTTCAAATGCAACCTCGTTGGAACATACTTACCTCGGAATCAAACAAGGATAGTTACAAAGAATATTGAACCCGTTTAATAAAATTAATTCATAGAATAGGTAAAATACTCCAACAAAAAATATCAGCTTCATGTTAACAGCAGCCCAAATCATGTAAAAAATATTTTTTTGGGTTCTTTTCTCCAAGAGCAACTAGATTTGTTGGGAGTCATCGTATTTATTTAGCAGCGGGTAATTTTTTTTCCAGTTTATTAGTACCTATCTATCTTACGAAGAATAAAATGAAAAAGTTTATTTGCAAACTTGAAGAAAACTACACTTAAGTATCTACCTACGTAGTTAGTTTTTTCCTATTGCTCTGGCTGGAGGCCTTAAGGTCCTCGCCAAAAGTCCGGTGAAGCAGTCAAAGCCTGCGCTCAGGCTAACTGCAAAGATCTCTACAAAAAAAAAAAACTAATGTATCTATTTTAAGAAGGACACTGTAATATGTTTTCCATAGTTTCCATCTATCATAAACAAATATCATTATCATTTTCAGGTAGAATACGAATCTTGTATAAAATAGTTAGTGGCATTTTCCGATACTTTATTTAGCTTAGTACTGGCTTCATACAAAATCTTAATAACTACCTTATTTAGGTCGCGACTAATTTGGTATTATTATTAAGATTTTATTACAAACCAGTTTATGCAAAACATTATAAATAACAAGAGAAAATGATCTTAAAAATGTTATAAAAACTGTCATCACCACGCGGCAAGTTGGCGCTAAAACCCTGAGATATTAAGATATTTATAAATACAATATGTTTTTTGAACTAAGAAATAAGTAATCATTATTTATTTCGTTATGTTTAGACATGTTTACACGCAAGAAAAACAGCAAAAAATATAATAATAAATAAATAAAGTAACATTTCCATGCCGACGACACTTCGTTTGTAAAATCTTACGAAGAAACTATCACTCTTATAAAATATCTGCAAGTTTTACCTACTTAGTTATTAAGTGTCAATAAGTTGCAATCAATCTTTAAACTAGGTTATCATTAGTAGATTGGCAATAAAAAACATCAATCGTTAGAAAAATGTTTCAATTTATTTCGTTGAAAAAAATGTAGAGATCGTCCAACACGGCTAGTCAACTAGCAAAAAATAAATATGTAATAAAAGTAGTTATAGGTACCTAAACATGTATATAAGTAGGTACTCATTAACAAAGGTATGGTGTTAAAATGAAAAAGTAATTATAACGCCGAAGTGGTCGCTAATAAGTTAGGATTACATCTAATTGTATTAAGTTCACAATTCGTCGGCGCACAGCGGTTTGTGTGAAACGCTGCCAGCATTTGCAGAGTTCTGCCCGTGAAGAGAAAATATGATTTATTTAATTTGCAGTTCAAACTGAATTAACTTAAATAAATAAAGTTTCAATTTTTCAGTAATAAAATTAAAGGGCCGCGGAAAATTAGGCTACTACCAGCGACGTCTAAAGATACTCAGGTAAATAATAAAAGCTCAAAGTAAATCTTTGGAACAAACTCCGTTCAGAGTAAAATCATGTTATCTAAGTTGGTTGTCGAGTGTGTGGCGTGGTGTTGTGTGTTGTGCAGCAACAGTCGGCAACAGTCGGCGGCAGTCGGCGGCAAGTGGGAGTAGAGTCGCAGTCTCCAGCGCCGCACAAAAGATACCAGTAACGAGCTCAATTGATGAACCAACGGAAACGTGTCCAATTAGAAGGAGGCGGCGGGCGCGGGCGCGACGTGCCGGCGTGCGGCGTGCGGCGTGCAGTGCGCGGCGTGCAGCGGCGTGCCCGCGCCCCGCGCCGAGCATTAACCAGATTAGCGGAGCGGAGCGCGCGCGAGGTGTGGCGGCGGCGGACACCTCGCCCGCGACCAAAAAACAACGCGGCGCCGGAGCCCCGCCCGGCGCGGGGGCGCGCGGGGAAACACGCGCGATTGGGCGGCGCGCGCGGGAGGGGTGTCGCGCGCGGCGCCGCCGCCGGCCAGTCGTTTGACGCCTGCCGCGCGAGCGGGTGTCGCCACGGGACGAGCGAGTGTCACACGAGCCGCCGCCGGCGCGTTATGGACGTTGCATGAGCGGGCGCGAGCGCGACCGCTGGAGCCGACGGGCACGCCGGTCGTGGAGCGCGCGCCGTGGGCCCCGGGCGGCGCGGGCATGCGCTTCGAGGGCGCGGAGCGGCGCGACGCCGTCGCCTTCCACCCGCTGCTGGCGCCGCGGCCGAGCGACTTCTCGGTGTCGGCGCTGCTGACGGCGGGCGCGCTGCCGCCGCCGCCGTACCTGCCGGCCGCGCTGGCCGCCGCCGCAGCACTGTCCGCGCCCTGTCCGCTGCTCAAGCCGCCGCCGCCGCCGTACGCGCCGTTGCCGCCAGACGACGACGGTGTCGTCGATGATCCCAAGGTCACGCTCGAAGGCAAAGACCTCTGGGAGAAGTTCCACAAGCTGGGCACCGAGATGGTGATCACCAAGAGTGGCAGGTCAGTAGGGCGCGCGCCGCTTGTGATCGTGTCTCTCGGACCGCGTGCGTGTTGTTCGCAGTGTTGTGTGTGATATGAACCCCGACCTCCCTGACCGGTAAGTGAGCCAGCAGCTCGCCAGCTCCCTAGCTCCGCAGCGGAGCGAGCGCCTCTCACATGGACTTGTTTACAAAAACAATTACAAGTTAGGCCTTTTTGTGTTCTCGCTGCACTGACAGCTGTAACCTTTCACGAACGCCCGAGCGATAAATAACGAGGCATTCTCGAGTGAAATCTAATATTAAAATAATGAGAACCAAATACATAGAAGTTTAGCGCAAGTTATTTTAGTAATTGTGGCCACAGTCACGCTATTACGTCACATTGCTTAAATAATTGCCACCAGAGGCTACGTTACATTTCGAACGTACTTACCTAATTAGATTTTTACCAGTTTAGTAAAAACTGTTCTATTTTGTAGCTATGTGCGTAGGCGCTTCATTAAAATGTTTTTTGTTTTAATAAGCTCACTTAGTTATAGCTCTACATCGTGTAAATTGTTTCCGTACATGTTGTTATACTTTAAGTTGTGTCATAAAGTTCTTCTAATTACATTTCGCGATCACGTAGTGTGGGGAACTCGACATAGGCGTATTTTTTCGCCAAAAACTATCATCCGTCGGCACGTGTTGTCGCATTAATTACTCTTAGGATCTCCAAACCGCTGTCTTATTCTATTTTCTCATTCATTTGTAGGGTTTCTGTTACATATTTGCTGTTTTAAAATAGATATAAGTAGTTACCTTAGTATTTACAACTAGAGTTTTACTAAATGCCTGAATGTATAGTCCGACACAACTCACACAACACAACGGATCTCAAGAAACTACATTTTGTCCTAATAAAGGCTTATGTTTTTAAAAACTTTGTAAACATCGTTCAAATAATATAATTAGGACCGCCTTTATTTAAAAATACGTTTTATCCTTTGCATAAAACGCTTATTATAATCGCTTAGATTGATATCTTTGAAGTTCAAAATATTCAACTTACAAACATTCTTATTTCAAATAAAGGAAACTAATTTATTTTGATTCTGTTTTTAAAATGAGTGTTTGATTTATGTTCGCTTAAATTGCAAATGGCGGGTTTATTTAGGTTTTTATGCAAATAAACGGGTTTTAATAATAATATTCATAATTCTGTCACCTGTCATAATATTGATATAACAATCATTAGGATTTTGTCAGTTTGGAGTAAATATTTAATTTGACTTTAGTTTAGGATGTTTTCTTTTTAGTGTTTTGTGTGTAGCAAAAGAAACATGTGGCTAGTAAACTTCTACCGTAGATTGAAATTCGGTATAGAAACCAAATCATTTCTGTTATACGTAAATATGTGGTTAATATTTTATTGCGTAATAACTCGAATAAATGCGTAAAAATAAGGAAACTAAAAATGAAACGCGCTTGTAATGTCGTGTTCCATAAGAATTATTGCCCAACTATTCTACATAGGTACAGAAGGTACTTTTGTAGGGTGCGTGAAAAAGTTTATGGGTTACTACCTAGGTAGGTACCTCACTACCTCTCCATTTCGTACCTAACATGTAATAAAACAATGTGACGCACGCACATCACTACTGACAAATTTATTTGACATGAAAACCGACACGCGAAAGATATGCCCAACACTATAAAATAGAGTAAAAAAGCCTAAAAGTCTTTGAGCTGAAAACAATTTTTTTTTAATCAATTCACTTTTTATAATAAAATTATACCATCCATTATTTAACCTACTTATTCTAAATACAATTTAAACACCTACACATTTTAAAAAGGTACAGTTCCAAATACAAACTATTTGAAAGTTTTGTAACGACTCCGCAATATTTAAAAGTACCTAAAAATAAAATACCGTACTCTCATCCAATAAGCTTGCATTTTCGCCATAACATTAAAATTGATAATTTTAAATTCTATTCAAAAAGCTATAAAAAGTTTACCTTCACCAAAATCTATTGCAGCTATAATTCGCGAGAAATCTTAAATATAGTATAAAGATGCAGTTAAAAAACTTTAAAACAATAATTAAAATAATCGTGAAGTTCTTATTACATCACATAGTTATCCACTCTAGGTCACCGTAATCAGACCGAAGTTATTAATTATATTTTATTTATAAATCTCTTAATTATGTACGAAAGTGAATCTGCAATGTGTAAATTATCACTCTGATGTTTATTTCTCATCACCTTATTTCATTCGTTAATTTTATCATACACCTATTTTTTTTACCGCCGTCCATTTTCTAATTAGACACAGAAATATTATGTTAGTCCTTAGTCCTATTTTAAGTGTCATCTTATATTAATTACAGTTTCACTCAATTATTAAAATATTAGGAAGAGTATTACACCTTTACTTAAAATAATTGTTACACTACAATCAGCGATAATGAAACTTCATGAAATGTATAAACGCAATAACTAACTAACAGGCACAATAATTTATCAAGTAGGTATTAAGTACTTTTTACTTACTTTCTGCTATTCAAAAGTAAAGTTACTTTTTCTGTACACAAATTAATTATTAACAAATAAATACCTACCACAGTCACGTATTTAAATACATTTAAATTACGATTTCATTCATACTTTAAGCGGCTTCACCCATAATGGAAAATACCGGTTTTTTATCAATGAATTTAAATGTCCAATTTTAATTTAATTTAGTGTATGTAATCAACATTCTAATTATAGATATTTGCATATTTGAAAGATATGAAATTGAATTAAAATAGTTTACACTGCCTACACGTATTCGATTGTAATGCAACTTAACCCCAAAATGCGCGCGGCCGATTTCGAGTGAGCTTATTTCAATAAACAAATATGGATCCGAAACAAAATAGACGAGAATAACAAAGACAGTTTTAACACAAAAACTTTACTAGTACGAAACCTAACGAATCACGAAAAGGTAAACGGGAAAAGTAAGAAAGGGTAACACTTCAAACATCAAAGCCAAAATACATTTATTTGCGAAGACTCTGAATTCTAAGTGACGGACATTTTTGTTGGAGGTGCCTCCCTCGAAACCTTTGAACGAAGAAAAGTGCCCAAAAAGTTTACCCGCAAAGACTAGGAAGAGTTTTTTTTTCTATTTTCTTTTTAGCGACAACTTTTTTGGTATTTGAATATTTTTTCCCCAAATTTTTCGGTACTTGTGTTAAGCGGGAAAGGTGTTGAAAATTGTTCTATTTTTTAATGTTTTTTCCTTTAGACTGAGTATTTATTGATTTAAACTTCTTGAAGCCTTTGCAAACAAGAATCAAATAGAGATTTTTTTCTGACATTGCCCAAACTGCCCCAGTAGCAGACTTTCTATTGTCATTTATCCGAACCTTCCAACTACTCGTACCTTATTATTTTCCCACACGATAATACTAGGTACACACTATTCTAGATCACAATATGTAGCATAGCCCTAAGTCTTAGATACCTATCCTAATAGAGAACTTAACTAAGTACATGTTTAATTAAGCACGCCGTCAGACTGATTGGTTTGCACTTTGACTTGCCGCTGCCACTGTATGTGTGGAAAGATTAACTTGGAAGTCACTTGTGTGAACAACATAACTTAGAAGAAAAATGACGGGTAAATAACTTAGTTCATGCACAAACACAGACCAGAAAAAAGTAGACAGAGCGCACTCTAGGAAAAGACGTTTATGAAGCGGCACGTTAAAATTGTTTATGAAATATTTTCCTACTAAAAAATATTTTTAATTTATTTTGTCGCGTTTATTGTATTTTTTCTGGACTTTAGTTATAACTCTAAGATCATAACATAAACTAACATACCAAACACGCCTGTATCTCCCTAGAGTTAGGCAGAGGTGTACCAGTGTACACCCACAGGTCGGCGATATGCTTAGGTCCCATGTGATAGGAAGCGAGACTATTGCCACTCTAAGATCTGTCCTGCAATTAATCAAATACAATTTTTTTTTTCTGTATTAAAGATTTAAGCTGCTTGTCCCAAGCTTCTTCCAAAAGTTTCCAAACATATCACGGTATCAAGTTTGGTAGACCGCAACTACAAAAAAATAGAGTAACAGTTAATAACAAAAACCAACGAACTCTAACACAACTTGACATAAAATCTAACTACACAATCTTACAAGATAAGTGGAGTTAAAAACACCAGTAGCTGTCCTACTTAGGTCAAATGTGCCCATGCGCATATAATTACCACAGACACACAAAGTAAGAGACATGTCATTACTTGACATCATGTTATTAAATGACAAGTTGTACTAATATTTTATTAGATGACTGTCACTTTTTTTACAGAAATATACACGTTTATTTTTTCTTAATTTTTTTATTAGTCGATACTGGAGGGTTAATTTTTTGTTGTTTTCATTTAACGGTAATAAATACATGTAACAGTGAATTTCTAAGGTTATTGTTGTAGAAAATGTCAATAAGTTTCCCCTTTTGTCTTATAAGTCTTATTGTAACTGTTATAGCAAATCTTCTGTGAATCGTGTGAACCGTTGAGTTCTGCTTATACTTCTAAGAATAGCAAGCGTGAATAAATGGTTGTTGTTGGTAACTCTTTATTAAATAACACAGATGTCAATAGTTAAATATATCAAATCTAGCTTTTTCCCGAATAGGACTTATTTCAAATATTAACAGTTTAAAATTATGTAGTTACACTAAAATCATATTTTAAGGTTTTATTTTTCAAGACAATTGTCAGTAGCTTACCTGGTATTGAAAATCTACCGTATTAATAAGTATAGGTTCACCCTATATTACTTAGAACATAATATAATAAATACTAGAATAATGCAGGTCTGCTTTGTCTAGTACTATTTTATATCTACAATCTAGATTAAGTTATAACCATCATATAATTATAAAAGCTAAACGTTTAACAAATCGCCACCATAATTATAACAGACTTAAGATATCTTATTTACGTACAAAACAATTTTATAGACAAGTAATAAATTGTTGTAAAACTAACAATTTATGAATAAATTGATCTAAACATTCCGAACACGGATCGGATAATCACTTAATCGGTGCGCAAGAGTTGAAAAATATTACTAAACCTATCATTATTCGAAGTAGTTGGTTGTACTTTGAACTAGTTGTGGTAACTAAAGTTAAAATAGGTTGTCTGTTTGTTTGTTGCAGAAATAATATGTAAACAAAACTGTAAAAACTGCAGTCTCAGAAATGCAAGTTACAATTTAAACGCCGGATTCGACATGTGATTCGTTTTTTTTTTCATTTGTTTAAAGTACAGGATGAAATATGCATTATGACGATAAAAAAAACAAGTTTTTTTTATAGATTGAATTAATTTAGATACAGCCAACACTGTAACTGAGGCTTCTTAAGCTAAGCAGTCCTGTCATTGTGGCACAATTTTTAAAGAACTAGTGAAAAGTATTAGTAAATGTAAAAAATGTTCAAATATATTGTGTCTGATTCTCTCGCCTTTATATAAATTTGAGAATACCTATACCTACATAAAAGATAGCAGTTAAAATGGCGGCAGACATGCGCTATTAGTTTTTATTGTTCACAGCTGACAGATAACTTGTGGTCGGTTTATATCAATATTTACAATGTTAGATGTCAAGAATTAAATAACACACTAACCTAATCTTAGTTATGTGAGTTAGTTCGTTCATAATTAATGTATAAGCAAAACTAATGTATTTTGTTCTGGAATAAATCTGCAATAAAGCAATATACCATCTTTTTTTAGAGGTGCCTAACCAAAAACAGTAATTTTTATTTAGTTTTTTGCTAGGTCTGCTTTTTCATATATATTTTTTTGCTCGAACTATGTCGGTACATATAATATATTTAAGTATAAGTAGGTATAAGGGTTTTAATTTTTCCATAATAAATTCACTCAATTAATAAATCTTGTAAATGATAAACATGTAAATCCACAGGTGTACTTACATGTCCTAGGTCATTCACGCAGGCTAAATTAGAGGCTAGATCCAGTTTAAAATAAATTATAGAGTACGCACCTATCATATTATTTTACTCAGCCAATCAAATCATGCAATTTCACTAACTACTTTATCGTTTACCCAACAAATATTTGAATTTAAAAATCGAATGCAAATTGTTCCGATAAAAATTTTTGCTTTAAAATTTTAAGAAAAATATTTTTGTTTTTATTGTTTAAGCAGTTGAGGGTTATGACAAATAAATTAAACAAATTAGTTATTATGAAATAATACTTTGTCGGTTTAAAATGTAAAATAGTTTCCAAAAATTTTTGTTATTCGTAGAAACTAAAACGGGAATGAACAAAGTGATGATTTCAATGCTTGTTGATGCATTGAAATCATTAGTTTGTTGTTTGTTGTGATGAAACCATTGTCTAAGTTTATTTAGTAGTGACAAGTTTATTAAAGCTACCGATCTAGCGATCATTTGTGGGTTTTGATGTATAGAAAAACCATTTTATATTTAGTTGTAGTTTAGCGTACGTTAAGTGTAGTAGTTTAATGAAAATATTTCTACAGAACTGTAAGGTCTTGTGTAAGTATCTAAGCTATACTAAAGACATTGAAATTAATTATACTTATCATAATAAATCTCTATTACTCCGGAAAATACAGTATTCTTGTAAAAACACACATCAACACAGGCACATAAACTGAACTCCAACAAATATTCAAAAATAGAACCAGACATCGATCATAAACAGTGTAGTAGTAACGGTCATATAAAATGGCGACATGTCAATTACAGTTCGAAATACAAATAATATTGATCGTTTATTTATTGTCGATGGTTTGATTTATTAATTTGAGGGCATCTGTTGTTTATTAAGCAATTATACAGGTCCCTTGCGGGGCACGGAGGCGCCACGGTACTATGCTTTATCATGTTCTAGGTTATAAATTTATCAGTTGTGGAAATTTCTTAGTTATAGTCAGGTAGGTAAATACTGTTGTTTATTTGCCTACTAACTCTACACTTGTGAAAAACTGGGAACATAATAATATGTTTTTCGAAAGAGTACTAGATTTTTAATTTATTTTTAATTTGCGCTATTTTACAGTGCCTTTATTAGTGTAGTTTGGTTTTCATATAATTAATTAAGATATCAATAAGGCCAGTGACTGATGTTATTACAATCCGAAATTAAAGTAAAACTTATTTAGTAACCTTAACTTAATGCAGTATTTATTTTAGCTTACCTTGAATTGTAGAAAATCTTTTCCTAAGCACTTATCTTATATATAAAAATGAATCGCTAAATGAGTTGGTAAGCGCATAACTCAATAATGCCTGGATGGATTTCGCTAATTCTTTTTTTGTTGTGTTAGTTATTACCAGGAGAAGGTTTTTATGAAAAAAATGGAAAATTAGGTGGAAAAAAAATTGAAATCCTGACCTTTGTTACGATAGTGATTTGTTGTATTCATGTCCGCCCCCATATAAAGGCACCCGGAACGTGACCTAGGAATTCACGCGGGTGAAACCGTGGGGCACAGCTAGTTACATATACAAATTTCTTATACTTTTGTAAGCATTTAATTATCTCATAAGTATTTGTAATTTAGTTTAGAAATCATTTAATCATACTTAAAGTAAAGCGTCACTTCACACTAACTAATAACAAATGCAACCAATTTGGTACACTGTCTCTTTCTGACTTGCGCAATAACAATGAGAGTGAGCGAGACAGAACAACTGGTTGTTTAATTGCTTTAGTCTTTGATGTTAAATTCTAGTGCTACTAATTATCTCTCTAGTGCTAAGTGTAGTGTCCAGGTGTTCGTGTTAAGTGGGATAGTCCTATTTAATTTATTAAAGGTAATTGAATATATGGTAGTAATTGTAATAGGAGATAATGAATATTAGTTTAAAAGATCAATTAGAAGGTGATGGTTAAATAAAAAAAAATATGAATCTGTCTAATCCGCTATTACGGCTAAACCGCTAAACCGATTTCAGTGAATCTTTAATGAGGTACATCGTCGTACAAATTTTATTTCTTGTAATTTAATTCCAGTTCACAACACTTTATTTGCTTTACCGTTATGGTATCTACCTATAGAAAATCGTTCTATATCCCTTTATTATAACCAGATGTAAGTAAAATCCCAAAATCGTAATACTCACAGAAAAAAAAATCTAAAACTCCATTGACTCAAAATTCATAGTCACCCTAACCAAACAAGACAGGCTAGGCTGAAAATGGTCAAACTAGACAACATAGCTCTAGACAGCTAGCAATACCTATTAAAATTCTAGCTAACTAACTTAGGTATTCTGAGCAACTTACCGTGAAAGTAGCTAAGTGTGAAATCCTGTAGGTATACTTACTTTCAATACTTATTTATTTAAGTAGGTGTATTAGTTTATTAAATGGTTAATATTGAAGAATGTACGGCTTAATGGGTATTCAAAAGTAAGGTAAAAGTAAAAATAGTTAGTAAAAGCCGTATAGATGAATATTGGTAATTATTAAAATAGCAATGATCGCTAAGGGTGATTTTTCTTGTTGCATTTAGCA
Organism: Autographa gamma; assembly: GCA_905146925.1. NCBI lineage: Eukaryota > Metazoa > Arthropoda > Insecta > Lepidoptera > Noctuidae > Autographa > Autographa gamma. The sequence goes on from LR989870.1 coordinate 2,373,515, forward strand.
GATTGTCTAACAAGGGTCTTTATATGAAATAACTTAGTTAAAAATAATTATAATTCATTATTGTGCATACCTTGCGCATGCGCAATGCGCATTCTTTTTAAAGGTACAATTTTTCTTTATGGCCTTAAATATTGTTCAAGTTTATAGTATGAACGCCAAAAAGGGTAACTTTACACCCTCTTTTTTATTAAACTTCATCTACGTATCACTATTTTTAACTTTCGCTTTTTTCATGGGTGCTTGGTCTTCTGCTCATACCTACACTTATCTAGACATTCGAAGAAATAAATATCTAGGAAGGAACTGTACGAGTCTCACGGTTGAGCATAAATACTGAGAATCTAAACGTGGAAAGTGAAGCACGATTCTACAGAACTCATTGCAATAAATGGAGTTTTAAGTCAGTTTTCAGTTCATCTATCATTTAATTTCGACCTACAAGGAAAACAAAAGCTGTCATCATACAATTTGAAAGAGTTTAAAAAAAGAAAAACGCCACTGTAATTTACACAATATTAAAAAACAATTTAAAAATAAACTAATTTGACATTTAAGATTTGTTAAGGAAAACGACACTCAAATATTTAAATTTAGAACCATTCTAAATTCAAACGTATGATTACAGTTCCACAAGTCACCATAGATCAGCAATAAAAATCTTAAACTAAACAGAAGTGGCAATTTATTAAACTATGTGTACCGAACGCCTGGAACAAAATATGGCGGTGTTAATTATAGGACATTATCACATAACGTGGGCTTTGTCACGCGATTATGTACTTTGTTGGTTGGTTATGTTGGCATGATACTTCTATTCGTCACACGTAGATTATTAGACAGGTTGCGTCAAAGATTATTTTCGTAGATACGACAGTTGGTACTATTGACCTTTTAAACAGTCATGGTGGTCAAGTATCTTAAAATAATGATAATTTTCCATGAGGTTACTATCTAACGGAATCATAAGAATAGCTTTTATTATTGTGTACCCATCTACGTAGGTGCTAGTAAAGTTACGACCAAATGAACATAAAATGCAAACGGCAATGTCAGCCAATAACATCGCTACATACCTATTAAGTTGTCTAGGTTTCATCATCATCATCCACAGCCCTTTTCCTCCCATAGCTCGGCATAAGTCTCCCCTTTTTCGAATTTTCGAAGATCCTGTGCCAGCCTCATCCAGACTCGACCCGAGCCTTAACTATGTCTAGGTTTAGCAGGCTCTAATACTTTAAATTTAACTTCAAAAGAAAAATAATAAAACTTATTTTCAATAAGTAACTAATTTATTTGCAAAGATAGTAAAATTACAGTTGAAAATTGCCGAAATAAAAACAGAATAACTAAGATTCAAAATGAACACTGGCCGGTGCGTTCTTTATTTAATTTTGTAATCAGCTGTAGCCGTTTGGCGCGCACTCAGGCAGAAGTAATTCGGCGTCATCCGCGCCATCTTGTGGGCGCGCCGCGTAACTCGATATGTAAACACAAAACGTTAATGTCTTCGCGTTGTCACAGCTCTAGTTGATATTTTAATTAGCTGAGTGGAAAGGGAACTGGTAAGGTTTTTAAATTCGGTGACTGGAATTTGACGGTTGTAAAAGAAAAGCAGAGTAGAAGTGAATGGCGGATCTGGGACTAGATAATGCTTTTGACCTAATTAGAAAAAAATATTAAAATTTTCAAACGATTTATTTAGATGTATTCAATATACATGTATATAAATAAGCGTTATAGAAAACATTTTTTAACTAAGTTCCTATGTATTTTTGCACTTGCTTGCAGTACCTCATAAAACCGAAAACTTTTTGCACCAAACTGGCTTCTTGGCGATCACGCATCAACTTGGCAGAATAAAAATAATCCTAGAACGATAAAAGTTAAAAAAAAAATACCTGTCATAAATAACTAGCTTCAACGTCACGTCAGATTCTTTAGCGGGACAAACGTCAAACTTGACAGATCAAGCGCGAAAACTAGGTTCACCATCCTTTTGTAATAAACTAGCTACTAATTACCTTTTTAATGGCTTCCAAAGGATTTTTGATTAACTTCGCGCTCGAGTTTCTAAGGTTTCGACATGTCACCAGTTCTAAGGTACCGGGTTCGATCCCCGGATAGGTCAATGTAGGCAACCACTTTTCCACTTTGTTCCTTGTCTAGGTGCTTGTGGTACCTTCGTTGTCTCTCATATTGATAGTGCTTTAGCTTTTTACTTAGGGTCAGAGAAATGTTTGTCATGATGTTCACATTTTATTTGATTTCGAACACATTTATACGATTAGCTGCAAAGATATTCTAATAAACAGATATGTTATAAGCGTGCAATCGTGAAGACTCGAAAACGTCCTAATTGGGACGTATTGCCATTAACAACAACACTATTTGTCTCTTTTTTTCTTATGGGTTTTATCGCGCTATCTCTTTCGAACACTTTTTTCGATTGTTTTGTATGTGTATAACATATCTGTTTATTAAAATATCATTGATTAGCTGTCTGTTACCTATCTCTAAACGAACAATACTCAATATTTCCCGATAATCACTTCTCAAAATACCACGGGTGGCGAATCATAAGACATTTGTTTTTTCCCCGTTTTTGCTTGTTTTATTGCATATTGCACGGTATACACAATCACAAGATTCACGCGATGAGTGCTTGCAAGTGATATCTAATCGTGACGCGCAAGTGATGCCTAATTAATTGTTTTACAACATGCCACGGCTTTTTGTTGTTAGGCTGGCCACAGATTGGCGCGGGAAGACGCGGGTAGGCGGCAAAAATGACCTATTTTCAGATATATTAGTAGGTGTTTAATACTTTTACACGCCTTTTCTTCTTTATTTTCTATTTTTTTAATCTTGGTAGAAACTTGTGTTGTATTTAAGTACCCACAGTGACAGGTACAAACACTTACTTAAAAAAACTTATCAGGCTAACAAGAGGATGAGGAAATGTGGAGTTTTTTTAATCCACAATAATTATAATGGTAAATGTTAAAACAACCTTTCCAAAGTAAATGTTTTATACCACATTTCACAGTTTTCGTATAGCCAATAAAGTTAAAATACGCGCGAAATAAACGCTACATTAAGTGTTGCAATCGCGTCAGTGTGTTCAACTCCTAAAGCTTTCATTAAGCGACCACCAGCGAGTTGCTTCTTACAACATTCCCTAACTGCTAATAAACTACAGTTTTTACTTAAAACAGTCGGTTTTAAGTGAGGTGTTATGACTTTTGTAGGTTATGAATTATATTGATCCGTTTTTGTTGCTGATTGATTGATTGCAAAAAAATTGAGGTATTTTTGCGTGTGTGTTGATTTTGATTGATTGGTTCGGGGTGTGTCTCAATATTTTTTTAATTTGACTTTAATTGATACCTATTCGTCTTCAAGAATGGCCATGATAACTAGGTCAAATTCTTTTTTTGTGTTAATCTTTTGTAATCAATAATTAACAAGTCGCATTGAAAATCCTAGATGAACTCGATATAATTTGTAAAAATATAACTACAATATGAAATACTAAAATGTTTGCGTTGAAAATATAAAGAGAAATGTTTCACACAACAAAAAATAAAAAAGTTTATTTAATATTCCAGGAATATCACTTTTTATACAAATAACAAAACCATTCATAAATAGAACAGAACATCAATTTCAAACGCGACAACCAAACGTATGACGCTATAAAAAAACAATAACTTATAACATAACAATTGCTACATTAATACATTTCGCATTAACCCTACTCTTTACAATGCTATTAAACTAATTCAATGCAAAAAACCTGTCACTTCGACCACCAGTTACGAGTTACCAACAATATAATAACCATTTAAAGTGATAGTATGTTGTACTTTCAACTGTAATTCCATTTGCAGACAACACGCGAGCAGAATAAATCAATTACGATAACCGTTTGACATTGTACGAGTAAGTTTATTGAAATACGTGCGCGGTATAGGGTTAAAATGTGGTCGAATTTCAAAAGAATATTTTTTTTTTGTATGCTGCCAAACACAACCATAATATCTCTAAATATTTATATGACTTGCTATAACTTTCAAGTATTATCCTATCAATAAATTCGAAGTTAAGCTTCAATGGTTTAAAAATAAAATTCTTTCAGCCAAAAACTGTTACTAAGCTTCGTAAACTAAAGTCTACAAGGAGAATAGGTAAGTAGCCGCAACGCGTTTGCGGGCCAGCGACGCCTCCAGGCGCCGTTGTCAAATGTTTAAAAAGAAAAAAGGATGAATGAAGAGTTCCTTTGCTTGGTTTTATTCCCGCGTTTAAACTTTGATTTCTGTCAACTGTCAACCGCATTGGCGGCATTTATTTTCAATTTGATTTCAAATTAACACTTTATTTAAGTATTTTATCAAGCGTGGTATGTTTGTCTGTTGAAGTATGTGTAATGGATATTGAATAGCCCTTATCTACGTGTACAATAACAAATATGACCTTAATTCTTAATTAATACTCCTACAACATGATACAGTGCAAGATAAAACACGAGCTAAGTAAAAGTATTTAAATAAACCGTAATTAACCGATTCATGTATAATAAACAGCTTCATTAGGAAAGCAGCAACAGCGTGTAAAATTGTACCAGATCCAACATTTATGATTTCCAACGATATGCCAGTAAAAAAACATAGAAAACTCACTGTTATGCAATGAAATGCGTTTCTGCGTAATATTCATATTTAAAAGTTCGTAGTGAGAACCTGTCTTACTAATAATTGCTGTCAATATTCATTAGTGCTGGCAACACCGTCGTTTATGTAGTGCTAAAGTGGGAACTTTTTTTACACTTAACGCTTGGTGTGGCAACATTGTTTTATCGTTGTTTTTTCTATCTTATCGCCTTTGCTGGATTTACGAGTAAATTATTTCGGTAAAAAATAGTTGTGTTTAATTTTTAGATAGCGGGTGTTGGTCTTGAAATATTTTTTTTAGAATTTTTGTTACGTGTAAATGAAATGTTTTATCGGTTATTAAAAGGAGAATGTTTGTTTATCTTAGTTATGTGAGGGAGGCAGATTAATGAGGTTTGTAACAAACTTATACAGACAATTACTGTAATAGGCTATTGTTAAGTTTGTCTGCACGCTATAATGTAGATAAACTAATTTATTTGTATATCACCTGATAATGTAAAGTTTTTGTTTTCTAGGTATTTTTAAGAAGTTTAGTTTAGCAAGTATATTAATTTAAAAGTTTCATGTGTAGTAAATAATACTTTCAGATAAAACTTAGAAATCGCACTTTGAATGTAAATAATATTTTGAATTATTGTTTACTAAGATACACAAGATTAAAGTCTTAAGTAAAATTCCTTAGTTTGTGGTTTCTAGTTCACGGTATTTATACTTATTAATAGATTACTATCTATTTGTCTAATATTTTATTAACACACAGAATATTCTTGAACAGACTCATCCCGGTTTTAATAAAACCTACCAAACATTTCTAAATTTCGAGAGTCCTGAAAATCAATTATATTTAATATGATTATTCGCATTTAAATTCCCCATTGGCACAGATAAGTGAAACGGTAAAGTTTCTGCCCCCACAGCGCTGTAGGGACTCCACGCTGTAAGCATTAAGTAGGACAAATGACTAGGGATTACTCAATGGGGAAATGTTTAGAAATCATGGGACATGTTGCATACTTAATGTTAATATTTAGTTCATTGTTGCTGCTTAATTATTTTTTTTACATTGCACCTAAACTACGTGGGCTTTATTTTTCTGTTAATGTTTTGCACGACTGGCACTCTCAGCATTTAATTTGACATTGGAGAGTAATGAATAACACCATACGTTACTCTCCAATGTCAAATTAGTGTAAGTAGAAGTCCTTTTAATATTATTGTGTAACATTATACTGCATAGCAGTATCTGTGTTTTTAATGCAAGCAGTTAATTTATATCATTCACGAACCTCAATTGCTTTATAATTACATTGCAAATCTAACAGTTACAAGCCGTACCAACAAAGGAATCCTAAAAAAGCTTATCCACATTTTTGTCGATCTCATACCCACCGTACTGTGAAGAGGGACGCCAAACCGCGATTAGGGGACGCGGTGATACAGCCTCTTCTCTTAATTACAGTCCGCGATACCCCGCTAATACTCGGTTAACTTAACCTCAAATATTTGGAGGTAATCACTTGGTAATTGAACGAAAATTACACGTATTTTGAATATGTAAAGTATTTAGTAGGAAAAGTGCGTTTCTTGGGATTTGACATGTCTTATGTTTTAATCGTCAAGTATTTGGTAAGAAAAATGCTTTTTAGTATTCGATCAATATGTACTATGTTTTTGTCCACTTTATACACTATCTTTGTGCCAAATATGATCCAAAATTAATCAGCCGTTTTTGCGTGATTGAGACACAAAAATACAAACTTTTACTTTCATAAGCTGTATTTGTAAGTTTGTGTAAACTGCAGCCAAGTACAGATTTCTATGATTATTCTTATATTTGTTACTTGAGATTATACTTAGGCTACCCATACACTTTCTACTATTACAATGAGTCAATGATCACACGGACTGCGCGAGCTGTCGACCGCTCTCGCGCGTCACGTGCGCTTCTCGCTCGCTTTTTGTTTCGTCCACCGCTCAAAGCACATTCGCCATAGAAGTTTTAGTTCCTCACGCAGTTAAAGCTTGAAGCAATCGTCTGTATCGACTACTTCAAGCAGTTAGTGTGAATAATGTTACATAGAATATTGCACATGGAAACAAAAACTGCTGGATCAGTGTTGACGAAATTGGTACGAGACAACCACTGTACCACAGGTCTCGATGAAGAAAAAAATATTTTTGAAATAGGTCCACTATTGCCATAGGTATCGCATAAAATATATAAACATAAGAAAAATCATATAGACGAATTAAGAACGTCCTCTTTTTAAAGTCGGTTGACAAACAAAAAGGACCACCGACCATCTTAAAATGTATTTGAGATCGCGATCTTTGAATCCCTTCGTAATTACATTTCTTGTGATATAGCACTTCCTTTTGTTAATTGACTGCAAGTTACCATTAACCGGGACTGGAGCAAAAATTACGGGAAAAAACCTGTGATAGACGGACACTTTTCACTTTTAGATATGTTTATATTTTTTGTTTAAAAAAGAATTACCGACAAAGGGAAGAGTTGTTGTTCTAAACAAATTTTCTTTGTCAATTTTAATTTAGATCATTTTGGTTAATTAATGCGGGAAAACACAGAAGCACAGAGTATATTTCTTGATAAGAAGTTTTCAACTTTGACATCCATTTTTACCATAAAATTTACCCTATGACGATCAGCAAAAAGTAACTATCTTTTAGTAAAAGTGTTTTTAAAATCTGTTCAATTATGATTTAGATTGGTATAACCCCAAAATTAAATTAATTCAGCAATTAGAATTTCGCTCACTAAATAACAAAAATCATGCTATACATCTAATAGCTACCATCCATCAACATTTGAGTTATATTTGTATTGGTCCAATTGCAGTATTAACCTTTAATTTATTGTTATTTGCTTTAATAGATTTATCATCGGTACCCTTGTAAATAAACATATCCTATAAGCAATTTGTATATCAATTGGAATTTAAATAACCTTGTCAGGGCAATGACTCAGTTTTCGGCTGTAACGATCCATTCTGAATTCTGAGCGAAAGTATATTTGTATGTCTGTCTGTCTGTAGCTCTGTCACGGCTAAATTGCGAAACCGATTTTGGTGAAACTTAGTATGGAGTAAACTTGAATTATAAGAAAGGAAATAGAGTACTTTTGCCGCGATAACCGACAACTTTTCAGGCGAAGCCGGGAGCAAAGCCTAGTGTCCGATATTTAAAATATATTTTCGTATGGCTCTTTACAATAATAGTGTGTTTGCTGAGCTAAGCAAAGCTTAGTTTCTATAATTAAAGTAGGTATAATATAGGTAGTTTAACTTTCGAACTATCGACAATACGAGAATATTATCGTATTGTTCTTTCAAGATTGTAATGTATTGGTCGATTTATTAACAAAAACAAATATTTAGGTACACTAAAATTATATTGTCTTTAGTTTCGTCCTTTTTGCCAACAATTCGAAGAGGTATAGTTAAAAACATTAAGTTTTATAGTTACGGTTCTGAGTTACGACTGAATGTTTTATTTAATCTGTCTCTACAATACAAATATATCGAAAAGGTTTATTACAATTCTATACTATATACAACTTTGTATATACTAAATAAATACAAAGTTCAGTGAATATATTTCCATTTTTTATTCTGATGGAAATTCTTATGGACTTACTCCGACTGGTTAAAATGTCTTCTAGCTTTCAACCCTCTTACTTTCTTTATAGAGGAGTTTTAAATAATCCATATAAAAAATAAAAATCTAACAAAAACCAAAATAAAGTCAATAATTTCAAAACTTGCGTCTGTTAGAACTTCTGTTATTCACCTTTTGCTGCAAAACCCGATGAGTGGAAAATTAAAAACTCAATAATTACTAAAACTTAGCAGCTAATTAATTTAATTACAATACAATCCACCAATATAATTGAATTTTATTCCTCCCAACCTATTATCACTACTTATCAACAATTAAAAATAAACTCCAATTGATTTCTTAGTTTTTTTTCCAGTTTTAATTGCCGGCGAGACCTGTAATGGTTTTCTAGATATTCTTTTATGCCTGGATCTGTCGTAAGTCAGTCTAGGTCCTTATTGATTGATGGCCCCCTTTCAGTTTTACGAGGGAAGTAATTAGTGCCCTACGTTAACTATTAAGGGCCCAAGACTAATGGAGTAACTTATAGAGGATTTTATTTTACTTCAGTGTCCTTTTTTCTTTGGATTTTGTCGCGAATGGTGATTTATCTGTTTTGTTGGACTGAAGAAATCTTTGAACGTCGCTTTGTCTTTGATTCTTGATGTAGTAAAATTTGAACTAAATAAGTTTTTAAAGACAATATTTATGTAGAATGTTATTATAGTGCCCAACTTTTGTGAGACAGAAAGCTGATGTCAACATAGGTGAAAAAGGCTGAACGAACGCCAACATTTTTAGTGATTTTCGTAATTGAGGCTTATTCAAAAAACCTTATTTCACATTAGGTACTCTTATTATAAAGAACTAAGGATATTTTTTACCATATATTAATGTAGATACCTATCATGCGAAACTTGATTTTTTTCTCACACCAAATCGAGAAGGTCAACCTACAAAAAACCTAAAAAAATACCTTAAGAAAATAATTTAAAGGCTAACATTCCTCTGACCGAAATCCAGAATAGGCCTTCATACTTAAAGATAAAATCTAGGCTGAAACCTTAGGTATACCTATCTTGTATCTAAGACATGATATTGAATGTCTTTGAGAAGAATCTGCTTTGAAGGTATGAAAGGCGGATTATCGATACATATCAAAGGAGTATAGTTAAAGAAATATATATATGTAATCATCCTACTACGGTTATAAACTTGATAGTAACATATGTACAGAATAATCTCAATGGAAAAAGTCTTGAAGGATTTTGCTCCAATTTTAGATGGTAAAAGTTCACTGCCTGCACTAGCATTTATAGGTCTTATAACGTGAATAATTTCAATATAGGTAATCATGTTCATTACAGTTACATTAAGTGTCGTGATGGCCTAGCGGTTCAATGAACGGATTTGTATGCACGAGGTTGCAGGTTCGAACCCGGGCAAGTACCAATGTAACTTTTCTAAAGTTATATGTACTTTCTTAATTAAATTAAATACAAACGGTGAAGGAAAACATCGTGAGGAAACCTGGATTCCAAAATTTGGGATCTGAAATCGCCAACCCGCAGAGAGCAAGCGTGGTGATAAATGCTCGCGCCTTCTCTATATGGGAAGAGGCCTGTGCCCAGCAGTGGGACGTTTACAGGCTGGATTATTATGTTCATTACGGTTTTATGACACCGAAATAGTCCTGTCGCAATTATTTCTTGTTTCTTGTCACATCACTGTTAAGCACCACGTAACCAGAGTTTTCGGCCATTTATCAAGCATAATCCATTTTTGCTATATCTTGTTCATGTAAATGTGTTCACATAAATATTTACGAGTACATTTGCGTAGAAACACTCACAATTAACAGCCAAAGCCTTGAAATAGATTGAGGCATCAATACTCACTGTACTTCGCAACATCGAACACAGAACCTCACAGTAAACAGCCATCCTTTCATCCAAAGAACGACTCAAAGTTCACAGCAAAACTCTAGGTATACAACCACACAGAAACCAACCTTATCCCCTTGTAATAAAGACTATGGGTATCAAAGAACATCGGCGTAAAGTTAAAACCTAAGCTTATCTGCATAAATAAATCATATAACATACGGCACTTTAAGTACCATTATCTCTACCGATTAAGATACAAAGATTCCTCCGCAGATCATGAAAGGACCCATTGATGTGACCTCAGGTCGACTGATAGCAGAATGAGCCTCATTGATAATTTTAAATACTTTAAAAGGTTAAAGCATGAAATCGTAAAGATAGTTGGGACAAAGATGGCTTGAGTAAGGATTGGAAGAATGGAGCGCTTTGATATTTCTGCTTAAAAGAGGGAACAACCAAAATCTGGTCTTAGGTCTCTTTGTGCAAGGATGCAATTGGCTTGACCTAGATAAATAAGTTTATAATATAATATATATATAATATAATATTCCTGGACAATTCACACACGGTAATCTGATCCCAAGCTAAGCTCTAAGAGAGCTTGTGTTATGGTGACCAGACAACTGATATACATACTTATATATTTCTAAATACATACATATTATAGATAAATTACACCCAGACCAGCACAAATGATCGTGCTCATCACACAAACATTTGTCCTGAGTGGGAATCGAACCCACGACCTCCGGTATAGCAGTCAGGGTCACTAACCACTAGACCAACAGGCCCGTCAAGTTTGTGTCTGCAATTTCCTTAAAATGTTGCGCATTGTTTTAATTCAAATAATCAGTAATCCTCAATGTCTTACTTTGTAGTTGACATTGTTAAATATGAATTAGAAAAGAGCGTCGTTTTAACTTTTTCTCAGCTCTTGTATCATGAAAATCGCAATCTACATTTCAAATTAATTCTAGATTTTTAACTCTAAAAATAAGACTGTATTTCTAACAAGTTATGTAGAAATTAAAATAGCTACCAGCTACATAAACATCCAGTATTTAAAAATAAATACAAAACCATCTCTTGAGGCTCCACCAATTGTTACATTTAGGATGGTTCCAGCCCCAAGGGTCCATAAGTGGCCAAATTTTGGGTCCCCTCCGAACAACTTAACTCCCTTCTCTCTTACAGTCTCTGAGCATTGTCGGGTAATTTGTCGTTTTGATTTTTATAAGGAAAAGATGGTAAAGGAAGGAAATATATCGTTTTAGAAGAATATATTTACCGTAAAGAACATTTGTTTTTTTACGTTTGTTAGTGAAGGATTTTGTATGCACATGTGCAGAAGTGTTTTGGCAACTAATAGAAGAGAATCGATTGTCATTTATTTCTTAGTACATGTAATCTTTTACTGTCATAAACAGTAAGACATATCTGGGAACAAGTCACACTCGGCTATCTGGTGCGTAGCTAGACATAGCCTGTATTATGGCAACCAGACAACTGACAAACATAAGACTTACACACTTCTACATACATAAGTATAATGTTGAACACATCACACAAAAAACCTCCTACGTGGCAATCGAACCCACGACCTTCGGATTACTTCAGCCACTAACCACTACACCAAAAGGCCTGCAGTCACAAACACACTTTCATTTGTTTTATATCCTCTTTAGAATTAAATTCTGTCTGTATTTCTGAAAGGAAGATCTCATACTCAAGCAGAGAAATGGCTACGTATTGTTCATTTTTCAGTTTTGATTATTTCCTATCATTCTGTTTACCTCACATTCAAAAGACCGTGAACATCTTAGTTCGTGACGACTGCTTTACATAAACACTAGTACGGTACCTAACCCCCCAACTGCAACTGTGTGTGACAAACGTGATGTGACTTAAACAGCAACGTTAGGGTTGGGTAGTGAAAATCTATTAGGTGACCTAACCTCCGTATAAAACTAATCTTCCATCATCGCTGAAATATATAAAGAAACCGCAAAAGAAATAGACTACAGTACTACTAGTAAAAAGATGTCTGGGTTTTCGAAAGTAAGAACGATTATTCTTCTACTACAATCTTACAGCTGACCAAAACCGTTTTTGATAGCCTCGTGCCCAAATGGGCCACATGCAAATCATGTCCTGTTATCAATGACTCATATTACACCGAATCAACAACATAGTACACATCAAAACGACCGCAGACGATCAGTCTCCTAGAATTAATAACAATTGAACCAGGAAACAGTGTTACTTAAGAACATTATACATTCAATCCGCGCTCATTCTCGCGATGTCCGAAACTGAGATCTATGAGGCGTCGATTGACAGACATTAGACGTTCGTGATTTGAATTTGGCAGCCATTTTGTAAACCCGGACGTTGGTAGTATGTTCATGGTAATTTGTGACTTTACCGTAGTTTTAAATGTTGGTTATTTGATTGGCAATGTCTTGTAAGAGGTTTTATTTGTGAGTTTGTCTGCACGTGTATCTTTGTATCGCTAGCTTTGAACAGCGGTTTCACCTGAGTGAATATTGGTCATTATCGCAAGATGCCATATGTACAGGTAACTTCAAAATCAAGTTTTACCAAAATTAGTTTAGTGGTTTATCTACCCTCAAAAGCGTATCAGAATTTTGCATTTATATAAGCACTAGGTCTTGCCTGTGTCTGCACTCGCGCAGGTTTTGACTTTCGCAGCAGTAAGCCTATATGCTTTCTTGGGATCCAACCTTACCCTAAACTAAGTTTCATCAAAATTGGTTCTGCAGTTCAGCCGTGCAAGCGTAACAGACAGACAGACTTACTTTCGCATTAATATAAAGTATGGATAACTTCGTGTCGTGCTGAAATAAATTAAATATTAACTATTTCTCTTTCTGTATTATTTTCTAAGTAATTTTGTATTCTGTATTGTGTCTTGCCACGATACGGTTTTATTTAGCTTTTTTTAAGAAGTTTTTGTTACAGACCTCCTGCTGTTTATTCAGAAATACAAGTCTAGGTCAGATGAAAATAAGAGTTTTAATAATACAAAGCTCTGTGCAATAGTTACCTAAATAATTTCGTGCAAGGTTAGAAGAAATTCGGGGTCGGAATTTTCAAGGGCTAGTTAAGTTTCTTAAAGATAAAATCTTAGAATCGTGACGGTTTATTCAAATTAGAATCAAACAACAATTATTCAAAATTAATTTTCATTTCAACAGTGAAAATAGTAACATTCTTAAATACCAGTTACAGAGTTTATTTATTTATTTATTTATTTATGGATTTCCAACAAAGGATACACAAAATACATGGTATATATAAAAAAATATCTTATGTCTCAATGAGTTGTGCTCCCTCAATTAAAGGAAATCACAGCATGCAAATGTAATAAGGTGAACACTAAACTAAACAGAAAAAATAAAGTTAAAAATTAAAAATTGAATATCCTATGCGAACTAAAAATTAACAATCAATTAGAGTTATAAATAAAATAAAAGTTACCGAATAAATAGAAAAAGGTCAGTCCCCTCAATTGACAAATGTTGCCATTGGCTAAAAACCACCCTTGCCTATTAAAAAAAAACTAACACTCGAATGCTTAGCTCCCAACTTTCATATTTCGAACACAATTAAATAAATTAAAAACTTAACCATGCGCCCTTATAAACGGTGCATATTAAGTAGCATATAAAAAAAACGGAAAGACAACTTAATGCAAATGTAGCACATTTGAAATGCATATGAACATGTATTGTGAGAAAAATTTGTCTTTTCTGCCTATTCAGGAGTTAATGTATGTTTATATGTCCGCGTCTAGGAAACGGCGAGTCTGAATTCGTTGCGGCTTCTGTTTTAGGGTTACATCAGAATTGATTTAGTTTTTATGTCGCTCCAAGAACTAAAGCTAACTTTGAGTAGATTTTTTAAATTCGGCCGGGACCTCTACACAAAACAAATGTTTAGAGTAAAATTTAAAATAATGAAGTCATTTATTATCCTTTTAAACGCTGGATAACTTAAAACAGGGCACATGTTTTTTTCTTATGGAATATCTAGGTATATGGATTGATGTATGTTTCCAGCCAGAGAGTAGCATGTCATCCATTTACATTCACGGCATAAAAAGCGCCTTATAAACTACTAGAATTTTATTTCCATGTATCTATGTCAAAGTCGTGGCATCGAATGCAACCTCTTTGTCTGTAGATGGAAACCTTTTAAACTTGCTGCCAACCTACAAAAACCCCACTTTAATGTCATCAGTGTCATTTTTGCAAATCATTTTGTTCGCGTGCATAAAACAAACAATCGCGTCGTTACAAGTGACGATAAATTCTCTTCGATTCCATTTTTAAAATTGAATGTTTTATTTTTATTTCGCTTTTATGGCTTGCACTTAATTTTTTGAAGGTTATGTTTGAAGGTCTTGTTGGCAGGTGTAAGTTAGGTTGTTATTCAATTGTATGGAAAATTATAATGTAAGTGATGATAGTTTTATTGTTATGTAACATGATATTGAGAATGCGTAGACTAAGCATAATGTTTTTCTCCTTTTTGTGTTGATGAGTTCTTTACTATGATAAATAACACTTATTTTTGTTAATTCTTTTGTTTTTTATTTATTGGAATACAATGTGTAACTTGATCGACGAAGTAAAATTAAACATATTAAGACTTCTTCGCAATAAACAAAAAAAAAATCCTTCAAAGTAAATTATCTATTTTTATCTGCCACCAAAACATTACCATAAACAAATCGGCGTCATCAACCTCTCGTCTAATTTATTTAATTTTCCATCTTCACCTAACCGCGCGTGACAACACTACTTAGTACATTTTTTGCGTATTTTTCACATCACTACCTGGTCTATTTGTATTCACGTCTGTCCCAGTTTCCCATCTCCAAGGCCTACGTGGAATGATTTGTCTTTAATTTTAAGAAACGGAACGGTTCCTTAAAATTAACAGAAACTCAAGGATTTCTAGAAAAATCCAAAAAAAGAATTTAATTGTGTTTTTTTCGGCGTAAAATTTATTGGCGGTAAATTTTGAATACAGAACAGTCATTTGAATAGTGACAATTGCTGGCCGTATATGGAATACGTTGTATTTTTTTTCTATTTATGGTTCAGAATAAGGCGAACCAGATCTGTTTGCCATTCAAAATGGATTGGGTCTTCTATATATGGAGTGTCAGACTGATGTGATCTGTATATTCATCATGCAATAGCGGTTACTGAATCACTTTTTTAAAGTTTGAATCAGTCGTTGATGGACTGGTTGATACGTAAGTAAAAGTGATAGCTTAGAGGAAATAAAAGGTCGTGTGAATTTAGTGAACTAAGAGTCTTAAATAGTCTTAAAATAAAACAATAGTAATTATTTACCTATTTTTGGTTTACTGTAAATTACACGTGATAAATTATCTATTCACTACAAGGTTAAACTAGATTTCTTAGCGCAAATTTCGTACAGTTTAGTAAAAAAATCCGTATATAACATACCCTAGCAAAAATTCGAAGAGAGTTTCTCTTCGCCGTAATACTCGAAATGTACTACAACTCAAAACATAGGTAACAAATGACACCCTTTAGCTTACCGACACTGCAGCTTCCAAAACCGGCGAGTATTTGTTCTCAAAGCTAATTTTCCGCGTTCGGCGCTACAAAAAGTCATGGCGACTGTAACTCATAAGTTCATGTCGCGTCGCGTTCTTTCGCAGTTCGATCCGCCATAGAGGATGGTTGTAATTCGCAGTTCGGATTTTGGAATTTTTAACAATTTTTGTTTGGAAATGGAACGTTCTGATTCGAAATGTGAATTTTAGTGCTAATATGTGGGCTTTTGAAGGTGATTTTTTGTAATATTGATCATGTATTCTTCATTAATAAGTTATTGGATTTTGATTACGAGTCGTATAGGATCGAAGACATAAGTCTGCTCAAATGAAGGCCTAATTAAATGGACACATAAAGAAAGAAATCCATATTTAAGAACAAAGGTTTATTCTCCGATAAAAAATATTATAAAATCATAACCCGATTTGCTTTAATCTCCATTTTGCACGATCCTCTCACAATACATTCGATCCCCAAACAACATCAGCCTGTATCCCCGGCGGTCTGGTTGGCGCCGTCGAAAATTCTCTGGCAGTCGCGATCCCGCGATACGGTCCCTACATGTATTATGTATAACAAATGGGAGACATCCAAAATAAAACATATAAAACGGGAGCGTTTACATTCGGCCCTGAATTCAACTCCACGTGGACACATTCCCGACATTTCGTCGTAAGCAGGCCGCCATCTTAGGTTTTTGCTTTTTTTTCTCGGTTATGGCGCGCGACTTGCTTTTTTGCTAATTTCTTTTTTTGGCGTTCGATTTTTGATTTTGCTGGCTGGTTATGATTTACCTAATGACCTATTCGATAATTTGAAAACATACTTAGCTAAGCTCTTTTTTTTAAATAGACGCATAAATAATTAGATGACATCTAAATGTAAATTATATGACATTTTATGCTGATAATGTAAAACAATTGTGCTTTCCGTCGGTTTCTAAATTAAGTCAACAGAGTAATTACACTACAAATGTTGCCCAACTAATTGAGCTCAACAAAGTTGACTACAAAACAACTCCCAAGCGGACAACGCAAAACCATAGACATCCCATTTGTTTAAAGCAAACAAATCACGGTCTACTCTAATAACGTCAAGTTGGGCCATAAAGACGTGATACATGAACAGATTCGTAAACTTCTCACGTAGATCCGAGGTTCCCACAAACGTTAAATACGTAACCGAATCACGTAAATAGATCGGGGAATGTGTGACTTTACCTAATTGCTACTTCTAATTAATTGCCATATAATCGTTACGTCCTCATGCGATTTAGTCTAATCGATTCGAAAGTTACTCGATTGTTCAAATTAGTTGGTTGTGTTATTTTTTTATAATTTCCTCACGTCTCTAGTTTATTGAGCGGCCGATTTACGCTTCTTTTTTTGAATTTAGAATCTCGGCGAGTCTTTTAAGAAAGATTATGGGTTTGCCTAATCTATGTTTTTTAGAACAATGGACTTCGATAAACTTATCTATGAGTCTTTACTTTATGTGACTATTACTCTTAAATATTATCATGAGAAACTAATAGACGCCATAAACAAATCGTACCATAGACACGATTATGACGCGTCCTAAAAATATCATTACTCATCCGTTATCAGGCGATCAGACAAACACGCCTGCGACATGCGACATGACAGCGACATCGACTTTTTGTCGCTGCGACTAATCGTCACTTGTCGAGACGATCAAAAAGCCCGCGTTTTGTCTTAGTGTTCATATTTTTTGTTGGACACAAAAAGCTTGTGTCGCGTTTATTATTGATGTTTTTAATCGGGATCTTGTTTGATTGCGTGTTTTTTTGCTTGTTTGTCTTGTATTGTCACGGTTGTCGGGGCTCTGATGAGCGGTAACTGCCTCGTTAAGGTTTTTAGGTGTTGATTGGTTATTAGTAAAACTAATCAGGAATAAAACAGGATTAGCGTTCGTTTGCACTAATGTAGTTTTCGACCTATCTCAATTAAACATACTTTTTTTAAACATTACATAAGCAATCTATGCAGCTATCAAAAATCTAAATTCCATATCCGACGAGCGACATAGCAATAAAAAAAAAGTAAAATAAAAAAATCGAACTTCAAAAACCAACGACAATCTTTCGAAACTCAAATAATCACGGGATCTCACCAACATTGGGCCAACACTACCAATATTACCAACATCACCAACAACCAAGGCAGGTGCAAATGTTTTTGTGCGTCGTCCGGTGTCTGCCGCTCATATTAATTAGGTTCTCGTAATTAAAAGCTATACTTATAGCTGCAATTTTCAAGCAATAGTAAGTAGAAATCCAAGGAAATATTTATTAGTTGTTTATGGGAGTTCTTTGTGGTTGAATTGTGTGGGAGATGTTTGGTGAACTATGTGAAAATTAAAAAGAAAACATTTTTTTGAGAATCTTACCTGTCTGTCTGTATCTTTCCTTATCAGCAAATTAAAAAAAAAGAGTTGTGATGCATATTTTTTTATAAGTACCTACCATGTTTCAAAAAGACGTCTTTCCATTGTAAAATAAAATAATCAAGTAAAATAGTTCAGATATAAGTTTTTTATGTAATGTTTATTTTATCTAACAACAAGTCTACCGCTTAAAAAACTTATTTATATTATTAAACAAGCCACATTTTACCAAAATACCAAAAAACACTTAACATATCAAAAAAGCTAATCATATCAGAGAAAGTAAAACCGTACTACTGGTATTTAACACAGAAAGATAGAGAATCCGGTTAAAGCCTCATTATTAGATGTTAACCGGCCCACCCGGGTCTGGCGCCAAACTTAACCTTATCTACATCTTACAACTGTGGAGACGAATAATGTACTTTTATTTTGAGTTTTTTTTTTTGGATAATTAACTGTGTAAGTTGTACGTTTTGAATGGTAAAATAAGTTTTAGATAAATGGGTCTTGCTACTTTTTTATATATATATATATATATATATATAATCACGCCTCTTTCCCTTGTAGGGGTATGCAGAGACCACTTCTTTCCACTTGCTACGATCCTTGCACACTTATTTCGTTTTGTCCACTTTCATTATTCCCGTCATACATGCTGTTCGGTTTATGGTACTCTTGACCTGGCCTTCTCTCATTCACACTCGCCTTATACACTTTTTTTTTTTTTTTTTTTCATTCGTCTTCATTCATTCTCTCAAGATAGCCAAACCATCTCTCTCTTTATTTTATTTTTTTACTTACTACTACTTTTCTATTAGTTATTATTAATTATTTGATATTAGTGTAATCATTTAAGTAGTGACTACTTGTAATAAAGATATACAAGTTTTTTCTACAAATAAAATTAGATACTAATAAGGGACTAGATAAATAATATTATTGTTTAGAAACAATCGTCATTATTTACTCTATAAATTAAAACAAAAATGAAAAATAAACGTATTTCTTTTGATCTATTTAAAATTATCTACAGTTTTCATAATTTCGTCAGTTTAAAAACTAAATATAACTAATACCTATCTACTTATAAATAACATTTGATAGCCACTCCATACCCTTCATTAGTCCATCAAAGCTACCGTCTACCGATAAGGGAAACAAGATGACAACGCTTTTGTTAACCATTATTTATAACGCTTTATAACGCCGACATCTTGTCCTAAATCACGTGACCATCGACCATCAACTCCTTTAATATCTATGGTTAGTTTATGGTATGGTAAAACCTCTATCTAGTTTATGGTTTAAGAGGTTATTGGTTTTGAGTAATATTGTTTATTAATCTTTGGAAAAAAAGTAAGTCGCAATGTTGACTGACTGACTCAAAGGGACTCAATATTGGTCTAAAGTACCTACCCATCATGATAATCATACACTTTTAAATAAACATTTTTCTTATGTTACAAGTCGACCCCGTACCAAGTTCCATCCAGATCGGTTCAGCAGTTAAGCCGTAAAAGTATATCAGACAGACACGCAGTTATAGTTGGATTCAAAGATAATGGCGGCTCTGAAGTTAGCTTCACGCTGCGCAGTACCTCGCCCCGCACCCCCGCTGGCGCATAAGTTTGTTACTGCGCAGCGACTCGCCTCGTGTTCAGAGCCGCCATTCAGTTTGCACCGTACTGTACTTGCGTATTTAAAGTATAAAGTATTTAGTAAATACTTTTACATATATTTACTTACCATAGGGGTGAAACTATTACCATTTAATTATCACAATTTCTAATTAGTTAACAACGCCTTATAAACTACCATGAATTATTAACTACACTACAAAAGGTGCAACCTACTTATATTAATTGATTTAATTTATGATAGTACTTGTATATGATTGGTTGAAAAGTTTAATGAGGTTACAAAAATATGTAATGTTTGTAACAGGAAATCTACATGGACTTTGAGATCCTCCTTTATTCTGTCGGTTAAAAATGTTATTGAAAAATCGTCCTCTTGAAGAAAAATAAAAATAGGACACCAAAATTAAAAATAACTCCTTGTTTAACCGCTCTTTATAATACGGCGATGATAGAGGGTGGATAATGGATATTAAAAGATTAAAATAAAAAAAAGGTTTTTTTACTCATTACAGTTTTCCTATACCTTTCATTTTCTAGTCTTTTGCCAACGTAACCTAGGTATACTAAAACATACTTATTAAACCCTAGTCCACCATATTTCTTGAAGACGGTTACTTTCTTGCCACCAGTATGTTGGGCTTATAAATACCTTAATTATTTTTTATTAATTAGTCAGATGGTGTTCGGTAGCGGAATTCGGTTTATCTTTATAGTCGATCGGGGTATGTTACGAATGCGCCCCACATGGTGCCGTAGACAAACTAGAAGTGACAGACGTCATGGAGAAAGGACTTTAAAAAGAAAACACGAAATACAAAAGTTTCTTAAAATCGTACCTTTTAGAATAGACAGGCCTGTTGGTCTAGTGGTTAGAGACCCTGACTGCTATACCAGAGGTCGTGGGTTCGATTCCCACCCGAGTGTGTTTGTGTGATGAGCACGATCATTTGTTCAGTGTCTGGGTGTAACTTATCTATAATATGTATGTATTTAGAAATATATAAGTATGTTTATCAGTTGTCTGGTTACCATAACACAAGCTCTGCTTAGCTTGGGATCAGACAACCGTGTGTGAGATGTCCCGGAATATTATTATTATTAATTATACCTTTTTTGGTGTGTATGTACTTGGTATAAAAAAGTACAATTTATGGTTGAATTCTTAGTAGAAATGTTTGTACTAGGATTGTCTTTTATTTATGTTTTGCAGCTGTTTAATAGCACCAAAATGATTACCTAATTTAACAATGCATAAAGCTAAGTAAATCATAAACTATTACTATGTAAACTAAAATACGACAAAAACGTCACATACTTGAGCATTGTTGTATCAAAATACAAATTTAGAGTTAAAGTAATAAACAAGCAACATGGAATTCTAAAATAAAAAAATATACTCATCCACACATCATTATAATACAACATTACCATCATATTATAAACCATCCTACATACGTCTCTCACCAACCAACATATATCTCTCACTAATCAGCAATTACCCTTAGACTGTCAAATAACCAAAGAAAGTTCCATCTTATCCCATTGGTGTCAATAGACGCCATTGATTTAGGTCCTATATGCAGCTGTGATGCACTGCAGCGTCGCATCGCAAGATAAGTTGCAGTGACCGGCTGATTGCACTGTTAGTTAACCGAGGGTTAAGTAACCCGGGTTAGGTTGAGCTTTGGTTAAGCTTTGAGTCGCGGGTTTTGCAAGCCTAGATGAAAATTAGAGATCTATAACTTTTTATATAACATAGCTAAAGAATTCGATATTTAATAAAAAAAAAAATCTTCTGGGCCATGTTTGAGGGGGGTTCAAAATGTGATTTTTCATTCTGCATTTTCTAACAAACAGCTATTCCAAAAGATAACCTACAAAGCTCGTCATCATATCAGATCATAAAACACTCTCCCTTTTACAATCAATGGCAAACGCCAACCAAACCCTAACTATCAGTTAACTACAGTTAAACCAGCGCAACCCGCCTTACTCGAGCGAAGCCGCAAGAATGCGTGAGTGTGAAGAACAGATCCCCCCTCCCACCCCCCACGCCTCACACTCCCCCCCTGCCGCATCCCTCGACACTTTTAAAGCGAAAAGTTTTCACTACACCAATTACGAGACACGTTCATTGAAAAGGATTTTTAATTAATCACCCTTTATAAAGGCGTCTGTTTGACATGACATGTGTCAAAAAATGATAATTTATGGTTTTGTTCGGCGATCTTTAATTACATTTTTTTTGTCACGAGTTTTAGTAGATAATGTTTTGTTTTTAATCGTTCTAGTATGTAGTTATTAAATAGGTATGACTGAAAGGACATTTTACGTAGTTTAAATGCTGTATTTAATTAACGTGATCAATGTTTTCTAAATTATTTTAAATAATTAACTTATTGGAACAAAAGAACAAGTGACCAATTTTTTTAGAACGTTGTCAATGTCAAAGTCATTTTCAAAATAATGACAATTTTAAGCTTATACGTATTTAAACCAAAATTGATATAATTTTAACAGTGTTAATTAATGTAGCCTTTTTCAAATTCTGGAGTAAAGATTAAAGGTCGTAAGAGATAAAAAATAATACACTTTGACGTGATTGAACGCACGTAGTCCATTGTAAAAAAATACTGCAAGAGTAAAAAATAATCAGTATATTATGAAAATATTTCGTTACATATTACATAAATAGTCAATTTTGAACTTTAGATAAACATCTTTTATTATTTCAAATGACTTAACATAAATGAAAACTGTAAAAACCCACGCAAAACCGCAACAAATCGAATGAACGATAAATTATTAATCGATAGTTCAGTCATTCGTTCAATTCTGAGTAAAAAACTTCGTTTGAAGTGCTAACCAGTTGTTATTTGACATGTGATTGACGTTTACTATGATTACGTAACCCATGAAATGTTGTGACTCCAAGGCATTATACTAATGCCTACTTACTGGCAATGAGCGTTAAAATACAGGTATTTTGTACCTTTGTGGTGACAGAAAGAAATTATAATGCGGACTTCTTGTTAAAGAAACTTCAAACTGAACTCACATTTATGTCCATAGCCTTAAGATTGAATTTCAAATAACATTTTTGTTGTAGTGATGCGCTAAAATTATTTTTACGAGAATCTATTAGTATCTAATAGTAGGTTATAGTTTGACATCTACCGAAGCGAATTAGGGTTAGTGCAATTCTGTTAATGCATACGTTTCAAATGAAACTTATGTAACTAACAAGTCAAGATTAATTAAAGCTTGTAAATACTCCAAAATCCGAACAAATCAAATCAAAACGTTTTTCTTTCTTGTAAATAAAAAAAACAGGCGCTCAAGAAACGCTGAAGAATCTACTGACTCTAGTTGCTCAGTCCTTCCTATTGAGAAGAGCCGGCAAGAAACTCCATAGGTTACTTACTCTTTTTTTTGGTCATATTCATTTTTTTTTTCATTTGTGTTAAATATACCAATTACATGTCTTTAGATTCAATCGTTTGATATAACCGGTAGTAAGTTAGTCTAACAAATGCCAACCATATCTATGAATAAACTATTAAACTAGAATTCTTGGCTAATGACTCAATGGTCTAGATTAGTGTAGATAACCTACAATCTAGTTTACTTACTGTGGTTGAAAGCGACAACGGCTGTATCCAGTTACTTTACTTATATAAGTAGTAGCTATTGTTATTATTATACGAAACCTAGAAATAATATTATTCGTAAAGGTTTTTTTTTATTATTTATTTATTCATAAACATGTTGGTAAGTAAACTTATAATCTAAGCCCCACAAAACCGTAGGTAGTAATGGTTTGACTGTGGGGTCACTGAGTCTCTTTGTGTTACTAACATTTATTTTATACCTTCTTATACCTAATTTACAATAGACTTAAATTATACTTTTTATTATTTAATTAGGTAAATGTGTACGGGAAACCTTAATAGACGATTTAATACATTGTGTAATGAAACTCGGTGTCAAGTTTTTTAAGTTGCAAAAAGAGCGATGTAATTTTTATTAAGATCTAAATTATAGGGAAATAGACCTCGTGGCGTGAAATAACATGTTTTAGTCTATAGAGGTTGCCAAAGTGTTAGGCCTTTTTAGCTAAAATCGGCTTATCGGTTATTGCGTTATTGATAAAAAAAAGAGTAAATGTAACCCGAATCTCAACCACATCTTTGCTTGGGCTACCACATCGCTAGACCGTCTTTTGTACTTATAGCAACTGGCTTTTTTAGCCAACAATCCTTAAAATCAGTGTGTAGGACAAAAGGACCAATCCATTAATGAAACGTTATGTACAAAATGGTATGTACAAGATGGACCTAATACCACTAGGCTTAATCAATTCATTGAGTGGAGCCATTCCTTTACTTATCGTTACCATAAACTATGCATCTTTATTTATGACTTAATTCAATACATAAATTGATCCAGTTTCCTGAAACCAGTCTATTTCAACCATCCTGAGAATCTAGTCTAGAACATCTAGAATATCTATCTTACCTGTCAAAAGAATGTGTAAACAACTGTACAAGTTATAAAAATATATTTAATCTTGACAGCATGTCAAAGAAACCATAAATAATATTTTTATTGACAGACCTGTTTCTATAAATAATACCTGCCTAATGGATGTCGCTTAACAAGATCTAAAAACGTTTAAAAAAATAAAACATATCTATGGTACGATACTAATTTAATTAGTTTATATACGCTTTGATTACGAGGCAATAAAATACAATGTTGGCTGAATGTTAAAAACCTTTGCCATAAATGTAACAAGTTGTTTGTCATTTGTGGTCCTTTAGGTATAGGTTACCTCATCCTTTATAATTGGGGTGACTTCATACAGCTTTTAAGATCACAAAAAATACAACAATCTAAGCATTTGAAACCAATTAATAAAAAAAAATAGTTATTGGTCAAATACATCTGGCCTTTTGAGCATTTGCAACATCAAGGTTTAGTGTTTTTAGTTGATTTCTAAGATTTTTAAGCACTAAAACTAAACAAAACGTGTATTAAATGGGGACACGTTCTGTTCGAAAATACTATGTGAATCTAAATTACCAAACTTCTTGTAACAGTACATTAAAAAACAACAATTACTTGCAAGATATCACCGCAAGCGGATGCAAGGACCACCGATTTAAAAATTCACTTAGTGTTTAAATCTAGATAGCTGATAAAACGGTGAAAATATTACCCTCTTTGTCTCCATTACGGCGTTAGAGGGAGACGGATGTAAGCATTTAGTTATAAAATCTGTATTCAAAACGCATGTTGGTGAGCACGATATCTCAGGCATAGGACATTGTGGTGTTGATCACGTAAAGCTTATAAATAAAGCCTAATGAGCTGAACAGCTTCTGATTATCCTTATTCGATAAGCTTGAGGTCTTAGTTTCCTGGATGCATTTGATGATGTCAGGGTTGGAGATTGACCTCCAAATGGATAGATACATGCTTGGTTGTTGCGTGTCAAGGGTGAATTGTTTTTGACTCATCTGTTTTGGCTAATTCGGCAATAAGAGTTACTGTAATTGAAGGTTCATATCACACACAAGGAAATGCTACATGTAATATTATTTTTCTGGTGACTATTGTAACGCAAAACGAGAGACACGATAATTTTACTAGATATAAGATGTTTCCATTTACAGCATTACCCTTATCAGAAGGCTCTACAAATGTTATAGACAACAAAAATTCCAATTTGCAGACAAATGTTCCCACAAATGAAGTTCCGCGTCTCTGGATTGGACGCGAAGGCAAAATACATCCTTCTGCTGGACATCGTCGCCGCAGACGACTACAGATATAAGTTCCACAACAGGTAGAGCCACATTCATTGCCTGCCGGACAGAATCACCACCCTCGTCTTCACATGTCTGCTTGTCAATGTACTACGACCGAGAATTTGGCGTCAGTTAGACGCCAGATTGCCGGCTCCATGTTTATAGATATCACCGTTGATTGGAGATGCTCATTCCATTTTAACAGCGTTCCGTTACACGCTTGTTTTCATTTAGCTTGTGATTCTCCCCACGCAATGCACTAGTTCCCATCACGAAACGATTCCGATGCGTTCGTTAATTGCGCCCAGACAATTTGTACGAAACACGCTTAATTTAAGGGCAACGACATCGCACGACAACTGGACACCGCCTGGATCCGACGATTAAGGATTCAACTCGCATCCAATGGGTAATATCATTAAAATATCTTTGTCTCAAACGCCGCAGTGGTAATGTAAAAAGCCGGGCCGACACCAGAGGTGAGAAATACCGACGCGACTCGTACTGTTCTCCCAAATTAACCAAAATTGGAGCTAAACTCGCGGCGACAATCTCCTTGGGAGATCTCGACGACAAAAAATAAGGACGAGTCTTCCGGGTGTTGTGAACATCCCTCAGAGCTGCATCTGAAACCGATAATCATCGTATTTGATCGTACATTGTTTGATTCCCGATGACACGCCGCGATAAGGTTCGTTCCTCCGTTCGATCGACGTCGGTATCAAACGGCCGCAGGTTTGGCAACATCGAGATGCGCCCGATAAACTTCGATTTAATATCCGTTAATTAATACGACCCGAGCATTCCGGTCGAAAATGCGACTGAGTCAGCCGTAAACCGATACAGACGCCGACAAAGGCCGGCCGCCTAGCGCCGTTAATATGGTAATTAATTATTACAAATCTTTCTTACATAAATTACTTACCAATTACGAGATGGGATTTTAAACGGGATGCAGACGGTTTTTTTTCTGATACTCTTGTATCGTTGAAGTATTCGTGTAAGTTCGTGTAACACCGCATTTGATCACGTGCGACGGTCACGATTTCGCGACAGCGCAAAACCGCACAATGGACGCGCACCTCGCCATTTTTGGTCCTTCGTGGCGGAAACACGGTCTTTTTGTGCGTCGCAAATGCTTTATAGCACCTCGTCGAGCGAACTGATTAGATGAAAAAGACGCGAACACGGAATAATCCAGTTGTCTATCTATTTTTCTCTGTCGGTCACTAGTTTATATGGGCTATATAAAATGAATAAAATCTAATTAACACGGCGCAAGATCACAAGCTAAACACGCGGTTCTTAGTAGTGGAACATAAAAAGTGAAACTAGTCCAGCAACATGTCTCACAATCGACGTGATGTCAAATCGTTGTCGCAAAAGAACGAGTCCCAACCCATGTTTTTCTCTCGTATTGCTTGCAGACGTATGTTTCCTGCCTACAAACTTCGCGTTTCTGGTCTTGATAAAAAAGCAAAATACATTTTGCTAATGGACATCGTAGCTGCCGACGATTGCAGATACAAATTCCACAACAGGTATAAATAAAGAGATGGAATTAAATTAAAATAAGAAAATCGTAGATGACGGGCAGATTATAGTTGATCTTATTTTAATGTAATTCGTTGACATAATTGAGAGGCAAGAAGCATGCGTGTTGTTGCAATTGTTACATGTGATTGGAGATCTGCGTTCAGTAACTAGGGCCCGGTGACAATGCTCATTACTTTTTCCAAACGTTCCGAAATTCATTTCTTATACGAGTTGGATTTTGCGACGAGATTTCATCGTTTAGGAATTTAAATTCATATTTAAGTCCGCATTATCATATTCTGGTTACAATTTACATACATTTCATTTTGACATCGCACTTTTCGGTTTGAATAATCGTGGCACGCAGATCTTTCATTCACATTGTTTTTGTGCATTGTCTGTTGTAATAGCTTGTTTGTCATTCAGCATGTTTTTCATCGTCATTTAGTATTGTAGTGCATGTCGCTTTCGAACAAGAGATTGCTTCAATAAAACTTATACCACCAAAAATTGATTTCTTAATACCAAATAATCAATCAATTATTACAACATTGTTACAAAGTTATCAAAAGTTAATGAACAATTAAAAGAATCATGTCAATCGGTCAGTACTTTCTTACAATTACGTAAAGAATTTCTTGATTGGTATAATTGGTTTATTAAATCAATTAGGTGGGATGTTGATTTGTTTTTTGACCTTGTGCGTTTGTTTTTGAAGTCGATGGATGGTGGCTGGGAAGGCAGACCCTGAGATGCCGAAGAGGATGTACATCCACCCTGACTCGCCGTCAACGGGCGAGCAATGGATGCAGAAGGTGGTCTCCTTCCACAAGCTGAAATTGACGAACAACATCAGTGACAAGCACGGTTTCGTGAGTACCGACTTTTTTTCTAGCTGAGGATTGTGAACGAAGATGGCAGAACTTTGTTTTTATACATTTAGGATCTATTAAAGACGATTAACACAGTGTCATACAAATAAGTTTTTGGTGGGTTAAAATTGTCCAGACGTTTAGACAATAACTAGCTTGAGTGTATATTCTTATTCTTTCACAGAAGGTTTTAAACATTGGGTTCGAATCCCATATACAAATATTAAAACATGATCAGTAATATAGGATGCCATACAGTATGTGTTATACTCATTGCTGTGTTAATTGCCTTTACTAGAGTTCGAAGTAAAACATTTATCATTTATAACTGTTATAACATTACCGCATTTTATTGCAAGTATCGTAATTTAAAATCCCAAAGTTCTGCTATCAACGATCATTCACGATCGTCAGCACAATAGTTTTCACATCATGCGTCCTTTATCGAACCTACCCTCAATACCCAACAATGGCATTACACGCATCCGAAAAGTAGCAGTCTGTTTAGTTTTTGTTACATTTCCAACAAAAACTTTATAATGTCGGTGATATTATAATTAAAACGAGGTTGGGTTGGACCCCTGTAGCTGTCTGCGGGGGCCCTTTGTGTAGACGACCGCACGGCACTGCTAACACGACCTTATAAACTTCACCTTTATTAAAAGGTCTTAAGGTTCATTTTCGCGGTTCAGTGTTACCGGTGGCGTGCGGTCGACCGTCCCAGTTACGGCTATTACTGATATTTACATTGGGTGCTCATCATCTTGCCTTACTTCAATAGATTATCGCCATGTTTGAGTACCTTCCAATTTTTTATAGCGTGTTGATAGGGCGTTTCATATTTGTATGACAGGTTTAATTTTCAATCGCTTTGTGGTAACTTATGCGTTATTAGCTTAATATGACATGACGACATTCGGAATGTTTTTGGTAATAAATATTGGGGATTTAATAAAACTTTGTATAATTTAGTTTGTGAACGAACAGTTGAGGCGCCAATACTCAATTTCAATTAAAAACTAGACAGTAAATGAAACTTTGGCGCCAAATAAATCACATTCGAAATACAAAATTTCGCAACTGTCAATCACATTAATTGAATTTCGAAACAATCCGTCTCCATTCAAAATAGGAACCACCCAAACTCAAAACGGAATTAAAGAAAAAAATTGCGAGTTCCATTTTCAAAAAACGCTACTGTAAAGAAAAGGCGGGCTCTTTTAGTAACTTACACTTGACCGTTTACACGACCGCGATCCAATCATAGATAACACGACTGTTTTTTTAATTCGCTCGATGGGCGCTTGTTTTTTTCTTTTTTTTGGATGTCAGGCCTTTTGTCTTTGACGAGGGACGAAGGTAATTGAAATAACGACGGTCGCAGAGTGGTATGCGTTGAATTTTGACAACAGCTGACTACCTCGGCCGAGTGATGTATACTTGTGTATTCTTCATCTGTCGCTTACGAATGTTTGTTGCATTTGAGGATCATATTTTGTTTGTTTTATGTTATTAATGGCAATGTGGACACACTCCTTTGTCACGGGTTTAGAGTTATGGCGAGTATAATGTGCGCATTTTATTCTCTTCAGTTCAGTAGCAAAATTTTTAGCCGCTTAAAATTTTTCTTATTACTATACAAACTAAAATGTTTCTTTTTTCGTTTTTGGTACTATTGATTTAAAGCAACATAATTCACGTTTTCAATTAACCTATAATTAAAAGATCTTTTGTTCTATCTTTCGGTTCCGAAAAACAAAAAATGGTAAAACGGTTTGACAAGATAGATGTGTTTTGTTTTTGTTTTTTTGTCCTTCTGACGGGACATGCCGATTTTTGGACACCCATCGATATTTCATACCGATACTATCGAGAATCGTTAGTAACGATTAATTTGAAATATTGGGCTGTTTAAGTTTGAAACAGCTTTTAAAAAAAACTATCAGTTTTTAAAACAAAAAGTTTTTTTTTTTGTAAAAATACTAAATTTAAATTATTATTTTACAGTCTGTAACAGTCGCAACATAAGAAAGATTTTTTGGTTTAATTTTAATTATTTAAACAAACTGTGGTCCTTACAGAAATTGACCTGAATTTTGATCTAAGTAGATAAGTTTAAAACACCTGATCTAACCACAATGACATTATCTATTACCAAAGAGATGACTAAAAACAGAAACTTAAAACTTCTACAGACTAATGAAGAACCAAACATTTGACAGATAGTATCTAGCGCCAATAACAATTAAAACAAACGTTTGGGACGCGCCGTGAATCAAACGGCCAGCCAGCTATATAGAGGGCAATCCACTTTATTTACTGCACCCCAGAGTTTATGGCTAAGCAGACTGGCGCGGCAAAGATTTGGGGACTGGCGATTTGTTAGTATTTCTTTAGACAGTTAAGAAGATTTTGTCGTGAATTAAACGTCTGCTTAAATTTTGTGTAGTTTCCGACTTCGACTTGATTCTGCTCGCGGAACATGATATTGAACTTTTTTATATTTCAATTCATATTACTTGGTAGGAACTTTTTAATGAAATTTTGTGTATTTTATCATTCAGCAATGATGCATTGATGAATATTGCTCAAATATAGTATTTCCACTCTTTCTACTTTTCTAAGACTAACTTAGTAAATACTTTGACTAAGCCAAAGTATTTACTAAGTTACTTTTATATGCTACAGTGATTATGTATGTATTAATGACCACAGTGCACTACTCCATAGTAATTTGTTTTAGTAGGAATTTATCGATAGTTACTTAGAACTTGCCCTATACTAAGCCGTAAGTAAAGGCTTGTTTTATGGTAGTTCTAATTAAACTAACTATGTATTATACACCTTCTAATTATTTTAAAATAACAAGCTACGTACATACAAAAGTCGCACGTAATTTATCGTCTAATTAGTCGCGCTTTATTCGCGTCAATGTGTTTCCGCCCTTATATCTGCGGCAATTTTTATAACACTGTTAACAACTGAGATTGGCGTGGCGACTTTACATCGACATAAAGTCTCAAAAAGCGTTAAATTATTATTGGCTTTGCCTTTTATCAATCATTGTGCTTTTAATGTGTATTGCAGTCATTAATTATAGGAATATATATTTCAATCGTAAAGCGGACTTCGAAGAATGATATATTGATACAATAAATATATATAGTTTTTTACTTTGGAGGCAAATTAAGTTTACAAGGGTTATTCTAGAACAAATAAAGTGTAGTGTTTGTTTTTCGTTACACTTTGTTGTTGAATGTGTCCGGTAAGGATAAAGATAAATTAACTATTATTTGATGGTGGGTTGCCATCGACTCGACAAGAAGAAGTATTATTTGATTTATTATGACAGTTATGTTATAAGCAATTCCAGTAACTAAAATATAAAAGAGACTATACATACTCGTATATTAAATTTACAAAGAAAATGTCAACCTAGATACAAAGAAAATTAGGTTTCTATGCGACAATAAGTTTAAAGAGCATTTTTTTTTGCCTCTTTACCCTACATACTTTATATCTATACTTTTACCTGAATAAAAGTCAATAGTACTTAATATCACAAAAAGACTCCTAATCATGTCTAATAGCATCAAAACATCTTGATTCCACTACAAAAGGCGACGCAAGTATCAAGTCTTTTCAAGCTCACTAATCGGGGCCTATTCTCAAAGTTTTTTGGTACCCTCTGAGGTGAGTTTTAATACTTCGAAAGCGAACTGAGGTAGCGATAATACAGCGTGGGGTATTAATTGTCTATGGCTTAAGTTTTTCGTGCGTTAAATTCGCTTCAAGTAGGCTTTTGTGAAGACAGATGTTTAGAGCAAAAAGTTTCGCTGATTCTTTATTGTAGTTTATAAAGGCTGATGCTCAGCTGAGTATAAGATAATAATTATACTATCCTAAGTCACTCAAGTGTATTCTAATATATAAAAAAAATACCGCTACACAAGTTAGTAATAATTTCGTGAGTAAAAGCTTCGAAACAATACCTAGACATTATCAAAAGTCAGAAACCCAAATTCAAATATCTAAAAAAAATTGAACCATCTAGAAATCGAAGCAAAGTTACGCAAGCAAACTCGGACACATAACATATATAACATAAAGGGCTACAAAGTCTTGCCCATCGAAGCAAGAAAGGGCATATGCTCAGTAATTTATATACAGTTATTGATCAAAAGGTGATGTCCTTTGGCAAGCATCGAGGCGATATGAGCAACCCGACCGAATTGTTCTCTATAAGGGCGATAAAATCTTTGCGGAGGGGCTATCGTCTTAACGGTTCGATAGTGTTCCAATGGATTAATTATCGAGCGGTCTCGCGGTTTTGAGAATAGGTACCCTTTGGGACAATGTGACGTTTTTGTTGATCGAGAAATGGAGCTTGTTTGTGTGTTTAAAATATGTTGGTTATTATTATAACCAACATATTTTAAACACATTATTATTTAAATGGATTATGTTTTAAATGGTATTCTTAAGATACTGAATTACTAGTTTAAGGGAAATGAAGGTTAAAAGTTGTAACTACTCAACTTCTTCATAATAATATATTGTTTAATATGTATGTTTTTTTTTAACTGTAATCCTTTAAAAGCCTATTCTGTACAAAAAGTTTTAGTAAAATTTTGATACATTTTTTATTCATCTCAGAACATCTTAACATTTATCAAAAGGTTTTAAGTAGCGCAAACTTCAATCCTTTTTACCCTTTCTTCAAAACTAATTCGCCATTATCTAAAGGATCTTACAATACAAAGACAGAATAAAAAGAGGCGCATATTCAGTTAAAAAACCTTTTTAGCAACACATTTAATAAGTTACAACAAATTATGTTACACAATACTAGTAGTAAAAAATACGTTTTTTTTGGTCGTCATTTTTGTGCACATTTTGGTCAGAAATATTTGCATTGGTTTCACTTGCCTTAAAATTTTTCTACCAAAAATAAAACGGTGGTTAGGTGAATAATTTCAAAGATTAGTAATTTTAAAAATTAATAGATTTTGAGCTTTTTACTTTCAGTTTCATTTTCACATTATTCATTTGTTTAATTTACTATAGAGTTATAAAGTATATTTCGGCAAAAAACCGGTTTTTCGGTACACTTTGGTACGCTGGCGCCAAGACGGGATTTAAATGATTTTAGGTTGATTAAAAATCATAAAAGTTAATACACGGTGATAAAAGTAAGCCGAGGAACAATTTGATTGGTTTTAGTTTCTTTGGTAATTAGTTATTAGGATAATTTAGGTTTTGAGTGATTATGTGGTGTAATTGGTATTTTTTCAAAAGTTTCCGGCTGATAGACTTACTTAAAAAAATAAAAAAACTACAGGACATAAGCTTTGTAATATGGAATAATATGAAAAAAAAAATCTTAGTTATTTGGAATAATAATTAAAATTGTTTTTTTTTTCGACTGATGCCGTGGTGAAGAATTTAGTCAGTCAAAAATAATATGTATCGGCCAGGCTGAGCCTAACTTAAATATAATGTTACATCTGTATCAATTTTTACATTAATTAAAAAGCAAAAAGCTAGGGTTATCTCAAAATCAAAATATAATTTATCTTAATTACTTAGCTCATTTGAATACTCAAAATATGAGCTATCAGAGTTAAAATGAGGACCACCAAGAAATAAGTTGTAATATTGACGTAAAAGCGCCTTTGTTTATAAATAAGCTTTATTTTAATGAATGACAATTCAATTTAACAAGAAAATGTAATAATTAACCATTTTTTTTAAATAAAGGAGCTGTCAGTTACGTCACTGTCAAAGTTGAGAGGATAGGTTACCATGGCAACGAATACAGCGCGACTTGATGTGGGTCCGATCTCCGCATGGGACAAATATTTGTATTATCAGAAATTATTTTTTCTATGACTGACTGTTTGGAGATGTGATTTAAAAGATTGCAAAACCTTTCGCAATACAATGCTTAATATTAATATATTTATAGCTGCTCCCCGTTTGCTTTTTAAAACTAGGGATTGTCTCACTAAAGTTATTTT
This sequence comes from Autographa gamma, assembly GCA_905146925.1. Lineage (NCBI taxonomy): Eukaryota > Metazoa > Arthropoda > Insecta > Lepidoptera > Noctuidae > Autographa > Autographa gamma. The sequence goes on from LR989870.1 coordinate 2,407,600, forward strand.
TTGCAAATCAACATTTACGTAAATACGTTTCCTAACCTTACATAGAGACCATTAATCCTTATACTTTTTGGACCAACAAAAAATGTCTACTCCTGTCAAAACATAGTTTATTTGACATGACCAGATGGAATGGCTATGTTACAAGTTGTCCATTTGTCACCTGACCCCGCTCGGGTCAGGCGCAGTGTAAACACAGCCGTTTTTCACGATACCGTGTACACACGCCCTTATGTTTTACAAATGTTGCTAGGGTTGGCAACGGTGTTATAAGACTTTATTATTGTAGAAACTTATGATTAAGATTTTTTAGGTTCAGTTCTGATAAACGTTCGCTGTTAGATTTTATTTTCGGTGATAAATATGTAAGATTCATTACCTTATTAGAGGATGATAATATTGGTAAAAACTATTAATTAAATGTCGCAGTATATCCGGTTTGCGTACACGCCTTCTACTTTCTTAATTTAATATATAAGCGAAACTGAGCAATTTAATCAATTTGTGTAAAAGCGAAACCATTAGACAGAATACTACAGTAGGCTCCTTCCTAGGCTGAGCACTCAAACATGAATGAACTAATTGTATTAAAATAAAACTGGCAGCCTTCACGACCACTCAAACCGGAAGCCAAGACACATTTCGGCTGACTTAGTGCCAACCCTGCAGTTCTCGACCGGGATTAGGGCTTCGTTGTCGTAATCGATAGGCTAGTGCCGTAATCCGGTCGGTACTGCGCTGCGGTCGTACTTATATATGTAAGTACGTGTTGACAGCCCTATTTATAAAAAAAAACAACACCTTCACTTCAAAAAAGTTAGCGGATGAAAAATAAAAAAGTATAATTTTGACGTGAGACAGTGTTCCATTTTTAAACCACCTTAGTTTAAAAAATGAAAGGTAAAGTTAGACAGTGTTCTCTTTTTGAAATTACATTATTACGTTAAAGGAAGGTAGCACGCGATGACCGAAGACTCATTGTGCTCAATCTTTTCCTTTTATGAAAAGACAAAAGATTGTTTTCTTGAACATATTTTTGTTATGTTGTTTTTATGGTTAGCCAACTTTGTAAATATACAACAGAAAAGATCTAATCTGATAAAAGTTTTGAATAAGTGTCAAATATCTAAAGAATCAATTTGCTTTGTGTGATAAAAAGATACGCTTATCTATTAATTAACACTTTATTGAAGAAGAAAAGTAACTTTATTTCTAAGAAGATTAGCGTGTTAAATTAAAAAACTTGAGTTCCTTACACCTTAAAAGAAAAAAATATTAATTTCACACAGTTTTCCACTGGCTACTAATACAATTAAACACGTTTACCATAGACAAGTCAGCTGCCTTAATAAAAAGTCTTTATAGCCTAGCTACGGTCCCATCACTATGCGAGGCATAGAGTACGAAGTTATTGCAATTACAGACTTTGTCGACAGGCCGAATGCCTGAAGGATCGTGACTGGCAAGTAAAGAGGTTGCGTTCTATATTTGAAATCGTATGACATGCTCTGGCTGACGCGTCAAAATTTCTTATTAGCGCGCTAATTAATGTTCGTTTTTTAAATTGATTTGTAATATAAAGCGGTTATTTTTGTTTTAGTTTCAGCCAGTGGTACTTTAATTGTTAGAAGCATAATAATGTTGGTTTATATAAATACCAATTTTTATCTGTCCTTTGTATGTGTGTATGATTAAAAAAAATTTTTTGACCAGTCTTTAATGAAACTCAACCACATTTTATACTAGCTATTACTTATTAACCAGGCAATTGATACCTTTTTTACCGGTTTATTCGGTCAATCTGTCGTTCTTATAAACAGTTAGATCTTTATAACTTTCTTTAAAAGTCTTCAATCAATCAACAGCTACTTGATCTCTTTACACAGCCTCCAAAACCGCGCTAAAATCTCAGCGAAACGCATGTGCAGTTCCCACAGAACGCGACACTCAACAAATGTTTGCCGGATCAAGTGGGATTAAATATTTGTACTGGATCCAGTTGGGATCAGATACATTGTTTTGGCACTTCCATGTGACCACTACTAGTGGAACTCACTTCGAACTCGCATTTAATTGACTGATTCACTTAAATATGATTTTGTATTTTTTAACTGTCAAGTCAATCATAGTGAATGTTTTACTATTAGCTTAAATTTATTGTTAGACAAAAATCTAGGACGGCCGTCTTATTTTTCCAGTAAATCTATGTTTTAAGAGTTTTGACCTCTTATTTCTAAAATAGGACGGAAAACTATGTGAAAATATAAGCCGTAAAAGAAAGAGCAGAAATAATTTTACTCTTGCTTTTACTTTCTTTTAAGATAAAGATCGGTTATAAACAATAAGACTTCACTTTTGCGACGAGTTTACTCACACTATTATCACTCACTAACATCGAGAATCGTTAGTAGTCCTCCGCTAATCTATTTGCTGGCCGTTATTGACAAACCCCCTCGCTACATGGAAAAAGTGTCAGTCGATACGTACCTCTGTTTTGACCAAACTAACGTCAAATATTTGATGTTCGCACTTGACGGACTTTTGATCGGAAGGGGAATATTAAATCGATGAGGATTATGTTACTGGAGTTTCGTTATTTAATAGTTATAAATATACTGTCCCGGAGGTGATGAGTTCGCAGTATATAGTGTAAAATAAACAAAACGTTTTTTAAAACGAACGATAGAAGCTTCATGCTTAGATCATCAGAAATTAATTATGTATTTTGCTAAGATGAGTCATTTATCAAGAACTGTAGGAGTACCTCTATCTAATCGAAACAAGAAACATTATCTTTACTCGTCTGAAATACCAGTTTTGTCATATATTTTTCTGCTTCCTTTTATCGAATCTCGTGATAGTTCAAATATGTATCATAGACAATATATCCAAAAACACGCGCAAATCGTAACACCATCGTATCCGGCGACGCAATGGCTTGTACGGGCTTGTCCGACAAAGATACTAACAGTTTTTACTGCCGCCATCACGGCTATTGAAAACATATAAATAATTCAACAAAGCTGAAAGGAACACCGTATCGCGTGACGGCCGTGCGTGCCGACGCGCCCGTCGCCATTTTGTAACCCAAAAATTGGCGGGAAAATTGAGAAAACGACACTTCTATGTACCACAAAGTCTAATAAACTCACACGTAATTTATGCAAACGACCAACGCTGCGGAAACATTAAAAAATAACAACGAATGAAAAACTCGGAATGATTTTGAGCCAAGTTCGTTATTAAGGAGATTTTATGGCGGGAACGAAGTTTCCAGTTTGATGTGTCTATTAAATTCTTTGCGGTTATCGGGTACGATATAATTCGTAGGCTCCTATAAAATTCTTTAAGTTCTCAAGAATAGTTTTCAAAGAATTTGATAGATAAAATTCGTGGGGTATGACTGTGCCAAACTACCGGCTCGGCCCCATATTTAATACGTTATTGGTTCGAATTACTTAAACTATATAGTTGGTCCAGTATCCTAAGAATCGTGGTTATTCACCAAGAATTCATCTTAGAATTCTATTACAAACAAAATAAATGATTTCAAAGAAGCTAGAATTTTTTCCTTACATATTTCCACGCCATCTCTCAACTTTCCCTTCAAATTCATTGGAACATTCTTACGCTCACACCTCAGCAGTAAATGGAAAGTCAAATAAAAAAGCCGCAGAACTTAGGAACACTCAAAGTTCACTTTTATTTTACTTTTAGTGCCAATAAAAACGTCAGTGAGAACATACTTCCTAAATTTCGAGGTTCACAACTCACGGAAAAGTAGCAGCGTGTGACAATAAAATGTCCGATACAAGTGGCATTAGAATGGAGCCTCCAAGATGGCTCCGAAGCACGCATCTACAGGAAATCACCAGGGTAAAAAGACCTGCCCCGCCTTGAAACGGCTCCAAAATTACTTACGATCCCTTGAGAATTTTTCGCCACGTAGAGGTCTTGACATTCTGGTCATAATATGGCTGTCGGTGTCTATATGTGGGCAGGAGGGAGCCAAATCACCTATTATTAAGGGGGGTGCCAAACTAACGGCTTCACGTGTTGTTCCTTTTTATGTGTTCCGTTTGAACAGCACGCTTGATGGTGTAATTTAGGAGTAAACTCTGGGTATTTTGAGGTGAAATGTCGAAATATCCCTAAACGCCTTTCAATTGGAAAACGTTGTAAACTTTATAGCTTTTAACTAGTCACAATTATTTTGAACATGGAATTAAGAACGCATTTTCTTCGTTCCAAATACGAATTTAGACAATCATTCTTAGTGGCCATAAAACGATTTTACATGATTTAATTAATTAAGTCGAGGTTTTAGACTTTAATGATAGTGTAATAAATCCAAAAATGAATTAAACATCTACAAAGGCTGTATAATAAATAGGTTTACCGTAGTCTGCTAATTTATACTAGTTCTGACATCTGTACTAAATAACAAAAATCGAGAGGTTTTTTTCGAAATGGAAGGTAGAGGGATATGTTTTGCGTCAAGTTACAGTATAAATATTGTAACAAAGTTCTCTCGCTGGGGACTCGACGGCCGACGGGGAAATGATACAGAAACTACACATGCTTCTCGAATATTCCAAAATGTACCGGAATCCTATGAATTTTGTAACATCTGAAAGTAGTTTCGACGTTTGCAGTTCGTGTAGATCAATGGTTTCTTGAGAAATGCTCGTTTGGGAGTTAGGGGAAGATGGCTGTCATCCCTAGGGATTGTTGTGTTTTTCTATTTACTTTGTTAAATCTAATTTTGTATGGTATATGACCCAAATACATGGTGACAGGATTAGTACCTACATATTTATTTGTATATGGATCTAAAAATCTGTTGATGAATTTTTGTTTCAATTTATAGTTAGTATTTGCAGACAGTTAATGCAATCTGTTTTCCAGCTATTTTTCTAAAGCAAGAAGTTCAACCATAAAGCGTTCCAAATTCAAAACAAGCCAGCCTAACCTTTACCAACCGAAAAAAGCTGCATGAAAAATGTCGCGCCAACTCGGACCATCCATTCTGTCACGATTTGCATAGAATAATGATAAAGCTGTCATATTTGACGCATGACACACGTCACTACGGCGGCCATGACACATCCCGGTGCACGTTATCGGGAGACGTGACTAGCTCAATGGGTACGAAGGTCATTGTATTAATGGGGCTATTAATTAAGGATTGACATTGAATAAAGCACGTTTTTTTTTTTCAATTTTGTACGAAAATGTTGGTTTTGCAATGTAACCTTCCGGAATTGTTTGTAATTAGTCAATTCGCGTGGTTGAAATACTTTAGTAAACAACACTTATGTCGATGTTGTTAAGTATCAATGAGGCTATATTTATCAGTAAAGCAGAAAAGTATAGAATTTACTTTGAAGAAAAAGATGAATTTCAAATAGATCACAATTCTTCTTCACACGACCTATTTCGATCAATTTACATGCACAAAACAAAATCAGGCCAAAAATATGTGGCAGTTGGAAAATATTCTAAAATAGAACGTTTATGAAATTTGAACTCGCGATGCGGTGATGTCATAAAACACTACAGTAAGCTTTCATGTCATGATATCTGTAACACCCGAACGACTGTTCTGAATTTGAAATTTAAAATTCACTGACACTCTTCAGTCATGGTTAAATATATTTTTTCGTCTGTAAATAGATGTTAGTTAGATTTAACAATTATGGTAGCTTTAATAAGTTACCTTGGTAGGTTTGTTATAGTTATTTTCAAGCCACTTGTATTGATGAAGGTAGAGCCACGTAGAGCTTTAAATCTCGCTTAACTCTATCTTACCCCTTTCTCGAATTAAGTCAGGCTCGGTTTCTAGAATATAATAGACAAAGTTAACTTAACGAACATTCTCCAAAGTACGTAACATCAAAATAAATACCAGCCTATAAACTTCTCACTGCTGGACACAGGCCTCTTCCCGTATAGAGAAAAGACGAGCTTGCTCACTGCTGAAAAGCCATTTCAGGTTCTAATTTCCTGAACCCAGGCTTCCTCGCACTGGTTCCTTTCTCCGTTTGTCAATGGCATCTCATAACTCATCATCATAACTTAGAAAGTACACAACTTTGAAAAACTCGCATCAAAAACGTCACTAAAATGTTCTTTTCCTATCACGTCTATACAAAATACTCCCTGTTCCTCCCATCACTATATTACGGTAATATCTACCAGTCACTATCACAGTTTTCGTGTGTGTTTCGGTAACATTTCCATTACGCTGTAACCCTCACACCTGCCCCTTGAATCGTGAAAACGTCAATTTTACATTTTCCGCATTCTTTAGTCGCGAATGTATTTGATATTCACTGTTCTATGTTAGGGCTGTCAACACTTAGAATATATTAAGGGTATTGTTTTAATATCCAAAAAAACCTTAAGTGTAACTGGTCTTAATCATGCACATTAAGTGTTTTTAACATTATTCGCCTTTTATTACAAAAAAGTGTTGCCTTCTAATCGTTACATATACTAACAATTAGGTATCTGGTGTCACACCTTGCCATTTAAATAAGCTTGAGAAAGGCAGAGTTATTGTCAGATTCCCATAGATAAAAGTATAGGAAGATTTTTGAAAAGTTTCATACCCTTTACCGAATACCAGATAGAATCATATTCCTACAAAAAAAAAAAAACATGAATATGAATTAAATAATTGAGCTACTTCTTACCCAGTAAGTGTCAACCCTGTGTAAGGTGACGCAAACGTCAAAAAGGAATACTTTGACGCGCGTCGTCACAATATGACGGAGCGCGAATATTCTGTATATTTTACTTCATTTCAAGTGGCAGAACATTTTGATATACGCTTTATTTCATTTCCTTCAAGTATTTATTTTTTATTGTGTAAGCGTACTTCTAATTTTTTTCGGGTGTTTTGGCACGAGATTAAATTTCTCGGTGATACTTATTCCTTGTGTCAATCATTACATTACATTGTCATATAATTTTTGATATGGCAAACATTTTGAGTACATGAGTAATAAACATAATTAACTATCTTACACGTCTAACTAACTTATACTCGTAAGTCGTACGTCTTTTTATATTTTACTAAACGAAAATAAATTTAAAAGTAAATTACAATAACTTCATTCTTGGCATCTACCCTAATTAAGTTTTAGCTGTCTGTTGATTTTCTTTTAAGACAACTTTTGTTTAGGCATTAGACTATGGCATTTGCCCAGCAGTGGGATTCGAGACTTAGGCCTTACCATATGTTCGCCTCATCTTCATCTAAATGCGATTGTCACAAGCCTGTCATAGGGCGGGCGCAGGGCGGCGCCCACCGACGCGCTGTGGGCGGCAGATTGATTGCGGTTGACAGGTCGTTTTCTAACCTCTAGGTCACCCTTTAATGACCTTTAGAACAATTTGTTAAGTTAAAAAGTTTTAAAAAATTGTCTTAGATTTTTGTCGTTGGTAACTAAGAAAATGGATTTATTATTTCATCTGCAAGTTCTTTTGAATGATTCATCAGGAATCAGGATACATTTATTTAACTAAAGTATGTAGTTTATATTATAGTATTTCTTTCTTAAGATTGATATCTAGACCACACGAACGACAGATGCTTGCGGTAACTACAAAGACTGCGAACAATAAAGATTCCTTAAAACAAATTCATACATAAATTACGTACAATACTATAATTCCAAATATTCTTAATTCCACCAAGACAGGTGGCTCAAAAATGTCCACCTTCCATTATTACAATCGATACGTATCGACTATCAACATAAAACGTTAACTAAACGCTCAAGATATCGACTAAGACCAGTAGCTTTAATCCCTTTAAGATAATCGATAAAAAAGTATCGATATATAAAACTCGAGTGACATTCCATGTACCTACATACGCCATAAAGTGATCAAAGTATTGGTCTCATGATGGCGGCTCTTTGGTGGTCTGACGTCACGTACGTAATTCTTATTTTGAATTTGATAATTCAATTTCAATGTTCGATGAACTTCGATATTTGAATTTGTGTTCTCTGATAATATATTCGAATGCGGTGAATTTGAAACGGTGCGTTCCTTTTTAGCGGTATTTTGGATTTAGCGTGCGGAATTCTACCGATTATTAGTAATTAGTTTGGAATATTAATAGAATGTAAGAGTCTATTTCGGCTTAATTAAATTTGTTAACATGCCTCACGCTCAATCTAGTCTCTAGTAAAACTGGGTAATAAAAAATATTTGTAATCCTACTAATTAGTCCTAATTGGGTAACTCATTCCTATTTTCGAAATTATAAACGGAATGATTCTCAAGAAACCAAAACACATCTACATTAAGTGATACCAATCGCCAAACAAATTAAACTTCACTTTTGGGAAGCATCCTAAAAATTTCCTTAAGCGCTACCGTCGATTGTCTCACTTTGCGGTCCAACAAACATTCCTACAACCGTAACGTTAAGACAATAAGATTGAAAATCGAATGACAGGATGATTACCGCCCGCAGATACAAATTTGTTTTGCGTGTGCGTATGTGTGGGTGTCAATCTGTGTAAGTACTTGAAAAAATAAAAGTATGTTGTGTTTGTGTGGGTGAATGAGCTTTAGCGGTTGATAAGGCTCAATAAAAAGTGGGATTTAAACACGTTATCGCCGTATCGGAGGACTATTGGTGGTCGGTCGTGTCGGACAACGAAAACTTTAGAGTTGGCAATTAATATTTATTTAAAAATCATAAAGTGTAATGTGGAACGAAATCATTAAGTGCAAAAGACCGACAAGACTTCCCAGTTAGTTTGAAGTATTCAATTACTATTAACCTAAAGACCAAAAACTAAAAACATATAGGTAATTATGTAGAAGTTGCGTACTATGAAAAATAAAACTATTATACAATGCAAAACAAAACATTTATGAAGGCTTCCAAATTTCATTTGAAACATACAAGTCCAAAAGCAATTGCACAAAAACCTCAAAGTAAGAAAAAACCATATTAACACTCAATTGAAACTAAAAGTTTCACCAAAAATTAAAACTAAAATTCAAAACTTAAAATTGGAACTTCGAAACTCAAACTGAAGTACAGTCGAGCACATTACTCGTATCAGAGCATAAGCAATAAAGCGTCGTATCTCTGCTACCGCGGCGCCATCAAAGGGTTGTGATACGGCTAAAATCGTCATTTGTTTTGTCACCACCGGCTAATGCGCAGATGCGGTAGGTAGGATTAATTGGACCGAATAGTGTGAGATAGCTGTTATCTTAGCGATGGATAAGTGGAGATGTGTGTTGCTTTTTTATGGGTGACGTTGAGGAAATTGTGGGACTTTGGACTAGGATTTCTTTAGGTATTTGGTTGGTTAGGTATAATTTTTGTGAATGTCTTTTGTTTGTTAATATGTTATATGTTGTGTTTGTATGAGTCATTGAGTAGCAATTACGGCGGTTTCTCTAAAGGCTGTATTGTGCAATGTATCTTAACTATATTATTTTACAAAGTATGACGTGTTGCGCCTAACCACTAGTTGGGGGTTCGAATCCTACCTGAGCTTTTTTTCTTTCCATATATTATTGAAAAGTGGATTAATCCGTAAATAGTTTAGGTCCCAGAAGTGTAATATTAACTTATTATGTTAATCGACTGAAGCTTCACACTTAGTCATACTAACTAACCGCCATAGTTAACAAAACGCACATTACCATGCATAAATTTTCGCAGCCTACTGTACTCGAAAACAGCCATTATCCGCTAGTGATGTACTCTGCAACACAAATATCATTAACATTAATATCTGTTTGCCGACACTAGAGATTTCACCCATTCTCATACACGCGAACGAACAAACAAACACACTTAACACCGTATCCGAAGTATTTACTTGTTACATTTCATTTTATTGCTTCCTCAATTTAATTGAACTGTTATTAATAGTTTAGTGATATTTTGGTTTCACTGATTTTATCTACTGAATGATGTGGTAAACTTAGATATTGGGTATATAATACCTAGTTAATAAATGTTTTTTTATATATTAATTATCGGATAAAACAATCTTCTATGTTATTTACAGTATTCAAAATAAATGTGTAAGTGGAACTTTTCTGGCTATATAAAAACAAGTTGAGCTTTTACTCGAAACTTTTAATCAGTATTTTCTAGTCTATCTACTAACAAGGAGACAAATTAATTGTAAAAATCATATATACTATTAACAGTGTCAAAATAACCTAGTACTAAAAACCTATTAACATACGTAGATAAATTTGTCTTAAAATCTTCCGTCTCCATCACACTACTGACAAAAACAGTAAGTGCGAAAGCTACAGAACATAACATTATTTTTTCATGAGCAACATGTCACATGTTAGTTTTAATTTTACACGGACTTAAAACATGTGAAGATGGCGGCCCTGTGATGCTAATTGTCCGTCCTAATGAGCGGACCGTAACAATAAGGAAACATAACTAGGTATATAAAGATAGAATCCTAAATATGCTAGCTAAGAAAATAAACTACAAGCTTAGTTAAAGCAAGGAACTGTTATTTTATATACTCAAAGAATAACAGATATTATTGAGCTGGTATTTTAGATACTTATAAATAACAGTTATAAGATATCGATAAATAATTTCATCACTATTCAACGTCAAATAATTTAAAATCCGAACAAAATAATGCTTTCTTTAAAACGCCAACTAATGCCAAAAGATGAAGCGATAATCGCCGAACAAGTTCTTTTTTTAAAAAGGGCACAGATTATAACGGTGTCGGTCATCGAAGCGCGAATTTCGGTAGCTGTTCGTTTCCATATTCGAATCAAATATACTTTTTTATTTTCATAAAAAGAAGGTTAAATTACTCTTGAATTGTAATTTGCAGCCACTTATTTTTTATTTGACCTTTTTGGGTCGTTTTTTGAGAAAAATAATAAGCTCAATGTTGTGGCTACTTGGAATATTATATTTTTGCATAAATAACGAACTATACTCTATAGGGTGTTGTAACACTTTTTAGCGGAATAATAACCTTCTTCAATTAACTTAATTAAACTTACATACAATCTGAAATTCTCATAAAAACGAAGTCGCTTTCAAAATACAACTTACTTACGTACTGCGTGAAGTACCGAACTAATCCCTTAACATGTTATTAACATAATCTTAGCGGCATAAAACCTTTAAAGACTAGACACAACCAAAGGGCTGACAAAACTAAAAGCGGCTTCTATAGCTTGAAACCTGAACACTGCATTAATTGAATCGCTATAACAATAATTATAAATTCACAAGCGCCCGATACACGGACTATAGAGGTCTTTATACTAAACAAATCGGTGTCCTTTGAGCTCTACAAACGCGCCGAACGGACGAATAAACGGCTGATTTTATTTGTCGTTACTCAGTTATCGGCAATGATTAGTCCGCAGATGTGCAATTAGTATGAATACAGAAAGGTGTACCCATGTTGCCTTTGATTGCATCCCATTGCAAAGCCTTAATTAAAATGTTCGTAATATTTAAAGGTTTTGCGAAAGAATTGAGGTATGATTTGAAGTATGGGATTGGAATTGACTGAATATTAATGTTTGAATTATTTTTAGTATTTTAATGAGTTATGTTTTGGTAGAACTTTTCCAAAATTAGACTTGTACATACCAAAACATGAGCCTCAGATTTGGTTCATTTTTGTGCCTTAAAAATGACATCTAATAGTTCAAATGAAATTAATGTTTAGTAGATAATTTTGTTATTGCAATTTTAACTTTTTTCATGGCATTCGAAGTTACGAAAGTGAAGCTTTAACAACTACGCTCGAAAATCCAAAAGAAAAAAAATCCAAAACCTAACCAATTTACATAGTCAAAATTACTCTTACTTCCAAAATAAAGGAAATTAATATGCAATTAACAACAAATTAGGCCTATCAACGATTCTCATAATAAAATTGACCTCTTTCACACATACTCGAAGTGTCGCCTCTGCGCAATAACCGCTTAGTCTTTGGCGTTAAAATTATAATAAAATCAATGAAAAGTTGTCGTCATTTAGCGGTGGGCTTGCGGCTTTTATTTCGTCGGCTTTTATGTAATTTTAGTACAAATACAGTAATGTAATAAAGTTATTATTGCCCATATTTTATTGAATACGGTATTAAAATAGTGTGTGGTACTTTGTAGTCAGTGTTTTTGTCGGTTTATTTTCTATTTCGTTTTTTTTACTTAATTATTACTTAATATTTGAAGAAAAAAAGATTACACGTATGTATAGGTGCCGTTAAAAATATGGTGCTACTTGGTAGATTCAGTAGTTTTTTGTACTTCAGTGTTTTATGAATTGGAGATATTAGGTTTCATCACTTTCATCCCTGAACACTGAACAGCCTCCAAAGAAAATAATGAAAACTATACTTTTTACTTGTTCACACTTGTTCTTAGTGCTTAGGTACATAAAATTCCTGTAGCTATCTCTTTTAGAAGTAAGTTGTAGGGGAGACCAGCCCAAAACGGGTAAGCTAACGTTAGATGAAAAAAAAAACAGGTTCTTAACAGATTTCAAACTTTTGTTTTAATTATCATAGTTCCCTATTTAAAGAACTTTAACAAATCAGTCTCAAACTCAAAAAAAATCTTCATTACAAAACGAAAATGTCTAAAATCTAAAACCTTAAAAAAACCCGTTTTGCCCGGAGGGGGTGCCTAAAGCGGGTAAGGCTAATGGGCAAAACGGGTAGTAGCAAAAATAATGAGAAATTAATCAACTTTAACATCTAGTTAGAACTTAAAATAACAGTTTTGGTTTTCTAGAGGCACGGCAGTGGCCCGGCTAAGTCTCGAGCAAAACCATACCAAAGTACCATCCTTTTGTCGAAGCTATTTCACCCCCCCTGTACCTATCATCGATACGGAAAAAGAAAGGGGTTTAAGTTTTCGATGATGTAGAGTTAATAATAAAGCAAGCTCAGTATCAAAATTACCTAACATTTGAACCAATAGTTTACGAGTTATGAGCGATCAAAGTTACGCTATTTTGTCAGTCACTGATTCACTCACTGACCGATAATCTAAGGTACTTCTAACAAACTTAGAACCTTCAAATTTGGCACCAAGATAGGTTTTTAACTACATGTTAAGAAAAAATTATAAAAACGGTTAGAAATTATATAACTTAGTAAATAATAGGAAACAAATTTATATTTGCGGTTTTCCAAGAACATGGTGTATGAATTTTGACTGCATTGTTAACTTTGTTCTTTGTTTAGGTTCAAAAAGTATAACAAATCGATTTATATTATTAAAAAATTGTAATAATGTATTGAATAAATGCTAAAATCTTTCATGCACAGGTTCAAGAGACCTACAAAAAATGAATGAGATTCCACCAAAAACATTCAATGTAAAAAAGCCAAGTCTCTTTATGTAATTCTTCCATCGTAAAAAGTTTTGAGATCATATAGGAGCCAAGTCCTGGTCAACTTATGTTGTGATAAAAAAACAATAATTTGTGACTATATCAATAGTTTTGTATACATTAAAATAATAGGGTCACACAAAAGTTACGTATCGAAAATCTGTCAGGGCAAATCGGGTAAGGGCAAATCAGGTACCTGTTTTACCCATACCTGATTTGCCCAAACGCACGATTGCATTTCGCACATTCATAATCTCAAAACCAAAGCTACCGGGTACAAATCACTTCACGGATATAAAGCTTCAAATACAACAAAATAATATCACCAAACTAGTAATTTCGTCCAACAAACCAAAATCGACTAATCAGAATTGAAAATTCTTTAATAATTTTACCATAAGTAGCAAAAATATTTGATTACAAATTATCTTGCAACCGCGTGTTCCGTGTGTGTGAGGATACTGCCTGTGATTGGGCGACGCCCGCGCTATCCTTCTACATGCACACATTGAAACTTATGCGAAAGGCGCGAAATTTAGAACGCTTACCCGCTTTGGGCGGTATACCCGTTTTGGGCTGGTCTCCCCTAAAGATTTTATAAAACTATGTATGTTGCCTACCGACGCGTTTCAAATGCACCTATTACTCTACTATTACTATTATCTGTCTCACCATTATCTATTTCATAACATAAATTACCTATTTGTACATCTATGTAATATTCTTTGAGAGTAATCGTATAGCCCGCATGAGCCATCGCGAATCTTAACGCCCGCATCATTCTGTTTTAAACTTATAGGACAAAAAATCTGCATTACGACATGGTCATAGATGATTTTAAAATATTTTAGTAATATACAAACCATGATTCTGCAAAACCGTAAATATAATATAAATAATTTCGTCTAATAGAATCATAACTTTTTTCCTATTATAAGATACGACTTCTGAGGTAATCTGAGCTAACATCTTCCAAAACTCAGAAGAGTCTTGTGCGTCGCAACAAAAGAGTTTTTTAAAAGGATTACTTCTTAATAGTGATTACATGGGCAAATTTATCAAATGTATCTTATTTAAGCTCATGTTTTAGGTACTATAGATAGATTAACAGGGATCGTAGCGAGGTTAATTGTTCAGGGTACCTACAAATTCACGACACACTTAGATATAATTTAGCCCTTACACATCTCAGTTCAACTAAAAAGGCCTTTCATTTAGTAAAAAAAAAACTTCGACAAAGTACACAAGAGCAAAATACTTATATTTAGACTCTTTACTTGAACCTATATAAATCTCAGATCAACTACGTAGGCCTTAGACCCGTTTAGTATAGACTTCGAAAGTAGACAAAATATAATAGGTCCGTTTTGACATTTGAGAAAAACCCTAGAAAGTAAATTGGAACGAAACTGAAAGAAACAATAAAATAATAATTAATTGAACAAATGTCAAAACGGACCTATTATATTTTGACAACTGTACAAAGATCATTATAGATCTATTCGTCTATGTTCATTTTCTTACAACCACTTACCGTTTCCAAAGCCAGATTCCCGCGGTCACAGGGACCACCAGAATAGTGGTTTTATCTTCTTAATAGCCGGCCTTTGGACACGTTTTAAAGTTAATTGTGGCGCTTCCGAGTCGAGTTTTACGAGATTAGCCGATAGCCGATAGCCGATGACCGGCTATGTGATAACGTCATCATGAGAAAGTTTGATTGCCGGAGAGTGATCGGTAGACTTTTGTTTTTAATTTAATTTAGTTTTTTTGGGAGTTGGTTTTAATTGTGTTTTGTTTTAGGTGGTTAAAGGTTTACTTGTTTTGTTTATTTGAAATGGATTAATGAATGGCGTTGTAGAAAAGTGTAATGTACAGGTTAAGTTTTGTTTTATGCACTCTTATGTGAAGTTGCATTAAATTAGCCCCGTCTTAACTGAAGTATTTTGTCAAACAAGCTTGTAACTAAATACTTAAAGATTTTCTTATACTAACTAATATGAGGACCACAATCATCGCCCTTAACAAAATTGGTGTGATACTTAGGTAGATTTAACAGGCACATTTCTACAGCTCTTAATATCACCCTTTACATAATAATACTGTATCATATCAAGAAAAATGTTTATCCCAACACCCTTTCACCCCAAATCCCACGAGACACCAATCGCAACACATCTAAACCACTTTAACATTATTATAATAATACTATTATTATTAATAATAATAATGTAATACGTCCGCCATTACTGTTACGTCACATAAGCTGCTGTAATCCGTTGCTCCCATTGTAGCACTACCCTAGTTCGACACCCTATTCTAAATACAAATCTTTATGCAGTCGCCAAAATTATCCTTTCACTCTTATTTCCTCTGATATAAAGTTGAAATTCACGTGTAGTTTTTAACGTTTATCTGCAAATCTGTTTTGGTAAAGGTCATAGGAGAACCGTGTTTTCGATTTGAACTTTTTTATTTATGCAGTCGTCTAAATAGATGTTTGGATCTTATTTTGTGTGTAGTAAGGGTGGTATTTGCTTGGGTTTGGTACAGTTTTGAAGGATATTGATATTGGTTTTTTAGGTTCATAGACGAGTGATGTTTTTGACGCTGATTTAATAATAAAAATAGGTGCTGTGCAATATAAATATAGGATATATCGATGGAAAATGTTTGTGTTTGTAGATATTTTCCCTTAGGGTGTAGTTTGAATATAACTGGGGACAAGTAAAACTTATTTCATATCATCGTAATTTGCGTATTTGATTATTCTTTGCGAACAATTTTCTTCTTCACAGTTTCCGTCCTTATGGTAGGTACCTAATGCGGTATATTACGGGAATATATCACTTCTATAAAAATCTTTGCAATTCTTTTACAGAATATCTTTAGACCTAGGCAAGTGTGTTTTTACTAAAACACTTAAAAAAGTAGATACTTGGTACTTACAGAAGACACTGAAAATATTCAACAGTAGTTTTCAGTCTGTTTAAGCTTACTAATAGACAACTCCATAACAATCCATTTACTATCCCAAATATTCTTCTTAACAAACGCTTTGTATGTAACTATTTCAATATTAACTTAACTAAGAGAAACATCAAACCATTCGATCTTATTCTAAACCATAGACACGTAGGCAGGTCATCTATGAGTACTGAAGAGGGTGACAATCACATTACCCCTGCGCCCTGATTGGTCGGCTGGCGTGACGTCACCGTCCGGTCACGCCCATTCGCTCGAATTACCGGATTACAGTGTCCGGTACTGACCGGCAAGGAAATAAACGATTGGTCGACAATTACTAGTATTTGCATGTTCGATTGTGGGCAAAAGATTGCAGAATTACCCCGTTTTTTTTTTGTAATAAGTAGAGTTGTGGATAACTGTGTTATGTTCAATAAACAGATTATAGTCAAAAGATTGCAGAATCGCCCCTTTTTTTGGTAATCAGTACAGTCGAGAGTAGCTGTTTTGTTGACTAAACAAATGTTGTTATCAAAAGATTGCAGAATCGCCCCTTTTTTTGGTAATCAGTACAGTCGAGAGTAGCTGTTTTGTTGACTAAACAAATGTTGTTAAGATGTAAGTTTATCTAAGATCTCGATTGCTACAATATTTGACAGTCAAGGAATAAAGTTGTGAAAGAAACTACTACTAAAATTATATATAGACCTAAATCATCCAAACTATTGACCTGACTTTATAAGCTGTATGTTTTAATTGAAAATTACTTAAAGAAACTAGTCAAGTCCTCTGTTCAAACTGGAAGTAAACTAGATGGGGGATTGATGTAGGAAAAAACGACAATTGTTTTCTAAATTGATTGTTAAGAGGCTCTATTTATAAATATTAAAAATATCAAAAACATAATCAATTTGTCAATTTGCTATATCTGCAATTCAAAGGTAGTTCCATACATGTGTAGCATCATCATCGTTTAATTTGCCGACGGTAAAGTTAAAGTGCAATATTTTACTATTTCCTCTAGATATTTGTTTAATGACATATATGTAGGTATGTGTGTTTCTATTAACGGACAGGCATTCTTCAGTATTTATCTAACTTGGAAAAATGACTGAAAACTTTAGCTATTCAAATCCTATTATCCCCATCTCAACGGTGCCGTGCCAAATTTGCTCTATGTACCGAAAAGAAATACGGAAGACTTTCTAGGGACTAATTCCACGAGAAAATCTTTCGTTTTTATAAAACAACCTAATTTACAAAACATTCTTCCTGCAACCCTTTGCACCATTACAGCGTTCAACAAAATGTTCTCAAACTTTTTCCGCAGAAGATTCCCACAAAATTCTTACTAAATACCGTCAAAAAATACAACTTTACCAAACAACTTAACTGGACTTAAACATCCTAAAACCTAAGTCCTACAAGCTAAACTATCTCTACATTGTAATTTTTTTCCATCCGTCATTCTCGGAATAGCGTCCAAAGCGTCCGACGAACAATCTAGACTGAAAAAAGTTCTAGCTAGAATACTGTTCGCATTCCTGCGTTCGGTTTGGGCTACAGTGGCCGCGTAATTGCGCCTGGCGCCGTCTCGCCTTTTGCTCCTTTTGTGACCTCCGGGCCCTTAACTCCTTTACTCCTTTTTTCGTTTTTTTGCTCCCCCTTTGTTGGTTTTGAGAATTAGCATGTCTTATTAACATAACTGTCTGATAAGAGATTGGTGTTTTAACAGCTTCAGCGATTTTCTGCTTTATTCTTGTATGACTCTTGTTGCTGATTGTTTTCTTATTAGTTTTCGCTTTGAGTGTACCGAGTGGGTTTTTCTGTAACTACATGTTATTTGTAATGGACGCTGTAATCTCTGATTGCTATTTGTTGTGCACCGAGATAATACCACGTCTAACACTATCAATTTGGCCAACGCCAGTCCCCAGCCAAACTCAGCCATAAATCAAACGGCCAGTTAACTTAAACCAACAACGGCATAAAAAATGCGTCTGCGCCGGTCACCGAATCGGTAATATTGTTAAAAAGGAGTAAAATAACTACAGAGAGGAAACCAAAACGAGAATTATGCATCATCTCGGGAATTTCTCAATAAGAGGTGTACGCGTGGGGCCGAGCACGCCCCGCGGCGCGCCACCGGCGCCTGCGCGGCCGGCCCGCTCGCGCCGCGCCACCCGGCTCGCGCCCCCGCCCGCGCCCCCGCGCCCCGCGCCCTCGCGCCCCCGCGCCCTCCTCGCGCACGGCTCTCGGCCTATATCATTAATCTATTACGAAGCTCATATCGTGCGCTCGTGTATGTGGCCACGGAAAAAACGAATTCTCGTTGTTTTTTCGATAGAATTCGTTGTCGGCCCCGGTGAAAGGTAACGATGGTATGAGAACGATATTCGGTTTTATGGCGCTTAATTAGCGTTGATCTTTCGCTCTGTCGGCGTCTGCGGAGGGCTGCCTTATACGTCCACGGCTCGCCTTTATTGGCCAATATCTTTGGACGGGATCGTAGATACTTCAGCTAGATGTCAAGCGGTTTAAAAAAGGTTCTATCATTACTTGCGAATAATGTGAGTGGTTGAGTTGACTTTGTAGTGACCTGAGCGGTGGCGCCCGCGGCGATGTTCATTCATATTTCGTACTGTCCGCTAATTGCAGGTTACCGGCGCTTGCGCAGATCGTCCGCTGATTAAGTTCTTGACATAATGTTGTTTCGTTTTCAAGAACGTGTAGTTCCTTTTTCAATTTGGTGGAACATGTGCTTTAAAATAAGTAATTATAATAATACAACGGTACTCCATAACAATTAAAAACTTTATCGTTATCTATTGTAAAGGTATATCATGTGCGAAAAATGCCTTGCGGCTATGGATATAAGTGGGAACACCTTGGTATTTTCTCCAGTTAGAACCTCGCCCTTATTTTGAAGAAAGCATCCTTGTATTAGCATATATTAAGATCCTTGATAAGAAATCCTCTATCAATCATAATCTAATTGTAGACGAAACGCAACAAATCTTTAACTTAAACCAGTAGAGATTACACAAAACACAGTTTACAAGCTAATACTAAACTATCAGAATTTAATTCTCTGTTACTTGAAAATTGCAGACTGAAATACACAGGAGTCTAGCCAGACCCGACGCAATCTTTTGCTCAACTTTAAGAATTCTTGGGCTACCGAGGAAATAAGCCTATTATTAGATTATCCAATTAGGTTTATATAAATTATATAGGGAAAGTGAAATATGGTTAAAATCTATGATTTGAGGTGGAAGAAAATAGTGTAGAGTTGCGAAGAGCCTTCTCGGTTATGGCTGTTTTGTTTTGAGCAAAATTTACACCGAAGGGATGTAAAAGAAAGTAATGAATCAGAGTTTTTATTCTTCTTTATTGTGAAATAATTTTGCAACTGACATTTCAAGTATGGCATGCTTTTAATTGTATACTAATAGCTAAATTCTGAGTTTAAAAGAAACAGCAGGTTTTACTTATTCATTTATAGTCATCACATCAAAACTTAACCCCTCAAAAGCGACGCAAGTTTTTAAAATCTCTGTCTTTCAGCCAATTTTATTACATCCGCGAACTATTATAATTTTATTCCAGTTATATTTTGTACGTTTATTATATTTTGGATTTAGTATAGGTTACAAGTTAATCTGCTCGACAGCTGGTAGTCCTAGCGGCATAGCCTGGGGCTCAGCAGCGTGTTGATACCACAATATGTTTGTTTATTTTTGGGGGTCCGGTAGTAGTAACTACCTTGGAGAATTGAGGGTTAAGTGTTGAATAGACGGATAGTATGAGATTTTGGGCTCGTAAAGTGGAAGGAAATTTTGAACTGCAGTAGATGCGCATAAAAAGTATATACGCCTATTTGAAAGGCCTAATTGATTGAACCTTGATGTAAGATATATTTTTTCATATTTACACTCTTACCTTTACCTGTACTACTTACTATTTAGGTGACAAAACTACCCATGTAAAGGTCATTTAAAAACCTAGTCCATGTTAATACAAAGAGAATAGATATATCTCTCGTATATTGTAGCTAATCTAATAGATCCTATCCGATCGCAAATACTTTTCTATCTTCAAACCGCACCATATCTGATACCATTTATAAAAACAACCAAGTCAAGAACAGCTGAATCGAAAAAGATAAATATCTACAAATACGTAATAAGTTACTTCGAATAATAACCGCACTCGAAAACAAACCAGTTAATTTGCTTAAATTTCATATGTAGACTAAATAAGAAATATTATTGTTATATTTATATCAAATCTCTTCGCGAATCATAATATCTACAGTAAAAATAAAGAGTTTGTTTGAACGCTCTTATCTCCGAAACTACTAGTTAAATTTTATAAATTCAGTATAATACGTTTCATTGTATCGATTATCGAAGTATGACTGAAGGCCTACTACCTACTAAAGGCCTCTGGCCTTTGCCCAGCAGTGGTACAGTACCTATAAACCAAGAAAGAAGCGACTGTTCTCTTACAGAGAAGAATATAATAAATATAATTTGTGCGAATACAATCACGGCTGTTTTACTAAATGAAACAAATTCATTAAATAAACCAGCAGTCACAAACATTTTCCAACCTCCCATCTCAATACTCAATAAGCACAAAAAACAAACAAAAATTAACCTAAAAAATATGACGTCAATATGAAAAAAGTCTTCACTAAAAATCGTAAAACGTAAATCAAAAAACGACGTGCACGTCCCGACGTCCATAATTAAAGTAATTTAACGTTCTGTCCCGATCCGTTCAATGTTTGTTTTGCAGGCGAGAACTGAACACAACCTATTATTACTATCTCGTTATACTTTTTAACGTGGCAGGCGTCGACAACATTTGGTTGGTCATAATTTTTTTAATATTTTTTGTTTGTGAGGTTTGTAATTTTTTGCACGTTTGTAGTTATGTGAGTGCTGTTAGTGTTTATTTGTACCTCTCAAATGTAAATTATTGAATGTTACACTATTGTATATTTAGGTCCCTTTTATGTGCAATAATTTACAAAACTACGATTACACTTTTAAAATAAATAATTTCAGTTTATGCCTTACAAAAAAAAAAACGTAATTTATCAATATAAAATAATACCAACCTAAAGTTTGTAACGCCTGCCACCAACATTAAGTTCGATCGCCGGCGGCGCGGGCGCAACCAGTCAAAACGTGTTGTTATTATTAATAATCTCGTTCATTGAGAACACTCGAGCATGCTTGTTAAGCTATAAAGCTGTTCTTAGAAACCTTCATACGGACCCTCCACGATGACACACTATTTTGGACCTCATTCTATGAGTATTAAAAACTACTAATTATAATACTCATAAATAACTCCAAATAAATAAATGTATTATTTCGTTATTAGTTTTATATGTAAATCATATGTGATATTAAATAAATGTATTTAATTGAACTTTACACACGTCTGCACCGTTTGACAGCTGTCAACAGAATGATCGATTCGACAGGGGTTGACAACACTAAGCTTCCTTCATATTTTGTATTTTTTAATGACGTCTAGTAATATGCATTCAAACCATTTAGTGGCTAGGTAGGATAAGTAATGTGTTTTTACTAATGGTTATGTTTTTCTTGTAGGTGATCTTTACTTCAATATTATCCCTTAGGTGCTAGCTACAATACAATATTTGTTGTACTAGGAAATTAACTAACAAATGTACAATAAATAATGCCCCTTAATCCTGTTTTTCCCATTCAGGATATAAACCCAGTCAGGCGATAAGAGCCTTTATTCTAAACACACTAAAGTTCGTTTTTTCTCCTTCGTAGGAGCTCATCTATTGCCAAAGTCAACGGATGTTGTCAAAACTGCTGTGGCCCAACGCCGGCCCTAGTGCGCCCAGAGAACCGCACTCAGATCATTTGGTTAGTAACCCTTTTCATTTTATTAGAACAAAATAAAAGCTATTTTATTTAAATATCTCTAAATATCTACAAAAGGTTTAGGATCCCTGCTGTTAAAAATATAAAATGTCTTACCAAAAAGGTTTTACAAATCTGTTTATTTTTTCTTACAAGATTTAACAGTACAGGATTTAATCTCTAAAAGCCTTAAAACCAATCATTCCAACTACTATTTTAATTACTAGAGTTAATCTAGATTTCCATATCGTAAGTTAGATCTTAACATCATCATCCTTAAATAGATATCTGCTAGGCCTAAAATATTAAATATTCAGTACTTAAAGAAAAACTGCGTACTTTCTGACAAAAAACAAAACCTTAAACTTTTTCGAAAACAACAAAGAGGTTGGTCATTCATAACAAAACAAATAAACTGGCTGAAAATAAAAAGTAATATTTTAAATTACGAACGTTGTGACGTATGAAGTCATCGTCCAATCACATTTAAGATAAATGGCCAGTTTGTTACACGCACATTTTGAAGACGAACGGAAAAGTTTAAGTTTTTATTACTTTATTTTATGTTTGAGTGAGTACAGTAATATTACTTTCAAAAGGGTACAAGATAATTCAAAATTTAAAATAATTTTATGGCCTACATGGCAAGACAATTGACAATGCCGAAAATAATTGTAAAAATGATATTTCTTAAAAGAAACTTAACTTGCAACCTTTTTTAAAATTAGGCCCCCTTGGTTCAGATTAACTGTGAAAAGCTTTAGGCTTTTGTGATAGACATAGGTGAACCTGCAGTTAACATACTTAGATATGTTAATTCTTTAAGCCTAGCCTCAACCCTTATTATTTCACGGACGAATAGGGCGTCGCAAAAACAGCTACACCAGTGACATGAATTAATTAAAACTTTGACAAATCGTATTAAAATTACACCATGTTTTTACAGACTACGAAAACATATGTAAAACTGCGAGTAAGGCTCATTACTCTTTAATTACATTATAATTAATTAAAACAGTCATGTTGATTAATTCATCCAAAGGTTAACACATTAATAATCATTGATTCTTCCATCTTAACAATGTAAATATGCCACCTGTATGCAATGCTAGTAATGCGGAATATTCGGGAATTTATTAAACAATTTGTTGATCAAATATTTTAAAGGTTAAGGTAATGACACTTTAATTGGGTGATTACTTATTGTTTTATGTAGGTTAAGACGTATGCCTGTCTGTAAAACAATATGTTTTTGACTGTGGATTGATGAGTAGTAAGTTGTCATGATCATTTGATTTAAATACAAACACTACACGATTTCGCTAAGAGTTGCACTTTACACAACTAATGTTAAGCCCAATTTAGATAGAAAAACAGACGAACACTGTCTAAAGTACCAACGTTAGACCAAATACCACCTAAAGACATTAAAAACAAAAGAACAATAGCCTACAATAATTAGTCTGCCTCCAAAATCGAAAAACACTGATTACTATTTGAAAATTAAAAAAGTAACCGTCAAAATATATGATATAGTTACGCCCAAAGCTATTTAAGTAACGGCTACAAGGTTAAAATATTATAAAACAGATGTTAATGATTCTATTATTTATGAAGGGAATTCAGACCCTTTTCGGACCTTCCACGGTTTCCGTAACAAACTTATGAGAATTTAAGTGTCATGGCGTCTGTGTAACGAAGGGGAAAATAGATAAGTTGTTATAAATAAAGTTATGTAAGTGATTATGATAACTAGGTGTCGATTTAGTCGAGTTTTGTTATGATCTTTCTAGGAAATCTTTTAAGCTAAAGCGGGGTAAATTTTTCCTACATAGAAAGTTTCCTGGAGCTTAAAATTATTCATTGTCCCCACTTTAATTCCTTTAGCAGTTTATTTCGTTGATTGATTGTACCTTAAATGTGCTGTTTTCAATAGTTTTTATCTCAACGTATATGCCTCTCTCTGTATTTTGCAAACCGATCTGTCCTATCATGGGTAGGCATTTTTGCTAGGACTCTGGATAGTCCCTCTTACTTGTCTACTGTGAACTTCTATTAAATTATCCTCTGCCTAAGTTTTTCCCAAGCTACGTTGGTGACTTCCAGTCTTACCAGATTCAGCTGAATATCGCATTCCGCATTTTCATGGAGCGACTGCTTAGACCTCCACAGCCAATTTCACTGGGTATTATAGTTTCCCATGGTTATCAAAACAAAATTATAATCCACAGTTAAATAAAATCTTTTATACCCACACCTTTCCCAGTCAGTATTTAAGGGTAATTCTGCAGAAATTGTTATAAACATCTACTTCAGTCATTGCATACCTGTGCCGTGTTAGGGTGACCATAT
This sequence comes from Autographa gamma, assembly GCA_905146925.1. NCBI lineage: Eukaryota > Metazoa > Arthropoda > Insecta > Lepidoptera > Noctuidae > Autographa > Autographa gamma. The sequence goes on from LR989870.1 coordinate 2,432,227, forward strand.
TAGATAGATATTACCGCCTTTTTTGTCTTGAGTTACTTGTGCGGTCTTGTTATTACGACTAGTTAATACACGTGCCTGTGTCTGTAGATTTATCGTTAATATTTAGCTGTTATAAGTAAGACGGCTATTGATGTATACTGAATTTTCCTGATGTTTAAGTTAAAAATGTCCTAATACCTGAATATTTTTTGGCATGGGAATGTAACTTGTTCTGAAAACCATTCACACATTTAACTTCTAAATACACTTCAATGTTTAACAGTAGTAAAAGTCCATAAATGGTTACACCAATAAAAATTACTTCTACACTGCACACGTCAATAAATAAACGATTTGCATTAGAAAAAGCTTAAACATACAGACAGACATACTAACAGCTGTTAGTAGATATTAAATTCTAGTCTAGTTTGATACCTAGGTATTCTAAGTGCATTCCTGTGCCTAAAAGACATGGAAACTGCAATGTTCGCATAGCTTTCTCATAATAACATTTTATATCACCACGATACCTTGCTTATCCATATTAATCTTATAAAAACATTGTCTGTCTGTCTGTTTGTTTGTCACGTCATAACTTCTAAAGTTGACGCCCGATTTCAATGAAATTTGGTAAGGAGCTAGCTTTAGTTCTAGATTATAACATAGGCTTAATTTAAATCTGTTTGTATATAATTGTAGTGAGAAAAATTGTCTATTACTAAATGATTAATCTTACTTCACGTAAGTTAAGTGTTTTGTAAGGTAAAAAACTTTTTTTTTAAAGTGTAAGTACGATATGTAGTCCAGTCATTTGGTAGTTCTTCATGGAAAGTTTTCCTGGAGTATTGAAAATTGGTGATTTTATAGATAACGAACCCTTTTTGAGCACCAAATGACTAGACTTATTATTTCGCCAAAATGTATATTTTAAAACATCCTTAATATTAACTTAAAAGCGAAGTTTGGTGATCAATAACTTAAATTAAAAGATAAAACTAAGTTGTAAGTAGAGTCACGTAACAGAAATGTGTGTAACGCGACAATTCACACATGTTTTTAATTAATACGACATTACTTTGGTTTCCTGCTTGACATGAACTTAGTTTTATTGGTGTTCATGTTCTATTAATAGCTTGGCTAGTTATTTAATACGTTTAAACACCTTTAATAGAGTGAAAGTGAAAGACAAATTTAGTTGCATGTTATGTTGCAATAATATTCTTGTGCTTGTCAATATAATGAAATACTAGGTTTTTTTGTTGAAAGTGGGTTGTATTTAGTGGGTCAGAAAAACAAAAAAAAACAATCTGATGTCAATAGGTGTAAAATAGCAGTAAATTATTCCGGTAATTCATAAAAAAATATTTAAATGAATAACGATCCATTTGCTAGATATTTAACGTTTTGTTAACGGATTACATGGTTCTATCTCATTGACATTTATATTATTGTGATGTACTACTCTACGGTGGAAATAAGAATGATGTAAGGTAAAGTAAACACGTGTGAGGATTGCTAATTACTTCCTCATCATCTTCGTTATGAGATGATTGTTAACTGCATATAAATAGCTGTGATGTCGACATCAATCGAGGACAAGATAATAAGAAATCACTACTTACATTAGTTGGTTACATTAGTTGGCAAAATAAAGCAATAAATAATCGAAAAAATCAGACAAGTCTGAGTCGGACACCACTACCGAGGGTTCCGCACAAAATTAATTACGTACTTTAGCTAAACACTAAATGAATTACTAACCTAAAAACTATGAAACAAATTTTATAGTTCTAGGTCAACGGACCCTATAAAAAATTCCCTTAAGAGGCAAAATATTTATTTTTTGCGAAAGAGTATATTATATTTCTAAATAAATAATAAATTTGACATCCTCTGAACATGTTAATCCAGTATGGTCACTCTACTGGCCTAAGGCCAGCAATCATCACACCAAGGTGTCTGCACCTAATTATATAGTCGCCAACTCTTCACCAACACAAATATTTGTTATACCAAAACAAAACAATCAAAACTATACTTAATGGGGATAGAAATAGAGTTGGTTTCACATTAATAGGGGAGAGCTCGTTAAAGATGTGCCCAAAAAAAAGGTTGGCCTCAAAATTGGCGTAAAAATGAAAAAAGTTAGTTAATTATGAAATGATTAGGGGTATAACAAAAGTAACTGGCGTTTGGGATAGATTAGGTAATAAATAGTTATATAGCCGTTCGTTGTTTGTTTGTTTTTGTGAATGACATGTGTCCGGGTAGATAATTGGGTGCATAATGATTCTGTATGGCGCTACGGTTTATTGGTGTAGCGAATGATTAATAAGACAGCTGGTTTGTATTAAAAAATGGAGCAGTTTTTGATGAATTATCGTTGAGCATTGAGCACTTTTTAAATGGATTCTATAGCGGTTTATTTACATTTAAGTTCCGGACCTTTCGACGCCTTTGCAACTGTCGTGATCACGGGTAGAGACTACCATAGTATCGCATATGATCTTTTTACCATTATTAAATAAAAAATTGTCTAGAATCAAAAGTGGGATTTGCTGGCTAAACAAATTTCTTTCTCGTTGCAAAAAGCAACAATAACTGCGTGCAAAAGTAACCTTAATATTTCTAGTTTTTGTTTGTACCGAAGGTTCTGAAAAACTTAGCTTATTCTATTCTAGTAAAAGTAGAGCTATATAGTTAACTAGGGGTGTTCGTAAGCCTTCGTATCAGTGAAGGAATGCGATCAATCACGGAACCAATCAATTAAGGGTCGTATCACCCCTACGCGCAGGGTTACTGACTCGAGAAGTTATGGCTTATATTTAACTCAAAATACGGGTAAAAGAATTATCGGAAATAAGTATACTAGATTTTCCTATATGTGGTGCATGCATGCACATGCATGGTGCATTTTGTAAACTAGCAAAAGTCTATAGAGAGATTTTGAATGAAAATCTTAAGTCAGAAATCATAAATATAATAAACAAAACTACCCCTTGTTACTTTGATTGAAAAGGTTCATATTTGCTTGCACAAAATGTCTGTCAAAGTCACAACCGAGAAGTACCTAAAACATTTAAGCTCCATAAGTAATAGATTTATCACTATACTACGTCGTAATTTTATTCAGGCAAAAATGGTCCTTTCCTATAAAAGCCCCAAGTTGAGCAAATTCTTCTTCCCCTGTAGAGAAACGATCAGTGATCACCAAACCTTTTTAAACACAAACATCGAGGTTCTAAAACTTACAAGTTGTACCCAGCCCTACCGTATCTATTGCAACACCCATGGGACTTCTCATGGTTTCGATACGCGTGCCGTGCCTAACCCCATAACCGGGCTATTTATGTAAAATATCCCTTACATTTAATAGTTGGTAGCTATAAGCTTTATGGGGCATTAACTTATAAGAACATGCCTTTTATTTTTTGGACTAATTTTTATTACGCACTTTCTCTTCTTTATATTGGTGTAGGAAAATAATAAGTAAAGTAATAATATTCATCCAGCCTATAAACGTCCCACTTCTGGGCACACGCCTCTTCCCATATAGAAATGCACGAGCATTGATCACCACGCTTGCTCTCTGCGGGTTGGCGATTTCAGATCCCAAATTTTGGAATCCTTCCAGATGTTTTCCTTCACCGTTTGTCAAAAGTGTCTTAGAATAATTAAGAAAGTACACAATAATAATTAATTAGAGAAAAACTTTTCTACCCATTTTCTCATATAGTAGACAATAACTTCATTTGCAAGTTAGCAATATTATTTTAATAGTCAAAATTGCATTTCCTTTTGATTAAATTAAATAAAGTTCCTGGTATTCAAATATTACCATGCTTGTATTGTCGAGTAACGTACTGACAAAAAATAAATTACTTGTATTCGTAGAAGCAAATAATTAATATTAAAATTTAAAGAAGGCGTTAATTTTGCGTTTAAAGTTAACACGCTATAACATATTTAATTTTCTGTATGTACTTTCCTCAATTCCTTTATTTTCAACAAAAAAAGATCGTGACAAAAGATACCAAAAAATATTCCCCATTAAAATTCACTCAAAACTATTCCAGCCAAATATTTCTATTATTACTTAAAAATAATTTATACACTGACAACCCATAAGATAGTGTTGCCAATTACTAAAAAACAACGGCCCAATTGATTTATATTGTAATTAATTGATTAAACACAAAGATCTGGAGATCAGGAAGTGAGATAAACACTTGAATTTTCATAATTATTAATTTGGATGTAAATGGCGAACCTTATTAGGCAATTTCCAATCTTAACGTGAAGAAAATAGAGTTTATTTTTATGAGTTTCGTGATGAATGCGCGGACGCATCGCTCGACATAGTTGTGAGGTCACGTCGGCAGGTGGCGCTACACCATTGATCATATAATTTTATGAGGCCCCAACTTATTTATTACACTTATAAATAAGAGGTTCGTTTGTTTTGTAAGAATCGAATTAGACTTTGTTTTAAAATGAGGTATTTTGGAATAACCAAATTGTTTAAATTGCAGGTGATTTTATTGTTCTGAGAAACCTATAGCTTTTAGTATAAAGTTCGTTGAACCTAAAACCCAATTTCGTCTCGTGAATCACCGGCCCTAACCGCAGCTCTATTTTACTCAAATATTATTAAATTAAGTGCAAACTTACCTCAGAGACAAGGACCCGTACAAAAGGACCAAACCAAAGACAATATTTACCATCGAATCTTATCCTTTTACCGAACCATTAACGCCTTTTACATTTAAATGTGGAACACAGTAATACAAGTCTGTCATTACTGGCACATCAAACTATCATACCAGTATAAAGCGACCCATAGAGTTAAAAAATATAGAGTGCAAACTGCGAGTATCGCGAAAAGCCATTGCTCCGAGTGTAAGCACATTTTTGTATGTATGCTACTACATTTGTTAGCTGATTTATGTTATTTTCCGTGCAGCGACGCTTGTTTAGGCTAAAATATTGATGGTTCCAATATTGTTAGGTTTTGAGAATTTGAGATAGTTTTAGTCAAATGACGCGTTCTGTTTTGATACAATTTTTACGTCGAAACTAGTTCATACTAGTGCTCAAGGTTCATACTCTGATATCCGCACTCTATAGTTTCTCTCCTCTAACCCACATCGTCCATATTTAAAATGATAGTTCTTTTTAAAATGGTGGATGGAAAAACTATTACACGTAAAGCGCTGTAAAATAAAGTGTTAGATCTAAGAGCTCTTGTTCCGTTTGTGATCTGATACTTAAGGATGAAAGCTTCATAGTTTAATACTTGTGTGTTTAATGAGTGTCGATGTACGGCGCCATGTTTTAACTGTAATAGTTCTTGATAGATGAAAATGACTTAATGCGGTGGTCTCCGCTGTTCCTTGGTTTATGATTATTAAAGGCTTTTTGATTTCCAGTCCTTTTAAGTGTGTTTGATTAACCACATGTCTATGAGCGTCCAAAGATACGTGAATTATATTTGTAATTAGGTTTTGTCCTTGATCTGAAACTGTATTATTTTACAATATACATAGTTTTTTTTTAATTAATAAAATTTCTTATTTTTAGTCAACATTGGGCAAAGCTGTTTGTCTAATATTTACTAATATCTATCTGACGGACACTTAAGAAAATGAATTTCATTTACGCCATTGTGCTTTTGGATAACTTACTAAAAAAACTTTTGAAAAAGAGGTTGTCCACAATAATTCTCAACAAAAATTCCAACTCATCAGGCTTCACCTTAAAAGCCTCAAATCTCATGACTCGTTTGGCGGGAGTGCACGCAAATAGATTGCATTCGGCGGTAAAGGGCGAGGGTACACAGCGCTGTTTGCTCGCGGTCAAACGTTCACACTTCTGTGCGTGCCTTTAAATTCACTGCTATATAGTTTTCATTTTCATTGCACTTTCAGTTTTGGTTTCGTTATTTTGTAAAATAGTTTTAATTCTCATTATGCTTTATTTGGGTTTTAATGTTTTTTTGGTGATTTATTTTTACTGTAAGGGTATAGTTTTTTGACAAGTCGTTCACAATCTTTAAATTCTATTTCTGAGTTGAGTAGAGGAGAGAGTATATACTAACTAGAGTTTTCTTGAGTTAAAAAAATGTTTGAAGGTATTTTTTGATCAGTCGGTTTTATGCTGTTGCAATTCCATCACACATTGAATTTCGTTTTAATGTTTTCACTAGTAACTTCAAAATAAATGTACTCTTTTTCTTATACAATGTCATACATATATGTACTGTACAGTACCGTACTTCTTTCGTATCGATAATTATTCTTTATAGTAGCTTCGACAAGCCCAAACCTTAAATTCCTCAAATTCAATCGTTTAACCGTACCTACTTAGGACAGCATACTTAGATGTCTCTATTCTACTATTGTTCTAACTAGCTACAGCTTACGAATCACAGAAGATCTTGAACCGTCTACGAAACGACCAGTTTCCCAACAAGAAGTGACTTCTAGTAGTTTCAAAACATTGAGTAACGGCTGTCAACAGTGACATTTGACACCTGTCCAAACTTCACGCTATCAATTCTAAGTCAGTACAGAGATCGTGTGTCTTAAACAAAGGTATATAATGGAACCAAAGACCAAATGTTTGTGTAGTGAGTCGAGATCGGGTTTAATTTTTTAGACTACTTACGGCTTCCTGTTGTTATTGAGTATGTTATGTTTTTAACTGAGATGTCTGTAATATATATATTTTTTTTTAAGTAAAGTCAGGTTAGTTTATCAATTAATATCTCATGATTTTCATGACCTTTGATTTGTTGGATTCGCCTCCGTAAATCGAAAATATCGAAATGAAATATATGTAACGGGGACTAAATACGTAAGTGAAACCGGGGGCATCGCTGGTCTTTTAACACAGTGTGCTGATTGACTGATGATTGTCATGACCTATGATTTAATCAATTCGCCTCTAAAAATATCACAAGGAAAAATAGTAATGGGGACTAATTCCGCAAGTGAAAACGGGGGGCATCGCTAGTGTTGTAAAAAAAATATTGTTTTCGAAGATGTTTATACATACGTTTTGAGAACAAAGCTATGTATATTAAATTGTCTGTACAGTAGTTACTTAAATCCAACTACAACATTAACTAAAATAATCTTTAAAAGTTTCTCAATTCCGAACCTGTTTAACCAAGTACCATTCACTGTGTGGTCCTTATTTACGGGTCTTTATTAATGTAGCAGCAGCACCATTAATAAAACCTCTCGCTCCGTCAAGTAACAAGTCATTCACATCAGCGATCCGTTGAGAAGTGATTATGACATCAACATCATTAATTATAGAAGCTAACTCATAACTACCCTACATTAACTTCGCAAATAAATAATTAGATAATAATAACAAAGTAGTACTGTACAATCATCCGCACAAGTTTACTAGCAAAGCCAAGCAAAAATGTGCCTTATTGCTTTGACATAAGGTTGATGAGAAAAATAAACTTTTTAAGAGTAATTTGTGGTTGTCTGTACGTTAATACATTCACATATACAAGAGCAATTGCAATACATAATCGTTTATTTATCGCTGTACATATGTAAGTGTGTGATACGTCGTAACGCCGTATGCGCGCGCATATCTCCAATGATATGCATCGATGGTACAGTGCGCAAGTTAAGTTTTAGTTAAGTTTAATTGTTTATTAAAGATTTTTCATTAATATTCTAATTCTAGAGCAATAGGTTGAAATTGATTCTTGTGACTCATTTAGACCACACACTTCTGAAAAAAAGACTTGTAATTTATCGACTTTAAAAGAGAGTCATAATTCGATTGTATTTTTTGTATATTTATTACGTGATTTCTCAGCTATTTTGTCAGCTTTATGTGGTCAAATATCCATTTCTTTAAAACCAATTGTTTGGTTTATTAAAACAAAACAATTCAAATTAATTGCGAAGAATGTCTTATTCGTACATGGGAATTACTCTCAATACTAATAACCATTTCACACAAGTTACTTGTATTTCACACGAAAACCACAAACCCTATATCCAATTGGAAAATACTTTTAATTAAACCTAGTACGAGACATAGCAATTAAACCTTCCTAATTTAATAACCACAAACCTACAATTACTATACTCTTTCATATAAAAGCTAGTACGTAACTCCATAAGCTAAGTGGTTGACGGTACGTCTCGGTCGGCACCTGTGTCGGCGAAGATGAAAGCGGCCCGCTTTGTGGCAGGCGCGGCCGGCAAATATTTATTTTAATTTAGTGGCCGCCCGCCGATCGCTCGTTAATCGCTAATGGATGCTCCCGCGCATGTACGATTGTTTCATGGTTATGTTTGTGCTGGATTTTGAGGAATTTGTTAAGGATTTTTGAGTTATGATCGATTATTAAGGTATTTTTAGGTGTGGATGTAATTGTTGTAGATATAAAAGGTCAGAAGAGAGGGGTAGTTGTTATGTATGAAAGTAAAACCAAACCATCCTTGTTAAAGAAAAAGTATCCTATACCCATTCGTGGGGTCCAAGCTTACCTCATACCAAGTTTTATCAAGATCGGTTCAGCGGTTAAGACATGAAAGCATATCAGGCAAAAACAAAAACAGTTGCATTCCCATTCATTTTATAAAAGATGTAAGGCTAAATATCAATAGGTCACATATTTGTGTAAGCTTCCTATATATTGAAGGCGAAGTCCTTTTCATAGAATTTTCCTCCAATTAAAACCGATTTCTGTTGAAACAGATGAGCTGGCTCACTAATGAATCTATTCTCAAATCAATACAGACTTCCATCTTGGTAGCAAACGTTTGCGATATACGTCGCTCCTTGGAGATTGGCACGTGAATGTGAGGACATAGCTTATGTGAATGAAGGGTTTATTTAATTGTTTATGTACATAAAATAGTATAGAAATAAAGATATATCTAAAATAATAGGGGTAAAAGGATGTTTTTGGTTGTTTAAACGCGTTAAGCTCGGGTACTAGGTACCTATTAGGAAGATCGACAAAATTTTCTTGTGTGTGTGAATTGACTGATTCAGGAAGAATGCATTTTAGAATATTTTTGAGTTTCGAAAAAACTTCTGAACCTCATGAAAACACGCGGCTGAAGTCGCGGTTAACAGCTAGTGAAACAAAAAATGTACAAAGGTACAGCTCATTTCTAATGAAATTTCTACCAGTAGTACTGCGATCGGAGAAGTAGCAGTTGAATTGCTAACTTATTAGGATATAAACTATGCATCTTAATACTGATATTTTATTAGAATTTATTTAATGGATATAGATAGGTTAAATCGACGTACAAGGTATATCCAGGGTCAAGAAATAATGTTCTTTGTGTGGTGAAAGTTGAAATTTGACTTTGGTCCTATAGTCATAGGATTAACTTTTAGTAGTTGAATGGATTTAATTAACATTTGTGATGCTGAACCTTTGCTTTGTCTTTCATGAAAAGATATTTGTTAAAAAATCGCAGGTAAACACCGGTAATATAAGTATTGTCATCGATAAAAGAGACAAACTCGAAACCTAGCAACAGGGCAATTTTTTGCCATTTCGTACTCTAGAAATAAAATACCTAAAGACTCTTTTGTCCCTAATAATCAAGATTTGATAATTGATAATCATAGAATATTAAAGAAATCGTCATACCCCAATAACTACCTAAAACCCGAAATCTATACCAAAAATCTAACCTCCCAAACAACACAGCAAGCGACTGCCGCATTTGATCCAATATTCAATATTTGTCGATGCTTTTTGTAGTAAAAAGGGCATTAGTGAACCCCTATGTGTTGACTCAGAGCTAAGACGGTTTGCTATCAACAGTTAACTTCAAATATTGATGGCCGGCTCCTCTGTAGGTAATCCTTAGTTTGTTTTACCCTTTACTGTGAACTGGTTAATATGTGTGGCTCCTTTGACGCTGTTTAATGCGTCTTAATTGTCGTGAATTGGATGGTTGGTGATCGGTTTTGTTTTGCAATGTTGGGATGGGATGTGAGAAATAGGTGCAAAATGCGAGGATTTAGGTTTAATTTAGTTTACTTACGACTATGATTTCTAAATAAACAGTACTTGAATGTTTAAGTAATTGTATCATGCGATTTATTGAATGCGGAAAAATCAAATGCATTTGTAAGCCCAAGATTATCTTGCAAGAATTAACTGTTGTCGTATTGGCATCAAATATTTAGACTGATTTTCTCGTTGAGTTTTGATTATTGTTGATCATTATTACACAATTATTACATTATTACAAAAATGCCTGTAGGTAAAGTGTGCAGTAAGAAAATTCTGTGATTTTTCTTTTATCGCGATGATTCAATCTCGTTCTCTTATTCGTCGAGAAGAATGTCAGCTAAAAAAATATTTGCATGATCTTTCCTAAAAAGAGTTCTAACAACACAAGCATACTATCAACTACATAATTAAAAAGTGGTCAGATTTAATTTTGGAACACAAATTGAACAGCATTTAGCCGCATTCGAAAATGGCGGCGGCGTATCATATACCACTTCCTAAGTAAAACATGAAGATGCATCATTTGAATTCAATCGATACTGCATAAGCTTTGCCGAAATCCCGTCTTTGCCTCATCGAATTCCGAACATTTGCAATAAAAAAGTTTCTATAGACTCGAATCACGTTTCGATAGCGTTCTGCGAATTAAAATTACAAAAAGCGAGACGGAGACGGCAGTTGCGTTCCGTACGTGGGAGAGAGTAAATGCAACGTCGCATCCACGCCCCTGCAGGAATAAAATTCAAAATAAGATTTCAAAGGAAGTAAAAGGAAAAACAAACAAGGCTCGGGTTTCTAGTAGGTTAGAGGGAGACGGCGGTATGTTTGCACGCTCCCTCGGCGATTGGTTAGTTGATATGAGTTATGGCGCGTATGCTTGCCGCGCGAATTAGCCATTTGGCGCGAATGTGTGGGGCGACGGGCGGCAATGCGTCGCCTAGGACGATATCTATGCGTTCTATATTTAATTCTATTTGTTGAGATAGGTCGCGGTACTATTAACGTCAATTTATATCTTCGTAAAAATGAATGGGCGTCTTTAAAATTGTTTTCATTCGCTTTAACAAATTTGATCCGATTAAAAGTCTACATTTATTTTAGTTATTCAAACTCTTCTTGTTATGTATTACTGTATTTAAACCTTTAAATGTTATTGTTGTTTCTCATAAATAGTAGAAAATACAATGACTTTTACAATATAGGAGTTAAGCTAAGAAATTGAGATGAGAACTTGAGTTGAGCATGGAGCGCCATCTTGTGGCGAATAGCGGCAATTCCGAAAGATGGGACGATCTTACGATAAAGAAATGTTTTATTTAGGCTTGTTTAAATTATATTAAGATTATTAAACATCTTAATTAGGACTAATAAACGTAGAGAAATACTATACTTTAATAAGATTATTATCAGATTTTATTAGTTTTATCAAAGCAACTTAGGCATGAATAAAATACAAAAACTTTTACGTCATAAACCGTAAAATCCTTTACCGATTCTTAACAAGATACCGAATTTATGGTTTCCAAAAATCGTAAAACGAGCTTCGAAATTCAAATTATGTTATGGATAGTTGCGTCATAGAGCATAGTTCATCAAAGAGCGATCACAAATTAATTGTTTATGGTTCGAGCGTGGCGAAGCGATTGACGCCGGCGCCTGGCGCCATCTCCCGCTTGTTACTAAAACTATTAGTTAAGAATGCTCGGTTTATTTTTATGTCGACATTGGTATTATTTAATTAGATAATTAGGAGCAATTGACTGCTTTCTTCTTAGAATCGGGTTTGTAGTTTTACGATGGTGAGGTGTTTTATTATTTACAGTTCAAAGAAAAGACACAATTTATAATTCTGTCTCTCCAATAGGTACTTACAAACAAATAAGTGGGTAGCTTACAATGGGTAGTTACTTAGTTAGTAACTGTTAAAAATAACTCTTACAATGAAGTCTACTCGCTTAATCATGATCTCAAACTCTTAAAATTAAATGAGACATAAAAACAATAGCAAACGAACAAAATCAATTTACTTATAAAAACACTTCAAATTTCGAACGATTACCAGATGTCGTCACATCATAGAGAGGGGCAATTACTTTTAATCGATACTCGATGCATCACTGGCGCCGGACCACCGCGCCAACGATTTACATATAAATTTGTTGTCCAACCGTAAAATAAAGAAATTGGACGAACGAATAAAAGGCCGGTAATTAAAGCCGACGTAAGAAACAAGTATAATTTTATTTTAATGTTATCGTTTTCGGTATGGCTGCAGTCGGCGTTCGTTAGCTTAAGAAAAAAAAAAAGATTGTCTTTATGTCGTCGTTTAGTGCTGATGAGATGATCAGTGCGTCAAAATAGATATTCCGGATAGTTATTTTAATGACGTTGTAAATTTTGATGGAATAATTCGTTAGACAAGATTTCTTTGTTCATATACGAAGCTACGTTGGATCGAATTTAGGTGTCTATAATTTTATCGTGCTTTTGAATAGACGCTAAAATATTTCGCATTCAAATGTTTCTTTCCAAGTTATGGATCATAAACAATAGTTTATTTGACTTTACCATTTAAAAGCACTAGCTTACAATGTTTATGGTTTGAATTTGGAATACATTTTACAGCCATCGACAATAACAGTTTTTATCGCACTTTGCCGCGAATAACCTAATTCTTAATTCAAAAACTATTTCAATTAAGTTTTAACGCCTGTTCCTTTTATTTATCGGAGACTTGCCGTTGCTTATTCAGCCTAATAAAAAAGGTTGTATAATTATATTCAGAATGGCTTTAGCAAGCTGTTTTGCTATTTTATTACTGTTTTAATTGTATTGACCAATTAAATAGGTAACTGTTAATGCAATTAGGTTAAGTTTACTTAGTTCTTGTAAAACTGACAGTAATTTATTTTTATGAAGTAAAATTAATATTCTTGTTTGTAAACCGTAGTAACATTGTATAATCTTTAAATTGCACAAACTGTCATTTCAATACGAACAGTAAAAACACTTTACATTATTTTTAGTCCATAGTCTAACGCCTCGTAGGCCTAGTGGTGCTAAGCTCCACTGCTACGCTGGAGGTCTTGGTTTCGATTCCCAAGTCGGCAAGGTTGTTGGGTTTTTCTATGAAATTCTCAGTAGCAGGTCGGAGTTTGGATTTGTGCCCGGTTAGTGGCAATAGGCTCGCCCCCTATTATATGGGATCTAAACATATCGGCGAACTGTGGGTGTACATTGGTACACCTCTGCCTAACCCTTCGGGGATACAGGCGTGATGATATGTTACAATTAATTTAACTTCGTTGCTTCACAAGTCGTTACTACACTTTTACATCTCTAATTCCAGCGACCAAAACAAACACAAATTAAGCAATTTATCCATCATTATATTATAGGAAGTACTTCAATTAATATGTCAGCCAACAGAATCTGAGAGCGGAAGTCGCTACATTCAATTGCTTAAATCAAATGAGACCAATTGGTTTTAACAGACTTGCCACAATTAGTTAATAAAACCCATTTTACTGTATGTATAGAGAGGGAAAGGAAATTGGAGGACTTTCTCTTTTATTTAAGACCACCTAAGATGACTTGTTTAGGGTTTTTGATTTGGGTGTCAAAGTTATATGCGTTATATTAAAGAGTAGGCAGGTCAATCTGTTAAGGGCACAGCGACAGAAATAGTTTAAGATACGCCTTAGTAACTGCAAGACATGAGCTTTCCAACATGGGTTATTCATACTACCATTCTAGTTAATTCACTAATATCTACACCATAGTATTAAGTACATCTATCAGTTATCTTTTAGATTACATAGTATTTTGTTAGCTACCACTGTAGACTATACACCGGCTTTGAAAATGGAAGTCAGTATCTAGAACATGGAACATGGCTAGAGACAAGTATTTGCATAATTCACAAATATTAATTCATATATATTTGTACGATCCGAAATATTAGCAGTAGCTTTATAATAGGTAAACTCTAAAAAAAAAATACTGTATACTTGCATCTAGTTACCGTTTCCTAGGCCCCACAAACCGCACACACAACAAAACAATATTTTAAATACATTTCATATTACAACAGCATACCATCTAGATATGCGTCCATTGTGAGCTCAAAATATGCGTTTGTATGCAAAATGTGATATTGATATTCAATGCTGGCTCCGTACTGGCCATCGCGGTGGATGTATCAATATTCATGGCGATGTATGCTGCTCATATCGAAGGCAGCTAGTTAGCTTATTCCCATGATCTTGGTATCATGTTGATTGTGTTCGTAATGAACCGGGACTTGCATTTGTGATGTTGATGTTTTTAATTTATAATGATTTTATGAAGATACTTAAACATTTTCGTAACTAGGATATCAGCAAAAAAATATGCTTTAGGCTAGCATACCTTTACGGTTAGCTAATCCTTAACAGTCCTTACCTAAAGTAGTTCCTCTTTCTACAATCCGCTGCACCAGGATAATTTATTTAGCTGGTACACTGAAATTAAACTTGATCAACTTTTTGATCTAATGAGACTTACTTAACCACAAAATTGTTTGTCAGTTTGTCATGGTTAGACGGAAAAAACGGAACGAGGAAGACGCATTTCTCTAAAATTTGTCCACCCCAGACTCAGACACAGAAACACAGAAAGAGAGCCCCCGGTTTCCCAGTATTGAGACAATCACAGCCGAAAAAATCTTATATTGCTTACCAATAGTCCTACAAAGAATTTTTATCCATATATTATTAAAAGAAAAGTATAGAAAATACTCACCGCTTGAGTGTCGCAACGAGTGTCACCGTTAGGGACGCTACCCAGTAATTTGGTGACCGGGGTCGCGTGACCTAACATTATGTGGTGACAGGGCTGTCACTTACGCTTTAATTGACTGGTACATCCATATTATATGTAGGAAAATGAGTGTTTGAGGTATTCATGTTGGGATGTCGTTTTTAAGGGTTTCGTTCCGAAATGTGCTGCTTTCTTCCCGTTAAAAAAACAACAACATAATTTCCTCGCACAAATAAGGGACGCAATAATATAGGACTTTTATTCCCATTTAAAAAATAAAAAAGTTCATAATTATGGTCTTTTCCCGAAAAAAAATATATACAAAATTGGTATCTCTAAGAATATTTTTTGATATAGTACTTTTCCTTTACCTAGGTAACATTTTTATCAAGGATAATTTGAATAATATTCTCGACAGACTTCAGTCCAAAACAATATCGATGATTGTTCTTTTATTTATTTTACCGAAACAATGCTATATCTAAATAGATTATAATAATATCTTAAAAACTTGCAATCAACTATGATAATAACTATGAACAAAATCATCAATATTAAATATGTCAAAAGTCTCATATAGAATTCCACTTTTCAATACTTATAATTTATATTATATTTTCGTGGTAACCCTACCGCCATTACACTTGTTAAGTAATATTTTAACACGTAATTCGCGGGCGGGTCCGCGTGTCATTACATGTCTCCGAGTTCAGAAGGCTTACAAACGAGCTGTATCTAATATTAAGCGGAGGCGTGTCTGTCTGTCACGATATTATACTAAACTTTTGTTGTTGGAGTTTTTAGAAAAGTTTGTAGTAGTTTTAGGAATTAGAGTGTATTGGTTAGTTGCACTGGCTTCTTGTTGAGAATCACCAGTTTGATTCTGTTAACAAAATCTTTAAATAAAGGTACGTTTTAAGTAACAATTTATTAACTACAGTCATACTTAACAGAATTTCTCGTTTAAACTGTGAAAACATAACTTAATGATATGTAAAGGTTTAGAAGCACTGTTAGTAATTAACTAAATCAGTATACATACATAACTATTAGGCATTTTTGCTATATTCATATCTATTTTTGGTATGTTTTATTCTAGAAAAAAATATTACGCTGTACCCATCAACTTAAGTCCAATAAACCCATTTTACCATACATTGTATGAGCCAGCAACCACCCAAGTATTCCACAAACGCCAATAAATTCCTACAATTTACATCGATAATGCAATTATTGTTGCAATTTAGGGCTGATTTCCCTTAACAGCGATCGCGGCAAAAGATCGCGACGCGTTCATGCATCATTCATAGGTGCAAGCTATAATAATCCTTAATGACATGGGGTTGCGAAGTTGTAAGCAGAATTTTAAAGATAGGTTATTATATTAATAGTGAGGTTGGAACGTATAGGATATCGATTCTGATAATTATGGCGCGGATTTTACTAGTAGAAGTTTCTTTTTATCGAGTTATTACGCCTATAAGTAAGATATATTATCTTAATAAAGTTTACCTAAATTGTATTTATGTGATAAAAGAAACGAAGCATGTATAAAGAAATTTGTTAAAGGGGTAATATGTGATAGGAGGGAAATCCTAAGGTCATAGTAAGAAAAAAATTTTTAGTCAAATCTACCTATTTACCCTTTTTAAGTAGAGTCAATCAAGGTTGTAAGTAGTATTATTGCTAATCAAGAAATAGGTTGTTTTATCCTAGTCATAAGTTACCGTGAAATGATGAATTTTTTAGTCGAAGCGGACGAAATTGTCATTGAAAATACAACACGATACAAACCGAATATCCTCGTTTAAAGCCTATGTATTTTCTATACTATTATTGTTAAATTCCAGGAAAATACCTGACCCTTTTAAGAAATTCTACAATTATTTGAATAGTATATTAAAATGATATAAATACATGTGCTTGTAATGTCAGGCGCGTGTGGAATGAGAGGCGATAAATATCTAGCTGTCATGCACTACATATAAAGTGCCGGTTTAGCATTAATCGTCAATCGCTTACTGGTCATTTGCCAGGCGGAGTGATGTAACTTAGCAACACTAGTTTTACTAGAAATAGTAGTGTTCTATATAGTGCTACTATGTCCGTCAAGTCACAGCTTAGAAACCATGTCTAAAGAACTATCATTCTCTTACTTATATCCGCGACCTCATCATAATTTCAGGCCTGAATCATTCAATGCTAGGTATACCTAGGCTCTCTTTTTTCCTGCCACTTTTTTCCGTCTTTTGCATCTCTAATCCCGGTTCTTGTCCATGAGCTGCTAGATATAAAATTACGTATTCTACATTTGTTGTTGCCGGAGATCAACCCCAAACTAATTTATTTTAAAGTTTGACATTGCATTTCTAAGACCACCTAGTATTTACCTATAAAGTGTAAACCTCAACCGTTTGTTAACTGTAAATACTATGAAAATTACAATCGGGGTTTTGCAAGAAAACTAATATTTCCTTCGGTTTCGTTTATCACATTAATTACTTACATAAAATGACTTTAATATCTCACCCTTAGTTGTAGACTAAATATCTATAACATAACTATAATTGTTACAAACTGAACTAAAGTTAAATTAAGCTTATAGGTAAACAAACCAGTCCAGTAAGCCATTAGGTCAGCGCTTAATAAAGTTAAAACCGGTAAAGTGTAGTGACAATATTCGTGATTGAATGTCCTTTTACTAGTAAGAGGTTATTATCGATTCCACGAAACTATCGGAAGGTCAGCTATTAAGGTCACTCCGCTTTATGGCATGAAATTGCAATGTTTTTGTCTTTTAAAGAGAAAAACGCTTTATTGCTTTTGTTCGTAAAATATTGGGAGTGAAATTTAATTTGTTTGGGGATGATGATGATAAAAGATAGCTTTAAAATAAAAGTTTATTTAAATACGACTGCTGCAATATTTCAAGATAGGGAAACAAACTTGCCTACGAATTTGTTACAAGTTCAAACACAATTCTATCAATATTTCACTAAACAGACTGCTTGAATTTTCCTCTTCCCCTATGCTACTTCTGATTTATTTTAACGTGGGTTTCAAGACTATTTACTCATTACACTGGTTCATTCCGAGCTCAATTTTTAAATTAGTCATACATGCATAAATACCTTTTTTGCGGCTTGACGTTTCGACCGGGTTACACCGGCCGTGGTCGCAAGCAGACTGAAAACAAAAAATGAAAACTTTATTGTTTTGTCGATATTCATAGGTTATTTATTATTATTATTCATTACACTTAGTTGCAATGATTGGAAAGTAGGGTGGGTTTTCCCAAAAAATAAAATACTATTTTATCATCTCATTTTCATCCCTACCAACCGTCGTCACGCGGTAACCTCGCGAGCACTTTCCTAAGCTGTTTGAAGTGTGTTACACAGACGATCCTGAACTCCATGCACAAGTACCAGCCCCGGTTCCACCTGGTCAGGGCGAACGACATCCTCAAGCTGCCCTACTCCACCTTCAGGACCTATGTCTTCAAGGAGACGGAGTTCATTGCGGTCACCGCGTATCAAAATGAAAAGGTAAGCGAGTAGGAAAACTTTTTATTTTTATTGCCCCAGTGCTAGGCAAAGGTTGCTAGCTAAGATTGACTGTTGCAATGACAAATACATTTAGATGTTGAGCCCAAAATTATCCACTATCATATTCGTGTTATAATTGCATTTCTACATTGTTTTTATTACATTTTTCGATGAAGTACTATCAACAGAATGAAATGAGAACAGAAGTAAAGAGCATTGAACATGATTTCTTTGTAATTTTACTATGAAAGAAGCTTATGTGGAAAGTGCATCTTATACTACTATAATGACATTCCGATATTTTGTATTCTAGAAGTCATAAATAAATAGAAATTGTAAAAGATTTAACATATTACATACTTAATATTCATGTTCTTAACAACCTAAGCATTAATGACTTCATTTTCTATTCAGCTAATTATCCCTTTAACATCATACTAAAGCTACATTTGCTTTCAGATAACACAATTGAAGATCGACAACAATCCCTTCGCGAAAGGCTTCCGGGACACGGGGGCTGGCAAACGGGAGAAGAAGTAAGTACCTAACCCTTGATCATCGTAGCTTAACCCTTACTATGGTCTTAGGTATTCTAGACCCCATGCTAAAGATAGACTAGGAAATTTTCGAAGAAGTTATAGGTAACTAGCAAACCCGGCGAACTCCGTTTCGCCACCAGATGGCTTCGTTTTATGTAACATTTCGTTTGGTGATTAAAAGATGAAGATTTTTTTTTTAACCGACGAAAACAGAGGAGGTTCTCAATTCGACGCGTATATATTTTTTTTTTATGTATGATCACGTAGAACTTTTTACTGAATTGTCCGATTTTGATAATTCTTTTTTTATTTGAAAGGGTATACTCCAAAGTTGGTCCCATATAAATTTGGAATAAGAATTCCTACCCTAAGGGTGGGAAAACAGGGGTTAATTGATTGTTCACGAACTGATCGTAATGCATTACCACGCGTAACTTTTTACAGAATAGTTCGATTTTGATAATTATTTTTTTATTGAGTAGGCTATACCTAGAAGTTGGTCCCATATAAATTTGGAAAAAATATTCTAATCCTAAGGGTAGAAAAACAGGGATATATTGATTGTTCACTAACTGATTGTAATATATGACCACGCGTAACTTATTACAGAATAGTCCGATTTTGATAATTCTTTTTTTATTAGATATCTAGAAGCTGGTCCCATACAATCTAACCCGAAGGGTGGGAAAATAGGGGTGTTTTATTGTTCACTCACAGATTTGAATACTAAAATAAGGTAGTTAGCTATTTTAAAAATAAAAAAAAATTCAGCATGTAGCAATTAGTATATTATAGCCACAAAAAAATATAAAATAAAAACTTTTTAACAAAAAAATAAAACCGCCGAAAAAACTGAAAAGCAAAAAATAAGAAACCTTTTCTTATTTAATCTTAATAACTAAGTTCATAAACGAATGTGAGTATACCTAAATAATTTTGAGGCGGCGCCAAACTATCAATAAACAAATATCACAAAATTACCTTAAATTTAAAGAAACAACCAAATCAAAAACATGTTGTACTATAATTCTTTACTTCCCACTTACTAATACCATTGTGGAAAGCAAATAAAAGTTTTGAGTGTGTTTTTTCGGCGGTTTTATTTTTTTGTTAAAAAGTTTTTTGTTTCCTGAATTTTCTTTGCTAAACCTCACGGAGTCCGAGACCTTTCCAACGAATGCAAAAGCGTGGAAATCGGTTAGTGCGTTCTGGAGGTATAGCGTCAGGAAGGAAAACCCGACTTATTTCTATATAGTAAATTATCATACTAGTAACGATATTCCCTAATGAAATGCTATGAAGAAAGTTGGATATATTATAATTTAGAACCCTCAACGTTGTAGGTGGGCTCAAAAGACAAATGACACCGCAAACTGTCTACTGACTATTTAACTAAAGTTTAAAGCTAACTAAATTAGCGCGGTATCAGAGAATCTTCAGAATTAATTAGGGCAGGGCGTCGTTCCCAGTCCCTAACCGTTGGAAATTCAAATTAAACCAATCGGGCGCCTCCTTATTCGTGTTCGGATTTTAAACACAGTCGGTAACGCTCTGAATCGCCGAGTCATTCCACTTGCCGCTTTTTTCCCGCGTCTTTGGCGTGCAAGGGAGAAAATTGGATTTCCGCGATAAAATCAGCTTTAGTTTTTTTTTCTTCGCCGTATAATTTGCCGCGGCTGGGGATAGGTTGCCGTTCCGCTAACTTATTTGAAATTCGAACAAGAACTCAATTAGTGGGTGATATCCATCGGTTGGCGCGCATCGTTACCTCACATTAGGAGCCCGTTTTGTTTTATACAACTGCGTGGTGTAAAATAGTTTTATACTTTAATTGTTACTTGATTGTGTTAAAGTAATTAATTTGATAACGTGTGGGAATTTTAGATAAAGTTAATGTTTTGAGATTACAAGAATTATGGTCAGAAAAGAAAAAATATTTCGCTTTGAAAGAGTGTTTTAGTTATGATTCACATGGGAACTGTAACTAATTAAGCAGTGATGTACAACAAGTCGATACATCGCATATCACAAACCGCCGAACTACGTGAATCGGCCACGTCCGTCGGAAGCGATCCTAAATGCGCTTACACAACGTTTTACCGGATCCCGGCCGGACGGCGGCCGGTGCGGGCGAATCTTCACAAAATGGCCGACCGGAAGCGCGGGAAACGTGAGCGTTTTGACAAACGCCGCGCTCGGAAAAGCCGGCGCATACACCCACGACACATCCGGCTGTAGGGCTGCCGCGTTCAATAATTTATTAAGTTTGACTTCATTACCTTAATGAAGCCGCCGATGTTTTAGGATGTAGTGAAAGGGTGTAATTAAGATGCGATTTCAAATGATTTGGTTAGTAAATGTGGCTATGTAACTATTGATGAAGAAAATCAAGTCTTTAAACAGCCTTAGAAAAGAAGAATCTGTTATAAAAAGTTCAACTAAGCAAGTGAATTAGCATTAAATTTCTAAGCTGTGCTAATAAACACAATAAATTTTACTCGATATTATTTTAAGTTTTTGGGACGAGTCATTTAAAATACAATCGAACCCAGGATTGAAAAACATTACCTCACAAAAATCGTCACCAAACAATACAAATAAAACGAGTCAAAAATTACTTCCAATTAGTGACAGCCCTACCAGTATTGTGTGCCTATCCTCAGCGATGGGTTGTCTTCAGTATTCAGGCTCCCTTTGACATCGACCACGGTAGCTAGGTAGTAGGCAGTGAGGTAGGTAGGGTAGGTAGGTAGTTAGGTAGTAGCCCTTTTATCTCGCCTACTAATTAACACATGGTAGCCGCTCTTGGGGTCAGTGTAAAGTTCAAAGGTAGTGTGTGAATGTTTGAATATGTTATAGGAATTTAAGAGGTATGGAGCTGGTGACAATAATTTTGTAGATTCATTAATGACAATAATTTGTTAATCTTTTATTTTAAATTTATGGCTTTTTGGGACTGTAGACAACTTAGACAACTAGTTTTATTCACCGGCTTTCGACCGTTTGTTAGCATTTTTTTCTTAGACTTATATATACTATACCATCTACTAACACATAATCTAAAGGCAGTCTAACTGCCT
Source organism: Autographa gamma (assembly GCA_905146925.1). Taxonomy (NCBI): domain Eukaryota; kingdom Metazoa; phylum Arthropoda; class Insecta; order Lepidoptera; family Noctuidae; genus Autographa; species Autographa gamma. The sequence continues at coordinate 2,454,194 of LR989870.1, forward strand.
AGCAATTCGAGATAAAATTAAATGTGATTTATCCCCGATATTTATCGAAACCGATGCTTAATCAAATTCAAGCTAAATTTACAGTACTATATTGTACAAAATTTAAAATACTCCCAAAAACAATAAATAAGACAAGAATCAAACCACCTACTTAGTACCCCGGCGATGTCCGCAATAGCTTTACCCTCGGTTCAAAATAACTGAGACGTTTTAAGGGATAAAAATTTGGCGAAATTACAAGGCTTGCCACCCCTACCGCAAGTTTACATTGTATCGTGAACACCCTAATGTGTACAGTTTAAGTTAGGGTTGAACGGTGCGATATTTTTTATAATTTAATTTTTATGTGTTAATTTAAGATGTTTTTTGTAGTTGGACTGATGAAAACTAAGACTTCTGGTTGAATAGGATTAAATTTGCAAGTAGACAGAGTTAATAATTACCATTTGTGACCATTACTTGTTAACAATTATTTTCATCATTTATCGATTGTTTCTTTATTAACCAAAATTCAATACAGAGCCATAAAAGGGGGTTTACTTATTGATTAAAGCATTATTTAATTCAACATGCCATATTCGTAAGGTACCAACTATTGTTAAGCAACATTGAATAAAGTTTCATGTTGACATTAACTTGAATTTAGGTATATGAAACATGTTTATTTACAAATGAGTTAAATGACTAAAAGTAAACAAAATTTATTTAAATGAGATTTATTAAATTTAGGTTGTAAAAACTAACTAACCAAAACAAAAAAAAAACCGACAGCCCTAAAAGCCAAGGGGTGGCACAAATTAAATTCTATCAGTCGACAATGAGACGAGTTAATAAAACGAATTTAGTACGGAACCCCGAAACCCGAACAAAGATGGCACCGTATTTAGGGATCAGTAAAACAATTCGAAATGATAAAGAGTTGTTTGTTTAACGGGCGACAGAAGGCAAATAATTGCTCTCAGTTTTGTCCTTTTTGGGGTGAGCTAAACGTTTGGGTCGAGTTTCTTTATTTTTGGTACAGTTTAAAATATTGTTCGAGTTAGCGCTCAAGGGGAATTGGTATGTTGCACGTACTGTTACACGTTGGAAATGTTGTCGGATTACAATTGTCACTCGTTTTATTGTTGGTTTTTGGTATCTTGATTTACATCATAATATGTATGGGATCAAAAAGATTTTGTTTCGTTATTTTTAACGTTGATAATTTCATTGCATGTAAGTAAGTGAGAATAAATTATGGCCAAGGTCATCAAACAGTTACCTCTGTAAGGACCTTTCTCGATAATACTTATCTGCGAGTTAGAAAAGAGCCTCAAAAGTAGGACTATACTTAATCTTATCAATGTCTGGGTACCTATCTGCTAAGTGTAATTTTATGTTCAAACTTTCATACGTAGGTTTCCTATATCAGTTACTACTACTTCTATTAGTTTGACTGTCATTTATTCGGTGATCAATTTAGTACGTAGGTTGTTCTGAATTATGAATTCATGCAACTTTCCTTAAAATGTGATTACACTTTATAGTTATAGTCTCTATACCTAGAGTGACACGATCACCTTTACAGAACTATTAGCTAGACCATGGTGTGATGTCGTCGCGTCTCAGGTTCCACCATCATTAGAAAATGATTAACCTTCAGCGGCGGTCGGGGGTCGTTCGGGGCTATTACCTTAAATGTCAAGCCATTCGCACCCCACTAGGGAAATTGGTCGGCAGTTTGTGAAATAAGGATATTGAACTTGGTGTTGTTATTTTTAACATTTTAAGGGTTAAAGCGTGTTGATGGTTCTAACTGATGAACAATCGAATCACGATGAAAATATTTTTATGATTAATCAGAGTAGCGGAAAGCAAATTGGCATCTGCCATAGTTGAACTATTTTTAAGTAGAGCCAAATATTTTTTTCTTTTCTGACCACTTACCCCGAATGTTAAGGTTTTCTTCTGGCGTGTTCCGTGTGATGTTTAGTCTATATATAATGATAACACGAGTAGTCTGTCGGTGTACCGCAGGCAGGCGCTGCTGACGGCGCGCTCGGACGCCCGCGACGATGATGACGAGCGGCCGCTGGACGTGGGCGGACCCTCCAGCCCGCCGCCGCCGCCCACGCAGCACAACACCAGCTGTGAGTATTACTTACTATTGAGGAGATGCACTGAAGTCATAAGAAGAATATTGTTCTTGGTTAATGTGTGGTAGGAAAGTGTTCGACAGCAACTGACGAGGTTTCCTCTTACAGCGTGGTTCAGCTCGAGCGGAGGTGGCGGAGACTCGGGCGCGGAGGAGGGCATCGAGGCGGGCTCGGACTCGTCGTGCTCGGCAGGCCGGGCGCCCTCGCCTCCCGCGGGGCCCTCGCGGCCCTCGCCCGCGCCCGACGTGTCACTAGGCCCGCCCGTGCAGCCGCCGCTGCTGCCCTACCTGTACCCGCCGTCGCTGTACCCGCCGCCGTTCTTCCCGCCGCACCAGATGCCGCCCGGGCTGCTGTTCAACCTGCACCCGCTGCTGCAGCAGTACTCGCTGCCGCCGCCGCCAGCGCCGCACGCGCCGCACTCGGGCGCGCTGGGCAAAGCGCACCGGTTCGCGCCGTACGCGCTGCCGGGGCTGGGCTCGGCGTTCGAGCAGGTGGCGCCGCGCGCGCGCTCGCTGAGTTCGTCGCCGGCGCGCGCGCGTGGCTCGCCGCAGCCGCGCGCGGCGTCCGCCGAGCCGCCGCCCGACGCGCCCAGCTCCACCACGCCCGCCACGCCGCCCGCCTCCGACCTCAAGAGCATCGAGCGCATGGTGAACGGGCTCGACGTCGAGACCCAGGACTGATCGCGACCTGCTACTGTACATACCGTGTATTTATATGGTGGGCCGAGGCCGACGTTTTGTATCGTTCCTATTTTGTTTTTCTTTCGAGTTCTATTCGGGTCGATATTCGTATACTGATTGTAAATAGTTAAGCTTACATTAGGTATCACATGATGTAAGGTTCCATGTGGACGGACAATGTCGCGACGTGACCTAGCGGCACAGGTGCCAGGCACTACTGAATTATACTCAGGTATGTCTATTAATCATCACCTAATATCATCATCACATAGGAACATAATTATTAAATAGAGTTAAAAAAAAAACATATTTTTGCATTACAATTTATTATTTTGCATGTTACAGTAATATAAAAAACCTGTCAATGTCCGTTCTACCTAGCCGCATATCCATCAGTCCTCGCGGCGTCGACCGTCTCGTAGCAACCCACACGTTAGATCACATAGCAACACCGCAATAGCAATAGTTTTAAATTAATACTCTGGCTTCGACACCCACGGGTTGTAGACGTGATGTCTACTCAACTAATCTAACTTTAAATACTTCATATATTTGCCAAAACCGTTCTACGCAATTGATTTTATTTTCTGTATCTTGTTTTCTATATTTTCCGTGTACCTTTATTTTAATTGCTTTTAAAAGACTTGTTATTTTTATTTTTTACTTGAATTTCAAACTTACGCGGGAAGCGGTATTACCAAAACTCATTTTGTCAAAATATCATTTTTTCGATCAGAGATGTATCAAAATCGTGTGGGTCAAAGTAAATTTTGTCAATAGTATTACTTAAACTTACGCGATTTAATACATCGATGTTGTGAAAACCCTGTGAAATTAACAATGTGAGCCACTAGAGTAGTTACTCTGTCGGTATTATCCACTCTAGATAATCGCCTCTCGTGCCGCGGCGGAAGAGACTTTGTAAAGTTTTCTTGCCCACAAAAGAGTACCGCTACCCGTTACCTTACATTGATTTATAATTAAAAAAAGAATGTCTTCTTTATTTAAAATCTTTAATCGTTATCTGTCATTTAGAAATTGATTTCCGAATTTAACGTTCGAAATTGTATGTTCCTTATTTAAATTATTAAATGTGATTTTTGTTTTTATTTTAATGACGTCACTACTACAAGCCGATACGTCGAAAATATTAATTTCATTTCCCACTTTTAATAATTAAAGTATGATTAATAATATCGCTTTATTTTGTAAATACTTTTTGTAAGGTATATTTACGTGTTTAACTAATAAATAGACATATTTTGAAAATATGTTTTGTCAATTGTGCTGTGAGAAGGCGCGAGTCGGATTGTTGCTTTCTAGTATATAAATAATTAAACTTTTTAAAATTCAATTTAATGTGCTAAATGTACGGTAAATTGGAAAAAAAAATAGGGAAAAAGGACTATGTTTGTGTACACAATAGCTTATGTAGACATTACACCATACGAGTATAAATCATTTTTTAAAACATAATTTGGTATCAAAATAGGTTATAGAAACAAAATCATTAAAGCATTTTCCATAAAATAGAATAGCCCAACAGTAAGCTATTGTACACACAAACATATAAAAAATATTATTTGTAAGTTCTTGTCTTCAATTGGCGAAATATTAAAAAGATAAATTTCATAGAAAACAACAATTGGACTGGCGCAAATAAACGATTGATAAAAAATCTAACTGTAAGTTAAAGTTTGTAATATATAGTTAATAAATATTGTAGTTAAAAATACAAAATATATAATTATAAAATGAATATAATTTTCCATGGAATTCATTAACATTAAGCAGCGTAAAGTGTTTCGATAATAGATTTGAAGAAAGTCTTTATTTACAAAATGGACAATGACAGCTGTCAAAAACAAAAAAAAAAACAAACAAGTAGTTTCCGATAATGTCACAGTAATATACCAAATCAGTTATTTTCCAAACTTTCTAAATGTCAACTTTCTGGTACGATTCTTGTTAGATTTTTTTGCAAAACTTTTATTTTGGTGAACTGACTGCGACATAATTCAAAAAGTTCGACAAATATAATATAATCATTGTTCATTATGTATAAAAGACGGTTTATTTTATTTACTTACAATGTTATGCAACCAGTGATTTGATTGCAATAAGAATTGTTAATTTGCCATTTTTCTACAAAAAAAGGAAGCTTTGTGAAAAAGGAAGGAGACTGTATTTTGCGACAGTTGTAATTAAAAATTATTCATTAAAATATATAGATAAATCTATTGACAAAATAAGAATTGTTTTCTTTTGTATCACCTTTTTTACGAATACTTATTTCTGTATTTTCAACTTGTTACTATCCTAGTTTGAAGGTAAATAGAGCTTATTTAGAAAGTAGGCACCATTTTATTACTGTTATGTAATATGGCTTCTTCATAATTCTTCTCAAACAGAGAAGAACTCAGAAAGCAGAAGAGCAAAGAGTTCATCTCTTTGCTCCCTACCTTAATACTAGCGGAAATCGAACGTGCAACATTCTTTATACAACTCTGATCTATGAACGACCAGACCAAAACATTCGATTATCATCCCCATCTGCCTTTAACTTAAATCTAGCACCCTTGTTTCAGATTCATTATTATAGTAACAATATACAGGAACTTCTAAAAAAGAACCTAACAGATGCTGTGTCCATCATTAACCAAGATAAAAGCTTGTAACAAGTGACTCAGAGGTAATAAAACGCACAGATCTAACATCTTACATTCGTAAACATTACCTACACGACAATTACTGGATGCCGCATAACACTACGCATATAATTGGGAAGTGTACAGACAGCAATGAAATATATATATTTTTAACCGACTTCGAAAAGAGGAGGTTCTCAATTCGACTGGCTATGTTTTTACGTTCGTTGCGTGATAAGACCTGCAATTGTAAATCGAATAAAAAAATCTTATCGATAATTACCTCATACAGAGGTACCTAGTCATATAAATTTCATATTTATGGGTCGGTTTCTTGTAATATGTTGAAGGTTCACCTGAAATATAAGCTATGAGGTCCCTGATTCCACCCCTGGACAGGGCAACAATGAAAGCAAATTTCTACATTGCCTCGGATCTGGGTGTTACTGGTACCTTCGTTCTAATTCCAAACCACAAGTCGTTTAGAGAACATCAGCCAAGACCCCGACGTTTCGACACCTTTGCCGATGTCATGGTCACGGGCAGACGAACAGACAAGGTCTACTAAGGTTTGCAGACGAGGTCTTAACCGCGATAAATTCCGTAAAAAGGTAGTTTATTATGTCTAACATTCGCGTCAACTTTAGGTTCAGAGCAATGTATGCAATATAATCCGCAATTATTTCTTCCATATAATTTTGCAAAAAAAGCCTAGTAATAAGTAGCTGCTGCCAGTACAATCCTTACCACCATAACACGTACGTAATTGGTCTAATCTGATGTCGCACTCTCGCCCACTGAGTACATCTGTATGCTAAACTAGTTTTTTGTTGGGCGCGATTACTTGCCAACGTTGGTGCGATGTGAACACGATAGCTGGTGGCTTGGTGTCAGTTGGGATGATTAACGAGCGAGATTGGGAGCTGGTTTGATGCTCATTCATGACGGGATTTGAAGAATTTAGTTTTGGTGTAGTTTGGGTAATAGGTGAAATTGAGGTTTAGATCGTGAATAGCTTCTAAAAGAAAGACTGTTCATGGTCGGGTAACATAATGTAGGGACCTACATTGTACATAGGAAGGACAGGTCAGACAAAGCTTTATTTTAGGTTAAATTGTTGTACTCCCAGCAATGGAATATGTATTTGTTCAATCAATCAAACTACCAAAGTTTTGATCCTGTGTCTGGTTTCCGTTTTATTCCGAAAATAGTAAGTTACCAACCTCAAGACAATGCAAGTTTATATTGCGTAGATCGGAACACAAATAAAATACCTAAAATATGAGGGTAGAACGTGAAACATCTACTGTCAAGACGAACACCACCTCAGTCTGCCCGTGACGCCTCGCGCAAAGGCGACGAAACGTCGGGAACTTAACTAAATAAACCGCGATAAAATCCGTTTAAAAAGTTTATATCAAGGCGCAATTTCTAACCTGATTGTGAACTTTTGACACACCCAACACGTTTTAAAAATTATAGTAAAGTTACCAAAAAAAAATACCAGTTTCTAAACAAAATATTCGCGAACAATTCAAGATTTTACGACTGAATGGGCTCCTAGTTCGTAGAAGAGCGCTGGCGACGCGTGACGATCGTGTAGATACGCCTTTATCGCGGGCACGTACGTGTGAGGTGCAGTGTGTGCGCGCCTTTACTTTCTGCCTTAGGCTGTGTACAGAGTAGTGACCTGTCCACTGTTGAAGATTTTTAACAGAATTTGAAAGGGCGAGCGTGGTGAGTAAACATAGTTGACTAGTTTCTACATAAATGCTTTTGTTTTGTAGTGTGCTTTTGTTTTGTGTATATTATCGCGCGATTCTTTTAAAAGCAAAGACTCAGTTAACGGAAGCTTAGATGCTGTAGCAAACATTTCTCTTTGCTTTGTTTACCTTTTTTCTTAAACTCCAAAAATTACAGTTTTTGTTTCATATGGCAAATTTACCAGAATTGACAGCTGACATTGCCATATTTGTTTTTATGCTTAAAATATTTTAATTTACCAAAATGAAATAGATATTTAGTAATAACATAAATGTTCATTAAATATACTACATCTAGGTGTAGGTTACTCATTACGTTTTCATACAATTTATATTTTTTTTCATACAAATTATATTTTTTTTCGCGAATCAAACTTTTTGACACATGAAAAGGTGGCAAAGTAAGCAGGTTAACACCTCTACAGAAATAAAAGGTACCGTTAACCTTTTATTTCTGTAGAGGTGTTAACAACTTGATGTATATAGTGCTGAAAAATTGCAGATATGTAAAGACATATTTACTTAACAAATTATTTTAGTGTTAGTATAGAACTTCCTCGAGTGGCTAGGTAATGTCTAAGTGGCTACGTGTCTAAACAAAGTGTGAATTTTAACTTTTTCGTCTGACTAATCTTCACACACTGTTGGTCTAATGGTTCATGGTTGGCTTCGATTCCCACCCAAGAGAAATCTTTGTGAAATGAGCATGATCATTTGTTGTGTATCTGGGTGTAATTTGTCTATCATAGTTATGTTTCTGATTTAGAAATATGTAAGTATCTAATCAGTTGTCTCGTAAAGTCTGGTTACCATAGTTCAAACTCTGCTTAGATCAGATGTTCGTGTGTCAGTTGTCATTACCTATTTTCTCTATTTTAAACTTTAATTTATTTCCTAATTTTTCACTAGTTTCCGACCAGTTATTCTGCCCACACCTTTACGCGACCCATCTTTATGTTTTACAAGGCAAGCAAATGACAAACTAACTGCGGTTATCATCTGAATCTGTTGTTAGCGAGCGAGGCGAGATCCGCTGGACCACGGATGTTAGTAACACGTGTAAATACAAATACTTGGCTATTTTAGTTAATGAAATGAAAGATGTTTTGTTTTGTTACTTGTAAGGTCAAAATATTAGACAAAACATGAACGTGCAACTTATTGTATTTTTTTAACACCCTGTGCTACGTACTCAGGTTTACAAATAAAATAACTTTATATAAAAAGGCTATTAATCATGTTTAATTGTATTAAACGTGGACGATACAAGTTAATGGAATACCGGAATATTACTCTATAATAGATATTAAGAAAATTTATTCGATTTGGTTTTATTTAAAAAACAAGGTGTTGCAAAGATTTTAGTTTTGCTGACCTAGGAAGCGAGACTTGACATAACATAGCATATCATCACGCCTGTATCCCCGAAGGGTTAGGCAGAGGTGTAGGTACCAATGTACACCCACAATTCGCCGATATGTTTAGTTCCCGCTAGAGAAAAATTAAATACAGATACATACTTAGGTTATTGTAAGCATCTTATTATGTTCTAATATCAAAACACCGAGAGACAAAAATTCAAGACCAAATAACTACAACCAAACACAACTACATTTACAACACTAAAAACAACACAACAGACAGCAAGGCGTTTAAAATCTTTTATAAAACAAACGCAGCGCGAATGCAAACATCTCATTTGTAATTCCTCCGATGTACAATCATAAATTATGATAAAAACCACGTTTTGCGATACCAAACCCTGACTATCTGCAATCGTGCGAAATATAACTTAACAATGTTGCTGCTTGTGATCCAGATTATTAATTGCCTCATTGGTTAGCTTAGAAAACTTGAGAACTATACGTATTTTAAGTATAATATGTATTTTAAGGCTCAATATCCAGTATTTCTTAACGTAACCTTGTAAAACCAAACAAAAAAAGGAAAAAATATAACAATTTAAATAGTTTATTCAAAATACAATTTTAACTAAATTGGAACTGTAACATTGCTTAAGCTACCTAATTGCTTGTTCACTTGAATTAATTGTTTTACTTTTCTCAGTAGGTATAAGTATTAATTACATTTTTTAAGTTTTTTTCATTCAAATGTTCGTACTGTGCTTACCTACCGTGTTCGGTCCATTCAAGATATCATAGCAAATCCTATGTTTGCTACTACGCCTTTGTGGTACCTTCGTTGTCACTGATTCCATAACACAAGTGCTTTAGCTATTTACTTTAGGTTCAGAATAATGTATGTGATATTGTCTACATTTATTCACATTTTATAAACTTTAGCCAAACATTCTTTTAAAGTCTTTATTTATTTGGAAGCAGACCAACTTAACTTAGTTGTCAATTATAAATTCAGTGTGAAGAAGTATTTTCGGCATTTCAATTCTGTGCGAAACAAAATCGAAAAAGTATCCTAACAAGCTAGAGTGGGCCATTATAATTAACTGTTAAGGGTTATTTAATATTGCTATCCCTGTCTGACTTATGGAGAATGGGTATTTGCATCCTGCTCTTCCTTGGGAAGTGTCGCCACAAATCACCTGGGACAATGAGAAGACAGTTCGCTTCTGGATCCAGGATTTTAAGTGTTGGATAAGAAATCAGAAAAAGACATTAATTAATACTAGAATAATATTTTACAGTCAGGGTGGTTATAATCATAAAATCCCATTATTTTACTACACTACTAATGGGACTTGAAAACTGTTATCCGTTAAATATAATTATTAAGGTAATTTTGTTTTTAGAAAATCAGTGACAATTTCCATCTTGCATAATTATGAAAATAAATCGAATGAGGTTTATGTGTTGAGAATTAAGAGTGGATGTGACAACATAAATACATATCTATTATACGACCGTGGCGCAGTCGGGTAAAAAGCTCGATTTCTGTCGATTTTCCTTAGTATAGTCATGTCATATTAAGTTACCTACGTGGATGAATTAATAATCTTGATAATAAGTATCTTCCTTTCACTACCAATCATCATAAAAAAACTCAATTTTAAGTCCAACATTGACGTGATAAAGACTGACATTATTTATTCATAATTATTTATTATTTTGGACCGAACAACATTCGTGTTTGGTTAAAACTGGCGCTCTGAACACTTAATTATATTTAAACTGTTGGCACATGATGAAAATAATTAATATTCAGTTCTGAGAATATTTTGTCACTGATTTTTATGTTAATAAATGTTTTACGTAGTTTGGGAGTCTTTTGTCCCTTTCTGATTAAGGAAGTGAGAAAGAGACAGGTGTGATTTAATAACCTTGTCGCTTTTGAGATTACTAATTTATAGGTAGAGCATTTTTTTTTTATTCAAAAGAAAATTTATGTAAGGATGAGCCAAAAATTTACCTAAGTAAGAAAAATATATTTTCTTTTGCATCATACAACTTCTTAAGTTATTTTTTCACTTAATCAGATTAACAATTATGTAACAAAACATATCATCACGCCTGTATCCCCGAAGGGTTAGGCAGACACCCACAGTTCGCCGATATGTTTAGGTCCCATGTAATAGGGGGCGAGCCTATTGCCACTAACTGGGCACAAATCCAAACTCCGACCTGTTACTGAGAATTTCATAGAAAAACCCAATAACACCTTGGTCGACTTGGGAATCGAACCCAAGATCTCTAGCGACCTATAATTTACGTATTTACGTACTTTATTTTTCTCTTATTTCCTGTACAAATAAACATATCAACAAATCTCTCACGGTTTCGTTTCTTATCCAAGTTTAATATAATCCTAGGAATGTGTACCAAAGACTTGCGATTTCCGCCGCGCTCTCAGCAATTAATCCTGACACTTCAGATGCCGGTGTACTCCTCCTTTTATCGGCCGCGGTGAAGCCGGTCAATCCTAGAGGTATTTTTTATAGTTGATAGTTTATGCATCTTACAGATCAGTAGGTGCAGCTGTTAATTAGAGCAAATACATTAATTAGGAAAAAATTAACATGTACCTATATTTGTTATTTTAATGTAAACTGAAAGATTATTTATTATATTACATACATCGTAAAAATGTAGGTCGAAGAAGACTTCTTCTCGAGTCAAATCCAACTTTCAAATTCTATCTGACCAAAAAGTTGGATGGCTCGGTCGCTGGCCTCCATCACGTCCTGGAGAGTGCAGGTGGTAGTGCAGGACGGGCAGGACACAAGGTGTGCCATGTCTTGCGCCGGGGCACCACACTCACATGCGACACTTGTGGGGTCGCATATGAGTGTGTTACAAATATGTAGTTACAATTACCTACTATTAGAACCTACAGAATGAATGTAGGTGCAAAAAAATATTTTGTAAGGACTAAATATCAAAATTGATAAGAGAAATAGCTGTCTCGTAGATATATTATCGTAGGAAAAAAATCAAAAATAAATCTCTACACAGATAAATTACCAATTACACGTGTCATTAAAACACAATAACCATCATAATTTCCTATGGACAAGTTATTTACAAAGTAGCACAGGATTTGAAAGCAGGGCCTTGCCTTCAGGAAAAACAATTGAAGCAGAGTTTCCACAATTGCTCGAGCAATTAATTAATTAGTGTAATTATCGGAGTTATCGCAACATCTGTTCGATTACAATTTGCATATTTCTTGGTACTCATTGTGAAATAGTGACAATTGTTTGTTTGAGCGTGGTAAGTGTTTCTTTAATCAGTATTTTTACAATATCAATACTAGCTTTTAGGTTATAACTAATCCAATTTTCTTTTACTTTATACTTTTATTTTTCGTTAAATAATTTCTTATTTAGTAATACTCAAATATCATTCAAATTAATTTGATCTTGATTGTTTTTCTTATGCCTTTGAATATTAGAATTTATGGATCTTATGTTATGTGAATCAAATAAAATTATTATTAATTAGCTATTTATAGGTACTTTGTACCCTAGATATGTAAGCACTTCAAGCATGTAATCTTTAAAGTATCTCTACTAAGTAACTACCTCTAAAAAAACTCTAAATAAATTCTGCGTCTCGATTTATTGCTCTACGAATATTCAAACAATTTTCTAAGATCCAAATAGCTTTCTGTCACAGCCAAAGCCGCATCAAAAACCTAGTCTTCAGGTCACAATTACAATGTATACAACAATTGCTATAATTGGTATAAGTAGAACAATTAATGAAATGGCTAAGCTCACGGATTGTCGTGTATAATAGATGATGTGAATTGTTTCATGCGCCGTACTTATCAAGTCATTACGCGCAGTTGTGGTGAGATGGTGATCGCCACGCCTTGGGGACATAGGTATGGTGGTAAAAGGGGTATTAAAGGCTACTGATTTTAGTAAAATGATGTATGGGTGTAGGTGGATTTTTTGTCGTTATAAGAGTTAAATGTAAAAAAAATTGTGGATATTCTCCAATGAACTCTGCGTCAACGTTGCGTTTTTGGGTCACTACCGTTTTTATTTCTTAAAATATAAATACAACTATTTTTTTCTGGAATTAATGAGTAATTTATTCAAATTTTATCAGGAATTAATCAGCTAGCAAAAGTGCATTAATAAATTGAATTATTACTATAAGCTAGACGGAGCATAACTTTTATTTTCGGATGTGGTTAAACATATTAACGGGAACTAATACATACACACAGACGACAATATTTTATCAGATAGGTACTGTTCCAATTATGTTATTCTTTTTACATACGAGTACATAGAATATACTACTAGGTACACTCAAGACCGCCCTTTTACTAAACGGGCCATTTACAAACTTGTACTCACATACAACATACAAAAACTCATATCAACTCAATATCTACACAAAAGAACTCAAAACAAAAACGTACATCGAATAAGAAACATCGATTGTAGAATCGATACCTATAAAAAGCAGGAATGTTATCGATTAAGCTAACAAAAGTAGCCCACCGTATATATTGGGAGGATCGCCGTATGTTAGGCCTTTTTCTGCTGAGTACCCGAGCGCCCAATTGTCCTGCCGTGAAAAAATGGCGGGAAAGGGATCCTGCAGACTGGTTGGAAGGACTGTGGGTTTTGGGAGCCCTTAAAGCCCCTCTAGGTAAAGAATATTTATTAAAAAATACCATATTTTTATTATCCTATCCTGTGCTACTGCTGGCCAAAGGCCTTCCCCAAGTCTTTCCATTTATCTATCTCCAGCCACTTCAAACCAAACATCGCTTAGCGACTTTAGGTCGTCCTGCCACGTGCCCCTGGGTTAAAAATACCTTATGTTATAAATAATGTCAATATGATGAGTAATAGGAACTTACAACACTCACTAGAAAAGAGAAATACGAAAAGCAAAAAAACAAAAACCTTTCCTACGATTATTGATTTCAGATTATGTTGTTTTAAGGACCTTCATTATTATTATGTATTCTTCCTCTTTGTCTAGCCTCCAAAACACCTATCTTTAATTTGCAATTTTAAACTAAACCACTAACAGTCCTGCTAACCCCACAACTAAAACTACCTTTTCCAGTCTACACACTCCTCAACATTATCCCTTTCTCGGCCCGAATTGGCAAAAACTTATGAATTTCTCGACATTTCGCCATTCGAGGGCGCCACTGGTAACTAATGTTCCTTCCATCGTCGTGTGCCAGAAGCCAGTTTTTGTTATACACGAGGATATTTATTAAGTAGTCCTGATGTGTTATTTTGTAATATAAGTGGTCGGTTTCATTTTAGTTGTTATTTTGGATCTGAATCGTGTTATACAACCATTTATAAAAATATGGTCTTTGAGTTAGGTTTTTGTAACGTGTTCGACTTTTTCCTAGATTGTATTAGACTAGAGTATACATTTACAGTTAAAGTGTAGTATAGGTCGCGTCACGTAAAAAGAACGCTAGCTGTCAAGATGCGCAGAACGCGATTTATCGGTCTGTTTGGGGGTATGAAGTGCGGGGGGGCACGAGCCGCATGTTTGCCGGTGCGCTATTGGTTCGTAGGACGACCTTCGCCTGCCGAATTGTATACTCATGCGCAAACATACCCTCCCCACCTTCCGCCAGCATTCTTTTTACGTGACGCGACCTATACAGAAGCTGACTGCATTTTACTTACTTTGAATTGTGTCAAGTCGATCTGAAACCATGAGAAAACTTAAACAATTAATTCAGTACATTCACTACTCATCTCAAATTCAAAATGGACCAACCGACTCTTGTAAAATTAGACATGTTGTTATACACTAGTGTCGTCACGTACGAGTGTCGTGACACCTCTCTCGGAGAGCTCACGACACAGCCCGCATTCCCGTAAATTGTAATATTCGTATTACGTGAGATTGTATAAAGATTGTGTATCTTGCGCAAGCGCAGCTAAGTACGGATGGGTGTTGTGACATGCGCCGTGTATGGCGCAGCGATATCTTTGAAGCTTAAAATGTCTTTAGGATAAAGTTATTTTGAAGTAATTCCTTTTTGGTTTAATGTTGAGGATGTTTAAATTTACTGATAGACAGAGTCATACAGAAGTGAAATGGCTTAATTCCTTATAATAAAAATTTCTTATTACAGCTTAAGGTCTCAGCTATCGGCAATATTTAGAGTAACATAAAATTTGTTTCAATGCGAAAATGAGAAACGAAACCAAACATATACCAAAAAAATATAAAGTAACCAAGACATGACTTATTTTCTCTAGGATGGCTAGCAAGTATGGGATCCTGCGTTATTTATTTCCAGTCATATAAGAATACATCTTATATCACTAGTGGTAATGATGGAAATGAGAAGCAATGATGTATGCATGTTCCTATGCGAATTTTTATTCAAAACATTTTAAATATCCTTTTTCTGTGTCATCCATCCAGACGGCAAGCGTCACAATCCAATCCCCAGCCATGCCTACCCATAACCAGTCCAATTCCATCCTCTTTACATTTCCAGATCAATACAAGCCCAGAATTCATCCAAAAGAAAAAACCTCCTCATTGTGTCGTTAAACAATCATTGAAACGCATTAATTTATAACATCCTAGTTTTTGCAGACAATTGTTTCGTTGGGACAGTGCATACAAAGTGTGTACTGGGAATCTAATCAGCCTGCAATTTAGATTGACATCCTGCCCCGGGGATCGGTGTGATGCATTATGTATGCGCTTTTTGGGAATAATCGCAGTCATCTGATGTTATGAATATCGTCTATGGTGATTTGGTGGCTGTTTATTCAGATTTGTTTGATGTTTCAAATGTTAGGTTGTAAAAAGAGGAGTTGATTTTAACAAATTGTTGTATTATTTACTCTAAAACGATGGACATATTTTGATGCGTGTCTACTGAATAAATAAACTACAGAAATATAAAAAAAAACCTTCAAAATGTATTATAATTACCTATAGGCTCATAATACGTGATCAGAAAAATACGTAATAAGATTGCAAAGGCTAGAAAAAGCTAAATAAAAAAATCATCTAGACTTGTATCTCGTACAATTTAATTAAAATTTACATACTTTCTCATAATAAGTATACTTTCGTTACTAAGCAGAATATCACCAGTACGTGCGCCCGCGACGGGTGGCCCGATCTATTTCCGACAACTCCCGAGAATTGCCGAGCGCACCCGAACTGCGCGCGATCACCTGCAAGATACACATAATTAATGGCTGCTCAGATATATGTCGCTTTGCATGTTAATACGCGTTTAAATATATCTTATCGATTTTAGGAGATGCTGATCGTAGCAGCTGTTGTCTGGTTCTGAACGCTGCCGCGCTCGTCTGGAGTTTGAAATGTGAACTTCGAAACCGGAACCAACTTAACTTCTACCAAAGTAGACGTTAAGTTGGTTCCGGTTTGAAGATATGAGGAATGTATAGGTGTTGTAGAGTCCAATTTGGAGTTCGTGGATGAAAAACAAATGTAGGCGATAAAAAAATATATTTTGATAAAATGTACAGAATGTCTTCCCTGTTATAGGCTCCAAGGCGTTTAACCCTCCGGTGTCCTTAAAGTTATTGATAGAGTTCTTGAAACACTTTCAATCGGCAGAGAGAACACGACCTAGAAAAAAGAAAAAATAAAAATTATATAAGGGCAAGGGATAATATCATAGGAACAAAGCATTTCAAGTTCAGCGTAGCAAATTCTAAAATGGGATAAGAAACTCAGTAGCAAAACTTCACGGCAAGTTTACCATCGCACGTTCCCTAGGTTTGAAGAGTTCGGACACACGAGCGAATAGCAAACGAACGCCAAACTCCAGTGATCGCTCCTGATTACGTAACTCCGTATTTGCTTAACCGAAACGAAACTCTCACGTTCAGAAAATTTCAATAAAATTGGAATCGCGAGACAGCGACGCGTGACAATTTTATTGTCGCCGTCTTCCCAAGCCGTCAGTTTGCCGCCAAAAAACAAAGCAAAACAGTGACAATTGGTGCATATCCCCGACGAATTATCCCCATTCGGCGCCTTTGTCCAATTGAAACCTTTATTTTACCATTTTGGCCGTTTTTCCATTCTCATTTGGTTATTTATCTTTTCTTTTTAGGAGTGGACAATGAGTCGGCCGCTCATTATATCGTCTCGAGTTAGCACGCGGGGCTCTACTAAATCTCTTCAGGAATTCTACCGAATTACCTCAGTTACATGGCCCGTTTTTTCTTGCTGATTGATTTGAGTAAAAATTACTTTTGCTTTTTTCGTCGACACAGTTGCTGTCGTCGGTCTTTCGATTTATTTGAGCGGGAGCTGAATGACGGATTGAGTTTTAAAACGGACGAATTTAACGCTTTATTGAGGGGAATGTTGGCTTGATATGCGCTTGTTCCTGCGCTGTCCCAGAAGGTTTTATACTGCAATGTATAATGAATATGGTGAGACATGATCCGTGAAGAAAATAAGGAGTTTTTGATCGATTTTGTTGCACGTGGAGTAGTTTCAACACATCAAGTATAATGCACTCAAGCAATTATGTATTTTGTTTTTGACAGTGTGCGGTTGGTTGCGAGAATCCATAATACATGTCATACTAAGAAAACATCCCGAAAATAAATGTCATATTATCCGGTACAAGTATTACAATGTAGCTTCCACCCCCGCAGTTGACCACAATCCGGCGTGTCCAATCCGAGCCATCAAATAAAAGCAACGCTTAATATTCGACACCATACCACAATAAAACTCCAAATATTTGTCACTGAACATTTGGCGAATTCAAATAAAACCGTGACGAAACCCCCTTAGATTCCCTAGAGATTTAACAACCTCCCCTAAGGGAAAACCAACTTTATCCACCAAGGTATATAGTTCATTTTGCCGTGCAGAGTAATCCTAGCTTGAAAGAAAGAAATTTCGGACCGTTACACTGACCATTCGAATTTCAAACTTACCTTTCATAATAACGAGACATCATTTTGAGTAACAATGTCTCCTAGACTATAAACTTTTTTCACACTGAAAAATCAACTCTTTTCGGTTGACTTAGAGTTGTATTTCGTGTGATTGAATATGCTGGGTGAATCCTTAAGATGTGATTCGTAACGGGTAATATTGTACAACGATATTGGCCAGGAGATAGTAAGAATGATAAGATTTATTCGCCATGGGACAGTCACGGTGGTTTTCATATCAAAATTAAATATCTGGTTAGGGGGACTTGCGGAAAAATATCTTTTATTACACCAGTTATTGGTATTGACACTGTGTTTAATTAAACGAAATGGGAGGATAAACTATTTGATTAGGTCCAATTTGATATGGTGGTGTCTTGTTAGTTGTAATGCCTACTTGTGACGATGGTAATAGCTAGATATTTGTTACATTCATCCAGTTATTTACCACATTGCGACACACATTGGTAATTTCGAATAATCAAACGTCTTTACTTAGATTTCACAATTATGTGATTGCCAAGCACTTAATAGTTTTTTCTGTATTTGTATTTTTTTTATTTTGATACATGGTTTTAGGAATCCCAAACATTGGTGACCAATACCAACACCATCGATGACAGCCACACCTTGGTTCAAACATTGGCCGCATACGGCCGCGGTCACACCGCAGCGTCCGCAAGGCGCGCCCGGTCACGGCTCGCGCCGCGCGACAATGCGACTATTTTCACGCGCGACCGCGCGACGCGACATAATGACGCACGGTGAGCGAACACTTCGCGTATTGTTGCCGCCATTAAAAGATACCAATCATTCAATTGTGAGCCGATAACGGAAAGGATTCAATGTCAGAGTCACGATAAAGTTAGGATAATAGACGATTGATTAGATGAGGTACCATTCACATCTGGTGTTGCTTAGGTCATATATTATTTTGTAGCACATACATAGCACATACCTACGCCTAGATTAAAAAGAATATTTATCAATACACTCAGTTCTGTTACATATCCCGTACGGCTTTGACCAATCTCAAATCAAATGAATAAATCAGATTGATCATGTATTGTGTGACTTCACCACATACAAAAATATACAATTGTTGCACTGGATAATAGGAGCCACCTTGGTGATCACACTCTGCCTAATGATGCACTACAAAATAACACTTGTATATTGTGTGCTGACATTAAAATAAGAAATATTAGGGACATTTTGAACTATTTATAAAAGGACTACCTTCTTCACATGTGAAGTTATTTTTAGATTTCTCATTAAACATCTAAAAATAACAGATTTCAGTCTTTCTTTCTCCTTTATACCTACTTGATTGTTGCTACTGACCGGGAAATGTCAATTTTCTTTAGATTTGTCAGTAAATAGTAAATATCTCGATTGTTCCCAATAACAGACGAATACAAAATAGTAGCCCAAGACGCATTATGCAATAAACCCACATTACTATTTAGAGTTCTCTCTACCGGAAAAAAAATGGACAATAGACAGCACCGACAATCAGAACCAATAATTCCCTAAAATTAAGTTATAAAACGTTAAACACCCATTTCCTAAGTGAAGTGGCGTAATGATATGTTGGAACCCTGGAACCATTTACCCCTGTAACTCAATCGTAACTTAGCAGACGTTTTTGTACATCTTCCGTCTCTATTTCACACCTTGAAGTGATAAGGACAGTAAGAGATTTAACGGCTTCTTAAAGTTGATTTATGTTTGAGTGATAGTTAGGCCTGGTAATCGGGACTAGGGTTGGCACAGGAAGCGTCGCTCGATATATTAGCGCTTGATTTATATCGGCGATGCAAGGCGCGGCGCGATGCGCTCCGCTGGCTGCGAGGACACAATGTTTTTGAGAGCCGTTGACATTTTTGGTGTTGCGGTATTTGTTTTTTTATAAACTATGATATTTTTCTAGAACATAAAGAGAGAACACTACAGAACATAGTACGATAGTACATAATATAGAAAAAGGTGGCAACTTTATTTATTTCATGCCGAAAATTATTCTTTTTCCAATACTTGATTACTTTCATTTGGTTAAAATAATGGTCGAGCAAAAATGTTCGAATTGCCATGATGCCACCTGAAAGTTAATATAAGTAAGCAAATCTATAACTTAATTGGATATAATTGATTTTTTTGCGTCTATCGATCTAGTTAATACTAGATCGATAGACGCAAAAAAATCAAAGTCATCTTACAACAGCTATGTACAATGATTATACAAGGTATTTACCCATTACAACTGTATATACAAAAGCTACCATTTACCCACGTTTTATTGCTTTTTTATTCACTACTAAATCAAGCAATTTGTCAGTATTGTCGGTCCGTGTGTCGCGTCAGTTTCACGCGCGACTGCGACTATTAATATTCAAATTGGCGATATGTCGCCCGCGCTGAACACGCCGTTATAATTTGTTGTTGATTGTGATATAGGTATCGGTAATGTATTACGATTGTTTCTAAATGATGTATTTTTTATTTTTTTAAGAGTTTAAAGGTTGTACTTTCTGAGGAAGGCATAGATTTTTTTTAAAGTCGCATGTTTTGTGCCTAAATCATTATCATTGTTATGAGATAATCCATCAGAAAGTTTAATGCATCAAAATCTTTAAACTAGTTTTATGACGGAACACAGATATTTTACATTGCAGAAAAAAATGTGAACGGTAAAATACACCTTAAATTATATTATTTACTACATATTCTATTATTTATCATAATGTACAAACAAACATAAATGTCATATATTATTATGACACTATCCATCTACAGTATTCAGTTTTTTCAATTTTATTCTTTACTTTTTGCAGTTAAAGTAAAAAATAGCTTTGGAAAAATACGCAGTTTATTTGGAAATCGTGAACCTATGCCCTATGATATTTAATCAAGTTTTATTCCCCGGTCCGTGTGTCGCGTCAGTTTTCACGCATGACCGCGACTATTTAATATTCAAATTGCCGCGATCTGTCGCAATCGTCCGGTGTGAACTTACCTTTATAATTTATACGGATGCATTTGTATAATAAAAGTAATTTGTTTTTAAATGCTTGTGTAAGTTTAACTATATGCCTCAATAGGTTTGGGCCTCGACATGGGTTAATATGTTTGTTTAAAATTATCGTTGTTTCACACATAGAGTAAATTTAGGGAAACGAGTATGTAGCAACTATGATATTGTTAAAAAAATGTGGGCTTTACACACCCTTAAAAAACAACAGTTATACCATAACCAGCGCCAACGCTAATTCGGATTTTTTGAAATGTAAAAATTCATGTTACTTTTTATTTTACCTCTTCTTTTCTCTTAGATGATTGATTTATACTTATTTAATAATTCGTACTACAGCAGTTCAGCCACTTATAAATATTGTGAAAATTCAAGAATAGTCGGTACAAGGTCTTATAGAAGTCGCTGTCACCACATAACCTTTCTTTTTCTCAGTTTAGAAGCGTGACATGCGATGTGATGAACACACCCTAACGCTAGCTGACAGAGTACGCTTTATAACCTATAATTGTGCACTATTTATTACTCTGTACAGGACACGGAAAGCTGTGGAGATGTTTAATCCGACTTAAGCGTGGTAACTAGCCACAGGAGGATAGATATTCTATATACAGATACTTGATTTTGTGTAAAATGAATTTTCAGATTTACCGTCAAACTTTTGATTTCATAATCGACATCAAACTGAAAAACCTTAAACGACTACGTTTAGAACCTTTCGTTTATTCATATATTTGGAAAATGTCAGGCACGTTGCCTTCCAGAGATAAGAAAAACGTGGACACATTGAAAAGTAATGTAAACGTGTATTTATAAGGCATCGTGTAAGGTGCTAGCAGGTATTGTGAATTCGTTGGGGAATCACCTAATCCAACAATTTTATTTATGTGATCTTTTTACTCCTATTTTACCACCAAAAAACATCAACCCTATCAACCGTGGTTAAAAAAAAAACATTTTTTTTTGTAGTCATAAATAGAGGTTTTATGCATTACATGTACAAAAAGCGGATTTAAAAAAGAAATTGAAGTTCTTCCTTACGTACGTACATTTTTTAACCGACGAAAACAGAGGAGGTTCTCAATTCGACGCGTATATTTTTTTTTTTTTTTATGTATGATCCCGCATATCTTTTTACTGAGTAGTCCGATTTTGATAATTCTTTTTTTATTAGAAAGGGTATACTCCAAAGTTGGTCCCATATAAATTTGAAAAAAGAATTCCCACCCTAAGGGTGGAAAAACAGGGGTTAATTGATTGTTCACGCTCTGATCGTAATGTATTACCACGCGTAACTTTTTACAGAGTAGTTCTATTTTGATAATTCTTTTTTTATTGAGTAGGCTATACCTAGAAGTTGGTCCCATATAAATTTGGAAAAAATATTCCAGTCCTAAGGGTAGAAAAACAGATATATTGATTGTTCACTAACTGATTTTAATATATGACCACGCGTAACTTATTACAGAACAGTCTGATTTTGATAAATCTTTTTTTATTAGATAGGGGGTTATACCTTGAAGCTGGTCCCATATAATTTTACTCTAAGGTTGGGAAAATAGGGGTGATTTATTGTTCACTCACAGATTTGAATACTAAAATAAAGTAGTTAGCTATTTTAAAAATAATAAATAATTCAGCATGTAGCAATTAGTATATAATAGCCACAAAAAAATATAAAATAAAAACTTTTTAACAAAAAAATTAAACCGCCGAAAACACTGAAAAGCAAAAAATAAGAAAACTTTTTTTATTTAATCTTAATAACTAAGTTCTTAAACGAATGTGAGTATACCTAAATAATTTTGAGGCGGCGCCAAACTATCAATTAACAAAGAGCACAAAATTACCTTAAAAAAAAAGAAACAACCAAATCAAAAAAGCTATATACTATAATTATATTCTTTACTTACCACCTACTAATTCCATTGTGGAAAGCAAATAAAAGTTTTGAGTTCGAGTTTGAATCAACTTAACAATGCAATGAAATCTCCAGCGATAAACATTAAAATTTCTAAAAAAATTAAGTACCTATATATCGTAATTAATTAATTTGCCTGTTTGGCGCCGACTCGAAATTACTTAGGTATACTCACATTCGTTTAAGAACTTAGTTATTAAGATTAAATAAAAAAAGTTTTCTTATTTTTTGCTTTTCAGTGTTTTCGGCGGTTTAATTTTTTTGTTAAAAAGTTTTGAAGTAATATGTGGTTCTATGCACTATACAGAGCACAGAGGATCTTTTTAAATCGATGTTTTGTTTAATTGGTTGAATTGGGCGCTAAAAGCTGCGACACAGTTTTTTGAAACGAATGTGGCTGTTAACGCATAATTAATGTTACTTTCTGGTTTTTGTTCCAAATAAATGATTTGAAAATTTGAAATTTATTCCTACGCAAAATTTATGCACTGTACAGAGTACTGAGGATCTTTTTAAATCGATGTGTTGTTTAAGTTTATTCCTACGCTAATATGTATCCACATTACGTATTCGACGGTCATATACAATGAAGGTGTTACAGCGAATATACTAACAAAAAGTATTGCAGTTTTTGTAGAGTATCAAATAATTGTTTCACAATCGCTATAAAGGTCACTCCACATGCCGCCTTTTATTCATGATTTCAAAGTATTTTCTCTTATCGGCTATGTGACATTTGACCAATGACCGTGTTTATTGTCCAATAAGGATACTGGTATTATCACTAATATTTGCAGAAGTACATAGGCTGTAACTATGTTCTTGGAAGTTGCGACTTTCAAGTAAATACCTGAGTTTGATATCCGGGTTAAGTAAAAGGAGTAGGTACGACCAATTACCTCAAGTTACCAAATACAGCATAGAAGGCTTACAATGGAAATGATTTTTTTTCTTAGGTTTGTTAAAATACAAGCTTGTAGATATTTAATATAAGTGCTATTCACTTACTGTTTTACCCGTTTAAATGCAATCCAGGTGAAGGAGGCCTGTTTTATACACGAAACGTATGTACTTATGTATAGGTTTCACATTTAAGTTTCAACAGGTTATTAAGGTTCTACTTTAATGATTAAAATTTGATTGAATATTAGTTTAAATTGAAAAATAGTCTAACAAATACCTAACGCCATCTCCACACATTGCCATTCGTCATAAACGATGAATGTAGCTTATTTGATACAAAACCATGTGAAAATGTCAGATCAAAGGATTGATTGTGGAGCAATTTGCCATGTTAGCGCAATAAATAATTATGTTTACACAGAAATTGTATTTAACACATCATTATACGGAACACAAAAACTGATGCCTAGGGCTGTCACACACAAATACTTAATACTCTGTACTCTTCCATATATGGTTGTAATGTACAAGTTTGTTTCTCGGAATTTGATGTGTATGTAAAAAGTGACAGTTGTTTGAGATGTCTGTATTCATTGGTTGACGGGCCTGTTGGTCTAGTGGTTAGAGACCCTGACTGCTTTACCGGTAGTCGTGGGTTCGATTCCCACGTCAGGACAAATCTTTGTGTGATGAGCACGATCATTTGTTCTGTGTCTGGGTCTAATTTGTGTATAATATGTATGTATTTAGAAATATATAAGTATGTTTATCAGTTGTCTGGTTACCACAACACAAGCTCTACTTAGCTTGGGATCAGATAACCGTGTGTGGGATGTCCTGGAATATTATTATTATTATTATTGGTAAAATATGTATGAAATGTGATGTGACGAGTGAAAGTTTTATTGGACTTTGTGTCAGTTATCTTTAATTGCTGGCTTTCTAGAATGATGTATAATTCTATCAATAAAAGACACACATGATAAACTAAGCTCAATCTTTATAAACCTATTAGAAATTGTAAATTAGATTTAGCGAGAAACTTAACTCTTAATACTTATACAAAGTTCTTTTAAAAAACATTATCGAAACTCCTCACACTACATAAAAATATATACATGCATACACGTCGACATAAGCACCTTTTCTTTTAGTTTTAAAATAGAAAATTATGAAACTTCTATTCAAATAACAGTTACATATAATTATACATTGACGCATTAAAACTCTTTTCTACATTTTTGAGACAGCCCTATCAACGAAACGCGTATTGAATGCTAAACACAGATTTGTATTAATTCGCTGAGAACCACGGAGGCTGTATGTCTTGTTAATGATAGTAGACTTTGTCACGCCATCGCTTCTTCACCACTCTTATTGTATTCACGCCTACTCCATGGGTGGTGCAGTAGGTATTCTCAAGTACATACAAGTTATAATTAGTATATTGCATTGCAGACTGATTGTAACTGTAAACCGACTTTTAGAAAGAAGAGCATAGCTTTTAAAAGATGCTTGCGTATCTAGAAGAACTTTGGTTTGTGAAAGATGTTTTTGGTCATGAGTTTAAGTGCCACATAGCTTGTCTACATATGTTTTAAGTTAAATATGCTGTAGACGAAGTGCATTAAGTTTAGAGTAGCAAGACCGAAATAAATCAAAATTAAATGTTATCATTATTAAACCACAACAGCAATATTCGATCAAGTAGTGACATCAGAATATAGGTTCCACACATTAACATCACGGACATGCAAAAATAACTGCACAAATAAAATGACACGCTTCCTTGCATACAACAACTAAATAACTTATTTTTCGTTATTAATTAACAGAATTTAACGCCTCTTTCAAATCATTTGACATGACATGCGTCATTATGAGTGCGGAGCAAACAAAGGGGCTAGTTGGTGCATCCGTCGATAAGCGATGGAGTAATTACAGGAGACACCATGGCACGATGGAACGATGGAACGATGGCTAGCCACTGTGACCAGACACACCTCTTTGCGAAACCACACACGGTTAGGTTTGTCACTTGACGAAATCTGAGAACGGATTCGAAGAATTATGTTGCTATGAAACTAAGCATTGTAACTGAATAGACTGGGGTAACTTTGCAAAGGCCAGACCTGTGAGCCAGAATATAGCTCTAAAGTTTGTGCGAAGATGAGGTAGAGGCCTAAGCTCTGCAGTAGGACAATAAGGGCTAATATTAGATTATAATGGCAGGTGGACATGGCGACCAAAGCAACGCAAAAGAAGCGTCGATTGTCCGGGGCCAAGATAGAAGGCCATGGCCCATCCCAATTTTAACACTAACCATTATTACGAGACTAAGGAAGTTATATGCTTCAGAGTAAAGAAAATTAACAACTTTTATACATCCAAAATGTGCTTTCAAATAACTAAAATAAACAATGATTGATGATAAAACCTATGAACCTTCAACCTGAAAACCCTAAACTCCAATCCCTAGCAATAAAAATTAAAACACAGATAAATAGGTAAAGCTTGTCCAAGGCGACAATCTACATCAGGTTTCTAAGCCTAAGGCGGTGGCAACCATAACGAATGCTGTCAACGTACCAATTTGCTGCTCACGGCAATGGCGGCAATGGCGACCTGTCAGTGGTATGACGTAATCATCGCTTGTCACCGCGGTAATTACTGGACTAGTATATTATAAGTCTTGGACGGAACTCCTTGGTTCGAAGTGCTAGTTGTTGGATTTTTTTTTAAGTTTGGTGGGAAGTGGCCAGGTTTAGAAGAGCGTGACTGATAGGTGTATTGGAACACTTGTCGTGTAGTAGACATAAAACTTTAGCCGTGATTTGAGATGATTTTTGGAACTATTTTTTTTTTTGTATCCAAGAATATGTATTGAAATAAATCATAATTTGTAGATTTAAGACATATTAATGACAGGAATTTTTGAAGATAACCCTTTGTCTTGCTTTTATTATGAACCTCTCCTCAAACAACATATATTGTGAACTCCTATTTGTTTTATCTCTTCATCATATTTTTACTAGAAAGTCAAGAAAAAAAACTTCATTTATTTCCTGTATTACCGTTTACTTACTGTTCGAACTCGTACTATTCAAACTAAACAACTCTTTATTTCTCACCAAACACCGAACGTAAATAAAGCAGACTACCAAATTCAGTCTAGTATGCCTCCCTAATTTAAATAGCAATAGTTTGCCTTCCGATATAAAAATAGGGTTATATCGTGTTCGGTATCGTAATTTTATTCATGTCTTTCGAATAATAAGCTTTCATGTGACATAGACCATTAAATTCTGTGTTATGTTTTATAAACGTATTATAACCAACAAGTAACAATGTTCTTTTCTGTAGTTTCCAATTTTATATTTCAAAGTGTCTGACTAAATAGACAGTGCATCAATTTCAATTTTTTTATTTCAATCTGGTCCACTAAAAAGACAGTACATCCAAGGTTAAAAGTACAACAATAAATAAAACTACGTAATCAAAGAACCAAAACCACAATAATCACACAAAATTCAAATTCCGAAAGATATACATTCCTAATTTAAAAATTAAAACTGTTCGAACCGTCATTCGTTCCAGCTGAGCGCGTAGTTGACGCAAAAATATAGCCGCGCTGTCGAGTCACCCGCTCGATTCACTCGTGGGAATCGATTACAAATCGATACGAGTATTTATCGTATGATTATCGATATCGATACGGATGTGCAAGATGTATTGTCGCTGCTGAGCTGGTTTATAGGAAGGATGTATTTGTTAAATTGTTATACAGCTTGTGTGTAAATTGTGGCATTGTATAAGTTCCTTTGATATTTAAAATTTTCCTTTTCTTAACCCTAATGGGTACGTGTGTGGCACCTACTTTCTTTACATATTTGATAGGAAATGCAGCTATATGACTAAATATTAATAGAAAATTTTCCGAAAACTAAAAATCTATTTTCCCAAAGAGACTAAGAACAAAACAATAGCCTTAAAATAATTTGTATGAAATAAACATCAGAACCAGGATTCAATGACCTAAACTCAAACAAGTTAATAGTAGCAATGTTTGAATATTTTTCATAAACTTGTTTACCTTGTTCAATATTTATTTACTAAGGAAACCCTACAAACTCTCATTGCGAGGCGAACTCCAAACAAAATCAATGGATTTATATAATCAATTTACGTAATTTTAAAAAAGAAAATTTGCTTCGAAATGAGTTTGTTTTTGAATATCGAAATCGTATTAGTGGTTTAAGTGTTTTTAAGAAAAGTTTGAGTTTTTCTTTAATCTTAAAACGGGATTTTTGGCAACAAAACTAAACTTCTGGTACAGTTAACTTTCATATTTGTTCATTTAGAAAATTAAGATAAACTGAATTAATTAAATAGATTGAAGCTTTTTCAACTTTAAATCACTTGGCCATGGAATCCGTATTTGATCCCCGTATGGGACAAACATTTGTTTGATTCACATACACTTTTAACTCAGTTAAATACAAAAATATCTAGCAGACGAACAAACTAGATCTAGGCTCACAACTGTCAAGTATTAAGCATGAAATGCTCCATACATTTTTCGTACACACATTTGTGCGACCCACAAACGTTTGTTCCAAGGTGTTCCTCCAATTCTTTGTTTAAGTGAATCGAAATTCTTTGCAACCCTTTCCAACCTTTTCTTTGTAATGTGATTCCCAAATCAAAATTCAAAATTCATAATCATTTATTTCACTTAAGGTACAAAGTAGCACTTAATAAACGTCAAATTAATATCCGGCGGAAGTGGCAGCGCGCAATGCAAAATCTCAAAATCTTACATAGATTCCTTACTTACCTAGGCGGTGGGTATGATTGTCATGCTGTGCCCCACCAGAAGTCATCGAGCCACCACGACACATTTAAAACAATGATAAGATTGAATGGACTGCGCCTTCGATCCCAGTATGGGAATTTTGTGTGATCCACAAACGTTTGTCCCAAATCAGATCCTTGCCTAAATAAAATGAATATTTGTGAATGTCCCATGTCTCCCAAATCCCATACAAAAGACTTGATTACTGCAAAATCTTACTTACTTTGGTGGTGGGTATTATTGTCAATTTGTCACGCTGTGCGCAAGCCGCCAGCGGAGGTCATCGGGCCACCGCGACACATTTAAAACAATGATAAGATCCGAAACGAATGCCGCTGAGCTCCTGAATCAATATTGGGGATCAAACGGGTGGTATTGGATGTGGATATAGAGTGGATGATACCAGGTTTAGTTTACTTCGAAAAAATAATAAAGGCAGGTAGAAAAGGCTACAGAAATCGAAAGGAGGATGTAGGATAGAGGATTTCCCCTTTTAGAAAAACACTGAAAAGAGTCGTCAACTTATGCAAAAAAATCTACCTTGACATAGCTAATATTTAATATCCTTAATTATTCTCATTGTATTCTGATTGTAAAGGAGAAAGTTGACCTTGGTGAAGTCATGATCGAGTCTGAATTCATCAGTCTGTTTAAGACACTGTATACCTTTTGTTTCCTTTTTAATAACTCTAAAGTACTCTTAAAACATTGCTTATGCTTGTTATACTACAACCACTTCTATTTCATACTACTAGCTGTCTTCCGATTTATTGATTGATTTGGTTTCAACAGCTCTATATTGTACTGTCCAAAGTTCCAAGCCCCTATAAGAAATCGGTCCGTCTCGAGAGATAAATATGTAATCTTAATATAATTGCGTCTATACAAACGGCTCGGTCAAACACGACCCTCGTTCATTTCCCGCCCTTATTGACTCTCTCGGCTGGCCGCGTGGCAGTGTTGCCGCGCTGATATTACTGGACAGAATGTGGTAGAAATGTCAAGGCAGATGTGGTGTCTTTTCCGTGTGATGTTCAAAATTGCGAATTTGATACTTTGAATACAGATATAGATAATTAAAGTAAGCAGGGTGAAGCTAATCATATAACATAAAATTAAAATGTTTTTGGATTCTATTATTACCACTTATTTTCCTCTTTCTGGGTTATTTAAGAAAAACATGTTTAAGAATCAGTAAAAGGAAGGTATGATTTATTATTTTTATTCTCAACCATGTCCCTCTGTAGTGGCGAATTCCTGACATAGTGAAGGTAAAAAGAAAATTTCTTTTTAACGAAGTTTTGCAGTCCCTTCTGGCAACCCTGTAAAGACGAGATGGATGTCTCGTGTGTGTGACTGATGCAAGTGACGGAGCGCGCGGCGCGTGGACCTGGTGATGCGAATGTGCACTTTTAATTGACGCCATTGTTTTTATAGTGTTGGTGTTAGATAAGGGACAGATGAAATCCAAGTGTTTGGGATTTTATAGATTAGATATAGGTCCTGATCCTGAACATAATTATTTATAATATAATATCTACTAACCTTATGTAAAATTATCCCCTCTTATCTACATTGGCAGTTTTGTCTGTAATAGATACTTTTCGGTATCACTTTCAACTTTAACCTTTGTCGAGACTCCATCGTCGGTCTTTAGAATCTACTTAACAATCTTCGAATTCAACCACCAAGTGTGCATTCGGTCTTTTATAACAATTCTGGTGTATTTATTTACTTCCCTGCATTACGCAGGCTTAGCATTATAATAAACTATCTGAATACATAGGTCCGTTATGGTAAAGCTGTACCATTCACATGCAGCTCAAAGCCTAAGAAACAACGATTTACTAACCACATAATATACATATTCACTTACAGTTCCTAAGACAGTTTACAAGTAACTGCAAGAGCGCCAGATTGTGTATCGAATCGTGATGAAACAAGGAATCCAGTGTATGTGACGCACAGTCGGTGATAGAGTGCGGGTGTGGAGTCGGCCATGCGAACGCTGCCTAATTGAGAACGCACCCCATTTTGGACTGTTGTCTATTGCATTTGGAAGAATGGATTTGAAAAGTTCCCCGTCCCGCTTTTATAAGTTTCTTTGAGATAGTGTAATGAGTCATGGTATGAAAAGGATGAAGGAATAGATCAGTTTTAGGGTGTCGATTAAGACTTTTGGTGGTTACAGGTCTATATGGATATTGAGCAGATTGTTGATAATAGATAGATTAGGGATGAAGAGATGCAATTTCATTAAATCCAGAGGTAGGTAGGAAACATTTAAAAAAGAACACAATTCGCTTTTATCGTCTAAGCTTGACTGATTTACTCAATGTCTATGATCAAATTATTGAAAATACATAAATCATGAATATTTTTTTAAATTTAAGGTCTACAAATATTATACTTTACTTTAAAATAATTCCTAATAATCACATGTGCGCATCTTGCAACGGAAGAACATTAAAGATCATCATAAAATACCGAATATTAACAGGACACAAGGCACAAGGCAAGCTGTCAAGTGTTTGCCTTATTCCAAATTGGTGTCACTGCAGAAAATATAGCTTCCCATTTAATACGGAATCGACAGCAACGAAACGGAAGGGCATTAGTATCAAAATCGCATTACTCTTGCGACGACGGAAAGTTGCTCATAAAATATTTCACGACCAGTTTATAAAGACCCGCGGGGTTGTATCAAAAATCCCCTGTGTCTTCCATTTGTTAGTGAGTTGTAGGGGTGTGGGGGTCCAAGTTACATTGTTCGCAGCCGGTCAGTGTCCAATTGATATTAATGTTATCAATCCACCTGGTATCGATACAGTCGGTTCACATGTGACTTAATTGAGTCGTTTTTCTAAAACATTTCGCTGCTCTTGCAAATGTCATGGCGGTTTACAATTGAGTGTAAATTTTTTGAGCTTTCGTTTGGCTTATTCGTTGAGTTTTATTTATGGTGGTGTAGGTTTTGATGGTAATATGTTTAAGGTTGGTTAAAATACTGTAACTTTCTTTTAACTTGCAACATTTTGACACTTGATGCATATTCTGCTAAGTATTTTGTTCTAAGTTGGACGGAATGGTTATTTTTTTGTAAAGATCTTTGCAGTTAGCCTGAGTGCAGGCTTTGACTGCTTCACCGGACTTTAACGAAATGATTGTTATAATAATTATGTTAGACATTAAACTGTGTATAGACGAACTTTGCGACATGTAGTATTGTGAGGTAAGATAACTATTTATCAACGGTAGACAAAATATTTTAAGCTAATTTAAGAGTAAAACTCAAAACACGTGTAAAATTCTCCTTTATTTTTTACAGAAATACGAACACGTAAACACACACCAACAAAAAATAGCGCCCACATTAATATTGTATAATAACACTAAAAATTCATAACACATTTTTTGCTTCTATAAACTGGTATAAAGTCGTGTTAAATAATACATGTTATGATATGTTTTTTGTGTCATGTAAACAGTGTCTTACAAGGTGCTAGGTTAGTAAGTACTCCCTATTACAATAATGGGGTGCAAACAACCCCGGCCATCTGATGTCTACGAGTTAATCAATTTATATTGCACTTGTGGATATTGTAGGATACTGTTTTATGGGTACTTAAGTAAAGATAGAAGGAATGGCAGCAGATTTGTAACAACGCTTTCTGTTTAAAATGTTCTCTTGATGGCACCCGACATGTTGATGAATTTGTGTAGCAATAATTTTGCAAAATGAAAATTAAGTCAACTTTAATTATTATGTCTCTAAAATTCCACATAATGCCATTCATTTAGTAAAAAAACATTATCTAAAGAAGTGGGCCACATTAGTCTTAATAGAGAAGAATAAAGGCAGGCCTTTGCCAAACAGTAGGACAGCATGAGCTGATAATAATGAAAATTATAAGCTAACGTTCCGAATTACCCAAAACGGTTTTGAATACATCCCTAGCACTTGCTACACTTGCGAATAAAGCGATGAAATTATCAAAAAACCAATAAAATAAATCTATCAATTACCCTAGAATATTATAAAGCTGCACAAACTAGGCACCCTTCACCCCTCACCCCTCGATTAGCTAAGTGACGCGGACGCATCGCGTCTCGTGACTGCGCGCCATAACATTCTGACGTCTGTCACTGTCACCGCGACCATTTTGTCACGGACACCCATTGTTAATGTAGTGACCATGTTTGATCGTATTTTTATGGATACGCTTAAAGC
Source organism: Autographa gamma (assembly GCA_905146925.1). Lineage (NCBI taxonomy): Eukaryota > Metazoa > Arthropoda > Insecta > Lepidoptera > Noctuidae > Autographa > Autographa gamma. The sequence continues at coordinate 2,486,730 of LR989870.1, forward strand.
ATTTTTTGGTGGAAGTTAAGCTAGAAGTTACGAAAATAAATAACTGACACATTTTAGGAAAATGACGATTTTATTTTGCTTTAGGATTAGGGCTCAGAATGTGAAATGATCATTATGTTTAACCCTACAATGTAAGGTAAACAAAATAAATGTTTATTCAGGAATCGGAAAAAGTTGATGCGAAAGACAATATCATTTTGGGGATTCGAATTGAAAATAGAATATGCGCATGAACGATTTATGAAAGGAGCTAAGTTTCCTCATTAATCTATTTCACACGCCTTATAATATTTAATTCATTTCCCCCCCCCCCCCCATTTTTTTTAATAGTTAAAACAATTCTCTTATAGTGGTTAAAATATTGTATTCTCAAAAACTACTACACTGCATATAGCTACTGCTACATAAGCATATAACAGCATTGCATAAATTGAATTAAATCTCGTCCAAAAATTATCCAACATCATGGTCACCCCGTATCATTACAATCCGTATCAGTTGCCCACCTTACGGCCACCATGACATTGTTAGGCGCCTCTCAACTCATTAAATTGCCCATGCATTGTCCCATGCCATTCTACCCAACAATACACAGAGACCAATTCAAACCCAATCGATTAATGTCCAAATTCTATTCGATTATCGAATAATTTATATCGATTTGAATGTTACCTCATTGTTTGTAAATACATGGGTAGATTTTATACTGTTGTTTTCGTCACAATAGCTGGGTGGGAGTGAAGACAAAGACTTGTAAATAGTGCTCCATTTTCTTTGACAATTATACTATAAAAGCTTCGTAATGCTGCTAAGTAATGGAGAGCTAAAATTGGATTTTAAATGCTTTTATACAATGTAGGAGCGCGCAGTTCCAAGCGCTGCTTCGGCGCCATTATGTTCGAAATTCGAAGTACTTTGTAAATGTCAGTTTATCGTGCACTGATATTATTAAAAAAAAAAACAAAATGGTGCCTTGTTAAATATTTTTAGGAGTAAACAACGAATAGTATTCGTTTTTTATAAATAGATTCATTCAAAAAATATTATGAATTCTAACCGGGGCTTTTTGACGGAGAGAAACCACAAAAACAAAAGAAATAAAGCAAACCAGTTTATCATTAACTATTAGCTCAGCTCAAGTAACACAAAAAACTTTACGAACTTAACTAATAGGGGCAATAAACTACACATGATGAAGTTTTCCGCAACAGACTGATAATTCTGAAGTTAGATCAACTCAAATTGTTCGCGTGTGCACACACGTAATGGTGGTGTGATTATGTGCCGGCAGGGGGCGATAGTTTATATCGATACACTCGATACTCGATGCTATCGAGAAATTGGAAGCTTTAAAGAATTAGTAACGGCGATTTCGCAGGTTTGCGTTAGATTTTTTAAAAGTTTGTTTTTTTTTATGGCAACATGGTTTAGTTGCAGCTCTACTAGACACGTTCCAAAACTTTTTACTATATTCGACAAAAATTGCTTCCTTTCTTGTATTAAGAGTTATTCCTGCAGTAAACTAATCAGGACGATTTTTTTTTGGCTATTACAAGTTTTCCTAACATAACTAAGTATAATATGATATAGACTTTTAGCGCCATACGATAAAGAAAAACGATAAGAAGACTTAACTACAACATCATAAGTACGAGTCATCAAATCGATATAAACTCGCGATCTAAATCAGCATTATAAACATCACTAGCTAAAGAGATTAACCAAAAAACGTCTACAATCACTCATGGTAGGCAAAAATATAAACAAAAAGTTGGTGAAAAATGAAAATTTCCGTGTCACTACTTAACGAGCTACGTCTGTCAAAGACACGAAGTTTTTGTTTTTTTAAATAAGGCAAACGCATCGGCTATTATGCCAAATGCGAGGGGCGATAGTTCGTGCACGAAACTGCTTTTTTGACAGTTCTTTTTAACCAAATATGTTCTGCCTATTAGAGTTAATCGATTAACTCAAATATTAAAAAACCAAAACATATCTCCTATTTCTTTTAATTATATCCTGTATTTTAAGCAACAAAGTATGTCAATCCAAAATATAATACGTACTTACAGCTAATTATAAGCATGTCATTCACACACTGCACAATTAACAATTGAATAAAAAGAAGTTTTTAACACGCCATAAAGAAAACTTAAGAGTATAACTAAACTACAATATGCTAATTAATAAACTAATGACGCCTAATTAGTTTTATTAGCTTAACTGTACGATTGTTTTAATGTTAATTATACTTCATTCTAATTAGAAGAATAAATTAAGTTAGAACTGCAATTTGAGACGTTGTTTTCTTAATAGTTCTTAATTAATCAGCCCACGACAGGTAAGTAATACCTAATTAATTACTCAGGTCATTTTTCTTTTTTACACTTTCAATGTTATAATCAATAGTTCTTAATGACGGCCTATCCACTTTAACATTTCTTTGATCACGATTGTTTTCGTTCATTTGCATCTAGAAAAGAGTTTTCCTTGCTTTCAGGACCTCGTTTAGAAACCGTTTAATTCTGCATCTATTAAATTATGAGCGATTATCTACACGAAAAGTAGATCAGATAAAAAATTGAGGCCCTTTTAGTGTTTATACAGTCTGTTAGTGTTTTGGTAACTAATCATATTAATAATATATAATAAATATTACAGATATTTTCAATAATGTTATAAAATCTGTTGTCAACGAAATTACAGTAGGTACTTTCGTAAAATTATGCAGCATTTTCAGATCTCAATAGGGAAAGGCAAAAAAAACACATTGGAACTTACTACACTCTATAAAAAAACAGTATAAAAAATACCTTCCCACTAAAAAAAACATGTAAAGTGGCATGAAGTCCTTCTTTTTTAAATCGATTTACAACGATCAACGTTATCAACAAGTGACATTACAATAGTCATTATACAAACGTCATCAACTCACGAGCGACACTTTAGCATAGCAAAATGGCCGTTTTTCTAAAACCAATGAACTGTAAACGATCGTCCGTGTGATGGGGTGACCAAATAAAGATAATTATAACTACAATAAAAACTACGTTATATATTCCGATTGCTATCACCGACCTACAGGGTTGTGGGCAGGTGCTAGCATACCATAAATATGTCGGCATACAGCATAATTCGAGCCTCAGTGACATAGCTCCATTGAATTAGCACTACTGAGAACTGTAGTCGCCACATTCTTGTACCAGTTTTTGTGGTTACTTTTCCCGCGGTCATAGATACACTAGAGATGGGACTGGTAAATCTTTTGAATAGTCTGCGAGTGAGAGAGGTTGTAAAAACACGGTGATTGCTGCGTCAAATCACGCTCCACATTTCACTGGACGTTTACCGAGGACTATGTATGTCCTTAGACTTTTGTTTTTTTTTTACAACTATGCAACAGTTTTAAAACTAGTGTCGTTATACAGCCAAGTGCGATAGAGCGGTTAATTAAAACAAGTGTAATGTTTTTATAAGTAAGCTTTAATTGTTTTTGCGAACATGAACACGGTATTTTTTGTCAAATTGTGCTCTGGCGCCTATAAAATAATAGTATAAAAACTTTAACTATGAATTACATTTAAACGCTGATAATGTATTAAGCTCTATATTCCACCTAATAAACATACTTATCTACCAATAGCTGTTTTTTCATATTAACCATTACCTTTTTTGTGACTCCATTACACGGAAGGTCCGTATGATGAATATATTTCCCTAAAATGTCGCCTGCAATGGTATCTAAGAAAAACGAAACGCATTGCACCAAATTACTTATGTTCGGTCAAGCCAAACGATTGTTGCTGGCGACGTGTGTCGTCACCAGAAACGGCTGTAAGGAGGGGAGCAACACTAGCTGCGACTACTGGACAACACTTACACAATAGAAAATTAAAAATGTATGGGGTCAAGTTACGTTCGATTCCGTTGGGGTCAACTAGACTAAAATTAATGGCGTGATCGAAGTGTTGACTAACTACTTTAATATTTAATTCATAAATCGAACACTTTATGAGGAAGAACAGTCGTAAAAAACAAAAGACGATCGGAATTCAAAAATATTACTTTTTATTTTAATTTGTATCGACTCATTTCTCTGTACAGATCAATACGGATACAAAGAAATATTACTGCATACTGCGTTGACAAAATCAGGCAAGTGACAGTATTATACGGATTATTACGTTTCACAGCGTCATCAACAGGTGTGTTTTTAATAACTAGTTACTTACCTATGTAATAAATAATAGTTACCCCACTAACCTATTTATTTACTGAATTTCATAATAAGTACCTGCTGTAAGTCAATAAATAAATGCAATAAATTAGCAAATAATATAATTTTGAAGAATGCTTGAGTAGTACTTTAATCTGAAACTGATAAAACGTTCCCATGTGTTTGTACCAAAATTAATTAATAATAATAGCTCTTCAAAATACAATTCCTAACCCAAGAAACACCTAAATTTAATTTACATAATAAATTAAAAAGAAAACTAAATAAACCAAGTAAACACAATTTAAAATACGAACTAATTTTATTCGCAAGCCAAACATGTTTCGAATGCATTCTTTTTTCGAACGTGACAAAGTATCAGCTGATTACCGCGATGCGTGCGTCTAACAACAAAGAAATTAGTCGGGTTCACGGTACACTAGCGGCCGACTAGGGTTGCCGATTTACTCGATTTATAACGCACGGCCGCTCAAACTGAATCGAGTGATTGGACGTCAATGCGGACGGACGCGGTCACACGCAGCCGCTGCGGTGAGCGCGCAGCGTATCAATATTTCATGAAATCATCATCTGTAGATTTGTGATGTTTGTCAGTGGACACGGTTTCAGAAAGTCCATAGATAGAAAACATAGCTATTTTGTGAGCTGTTATCATGACGAAGTAAAGAATAACAATATAGTCCTGTTAGTAGTTAGGTACACCGTCATCAAAAGTTATCAATCATCGGAGTCTTTTTTTTCATTGTTATGTTTCTGGAATATAATTATTTACTTTTATAAGCAGGCACATATCCAGTAACGAATGACCAATGTCTATTGTTTGGTCCCAAAGGCCAAAACACCACACACACAACTTTCTTAGTGCCAATACAAAACTTAGTATCGTTATTTTATCATTTCATCGCACTTTTAACATCCCAACATAAGATTAACGATCAAATTAACAAAGCCGAAATTATTGTCCGCCAAATGCCATAAAACGTATACAAATAGAGACAGTGGCATGTTTACTAAGAGATATCAATCTTGAGGGCCCATTGGCCATCGAATCCGCGCGAACCCTCACTGATAATGTTTAGACGTATAAATGAGTTCGATACCAAAAGTTTTGCCATCAAATTAAGTAGAAATAACACTATCCTACCCTTGCCAGCTTAACCACCCTTATTGCTATGCCATAAGGTTTGTTTTTCCTTGGTTATTTTGTGTAAAGTTTGGTGTCTGTGCGACATACGTTGATAAAAGCGCGTTTCGTACGGGAAGAGTAATAAAGCATGTCAATAATTGGGAGGGACGCCACTGTTTGGCTGGAGTTAAAGTTGTCCGTATCTGATGACTCTCTGTTAAGGCGTTATTGTGACAGTGATTAAATGTTATGGCTCGGTTTTAGGGTGATTATGTAAACTGGGACTTATAATTGTAAGTGTTATTCGTAATTGTCGCTATCTTTACGTTTTTCCTGCATTTTTTTGGTAGTTTAACGGAGCTTTACGTTTTTTTAAAAGGTATATAGCTACCGAGATGGGAAATTCTTTCTTGTATACTACAAGCATTATAAGTAAACAGCATCCAATACTATGGTTCTTACATTTATTTACAGAAATAAGTCTAATGATAATCTCGAATTTTTTTCTTGCAATGTTCTTCCTTCTTCTTGTCGATTAACGACAATTTAATTTTTCATAGCTCCCAGCTCGCAAACAGCAATGTCCTAACAAGAAAATACTGATTAGAAACTACCTCCATATCCAAGAGAAAAAAAACCTTAAAACATCACAAACAATATTGTCACCCACAAAGGCAGGGAGCCCAAGCATCCTAATATGAACGCACCCAAAGACTAGGGGAGTCCTGCGTCTTCACTCTGTAATTTATGACAGATACCAATTTGTAGGAGCCATATTAAAATGCGGACATAAACTGTTGAATGGCCCGAGAAATAGGGTGCCATCCCTTGCATAGTTTAGTTAACGTTGTTTATGCATTTATTATTTTATTGCGTTAAAGTGATTTACATTTTGTTGAGATGAGAGTTGAGAATAATTAATACAAATAAATTAAGATTTTAGGAAAGCTATCCCTTCCTATTGAGAATTTTATGTTATCGGTACATATCGAAAAACATAAATTGTGAAAAAAAATAATAAGTAAATCTCTACTGATATAAAATTAGTATTGAAAAACATAAGTAAAAAAAAATGTTACAAATGCTTAGATACTGCTTTGGCCTAATTCGTACAAGCACTTAGTTTTACTACCGTACACATGGTTCACCATTAATTTAATATGTCACTAATATCAATCCCACTATTAGGTTCTATCACGATCGAAGTAAAATACATTGCTCAATATCTACTTAGAGTAACATACTTTTTATTACTTTCATATCAAAGGACAACAAATTAAAATGAAGGAACGTGACATATTCTCTAATTGCACCGCCTAAACAGCGTAGTGTCGGGTTATAAACCAAATTATAACGCACCATAACCTCCACTGACAACTCATTCGTGTAATGGCGCCGAAATTTTGGCGGGAGTTCACCGATGGCAACAGCAACACTCCATACAGCCAGACATTTTGACTAATACCGAGAGCGTTAATGGTGGGTGAACAATAAAATACATTTATGCATTTTTATTAACGTCTCGACAGCTATCTATGCCAGATATAACGAAAGACTTAATAATCGTAATTGCTAAACATAATAACTTACATTAAATTTATTTTTGCTGTGAATCAGGAGCACGTAAACATAATTATTATTAGTTTAGGAAAAAGTTTTGTTTTAGGTAAAAATAGATACGTACTAAGATAAAGAACTTCTTTCATCTACAACAAATCTTGAAATAAACAAACAAAAAGCCCTTTTAGTTTGGCACTAATAAAAAAAACAAACTAGAGACATCTGTCAATAATGTGTTTTTAGACCAACGTTACACAAATGCAAAAAAAATACAAAAATACGAAAAATCTATTTACTTAACAAAATGTGCTGGTTAGGTTGGGCAGTAGCGTTTTCTTTATTTTCATACATTTTTATGACACCACAGGCTCAGAAGCATTAGGGGTGAAAACAAAATAATTTGCTGATAGAAAAGTAACCGACGCAGAAAGGATGGAAATACGATCGTTCTGCAATAATCATTGTTAGTAACCATTATATTTTAACCATATAATAATGTATTGAAAGAAAAAAGTTTTATGTAGATAGGGTAAAAGTTTAAGGAAAGATACCTACAGGGCTGGGCGTCAGATACATAAGGATGGATGGATGTCGTCATCATTTACTTTTCTAGTAATTACCTACTGACGTTGTCAGAAAAAAGACGTGCTAAACTAAAAAATACTTTTGGGGTATTCTCGTACTACGTACCTGAAATCAAATTAGGTAGACTACATTTTCCACAATTTTTGCCTCTTAATAAATTCATTGCAACAGTTTTTTTTTCTTTTTGCAGGGATGTCTGTCAGCAAACCCAAAAATAAGTAAGAAATGCAAAAATGTTGTTCACGCCGTCACCATTTTGTAAGAGAAATAGTTATAAAAATAAATTAAGTTAATGGTCCTAAAATAGTTTTTTACTTGTTTATTAATACTATTTTGGTTTTAAGTTAAGACAGATAAGAATAAGAATTAATTATTGATTGTTCGTAATTATATCTCTTAAGACTGGCACAAATTACAGGTACCTAATTATTAAAATTTAAACAAAGTAGATAGCAGTGGTCTCCAAGCTTAGCTAAAGCTTGTATCTTGGGGTCCGGAAAATAGAGAAAGATGGAGGAGTTCTTACAGTAATATACACTTTGGATTAAATTTTACATCAAAGCTTAAACTAACATAATTATATGTTTGTACATAAAAGACTAACGTCATTATAGTTCGACTGTAACATTTGGATATTCACAAATAAAAATCCGTTAAGTTTGGTCTTCGTCTTTAAAATTCCGTAACACGAGGTGAACGCAATGAACTTTTTATTTTGAAGCTTAACAATATTTTCTCTCTCTCTTTTTCACATTCAACTGGTTATTGCTATTTCTGTTTAAACTTCATTAATGTTTCAAATATTACGGCGTTTAATGGAACGCTGATGTTGACAGCAAGTCTGACATTGACATTTGACAATCGACTCAGCTGTTTATTTATGTTGAATCCTCTTTACTTTGTTTAATATTTATTTCTTAAGTATTACCGGTAGAAACTCATAATTATCAACTCAAGGGGTCTACTTATGAGTAATAGTGTGTATATAATAGTCTGACACTTTGCTACATACGGTATTAAAGTGCGCAAGTAAAGCGCGGGAAGTAATTTATCTGTTTTAAGTGTGTTTTTCAATGATGTCTGCAAGCATTGAAATATCTGACGATGATGACAGTTTTAGTGGTCCAGGTTATTCTAAACTTAGTCTGGACGATACGACAAAGGATATAGTGTCAATAAGCAGTGATGACGAAGCTCAAATGTCAGTAATGGATGGGGTAGACCGGTTACCCGAAATTCCGGTTTTATCGGACGAGGAGGACCTCCCAGAAGTGGTGGTCCAAAAGAACAAAGCTATAAAGTCTTTATTTTCATCGAAAGGTCCAAAAAGTAATGGAAATACTAAAAAGAATGAACCAAAGAAGTCCAGTATAAAAAGTTTTTTTACTGTGAAACCAGCTGAGAGGAAAGTAAGACCTGATGAAGGTCCTAAAGCTGTGTTTAACAGGATGATAGAAGGTGTGAATGTTAGGCTGCCGGTCAATCCCTATGGCAGTCAGGTGGCTTTGATGTCCAAGGTACTATTACTTCTTATTTGTAAGAATTACATATAAATACAACTTAATATACAGTTAATTTTATGCTATACTTCTCACCATATTTATATTTATTTTATAAATACCTGAAGGGTAATTTCTTATATATCCGAACAATTTATAAGGGCGAAAACTTGTTTAAAGCTCTCGTGAATAAATAAAACAAGTGGTCAAGTAATGTTAGGTTGTGTAAATAAGTGAGCAAATGTATTTTTTATTTTAATTATTAAGCTATATAATTACTTAACTTATGAACACAATCAACACTAAAAGAAGAAGCTGTAATAATGTAGATAAAGTTTTCCATATATCAATGAAATATTTATTTTTAAAGACACATCTGTTACGTATTAGCAATGACTTTAAATTCTCTGAAGTCTCTTCCTTACGGTTCGCTTAAATATTGGAACAAAGATAAACTCAAGTACTCATTACTTTACATTTTAATTTAGATAATAACGGGCATCAAGAAGGGAGAGAACTGTATACTGGAGAGCCCGACTGGTTCCGGGAAGACACTGGCTCTGCTGTGCGGAGCCCTGGCGTGGCAGCAGCAGGAACAAAGTAAGTGCACCATACCATATACACATCTTAACTTATGTTAAGAAGGCAGTTTGTAAAGTCATTTATATATTTACTGACAAAGCTCTGTAGGTACTAATACATTATTGAATTTCACAATATGTGTTCTTAGGTAGTAAAACATAAATGTAGGTACAATACTCTGTAGCGCTCAAAAAATTTGGGCAGAAGAGAATGACTACATTATTAAAGGTATTTAGTAATGCAAAAATAATATTCTTTAAAAACTTAGCAGATATTTTCTATAACTGATATTATTTATCTATATCATTTTATTTTTGAGTGACATAGAGTACATAGGTATATATGGACTTTGTTTGTATTTTTGAAAAAATCTACTTATAGTTTTGATGCAAGTAATTTTATTTTCGTTATCTCGACTTTCCTGCCTTTGCCTTCAGACCAACAATGGAAGTATCTCAATTTTAAATTACATCACATGGGAACTTGTATAGTGATAAAAAAAGAAAACCTCTTGAACAAAAGCTATCACTCAGCCAGGACAAAACTTTTTCAAGTGCTTCAGCTAACAATAAAGGTGGTATGCTGCTTGTTAAAACTCTGTTACATCTTGATCATATATTAGTTATGTTCATGGCAAAGTGCCTAAAGTCATCATGCACTTATTATCTCACGGTTATTGTTATTATGATAACAAATATATTTCGATTACGATTATTTACGATATATACGATTATTTATTTACGAAAATCTTGATCCTAGATTTTATCTTTCTTTGTTGAATGCCGCGTGCTATCATTATCCTATCGAAAACCTTTTAAATCAGTTGACCGCACATCAGTGGCGAGACTTTGACAAACTTGATAAATCTCACTATACAATTATAACGTAGCGCGTCGATCCAACTTACAAAGACCCAATATAAGTTTTACTTAGTGATAAGGAAATCCAAAGTTTTTAATTAAAGATATTGTAGGCAAATTTTAAAAGAAAGACCGGTATCACACCACCCTGACTTCCAAAAATATGAAACTATATAATACGGTAAAAAGCGACAATTGATCACAAGTGTTTGCGTGCCCCAAAGTCTTGTAGGCCCAAGCCCGCAAATAAATCATGGCTGACTGTCACACGACTGTATCAAACAGCCTAACATGAAAATTGCGCTTCCCCGATACTGAATGCATTTGTTGCATGCGATCGCATGATTTTTAGATGTCATTCTCGTGTTGAATTGGGATGTCAAGGATTTTTTTAATGAGGCAACATTGTTGCTTTCTTTATTTGAATTGGGACCGTTAAAAACATTTTTCAATTAGGTTAGTTTTTTTTTTCTTTATTACTTAGTTGTAGGTAATTTGCTTTTATGGTGGAATTGAATTTTGACATTGTAAAATGGTAATTTAAGATTTTTTAAAGTATACAGTAAGTTATTTTTATTTTGCAACCTTGTCCTCTAGTTTCAAAAGACAACGAGAATCGGATATTTCTTAATACAAGCTAAATAGTGAAACTTATTTCGCATTTGACAAAAATAGCTTAGTGTGTAATTAAATTTGTAGACATAAATTCTCGTGGTATGCAAATAATATACTTATCATATTAACAGATAAGAGATAATATAAGTTTTAAACTATTATCAACGTCCTTGAATGATTTCAAATCAAAAGCGGCCTAATAATGTGGCTTTGTGTGATTATTATCAACTAATGCAACTACAAAGAGTTCGTAGGAATTAGACGCATAAGTAATTTGCCATTCGTTATTTATTAAATATTTATCCACATAAACATATCATCACGCCTAGTATCCCCGAAGGAGTAGGCAGAGGTGTGCCAATGTACACCCACAGTTTGCCGATATATTTTATTTCCCATGTAATAGGGGGCGAGCAAACTCCGACCTGCTACTGAGAATTTCATAGAAAAACCCTACAACACCTTGGTCGACTCGGGAATCGAACCCAAGACCTCTAGCGTAGCAGTCGCACTTAGCACCACTAGGCCAACGAGGCAGTCTTATTAAATAAATATTTATCAAACTAAGTTATAAGTTAAAACATAGGGTTGAAGATAAGTCTATATTCCCATAAAAATCATATAGAACGTTGTCACGAATGTTCACTACCAAACTTCGGTGGCCCATAACTAACCCTTCGTAGGTAATGCAGTTTTACACAGAAACTTGTACACACTCGAACTCCGCAACACTGAAATATTTCGACACGGAAGTCTTCAAAATTTCACCAAACTTCAAACAATATAGGTACCTGCAGGATTTCGAAATCGAATTTTGAGGAAGTCGACAAGTATTGTGTAATGTTTTCCGATTTATGCTGCCCTGGTACCGCTGTTGAGTAATCTTTGTTTTTCTTTCGCTTTTAATTCGGAGGGTCGGTTTGTTTTGAAATTCATCAAAGGGTTTTTAAGATTACGTAATATGTTATTATTTATTGGTCTTTGATTTTACTTCTGGTTCTTTTAATTAAACTTTGATTTTTTACTTGAAACTTTGCATAAACCTTCAAAAAAGTACCCCAATCTTGAAACTTTGTAAAGATCAATCATTTTTTTCAAAGCATTCCATAATACACGTGCATCTAGCTAAATATTTAAGTATTTTCATGACTCTGCAGTTTAATCGCGAAAATGCATCTGCAGTGCGACGTTTAAGCAAAGACAGCCATCAGAATTGTAACCCATTATAATGTTACGTAAGCAAGCACTGTTTGTTTTTTTTGATCCACCTTGCAATCTGGTATTTCAAGGGTAAAAAGTTTTTGTCAATAATAAACGATGTTAGTACCTACTGTAGGCTAAATTTATCTAGCATCACGTTTAGTTTTTATCAAAGTTAATATAAGTGGCACGGAATAAACGGACTTTTTGGCTATCTTAGTTGACAGTTGGCGATGATTGATGCAAGCGGTGACTAGCTAGATCTGCTACATCCTTATTTGTCACCGACGTTAGCTAGTTATAGATAAGACATGTATTTTGACCGTTATCATTCAGTGATCATAGCTAGTGTTTTGTTCAGAAATAGCCAGAAAGATAGCTTTAAGAAGATCCGTGCCATTGTCATTAAATGTAGCAAGCTCGTAGATTTAACTACTTGTAACCCATATACGTCTTTATCTATAACTAGCTTTCCCCCGCAGTTTGACCCGCTTTAATACCTATATCCTATAGATCCCTAACTTTTTTGAAAATTTAATATAGCCTATGTTAACCGCAGATAGTGTAGCTTCCCAACAGTGAAAGAATTTTTCAAATCTGTCAAGTGGTTTCGGAGCCTATTCAATTAATAAAAACAATCAAATCTTTCCTCTATATAGTATTAGTATGGATAATTGCGGAACAGGGTCTCGATTCACCTATTTTAAATGCATGTCAGAGGTCTATCAGTGTAGTTACTTGTCACTGTGCCTGCCAGATAAGCCTACAATAAAATCTCATTGAACACTCGAAGAGAATGATCGTAGTAACATTTAGTAGATTGCTAATAATCGTAAAAATTACCAAATAAAGCAGGTCATTCGGTCAATTCAAGCAACTTTTAAATAGCTGAATCGATGCCTTGAACACCTACCCCTGAAATACTCATTGAAATATTTATTTATTTATGTTGTTTAAACTAATTGTCCCTTCTTTACACCTTAAAGTGAGGGATAGCATTTGACTTG